>OW203762.1:43086610-44370054 GCA_934045905.1 Leuctra nigra
GTTGGGACCAACATTTTACATTTTTTTACAAGTGTTAATAATATCTTTGGCTGATCAAGCGAGCGGAGCGAGCGACTCCACTTGAAACTTATGGCACAAATCTCTGCTTTTTTTGCTTTTTTTTGTGTATTTGTGTTTTTTGCATTACATTTTAAACGAAGTAACGGATCCAGACAATTTTTTTTAAAAAATATGCATTACTATCTGTAGCAGAAGGCTATTGATTTCCAGCAAAATCGATCCATTAATTTCAGCGGAAACTTGATTTGTAGTTAGTAGTTCTTGGCTTGGCAATATGAAAGAAAAGTCAACTCTGTGTGCCAATAAAACTGGAATCGGTTGACCGATCATCACCAAATTTTGCATTGTCATTGGCACCAGGACCCTTACCTAATATCGCCAATATTTCAGTAGCACCGTGTTACTGTAGCACGATCGGCTAGTTGCCATGGCGACAATGTTAGCTCTTATGGCTAAAACTTTTAAAACAAAAGTTGTGCTACAGTAACACGGTGCTACTGAAATATTGGCGATATTAGGTAAGGGTCCAGCATTATAAGTGTATTTTGACAAATCTTTAATGAACTTCAAGAGTAATAGACATTTTACTGACATTTGTATGCTTATTAATTTAAAATTGCCTGTAACTAATAGCTATACACCACCATTTGAAATCAGTCTTCTATAAATCTGATTAAACTCATATTTTGCATGGTCGTTAAGACCAACATTATCTCTTATTATACACATTTTCAGCCCAATCAGTCAAGAACAATGCACTTATTGACAGTTTTAATATCTGTCATAAATGACATATATCAAATGAATGTTTTCACTGCCAAATGGATCTGATTTGCTTTATGTACCAAAGTGTATAGATTGCTACAATTCTTAAGTTTCAATAGAAAACAGATTCTTTTATCATGTTGATTGAGTGGATCATACAATTCAATATGGATGTATATGATTCTGTGCGTTTGGTACGGAATTCCAGTTGGAGATTTTACACGTACCCGGTACCAGCGCTCACTCATCAACGCGTTACACTGAGCGTTTTCCTAGTACTTGAAAATGCATCAAATCGGATGCAGTAGGAAGGCTCGCTCATCAACGCGTTTCACTGAGCGTTTCCCTAGTTACACCATAATTTCTAATAATTATCTTTCTTTGGGTAAATAAATAACCAAATATCAACATTAATTCTTATAATGTAACATGAAAATATGGACTGTGGTGTAAGAAATACTTTGATTTGTAAAATACCCAAACGATGCTAGCGCCAACTATTGACTAGCCTGTCGTTTCTTAAAAATCAATTTACAACAAAATTATATGTAAATTTGTGTTTAAAATCTACAAATAATATTCTCAATTAGGTACCTATATAACTACAGTTCGTTTTTCCTATGTTTGAACTCTCACCAGACAAAGACGTCATTGCAAGTTGAGCGCAATGAAGTCTTTTGCGGCCGAGCAGAAAAACTGCCTATCGGCATATTCTGTTGAGAGTTCAGACATAGGAAACACAAACTGTATAGTCGGTTATTTTCCTCCTTATGCAAGATTAGGTGGCTGTTTTATAATTCATTGATTGATTGATTTGTATTTAACAGTCTCAAGGGCAGGAGGCCAGTGTAGTGAGGTATCAGGGATTACACCCTTTAGCCTGGTTACATTAATTTTTTACATTTCATTTCTACATTCTACGTGCCTAGTCGGTAATTTTGTGAGAAAGTAGTGCAAGTACATGTTAAGTATATGTTATGTTATGTTATGTTATGTGTTATGTTAGTACATGTTATGTGTAAGTAGTTTTGTGTGCAAGTATAGGTAGTACACACACATACATGCAAAGGAGTACAAATGGGCTCATACTGTGATCTGCAGTTGTCAGTTTATAGCAATTGAAAACGTATCAGTAAATAAGAAGACATAGACAATGTGTTCAGATGGAGGTTCACTTAAGTAGGTACACATAATAGCTCATAATTATTTAAGCATTGCGGCAGGGCTCGAAATTAGGATGGCGAGTAGATACGTCACCGGGCGAGAGATTTCTTTTGGTCACTCGCCCATAGGGCGAGTAACTAAAATTTTAAATTTCGAACCCTGCATTGCGGTTGTTTGTGGGGAGGGGGGCACACACTCTATACCGTGATCTGCAGGTGTCAGTTTAGGACAGTTTATAAATGTGAAGATCTCTCTAAATTTCGTTTCAGATGCAAGAAAATATATTCCAAAAACACTGAAAAATGCTTCTATGATCATCCTATTTTACAAAAAAATCCCAGCGAAGTGGTTGGGGAGTCTTGCCTCCCCAAACCTCCCGCGGGTAGTGTTTGTCACAAAATCTTGTCTTCCCACCCACAATTTTCGTCTTAGAACCGCACCTCTGAATGTTATACAAAAGTTCGTACCTAAAACGAACATTTGACGTTCACATTCCATGCATAAAAATGTGATTATTTTTAAAAGTTTGATCCCCGACACTGCCTCTCGCACATACTACATATGTACATATACACACATTTAATTTTATTTAAGGGAATCTTACAAATAGATACACTGACCTTCAACTACCCAAGTGTCTTTTGCACACTGGACACAACAACAAGATACACATAAATGATATTGATTGGGTATTCAAATACAGACTAAAGTTCGTTCACTGTAAGAATAATGATCCGCAATGGCGGCCGTGTACTACTGTAGTCTAGCGAAGGTATACCTACACATGTAAATATCAATATAATAATCAAAAAATATGTATAATACGACTGTAGATAAAAATAAATCAATTTTATTGAATTTTCTAATATTTCTTCTATTAAAAATTGTGTATTTGACATAATTTATACAATTTCAATAATACAAAAAAGAAAGTCTTGTTATTGACACGGCAGTGTTCATATGAACGATGTGAACGACCAATGAAGGACGAAAACGACAGAAATATTCTAACAGTGAACGAACTTTACACTCATTGCTGCTGCAGTCTCAGTGGTCTTATCAATTAAAGTATTCACTTGTTGTAATGCTATTTTCACTTCACTCTTTTGTAGCTACCTTCATGTACAGCTACGTCAGTGTGGCAAGTGGAGATGAATCGGAAGCTGCTGCAAGTAGTTCTCCTCGTCCTCGGCAGCCTCAGGACAGTGGAGGTAAAACTAAATTTGTAATTTCTTTACTTTCGTGTCTTATAGAGTTAAGAGATGTACTGAGAGACTGCCATTACCATGTATGGATTCTAAAAACTCACTCGGGTCTCCCGGTAGTTCTTGAACTTGAAATATTTCTTACTCAGTAATTCATTACATCATGAGTTAAATTAGTTGCATAATGTATACATCTTTTATGTTACAGAAGATCCAGAGAGCGGCTTCTCCAGTGATTGGGAGGCAACACGTGAGGAGCGCTCAAATCGTCGGCGCGAGGAATTAAACCGTGCTGCATTAAGTGGAGACAACCAAGCACCAGCAGCACGGCAGCACCAGACCGAGTACAGGGAGCTTGAGGAGGAGGAACGTGGTGTTAAGCTTGGACTGGGAGATTTCATCTTCTATAGCGTGCTTGTTGGGAAAGCTTCCTCGTATGGAGATTGGAACACCACTCTCGCATGCTTTGTCGCCATTCTAATTGTGAGTAAGCCTAATACTAGGAACGTTTGATTATTGGACGTGAGGAATGTTGAGAATGTCGTGATATTATTAAATTCAAATTACATCTTCTGGCGGAAATACACAAAAGAATGATTTGTTTATAAAACAAAAAATCTGTTTGTCACGTTTTGTGTGATTGGAGTGAATGTTCTGTCAATAGCTATAGAGATTCACTACCAGAGAGATGCATCTTAATGGCAGAAAGAGGATGCTCGGCACATATTCTAGGTAGTTCTGCACTTGCTCAGCCGCCAATATATTCTCATCCCTCTGTTATCATGTCAATAACATTGCAAGGCAGGGATGTGGATGTCACTTTTGTACCAACTGAAAGTACACACTAAACTAGGAAAACGCTCGGTGTAACGCGTTGATAAGCGAGCACCAGTATGTGCAACACTTTGAATCAAAATTACCTAAAAACACTGCAATAATCCACTCAATTTGAAATTGGTACATTAGCTCATGGTTCCTACATTAATGTTACCTTATATTTTCAGGGCCTGTGCCTCACGCTTCTGCTTTTGGCCATTTTGAAGAAAGCTTTACCTGCTCTGCCGATCTCAATCACATTTGGACTTATATTTTACTTCGCAACACGAGAGATTGTAAAACCTTTTGCTGATTCACTAGCCAGTGAGCAAGTGTTCATATGAATATGAAACTTGATTTCTCTACTTGGTAAGTCAGTTCTTGATTATCATAATTATTAAATGGATGAATACGTATTAATTTTACTTTTTATAAGTTAATCTATGTACACTTGGCCAAACAAAAATTGGTCGTTCAATAAATCTGATAGGCTGATGAATGTAAGATCGCACCATCAGAAGTCAGTCTAAGCGATCTCATTGTCTCACTCTAGTATGTAGGTGACCGCACATTTCAATAATAATAACAAGCTTTGATTGGTTATGGGACATGACCAGCAGTCATTCAAATTTGTTCAACGATCAATTTATGTTTTGCCGAGTGTACCTAAATAAGGCATGTAAGCGTTGGAAAGTTTGTCATATTTAATATCATGTTTATTTTATAATATTACTATTAGATAATAATGATATTTGGTATATATTCCTTCTTCGTATTTAATTAATCTACCTTATTGTGTGATATTTAATTAGCATTCCCTTTCTTTCTATGTATTAAGCGTAGTGGTACATACTGATACGCTCGTAAAAAATTGTAAGGGAACAGTTAAATAAATTTAGTGTAAATTCGTACAAAGATCCATTTCATGGTGTAAAATATGTACCTATCATTGTTTTTATTTATTTTTTCTAAATGGTTGGTTTGTTAACAAAAATAATGTTTGCTAAGGAATAGGAAGTGTTTTGTACTGTTACAATGTAGTATACTACTTTCTACCTACTACCAATTAACAACTATCATTGAAACTAGATAGCACATACATAGTCCACAACCATATGCAGTCCCAATTAGCACATTTGGCATATTTATAGGTACTACAAAGTACTTCATATACTTTGGCAGGAACACCTGTGACCATTTAAATTCAAATTCATTTCAACTTAAAAGAAAGTAAAATCAGAAAGGAAATGTACGTTAAAGTTTTAAAATATATCAAACAATTTGTTTTAGATGACAACAAATTTGTACCTATATAATTAATATAGGTGTTAATAATTTTGAAAACGTAAAATGTTATTTGGTTCCCCTTTGATATGAATTGCCTTTTATACTAGCTACCTACATAATTGTATATTGATGTGCACATAACTCACTTGGAACTTTTTACTTCTAAAGAAGTCAATTCTAAGTTTAGCTCCATATTTTCTGTTTCCACATGTCATAACCACCACCTTATGCATATTTATTTTTTGTCAAACAAATTGCCCTATATACCTTATATGAGTACTTAAATAAAATAAATACAAATATTAAATAATATGTAGGGGCTTTGCTTATTTAAGGATACTACAAAAGTAGTAGGCACTTTTGGCCAACAATCATATGTGGAGCCAATCTTCATGTATTCTCCCTCATCACATTGTGCCAATCCGTTCTCAAGTAATCACATTGGGCTAATCGGTTAAGTTTTTACTGTGCAATCTTCCGCTCATTTTATATTAAATTTGCACTGGAACAAAATGCATTAGTTCAATATTAGTAATTCATACAAATTATATAAAAAATAAAAATCAATATCATTTAGTTCATCATAGTTATCCGATGAATAATATTACCTACCTGAAAGTCTTCCATGAGAGTTAATATGCGAGAAGTTTCAAGTTCGTTTCCGATTGATCGTCGTCGTCTTCCAGCTGCTGTTATTGGTGATGATTGAACAACGGTCATATATGAGTTGTTGTTGTTTGCACCCAGACTTTGTATGAGTTGCTGCGTACAAAAGGAGAAGATTATGCCTTGAACAATTCAATTTAATAAAATCAAGGACCCGAACCGGTAAACCCATAATTTTGAAGCGGAAACGAACCTTCATAATCTATTAATTTTTAGGTTCCTTCTTTTAATAAAAAAAATATCGTCGTTGAAGTGGCAATACCGCGTAAGTCACTTTTGACAGATTGTGCAGGAGGCACTTAAAATGGATTTGTTTTAATTTTAATAGCACTTCTAAGATTTTAATGTTGTCAAAATTAAAGAAATTATGTTTAGAAACAGATTCTACATTAATTGTCACTTTAAAATCGCACACCAATTATAAACACGTAATATAAAATCATACGCGGTTATCACTGTTTTTTTTCTATAGTTACGCGGTATTAAGTCATTTCCACAGCATCCAAAAGCTCATATTCTGTAAATGACGAATTTAGCTGTGACATGATAATGAATATAATAATTTAATTTAATCCATTCATCTGTAACATGTCTAACAAAATAATTATTATAGTGGCAAACTACATGCTAAAGTTACACAGAATACCACGTAAGTGACAGGTTTTAACAAGTGTCAGGCAAATAATACCGCGAATAGAAACCTCAATTTTGCGGCAATGATAATGACAGAAATATATCTTATTGCTTTAATAAAATATTGTTAAGATGAAGTTTAAATAAATAAGAATGTTTTATGAATAGTACCTGCAACAACACGTAATATACAAGAAAAATGGGGAGCTAGCATGGCTTAGCTTGTCAAGCGGCCATCTTGGAACTAACATTACAAGTATAGGGAGATACGCGGTATTACCCGACGCAAGTCGGATACGTGGTGTGTAATTAGCCTTTTATAGCGTGCTTATTGGCACCAACAGACTAGAACCACTAGAAACAAGTGCCAATAGTATACGTGGATACGAATCAACCAAAAACGATTTTTGCTGAAATTTCGACTTGCGCGGTATTGCCACTTCAACGACCAGAGCTGGGTAGTAACGTAACGAAAGTAACGCGTTACTTTTTTGTAACTTTCACAGTAACGCGTTCCTGCTAAAATAGAAGTAACTTAGTAAAGTGGAAAGTTCCTTTTTGTTGTGGAACTTTCACATTTATAAAAGTTCCTTTTGCAGTTACTTTTAGAGCAGAATGTACCTTCCCTCAACATTCAAAACTACACCATTTCCGCCCTCAAATATGTACCTGATTTTCTCTGATAAGGAATTTTAGGCCACCTGCACAAAACCGCATTCCAATCACGCCGTTCATGCTTAGTGCGTCATCAGTTCGCCCTCTCACTTGCACTTGACCAACCCTGCCGTGGCATGGGGGAGGGGGTAGAATTAGATGCAAGACTTCTTACTGGGAGGAATTTCGTTGAAAATTTTGTTTTCCACAGAGAAAAATTACAGCCTGAATTTGTGTTTTAGCAAATTGGCTGCATTCCGGAAATAAAATGGTCAAGTAACTTTCAAAGTAACTTTTCATTGAAAAGGAACTTCCAGTTCCTCTGATTAGTTGAGGAACTTTAACTTTAACTAGTTCCTTTTTTCGGAAAGTAACGTAACTTTAACGCGTTCCTATTTTTTTGGTAACTTACCCAGCTCTGTCAACGACGATATACTACATAATTTAATTTTTAACACTTTGATGATATTATTCACAAAGTTCTAAAAAGATTTTTTTTTGGATTAACAATCTCATTAATAATTTTGGTAGACATTTTTAATTCTAAATAATGCTTCATTTTCAAAAGCTGCTTGAAGAGTTTTCAATTTTTGAATCTGACTGTCCTGCGATGAGAACTGCTTTGCTGACAATATACCGGGTGGCGCAAAAAAATCTCCCCGATTAAGAGGTCACTATAACGAAACTATTATAGTAGATAGAATTCTGAAATTGGATCACGTAGTAGAAAACATACCAAAATTTAATATATATTATAGTTTCAAACATATTCTTTTACCTAATAGGAAATAGTTCATTTGAAAAACAGATTAAACCAGACGAAATTAACGTGTTTTGATGAGTTGATTTGGAGTTACTTTGTAGGAATTAAGCTGGGTTCCCATACTTCGCTTTCCTTTCGCATTCGGTTCGCTTTCGCGTCGCGAAGTTTGTAGTCGTTTCCATAATTTCTGTTTCGCGTATCCATGGATACGCGAAACATAAATAGTATTCTGCCAATAGTTAAAAACAAAATGACAAATAATAATCAGATAATAAGCATGAACCGCAAGAAAATGCAGAAAAAGTGAAAATTGAAAGTTGAAACGTCAAAACATATGTTTATTAATCGAATATCGAATATAAGCTCGAGGTCGACCGGAAATGGAGATTCGATATATCGCATCACTTCCGGATTTCGCGCGTTTCGGTTTCGTCGAAGTTGAAGTTGGTCTAACATTTTTGCATTTCGGAGACGAAATTAAACATGGACGATTTTCTGTGTTAAAAGGTAGCCATTTTGCGAAAGCGAACCGAATGCGAAACGAAAGCGAAGTATGGGAACCCAGCTTTAGGGGAATTTATGTTTATTTATGAATTTCTTAATTTATGTTTCATAAATCTATTTTGAATTTGTGCGAATTTGCTTGAATTTATTAAGTGAGTAGGTATATGTGTGAATTTATGTAACTTTCGTATAATGCAGTGGTTAACTTGGGGGAGGACGAGGGCGGACGCGTCCCCTCACTCTTTTTTCAGGGTGGACGCCGTCCGCCCACTTATTTTTCATAGAAGTAATAATTGGCTTAAAATTGTGTACAAATCGCGTAGAAAGGCATGAAATTTGGTCCTGAAATTCAAAATTTTCCCAGGGCTATGTGCTCCGAACCCGCATTGTATTGGGGGTCTTCCCCCCAAACCCCGCATTGTTTTCCTAAGCAAATACGGTTCTCTAACAATAGCCAAGCGTTTGCCCACTTACTATTTTACAAAGTAATACTGGTATAATGACATTAAGGGCCGGTTTCACCAAGATTCTAAACCCGGGTTAGAGGCGGTAAACCTGGTTTAGGGGCCTTTAAACCAGGTTTACCGCCTCTAACCCAGGTTTAGAATCTTGGTGAAATGCAGCCTAAGTGGAGGTAAAACATTCCAATTCATCGTTGGAAATTCAGCCACAATAACATTTCCTTCCATATCTCTTCTTGAAACCACGTCTCAATAAGATACATACATGCTTTACTAAGGCCCGGTTGTACCAAGTCCCGATAAAGTTAGCGGTAGGATTTATCGCCTGAAACCATGGCAACAGCCAATGAAACAGCCATCTAGACTGCTAAAGTCCACTTTAGGCTAAAGTGAACTTTATCTTACTTATCGCCTATCGGGACTTGGTACAACCGGGCCTAAATGGAGTAATTTTTATGTCAAATTATGATCAACGCAAACTTAATTATGTACAAAACAGGCGACTCTTTTTAACAAGCTTCTAGTTCTATTTAAACTCAAATGCGCGCTATTTAAACACTGGTATAAACCATTTTTCAGCGTCTTAATTCAAATGCATGTAACTTTTCAAATGACTCAAATATTTCTGAAAATTGCACATATTAAGTTTTTTATATTTGTTCTATACTAACATGTGAAAGTATTAGCCATTTATCTTATAAAGTTTTGATGTATGTAGTGATCTCTCAAACGGGGGTTTTTTTTTGCTGCACATATGATGCTCGGGCAAAATGAATATTTATGCTATTTGGGAAATGTGCACTGAAATTTTGCAAATTCTTTATTTATTTCACCATTATTTGGATTTAACCTGTAATTTATTTTTAATCACAGTTGGTAATTATCAACCTATTATTTATATTACAAAAAATAGTTTTTTGGATATTTGTATCTACAGATAGTCTTTCCGTGGCATTTCAGCATTTATTTTCCATGATGCATAATTTTAATAAATTAAATTATTGTCAATTGTCAAAAGACGGATTTTTTTTTAAAGTGACACAGCATTGACCAATCACAGATAATCTTCAAAAAATCCTGTAAAATGCTGCAACCCATTAGTAGGTACATCTAAAATACTGAACTGCAAGGCTTTACAGCATCTGTGGCTCAGCAGATAAATACGGAAGCCAGGCACTTCAACTTCCCCTCAGGGCACCAGGGTCTGAAAAGGTTGAGATATAAATATTTCAACGGATATTGTGCCAACACTGCTTACTCAAAAGCATCTTGTGCCTTGACAAAGGTATAACAACATATGCAAATAATCGATAATTACATGAAATCAGGGACCCGATAATTTCGGAACCAGAACCGGAACCATTATACTTTTTTCCCAAAGAACCGGAACCCGAACCTTTATAATCAATTAGGTTCTTAAAGGTTCTTTAAGGTTCCTTCTTTTAATAAAAAATCATGTATATCACTTGGATATAATATTATTCACAAAGTTGTATAAAGTTTATTTTTTGATAAAATTTCCAAAATGTATTTTTTGTAGAAATTTTTAATTCTTGATAAGAAATAATAATTCTTCATTATGCAAACGCTGCTCGAGTTTTCAATTTTTTGAAACTGACTATTGCGATGAGAACTGTATTGCCGACAATTTGAATATGATAGCTCAGGAAAAATGAATGTTTACGTTGTCTTATGGAGAAAATTGCAGCCGCTCTACTGTCTCCTCTGATATTTACTCTGCGCACCATCCTGTGAATTTTATACAGACACTGCCTACAACGGTGCTTGCATTCATAGGAAAATCCAAATCCAATAATTCCAGTAAATTACATAGGTAATACTGATGTTATATAATATAGTTTGATTAAATTTTTTAGAACCGGAACCGGAAAATCATAAAGGTTCGGGTCCCTGCATGAAATTAATTGAATACTTATTTACAACTGTGTCACTTCCTCATTTCAACGAGATAATCACAATTTTGAGAATGGTGGTTGAGAATTAATTCCCATCTATCCTCAATTATTACTCTTTCGTGAAATTAACTCGCCTGTACTAGTTTGATGAGAAATACTGCAAACACGAGAATTGAGATTGACATAAGTGCACTCTCCAATGATGGGTAGCCCATTTTGGCTGTTCTTGTTTGTCTTCGCCCAGGAATCCAAATATTCTCCATTCTTCTTTCTAAGCAGTAGGAGATTGAAGAATTAATTGAAGACACTAATTTTAAGTGAAAGCTCATAATATTTTTAAAATAACCCACTTATTTGATGTAGAATTGAATTCTGGAGTCCTTGAAGGAATTCTAGTTTGCCTCGTATTGTGGTAGGATTTTCCAATGATAATGACTTGTGAGTTTGGTGCAACATTTTCATTGGGAAATCAGATTCACTTTGGTTATGCAATTTTATTAAACTGGGATTTTCCCACTGATATCCAATAGAAGGATCGGTAACATCTTCCGTGTCATTCTTTGTATTCAGCAGAATTGTTTTGTGGTTGGCGGCATTTAGAGTGACGTAGTGAGTAGACATTTGGTCAATGCGTTTGGCATCCATTGGCTTTGTAGTAGAAGGCGATTTGGTCTTTGGTTTGATAACCGAAACTTCTACCCAATCTGCATTTGATGTACCAACCAAAGCAATCCACATGAGAATACCTGGAAAAAAGGGATATCAATTTTGAATTTTACTTCAGTTTCAAAGTAGGTACACAAAATTCAATAGTAAATAGGAACACATTTCTGGGTTCTGCCGATTCCAAAAATGTTTTGGACAAACTAGCTACAAGTTACAACTTAATAAACATTATTGTGGTCATCTTGCAACCTTTGTCTTCTTACATTAAAATCAAAGGCACAGACCTTTTGTAACCTAATTCTTAGCTTGCGCGAACTTCTTTTGTTTTATATCAGCATATAGGCCTCCGAAATAGCCATAGGCGCGCCACTATCACGACCATTAGCGCTTACCTGGTGGATGAATTCGAATGAATTGTGAGGGTGAAGTATTGAAAATGATATGGCCACCGTGTTAAATTGTAGAAATATAAATAAAGAAACAGGGTTCCCAGGCGGCCCATAAAACCCCTAAAACCCATTTTTTCAGCATTTCAATTTATATGCACTATAATTCCCACTTTTCTAGGTCTGACCCATAAAATGAAGAGGAATCTATTCCACATATTGTATTTTTCAATTAATTACCAAATAAATTGCCGAAAACTGTCCAAAACGCATAGAAATGGTCCAAAAATACTTCTAAATTTTAAAAAATTTCCGGGCCTGTGCGGCCCGGACCCGCTTGACATTTGAGGCTTCATGTGTAATGTTTCAAGTGCAATTTAGCGAGTTTTCCCAAAGTATTGTCTCGTATAAACTAGAGGGTTGCCGCCCATTCCAGATATTTCGGGATTGTTGTCCTTTTCCCAGAATTAGAATAATCATTTCGGGACAGCAATAGTCGGAATTCTGAATTTTAAACTTCAAAACGCAATATTTATTATCCATTATTTTAAATCTCCCGTGTCATATCGCTTGCACAGGATTGCCAGGTGATTAATTTAAGATATTTAAATATTTGAGAAGAAATATGGAAACTAATATATTTAAACTTAATTTTCGCAATAACCTGGTAGTTTTTGGTGATAAAAATACTAAATAGCTTAAATTTTATAAAAATGGCTTTAATTCATTCTTGAAATTCAAAATTTTCCCGGGCCTGCCCAGCCCGGACCCGCGTGTTGTTGAGAGACCCTCCCCCAGGACCCAATTGATGCCATAAGCAGGGTGTACCCCGAAAATCACACCTTTTGGCATCACGAAAAGTATTGACTAGTCCTCTGTTCCGGATTGCATGCATTGAAAAGTGGCAACCCTAGTCTAAATGTGAATTAATAAATTATAATAATTATTATGCATATTATTGAAATGCACTTTTTGGGCTCGACAATGCTAGGAAGGGGAATTGTACTTTGAAGAATAGCGCAAGTGGGAATGGGCAAAATAGGTAAAGAACCGAATAATCTGCAATTTTAAGATAAGGAAAAATTGGTTTCAGTTAGTAAAGACTAATGATTTTTAACATTTCATACCTTGGCTGTCCGTCACAATATTATGCATATTTCAAGATTTTTTTTAGTGCAGTGCGTTATATTCCCACAAATAAGTGATACGTGATGGAGCCACTTCTGGCAAGATGGCTACTATCAGGTCCACATATTAATTTGTTTGTTTTTACATTTCGTGTTTCCATAAAGCAGTGAAAAAACAAAAAACAAATTAAATTGATATTTAGCTATAAATTTACTTTCTTGGCCATAACAAACAACTATATCAAATATTTGTATTTATATTTATGCAAATGCGCCCTTGATAGCCGCCATTTACCTAGTACCACAAAATCCACCAGAGGTCAGTTGTGTTCCTTATTTTCTCGAATAGCTTTCAGCTGATCAAAATGTGTATTCAATAAATGCAATATAATGCATCTAGGCATGATCTAGGTAATGCATTTTATCAGAAATGTACCCTTTAAAACCCATAAAATCCCATTGAAGGACCCATATTTTTAAGCAAAATTGCCCATAAATTTTTGAGACCTGGCTGGGAACCCTGAAGAAATAAGAATATTGGCTTGTGCTGAAGTAAAACTGACTGAAGTTAGTTTATTACTGATTTTGTTTTAAAATATTTATAATGCCCGATTATGCCACAGCCCACTGGATTCATCAAAGTTTACATAAACAAAACCGATATTTTACGAAGCAATCGAGACAGGAAGGATTCCAAATATTCCTCTCTCTGATTGGTTGGAGTAGCGCATGCTCAGAATGATTTGGCGCGATTTTTCAAATGCTTTTTAATAACAATTAGGCTCGTAATAACCAAAGTTAAATTGTGCTGGATTAAATTCAACTGTTTCACTCATTTTGAGGTATCTGATTGGCTTAGTCCAATTTAGTCCAATATTTAGTTAATCCGGCTCAGATTAACTTTGGTTATACCGGCCCTTACTACGTTAGCCTTTAAATATAAATTTTTACATGTGGGAAAAATATGAAATTGGTAAGTTTAAGACAACATTTATTAGTGGTCATATAATAGCACCTCAAAATTAAAATTAAATTCAAGATTATAACACACAATAACGGTCAATTCAACTTCACTTTGTTCACAAGAATCATGAAGTATCTTCCGACTTAAATGGCCATGTCCAAATAAAAATTTACGATTATATACCTAATTACAAGATGATATTATAGTACATCAAAATTTAAATTAAATTCAAGAAAATTATCTCAAATGTCTTCTGATTTAAATTGCCATGTCCATAGAAAAATTACATCAGTTTAAGTTACATAGGTATACCTAAATAGTAAATATTACAAGATAATATTATAGCACATCAAAATTAAAATTAAATACAAGAAAATTATCTCAAATGTCTTCTGATTTAAATTGCCATGTCCATAGAAAAATTACATCAGTTTAAGTTACATAGGTATACCTAAATAGTAAATATTACAAGATGATATTATAGCACATCAAAATTAAAATTAAATACAAGAAAATTATCTCAAATGTCTTCTGATTTAAATTGCCATGTCCATAGAAGTTACATAGGTATACCTAAATAGTAAATATTACAAGATGATATTATAGCACATCAAAATTAAAATTAAATACAAGAAAATTATCTCAAATGTCTTCTGATTTAAATTGCCATGTCCATAGAAAAATTACATCAGTTTAAGTTACATAGGTATACCTAAATAGTAAATACTACAAGATGATATTATAGCACATCAAAATTAAAATTAAATACAAGAAAATTATCTCAAATGTCTTCTGATTTAAATGGCCATGTCCATAGAAGAATTACATCAGTTAATAAGTTACGTATAGTCTACCTAATTACAAGATGATATTATAGCACCTCAAAATGTAAATTAAATACAAGACCGTTTTCCAAAACTAATAATGAGATTCAATCATGGTTTTTATACAAATTTACCATCACATTATCATCATCAACTAATTTACCATCACGTAGATATTGTTAGTAGAGATGATCAAAACTTGAATGAATATTTAACACTTCATGATTCTTGTCATTAAGTCCTTGAATAATGTTGATGTGCTGCTTTGAAGAAGGTTTGCAAAATGTAACACTACTGTCTTTCACAGAACGCTTCCTCTTCGTAGAATAAAAGCGAGTTTGTGGCTCCACATTTTTATTTGCAGGTTCCTTATTTCCACCATCATCTAAGTCGACATCGTCCAATGAACTTCTGCGTTTGATGTCTTTAGTAATGTCAATTAACTGGTCAAGTCTTTTAATGACTACATTCGAATCTTCTTCCGTAAACTCCAAGGAGAAGACTTGTCCCATCAGAAGATTTAACTTTTCCATCATCAATTTCTTCGTGTCTGCAGTTTGATGAAGTATCGCATTGTGCGCTTGTACAGCGGAGAGCAGATCAGCAGTGGTTTATGGAGTGCCTCTAAATACATGTTTGTATTAATCCCAGAACCTATACGAAAGCAGTACGCCCACATTTCTGATCGAGTAGAATAGTGTTTTCGGAAGTATTCACCAAACTCCTTGGTCGATTCATCATCAGTTAGTTCTTGAATTAACTGTTCTTGAGAGATTGCAAACTGATTAGGATTAGTTTCTTGCAAAAGTACACGTACGGCCTTGTAGATAAGAGCTTTCATTTCATTACTACCCGTAATTTTCTCTCTGATACTTTTTCGCCAATTTTTATCGACGTGCCAAGTGCACAAAAGCCTCTGCTTTGATGGACCCATCACAATTTCCCAGGCATTGTAGAACGAAGGGTCATCGTCTGACATGAATACATCGGTTTCAATATTTCCTACTCTATCACGGACGGTTTTAAAAAATAAGTTCCATGAGAGCGTATCCTTCCTATTACTTAGGCAAAAAGCCCCAGGACAGCCAGATCCATACTCGTCCACGGTCAGAAGTGTCGTCAACTCAAAGTCGTACTGGTTTGTACCATGAGTACTATCTACACATATTTTCTTTTTGCCAAACTGTTCTAACATTTTTCTTTGAAATGACGTCAATATTACCAAAAAGAAATCTTTCTTCTCTAACACCCCAGAGGGGTCCTCCACTCCCTGAGGCTTGTACAGAGCAACAGGGTTCTCTTCGACGCCAAGCTTGTTCATACTCTCAACCCACAAGTGAACACTCGTTGCATCATCGGCGTGTTGTCGGCCTACGTGGAGATTAAAGTCTCTCCTGATGTTTCGCAGATGGTTCTTGGTGACAAAACTCTTCGTAGTAATCTGGTCCACAGCTTCATCGCGGATGTCATCCATAATTCTTTCCAATGTCACTCCATCGGCTATTTTTCCTGTGGATAGAAATTTTGTTTTATTGGTTGGATAACTAAATACCTACTACATTTTTTTTAATAAAATCTGACTATCAGAACACAATAGTAGTTACATTTAACGACTATATTCATATTTTGTTACTAGTGAAAGTGCAATTTACCTGCTAGTTGTGTTCGTTCCTCATATGTGAGTGACAGGCGGCTGAAGCTTCTGGAGTGGTTGCAGTGAGTTTTCCAGTAAATCACTTCGACGTCACATTCAGACTCAGTAACAACCATAGAAGAAGGACATGTCCTTTCAATTTTATTCGAACCTTGACTTTTCATCCTTTTTTTCCCAGTTGCTTTTGTAGAAAAACTGCCTGACCGATGACAGTTGTAATAGTATTTCTTCCGATTTCCAAGTACTTTCACTCCTGTCATCAAAACGAACTGTGTGCGTGTTTCTCTTTCGGTCGTTGCCTTCCATAATTGAAATTCTGTAACAATCAAAACATAACCAAAATGTTACGATATTGAAGTGTGTTTGCTAACTTTAATTTTCAATCAGCATAAAATATGAATTGATGACATTTCTATTAGTGAGTCCTACAAGAGCCACTTACCTTTCAGTGAGTTAAATTTCAATTCTTCCTTTTCCGAGTTGATATCGTGAACATCGCTCAAATGGTTCCGCAAATGTTTGGTGTCGGCAAGAACAAAGCAACATTCAGAACATTTTATTTTGCTCATCACCTTCCCGGTAGAAGCAAGTTTGCGAGGAGACGTCTTCGGGCAAGTGGAATGCTTCTTGCGTAGATGTTTATTTAGGTTAAACTTTTTCTGAAAACTTGACTCGCACAAGTGGCATGAAAAGGACTTCAAAGTACCAGGAGATCCTTGTTTGAGTTGAGGCACTATGTTGTGCACATTGCGCAAATGTTTGTAGAGATTGTAAGAATTTGACAGTGACTTATCACATAAATAGCACGATTCCATGACTAAAGATACCTATAGTATTACTTTACTTATCACAATACCTACTACCTAGCACTATTCCATGACCACGAACGTCATAAAAACACACAAAAAGTCACAAAAGAAGTCATAACCTCAAATCTTACACCTACTTACACCTTGCAATTTCTTCTAAGTCCCAGAATATCATAGTGCGCATGCGCTACTCCAACCAATCAGAGAGAGGAATGATAGGGCACTAGCCAAACTATCTCCCGCTAGGGTGCTGCCATCGGTTTTGTGACAAGTGTGAAGTAAGCTGTTCGTGCCACTCAAAATTAAAACTCGCGAAACTTTATTTTGACATGCGTAGAAGATGTACTCACTGTTTAGATACATAGATTTTTTACTCTAGTATAATTAAATGTGTAAAAATAAGAAGATAGTGCAATATCTAAAGCAAATTCTATTTCAATCAGAAGCGACATTCTCTCAATTGTTTTAATTGGAAGTTACAAAATTCCATTAGCAGTGAGTCATTTCAAGAGAGCACTGGAAACAAAAATAATTCTGTGAGCTGTCATTATATGATCAAAATATCATTATTACACTATCATTTCTAATAATTATCCACTATTTCGTTAAATAACCAAATATCAACATTAATTATTATAATATAACATAAAAAACGGACTGTGGGGTAAGAAATGCGTTGATTTGAAAAGCACAGCCTCGACGCTAGCGCCAAAGTGGCCGATCCCGTCGTCCTAGCTTGGCATCGCCCCATCGCTTCGTGATATTTTCGTGTCACTTCAACCATAGCCAACTGACATATCGTGGATGAAAACACCACATCAGCCTTCTCCAAAGAACCCATTTCCAATGGTAAAGCAGGATCCCGAGGGCGCCACCTACCGTCCTTTTGTTGGGTGGGCAAAATTTAGACGTTGACAAATTATTTTGTATACGTTCATTGCCACTTTTACCAAAGTGCTTTTACTGTCTTGTCTTAACCTTACCTTATAAAACAATCCACACTTGCTTTTGACGGGCGCAAACTCATAATTGCAGCTTAATATTGATGATACTTGCATTAATTGCATATCAACAATGTTTCATAACAGATAATTTAAACTAAACACATTATTTACACAGAGATTACTCTTCAAAAATAACTACAAAAACAAATCGCTTCTCTGATCACGGCACACTTGAAACGTGATTTTCTAGCTGTGCGTTTTGTTTCCATCATCAACTGTCAAAAAGTTCTGACAGTCAAAGTGAATAAATAAAGGATTACAAACGTTTGTAGACAAAAACATATGTTATTAAATATATTATTTTTATTTATTATATGTATACAACTGGGTATGTACAGGTGCATCTATAACTTGATTTATTTGCTTATAATGCTAGATTTTCTCTCCCAAACAAATCATTCCACTTGCCGTCCATTGCATTGATTATTATTATTCATACATAAGATGAAACTTCAGGACCAATCAACTTTGATGATGCCATCTGTTGGTAAAAAACGGCGACGTCGGTACCTAGCGCTATTTGCGAAAAAAGCCAAACACTAATACAAAAATTGAATCCTAGAAAATACGCGATTGGAGAAGGCTGATGTGGTGTTTTCATCCACGAAATGTCAGTTGGCTATGCTTCAACACTTGACTTTGCATTCAAGTCGAACATTTTATTTTCTCTGTCTAAGTAACTTCATTTGGGAATAAATACGTCGAAGGATTAGCAGCATTGCGAAATGAATTCAAGCATACCACAACGCAGCAAACAATTTTACTTAGGAACAAGCTAATATTACGTATTTCTTTATTCATATTTCTGATTTTTACATGTTGCCATAGCGTTACAAGGCAATGTTCCCTATCAAAAATTTCGTCATTCCACGCACATATGGCGCGTCAGTCTACTTCGGAGGCGTATATCAGCAATGCAAAATTATTGAATTTTCCACCTGAGGACGGACATTACGTTGGCACATTGATGGGTCAGATTATAACTTTATTGAGGTAAATCAATGTATTTTTGTAATGTGAGTGGTTCCTCTTCGTACTAAAGATATCTCCGGAGCCTATACAATTTCCCAGGTAGCCATTAACTATAAAATATCGTCAAAAAAGCAGAGAATCACAGCTATTCTGCGTGCCATTAAGATGGCGGCAGGCAACAATGAGATGACATCACATGCAACCTATGAATAGTTGAATCTGTACGCATTTGATCAGAATACTTTGCTGACATTTTTTATTTTAAGATTCCACGTGACCTTATATAGAAAATTGGCAAAACTGTTACACTCAAAGTTGTAAGAACATTTTTTTCTCATTAAAAAAATGATTCTACAGTTCATGTGACCATTTTCACCTCAAAAAATTTCCTTTTCAAAAATGTTTGCCAATATATTGCATTTTTTATGGGATTTAAATAAGTCCCACAATTATCAGTCTACAGACTTGCATTTGGTCTAGACAAATATTTGTCTTCATAATGTATAAGTGAAGAAAAAACACTGCCTATTTTTCAATAACTTTTTTTTTTATCTGGCCACAGTCCCCAATAATAAATAATGACTTCATCGATGAAAAATCCAGGAAGTAAAGATTATGTTTGTAGACCGATTGTCAGGGTTGGGTCATTACGCGTAGAATATTAATTTTCTACATACACGTAGAGTAACACGTAGAATATGTAGAATATGTAGAATATTATTGTAGAATATTTTTTTTAAGTGCCAGTGGTAAAATTTGGAAAGTTAGCATAAACCAAAATATATTATTTTACTTTTTTAGTTGCCCTATTTTCAACTTATCTTTAGAGCGGTTGAGTTCAAATCTTTTCTATTTATTCTACTCATATTCTATCTTGTATGGAACGGCCACATCCTTAATTTTGGCAAATTAGAGAGCAATCCTACCTCGTAATTTTAATAAGCCCATTCATAGCACACTTCCCCTATATCTACAATAGGGAACACACGATGATTTGAATATATTGCAGGAAAAGCCATTAGCAAGATTGTAAAAAATTGAAATTAAAAAAACATTTCAAAATAATTTCTAATTGAAGAAAACCATGTAGAATTGAATGTAATTTCTACGTGTGTGCATACTGCATATTCTTCATGTTTGGATAATTGAATCTAGATTACAGCATCCAGCATTACAGCAAGCAACTACCAAAGTCCGAATGAGATGATTGAGTATCACTTTGCGTTTTTATGTTAATATTAAATTTAGAAGTAAGAAATTGTAGTTGGTCCTCTCGTATCAACAATTTGGTAGAGTTGTTATGTACTAGTAGTGATGCCCAGCGGGAATATTCCCAGATTCCCGGGAATATTCCCGAGCAAATTTGGGGAATATTCCCCAAATCGGGAATTTACTTTTTCATTATAAATTAAAATGATAAATGTTCTTATTTTGTGGTATGTCATTACTCATTACCTTTTAGTATTCTCTTTTTTGTCACTAATTTTCTTGATATCTTATGACAGGGGTCGGTAACCTTTTTTGGTGACGGAGCCAATTTCCGAAAAATTTATAAATTAGATAATAATGCGAGCCACAGCATGCAATCAATCATAAAATAATACACCAAAAATAATCAATTGAATTACTAGTTTATTCTGCTATTTGAACGAAGCCCCCCCCCCCCCCCCTCTTGATGTTGCCCCGCAGGGCGTTTTTAAAGAATTTCAACAATTTCTAAGACGTGATTCTGGGACTCGAAAATGAACAACTCAATGAAACAACATTCTAATTGTTTCCCCGCAGGGCGTTGTTTTGAATTTTCATCTCATAACATAAACATGCTTTAATAATGATTTCTCTTATAAATTGTTTACTCATCCCTGTAGTATATTCCCAATAAATTCCCGGTAATATTACATCACTATGTACTAGGTACTCATAGTAAAGTAAAATGCTGTTATATTGAAAACAAATCAATAGAATGATCATTATAATCCAAATCAATGTTTTTCTTAAAAATAATATTCTACGTGTAGAATATGTCATCTACATCAATATTCTACATTACATATTCTACGGTAGAATATACGCGTAGAATACCCATTTTCTACGCGGAATATTCTACTGACCCAACCCTGCCGATTGTAATAAAATTAAAAATACATACAGAAGTAAAAAGATAGGCAGTGTTGTTTTCTTTGCCTTATTCATAAGGAAGACAATGAGACCACATGCTTGTTTGTAGAGTGTTAATTGCAGGACTTATTTAAATCCCATTGAAACAGCATTAGTATATCAGCAAAAAAAATTGAGGTGAAAATGGTCACGTGAGTTGTAGAATCACTTATAATGAGGAATAATCATTCTCACAATTTTAGGTGCAGTAGTTTGGCCAATTCCTATTTCATATTTATGGTCACGTGGTATCACTAGAATACCCTTAAAGGTGGGCTATCACGGTTGAGCCCCATTTTTTTATTATTCAAAAAACATGATGACATTATGCATGCAATCACAGCGGCGAAAACTAGAGCTCTGTAGGATATTCCTAAACAAAGTTACAGCACAACGAAGACGGATAGGGGGTGAGAAACGCGTCATTCACACCCAACTCAGCCGCAAAAGCTGGTAAAGGTTGGGTGGGACCTACGTCACAACAACCAGGTTTTTCAAACTTCGCGGGGCTCTGGCCCCTGAACCAAACATCGCATCGCGTTCGGGTTTTCGACATTCTACTTTTGGTTACAATATCTACAATATTTTCGACTTGTTGACCATGACAGCCCACCTTTAACATGAGCAGGGCCAGTTGTTTATGGTTTCTACGATAAATGCGAAATGTTTAGAAACATGAATTTTCTTTCATATCTTTACGTTTCATACACTCCTGATTCCAAATATATGTATCTTTTTCTCGCGAATTTTCGCGAAATTTGTGTTTTGACGCGATATTGACGAATTCTCACGATTTAACGCGATTTTGTCCCAAACCTACGTGTTTTGCAACATTTTCCGATTCCGAGTATATATTTTACGAAAATGTCCTCGATCTGTGTCAAAAGTACCAAGAAATAGAAAGAACCACACTGTTTTCTTCGTAAGCCAGCTGTCAATGTCAGCCAAAGAGTGTATGGGGGTGCCAGCGGGTTGGCTGCTAAGCATGGAATGACGCATCTACATGACCTTGAATCGGGTTGCGCATGCGCACGCGCCGAGTCTCGCTAGTGAGGGGGGGTTGGTAATATTGCGACTCGCTCGCGCATCATATTTGACACTTTTTCTTACAAAAATCATTTTTTTCCCATTTCACCACCAATCGCAAAAATTAACATAATTATCACCACCAATTCACCACTTTCAGAATGTTGAAAACGAATTTTGGCTTTTTTTATCACCACAAACAACTGGCTCTGAACATGAGGCTATAAACTAAACCGAGCCTCATTTATACCGAGGTGTAAAATCACTCTTATACCTAGCTCACACAACCATACCTCTCTAAAATGATTTTCTTACCAATCATGATGTGATGTTCTCAGCCACAAACATGGAACAGTGAGACGTGCTGTGTTGATAACAGTCATGTAATTATTACAGCTGTACATTGTCACACATCTATAATCTTCATGCGTTCATGAGAGCATGATGCGGAACTGTAGGTGGAACTAAAGATAATTGCTAATTTCCTTGTCTTGACACATCTTATCACAACAATTTGTTGAAGTACCTACCTCCTTCTTGTAAAAATATTGTACTATGAACTAGAAACAATTTTAATTCTTCTTGTTATAAAGTAACATTTATTTTATAAAACATATCTAGCTAGCCTATAGATTGAGTAGGTAGGTATCTATACAGAATGTTTTTTTTTAAGTGCATAAAATAAGATGGGTATTATAACAAATAAACAGAAAACAAAAAGTTAATTGTCAATATTTTAAGGTTTTATAAAATAATGTTAAGAATTTGTTTTGCTTTCGCATTGCTGATGTCAGATGTGATATCAGGTCACACCAGTTCTCTGGGCTGAAATTGTTTTTACTATAGACCTTCGAGCACGGCAGAGAGATATATATAGATATACACTTACACTATAGCAGAGGTATTCTCACTCCACCAATGAACGTGAAGCCTTTTCGACATGAGAAATATTGGAGTATCCCGGCATCGTTAGCGCATATATCAGCACTAGTGGAAAAAATATGAACTAACTGCTAAATTTATCCATTGAGCCGTCGTTGCATTTATATGCTATGCACGATCTTCTTTTGTTTTATATCAGATATTTACAATTAAACTATAAAATGAACTATAAAACCATTAAATACCGTCAAATAACAGCTATTCTACGTGCTAGCAGGCACATCAAGTGTAAACTATGAATTAGCGGTTGAGCCATCGTCAGAGATTGGTCATCAAGTAGTTCACTCTTCACGCTATAGACGTCGCTTAAATCACCGGGGCCACCCAGATTTCCCCAATCACAGGGTCTAAAAAGGCTTCACTGCGGTCAATGTTATCAGTATAGGAGTGAGACAACCGTCTCTACTAGTATGAATGTAGTAATGATGTCCATGAATCTTGCTTCGAGCATGGATGATGCATGACAAAAGGAATTTAAATTTAAAGGAATTTAACTTTAAATATGGAATATTTTTCCATACTTCCTAAATGTAATATTAAAACGCTCGGTGTAACGCGTTGATGAGCGAGCACCGGTCGGTGCAAATTCTCAACAGGAATTCCGTACCAAACGCACAGAAACATATATGTCCTTATTGAATTGAAGTATGATCCACTCAATCAACATAAAAGTATCTGTTTTCTATTGAAACTTAAGAATAGCAATCTATGCACTCTGCTGCATAGAGCAAGTCAGATTCAGTTGCAGTGGCAAAACATTCATTTTGATACGTCATTCTGACAGTTATTAAAACTGTCAATAAGTGCATACGTTCTTGACTGATTGGTCTGAAAAATGGTAAAAAAAACAAACAATGTTGGTCTTAATGACCATTCAAAATATGAGTTTGATCTGATTTATCGAAGACTATTTGATAGGTCAATTCGGTGTGAGCTACAGGCCATTTTCATTTATCAACCAAGACAATCAATCAAAAATGATCCCAGAGACCTCATGGATTACATAAGTATGTGTGCAAAATTTCAGATCGATTGGTTGAGCTGTTTGACCTGGGCAGTGAACACACAAAAAAACACACAGAAAGTGCCATAAGAGTAACAAGGAGACGCTCGCTCAATAATACCTTTCAGACATGCGAACAAGATTTTAATGGCAAGTAATCAAAGGATTTTAGAAAAGTGAGGAATAAGTAGGGCACAAAATGTCCGTTGCAAACATAAGACCAAAATGGATAAAAATAAACAGCCCTGATTCGACCGTTAGGCGGTAAATAAATACTAATTACAAATTGATTAACTGAGAAAGTTGCACTTTTTATGAGTACAGTCACAGCCGGGCAACTCTCAGTTCTAGATGGGGTTTGTTATACTTCTTGAAACAAACTTTTTTGAGAATCTCAATGTAGTCTGCCAGCTTTGTGCAATTGAAAAGAAATTTTGTTTAGTCCAGGGGTTCTTAAACTTTCTACTCCACAGACCCCTTAAAATATATGTAGTCAAGTATTTATTGTAGTTCTAAGAGTTTAGTATGGGTTGTCAAAAGATTTCTGGAAAAAGTATGTAGGTAAGCCACGACACAATGGATCTCACTGTTATTCATCCAGGACTCTTACCTAATACCGCAAAACGTTGGTGCTACGATGGTGATGAGTTCAAGGTTGGTGCTACTACAGGTTATTAAGATAGGTAGCACCGTGCTATCATTTGGCAGTCTTGGAAAGTTGCAAAGAAAATCGTATTGTGCCGTGTCGTGTATTGTGACTGAAGATGTTGCATGTTCTTTGCTTGCTCTTCAACGCGTTACTACACGGAGCGTTTTCCTAGTATAAAATAAGAGTATAATTTTAAAATCAAATAAATGTAAAGTAAATATTTTGGCAAAATTTGAAGTTCCGTGCTTCCAAAATCGAATGTGTAGATGTCACAAATCAAAACTTTTCCTCTTTTTCACTTTTTACAATCCTTACTTTCCCTGTTCTTTTTCCATAGGTAGGTATGGCTTTGGAATTGTGTGTCGATCATCCCTATGCTTATACCTAGAGCCAGTTTTAAATGGTGATTTTATTTCTTAAAATTCGTTTTTAAAATCATCAATTTCGTTTTTTGTGTTTTTTCTGGAAGAGGGATTTCGCGATTTTGTGGTGATATTAAATTGGTTATAAAACACATTGTAATCCCCCAGAAACCATAATTTGATGAAAAACATGTACCTATGCCACTGGAGGAGGGATTGGAATGGATTGGTCATGCACTATTAGCACTGAAATAGGCTTGTCTAGAATGGCGTCTTTAATGCTCTGTACTGTCTTTTCCCCAACCCACATTTTCTCTGTATAGATGGTACATAATATTTAAAACTTCATGACGCAAAATGTATATTTTGACAAGATATTTTCTTTCCCAATCCAACAATTTTCAGTGCAGTAATTGTTCCAAAATATCCTTCTGTGTAAGTAGACTATTGATGAATAGTTGCGACTGGTTGAGGGTGGAAGGGGGGTTGGGAAAACCGGTCGACCTTGAACAGATGGGGGCGCAAAACAAAGCAGCCTGGAGGCATCATCAACTGGTTAGACTGGTCTGGTTCACTTTGAGGGTGGGTAGCAAAGTGTCTGGCGAGGGGGAGGGGGTTGAGTGAGTAGCACATGGAAAGAAACTGGTTTCGTTTGTTGTTGTGTGACCTGTTAGGGGGATAAAAGCAGTAATTTTAATAGAAAACCTTTATTTCGTGGTCATTTCGCGGAAAATGTTAAATATCGCGATCAGGGTTGGATTTCGTTTTTTTTCGCGATGTAAAAATGGTAGATTTGGGATCTATACACAATGAAATGGATTTTAGTAGAAGAAAATAGTGCAATCAGAACAATTCGCGAATTCGCGCATCACCATTTAAAACTGGCTCTACTTATACCATCCCGCCATACAACGGAGATCGTACAGTGGTATACCAGCGCTCCGTTGTATGGCGGGATGGTATAAGCGTAGGGATGATCGACATACAATTCCAAAGCTGTACACCCACCTCCAAGTGTTCGTACTGTCTTTCTCATAAGAGCACAATGTATAACACGGTAGGAACACTTTGAGTTGGGTGTACAACATGTCCCATTCCGATTTTTTCAGACTAGTCTTCCTCTGCGTGAGGACCCTGCCCATTATTGTCCAAGGAGAGTGAGACAGGATGTTCCCTACATTTGGATTCTTGACTCCATCATTGGATTATATTATGTAGATTTGGTATGATAAAAATACGTCATTATTGTCATAACAAATTAATTATTTTTATTGATGTGCGCTCTCAGTACATAATTAATATTTACTACCTTCATTCTTCAATAATTTATAATTGCTAATTATCTAAGAGAAGCACACTATGTTACAGTATTGTCATGCTTGGAGGGATAGGTTAAGTCAAATTGTAAATATTTTGAAATTGGCACACAAATAAAGTTATTAATACGTAATCCATCAATGGCTAAGCAAATGGTCATTACTCATATTAAACTTATGAGTTTTCTTATCACAATTATCAGTCACATCACTAGCTCTACATAGTACAATAGCAAAAGTAATTGAGGCTTTCATTTTATTAGATTGTACATTGTAATACATGTAAGTATTACATTATATTATTTTGGTGTGATTTCAAGTTATAGCAATGCTGTTGTGGATGGTTCAAAGATCACATAAATTGGCTAAGGAGCATTTCTATAATAATGAATAATCTTCCAGTGCTGAGATCATTAGTTAAAATCCATTTAGGAAGAGTATTCTTTACAATACTGATTTTATTGCTAAATCTAGACAAAACTTTCATCAGTATCTTTCTTTTGCACCAGAGACTTACTAGTGGCATGTGTTCCTTCGTTTTCAATATATGTGTTGTACATAGCTAATGAGTCTTTCTCATTTTGATTAGCTCGTACTATCATGTTGTGATTGTAAATTATATCCGAGCTTACGAAATTATTGTTGGATAAATCATTAGACAGCCTTTCGTTCTCCTCTGTAGCAGGATTATTTGTAATTGCTGTCTTAGACACAGCATTCATTGGAGCTGTATGTACCACAACTTGACAAACCAAAGTATCAGCTACATCTTGAACCGATTCTGATATTGCTTCCAAGAAATCCTGTGGTTTCCTCTTACCTAATTCAGCATTTTTGCCCAAGTTTGCATTTTTTAGCGATGAACGTATTGTACTGTTTTCTTGTCCAGTAGCTTGAATTACATGAGTTTCAGATGTAGACTGCTTTTCTTCCGTCGTTATGGAAGTATCTGTATTTTTGTTCGGTTCAAGATCTGCATTCAAGTGTGCTTTTTTTGATGTTAACTGCAAAAAACAATTAACACAGCATATGGACATGAGTATATTAGATTGAGGATTGTAATGTATTTCTTGTGTGATCATAAAAAAAACTTTTACGTTTTGTAACGGAAATTTGATATTGAACAGGCTTTATCCAGAGGCCCAATTCTATAACTGCAAAGCGGTAAGCATATCCACTAGCAGTGATATTTTGCCATTTGCTTTATACAGATTGCTATTCCGCCAGCAGTAAGAAGTGAGAATCAGAATCATGCAACACTAAGTATCCCACATCATCATTTCTTTACTTTCTTAAGTGGCCTATTGATATTCCACACGTCATCTCTTCACTTGGCTATAGCCTACAGGGAATGTTGAAAATTTGGAATACAACTTTTAAATGTGCCCATCATACCCATCGAATGTATATAATATATCCATTATATCACGATATTATATATCGTGGTCTTGGAGGAGAAACTAAGTCCAATAGGGAAGTCTCATGAAATTTTATTCTAGTAAATTTCTATAAATAAACACAAATAATAATGACAAATACACTTATTACCTGTGAAATCTTAAATTTTCATTCATAAAAATCGAATTCAAATATCATATGATTTTTGGCGGGAAAAACGGCCTTTAACAAGAATCAGAACTGTGATGTCATTTCCAAGTCTTGAACATTGTGTTGACATGGGGATTCCCTTGTTGTCATGGCAATATAGCAAACTGTGATGTCATTGCCAATTTTCCTGTTTTTAAATGAGAGGAGATCTATCAAACTTTGTAAATTAATTACATGAGAACTATTTGTCCAACAACAAAAATAATACCACATCTGTGTTCAGCAACATCTCAACTTTCATAAAATAAATATTATTCTGAATTCTAATCTTCACGAGACTTCCCTATTTTCTCAAAAACGTGTTTTTATATGTAAATATACAGGAAAAAATGCTCTCTAAAGTGAGAAAGTGTTCTCAAGTCCCAGGGGCCAGATTCACAAAAAGTATTATCTCCTAATACAATACTATCCTTGGTATTATCTTTCATTCAACATGTTTTTTTTTGGTATTAAATCAAAAGATAATACGTATTAGCAGATAATACCTTTCGTGAATCCAGCCCCAGGTCTGTTCGGAACCCACAATATCAATGTGTAGCTATGATCAAGTGCGTTATGACAGGCACACTGAAAGGAGAAACTGTGCAAGTCCTCTAAATACCTAGTAAATACTGGTTAAGTCACAGTCACAACATCCAACAGAAATGTTGAAAGTGTACAAGTCCACATTCGGCGAATAATTTAGTATAGGAGAGAATTGGATGATAATTTATTAATTTAACTCAAATAACTAAACTTAGCTCATTATTGTTATTACGAACAAAATGAATGATATGGCATATGAGTGGTCCCTGGTATATTTTTGAACGAGATCCTGTGATTTTTTAAAATTAACAAGGAATCGTTCAATCATAAAGGTAGAATCGATCAACTTCAAACTTTGCATGGTTATTGGGACCAATATTTTAGGAATTGTTGGAGATTTACATACAAGTCTGTGACGAAATTCAAGAAATTATTATTGGCTTTTAAGGACATTTTCGATAGACAGAATTTCGGTTCGAGGTGTTGCGCGTATCCGTGATCGCTCATCAACGCGTTACTCAGAGCGTTTTCCTAGTAAATATTCAACCCATTTGTGTGTACAATATTTTTCTATTTTTTATGGTATCTACTTCTAATATTATAATCCCATTAGTATCTCTGTTGCACATTTTAGACAAAGACAGTTTCTCCTACAAGACAAAAATGCATTTGAAATTTCATAGAAACCAGAGCCCCCATATAATAAATGAAATGTGCAGAACGAAGTTAGGTACTCAACCAAAAGTTAATAGTGTGGATTGGGCTTAATATGGAAAGTAATTAACCTTTTTGCGATTTGATGTCGGTGTTTGAATTTGAATGTTGTAGAGTTCGAAGTCTGGCACACATAGGCAGCGAAGTACTAATGTAGCAATGCTTAAACTCCAGATTACTGTTAAAATCTTAAAAAATATCTGAAATGAAGTAACATATTCTTATATTTTGTTTTGAATTGCACAGATCATAGACATGTATACTCACTTCCTTCGAGACATGCAACTTCATAGGCGAGGCGGGAGCTTTGCATACGCGCCTCGCTAATACGGAGATGCATGTCTCGAGTATACATGTCTATGCACAGATCATTTCTATTGTAAGAAACTTATTTTTACACATAGAAGGAATTTAGTATAGATTGACTCTTTTCCCAACTAAAGGTAATTTAAAATACAGAGTCAAACAACACTATTCTCCCCTCACAATACCAGCTTCCTCTGTATTATTGACCATTTATTGCCCATCCCTTGAGGGAGTGTTGAAATTTTCAGTTGTGTGAATTTGGCACATTTTGGCTGTTTTACAATCTTTCTGTATTTGGAATTGGTAGAAACATAGCTTCCACATTTTTTGTTTGACCTGGGCCCTGATTCTATAACTCCATTGCGACCGCTTAGCAATTATTTCAATGTTAATCCTTATGGAAGAAATTGCTAAGCGGTCGCAATGGAGTTATAGAATCCCACCTCTGTGGTTAATCAATTAGGAATTTATGCTTGTGTGTTTATTGTATTTTATAACTTATTCATTCTTAATATGATAAGAAAACTGCAATAAATTGTAATACTTGTGCAAAGCAATAGTGTTGTAGGTATAGGGCCTTTTGAAATATGGCTGGTTCCATGCGCACCAACACCGAAATTCGGACTGCGAACAGTGGCGGTTTCATGTATGTTCCATGTGTATGTTCGCACCAACATCCGTGGAGAAGCTATTCACACCGAAACTGGTGGAATGACTATTCGCACCGACAGTGCCAGATCATCTGCATTCATTCAGTCTTAAAAGCTAATCAACGGAAAAATCCAAGCTCTGTTGACAGTTGGAGAAATTAACCAGCAGATCCAGACTTCTCGAGAGACATGATTGGTTGGTTGATGAGTGGAACTATCGGCTAACCTCTCACCGGGTGATGCATTTCATGTTTGCATGATGCTTACTCTGAAATTTCAACTCGGAGAAAAATTTTGAGGGGACAGATCCAGCTAAATAAATCTCTTTCATACATGTGGGGCTGTGCTTAATTAAAGGACATCATGCTAAAAATGGGTTATTACTTATTTTGACACCCCCTTCCCCCGCCCTAAAAGTAATTTTTAAATCGGGCAGCGAAATTTGTCAGAATTTAGCGGTTTTAGCCAGGTAAATTTCGGGTCCCGACATAATAATAATCTTCTTCTGGTTCCGACAATGTTGTCAGGTCAGACAGTGGGAGCTCCCACTGGGTCTAGGGCCTCGGATCTCTTCCAAACCGGCTGGCCAGGCCTGACGTTTCATCCTCCTCCTCCTCTTCTTCATCCTCGTCACCTTCCTCCAACTTCTCCACCAGCGCCCTCCAGATCCTCCTGTCCTCCCACCACTTCTCTGCTTCCACTTTCTGCCACCTTTGCTGCCTGTCCTCCACGTCTTCTCTGATAAGACCACTCCACTTCTCTCTTGGTCTCCCCACTCTTCTTCTTCCCACCACTGTTTCTTCAAACTCCTGTCTTGGTATTCTCTTGAGATCCATTCTTTTCATGTGTCCAAACCAACGCAATCTCTCTCTACCCATCTTGTAGCTCAAACTTTCCACTCCCAGCTCCTTCCTAATACAACGGCTTCTTAACCTGTCCATCTTTGTTACTCCCTTCACACTTCTTAGGAATTTCATCTCCGCTGCCTCCAGCTGGCTGCGTTCCTTATTTCCAATCCCCCATGTAACTGCTCCGTATGTTAGTATTGGTAAGAAATACATTTTATACATGAGCAGTTTACACTGGCGAGGGAAATCTTCGTTCCACAGCAGCTTGCGAACAGCTTGGTAGAAGGACTCGGCTTTTTGAATTCTCGCCTTCACCTCTGCATCCACCTTCGCCTCCTTAGTTAGTATACTTCCCAAGTATTTGAATGCATCCACCTCTCTCAGCTCCTTCCCACGTAACCTAATTCTTATCCTCTTTCTCAATGTTTTCCTTCTCTCCATTTTCAATATTTCGCTCTTATCTTGGCTAATCTTCAGTCCCACTTCCTCCGTTACTTCACTCCAACGATTTATCTTCTCTTGTAGTTCTTCTCCACTTTCACCCCAAATGAGCACATCATCAGCATAGACTAAAGTTCTCGAATCTCTGCCCTCCTTTTCTTCAACCATTTTCAGCAGATCATCCATCACTATTACAAAGAGAGATGGGGACAAAACGCTACCTTGACGTAGACCTTCCTGTACCCCAAACCACTCTGATCTCCCTATGTCTGTCTGTACACTGCTGACACTTCTCTCATATGTACATTTAATCCTTTCAATAAGACCATTGCTCACTTCCTTCTTCCTCAAACTCTCCCACACCACCTTTCGTGGGAGCCTATCGTACGCTTTTTCTAAATCCAAAAACGCCATGTACATCACTTGCCCACTCTCCCATCTCCGTTCCATTAACTGCCTTACCGCAAATAAAGCATCCGTGGTTGCCCGTCCCCTCCTAAAGCCATATTGTTCTTCTCTTAACCCTTCCTCCACAAAACCTTTTAAACGGGTCTCGACAATCTTCTCGTATAACTTTGCACACTGACACAACAGAGTCACTCCCCTGTAGTTACTACAAGCCTTACGGTCCCCCTTCTTGAACAGTGGCACTATTATACCTTTTCTCCAGTCGTCGGGAATCTTCATTTCCTTCCAAACTGCTAGTATTACACGGTGCAGCCACTTTTTTCCTGTTTCTCCTGCCGCTTTTACCATTTCCATTGTCACCTCGTCTATTCCTGGAGCTCGCCCATTCTTCATCTCTCCCAGTGCTTTCCCAACTTCCATTTCGCTTACATCTGCTTCCTCTCTCTCCTCTCCTGTGCCTCCTTCTCCCTCTGCTCTTCTCTCTTGTTCTTTCCCTTGTTCTGTGGCACCTGATTGCACATTGAGAAGGGTCTCAAAGTACTCTTTCCACATTTTGATTACATCATCTGGATTTACTACGAGTTCGCCGTTGCTATTTTTCATCGTTCGGACTTCTTCTCGAACTCCTCTTTTTCTTTTCACCTGTCCTTATATCATTTTCTTGTTTCTTTCGAAATCCTTCTCAAGCTTACTTGCAAGTTCGTCCATTGCTTTCTTCTTCTCCTCCCGAACAATCTTGGCCACATTTATTTTACACTGTCGATACTCTTCTGCATTCTCTGAGGATCTATTTAATTCGTTTCTCTGCCATACATCCCGCTTCCTCCGAACTGCCTCCCTTACTCTCTCATTCCACCACCTTGTTTCTTTCTTTCTCTTCTTCCCACTAGCTCTTCCACATACTTGTTCGGCAACATCCACAAATGCTGTCTTAAACTCGTTCCATTCCTCTTCCACCCCTTTCCTTTCCCCTGTCGGTACTCTAATCTCAATCATCTTCTTGAAGGCTAACCTTGTATCCAGTTCTTGTAATCTCCATACTTTACATATTCCCGACATATTAACTGAAATTTAAAATGCTTTAATAAAATGTCTACCTATACTAAAATGTGATTTCCCACTGGCTTCAGACCCCTCTCCACCCTGTCCATACCATGTCACATATTGGTTCACCCCCCGCTGAAGCGTGATGTCCTTTATATACAGCCTCTGTGCCAAATTTGAAGTTGCTTCATAGTGCCTGATTAGAGGTATCTCTAAATTCAACGTCACTTCTGTGAACAAATCTACAGTGTAACTTTTTGCCGTCAAAGCTCTCATTACAACTTTTAGTAATGAATAATAACTACGTAGATTTAATCTGCTCCTTAATTTCTCCAGCTGTCAAAAATTACCTACACAACTCCTCGACTACATTATTTAAAATTTTATTGTGGTCAGATCTCTTTATTCTGTTCGTTTATATTATTTCCAATATCTGGAAAATATTATAACTTATGCAATTATTCTGTATATAAACAAAATATAATCTCAACATTCACCTATTCCCCATTCAAAAATTTCCCTGTGTGGCCATTGGGGATTTTTTTCAAATAACAAAATTAACAGATTATATTGCATTTTGTCTAAAGTTTCCCCAAGAATATTGCATCAGTCACTCATTTTAAATGTATTTGAAAAGAATGATAAAATAACTTCAAATTCGATTCTTTTGTATCAAAAATTCAAAAAAGGCCATGCGGAGCTATGGGGGGCGAGCCCCCCAGACCCTCTTCTAGCGGCGCAAGGCCGTTTCTTAACATCCACCGATCCCCGATAATTTTGACCCCCTCCCCCTACTCAAAATGAAGTTCCCACGTGCCTGAGCTTGAAGTTTGAACCTGAACCGAACCCGAATAAATATTATTTTTTGTTTAAATCCAAACCATTGAAATTTTATTGTTGTCTAAACCTGGAACAAATCTATATTATATTTTGTAAACCTGAACCAACCAACATTTGGTTCAAACGCTTTATATAATACAAAGATTCACATCTTTCAACATTCACAATCTGCAAATACAAATTGGCAAGTTATCAAACTAGGTAAATGAGTATTCAGAGGTAACCTATGACTATATGAATATGTACCTACCCAGTATAAATACTATGCATAGTGAATCGGTACGTATTCATATTCATTAATACCTATTCATAGTGAGGTAGATAATACAAACCAGAGAAAGACGTAGAAAAGCGAATGCTCGCTTAAAAGGAGATCTGTCATATTCATACAAGGCATCTTTGCAGCTGAAAAGAAGCAGATCCAGTGTTTATTCAAATAAATATTCTGAGCGGTGGTATTTTAATCACACATCATATTGGATGATAAATGAAATGATTTTAAATGATTGCGCCACCTGGCAGCAGTGTTGAACCCCGGGACCAAATCAGTGCCCCCCCCCCCCCCCTCCCCGGGGGAAAATATTCTATTAAAGTTCGTTCACGATAAGAATATCACTGACGTTTTAGTCGATCACGTCGTTCATTGGTCAGTCACTTGAACACTGCTCTGTCAATGGCAAGACTTTCTTCTTTGTATTATTGAAATTGTATAAATTATGTCAAATACACAATTTTTAATATTAGTAAATATTATAAAAATTCAATAAATTTATTTATTTTTATCTACAGCCGTATTATACACATTTTTTGATTATTATATTGATATTTACATGTTTAGGTATACGTTCACTTGACTACGGTAGTACACGCCGCCATTACGGCTTGCAATTCTAATCGTGAATGAACTTTACCACAGACACTGCTGCCCCATCATATTAAGGTAGCTGCATCGATGGAATTTTTGTCACAGATCTTTATGATTTTTTGCATACATTTATAATGAATAATGATGCCATATGCACAACCCATCCTTATATTATAGACTTGCCGTGTGTAGGTATTGAGATATTTCCAGTGGCGAAGCGTACCTCCAAAATTTGGGGAGACACAAGACAGCAAATAAGTAGAAAATAACGTATTTTGGCTTACCTAAATTTTATTAAATAATGCGAATATACCGTACACAAACACAATAAAATGATTAACGAACTAAAAGATCAGGAGGAAATAATACGTCTGGTAAATTCAATTTCAATGCGTGAACTGACTTGTTTTCAATTCTGACTCAGTTTTATAGATATTTTTAGTTTTTACTGTTGACATTGTGCGTTTATGCGAATATTGTGTGTGTTGCACAATGGTGTAGGCGACCGCTGCATGGGCACTGCAGTGTGTACATTCCAGTCAATCTGTTCTTGTTGCTGTCAAGGGACATTTAATAACCAAGTAGACGTGTCTACCTCGGAGTCTATTTTGCAAGATTGTTATAGCATGGAATGTCCATACGCAGTTGAAACCTGCGGGATTTTGCTCAGAGGGTAGAACACAAAGAATCAGCAATATTATAATTTGTTTATTACAAAGAAAATAAATGTTCATTGATGTGAAAAGAGCAATCAAAAATTATGAAACAATATTACGTTCGATACGTCGGCAGTAGTGATGATGTCGTCTGGTTTGTTTACTTCCGCGTAAACAAGTGGATGGCGTTGACTCTTGCGTAGTGTGTCCCGTGAACTCCAGTCCACCAGCAGAATGAAATGACTGGATATGTCACCTCCTTCAGCTGCGATGCGATGATGTTGTCTAATAACCCCTTGGTTACCAGGACGTCCAGCAGTCCGTGCACAAGGAGTGACCTCCTCGAGCAGTTGGATCAAGTTGGCTCAGGCTGATGACATTCGTGGCTGCAGACTCGTCGGTTTCTCCCGGAGTTGCAATTCACTAACTTTTATACTTTAACATTTACTGACTTTAATGTTGAAACTGTTCAGTTGATCACTTGTAACTTGAAATTGTCTTAATGCGATATTATTTGCCTCAGCATTAGGCTTGAAGTTTGAATTTACTGGGTTGACGTTTATACAAAAATGTTATTTTAATGTTTACCTTCGATCACATCGGCACTGTCTCGCTGAAATTATACGATGTTGCGTGCACAAGGCTTCACGGTTCGCGAGGCAGGTCTCACTGCTCTGAGAAAACTCCGACTGATGATGTTTGGCTGGTAGCCTGACGTTTTATACCCTCTGACATCGTTTTCCCTCCAAAGAATCTGATTGGTTGGTTTCGTACACGAGGTAGCTAATTTTAGACATTCTGTCATTTCTAAAGCCCGCGAAACGACTTTCTTTCTGCACGTAGGCCCATGCTTTTCTTGGAATCACTGAAAACTAGTCTGGCTGACTGGTTTTGTAGCGTTATCACAATGACTGGTTCACTTGTTATTACGTGGTGACATCACAATTTAGGTAAGGTCACATACTTTTTATATGGATTCACTCACTTTCTTGATATAATTGCACATTGTTAAACTTATTTGATTGCTCGTTATATTTTTGTCTATATTTTGATTGCTATTGAAATTTAAAGATTGTAAGTTTACATAATGATTCTAATTAATTACTTTGTGTTCAGTTAACCTTGACTCTAAGAATGCCATGCTACAAGCTTGTTCATTCTTTAAACCTACTTCAAGCAAACATTATTATTTTTAAAGTTAATTTTCTAACCTAGATAGGCCAACTTGTTACAGAGCCCCCTGAATTCTTGTTGTTCACCTTTTGACTGAAGTCAAATTTGAAATACATTGAAATTTTGAATAAGAAAATAGTGATAAAACAAGGATTCACATAGAGACTGGACTATCTAGCAGGAATAATTTCTTCCTTTTGACAAACAAAAAGTTTCCTTCAACAGATGCAAGTTTATTTCCCCTTACAGCTGTCTAATCAAAACCTGAATGAATGAACTCACCCCTCCATCTACCAAAACAAAAACAAACCTCATCCTACCTCCCGGAAACGATGCTCAACTCAACCCTCTCTCTTATCACAATCCCGTTATTGGCCTAGTGACCTACTTCTGCTGGGTCATCATACCAAACATCAACATTGTTGTTGTCATCAGTAGGAATCAGCTGTTCGACGTATTGATTTCTTTCTTCCGTCCACGATCGAATGGAAATGAAATCGTTCCTTCTTCTGTTTCGTCTTGAGTTTTCACCCTTGAAATTTCTTCAAGTAGCTGTTTCCGAATTGAATTTTCCCTGTTTTCTTGAGCAGTGGTCGATGTGTAGTTTTCATTTTCGTCAGCTTTCTTCTTCAGTTCTCGTACGTTCATTTGCAGTCCATCTTGCAAGCAAACATTTTCGTCTTCTTCTCTCAAATCATTATTCAACCCTTTCTTCAAAACATCATCGTTTTCATTCATAATCACCTTGTCATTTTTCTCGTCGTGAAACTTTTCACCATTACTTTTAAAGTCGCCTATAGACTTCAAAACATCGCCAATTTCTTCAACTGTTCGAACTCTGTCGAAATCATCTTGATTCGCAATCGGAATCTGTAATTCTTCCTTCTCGCTCACTTGTGGCAATACTACCTCGCAATTGTCTTCAAAATTCTTCCTTCGAAATACATTTTCATCTTTCTTCATCTTCGTATATTCACAACTACTTCCTTCAACTTTGTCTGGGCCATCCAAACATTTAATTTTATTTCCGTCGATTTCTTCTAGCACACAGCCCCCCTCTATACTCTCTTGTGATTGCAACATCTTGTAAGCAGCAGCGTCTTCAATCTCTTTCTTGAAAAGCAAAAAATCTTTTCCGAGTTGTTTTTCTACTGCAGAAACCTCTGCTTCTCTGGCTGCTTCTCGTTCATCCATCTCTTTCTTCCACCGTCTTGAAGATCCGCGTATAAATTCTTTAAGATCCTCACGCTCTTTCTTCTGTATTCTTCTAATCTCTTCTTTTCTCTCTTTGAAACGTGTCTTTTCGGTCGACGCAAAATCGTGTCCCATCTCTACTTTCCATTCTGTGTCGACCTCTGTTCGTTTCCCGAATTTTCATTTTTCGTTTCCTTCGTATCGGACTCTGGTGGACGATTATTATTATTCCCGTTACCATGCCCATTTCTGTTATAGCCATTTCTGTCGTGACTGTTTCTCCCGTAGTTGTTGTTATTGTAATTTCTGTCATAACTATTCCTGTTATTATAGCCGTTCCTATTGTCATTGTAACCATTCCCGTTACGAATTGGCTCATATTGCTTGGGATCTCTGATTAGTTTTTCAGTGAATTCATCATGCTCTAAGTCAGTCAGCTCTTTTATCAACTCATCTTTAGTTTTGACTTTGCCACGTACTATCACCCTGATGTTTGGTGGTAAGTGATTAATCAATATTCCAACCAAAACTTGTTCCGTCATATTGACCAATTCTGTCACATATTTTGCCTTGTTGATAATCCGATTGACATAGGTCACCATGTTTAGGTTCGAACTAATTTTGTATTCTCCAGCATAGATTGATCTGATTAGCTGATGCTGTACAGTTTGCGACCAATATTTATCTTTAAAAGCCTCTTCAAATTTATCAATATTCTCAACGGGATTATTTACATACCAGTCTGCTGCTTTTCCATGTAAACACTTGACAATGATTCCCAGCTTCTGATTGTTATTCACATTGAATGTTGAAAAACGCTCTTTGATTAGCTTCAAAAATTGCATTGCGTTTATTGGGCAACTCTCTTCCCCATTAAATCTTATTGCCTCTTGTATCAGCGACTCAGTACAATGTTTTGCAAATTGCAACTCGTTATTTGCATGACACATGATATTTGATGTTGTTCCAGTCTTCTTTGCATTTTCATCTACTTTCTTACTTACGTCCTCTATTTTCTCCTTGATAGCTGAAATGCTTTCATTCTTTTCTTTATCCTTTCTTTCAAATCGCGAGCTTAATGAAAATATCTCCAGGCTGAGTTTCTTGTCACGCTCATCGATCTCAGTGTTTATCTTTACCAATCCGGTATTTACTTTTTCCTCAACACTGCTCGTCTGTGCTCCGATTGATTCTACGTAAGACTTAATGACCTCCAACTCTGTGTCGACTTTATCATTTACTTGTTGTACTCTTTCCTCTACATTTGTGACCCTAGTTTCAACCTTTTTCAATCCAGCTTCAAATTTACTCGCGATCTCCCTGAATTCATTTTTTGTTTCTAATAGCAACTCCCGTATTTCCTTTCCTCTCTCTTCGTCTTTCTTATCCCTTTCTTCTTTTTCCTTCTGTTTTTCGTTTTTACTTTCCTCCTTTTCCTTCTGTTTTTCTAGTTTCCTATTCATTTCCTTGATAGCTTCTTTTTCCTGTTGTTCTTGCTGCATTTTCATTAAGAATTCCATAACTGGATTAGAGGATTCTTTCTCACCGAATTGTGAATATATACTGTCAGCCCTGGCTTCTTTTTGTCTCTCTTCAAAGATTGGCATTTCAACATGAGGTAGCGAGTCATCGTGTTCGTCCTCCCCTATCACCTGGCTCCTAGTTACCTCGAGTTCACTAACCACTGACTGGTCCCCCGCCCCCTCTACAGTCTCATCTAAATCTACAGTTGACGCTAAACTTGCATCTCGATCTGCCATCGTAACAGATGTAATGAACTAACATGCACAAATCTACAGTTGGCTTTATCTTTACGTTAACGGGTTGATTCTATGTAAAATTTCCAAATACATGAAAATTTTACGCAATGCCTGTGTCCACAAGTTTCAGAACAACTGAGTAACTCTTTCACAATCAAGAAAACAATTATTTCTTTCAAAACAATTGCTCCCAGGAATGTTATTCGAGCCCCACACGTTGAGCGCCACTGAAACCTGCGGGATTTGGCTCAGAGGGTAGAACACAAAGAATCAGCAATATTATAATTTGTTTATTACAAAGAAAATAAATGTTCATTGATGTGAAAAGAGCAATCAAAAATTATGAAACAATATTACGTTCGATACGTCGGCAGTAGTGATGATGTCGTCTGGTTTGTTTACTTCCGCGTAAACAAGTGGATGGCGTTGACTCTTGCGTAGTGTGTCCCGTGAACTCCAGTCCACCAGCAGAATGAAATGACTGGATATGTCACCTCCTTCAGCTGCGATGCGATGATGTTGTCTAATAACCCCTTGGTTACCAGGACGTCCAGCAGTCCGTGCACAAGGAGTGACCTCCTCGAGCAGTTGGATCAAGTTGGCTCAGGCTGATGACATTCGTGGCTGCAGACTCGTCGGTTTCTCCCGGAGTTGCAATTCACTAACTTTTATACTTTAACATTTACTGACTTTAATGTTGAAACTGTTCAGTTGATCACTTGTAACTTGAAATTGTCTTAATGCGATATTATTTGCCTCAGCATTAGGCTTGAAGTTTGAATTTACTGGGTTGACGTTTATACAAAAATGTTATTTTAATGTTTACCTTCGATCACATCGGCACTGTCTCGCTGAAATTATACGATGTTGCGTGCACAAGGCTTCACGGTTCGCGAGGCAGGTCTCACTGCTCTGAGAAAACTCCGACTGATGATGTTTGGCTGGTAGCCTGACGTTTTATACCCTCTGACATCGTTTTCCCTCCAAAGAATCTGATTGGTTGGTTTCGTACACGAGGTAGCTAATTTTAGACATTCTGTCATTTCTAAAGCCCGCGAAACGACTTTCTTTCTGCACGTAGGCCCATGCTTTTCTTGGAATCACTGAAAACTAGTCTGGCTGACTGGTTTTGTAGCGTTATCACAATGACTGGTTCACTTGTTATTACGTGGTGACATCACAATTTAGGTAAGGTCACATACTTTTTATATGGATTCACTCACTTTCTTGATATAATTGCACATTGTTAAACTTATTTGATTGCTCGTTATATTTTTGTCTATATTTTGATTGCTATTGAAATTTAAAGATTGTAAGTTTACATAATGATTCTAATTAATTACTTTGTGTTCAGTTAACCTTGACTCTAAGAATGCCATGCTACAAGCTTGTTCATTCTTTAAACCTACTTCAAGCAAACATTATTATTTTTAAAGTTAATTTTCTAACCTAGATAGGCCAACTTGTTACACAGTATAGGCGAGCGGGTGTAAGTGCGAGTGTGAGTGAGAGAAAACATATGAATGTGTGAATCAACGAGTGGAAGAAGGATGAAGATACGCCTGCGAAGACGCCAGTAGTATATGTCTCCCAGGTTATAAGATAGGAGATGCGCGCGCAGCGGCACCACTCGCTCGCTCGTCCAGACATCAAATCCCAGCAAACACTGGGACATGGCGGGGACGTCCCCGCCACGTCCCAAAGAGGTCCCAAAGAGGTCCCAGGGAGGTCCCCGTTACATCCCAGGGACATGGCGGCCAGGTCCAATAACCCCCCCAAACTGCTCCCAGGGAGGTCCCCGCCATGTCCCAGAGAGGTCCCAGGGAGGTCCCCGCCATGTCCCAGGGAGGTCCCAGAGAGGTCCCCGCCATGTCCCAAAGAAATCGTGTTACTGGTGCCCTCTGTTAGAGAACTAAGTAACTAAATAACAGCCTTTGGCTGTTACATACCTTGGACAACAAAATAAAATTGTAATAAATAATTGATTTCTCAGTCAGTTTTGATCGGATTTCAATTCTGTGAACGAAATTACAGAGACAATTACAATTATGATTAGTACACCAATACAAATTATTGTACCCCAACATGATTTGAACACACGATCTTGTGATTAGAAGGCTGACGGGCTAACCACGGGACCATGGCGCGAAGTGAGAAAGAGGTCGTTTTAGACATGCTTTGAGTAGATTATTGAAACATTGAAACGGATAAAAGAAATCTGTTTAAATGTACCTATTGAGATTTCTGGCATAGTTTATGATACTAATCAACATCTTAATTACTGTTACCTTATTTAATAATTACCTAAAGTAAATTGATTTTGGATACAAAAAGCTATAGTACCTTGGTGTCGTTATCGAAAAGAGATGATAATTCTACAAAAACGGAAATATTTACATGTTCATTTTAAAGACATTTGATTCAATTACTTTATTCAAATCGACTTGTTGCAAACGGAATCTAAAACTTGATAAGTCACAAGTTCAACACATTTTCTGAAGCATAAAAAGAGCTCCCAAAAGGGACCTCCCTGGGACATGGCGGGGACGTCCCAAAAGGGATATCCCAAATGGGACCTCCCAGGGACATGGCGGGGAGGTCCCAAAAGGGAGAACTTTCAAAAAAAAGATCTCCCAAATGGGACCTCCCTGGGACATGGCGGGGACGTCCCAAAAGGGATATCCCAAATGGGACCTCCCTGGGACATGGCAGGGAGGTCCCAAAATGGATATCCCTTTTGGGATTTTGGGGACATGGCAGGGACGTCCCTGCCATGTCCCGTGTTTGCTGGGATTGAGCATGGTTTTCAACTGACAATCAACAAGTTTCATTACAACACCAATTAATACATAAAATAATAGTGCGATACAATAAAAATTAAATACCTAAATTGTAGCAAATTTTAATGTATGAAAGATATGAACAGCTCTTTCCATTTTTTCAAGGGGAGACACTGTCTCCCCTGACGCTTCGCCCCTGGATATTTCAATTTGAATTTAATTTGTCTCCCCATGTTATCTTATGGCCGGCGTGAAAAATCTGTCATTATTAGGGTAATTTTGTATTTTTTTGTATGAATAGATTTTTACCAAAAACTTGCATAATCATTTCCCCCCCCCCCCCCGGGTTAAAATGTCTGAAAAAAGAAAGAAAATGTCTGAAAGAAAGTAAGCCCCTCCCCCATGCTCATTGTCAATATTCAATGTTTTCTTGTGCACTTGAAAGGAATTGTAAAATAATAAAATAATTTCCCTTGGTCTAAAAAAAATTATATTTTTTTTTAAATAGTAGGTAGGTACCTATACCTACATGAAACAATTGCACAAACAATTTCACGAATAAAACACTTTTAAAATCCATGGGAAATTCAAGTTTTCCTGGGGAGCCACATGCCACAGAGTCCCATGTGGCACTGTGGTGCCTTTACCCTAGACCAGACCTCCAATTGCGTTCATGAATATAATGTTGTGTTTGAGGAAGTTTTTCCCGTTGATAATTTTCAGATTCTATATAGGTACTACCTAATGCTAAATTCATATTTGGTTGTGCCCTCCCAAAGTTTCGATTCGATACTTACGTTTTTTCGTTCATATTTTGCATTAAATGTGTACAGAATACATCAAATCCATTTGACAGGGAGCTGGCTGCTGCTATTGAGATTGCGAAGTAGATCAGATTGGTGATCAAAGCTGGGAACACAATGCGCCATGATGCAGGTAAACTAAAATATTAAAAAAATATTCATGATTGAATCAAGTGTAGGTATAATCCTGTAAAAGTAATGCATAACATGATACCCCCATACGTACCCCCTCTTTGCTTTTCCTCCTTTGCCACACATTGTAAAAAATGTTGCCCATATAAAGCAAATAATAAATGAGAACACAATGGAGTACAAACAGAAATCACATGTTTTTGCTGTTTTCCCTTTTGCCCAGATTGTGGTACTCAAGTCTATTGAACCCAAAGGCAAGTCTAGGATGGTTGTATTAACATCTCCCTTACTAATGTCTATTGTAGGATGAGGAATACTAGCCGGTTCTTTTATGAAGGTAACAGAGCTGTACAATATGCAGTAATTGTCGCAGTAAATATGGTAAAAAGTGCCGAATGTGAATGAAGCTGCGAAACTGGTTAAGGCCCCCAACACATAAAGAAGAATTTGCAATCCTTTCCAAAAAGATGAAATCGATTTTGATTCGTATAACTCTAAATATTGGTATATCAACGCCATAACACTGTAATTTTACGTGAATCACCTGTAATTATTTATTATATTTAACTGAAACATCTATAAATATAAGAATAACTCTACTACAACTAACACTACCTATCCATACGTCACACCTAGGTCGCACCCACCCCACATCAACCAGCTTTGCAACCAGCCGTCATTTCTGTTTATACAATCGTGACATCACGTTACCATAGCAACACAAAAATAATCAGATTTGCAAAACTTACAAAGAAATATTTCCCTCACGATGAATAAAGTACCTTCTGTTCAAAATCAATTTGTCGTACTATTTGTTACAAATTTTGTTTTAGAGTGCTTTCTCCGCATCAAATTTTGGAAAAAGTGTAGTTGAAAATGGTGTGATCAGCTTGGGAATCAATGTGACTGATGCTGTTTGCCAGACCATGCGAAGTGTGGGCGTATCACTGTCACAAACCTTGGTGGCTGGTGCTATCTTGGTTGGTCTCGGAGTTAAAGCTTTTGGTTAAAGTGTTGAATGAATCGTTTGTTTCTTTCTTTACTTTTGGAAAGTAATTTATAATTATAGGGTATAGGTACATTAAAGAATATTACAAATATAAATTATGAACAAAATTGTAATCTTTGGAGCTAGTGGGAATGTTGGTCTTTTTGCGATTGACGCTGCGTTGAAAAAAGGTACGGAAAAATAGGTATTCTTTTGTTATTCTTTATTCATAATTTTATTACAAATTTGACTTGTAAATTACCTATTTGATTGATGAGAGAGTGAATGACAATTCAGCTAACGTTCTAAACCTCATGATAGCTACCTAGTGCTCTAAAAGTGAGGTTAACGTAAGCAGTGAACTACCTACCTACCTACCTAGATATATTTTATTTTTATTCAAATAGTCATTAAATAATGTAAATATTATAAATAAAATCTTCAAATTTAAATTTCCCTAAATTCCTTGATGATATTTCTATTATTAAAAAAAAATCCACAGGGTGATAAGCATAAAGAATGTCATGCATAAAAGTTAGTTATAAAGACCCTCTCCCCCCCCCCCCCCCCCCCCCCCCCAGGCTGTCTAAAGCTACGATTAGAGTTCGACAACCAGTGGGTTATTTGGGGGCGGACGAGGGCGGACGCGTCCCCTCACTCTTTTTCAGGGTGGACACCGTCCGCCCACTTATTTTTCATATAAGTAAAAATTGACTTATAATTGTGTGCAAATCGCGTAGGAAGGTTCCAAATTTGGTCCTGACTAGTGATACCCAGCGGGAATATTCCCCGTTCCCGGGAATATTCCCGAGCAAATTTGGGGAATATTCCCCAAATCGGGAATTTACTTTTTCATTATAAATTAAAATGTATAATGTTATTATTTTGTGGTTTGTCATTACCTCTTAGTATTCTCTATTTTGTCATTAATTTTCTTGTTATCTTGTGACAGGGGTCGGTAACCTTTTTTGGTGACGGAGCCAATTTCTGAAAAATTTATAAATTAGATAATAATGCGAGCCGCAGCGGGCAATCAAATATAATACACCAAAAATAATCAATTGAATTCCTAGTTTATTCTGCTTTTTTGACAAAGCCCCCCCCCCCCCTCCCTCCCTCTTGATGTTGCCCCGCAGGGCGTTTTTTCGAATTTTCCAATATTTCGATTCCCTATCTTTATTTCAATTATAAAGAGCCATTCAAAACCCACCAAGGAGCCGCAGGTTGCCAACCCCTGTCTTATGACATCTCAAAACATAAACATGCTTTAATAATGTTTTCTCTTAATGTTTACTCATCCCTGTACCTAGTAAATTCCCAATAAATTCCCGGTTTGGGGAATATTCCCGAAAAAATAAATTCCCGGGAATATTACATCACTAGTCCTGACATTCAAAATTTTACCGGGGCTATGCGCCCCGGACCCACATTATATTGGGGGGCCCTCAACCCTAAACCCACCATTGTTTTCGTAAGCAAATATCTTTCCCCTGACATCGTAGAGCATCCGCCCACTTATTATTTTACAAATTAACCACTGTCGACAACAGATGTAGGTACAGCGCTTTCACAATTCTGGATAGGTACCTACCTACCTCTGTTTTTCACTCTTCTTCGTTCTTGTTCAGTTCTGTAAACGTTGGTTTGGCTTTGGCTCATAGGACTAAGTGTTCGTGTACTGCTTCGAGATGCCACCAAATTACCAGATGATGTGAAAGAAAAGGTCGAGGTCATTGTTGGAGATGTCACACATCATGAAGATGTGGAAAAAGCAGTCATTGGTCAGGATGCAGTTGTTGTAACACTTGGGACGCGCAATGATCTAAGTACGTGACATTACATTATGATTTATGAGTTATGGTATTGGCTAAATATTTTATTTGCATGTACCACTGCATGACTACTTACGTATGACGCACTTCAATTCGCATTGAAACCGCTTATAGTCAGTTCGCATTGACTTGAAAATCGGTTTGAAGCATGGTAGTACCACGCAAGCCGAAGAGCGCAATAAAACAATGTTCAATTGTTTTATTTATTTATTTATTTATTTATTACATTATTAATGTATTGATTATTTGGTTGATATTTTTATTTTTTAATATCATTTAATTAATTTATATTTTCATTTGCAAAGTGGGAGGGGCATAGTATAAGGCATATGACTTGAATTGACCAATCATATGGTTTTGAAATGCCAAACTTGTTTCACCATGTTGGTAACAGTTTCGTATTAACAAAGCGCAATCCACGTAGTACAGTGGTACTCAACCTTTTTGACTCGTGGGCCAATAATACGAATTTGCTTTGGTTGGTGGGCCGCATTAAAAAAAAATAATAATAAAATAATGCTCACGTGGTCACGTAGGTTCATTTGAGGTGCGTAGGAACCACTTTTATCATGGGGGGGGGGGGGATTGCGACCCAGAAGGGGGGCTGGGGGGCGAAGCCCCTCAGTTCTAGCCCCGCAGGGCGGTTTTTTAGAATTTAACAATTTAAAAGTGATTCTGGGGCTTGAAAATGCACGAACCGCAGCAAACTATACCTACCAATTGATGCCCCGCAGGGCGAATGCTAAACTGAAGTTTGTATTGCAAATGGCGGATCAGTCTGTTCGGGGGGGGGGGGGGGATAATCCCTCCATCCCCCTTTCCTACGTGCCTGGTTCCTGCAGTGTCTTTTGATTATTAGGAAACAAATCGACAATGTTTCAAGCGCCAAAACAATACACCTTTTTTTTAATTTTCGGAATTGGTAATGGCTTTATTTTCGTTGCAACAAGTATGAAGTTACATTTAAGCTTTCGTCGCATTTTCAGCCTGATACGTGAATTCTTATATGACATTGACAACTCTCAAAATTTATCTCAAATGAAACGAGAAACTATTATTTTTTAAATATTATTTTCACAGTGGACACATTTTGTAAATAAGTAGATATTTTAAACATCAACTGGGGGGCCACAAAATTTTGTCCCGCGGGCCGCAGGTTGAGTACCACTGACGTAGTACATCAGTGGGTACCACTAAATAATAACATCTTCAGCCTTATGAAATGAAGAAACTTTCTAGATTCTTTTGAACTTCTTAATACATCTATTGTATGGTTTGGAAACTTTGGATACGTTTTAGGTCCAACTACTGTACTCTCAGATGGTTTGAAGAACATAATCTTAGCCATGCAGTCAGCCGGAATTCAGCTTATTTCAGTGTGTCTGTCTGCATTTTTATTTTGGGAGCCTACCAAAGTACCTGCATTATTTAAAGATTTAAATGCCGACCATCAAAGAATGTTCGATTGCGTGAAGCAGAGTAATTTAAAGTGGATTGCAGTGCTTCCAGGACATTTCACAGGTCAGTAGAAAAGAAATGACACACACTGCAATAGGCCTCTGAAATTGCCTACAAACACCACACAATCTGTAATAATAATATAGGCACCACCCTGCTTTGTTGTGGTATGTTAGAATTTGAATCGCAATCCTGCAGATCTGCTCACTTGCAATGTTAGATGATTGGATATATTTGAAGTTTGAGACAAAGCACTGACTGTAACCTCTAGGTATTTGTTGCACTAGCTTTAAGTAATCTTCTTTTTCTCTGGCTACAGAACTTCATTTGTGTGTGCCTTCATGAAGGATTACCAGAATTGCGAAATTAATTACAGCATATCAACTAACCAACCATTCCAACCATTTAGGCATGCCAACGAGGCCGTTCTACTGGTTATTTGGCGCTACAGTCTTTTACTAGCTAAGAGTCTTCAAGTTTACATCAAGCCTCGCCTTCTATATGACCATTTAGTGTTTTTACAATCAGAACAAGGAATCATTCATATCATATCCATTATGAATAGGGAATACCTACCTATGCATGCATTTTTTTTAAACTAATTTAAAATAACAACATGTTGGTAAATCACACTACTTTCACACAAAAAAAGTGTAAATTTTTATTCATAAATATGAAATTGAAAATCGCTGTATATTGCGGCGGGAAAACGCCATCCCGGCAAGTGACCTCATTTATATTAACCAACAATGATATTGTCAACAGGGGCGTAGCGTAAGGGGAGAATAATGTGCTTGTGTATTTTTCATTTTAACCGTAAATTATTGTATTGTTTATTTTAATTTGATACCTATCAATTAGTGTTTGATTTAAACCCATTGACTGTCTGTCTGTCATTTGAAAATCAAGTTCAACTTGGTGCTGAAATGAAGCCTGGCTCAGCGCTCGAGCGCGCAAAATTCCAGCCAAGTATCAATAGCATGGGAGACGATTCTCAGATGCATCTACCTTGTTTAGCTCTCATCCTTCTTCCACTTGTTGTTTCCAGCATTGGCTGTTTTCTCTCTCTCTCTCTCACACTCGCTTTCCAAGGCGCATAATCCTATACGTATACCGCATGTGGGTAGTCTGTTTGCTAATGTACTGAAATAAAAGACGTGTCTACTTGTGCTATTTTAGTCCCATAGCCACACTACAGTACCAAGCGATTCATTTCGACTGTACTCGTAACACACAGAAACAAAATTAACTCATTCACACATACCTATACCAATGAACATAAGCGCGCCCACACATTGAACAGCAGTGAACTAAACTCCGTTTCATGCAGTCTAGAGTCCTGTTTAACATGGGTAGTCCTATACCTGCCCATGCTATCTAGGACTCGAGACCCCATGAAACTGAGTTTAGACAAATCTGAATTGACAGAAAACTATTTCTTGACTCAATGAAATTACCTACGTACGTTCTTCAAAATCATAATTTTTAATTAGATTATTTTGTTATAATGTGTCTCTCCAATGTTTGGATGCAAGCCTCGCCACTGGTTGCCATTACATCACTCTACGGGATGGCGTCTTCCGGCCAAAATTTACAATTATTTTTTTAATTTCATATTTATGAATGAAAATAAAATTCAAAATTTACACTTTTTAGTGTGAAAATAGTGTGATTTACCAACAAGTGTTGTTATATTTTGATATGTTGAATTTTAGCGGTCATTAAAAATCTTTGCATTCTCTTTTGCAGAATAAGTAGAAAGTCTGTTAAACTCATAAACTGCATGCATCTCACTGAAGAGCATCCATTTTCTTCATCTTTTGAAAAGATATAGGTATGAAGTAAATTACTTTTACCTACTATCATTTTAATAGTCCTACGGGCCTACCTAATTTAAATGCATAGTATAGGTACATTGGTAAATGAATCCATTGAATAGGCAATATCAATGTTAGGTATAATGGTAGACAAAAACAAAACATTCCCACATTAAAGATCTGTAGGTGTACATACTTGCCTACACACTTTTGGAAATAGGTAGAGGTAACGTTTAAATATTTACTACATAGTACAGTACCTACCTTTCAAAATGACTGCTTTCATTATTATTTATTACCTATCACTGGCCGAATATGCAACATACATATTGAACTTTCCTGAAGAATCATTCTGAACTACTGGACTTATCTCAGAGACATACCTACAGAAATAATTTCATAGATCATTGGTTATTCCTGCACTGGAAATAGGCCATTGAGGAGTCACCTATAGTGATAAACACTTCCAGCAATGAAACAGCTCTAATTTTTCATTGTGCCATTCATTTTGCTTTTTAGATGAACCAAATGGAGATTACATTATTAAGCATGATGAGTCTCCTGGCCGCACAGTTTCGAAGCGTGACCTTGCCGCTTTTTTAATTGAAAGCTTATCCAAGTCGGAACATTACAACAAAGTATGTGGCATTGCTTCAACCCCAGCAGCAACTGTGCAATTATGAACATGTTTCCTCACATTATTGTACCTACATGAAAAGGGACCCTAGAATAGTTGCAATAATTTGATACGTATTAAGAAAATAGTTAGCGTGTAATATAATGTTATAAAATAAAAACACATTGGGTGAATATAATATATTATTATTGAAATACGAGTATTTATTTTTTACAAACAAGGGCACACAGTAGCTATCTGAACACACATGTAGTATTGAATAGTTTTGGTTCTGTGTCTGCAGTTACAGAATAATAGTTTTCTCTAAGAGCTAACGGATCTACGTTTAGTTTTCTTCCATTTGCATTGAGACAATTACAATTTTACTAATGATCTTGACAGTAGACTACTGATAAAAATATCATCCTTTTAAACAGTCCCTTTTCACTCCTTTATTCCAGTCCAGATTAGAGTCAATCTATATATGTACAAGGAAGTGAAGAATGACACATTCGTGAAATAGGTATGCAATTGTTTTTTTAACTATGCAGCCGCTAGAGGGGTAGTTAGACCTATAAAGGAAGCCTGGGGCACAGTGGGCCGGTTTTACGAAGGATTTAATTGTGATAAGAACAATGAAGGGAAACTGTTTTAAAAAATATGTAGGTAATGTATCCTCAATCTTTCTGGAACACAAATTAATTTTAACTGTTAAAAAGTTTGAGGAACCTATTTAAAAAAAAAAAATTGTTAGGTACCCAATTTGAGGCCCACTATGCCCCAGTGGTGGGGTACATGGGCCAGGGTATTTGGTATTGTGAAACACATTATAGCAATATTATGGACTCATCATACCCTGTTCACAATGAGGATTTGATTAAGATCCAGTTCTATTACAATCGAAATCAAAATGGAACGGCGGCATGTAGGTACCTATATATAGTTGAACCCTAATATGTTTGTTACATGCAAATTAGGGCATTATTTTATAAGATCTTTGTTTAAAATTCATAATCTCTTCTATTTGAGCTTGAATTCGAATTCGATCATGATTCAGATTTCGATTACGTTGTTACAATTGAATCAAATTTGGATAATTATCGAGTTCGATTGCCAAGTCATTGCAAGCAACATTGTCTCAAATCGTAGGTACACCGTTTCAGCCAAATCCTCCAATGGGGTTGTTCACTGCCATTTGCTCTCACTCGCAGCGCTAGCAGCAATGGAGGTATCTCTCTCTGATTGGTTGGTTTCTGAATCCAAGATCTATGAATCGAACTCCCGCCAAGATTTAAAAACCTTCCATTCCGCTAGATGCATTTTGATTGGCTCTCTCCCGGACGATTAGAACAGCAGCGCCATCTACAATAGTTTTGCATGAACAACCCCATTGGTTTAAGTTCCTATCTTCCAATTGGTTGATAACCAAAATGTTCCAAAAAAGTCAAAATTTTGCATGGTGATCAAGACCAACATTATCTAAGCTTACACATTTTCAAGCCAATAGTCAAGTAGGTAGATAGGTACCTATTTATTGTCATTTAAGAGTTTAGTATGGGTTGTCAATTAAGAGATTTTTGGATCAAGTACATAGGTAAGTTAAGACACAATGGATCTGTTGTTCAGTTCGTCCGGAACCAGAGTGTTACGGATATTGTTAAGTTTCAAATAAAATCGTATTGTGTCATGTATCGTGTTTGGCTGAAGATGTTGCAAGCTATCTGTGCTCGCTGCTCAACGCGGTACACTTAGCGTTTTCCTAATATAGATAAGGGTAGGTACCTCTAATTTCTTAGTTCTGGACCCATACCGACCTACCTACATAATATTATTTTTATTGAGACAGGGCTACGGTGAGAATGTTTTATCTATTTTTTTTGTGTGCAAATTTTCACAGACTGACTTAAACATAACATGAAACATCTTCTTGTTTTAATTATCTTTGTCCTTACATTGTGCAAATTTTTATATCGATCGATGAAAATGTGCAACCTGTATACCGGTGAGGGACATTGCAGATTAGAAACGCCAAGCCACACAAGTTATAATATGAGAAAAAGTATTTTAAACACTTTCAGTTATTGGCCGTTGTTTCAAATACTATGAGGTCCAGAACGCTCGCAAATATTGCACACGAATTGCTCACTTAAATAGTACCTACCTACCTACTTAGGTACACAAAATACAATGAGGAATCATTGTTGGTACAATTGGCAAATTTATATTATTGGATCTACTATAGTTCCTTCCGCATGTATGTTTTTCTTGTGATTTGTGGAAATTTGTGGTAGTTGGCACTAGGCTGAGGCAGAGGAGGTGCTATTGGTACAGTGAAATCAGGTAATCTGGATGCAACATCGTCATTACAGTGCTCAATAGGTGCTACTGCTGCCCAGCCAACAGAGGAGGAAGCCCCATAAATGGAGACAGGTTCACATATTATGTAACCCAGTTTTAAATAAAATTGTTGTTTGTCCACTGTCGAGAGATACACTGTACTTAAACCACGGCCTTCTACATATTCTTCGCTCCTCTTCATTAGTAACTTTCCGAGACCCTTTCCTCTGAGTTCAAGCTGAATTACTACCGACTCAATAAAACAGGCCAGAGGAATACTGGGGATTAAAGTTAGTTTACTGTGCCCTATTACCTTTTTTTGATCAAGAAGTACTAAACTTGCTGGGAAGTTATCACAAGATGCCTCCAAACTTCTCATCCGTGCAGTTTTACTTCTTGGCCATTCCGAGTTGATCAAATCACAACACTGATCTGCAAGGTGCCAGTTCTTGTGAAGCTCGACAACCTCCATCACCTCATCCGACGAAGCACAACAAGTAGAAGTGGACACTCTGCATTACTTTACCTAGGTAGCTACCAACTACCAATGTCTATGTAGATACCTACGATCAATGTTACTAGCTTTGTTACTAGTGGGTAGGTACGATGTATGTAGGTAGGTAGGTACCTACCTAGGTAACCTTACATATTTGCTTACATGATTTGTAATTGTGAACATAACCACAAACCCAGGCCGTGCAGGAAGTGTCTATCCACACGGTAGTCGTGACGTCACACGGCTTTTTATGCCGTGCCAAAAGAACCCAGTTCTATTCCCACGGTGTTTCTTCAAATGACTTGTGACGTCACACGGCTTTTTATCCCCACGGTGTTTTAGATAATTACTGATAAGGCAACAATCAACAATATATAACAATGTAATTACCTACAAATAATATCTAATAATGTTTTTACAATATATATATATATTTTTAATGATTAATGATTTTAAATGATGATCAGCCAATACTATAATTTTATTTGAATTATTTCAATTATAATTTTATTGCTAGCTAAATAAAACACTACTATACTACTGAAATAAACTACAAAACTAAGGTTCCATTCATAATTCTTCATTTACAAATAACTTTCATCAAATATATGATATTAATTCAAAATATAAAATTTTTAATCTTTGATATCATTTCATGTCTTGCTGTCTTTTCAAAAACACCGGGGGAATAGAACTCCGTCTTATTCACACGGCTAAAAAGACCGTGCTATGACGTCACACGGTGTTTTAAACAACCGTGTGGATAGTACTGTATTCTATACGCACGGTTAAGAAAAGCCGTGCGGCTTCAAAACACCGTGGGAATAGACCCGGCCTGCCGTGCATCAGGCACAAAAGCACTGCCTCAGGAGCGCCTATGACGTCACGTCACCGCGTTCGACTCAAGGTCACGCCATGATTATCACGTGACAATGCAAGTGTTGCCACATTAAAAAAATCGCGTTTCCCCCTTTGTAATGAAATTTCCCAAAGAAGGCTTCCTGATTTTCTGAGCTTTTCACATCCATGACGAATTTTGAAAAATTAGTGAACACGCTTAAATTTCGCAAGATATTAAAACTTACTTCAAAGATGATACAAATAGACATAATACTGCCATCCAACGAACTTGCCAAAAATATATTTCCAGATGTGTAAAGGTCGATTCACACGGCCCTTCCAAACTTTCCAAGTTTGCCAAAGTTCCGAATCGCCGGTCCAAAAACCTTCGTGTGAACTATGAAAAGTTTCGAACTGCGAAGATTGAGTTCCAAACTTTCATAGTTCACACGGGGGTTTTTGGAACGGCGATTCGGAACTTTGGCAAACTTGGAAAGTTTGGAACGGCCAAGTGAATCTGCCAGGAACGGCCAGGAACCTAGAACCGGTATAAACCTTTATAATTTTGGAACCAGAACCGGAACCGTTATACTTTTTTCCCCAAGAACCCGGACCGGAACCCGAACCTTTATAATCAATAGGTTCTTAAAGGTTCTTTAAGGTTCCTTAAACATGTTCGATTTAATTTTTTAACACTTGGCCATGATATTTTCAAAAAATATTATTCCCAAAGTTGTAAAAAGTTTTATTTTTTTATAAAATTGCTATTAGTATTTTTTTAAGACTTTTTTTAATTCTTGAAAATCCTTCATTTTCAAATGATGCTCCAGTTTTCAATTTTTGAATCCGACTACTGCGATGAGAACTGCATTGCTGACAATTATGAAGCTCTGGCAAAATTAATGTTTCCACCATCTTAATATGGAGAAAATTGCCGCCACTGTCTCTTCTGACTCGGAGATTTAGTCTGCGCACCATCCTGTGACTTCTGTACGCATATTACAGCCACTACAGCTGTGCTTCATTCATAGGACAAATCCAAAAATTCCATTAAATTTGACATAATACTGAAGTGTTATAATCTAGTTTGATTTAAAATTTGAGAACCGGAACCGGAACCTTTATGCAGGAACCGGAACCGAACCTTTAAGATTATTTATTTAAGAACCGGAACCGGAACCTTTATAAAGTAAAATTGTGGAACCGGAACCTTTATTAATAAAGGTTCGGGTCCCTGGTGTGAATTGACCTTAAAAGTAATTTCCTGTGTCAGATTCATAATATTATCATATGTATGCATCACTCATCAGATTGTGAAACTGTATAGTAACGTTGATAGTAACCACTGGACAGTGCAATTAATTATTGTATATACAGTATAATCCCAAGTTGCTAATAAAAACCATTATTATTATTATTATTCTTATTATTATTACTACTTGGCTTCAATACTTCTAAAATTTTTAATCATTAAAAAAAAATAAGGAAGGTACAAAGGTACAGGTGTTTTGGTTGTATTTGCAAACACAATTGCAAAAACATTCAAATAAATATACATAATAATTATAATTAAAATCTACCTTCATTCTGTAAAAAAAAAATCCGTAAAAATTACATAATATAAGACGAAATGTTTGTTTGATATCTTGTTCTCATCATGGACTTCATATTCTCTTGATTTCCTTGTTAGAGGTATCCAAAGGGTGGAACCATTTATAGGGGTAGGTACCTAATTAAAGAGTACAAGGTAGAAAAAAATACAAATCAATATTATTCTAGATTTTTTACATTAGAACGAGTGGTAGGCAGTGTTGGGTAAGTTCCTTTTGGAAAGGAACTAGTTCCAGTTCCAAGTTCCTCGCCGAAAAAAGGAACTAGTTCCAGTTCCAGTTCCTTCAATAATGAAAGGAACTATTCCGTTCCTGGAACTTAGTTCCTTTTAGTTCCTTTTTAGAGAAAAGTGTAATATTAATTGGAATGGAACATTAAACATTGAATCTGCAAATTAAAAATTGAATCACTGTATCACAGCAAATTATTTTTAGGTGCCAAATAGCTAGGGGGACATCTGATTTCTGACAGAATTAAACAAATAATATGTGGCTTCTAGAAGAGTGCAGTTTTTCGGAGTAAAAGTACAGTCAAGTTTAAAAAAAGGGAACTTAGCAAAAAGCATTACAGTTCCTCAAAAAAAGGAACTAAACCGTTCCATAGTTCCTCCTTAGAAAAAAGGAACTAAGACGTTCCATAGTTCCTAAGAAAAGGAACTAGTTCCTAGGAACGGAACTATTTCGTTCCGTTCCTACCCAACACTGGTGGTAGGTACAAATTTTTTATTACAAGGATTATGTTAAGTTTTGCCGAGAGAATGAATTTAATCTTTAGATAATCTTCGAATCAAGAAATGTGGATTGGACAATCATGAATCACGATATTGCGATTTGCGATAAACGAATTTTTCATAATGTATTTCTGTTTAGCAATACAAAAATACAAAAAAAAAATCTTGGGTAAAGAATCAGTCATTAGCTTTTTAATTATATTATATTTATTATGATACTCACATTATCGACAAGAATAAACATTTTAAAATTTAAGTAGGTATTAGGTATGTATCATTAAAATAATAAAAATTTATGTGTTGGTCTTTTATTTACTGGAATTACCTCATTTTAAACAGAGCACTGGATAATTTTAAATTAGTTGGCCTTTCAACTCATAGGCAATATAAAAAATACAGTACGTATAATTTTAATGATTGAACTGTAAATGCTCCTCAACAAGGAAAAGATATTAGGGTATCCAAGCAGGTCTATTACGAGGCCTTGCATGAGCTGGTGGGGGTTGATGTGGCTGAGCGTGCGCAGGTAAGTTTCCTGGTACGTATTGCGGAGCTCGAGCAGGTAAGTTTCCTGGTACAAAAGGCCGAGCTCCAGCACGTAAGTTTCCTGGTACGTATTGCGGAGCTCGAGCCGGTAAGTTTCCGGGTACAGGTGGCAGAACTTGAGCCGGTAAGTTTCCGGGTACAGGTGGCAGATCTTGAGCCGGTAAGTTTCCTGGTACGCGATGCTGAGCTTGAGCTGGTAAGTTTCCTGGTACGCGAGGCTGAGCTTGAGCCGGTAAGTTTCCTGGTACGAGAGGCTGAGCTTGAGCCGGTAAGTTTCCTGGTACGCGATGCTGAGCTTGATGGGGCGCCTGAACAGCTTGTTTCTTCTGAACTACTTTTGGCTGTGGAAGGACCATCGTAGGATCATGCTTCAGTATAATATTTGGATTCTGTGCCGTTATCTCCTCTTTGGCTTTCATGGCTTCAGCGGAGACGGCATTAACATGGATCAAGTCATCATTGCTGAAGAGAGCACATCTAAACAAAAGAAAGGAACAATATTAGTTACTAGGAAATAGGAATATGTACTAGATTTGCAAACGTCACATCAATGCCTGTATGAAGTCAAATTTTAGTCAGTCAGAAATTGAATTAATATGGAAGTTTAAATCCAGTAAATTTGGATTAAGTGGCAGCTGTCGCAAATAATGCAAACAAATCTAATAACTAAAAAAAAATATAAAAATTGATACCCGAGTACCCACCATTGTTGTACCCGGGTACCCTAACTGACCTCTAGAAGGAACTATAAAATGTAAAATCCCCTTGAGTTGTGCAAACTATGCCAAAATATGATTGATGCTATTTTGTGTGTGACTAAGTAATAACTAATAAGTAATAAGTGATAAAACCACTGCAGGTAAAAAGGGCTAGAGGTTTGGTTCGGAGGTTCGGTCATTTAATATTTGAAGATCGGTTCGAGGTTCGGTTCGGTTAAAAAACATGAGGTTCGCCCAACCCTATTATTTTATATTTAATATTTATTCTGAACACTTAAAGTAAATACTGAGGAGATGAATGCAGATTCAAAGTATACGCTAAAAGACATCATATCATCATCATATCATGTCATCATATCATCATCATATCATGAACATCACATCATGGTGTGGTGTACAGTGGTGGAATAAAGACCCTGTTATTCTGCCTCTCTCTGATTTATAACATAAACATGTTTTTGTATGGAGCAGAGAGACAACCAGCACAGCTACTTTATTCCACGCTTGTACTAATATCATTGAGTTGACCTGAGGAGCTGAACTTTCAGAAGGGGACTCACTTGTGATATTCTTCACCTCCTTGTCCATTGAAGTGAGTGTAGTCTTGCACTGGTTGTCGACACAAGTAGCACATGAGAGCACCGCAAGGGCAGGTCATCTTATTACAGCCCTCCTCTTTGATGAATTTCTTCTTGCATTTGTAACAAGTCCTGCAGGACAGAAACATAACCAACCATGCATTACACTGAGTGATTACTATATATATAGATATTTTTGATTGGGCCCAGAGCAGCATCCAGAGCTTCATCCTAAAAGGGAATCAAGTCTTGTGGCTCAGAGCAGCCTTATTGCCATATTGATCAAAGTAATAACAAACGACAATTTGATTGATATAACTTGGATTGTGACCGATATAGAATTAGTAGCCTGGATGACTTTCCCACAAGAGAAGAGATCAGGAATATGATGTGTTGTGTTCCGTGCTAAGAATAGTTTGCTTACATTGCATTTAGAACTTGCATAATAATAAATGCGAGTTCTCTAATGATAGAGGTCCAGGTGTTGTGTTTGTTGATCATTATAGTCCGTGTCACACGGATTGTCCGTCAAGATATTTTGAATACCCCTTATCCGAGAGAGAGGGAAGGTCTCGGAAGACCGCGCGATCGCTCACAGCAACTGAGGGTTGGACAAAAAACCGGTTATTTGCAACATTAGGGGCCACGTCTGGCGGACAATTCCGTGTGACACGGATCATAGGTTATGTTGTGAAAGGAGTTAGAAAGTATTTAATGTGGTCAAGACTAGAGGTGAGCGCGCGAATGATTTTTGACCCGTGCATGTCACGCGTACACGTTGTAAACTCACGCGTGCGGGTTCTTCATTTCGCTCACGATCAAGCACACGCATGCAGGAAATCTTATGGACTCATACACGCTCACGAATTACAGCTCACGCACAGTCACTCTTGTTGAAGTACAAAGTCTCCTGCTTTGTTTGGGCGAGGTCCCTAGGCCAGATACTCAGATTTTTATACACAACCCAACTCTTTCTGTACAAAGAATTGTCGAGTCAAATGTAGCTCAAGAGAGTATAATTCACAGTTGTGAACATTAGTCACACGTGTCACGATTCACGCGTGACCATTAATTTTGCACACTCACGCACAACTTTTAGGAGTGGTGTGTACACTTACACACACTCACGCTAAAAGTCGTGAGTCACGTCACGCGCTCACCTCTAGTCAAGACAGGGAGATGGGAAAGACTGGAATTATTCACAATGGATATTGGACGAAAGTGAGTGTAGTGACAAGAAAATTATTGACAATCACATGAAAGGAACGATGGGAATTCGAGGGGGTTCGTGTAAGTTGAAATCTCAAATATAAGTTAATGGAGAATGAAGTAACTTGTAAATGAACAGTAATTGTCTCTCTCAATAACCCTGTCCACAAGTAAAGATAATATGTGGCTCACTGCGGCCAGCTGCGATCTATGAAGGTGTAAAAGGCACAACAATGTCATTTGGATAACTCCCAATCCCAAAAATGTCGAAATCCTAGACATTCACTGTTGAGATTGAAAGCATGACCAGGACAAGCTAATAATACTTTCGCCGAGCACCTATGAATGGTAACACTGATCAATGATCACACACTCCAGCACGGATGTAGATTATGAGATCAGGGATCACTTGTTTTTAACATTTAACGAAGTTAAACAAACAGAATGAGAAATTTGATGTCAAGATGGTCACTCACCTGATTAGTGCCTCAGTCATCTTGTCTTCGATGTACGTTCTTGCTTTCACTTCCTCCTCTTGCTCAACTTCACTGCAGCGTAGCGGAATATGACTCACCTGCCGACACGACCTGAAACACAATATCAAATCAATTAGGTACACCCGCGGTCAGAAAAATTGACGGTAAACTGCAAAGGTGGAGCACGAATTACCGTCAATATTTGTTGAACGGAGAAATAATTATTATGTATGATGAGGTGTTTGAATGGTTCTTATAATCAAACACTCCAACCCCACATGCTCGAAATCTGCGTTTACCTCCATATTTTCGTCTAGTTAACGCGATTTGAGCGATACAACGTGACTAAAAGTATAAATCACATCGCGAAACCACTGCACTCACAGAGTCGGTAGGGCATTTTTCTCATTCAGTACGTGATTCTTCAACTCACTGTATCTTTTTTAACACATTATTGTTGTACTGTAAAATTTTGACTTTTTTATTATTGAAAATAAACGAATTTATTTTTGTCACGATTTAAGCCCCACCTTTCACACTAGAGACTTCCACGAGGGCTCATTTTGTTCACAAAGAATAGGCGCATGTCATGACGAAGCCCAAATTTCGATAACTTCATTTTTACTTCGACTGTAGCGTCTACTAAATCAGTAATATTTGACTGAAAATCCGGTATGTAATATTTTTTTTTGTAAAAATGTAAACAAAAAATTAGAAATAGGGCCACGTCAGCCCATAACTAGATATCTAATGATCTCCAAGTTTCGTCTCATACAGATAAACAGTTTTGTCTATTCTTTGTCAAAAGTAATGTGCATTTTACACTTTTGAAAACATCCCGAATTTTTTTGTGGCGCCAATATCACTTGATATCATAAGTTACAAGCTTCAAGTTTTGAAAAGGACTTAAAATTTTGCAAGCAATTTCTGTGACCACACTACTACAATTAACAATAAATTATGAACTCAGACTAATAAGACTACAATAGGATCTCCAACTTCATGATACAATAACTTTTAGCTAATATTGATATTGAAATAGGTATGCAGTATTTTTTTACTTCCAAATATCTTTTATCTAGTAGTTATGTACAGTCATGTTAATAAGTTAAATTTTTGTGGAAAGTTGAGGTAAGAATATATGAATGTGACGGTACCAATTATACCTACATCTTTATTACTAATAACATACGTTTTGATTCTATAAATAGATAGACAATTCCAGTGTGCAGTGGAAATGTGGACAAATACAGTTCGTTTTTCCTATGTTTGAACTCTCTACAGACCGAGACACCGTCAATTGTTCTGTAAGGCCGAGAAAGACAAAATTGCAAGGTGAGCGCGCAATGAAGTCTTTCTCGGCCTAGCAGAACAACTGAATGTGGCTCCATCTGGTGAGAGTTCAAACATAGAAAAAACAAACTGTATTTGCGTTTTGATTAGCCGGTTTAAATTTTTTAGCATCGTTTGTCCGCACTTTTATTATTTGTTGCATCACATAAGATAATTGTAATTTGTACAAGGTATGTAGGTATTACCTGATGTTAGACAACCCACTTTTCATCATTATTTATCATGCATGACCATAATTTTTGGTAAAATACGTTTGTTTAAAACTCTTTGAAGCAATGCACCTACGAATAAGGGGCTGTTCAGAAAGTATGTCACGCAAAATAGGCCACTTTTTACCCCCTCTCCCCCTTGGCACAAATTGTCACACTTTATACAACCCCCCTTTAAAGTATGTCACACCCAAGGTTCATGGACATCATTACTACATTCATACTACTAAGGCTGGCTGTAGTGAAGCCTAAACAGACCTGATTTTCTACTAAATTAGTTTCTCAGATGGCGCAGCTCTATCTCCATAGTGAACTACTTGCAGTGTATATGCATATGCAGTGTAAGTTAATATTTTTACCACCTGCTGATATAGCTGATATAAGCGCTATTCCATCCGAGTGACGAAAATTGCTGGGTACCTGGAAAGGCTTCACTTTCATTGGTAAAGGGAGCAAACCGTGTCTTACAAGTGTGAACTAAGCTATGATCCATGAATCTTGACACCTGCAGACCCCCCCCCCTCACAAAAAGCACAAGTACATATTTTCACTAGTTACCTATTGATTTATTGCAACAACAAAAATACAATGAAATAATGCAAAACACAAAACTTTTACTGATTTATTGCAAAATATTACATTCAAATAATGAGAAAACAAATGTTTTGAAGAATTATATTACTACCTACTTATAATACTTGAAGTATTATCCTCAAGAGATGGAAAATTCAAATCTCAGTTTTTAACACAAAATAGATACAAAAAACTGTGACATCACGCTTGTCTACCCCCACCCCTCCCCCTGTCACAGATTGTCACAGTATAACAGACTCCCCCTCCCCCCCCCTAAGGCGTGACATACTTTATGAACAGCCCCTAATTCGTTGTTCCTAATTTAAGAGTAAACAGTTCTCACAGAAAATTTCGATTCCGATGTAAAAATATATTCCTAGAAATGCATGAAAATGCATTAGCTCTAGGTTGGACGTAACATTTGGGACATTTAATCGTGTGTTGCATGTTGCATATACTGCTGTGAAGTAAGTTATTTTAATTCAAATATTGAAAACCACAAAAAACCATAACAAGGCCACCCCTACTTTTTTCTTAACAGTTCGACCGATTGTTTTCAAAATTTAACAGCATAGAGATAAAGAATAAATATGTGGTCTAGTAATCCAAAAAAATAAACATATATTTTTTTTTTCATTTTGAGGTTGTTCTAACGTGGGCAATACATATGAGTCTTTTGGCACCTCTGCCCTGAAACAACTAAACAAAAAATAAAACTTTGGGGCCACTAGCGTCTTTACATGCATAACATCATTCTATCAAATAATCCGAGTTGCTAGACATCACATATCGTAGCTATGATCCAAACACAGCGCTTCTTGCAGTACATATGTAAAGTAAAGAATTTCGTCAAAAATAGCGATCATAGGAACACCAATTTATTCAGAGAAATAATGTTATAATGTTATTCTGGTAAATTATATACAGGGCATGATTAAAATATGCTGCTCTATTAAATTAAATATATATTTTATTGCAAAGCGGTCTTCCATTTGGTCTTCCTATTAGTCTTCCACAAAGACCAAAGAAGAGCTGTGCAGAAGTTGGAAACCACTCTCACTGATGTGCCCTCATGAGGTCCATAAAGAGTATCTCATATGATCTCATCAAGGCAAGGAAAAGTCATGAACGAAAAATTAAGGACAAAAACTAGCTAGTAGCTTACAAGTGTCACCAAATTAATGAATAGTATTAATGATTAAAAAGAAATATGTTATCATTGAATTTATCTTCAAAAGTGTCCTCTATATACTAAATCTTGACTCTTAGTAACACTGGCACTCTTAGCTTGCCAACTTCCTGTTTTTCTGCCTTACAGCACATTTAGATTTTAGAATACACAATACTACTTAGATACTTTACCTGCAGGATTGCTTCAAACATTGAGGATTGAGGCAGGAGAAGACTTTGTCCTCGGGCTGCGGAATCAATCCGAAGTCACAGAAGGGACACGTTTCAAAATCTTCAATGCCAGCAGCTTGCACTTCCTCAGCTGTCCTACGCTGGACCATTCTTAAGAATACGGACGGCTTTAAAACGGACTGTAAAATACACAAAAAACATGGTAAGTAATTATGTGGAATGTGTAAAATGGAGCTTGTCAGCACAAATATTATAGAATTCAAAATAGCCTCATTTATCAGGCTTATCAAGTGTACAATATTATAAAAAATGTGACCACACATTCGTGATAAGATAGACATGCACATATCAAAACTAGAATAAATTTGCAGTGGTTCCTGCAATTGAAGACTCCTTCTATTTATTACTGGAAGCAATACTGTAAGATGTCGATTAGATAAACGATTGATTTTAAGGGCTGGTCTTTCAAACCACAACCAGTAGTTAAGTTTTGAACGGTCATTCGAGGATTGTCATTGGTTGTTGCCATGGCAATTATAGTCCTAACTGACTGTTTAAAACTTTGCAACGCATTGAAAAACTGGACCTAAATGTACAATGATGCTGACCTTCATTGAGTTGAAGCCTATTTGCTTCTCACAGCCAGTTAGACATGCCAGAGTTGATTTTCCCTGTGCAATCTGGACTTCAGCTCCACTGAAAAATATGAAAATCAATGTTTATTACCAGGAGCAATAGTGCGGCAGCTAAGTTCTGCAAAATTGAACAATTAAGATTAGATTAGATTAGTATTGTTTAATGGCGCGACAACGACGAGGTTATATTGCGCACATTAATGTTTAGTTTTATCTTTGTTGATCATAAGTGGAGGACATGGGGAGGGGTCGACTAACGGGCCCGATCCAGGGGAGTCTGAAACTGGTGGGAAAGCCAGCACAGAATGGGGACAGACCGGGAGGGGGAGGAAGACTTCGGGCCGGTGGGACCCGATTTCAGGGGGATCACCATCTCAAGGGGGGAAGCCGACCCGAGGGGCCCGCGAATTTTGGGAGGGCATGGGACTAGGTCGACCCTGGACTGCACTTAGTTGGGACCAACACTCCTTATGTGAGGCGGCCCCTTAAGCCCCACCACCATGTCAAGGTAGCAGTCCATTGGTGGAGGAACAATTAAGGTTTTCTGGAAAGAAGAATGACATTTGGCACATTCAGAGATGAGCCCAATAATCTGAGAAGGGGTTGTAAAAATTTTATCAACTATCTCAGCTGTAGCAGGGGTGTCAATTTAGCGTCAAGATTACGAGCAATCAGATAATAGTAACAATAAAATGTATTTTTATTATACAAAACAAAACAAAATTTCATTGTGAATGTGGATTTCATTGTGGATTTCAGTGCTTCCAGGTCCAGCATAAAACATAGTCACAAATTAAAACTAATCTATGAGACAGCTGCCATTATGTCTTATCTACCACAGAGAGAATAGTAATTGTCTAAACACTTTTGTTAGCAAGCAGGGCCATGACAGTGTTATTTTATTTTCCCATTTCCTGAACAAATGGTAATAGTTGGATACAGTCTGTGGAGCCCCTGCTGTGGCAGAGAGGGTTGATAAACTTTTTCTCACCCCTTCTGATTATTTGGCTCATTTTTCTGAATTTTTGCTATATTTCACGTTCCTTCCGAAAACCCCTAATTTTTGGACATAGCCGCCACACTACAAGAATTGTTTTCAAATCGACAAAACATAAAAAAGTATTTGAAGTTAAATGCTCGTCTGTCAACAATTTAATCACACCATCAGAAGTAGGTAGGTAGTCAATTCTAACTCGTCATATAGATCTAGTAAGCGAGTCCTCATTTCATTGATAATAATATGGATTAATTATCAAAAAACAACACTACCAAGTCATTCAAATCTATTCACATACCATTTTATGTTTTGCCGAATATTTTTGTCATCCTCGGGCTCAAATTAGAGGCTCAAAGGCTCTACAAATATTAACACAATTTATGAATAGTGTCAGGCACGTAGGAAGAGGAGAGGATGGGAGAAACACCCAGGTTTTTATCTACTGGTGTCCATATCAAATTTATAGTGTTCAAATCGCGTAGAAATGCAGTAAATTGATTTTTGAAATTTTAAGTGTTTCCTCCAGTCCCATAGTACTGGGAGGCCTCCCCCCAAGCCCACATTGACTTCGTAAGCAATTGTAAATTTCCCACCATTGTGATTTCAAATATAATTCCCCCCCCCCCCCCCCCCCTTAAAGATTTATGCACCTGAATAGAAAACCAAACAGAGTCAACATGATAAAAAGCAAGATTTGCTGATCAGGTCTCATTATTAGGTCCGAGCTGATACTGAATGTTTTTTTGCTGTAGCAAGTGGGTATATAAGCATACGTCTAAAAGAGCAATAATTGATGCAAATCTATTTTCTTACATTGCTTACTGTCCTGGCTATGACAAACGTCCAATATAGGTAATAAACTAGCTGCTTACCGCGTGACACATTCCCTACAGAAGAGATGTCCGTCTTCACAAGGCACCGACTCCTCAAACACAAGCTCTTCATCAAAACAGCATCCGCAGGTCACTAGTTCACCCTTCTCCTTAGCCTGAAGCAATCACAATGTGTCTAAGCAGAAATTCAATGGCTAAATTAACATCTCATCATCATCTGATCAAACCACCAATCTGCAGTGTATGGTACGAACGATCTTTCCCCACGCAAGCCAAATTCAGACGAATATTTTTGTAGCAAGCTCATGGGCAAACCGTCATGAGGAACAATAAAAAAGGTATTTTTTTTTCTTTCAAAATGGTGTTAACATAGAATAGTTTGATATACCCCAATAAGTCATGAAGACTTGACAACAATTATTGTCAATTTGACAACAATTGTAGGTGGGGTTACGTCGTAGGAATGTGAATTTGTTGTAACTTGTAATTCATACCAAAGATTAATGAAATCATATTACACAACTAGCAAAAAATATTTGCCCCTTACCGTATGATATCATTGGATATTCTTGATTGAAGATTTACTTTTACCCCATAAGATAACACAGGGAGACATGAAATCGTCGCGGAATATTGGTCTTAAATTGCCCCTAAAACCGCAAGAGGAATGACAAATTATTGAAAATATTCTCAATTTAAAGATAATAATTTTTATAATAAGACTGCCTTCTGAAAATATAGGGTCACCGGCCAAATAACAAAGAAAAATTGCATAATGTGAGAAATTTACCATAAATCTGACAACGTTGAAAACGTTGCACTACAAAAATTAATTAATTTGGTATGGTCTAATTGTAACTTCAAATAGGAACATATAATTGTATCATACAGTAAGGTATAATGGTTTTATGCTGTTGTTTGAGGCATTGTTTCATCATAAATTTGTATGAATTACAGAATTCAATTAGCTACACAAGGATATCACCATTTGTGATTAGGGGGCTTATTCTCGAAAAAGTTATCACGTCATAAGTTATGAGTCATAAAAAAGTCATAATATTAACATGGTGAGAGATAGGACAAACCTCCTTATGAATCATAACTTGGGAGTTATGGCGTGATAACTTTTTCGAGAATAAGCCCCTAGGTGTCTTAAGGTCCATTCACACAGTTGATTGCACGCAATTGATTGGTATACTTCTACCATAAGTTTCATTGGATGTGCGCGTGTGATCATCCGATTTTTACGAATTAGGTACCCATCGAATCAGGAGTATAGAGACAAGCTCTAAACTGGATGATTGAAGATTACTGATTGGCGTCGTTGACCAATCAGATGGAAGAATTTCAGTCTGGTGGTACTTACAAGGAAATCAAAATGGCTCCGAAAGTGTACAATGAGTAATGACATTAGAACGGGAATCACTATTGTTTTATTATAAATAATAACAAATAATTAGAGATAAGACGAAATTATGATGACAAAACTTCCTTCTGGAACATATCAACAAAAAAAATACAAAATCTAGTTGCTACGCCTTCTGAAGCAAGGCAAGGTCGTGTGATTGAATACTTTGTCGTCTGAACTGGAAAATCGCTCACATTCAAGGAAACTTATGGTAGAAGTATACCAATCAATTGTGTGCAATCAACCATGTGAATAGACATTTACAATGAACTAAGTGCTACTAGGTTTTAACAACTACTCTCAGTCTCAACCATGATGGCACTTCCTAGTTAAAGTGATTGCTGATTGCACATCTTCCGAGCACTGGAAAGGAAATGCCTCACTTCCAACCTTACACTGGTGTACAAATCCAAAATAGCGGAAAACGCAATGCTTGACGGCTAGCAGCAACAAGTAGCAAAGTTCAGTTGACCCAAGTTTACCAGCCACAGAAACTAACATCAGCAGTAGTGCTTTCCTATTATTTGGTGAACTTTTTATCCTAGATCCATAGGTCCTAGATTATCCTAGATTAAGGAAGTCTCCTTAAAATTAGATTTCAGAATAATTGTATTTTATGAAAGTTAAGATGTAGCTGAATACAGATTATTTGGTATTATTTTTGTTCCGAGATGAATAGTTTTCAAGGAATTAATTTACTAAGATTGATATATTTCTTACAATTTTAAAACAGGGAAATTGACAATGACATCACAATCCGCTACATTGCCTTAGCAACAAAGAAATCACCATAGTAACACATTGTTGGAGACTAGGAAATGACATCATAATCCTGATTCTCGTTGCCTGCCATTTTTCCCCGCCAAAATATCCAAGTACATTTGAATTTGATTTTTATGCATGAAAATTTTAAATTTCGCCAATGATAAGTGTGTTTATTATTGTTATTTATGTTAATATTTACAAATTAACTGAAATAAAATTTCATGAGACTTACCTATTAACAAAGCAAAAAATTTAAAATGGACCAAGGGATAACCCTAAGTAGTACCTTTATCTTTTATCTCATCATGATTAAAATTTCAAATCATTTCATCAACCCATTTTGAATCCAATCGTATACAAAAAAGTGCCTGCAACAAGCGGCAATATCGCTCACGCTTACACCAGTTAGCCGAGAGGAAGACAAAAGTCCGTTAGGTCCTCTTGAGTTACTATGACTAAAGAGCACTATGATGACAATTGACTGGTAAACTCGGGTCTACCGACACACGAGCCAAGTATTGCTGCTTCTGTGCTGCTACTCGTCAAGTACCGCCGGTTGTCGCTGGGCTTGGGTTGACCAACAGCGACAGCTGGCATTGGTCCAGGAATCATTTTTACTAGCAGTGCTCGGAGGTTCATTAGTTTGCTGATGATGATGTTTGATGATAAATGTATTATCATAATAATATTGGTATGTTCTTAGTACTTACTCTCTTAAAAGCATCTTCTTTGGCCAAATTTTTCTTTTTGAAGTGATTTAATATCTCCTCCTTGTGTTCAATATAAGCCATCTGAAAGAAAACATAATTTGACATAAATTGATAAGTTTAAATGAAATGACACATCTCATAATGATTTTTGATTCCAGTGCTCTCTTGAACTGACTCACTGAATAAAGGAATTTTGTAACTCAACTAAAACAATAATTGAGAGGGTGTCGCTTCAGATTGAACTAGAATTTGCTTTAGATATTGCACTATCTTCTTATTTTTACACATTTTATTCACATTCTAGAGTAAAAAATATGTAGGTATAGAAACAGTAAGAAGGTACATCTTCTTACGCCTGTCAAAATTAAGTTTTACGAGTTTTAATTTTGAGTGGCACGAACAGCTTTCTTCAAAGCTTAATTCACACTTCATACTCACAACCGATGGCAGCGCTGCAGCACCCTAGCAGGAGAAAGTTTGGCTAGTGCCCTATCAAGGGTGCATTTGCATAATATAAATATATATTTTTGCTATGACTGTTTGTTATGGCAAAAGAAGTACATACATTTATAACTAAATTTCAATTTCAATTCCTTTTTCACTGCACTATGGAAACTTGAAACGTAAAAACAAAATAATCTGTAAACTGATAGTAGCCATCTTGCCGAAGTGGCTCCATCCCGTATCACTTATTATATTAGCACAAATAGGGTACAAAATTCATTTTTCTAGTTTTTAGTATTCAAAACGCCCCAGCGAGTTTTGAATAGGGGGGAATTCGACACTAAAAGTATCTAGAGAATGCGCTAATATCAGTAAGATGGCCGCTCACGCGAGTACAGTCCCAGCGCGTGCGTACTTTTACATACAAGTCACTTAGATGTCAATCGTTACGAGTTCAGTAAAAAGTTATAAATACATCGCGAAATAACAGAAATTGATGCTTACCTCAGTGTCAACAATCAAATACAATTGGCATATTTCATTACAGCACACATTCATTCAAATTCTTGTGAAAACGAGTTGTCTATTCACCAAAAGCAGCATTTGACAGATTGCAATTGTTTGAACGATGCGTTAAGAAAAAATGGTGTGTTCAGAAGGCCGTGACAAAAACAATTGCAACTGTCAAATGGTGATTTTCCGTTAGGTGATGTTTTGCAACTTTTAGTGTCGAATAGGGGGGAATTTGAATTTTGAATAATTGAATTTCTGGGGGTGGTTACACCTCCAGAGCCCCCAGATTGAGTGCCAAAATTTAGATTTGTACCAGTTCCAAAATCCCTTATTACAGCACTTACAGAATAGACTTACCAATTGGAGGCAGGTGATGTCACAGTCGGCTGTGTATGCATTCCTCATTTTACTGGCAGGTCTTATGTTCTTCAACAGTGAACCAGAAAAACAATTGAAGTCTTCACAAACTTGAAACAACTTATTACTGTGTGCCCTCAGAGCCTTGTCAATGTCACAACACTTGATTGAAGGGTATTGACGCATCAAAAAATTTTTTGCCACTGAAACTGGCACCTCTGTATTGGCAATTTTTGAGAAATGCTGAACTGGGTCGGGAAACATTTCCAAAAAACTATGAAGATTGAAAGTATATGATAATTTTGATCGCAAATCTTTATCCTCCTGTCGCTTATTATAATCTATACGAGTTGGATAATTTCTTAATTCCAAAGCATTGGCCACAAACTTTTTCATCTCTTGTTCGTCAGAGCCTATTGCATCAAATTCTCTCCGTAAATAATCGGGATCTGCATCAGGAAGGATTTCTTGAAGCGTTTCGAATGCATTGCATTTGTCTTCCTCGCTCGCAGGAAATGTGCCTATATCTAGGAGAGCATCATTTACTTCAATTGTGGTTTTTAATGGTTTATCAGGGAAGTCTAGGAGTATAGTAATGAGATGATCGATTGAAGCATTTTCTGGAAGGCTCTGACATTGCTGTGAGAGAAATAGAATATCAACCTGAGGAAACATATCTTTTGCCATTTGGAGATATTTGTGAGGTAGTGGCTGTTCTTTTGGTGGTAAACTCTTCGGTTCCAAAATATCATTCTTCGGTTGAGCTGGCTCCACAGGTTGATCATCCTCTGCAGCAGTAGTAACTTCAGGAAGAACATGCTTGTTCATGGCAGAGGAAGTATTTGGTGGCAATGGTACTTCTTGAGATGAACCATTAGTAACTAGTACAGAAGCATTTGGAGTAGTATGAAAAGGTTGCTTTAAAAGTATATTCTTCATCAGATCTGCAATTGGGTGAGGATTAGGAGCTTGCATTAACTCTAAGGCATTCTTGAGCGGCATTGTTGCTGTTTGCGGCTTTTGAAGCAGTGGTAAATTTAAGTGCTCGTCTTTTGTTAATGTGCAAGGCATAATTCGCTTTGCCCCCAATGGATCAAATGCAACTGTTGGGGTTTCATGTTTGGGAGGAGCCAAGAGCCCAAAAGGCTCACGTGCAGCAGTTGTGATTGTGTGAGGTTTTGTATCAGCTGATAGACCCAACATAGGCACTGTTATGGTGGCAGGTTTCAGAACTGAAGGCAATCCAAAACGCTCGCAAGTACCAGCCGTTGCAATTGTTTGAGGCTTCGGATCTGCCGATTGTCCCGAGTACTCCAACATAGCTTTTGTTATGGTGGAACGCTCAAAAGGAGCAAACGCAGCGATTGTTTGAGGTTTTGGATCTGCCGATTGTCCCCAGTGTTCAAAAATAGCTTTTGTTATGGTGGAACGCTCACAAGGAGTAGCTGTTGTGCTTTTCTGAGGTATTGGAACCAATTCAAAGGGTCCAAATACAGAATTTGCAAGAGCTTGAGGGCCTGAACCATCTGCTAATCCAAAGGATTCGTTTGCTCTCGATAATGTTTGAGGTTTTGCAGCCTGTGGCATTCCAAAGGGCTCCCTGATTTGAAGGGTTCCAGATTTGGTAGTACTTGATGGTAGGACAAAAGGCTTCTTTTCTTCTGTTGGAGATTTAACAGATGATGGTAATTCAATGCTGTCCAAATGTCTTATGCTTGACAGTTCATTCAGATTGCCATCTCCTTCCACATATTCTTCACTTGATCCTGTTGCAACTCTGGCTCGTTTACTTGGAGGATGCAAATTATCTGGTTCTTCAATATCTTCAGAAAGTAATAAATGTAACACTTTCTGAACCCTGTTCTTAGAACTTTCATACTTGATTAAGTGTCTACGTATTTCAGTCAAAGAATATTGGGGAACGACATCCCTTACAGCTTCAGCGTCTGTCTGAAGAACATCCTCACAAAGATTTGCTGCTCTTGGAGAAGAACTTTCATTCTGGGAAACTGATGGCTTGGAAGTCTCTCCCACTACAAAACATTCTTCACTCGGATTTGAAGAAGAAGACTCTTGTTCCAACAAACTAATTATAGGAACAGTCTTTATGATTTCAGGGAAAACATTGAAGTCAGCTGCTATGTACTTGACTACACATTCAATCCGGTCAGTGTTGTTAATTTCATCTTCGAGTAGATTATAAATCCTATTCTCATCACACCTGGGTACATTTAATGCAAGTAATCGTTCCTGCACAACCGAGACTTGATCAAATATGTCTTCCATGTGATTTTATTTTCATTCACAAGGTCTTCTCAGAACCTATATTCTTTCTTCTTGTGACGTGTTAGTTCTGTAAAGAAGGAAATATATTTTCTATTAAGTCAATATATAGAAATAATCTGAGTAGGTCGAAGTAGCACTGACAAAAAAAACTTTCAAATTGAGCAGGGAGGCAGGGAAATTGGCTCACAAGGGAGGCACTACAGTGTTACAAAAATATAACGTGTTGTTCAACATAAGCATTAGAAAACAAGATATTTATTTCCATAGTTTAAGGCCCGGTTGCACCATGTCCCGATAAGTAAGAAAAAGGTCACTTTAGCCTAAAGTGGACTTTAGCGGTCTAGATGGCTGTGTTTCATTGGCTGTTGCCATGGTTTCAGCCGATAAATCCTACCGCTAACTTTATCGGGACTTGGTGCAACCGGGCCTAAGAGAAATAAGGATCGGCATTTTTTAAAACATATTTTACGTTTTAGTCTAAAAAGTTTCACCTAAACCAGATGTGTATTTCAAGAAGGTATTTTCATCCCCTCTGGTTACAAAGGTAATAGAGTTACCTCCCCACCTTGAAATCTCGGCGTAGAACCAGCAGGCCAGTCTGAGCAATAGCATGTGTTTAGGGCAATTATATATTTCAACAAATTTTAATAAATAGGCAATTACGTTCAGAACGTGCATTTGAGGAGAAATAATTGCAATTATTTAACATTGAGGGGTCCAACCTACACTGTGCTGAGATTGTATGTGAAACTACCCTATTTAAAAGAAAAAAAAATCTTGAGAGGCAAAATCTACAAATCCCTTTACAGGCCAAAAGGGTTTACAATTTCTACTTTTTTACTGTGCCCCCCCCCCCCCTTCCCCGAATTTACAAAATCCAGGCGCCGCCCACGGTTGGTATAAACTGTAACGATGAATCTAATATATATAACCCATAAAAAACACTCCGTGTAAAAATACCCGCCAAGTCTCTTCAACTATAAAAAAATAGAAGAAATCTAAAAATTCAACACTGAAAAGAAGTGATATCAAAAAATGAGCCAAGTCAAAACTTAATTTTAAAAACCAAAATATACTTGGCGCATCGTGTATATAAATAGTATAGAAGCATATGCCAAAAATTAAATGTACCTAAATATATATAATATACCTATAATGCCCTTAAAAACGATGCGCCAAGTATATTTTGGTTTTTAAAATTAAGTTTTGACTTGGCTCATTTTTTGATATCACTTCTTTTCAGTGTTGAATTTTTAGATTTCTTCTATTTTTTTATAGTTGAAGAGACTTGGCGGGTATTTTTACACGGAGTGTTTTTTATGGGGATATCACTTATTTTTTTAGTTTATTTACACAACTTGTAACACACATCGGAGCAACAATGACCAATTACTTTTAAAAAATACGCCATTTCCGAATTGGTTAATACGAAAAATTGTGTTTGGTGCTCAATATACCTAAGCTTAAAGTGATATTCCATGAAGAATTGCGCAAGCTTCGTTACAATCAGTCCAGCCGTTTTCGAGATATGGTATCACTTCCGGTTTTCAAAATGGCGACTAAAATTACTGCCACATAGAATTTATTTCTATAAATGTTATGTATCATTATAAGCCTTCTGAATATGTAGTTATTGTAGTAAGAGGTCATTTAAATCTAGTTCTTCATTTTCATGACGTCATTTCCGGTTTCGGTAATAGTACATCTCTACTTTAACTATTGATATTCCATATAGATGACCGTCTGAATCATTTGGCGCTGGTTTAATTCCTAACGGTCTAGCTGTTTTCGAGATAATACGTCACTTCCGGTTTCAAAATGGCGGCTTCCTGTTGGTTTTATAAAAAGGCACCTCAGACGCCAAAAGTGCACATGTGGTGAAAATTTCAGATCGATCGGCTCAGCCGTTTAGGCTGTGGCGGTGATTGCGGTGTTTCCTGATATCATCATCATCATCATCATCATCAGATCAAGATAGGTTTTAAAAGGGGTGTAATTTCACGTTTTTCACGGCCCTCTAGCTCGCAAACGGCATAACATATTGTTCCCTAATTTGGTATATGTAGTGGGGTGGGCCATAGCTCGAAATTAAGATATATCGCAACAATGTGAGATTTTCTAATTTTAAGATCCAGTAGGCCGAAAATGCCGTGTTGTTGCTTACAGTAAAAGTGGTTGGTCTGCTGCTCAGTTTATTATGCATATACGGTATGTTGAGTGAGTGTGAGTGTACGGTACGACTTGGCTGGGTGGAGCGACCGCTCCACTAGACCCATAATATAATATAATTTTTTTTTAAATGTGTCAGAAATGTGGGAATTGATTTCTTTTATTTAATATATTTTATATTAAATGAAAAAACTCAATTATTGAAACTCAACTAGCAGTACGGTTATCTTGATTGAGCGAGCGAAGCGAGCGTCTCCATTTGGCTCTTTTGGCACGGACCTCTGTTTTTTTTTTTTTTGTTTTTTTTTTTTCTGTTACTGACGATATACAGGTCAGAGTTTTTCTTCGATCGAGCTGAAATTTTGCACACATGTACGTAACATTTCTGATTGTTGCAGACCCTAATTTTTTTGAAATCCATTGATTGGTTCAAATTTAAAAAAAATTAACTTTCGATTGGTTGTTTTGATCAAATTGAAATTTTGACAAGTCATTACCCCCAACATTGTACCCAATCAAACAAAGTTTCAGCCAAATCCTCCCATTGGTTAAAATTTAAAACCATCTTTCCTGTGTTTTTAGAAATTTAAACTATAACCGATTGAACGATCAACTTATAACTTCGCATGATGGTTGGGTCCAACATTATCTGCATTTTTGACAATTTTCATACTAATCTGTGTTTAAATCCAAACGTTATTGACATTTTACGGACTATTAGCGTGTTGGCTGTCAAATTCACGGCGACTTCGACTCTTCAGTTCAAGGCAAGGTAGTTAGAGCAGAAACTTTTAAACGCAAATGAAACTGATAATGACCGTTCAACAGTCGATCTGATATTGTGTAGACACACTTATATCATATGAGTGGTCTCAGGTATATTTTTTGAAGGAGATCCTGTGATTTTTGAAAATTAACACGGAACAGTTCAATCATAAAGGTTCAATTGATCAACTTAAAGCTTTGCATGGTTATTTGGACCAATATTTTAGGAATGTTTTGAGATTTCTATACAAATCTGTGGCGAAATTTTAGAATTATTGGCTTTTAATGACATTTTCGATAGACAGAATTTCGGTTCGAGGTGTTGCGCGTATCCGTGCTCGCTCATCAACGCGTTACTCAGATTCATTGGTTAAAATTTAAATAAATATCTCCTGATAGGCTGAAAAATGAAAACGGTCTTCGATAATTCTGATCAAACTCATATTTTGCATGATCATTAAGACCAATATTGTCTCTTATTTTACAAAATTTCATCCCAATCAGTTAAGAACGTATGAAGTTATTTACATTTTTAATATCTGTCAGTAATGAAGTATCGAAATGAATGTTTTCCAGTGCCAATTGAAAATTGATTCTGATTTGCTTTATGAACCAGGTGCTTAGATGCTATTTTAAAGTTTCGATGAAAAGCATACACTTTTAAGTTGATATCATAATCAATTCCATATGGATGTATATGTTTTCTGTGCGTTGTGTACGCATTTCCGGTTCGAGAATTTGCACGTACCCGTGCTCGCTCATCAACGCGTTACACTGAGCGTTTTCCTAGTATTACTTCAATATTCAATCCTTGTAGTGAACACGACACATTTCTGAATGGGATATAATGTTGGTTCCCTAGTAGCTTCCATTCTTTACTGTAAAAGTTAGAATATTGGCACAACCCCTGCAAGTAGTTTCATACAATATTCCGGGCACGGAGACAATATTCGTAAAACAAGGAGTGGTGACTGCAAAAAAATATTTAGTTGGGCTCAAAATGGTAAAATACAGGCCCCAGAATACGCAACAATTTCCACTATTATAACTAAATTTAAACCCCAATTTTCAATCACAAAACGAATTCGAAAGCTATTCACAGCGAAGCAGTATATCTGTAAATCTGGTCTAGACATGAATAACCACAAGGAAAATAGCCGCATCCAAAAATATAATTTCTAGATGAGAACTACTTTTTTGCGTCTTCCCTTAATTAAAATAATAATTGATTTGCGACTTATAACTTGACATTCATTAAGGGTGATTGACAAATATAAAAACTAAAATACTGTAAAAATGGAAACATCAGTTAGAACCTTGCTCTTGAGACCGGCCCATTTGTTTTTTGTTCCAAAGTGTCAGCAACGAATGGTTCCATTGTAAAAGTGATGCATGCCTATGGGGGGGAGCAAGACAGAAATATGGAATGTCACCTTCTGTCGGAAGGATAAATCACAGTGTGGTGTGGCTTGCATGCGGCAAGTGACTCTCTTGGTGCGTCGGCGCCACTCACACGGTAATTGGTGATGATTCAAGTGCCACCGGTACGGGCGCCTCCGATACCGCCTCTAAAATATTGGCGTTTTCACCCCCCCCCCCCCCCCCCCTCTGGCACGCCACCTAGATCCAGTGTCGGGACTCATAGGTGTGGAGGCGAAGGTGAAACTGCAACTCTACACTATCAGTCAAGTGACACTATTTAAAAACAAATTTGAGAATATTGGCAGGAATTATATTGTTTATTTCGGTGTCAGAAAAGATATTAGAAAATTTTGAAAAAAAAATAATTTTGCGTTTTGAAGTGCAAAACTACAATTTTTCGAAAACGCCGATTGTCATAGGAAAGTAAATAAGTAAGTAAACAACATCTGTCCTGCTTTGAAAGCTTTACAAGAATAAAAATACATTTTAATTTGTTGAAGCTCTGATAAAAGTTGACATTTTGCGAATATTCCGAGTTCACAATCTAATTTGATTCTTCTAACTTTTTAGGAATGTGTTGTGCTGTGTAGAAGACAAATAGGTATATCAAAATCGTACAAATAATTACTGATCGGCAGAAGTTAAGTCTACCAACGCCGAGATGGCCAGCAACCAAGACGACGGCGAGGCGCTAAGAAAAGCTAACAGGTAGTTCCGAACCAACAATTAAAGCTTATCTACATCTTAGGAAAACTTGTCGGCACGCGAGATTTCCCGTGTTCCATCACTTTAATTACTCAATTATTGGCACATTCTACCCTCAATCCCTTTCCATGAGTTGAAGAAAGCTGAAACTATGTTAGAGGGTCAGGAAAATCTCGCGATATTGATATGCCACTCAAAATGTCAAGATTGTCAGGATCCATCTATATCGAATCATTCACAGACCTCCAGGGTTGAAGACATTTCGCTTTGGGTCATGTGTTCTGAAGTTCCTTGCTCGTCTAAGCTTGCTCTAAGCGTGCTCAACTTGAAAGTCTTCAGTTAAGCTGCCCCTTGACCCTCTCCACTGCACTCTCTATTCAGTTCACTCAGCACTTAGCACACTGAAGGTCACTCGACTACTCGTGGGGTGGGTTCGAGTCCACGATAGAAGATACTGACAAAGTTCAATCTTATTGTAACAAAGTTACACAAAAGTTAGCACTTGATGCTTTAAAAAGAGTTCGCATGATTGCCACATTATTATTCTTTATTCTTTATTCACAACGTAACCAAGGTTCCACAAGTGCAATATAATTGAAAAGCTGTAGAAAGTAAAGCTAAGCGAGCCATTTCGAAGTGTACTGTAAGTATAAAAAAACAAGAGTTGCGTATTACCTACTAAATAGTTTAAATGGAGTGAAAACGAAACTCTGTAAATTAAAAACGATCAATGAGAGTTTGTATTTACTTCATCGATAGATGAACTTTGACAACAGTTTCGAAACAATATATCCGCCCAGGGCTTTCTTTGGTTTTTGGGCACTTTGAAATCAATTTTGAGACGTTATAAGATGAATTTGGTTGAAATATTCAATATTATTTTAAAATATTACACTACATAGTGGTTGCCCTGCCCTCAAGACGTTTTTTGTATTTTTTGAATTGAGTTTTTTGTTTACAAAATTAAACTATACCTAAAACACCACCAAAATGTATTTTCTCCTGAGATCCGGAGGGGTGAGGTCCCCCCCCCCCCACCCTGTGGACGCCCATGGGTACTGATGAAAACCCGTGAAAACCTAAAGAAGTGCAGTCTAGTCGGTGCGGATTCCCTATTAGTATGACCCCCAATTCCCTCTCAAAGTTCATCTGAAGCACATGAAGATGTGCGAAGTAAAAAAGAGACAAAAAGTTTGGCCATAAAATAAAACTATCGATCGAGGTAGGTTTTTAAATTAGTACCAGTCCTAGTGGTAGACTGGTTAAATTTCCGCAACCAGAAATCAGGAAATAACTTCACAAAAACAATTAAACTGTTCAAATGGAAACATCAATCAAAGCAGCATGCAAAGAAAGTCCATATAAACTTGAATTAAAAAATATATAAACTAATATTTCGGCATTCTAAATCGTATCACCCATTCAAGAGACTTTGAAACGATCAATAACTACCAATTGTATAATAATTGTAAATGAGGGGTTTCATTCGTCCAAGGTCAATTTAGGCGAAAAGTTCGCCCTCTCAAGGACATATTATGAAAATAGTTTGATTACTTCATTCAACTGCTGCCTGTGGTATCATGATCTGTAGTAATCGAATAGGATTATAGGAGGCGATTAGATAGTGTAATAATCCATATTTCAGAGGAGTTATTCCCAATTCCTGAAAACTTTGATACTATATCGTCCCGACTGGGAGTGGAGACTCACATTATAAATAATACGCCAAGATGTATGTAAAATACACGTATTAATTAGTAATGACGGCGCCCGAGGCTACCGACCGAGTAGTTTGCACAGTCGAACGTCGGGGTCTCTCACACAGAACACGGAACTCAGAAGTAAACGTCAGCATTTGGGAGAAAGATCTCGTGTCAGAGAATCAGGGTTGAACCAGGATATGTGGCGCCGACACAGGACTCGCACTTTATGATGGCTATTGTCGGCACATTGAACAATACAATGAAGACAGGTGGATAGCAGATAGCAGGTGAATGTAGCTATGCGATTTGCACAAGGGGGCTCACTCACGGGACTTGACTCAAATCAAACTTGCCTATAAAATATCTTGGGCGTAGAGATCCATGCATTTTCATTATTTCGACTCAAGTTCCTGACCACAAGAAATAATAACACGTGAACATAGGGAAATCGGAGTATTCAGTCAGAGCTTGTTGGAGTAATAATACGGTATGCGACCATGATATTGACGAGTCATACTCATATGGCGAAGACAAAACATGGGGCATTGTACAAAGAAGTGTAATTGTTCACAAAAAATTATACAAAAATTGGTTACGCCTTAATCCCGTCGCTGTATCGGTACCAATATCGGTATTATGAATAATTCCAGGAAAACGCTCTGCGTAAAGCCATTGGGTAACGCGTTGATGAGCGAGCACGATCAAAACATTGCGTGTACTGTACACTCGACAGATAGTCTGCTTGTCAGGTTCCTTGACGATCAATCCTTGTTAAAACAACGAAATCAGTGCTCACCTACAAGTCGCTCACCGGTCACTACATCAAAACTATAAATTAATGTGTGCAATTTTCAGATATATTCGAGTAATGCGAAAAAAGTTACATGCATTTGAACGACATTTGAATTACCTACGTTGAAAAACAGTTTAGGTAGGTAGGTATACCAGTTTAAAAACAAGAATCACCTCTTTTGTAATGAGCTGATCATAATTTGACATAAAAATGACTCCATTTAGTAAATCATGTCTGTATCTTTAGACACGTGGTTTCAAGAAGAGATGGAGGGAAAAGTTTTTGTGGCTGAATTTCCAATGATGAAAGTTACATAAATTCACACATCTAGTGGAGCGGTCGCTCCACCCAGCCAAGTCGTACTGTACACTCACACTCACTCAACATACCGTAAATGCCTAATAAACCGAGGAGCAGACCAAACACTTTTACTGTAAGCAACAACATGGCATTTTCGGCCTACTGGATCTTAAAATTGGAAAATCTCACATTGTTGCAAAATATCTTAATTTCGAGCTATGGCCCACCCCACACCATATACCAAATTTGGGAACAACAGTTTATGCCATTTGCGAGCTAGAGGGCCGTGAAAACAGTGAAATTACATCACTTTTAAAAGGTATCTGATTCAGATATCAGGAAACACTGTTGACAGGGCCACAGCCTAAACGGGTTAACCGATCGATCTGAAATTTTTACCACATGTGCACTTTTGGCGTCTTAGGTGCCTTTTGCTATAACTGGTTTTATGCCGCCATTTTGAAACCGGAAGTGACGTCATATCTCAAAAACGGATGGCCCGATCAGGACGAAATTAGCGCCAAACGATTCGGACGGTCATCTTTATAAAATACCAATAGTCGAAATAGAACTGTACTATTATCGAAACCGGAAATTACGTCATAAAAATGCCAAATCCGACTAAAATCATCTCTTATAACACTATCTACATATTCAGAAGGCTTATAAATGTTTCAAAACATTTATAGATACAAATTTTAGGTGGCTGTGATGTCAACCGCCATTTTGAAAACCGGAAGGGATGCCATAACTCGAGAACCACTGGACCGATTGGAACGATACTTTCGCTATACTTCATAGCATATTATTATCAGCATAAACATAGTAACAAGCGCAACTTTTCTTAGAAACCAAATCACAAAGGCGTATTTTTTAAAGGAATTTAAGTCTTGGTGCCACAATAGGTACTTACAAGTTGCAAGAATAAACTGAAAAAAAAGAGTGATATCCCCATAAAAAACACTCCGTGTAAAAATACCAGCCAAGTCTCTTCAATTAAAAAAAATATAAGAAATCTAAAAATTCAGCACTGAAAAGTAGTGATATCAAAAATTGGCCAAGTCAAAACTTTTCAAAAAATACTTGGCGCATCGTTATTTTAGTGCATTATTATAGATGTATACCTAGATGAGTATATTTGATTTCCGGCCTACTTCTATACTATTTATAATGCACGATGCGCAAAGTATTTTTTGAAAAGTTTTGACTTGGCCAATTTTTGATATCACTACTTTTCAGTGCTGAATTTTTAGATTTCTTATATTTTTTTTAATTGGTGAGACTTGGCTGGTATTTTTACACGGAGTGTTTTTTATGGTTCACCTTACTCACGAAATACAAGATAAATTCACATAGATTTATTAAACATAAATTTATGTTTATTGATAGATTAATAAATAAACATAGATTCACATAATTCCTACATAGTAACTCCAAATCAATTCATCGTGGTTTTAGTTTCTTCTGGTTTAATCTGCTTTTCAACTGTAACTTTAATCATTTGTAACTATTTTCCTAATGAATGAATATGTTTAAAACTTTCACATATTACATTTTGGTATGTTTTCTAATACGCATACAAATTTCAGAATAGAATCCTATATCTCCAATAGTTTCGATATAGTGACCTCTCTATCAGGATGTTTTTTTGCGCCACTCGGTATAAACATAAAATCAGATTAGTTTATACACTTGACCAGACTTTAGTATTACAACCCCCGAAACGGCACCAACAGGTGGATTGTTAATTTGGCAAGACAACCATCGCTTCACAGTGTGATAAAAAATAATTGTTCTTCAACATTCTTCCTTTTGGCTTAGAAACGTCGGTCGATCAGGATGCGACGCGTATCCTATCCTACAAGAAGCACAAATGCTGGGATGGTTCCAACAGTGAATCTATCCTAACCATTATATTCACCGTTCATTAGCAAGATGCGATGAGCAACGAATTAAAACACGTCCTTCAGATAATATGTTGATTCCAATATAATAAAAAGTGGTCAACATTCTGTCATTGATATTCCATAAACTGTGTAGGTATAAGGTATTTCCAATACATTCGCAACGCCTCTGGTCAAGGTACAAGAATGTAGTTGGATAAAATTTAGATTAGCTATCGAGCAGTTGGTACTAGTATTTGATATTAGGTAGTGTTCCTATTTTATTGTACGCAGGTGAACGTTAAAAACTGAGTTCATTCGTTTTTATGCACCATGTATAAATGCGCATACTAATACTAAAAAATACGAAACCGAATTGCATACTTCTTCAAGACTCACAGTCACAATAGGTTCCTAATATTACAAGTTATAGACGAGGTGTCCTCACAGTCACGGCTAAAAACAAATTGAGGAAGATCACGCACAGAAGCTGAATTTTCCTTCATTTTACCCATGCGGACATCTCGTCTATAATACCAGACTAAGTGCATGATGTTATGTTTGTAAAAACAGTTAGTAAAAACCGCCGAGACACTTACCTAGAGTACGGCAAACCATCAACAACCAAAGCCAACTGACAAGTAACAACTGTCCTTCCTTCTTTCGAGTTCCGATTGGTTCCGATCAAGCTCTCCTACCCTTTCTACGTTCCTGCCCTTGACATTTCAGATACCAGCTTTCCCCTCAAGTTCATCAACCCCGTTTCGCCATTCCATTTTACTTGTTCGAGTTTTCCTACCCACCCTAGTCATTCACAATTTGTGATAATCAAAACAAAGATTTGCTGTTTCTAGTTTCAAACACTGGCAGACCGTATACGAGATATTTTTTAAAACCAGCACAGCACTATTTTATTTTCTTATCGTGATTATGACGTTACTCCATTACGCATTAATCCGTTGTGAACAGAGCACATTTTTACAATAGGTACAGGATTTTTCAGAGTCCTACGTTTGTAAAACCCAAGGCTGCATCAAATTTGCATCATTCTCTGTATTGAAGCTCGGGAAGGTATCTTTGATATATATTTTCTTGGACAAAATGTAATAAAAAATTCGAGATTAGATATAATTTAAAATTTAAAAACGAGCCTTCAGATGTTCGAATTTTGGGTAAATTTTGCGCAGCCGTGGGTTTCGACAGTCGTCCCCAGGACTCTGGAACACATTATGGCATTGATTATGGCTCCAAATTTCAACTTCGTCAAAGAAAGCTCTTACTGCCTCTCCCTGAATGTCAAAAAGCGCTTTTATGACACAATAGCAGAGATGAAAACAAATTAGGAATTATATAGGTAATACTTCAAAACTAAAATCAATCTACCAGGATGAATCTCAAATAAGACTCGTCTACAAAATATGTGAAAGATTTAAAGAGATGATTGTAAACATCCTCAGTCAGCAGAACACATTTTCAATTCAGCATTCTTCTAATCCATGATAATTTTTTTCCCTTTCAATGATTCCATTGAATTAATAATGATACATTTCTTTCCAGAGAGGCATCTGTGGAAAATGTAGCAGAATCAGCGCTGCCACAGTCTACCAACACCCTGATCCCTGTGCTGACAGCCGAGAGTGTGGTCAAGTACGACTTGGATGGGAATCTCGTCTCACCCACACCACAGCCCAGAGGTCCCGTATCCAAACTCAATCGCTCATTCAACTCATGCGAGGTAATCTACACCAAGGCAGACTCCAAGATGAAACCCCAACCATTGATCCAACACCCGAAGAAAGGGGATCAAAAATACCGATCACATGAAGTCCTGCCCAGTCATCAACCTCCTCCCAAACCGCATCCTCTGCTGAGAGCACAGAGCGAGCAACAAGACGTGGACATGGAGGATTCTAAGCCAACGACAGTCGCTCACAGTCGTTGGGGCATGCTACAATCCAAGGCCATGGGACAAAATCAAACGAAAAAAGAGAAGCGTCGAGCACAGATCGTTGCTGCTGTGACCAGGCGACTCTATAGCGACAAGAAGAAGGTAGAACCGGAGCAAGTAGCATCACTTGCTCCGGAGAACCGGAGCACCACTCCGCGAGAAGATGTGGTGGAAGATGACGAGGAGCCGGAGGAGCTGAAGATATGTGCGAGAGCAAGAGCAACGTTGCAAGAGCTCACGAAGAGAGCACTCGGAGCCCGCAAACTCAAGCGCATGTTTGCCGACACGGAATCACAGACCGACTTCTGCGGTCACACCGTGAGAGTGAAGGAAGTTTCTGTGAGCACGGACGAGCCGACTAGAGAGCAGAAGAGTGGCACCGACAATGACGGACGTACATCTGTGCATACGCAATGCTCTATTAGACCTCACAGTTTGACTGATGAAATCTACACTAGGTGGAGCTATCATTACAGGAATGGCAGTGGCATTTACCGACCCTGGCACTATTACACGGACTCGGTAATTGTGACCGAGCGTCGATTTATCAAGACAAGTGAAGAAGATTTCTCAGATGACAGTCTTGATTCAAATCACGATCTGGACGTTCATATGAAAAGTATGGACAGTGAAAAACCAAGCATTTGGAAGGTCTATAATATCACCTCAGGTAAAACATTTTCTAGTCAAATGCCAATATTGAATTCAAGTTCCAAGACTGTTGGAAAGGAAGTTGCAACGGATCTTACTGGAAGCACGAATTCAGGAAGCTCAGAATCAGGTACAGCAAGTTGTGAATGCCACGGAGTTGAAAAGGATTTGCATGCGATGTTGAAGAGCTTGCAACTGAGTGTAGAAGAGGTCAATGCAAAGCCGGACTTAGCCGCTTGTTTCATCCGGCTTTGTGAATGCGACCAGAAGTACAACTGCCAAAGACAATCTCGGGGAACTCAGACATATGAGACCGATTCATTTCCACCATCGCAAGTCAACATTTTTAACATCAATTGTCAAGGTCATGAAGAATGTGGCCAAGGAACAACATTCTCCAATTTCCCGAATAATATTCTGCATTTGCAAAACAAGGAATCAAGGTTGCAGCCTACAAAGCTAACAGATGATAAATTACGAACCTTCTTCCACATTTGGAGAAAAAAGAGTTCAGTTCAACGAACTTCCTTTGCACAGATGTCAGGAAACATCTTCCAAACCAATGTGTCTACACAAACCAGTGAGGCAGACAAAAATCACCCCTGTGCAAGCAAACCCCAAGAACATAACTCTGTTGAAATTCCTTTTGGTTTTGATGAGCAAAGTGGAAAGCAAACAATTAATTTCAAAGCATTAAGCTCAGTTTTGAATGAATTGATAAACAATAACAACTATCTGACAGTAGACCAAGATCTAGGACTCACTTATAAGACTGCTTGTAAAGATATGCTTACTAATTACATACAAAACCAAAACTCTTGTCCAGCATTAGTTCAAGGAAACCATAAAATAACAACAATGCCTCTCCTAACTGATAGCTATCCATTTCGGGAGGAGGTAAAAGATAAGGAATCCAAAACATCAACAAGTCACCAAAATCGACAGTTTGGCCTAGAAAAGCAACAATTTGAAAACAGATTATATTTCAGTGAGAGAAACAATGTTAAGTTGTCATCTCTACCTGAAGACAACACTCTTGCTGCTCAACTTGACAGCCAGACATTCCCAGATGAGAACGAACTGTGTTTGCCTCGATTGCTCCCTCGTGGCAGGTCACAGAGCGATCAAGAGGCACAAACACTAATAGATTCCACGACAGAGCGATGGCTCGAGATAAAAAACATAATTCTAGGCCTACCCGCTTCTCATTATGTCGAAAGTGATGATAAAATATCATCACTTAAACAAGAACCATCTACTAAGAAGAGAGTATCCTGGAAAGATCTGCGTGGATTTGGAGATTTGGTGGACACGTGTTCTGATGATGTGACACCTGCAGACGATAGTTCTACTGATGTTAGTGAAGTTAACATTGATGAAAAACAATGGCTGCAATATATGCCAAGATTCAAGGCAATTCATAATCGAAGTGCATACTCACTGCCATCATGGCAAACATGTCAAGATGCATACATCGAAGATTCCGAACAAGAGATCAGTAACAGCGGAGAGGGGAGCCTAATAAGAAATTCTTCTATTTTAAATAGTTCATTAAACATTCAATCAAGAAATGCAAGTACTACAAAGTTGAAATTAAAAACTCTAAAAGAATGGCAGAGGCCACACTATTATTATCATGAAAAGCTTAAGCAAATTGGAGAATCACATAACCAAAATGTAGTCCCACATTTATCTAAAAGTAAATATTTTAATAGGTCAGCTAACTTTAGAATTCAAAATAATTCTCATTGGTCAGATTTATTGTCAGCAAATAATCGCTATGAATCTATATTCCACGATATGCCATACATTCCTAATAATTCTTACAAACCAAATACAATGTCTTTCCTAAATTACACTCAAACGCAAACATTCCACAAACCAAAAAGAAGAAGACCAATTTGGAACATAAATATGTGCACAAAATCAGTACATGAAAATGATTTTGAATGTCTCCTGAAAAATGAATGCAACTATAAAATAGATGATTCTAATAGAGTAATCATAGATTCTACCAATAATTGCAAATGCAATCTAGAAAATGCAGTTGTACTTTGTCCAGCCTGCTACAGCTTACATGGTGTTTCTATTAATGATTATCATATCCACAGCAAGACTAGATGTGCAAAGCATGTAAGCCCCAGCAAATACTTGCGCCAGCTGTTAGCTATTAGAAGGCATATTGTCGGTAATGTAACTTAGAAACAGAGTAGTGATATCCTTGTCTGAATATATTATCAAATGACAGTTTTAGGAAAATTAGTACATAGGTATGACTCTTGTATTATATAACAATTTGTAGTATAAGTGTTCAACATTAAAACTTTATTAAAAAAAAATAAAAAATTCATGCAGTACAAACTAATTTAATTAAACATGGATAGTTATTATAAATTGGCAAATTGCATAAGCTTACAGGAGCTATCTGGCAATTCAACCAAAAAGCACCCAAGTGAAATTTTCCTCGGTTCATTCCAGGAGGCCAAGTCTTGAAACTTACGCTTTCAGGACGCAAACGCTCTCGGACGTCATAAAGTCCCATTTACTGTAAGAGTGATCGACATTGAAACATAAAGTCAAGCCACTTATTTGATTGTCATCCAGCAATCTATTGTAAACAATTTATTAACATTATTATTATTAACAGATATTATACAATAATAAAACCTTATTCAAAATTAAGCTATTTACAGATGTTATCTGTAGATTTCAAGGTCGTCATTCTTACAGTAAATGGGACTTGTTGACGTCCTAGAGCGTTAATTTCAAGACTTGGCCTCCAGGCGAGTAGGAAATAGTATTATCAAGGGGGGCGAAGACCCTCAGTTGTAGCCCCACAGGGCGCTTTTTTTAGAATTTAACAATTTAAAAGTGATTCTGGGGCTCTGAAATGCACGAACTAAAGCAGACTACCCTCCAATTGTTGCCCCGCAGGACGTTTTTTTTAGAATTTACGCAATTTTATAAGTGATCCTTCCTACGTGCCTGGTTCATACAGTGTCTTTTGTTTATCATGAAACGAATCCAACAATATTTCAAACGCCAAACCAAACACTTTTTACAATTTTCGGAATTTCGTTGCAACAAGTATGAAGTTTCATTTAAGTACCTATAGCTTTCCTCGTATTTTCAGCTTGATGCGTCGATCTTATGAAAACTCACCAAATATGTCTCAAATGAAATTATATTTTTTTAATATTATTTTTTCAATTGGACACATTTAGTGAATAAATAGGTAGGTATTTGAAACATCAACTGGGGGACCACAAAATTTAGTCCCGCGGGCCGCAGGTTGAGTACCTTTGATCTATTGTGTTTGTAAAGAATGCTTTTGTCCCCATTTAGTACCCAAGTTAAAACTATTTTGGCAAAGCAAAGATAAAACTTGTTTGGCCGATTACCTACTCTCTAAACAGGTATCATGTCTGGTGCTTTCCGTTAGATGGGGCAGTATTCAAGCCCCAACCTAAGGGAATTTAGGTTGCCCACTACGAAAACTAATCGATATGATCGAAATATTGACAAGAGTAGGTAAAGTTCATTCACGATTAGAATAGCAAGCCGTAATGGCGGCATGTACTACCGTAGTCAAGTGAACATATTCCTAAACATGTAAATATCAATATAATAATAAAAAAATGTGTATAATACGGCTGTAGATAAAAATAAATCAATTTATTGAATTTTTATAATATTTACTACTATTAAAAATTGTGTATTTGACATAATTTATACAATTTCAATAATACAAAGAAGAAAGTCTTGCCATTGACAAGGCAGTGTTCAAGTGACTGACCAATGAACGACGTGATCGACTAAAACGTCAGTGATATTCTTATCGTGAACGAACTTTAGTAACTGATTGGCATCTTACCCAGGCATATTATCATAGAGTACTGTAATGTTAAAAAATCCTAATTCAAAATGTTATGTGAAATGTGTACTACATAATACATTATCTGCCACACCGAAGCATTCTGCACTCATTACTGAAGAACAGTTTTCCTAGATATATTTTGTATCGAGGTAGTAAAAGATTTTCACATGATGGAGACGAAACAAATTAAAACGCCTTTTCGGACGCCTTTATGACATTGACTCGGACCTGTGTTAGTGTTAGTACTCACTGGCCTCTAAAAAATGCGTAATGGCCGAAGCACCGTTACTTCAACCTACTAAATGCTCTGTGTAACGTATTGATAAGTGAGCCTTGTATTGCAAGGCTCAATAGTAATATGCGTATGCAAGCTTCTCTCAGACATTGGATCTGCTATGATGATAATGTATATTATTTAAAATTATTTAAAAAATATAGTAGGTAATTAAAAAAATTATTTTTTATTATTTTTTATTAGGTATTTATTTTAATAATAAAATTATTGCAAGGCAGTGGTGACGGTTTGTTCCGATGAAACAAATCCGATTTCAAATCCAATTTTTATCGGATTGATTGATCAATCGGATCAATGTCCGATTTCATCGGAACAAATCGTCACCACTGCCTTGCTATCACCCAATGGTTCCAAAAACGTCCACGACAACAATAATTTTTTTTTTATTATTGTTTTTTTTTAACTATTGCAGGATCATGTTCAAGAACTAATACACGTGACCACTCATATGACAAGAGTTCGTGAAAACGCTCGAAACGCCAGAAATCATTCATTCAGTTTACAAGATCAGATCATGTTTTCATTTTTTAAATTATGACCATATCGTAATGTTATGAAGCATATTGTTGCACTGTGTCTGGTTTCCATACAATTTGGTAAAATTGAAGACGATTTCAGCTTCAACAGCGAAAAATGTGACACTTGTGCATTACCGTTACCAGGAGAAGGCACATATTGCCATTATACATCGAGGACAGAGTTTCCAATCACAAAAAAGACAGTGAATAAATGAATAAACTAACCTACCTTTTAGGTACACGTATCAAGCTGCTTGGTCATCAAGTCCAGTTTACTTTTCACCAGATGAATTGCAGGCAGAACATTAGAACCGCAGACACACTTGGATCCCGAAACAAAATCAAGAGCTCCTATACGGGTGTTGCAAGCTGGGCAGTGCAATTTACCTTTCAGCCAATGTATCTGAAATAAAAAGGATCGCTATATTGTAAAATAAAAATTTATAGTTAGGTACGAGAAGATAGGTAGGCTACACTCAAACCAATTAAAAACAGTAGGTAGGTAGTCATGTACCTAGTTGAACAAAATGGATTGGCTGCTTGTAACATAACTTGACAAATCAATCCTACAAGTTAATATCAATGAAATCAGAGCTCACCTACTAGAGTTAGATGACGCGTTAGCACAGACTTCATGGGATGATGCCATCAAACCTTTATCAGACAATCATTTTCTTTCGAATACCGTTTATTATTTGTTTGAGTGTAACTACCTATTCTTTACATTCTCTAACTACCTACCTACTTGAAATTGATGATCATCGTAAATCTGATCATTGCAGTTCAAGTTTATTTGAAAGTCACTTTAAAGAAATTAAGGAGTCGCTATCTTCTATGAGGAAAAAAACAATGCCCCTAGCTAGTTGTAGGAAATCAAAATATTGCAACTAATGATTCCCGGTAGCAGAAAATTCCAACTGCTCCAACTACTGCCTTGACACGGCTGTTGTGACTGTTTTAAATACTAAAATTGTCCAAGTGACTTGACTTGTCAACGTGTTTGTAACGATGGTAACGATTGTTGATGTTGGTAGAAATAAATAGTGGACAGAAGTAATAATAATCTATCCGTTGGTTCCATCCTACAATGGATCAGGGGGTGGGTGTTCCCACCAACACTAGGGCCGCAGGACTACTGGAGACCGGCTGGCCACGCCTGGCGTCTCCTCGTCTTCTTCTTCCTCCATTTCCAATTGTTCCACAAATTGCCTCCACCTTGTTCTGTTCTCCCACTGTCTCATAGCCTCCAACTCACTCTAACTTCCTCCTCTCCAACACATCCTCCTTAAGAGGGCTTGGTAGTGAGCGTGGCCTTGACGAGTTTTTTAATAGATTTTTATCAATATCTTTTTCCAGTGTAATTGTTAACAAAATAGGGCTATGGACGTGAATTCAGAACAGTCCAATGAAAATAATTTCATAGTTTGGAATAAGCTATTAGTTTTATTGTGTCCAACAGGTGTTTAGAACCCGAAAATTACTAAATTTTCGGGTTCTAAACACCTGTAGGACAAAGTATATCTAATAAACAATTACAAGCTATAAAATTATTTTCATTGAACTGTTCTGAATTCACGTCCATAGCCCTATTTTGTTAACAATTGCACTGGAAAAAGATATTGATAAAAATCGATTAAAAAACTCTTCAAGGTCAAACTCACTACCCAGCCGTCTTAATAACTCCAATCCACCTCTCTCTTAGTCTTCCTACTCTACGTGGGCCCAAAAAAATATGGAGGAAAAAAAATCATGCATTTATAACTTGGTCTAATATTATGAGATGATTTTTAGGAGCATTTTGTGAAAGTTTTGAGTTTCTATCACCAACTCCGCCATTTTTATTCTGGTATTGAAAATCAAAATTTGACTCCCCTGCGGCCCTGCCCCCCCAAAATATGTAAAAATTTGATATGCACCGTTGCCTGTTGTTCAGCTATTTTTGCTGAGTGTGTGGTGGAATTTTTACTATAGGTACTAAGTATTAGAAACATTAAACAGTAAAAAATAAACATGTTTTATTAGAAACACAGAACAATGAAAAAAAAATTGAAGTAAAAACTTCCTTAAAATGGATATGAAGGGATGTGTGTTGTGAAAAATATCCGACCAAACCGGGGCTCGAACCCGGGACCTCTCACTTGCCGGGCGAGAGCTCTACCAACTGAGCTACCCGATCGGACGGACGGACATTAGACACTACTCACTGATGAGGGTTAGAGATCTCCGAGGAGAATGGAATGAGGTAGAGAATGCTTCTATGAACTGTCATACCACCGGTGACGATGCTGTCACCATGTCTCATTGCACTTGCGTGCGCAACCCTCTTTTACTCGACTGAACGAGTTGCTTTTCAGCTCGAATGGTTCGAGCCCCGGTTCGGTCGGATATTTTTCACAACACACATCCTGACTCCATGGAAGTTTTCCACAGAAACCTACATTCTCTTCCTTAAAATTTTCAAGTGAAAAATTAAATTGTGCATTTGACAAAACACTTGACAAAAACAGAATGGCCACCAAAAATATGGTAAACTGTCGTTTATGAGTTCCGTAGGTAGACCTCAATAATATCACCAAAAAACATTTTTAGAAATAATTAGTTTGGGTTGCGGACCCTTTTTTCAGTAAAGTGACTGGAAGTTGTATCCCGATCCAGCGAGTAAACAGCTGACGAATCTGATCCTGTCAGACACGAATCGAATCCGGGTCGCTATTTTGAACATTGTCTTGCAGAATACCAACATCTCGGATTTCGTCCCGCACGAATCCAATTCGGGACGAATACGGAAAACTTTTAGTTTATAATAAGGGTCCTGGTGGCTCTAGCTACAACAAGCGTAGGTATAGTAGTACCTAGGTAGGTAAGATCTAGGTAGGTAGGTAGGTAGGTAGGTAAGCCTTACCTACACAGATACATTGGCGCCGACTCCGTGGGTGCCCGGGGGCGAAAGCACCCACAGATGATTTTGTGTGAGCGCGGAGCACCCACACAAAATCATCAGGAAAAAATATTTTTTCTGTTTGATTTTCGTATACTTTGTAAAAAAAATAAAAAATTTCATTTTAAAGTATCAAAAAATACAAAAATTCCCTGCGGGGCAAGGTGGAGGCATGCCCTCCGGCTCCACCACCTGTCAATTTTTAAAAAATATTGAATATTTCAACAATGTATCCTCAAAACGTCTAAAAATTGATTTTAAAGTGTCAAAAAACATTAAACGCCATGCGGGACAAGGTGGGGAACGCTCCCCCCCCCCCCCCCCCTTAACCCTTGGATTTGTTTCCTTGCCTTGCCCCCTCCTGGCAGAAATCCTGTAGACGCCCATGGATTCAAGTACATTTCAGATACATGGATTCATCAAGAGAAATTAAAAGCAGTGTCCTGATGCTGTAAAAATTAACTGTCTACTCAGAACCCACCTGTGGGACTGTAACAGGGACCCGAACCGGAACCGGAACCTAGAACCGGTATGAACCTTTATAATTTCGGAACCAGAACCGGAACCGGAACCGTTATACTTGTTTCCCAAAGAACCGGAACCCGAACCTTTATAATCAATTAGGTTCTTAAAGGTTCTTTAAGGTTCCTTTTTTTAATAAAAAATCATGTACCTATATCACTTGGATATAATATTATTCACAAAGTAGTATAAAGTTTATTTTTTGATAACATTTCCAAAATGTATTTTTTGTAGAAATTTTTAATTCTTGATAAGAAATAATAATTCTTCATTATGAAAACGCTGCTCGAGTTTTCAATTTTTGAATCTGACTACTGCGATGAGAACTGCATTGCCGACAATTTGAATATGATAGTTAAGGAAAAATGAATGTTTACGTTGTCTTATGGAGAAAATTGCAGCCACAATACTGTCTCCTCTGATATTTACTCTGCGCACCATCCTGTGAATTTTATGCAGACACAGCCTACACCTGTGCTTGCATTCATAGGAAAATCCAAATCCAATAATGCCATTAAATTTGACATGGTAATACTGAAGTTTTATTATTATAGTTTGATTTAAAATTTTAGAACCGGAACCTTTATGCAGGAACCGGAACCGGAACCGAACCTTTAAGAATATTTGTTTCAGAACCGGAACCGGAACCCGAACCTTTATAAAATAAAATTGTGGAACCGGAACCGGAACCCGAACCTTTATTCATAAAGGTTCGGGTCCCTGGACTGTAATAAATAACTCACATTGAGACGAAATGTATCATGGTCAGTCATACAAATGTACTCGCTCCTCATCCACCGTTTAAAATGAAATCCATTTAAAAAAAAATGTGATGTGCTAAATTTAAAGCGGTGATTGTGAGGAAACAATTAATCAAAATGCCAGAAATTGTTGTCCAAAATGTACAGAAATAGCTCCAATTCATTTTTGATGCAAAATTTTCCCGGGCCTATACGGCCCGGACCCGCATCCTGCTGGAGGGCCCTCCCTCCAAATCCCCCCCCCCCCATTGTATCCACAACAATAGATATCTTTGGCACCCTCAGTCATTTACAAAGTCTGCGCCTCTGCACAGGTAGATAAGGTGTCAGTCCTACAACCAACTATACCTAACTACCTATTCCCTTGCAATTCACAACAAATTATCTACCTACATGCTATCATGACATTGACAACTGGTTGCCAGTGCACTTGGCAATAATTCATCCTTAAGGGCCCCCCGAATACTGCCGTATGTAAAATTTTAGAGTTCCTCATCAATATATTCTGCACTGTCTTGATACCTTTTCTATTGTTGTATGTGCTTCATCATTCAATTTTACAAGGAGTTTCAAAGGGTCGTTTATGACGGTCGTCTATTCAGAAAGGGTATCTCTTGGTATGAATGGTTTAGTACTACTCTTTTATTGATTGTGCTATAATTTGTTGTTTGCAGTTTTGCAAAATAATTAAATAAATACTATTTTCATATGTTTGACTGCACAAAACATTTCCCAAGAGAAAATAGATTGAAATAGCATTTTTATTTGTAAAATTCGGCTCATAATTGGATAAAATAAATTTCTCATGACAGCTTTCTAATGAGAGTTTTTGAAGTAAATTTTAACGGAATTTTGTAAATCAAAAAATGATTTTAATCTGTTTTGAAAAAGAAAAAGTTTGGTACCTAACCTACCTATTGTCAAAAATATAAAAATCCTGTTTTTTAATGATCGTCAAAATTTAGTAGGTACATAGGACCAAAAAGGTTCCTCTAAGAGGTCTAAGTTTATTATAGGGTTATAAAGTTTTATTATGGCAGCCTGCAAGGTAGGTGTATGTCGCCCTAAACTTGTGGAGGGGCGAGTCTTCCAATTCATTCCAAGTGTTCAGACATAAACCGACACAAACTTATTTTATATTGATTTCAGTATTTATTTTTTCCTAATTAAATATTAATGACATTACATTTTAAAATAGGAGATTGACAAATTGTAATAATTTGTCGGATGTGCTAAAAAAAACGAATTTTTATCAAGTAGTCAGGCGTTTTCTTATGCAGGTGGCCCGAATGAAGTTTTCATAAAAGTGTGATCATTCGTACAACCTGTATAGGTACTAGATTATATTATTTTCGTGTAACGGCGCGTCAACGTCGAGGTTATATTGCGCACATTAATGTTTAGGTACCTACTTTTAATTTTGTTGATCATAAGTGGAGGACATGGGGAGGGATCGACCTAACGGGCCCGATCCTGGGGGAGTCTGAAACTGGTGGGAAAGCCAGTTCAGAATGGGGACAGATCGGGGTGGGAGGGAAACTTCGGGCCGGTGGGACCCGATTTCAGGGGGATCACCATCTCGAGGGGGGAGGCCGGCCCGAGGGGCCTCGAATTTGGGGAGGGCATGAGACTAGGTCGACCCTGGACTGCACTTAGTTGGGACCAACACTTGTAAAGTGAGGCGGCCCCTTAAAGCCCCACCACCGGCGTCAAGGTAGAAGTCCATTAGTGGGGAACCTGCATACTAATTAGGGCAAATTGGTAGAACTCATTTTAAATATCATAAAATAGTCATGCCCGGTGAGTGCCTGCTATTTTATATTGCCGTGAGTCTTCAGGTTCAACATCAAATAAATGTTAAAGTCCAAATTTCAGACACTTTTGGGTATTCAAATCTCAATCCCTCATGCATAGCCAACTGACATATCGTGGATGAAAACACCACATCAGCCTTCTCCAATCGCGTATTTTCTAGGATTCAATTTTTGTATTAGTGTTTGGCTTTTTCCGCAAATAGCGCTTGGTACCGACGCCGCCGTTTTTCACCAACAGATGGTATCATCAAAGTTGATTGGTCCTGAAGTTTCATCTTATGTATTAATAATAATAATCATTAATCAATGCAATGGATGGCAAGTGGAATGATTTGTTTGGGAGTGAAAATCTAGTATAATAAGCAAATAAATCAATTAGATGCACCTGTACAGTCAGGGAAACTAGATGGTTCATACTCTGCCTCTCTCTCATAACATAAACGTGTTTTTATATGAAGCAGAGAGAGAGAGTATGAACCATCTAGGTAGTTTCCTTGACTATACATATTACATACCCAGTCGTATACATATAATAAATAATATATTTATAACAAATGTTTTTGTCTACACACGTTTATGTAGGTAATCCTTTATTTATTCACTTTGACAGTCAGAACTTTGTTTGACAGTTGATGATGGAAACAAAACGCACAGCTAGAAAATCACGTTTCAATTGTGCCGTGATCAGAAAAGCAATTTGTTTTTGTAGTTAGTTTTGAAGAGTAATCTCTGTGTAAATAATGTGTTAAGTTTAAATTATCTTATATGGAACATTATTATGCAATTAATGCAAGTACGTACCTATCATCAATATTAAACTGCAATTATGAGTTTGCGCCCATCAAAAGCAAGTGTGGATTGTTTTATAAGGAAAGGTTAAGACTTGACAGTAAAAGCACGTTGGTTTGGTAAAAGTGGCAATGAACATACAAAATAATTTGTCAACGTCTAAATTTTGCCCACCCAACAAAAGGACGGTAGGTGGCGCCATCGGGATCCTGCTTTTGAAAATGGGTTCTTTGGTGAAGGCCGATATGTGGTGTTGTCATCCACGATATGTCAGTTGGCTATAGGTCTGTTCGTTCGCTCTGCACTGGCTACACTTGAACTGTTCGACCGACAAAAAGTGTAAATGGTGTAGACACTTTCCACACTCGGCATACCTAGGGCGAGTGTCGGCCAGTGTAATTCTGGTGTCACTAGTGTAGAGCGAACGAACAGACCTTTCGCCTCATGCAACCTCAGTTCAGCTGTTTCAAGTTTTGCGGAAAGCGGATAAAGTCGTACATAATTCTGTAGTTGACGTCAGGGATGGACAACCAATGGGAGCATTTTCAGATTATTCTAAGGTATTTTCCATACGAATAAACCAATGAACTGCGTTTCAAATATTACTCGGCACATAGATATTTTAGATGACATGCAGCCAGTGTTATAATATCATAAATAATACGAAAGTATATAAATACCCACCTTATCTACCCTATCACTGACCCATTCAGGAATGCTCTCTTCATTCAAATACAAAAGACTGTTCTCACAGAGTTGGTCCCGCTGATCAAACTCTTCTTTCTTCAAAGCAACAATATCTCTGTGTGCATTTAGCAAAGGCGTACTTGGGTGCGTAAATAAGACGTGTCTACATTTACGACATCTGATTAAAAAATCGCTCATTTCATAACACTTCAAAGGAATATAGACAACTGCAAATAACCATGTGTAAAAGACATGGCGGTTTGATTACTTCAGATTTCAGAATCAGATTACTTCAGTCGATGTTGGTCACACTGGTTGGCCGGGTCTATTCCCACGGTGTTTTGAAGCCGCACGGCTTTTCTAACCGTGCGTATAGAATACAGTACTATCCACACGGTTGTTTAAAACACCGTGTGACGTCATAGCACGGTCTTTTTAGCCGTGTGAATAAGATGGAGTTCTATTCCCCCGGTGTTTTGAAAAGCCGTGTGACGTCACTACAAGACGGTGACGTCATTACACGGATTTTTATTGTTGTGTGAGAAACCGGTGCGTCACAAACCGGAAATTAAATAAAAAGAGCGGAAAGCTTTTTTTTAAACGCTCACGGGTTTCATCGTTTATTTGAATAAGTAGGGTTGTAATTCTATTAATGGATTAAAATATAGATTCAAGCGTATTACTTTTATTTCGCACTACTACTTTTATAATTATATTGATATTGATATATATTGATATATATTGATAATTTTATGAACAATGTTTTTACAACTATGTGTGAAGTCATTAAAAATAGGTTAGGAACTTGGAAGTATGGTGAACTGAACAGACAGATTCTAAAAGTTTAATTTGGAGATAGTGCAAGCATGGAGTTAATAATTAAAGTGGTCCCACTGCTCCAGCCAAGGTGCTTAGAATTCGCCGTAATTCATACAAATCTCTGATGAAATAATACCTCAAACAACAGCATAAAACAATTATATCTTACCGTACGCTCCAATTATATGTTTTTAATTGAAGTTCCAATTAAACTATCCCAAAATAATTCATATTTGTAGTGCAATGTTGCCAGATTTATGGTAAATTTTACACATTGTACACAGTTTCTTTCTTATTTGGCCCGTGACCCCATATTTTCAAACGGCAGGCTTATTCTAAAAATTATTATCTTTAATTTGAGACTATTTTCAATAATTTGTCATTCCTCTTGCGGTTTTAGGAGCAATTTAAGGCCAATTTTCCAGGACGATTTCATGTCTCCCTGTGTTATCTTATGGGGGATAAGATGATCTTCAATCAAGAATATCTAATTATATGATACCGTAAGGGGCAAATATTTTTTGCTAGTTGTATGTAATATGGTTTCATTAATCTTTGGTGTGAATTACAGCAAATTCTCATTCCTATGCCGAAACGATGGAACCACTTTAACCAAATTATAACTCCATGGTGCAAGTTTTAAAAATAATAACAGTATATTATTGACGTGCCGACAGACATTTATTTTCGGACACATTTTTAAATGTATTATTAAAAAGTTGGTCAGTTCATGGAGTAGTAATTTTGAACTAAAAGTATAATTGCAAGGAATTGAATTTTCACACAATAAGGCACTACATAATTTGCTCCAGACTGGAGCACTACAATGAAACTTCATCAAATGTAGGTACTTTAAAAGAGCAACACTAGGTCTGTTCGTCGGGGTGTTCTAACCTGTTCGGAACACACCGGAAGTCGTCACGGAAAAGTTTACTTATACCTATCCGTCGAGTTTTGATTCGTAATTTATGCACCTAACATATTCAGTGACATACTTCCGCCTGCTCCGAGCAGGTTAGAACACCCTGACGAACAAACCTCTTACTTCATAATCACAACACATTGAATACTAACATTCACATAAATTCACATAAATTGCCAACATAAATTACCAACCAATCAGAAAAACAAGAAAAAAACAGAGTATAATAACTGAAACTAACTGAGACTGAAAACTGAGACTAACTGAAACAGCAGACCGCTGGTTAAATAATGCACCAATGTTTTTTTCGGACACACAATTTTAAATGTATTGTTGAGGTATAAGTCGGTCTGGAGGCCAAGTCTTGAAACTTACGCTTTCAGGACGCAAACGCTCTCGGACGTCATAAAGTCCCATTTACTGTAAGAGTGATCGATAGAGACAGGATAGTAATGCAATTGCATGTTTTTGAAGTACTGCCTGGAGAGCATGCAATATCAGTAATAAATCCATTTCATGACTCCTGCTTTCCAAATATATGACTTTGATATGGCATGTTTTGCTTATTTTTAGCTTTTTGCTCCAATAGTGCCTATTTTGGCCAAAATGCTGCATATTTTGCTTATTTTGGACATTTCATAGGGCATATCTGCATATAACGGCATTTTTCTTAGTTTAGTAGATTTCATTTATATTTCCTGCCCCTAATATTCTAAATTTAATAATTCATCCATAATTAAAAGGACGTATGAAGTATCGGATTTTCCCAGAAATTCCCTAAACTGTTGCCGTGATGGTGCACCTGGTAACATTCGCTCTACCATTTGCAGTTGGAAGAGTGTCTGCATTCAATCAGAGCACTTCTTTTAAAAATTCTCCGAACGCTGTGGCAAACAGGGTTCAGAGTAATTCGAAACAAGTTTTGTTACCAGCAGAGCACCATCTACGTTATATTTGCGGGTGAATTGTGTATGGTTACTTAATAAATTTCCGCTTTTTTGCATATTTTATTGCCTATTTTGGCTTTTCATACTGCATGTTTTGCCTATTTTGGTACTTTGATATTGCATGTTTTGCTTATTTGAGCATTTCATATTGCCTATTTTAAGGATTGATACTGCATTACTATCCTGTCTCTAGTGATCGACATTGAAACATAAAGTCAAGCCACTTATTTGATTGCCATCCAACAATCTATTGGAAACAATTTATTAAGATTATAATTATTATTACAGATATTATACAGTCATAAATCCTTATTCAAAGTTAAGCTAAACAGTTGAAGGTGGATTCAAGGTCATCATTCTTACAGTAAATGGGACTTTATAACGTCCGAGAGCGTTTGCGTCCTAAAAGCGTAAGTTTCAAGACTTGGCCTCCTGGTCACAAACTAAGTGTATAATTTGCAAGGAATTTTATATTTGTACAATTAAGGCACTCCTAAACTAAATTAAAGAAACTCCCTCAAATGTGCACTAAAGGAGCAACCAATCAGTTAAAAAACATCAGAGCACAATGACTAACAGAAACATAGCAGACCACTGGTTAAATGATGTGCCGATAGATTTTTTTTTCGGACACACAATTTTAAATTTATTATATTAACAAGTCGGTCTGTTCACAAACTAAGTGTATAATTGCAAGGAATTTTATAATCTGTACAAAAAAGGCACTTTTCATAAATAACTAGAAAATATTTGCATGATCACAAAGTCTGTTGATAGAAAAATTATTGAAATACAAATACCTTGAATTATAATCATTATTGGTACTTAGGTATGATACATGTGATCTCAGAACCTTTCTGCTAAGTACAAATCGCTTGGCACACGTGAATTATTATACACAACAATATATTACTAATATATTTAGACAATTATCATTACTGGTAGATGATATAGATTATCACAGAACCTTTCTGCAAGTACAATTACACAAAAATAGTTTGCAATAACCATAACGAAATAAAATACAAATAGCTGGTACAATTATCATTACTGGTACATGATATAAGAGATTATCACAGAACCCTCCTTGATTACTCAAGGGAACCTTTCTGCAAGTACAATTACACAAAAATAGTTTGCAACAACCATAGCAAAATACTAATGGCATTGGACAATTATCATTATACTGGTAGATGATCACAGAACCTCTCTGTACCACGTAAAATTACACAAAAATAGTTTGCAATAACCATAACGAAATAAAATACAAATAGCAGGTACAATTATCATTACTGGTACATGATATAGATGATCACAGAACCCTCCTTGATTACTCAAGGGAGTAATCACCACATTGAAATACACATAGCTTCAATGAATGGTACATAATCAAGATCACAGAACCTTTATGCAAATTACAGATAGGTAACTTAAGGCACATGTGAGTTATTATACACAAAAGTAGTTTGCAATAACCATCGAAGAAATAGCAATCGTTTGAACAGGTACTGGTACATGGTACATGATCAAGTTTGTCACATAACAATTATGCAAAATACAAATAGCTCAACTTGCCCCCCCCCCCCCCCCCCCCCAATTATTATGCAATCAGTACAATTACAATAGTTTGCAATAACCATCGAAATACAAATTCATTGGATAATTATCATTACTGGTACATGATAAAGATCACAGAACAATTCTACAAAATACAAATAACTTGGCACCCGTGAATTATTATACAATGCAAATAAAATGCATACAACAAATATAAAATTGGTAGTTTGAATAACCATCGAAATACAAATGGTTTGAACAATTATCATAACTGGTGCATGAAAAGATCAGAGAACAATTCTGAAAAATAAAATAGTTAGTTTGCAATAACCATAAATTATTGAAATACAAATAGTACATTAGATAATTATCATTACTGGTACATTGAAAAGGTAGGATGGTAATCATGTGCCATGATTACCTCAACCAGTGCATGTGGTGACAAAGAGCAGCTCGAGAATAACTCCTCTACCACATAACTCGATGACAAGCCACCTTCTTGAGCCAGTTCGGGAAGAATCTCTTCAGCAGTGCCGAGTCCAGAGATGTAGTGTGGATATCCCATCACTCATCAGATATCCTCCAGCAGACACCCGCAGAATGGCAGCGACTCAGATTATCTCCTTAAAATAATGTATGGTGTACTGTGCATGAGCATTTTCAGTTTCAATCTCATTTTCTTTTTCGCTAGTTTTAGAGTAATGATGGTGTGTGCAAATAGCATAAAGTAGGTACACTAACTAAGTTTTCATGGTTGCTCTCTCCCCATCATAACTTTAGAAAAAATCAACCATCAATTTTCATCATTCTCAAATAACTCAGCAAAGAGTTCGCAAATGAAGCAAAACTTGATAACTAGAGACAGGATAGTAATGCAGTATCAATCCTTAAAATAGGCAATATGAAATGCTCAAATAAGCAAAACATGCAATATCAAAGTACCAAAATAGGCAAAACATGCAGTATGAAAAGCCAAAATAGGCAATAAAATATGCAAAAAAGCGGAAATTTATTAAGTAACCATACACAATTCACCCGCAAATATAACGTAGATGGTGCTCTGCTGGTAACAAAACTTGTTTCGAATTACTCTGAACCCTGTTTGCCACAGCGTTCGGAGAATTTTTAAAAGAAGTGCTCTGATTGAATGCAGACACTCTTCCAACTGCAAATGGTAGAGCGAATGTTACCAGGTGCACCATCACGGCAACAGTTTAGGGAATTTCTGGGAAAATCCGATACTTCATACGTCCTTTTAATTATGGATGAATTATTAAATTTAGAATATTAGGGGCAGGAAATATAAATGAAATCTACTAAACTAAGAAAAATGCCGTTATATGCAGATATGCCCTATGAAATGTCCAAAATAAGCAAAATATGCAGCATTTTGGCCAAAATAGGCACTATTGGAGCAAAAAGCTAAAAATAAGCAAAACATGCCATATCAAAGTCATATATTTGGAAAGCAGGAGTCATGAAAGGGATTTATTACTGATATTGCATGCTCTCCAGGCAGTACTTCAAAAACATGCAATTGCATTACTATCCTGTCTCTATTGATAACATTTGAGATCAGAATCCTCTGTGCAAAGTAATGACAATTTAATTGTCAAGATTAAAGGCCCATGCACAATTGACATAACCCGCAGCCGCAACACGCAACCGCAACACGCAACCCGTATCACTATCTGTTCACAATTGACATAACCAAGACGTTACGGACCAAAGAAACCAAAGCATATAGAGTGAAAAAATATGACGCACACATCACGGCATCATTGTTCGCAAGGCACGGCTTCCTCTTTGTCAGACATAAATAAACAAGAAAAGAACGAAAAATCCAGGAAAAATAATGACAACACAGTTTTGACGGCTGGTTTAGGTTATGCTGTTGTAAGTAGAAGCTAGTTTGACTTTGATTTTAACCTGTGATATTTGTCTATTTCCGGTTCCGGTTTTGTTATCTCATTCTGATTGGCTGCCCGTCAGAATGTGGGCGTGGCCTGACATAGCTTACGTAAAATTGTCGATTCTTGGTCAAGTCTTGTGGGCTACGGGCTACGGCTGCGGGTTGCGTGTATGTCGATTGTGCGCGGTTGCATTGGTATGCATTGTTTCAACTTTTCACGCAGTTGCGCTTACGGGTTGCGGCTGCGGGTTATGTCAATTGTGCATGGGCCTTTAGAGTTTTATTGTATTTGTGGCAGGTTTGGCAGGTTTCGGCAGCATAAACGAACATAACTTACATTATAGTGACCAACCAGGTGATGCAAGCAACATTCCCTACTCTGTCTGTCTGACTGAAGTTGATACCTGCGTTGTGTCATGTAGTGCATCTCGCCGTGCAAGATCTTAAACTGCATCTCGGAGGGATGAACGAAGAGGACCTCCATGGCACGCCCGGCGATGTAGTGCGACCCAGAACTGGCAACGGTCACCATCTCCGCTTGCTTGTTGATTGGACGGCAGTATGTCTTCCTGCTGACCACCAGAAAACCGCCGTAGTTCATGGGTATGAAGGTCACCTTGTAGTTGGGCAACCAGTAGGTTGAGTCGCACACCACGCCCCAGTGATCTCTGCTTTCATCTTTGCCTGAAGAAGACATCTTGTTAAGCTTGATTTACACGGGTCAATGTATTGATCAATACATTGAATTCAAGAGGCTGTGCACATGAGCAGAGCCACTTTTGATATGATAAAGTGGCTCTGCTCATGTGCACAGCCTCTTGAATTCAATGTATTGATCAATACATTGACCCGTGTAAATCAAGCTTTAGAACACTTTCACACCAACCACTAACAACAAAGAGCCATCCTTCAGGGCTATAGTCAACAAATCTTATTGAGGTCTGTGGTTAGAAGCTACTAATTGAACAAGCAGGCTGTCCGTAACACAAAAATTTGCTCCAAGTGAATTCGCTTTCATAAAGCAGATAATATCTGCCCAAATATTTCATTAAGTGTGTGCTGAAAAATGCATTTACATCAATTATCAAATGTATCAAATATCCGATTGATAAATATCCGCATATATCAATATCCGAGCAGCATGGGAACAGAAGAGAATTCCAGTTGATTGGGAAAAGGGGATTATTGTTCCCCTTTTCAAGAAAGGAGATCGTAGGAAACGTAGTAATTACACCGGAGTGACATTACTCTGTCAGTGTGCGAAGTTGTTTGAGAAGATAGTGGAACGGAGATTAGTTCGTTCACTCCCATCAAGATATCAGAACTACCTATGCATCGTGGAAGCAGAGTGATAGAGCTCATAGTATAGATGGCCAGAGCTTAGGTATGATTTGAAATTTGAGTAAACATGAGAGTTTTCCCAGTAAAATAACTACACATGCAATGGAGAATGAGGTGGCGTGGCACCAACCTGTGGCATCGCCATTCGTTGACACTTCTTTATTCCCGGAGAGGAGAAGTGATGGCAGTGGAGGTTCTTCGTCAAGACGAGGTGCTGGATTCTGCTGACCACATCACGCCATTTCACAGCATCCCTAAGATAACCACAAATTAGTTCGTTCACTCCCATCAAGATATCAGAACTACCTGCATCGTGGAAGCAGAGTGATAGAGCTCATAGTATAGATGGCCAGAGCTTAGGTATGATTTGAAATTTGAGTAAACATGAGAGTTTTCCCAGTAAAATAACTACACATGCAATGGAGAATGAGGTGACGTGGCACCAACCTGTGGCATCGCCATTCATTGACACTTCTTTATTCCCGGAGAGGAGAAGTGATGGCAGTGGAGGTTCTTCGTCAAGACGAGGTGCTGGATTCTGCTGACCACATCACGCCATTTCACAGCATCCCTAAGATAACCACAAATTAGTTCGTTCACTCCCATCAAGAAGTCAATAAATCACGTAAATGCAGATGAGTTGCTTAGAGATATTGCCGAACTTGAAGAAATTGATCGTGAACGAAGTGCACGAGCACGAGCAAAGAGCGTATCTGGGAATGCATCGAAGCAACTGGCTCAGTCATACAGTCATTCAAATCAACGAGACACAAAAATCAAGCTTGATCAGATATAAGTAAAACGTCATCTACTACATCATCGAGTAGTACAGACAAACCTCAGACGACATCATCTGCTGTGAACGGCCAGAGCACGAAGGCAAAATACTACAATTGTGACAAGACCGGTAATATTTCTCGTGATTGCCGAGAAGCACAGCGTCCATTCAAGTGCACGGAATGCGGTATGGAAGGTCATACCAAGAAGTATTGCAAGAAAACAGAAAATTCCCAACGTCTGATCTTGTCAGATGCAGGTATTGGCCCTGCAAAATAAATACATCAAGACAGCACAGATTGGCAACGAAGAACTTCAAGCTCTCATCGATCCAGGTAGTTCTGCGTGCACACTTCAAGCTTCAGCAGCGATACGTTGCCAGCTGAAGACAGAGCCGACGACAACCATGCTTGTAGGATTTGGAGCAGTGGCGGTTTGTGCATGAGGCAAGGGAGGCTGTGCCTCCCTAAATATTAGAGAAGAAGAAAGGGATTGCATCGTATTTCACAACTCTTAACTTCACTTCATATATAATTGTGTACCTATATCATTTTAATTTTAAATTTTATAAATATTAGTATTTTACTTTGACTGATTGGTTTAATTCGCCACGCCAATCCCACACAATGAGAGCGCGCGCGCTGCTGAATACACGTTAGCCGTATACGCGGACTGCAAGGGAGGCAGAGCTGCTTACAGCCTCGTGTAGCCTCCGATTTCTACAGGCGAGGGGCAAGCGCGGGAGTGCGGGGTAAGCGCAACGCATCCAGAGCTATGATGACGTCAGTGAGGCGGCGGACGTGCCCGAGAGGCTCCGAGCGAATGACGAAGCTTTCTGCCCGCGCCGCTCTGCCCGCGCGTTTACTATAGTATTTTATAATTACGTTTAATATATTAAACGTAATTATAAAATATTTTTCTGCCTCCCCACATTTCAAACCCACAAACCGCCACTGATTTGGAGAGACAAACAACATCACGAAGCCTTTATCACCACGAAGACTGTAGCTAAAATCGAAATCGACGTCATGATCGTACCTGACAGGCCCAGCCAATGGACTTGTTGATAGGCAGAACGTGGTTGGATCAACAGCAATTGCATTCGCTCCTGTGGATGAAAAACTGATTATAGGCTACCGCAATGATCAACCATTCGCGAGCATAAATGTAGGAACATTAACGAGAGTGAATCTGTCACCAATCCATGAAACTGTTTTGCCGCCAAACTCAATGAATTTTCTTCGAGTACACATATCAACGATGATTTTGCTGTGATTTGCAACCAGGGAAACCGCGAACAAGTATTTTCTGTAGTAGAAGGTGAGACAATCGTTCCTGTCATTAATTTCAGTAATCAAGAGGTCACATTAACAGAAAAGGATTGTGTGGCAAGAGGTGAAGGAATGGAAAAATGTTCAAACGAGATGCTACAGGTAGACAGTCAGCTACAACCACCTCGTCCCATTGAAATCGACGAATTGAACATCGATTGTCATGTTACTCAACAGCAAGCTGTCAAGTTGAAGGACTTAGTAAATGAATATCGGGATTCGGGATTGCTTCTCACTTACTCTTCAAGAGTTGGGTTGCACCAACTTCGCAACCATGCAGATTGTTGAAGAACCAGGAAGTAAGCCAGTTGCAAGTCGCCCTTACAAGACCAACGCAGCAGAGCGCGAGACCATTCGCGGTATTGTGCAAGAGTGGAAAGATGCAGCTAAAGATTGGGAGGACATGTTGGCGAAACTACGCTTAGTATTTGACGCCCTGAGGTCAGCGAAACTCACATTAAAACTCACCAAGTGCGAGTTTTGTAAAACGATTGACTACCTTGGATTTTGGATATCCGCGGGTAAAATCACCCCCGGTGAGAAGAAGATGGAAGCCATCAAATTGTTTCCAACTCCAGAAAACGTACACGAAGTGAGGCGCTTCTTAGGCCTTACTGGTTTCTTCAGACGGTTTGTAGACCATTACTCGTTGAAGGTAGAACCACTCACAAGACTAACAAAAGCAAATGAACCGTTCGTGTCGCGGAATGAACAGAAAGCTGCGTTTTCTATGCTAAGAGACGCTCTGTCAACTTCACCCATTCTTGCGCTGTACAATCCTCGAGCGAAGACTGAACTACACACCGACGCTAGTAGTCTTGGATTAGCAGGGATGCTGCTACAAGAGGGAGAAGATAAGAATCTGCATCTTGTCTACAGCGTGAGCAAACGAACCAATGCGGCCGAACAACATTACCATTCCAGTAGATTGGAACTAATGGCTATCGTATGGAGTATGCAACGATTAAGGGCGTTCTTACTAGGCATACACTTCACCGTAGTCACCGATTGTCAGGCCCTAGTGTACCTGAATCAACAAAAGACCATGAATCCTGTGATTGCGCGAGCGTACGATCTCGTCTCTCAATCGAGCACCATTAGAGGAAGCAAGCGACACCATGGACGATGTCATCGCAGATCGACTTGAAGTACTACTTACGCTCAGTATGTCAGATCAAGTATTAATGATGCAGCGAGCCGACAAAAAGCTATGCGACTTCGTGAAGATCCTCGAGAAGCCAGAATTACAACGAACCAAAGAAGAGAGAAATGAGACTTCTGACATTGAATTGAAGAACGGAATTCTCTTCAAAGTTCAACATATGAATGACCAATCAGAGAAACGACTTTTTGTTGTCCCCTCATCTACTAGGTATGAGGAAGAGTATTGTAGTGAAGTTCCACGATCTTCCTGGACACTTTGGACTTTATACCTACAGCTGAGGTATGATTTTTTACGGGAGTGTCACGTCTATTGTGATTATAACAATATTGGTTTCTAAGTTCAACAAAGACTCTTGTTGCAGGGATGAAATGGGCAGTCTAACCTTAAAAAACTCGTGTCGTATTGTTACCTACTAGGCCTAGAAAGCCTACCTGGTAGGCCTACCAATTCGAAATAAATCATGTTCAACAAATTGTAGTAACCACTAAATTGCGGATATAATTATGAAATCAATAAATACGATAACTTACCTGCCAGGTAATACAGAAGGAATACCTAGTTCGGCGGCTTCGAAGGCGTCTTTTACAAAACGCGGGAACAACGGTGTAGCGGGCCTGCTTGCCGGAAATACTACCTACAAAACTGGTGGTCGTTTTAGAAGATGAAAACTCCGTGTGACGTCATTGTCAGGTATTTTATTTATTTTGGAGGTTAAAGCTGTAAAATAGGCTTATGACGGCCTTAATTATCGCTGTTGATGAATTTAATATCATATTGTATCTCAACATACAGTCTGAGTTGCGTAATCGGCCGTAATTCAATACTGTTTAAAACACCGTGCGAAACCCGTGTGACGTCATTGATGACGTCACAAGTCATTTGAAGAAACACCGTGGGAATAGTACTGGGTTCTTTTGACACGGCATAAAAAGCCGTGTGACGTCACGACTACCGTGTGGATAGACACTTCCCACACGGCCTTCCACTGCTTTCTAAACGTTTTACTGCAGAGATCAGGATTGTTGAAACTGCATAAAGATGGCGCTATCGGGTATAAACACTTGTCAATGTCAATCTTGGTTATTTTGTTAAATTTTATAAATTTTAAAAACCTTTGTTAAAAACTAAGTAGGAGTAATGATGATGCAGTTCACTCGCAATGTATTAGGAAAAACTTCATTTCAAAGCTGTATGTTACTTTTCCAAAGGAGGAATTTAACATTGACTTCTCGAAACAATCTAAAAGAAAGTAAGTCCGAAGTCGGCCCAAAATCTGGCAATCCATTAGTCTTAATAGGTCTTATATCTTAAATATATCGCTCACAATTACGATTAAACTTATTGCAGCTGCATGATGCTTTCACCTCTGGCTAGTAATGATACTTCAAATTCATTATTTTAACTTTTAATATTTGGCCTTAACCTCACTTCTGGTTCATTCAGCAGCACTCTGTACTTATCACAATTTCTCTTTTTACTTCATATTTCAAATAAACTAGGAAAACGCTCTGAGTAACGCGTTGATGAGCGAGCACGGATACGCGCAACACCTCGAACCGAAATTATGTTTATCGAAAATGTCCTTAAAAGCCAATAATTCTTGAATTTCGCCACAGACTTGTATGAAAATCTCCAACAATTCCTAAAATATTGGTCCCAATAACCACGCAAAGTTTTAAGTTGATCGATTCAACCTTTATGATTGAACGATTCCTTGTTAATTTCCAAAAATCACAGGATATCGTTCAAAAAAATGTTAAACGGTCATATCAGTTTCATAATACGTTTGAAAGTTTCTGCTCTAACAACCTTGAAGTGAAGATTCGAAGATTCCGTGAAATATGAAATTCGAGAAATATGATAGCCAACACGCAAAATATCCGTAAACTGTCGATAACTTTTGAATTTAAACACAGTTTAGTCTGAAAATTGTCAAAAATACAGATAATGTTGGACCCGATGACCGTACAAAATTTTAAGTTGATCGGTCAAACGGTTCTGGATTAAATTTCAAAAAGCACATGAAATATTTTTTTAAATTTTAACCAATGGGAGGATTTGGCTGAAAATTTGTAAAATAAGAGACAATGTTGGTCCTAATGACCATGCAAAATATAAGGTCGATCACATTTGTCGAAGTCCATTTTCATTTTTCAGCCTATCAGGAGATGTTTATTTAAATTTCAACCAATGAATGGATTTCAAAAAAATTAGGGTCTGCAAACAGAGAAGGTTGGTTTTACATGTGTGCAAAATTTCAGATCGATCGGTGAAACGGTGCGACCTGTGTATCGGCTATTAGCAGCCAAAAACAAAAACAAAAAAAAAAAAAAAAAAAAAAAAAAAACAGAGGTCCGTGCCAAAAGAGCCAAAAGGAGACGCTCGCTTCGCTCGCTCAATTACTTAGCTAATTCTTATCATGTTCCTGTATCATCAGTATATATTTTTCCTGGGCTAGTGCCGTGAAGGATAATTAACTTAAAAGATATATATACAATTTGACTTAACAGAAAGATGAACATGGTATATCTTTCGACCTTGAACGCCAGCGCTTTTGCATTGAGCCGCTTAGAAGTGGTAAGCAAATCCGCTAGCAATGAGATTTTGTCAAAGCTTTAAACACATTGTGATTCTGCTAGCGATCGAGATGTAGAGTCAGGTCTCTGATCTGCTAGCATTAGAGTGGCAGAGCGTCCAACTGTAAACATACCTGACGTCATCAACAAGCTTGTGCTTAGGTAGATCATCTCAGAATTTGTTGCATCCACTATTAAAAAATTTACTACAATCTGTCTTCCAGTTCGAGAATCAAGACAAGGTGGCACCGTCACATATGAAGCTGTAACTATTCCTTCACCACGAGAGCAATTGATGCTCAAAACCACATGGGATCACACATCATGTCCAATATGCAGTTCTGGGTTGGATGTTAAACACACAGTATGTTTATTACCCAACCATTAGTTTATTCTAGTTCTCCATTATTGAGCTTATCCAGAATTACATTTTAGAATATATTCTGTACGCGCAAGTTGAGTGAACTTTTTGCATGGTTTTAGTATCCATGCATTGCATATTACCTATTAATTTGATAAAGATAGACTAAATATGTAACTAGTAGTCATGAGGGAAGTTCCACCTTCTAATTTTACTTGTACTCTTTGATTTGGTTACCTACTACCTAGAATTAAAAATTAACCCTCTTAGGTACCAAAATAGTGTACCTACCTATTAATGGCGTTTTGCACTGGCCCCACTACACTGGGTTGCACTAGTTCATGGTGACCTCATTTCAATGCAACTCTAGTGCAGCCAATGGAAAACGGCAAACGCCATAATACTATGGTACCAATGCACTAGTTGTAAGGCCAATTCCTGAGATTCACGTTTTGAAACCGTTTTTCGTTTACATGTTATAAAACTGGAAACAGTTGACAACTATCGGTTAGCCTTCAACTTTTTTCGTTTTAAACAATGAAACCGTGACACGGTTTCAAAACGTGAATCTCAGGAATTGGCCCCCTGGTTGTAATAGTCAACTTCCTTTTAAAAAAAATGCATTTTATCACTTGCTACCTTGATTAAAAGATTCACAGTAAATGTAATGTTCCTTATGTCGTTTTTAGGATGTTCTGATTTTAAGTCAATTCGTAAGATCTGATGGTTGTATGCTGCCTAGAAGAATAACAGGATTGTGTAAAACACAACAGAAGAGGATCAGCACTATGGTTACAATGGCACAGAAAGCTGGTATGGGCTTGGTGAAATAAAGTAAAGACCCCTCATTATTATTAATGTATCAATGATATTGTTGTATTTATTTATATTCCAGGTCTCATGGCGAACTTAGCACCAGCAAATAGTAAACAAGACCCCAAGAAACGATATAAATGGAAAAAGTGCAATACATATTTTGATGAAACAACTATCAAAGTGTAATTCTTGTTCATGGACTCACAGTATCATGTAATGAATACTATTATAGCACTTCCCACATATTATGATAGTTCAAATAATAAGTAGCAAATAAAATACTAATTATGATACTTTAAAATATGAACGTAATACTGTTAGTGAGGAAGCACCTTGTACCTATCCTGCTTTTTAAAATAACAGTTTATGTACGTATAAAAATATTGTGTTACCTATCTACTTAAATTATTTCTTCCGTCATATTCAAAGTAATACTGGATGCCTTCGGATAGTTTTCCTTCAAATCGGCAATGAAACCATGTAGGTAGTACTACATATATGTAATTATATATGCAGGATAGAACTCGTTGTCAAAGTATTTAACAACAATCTTCTGTGTTGGATCGCAGCTTGTATCATAGGGGATACCAGTTGGAGGATTGACTGGAGGTATCTTCATGGTGGGATTTCCAAATACAGTAGCACCCACGAGCACAGAGGCGAAGAACATTTGTTTTGGACTTTCAAGTACTACCGTCGCTGCGGAGTACTTATCAGAATATGAGGCATTTTCAGCAAAGTAAACCCCTTGTCCGTATACAGCACCAGAAGCGGTTCCAGCCAGGCGCCAATCAAAATTTGATCTGCAGATTGGCTCAATATTCTTTGGATTAGTGCCATGAAAATACCACTTTTCTTGAAAACCATCTTTTCCCAAAATGCGCTCAAACTGTTCTCTTTTCATTTGATAACACAACCAAATGAATGGATTTTGCAGTCGTTCAATTTGCATTAACTGTACGTCAGCTCTACCGATGGTAGAGCAGAATCTTGCGGCGATTTGATCATACTCTTCCGAATTTGGATCTACAAGTAATTTCTGCATTATGTCATCATTGCCAAATGTATGGTCGAATTGCCACGTTATTGGCAAGTAGCCAAAGTTCATAACAAAGTCCATCAGTCTTGGTGCATCTGGGACAAAATTCAGCATTGATATAGGAGTTAAGCCATCCTGAAAATAATCATACATTAGGTAACTTACTAGGTAGGTAAACTTATAAACCTGTAGGAAGTTAGGAACCTACTCACTTGATTTGATTATTAACAATATAATTAATCAACATTTTATCAACTTTTACCAAGTTTCAATAAAATCCTACTATTAGCTAAAATTTAAAAAAATATCTCCCGATTGGTCGAATATCAAAAGGTTGCGAATTAGATAAAATTTTGCATGGACATTATGATTGGGTGCCATTTTCTCTTATTTTACAAGTTTTCATCCTAATCAGAAGAGAATGTACCTATGTAGGTAGGTTACTTATAGGCAAATAACTGTTTTGGATCTCAAGTGTAGCTTAGATCCAATTTTCTTTGTGCACCCAGAGTGTATAGATGGCTATTCTCAGTTTCAATTAAAAACAGGTAGGTACATTTATGTTGAATGCATGGATCGTATTTCAATTCAATGGGTGAATATTATGTTTTCTGTGTGTTACGAAATTCTGGTTGGAGATGTTCACTCACTCATCATTGCGTTACACAAAGTGTTTTCCTCGTATTGACTTTTTTCGGTGGCGTGATCACTCGAGGCATTGGGGCTGTGCAAAAAGGACATCACGCTTCAGGGGGGGAGGGGGGGGTGCACCAGTATGGGACACAGTGTGACAGGGGAGAGGGCCCCCCCTCCCCCCCTACTACTGCCTACTGGAGGCAGTAGGACGTCACGTTTTGATATAGATATTTTCAAACATTTTAAATTTCAGTTGATATGTCGGGACCGGAAATTTCGCTAAAAACGATAAGTTCTGATACATTTTACAGTAAAAAATATTCTATTTAAGGGGGGGTAGAGACAGATTTGTGACGTCCTTTTAGGGGGGGGGGGGGGGTCTCGAAAAGTGTGACACAGCGTGACAGATCGTCATAAATTTTTGTGTATATTGATAATCATGCCATAGGTACATAATCCTTGAAAAAATTAAACACTTCTCGTGTCTAGTTTCTGAGATAATTTGAGTTTTCTCCCCCATGTTATCTTATGGCAGGCAGTAAAATCAAGTCATTTTTAAGCTAAAATGAAGTTCTATTTTTTTTGTACCATTAGATTTTAACAAAAAACTTTTTTCTGGTAGACCTACAGACATATTACCAGGAAAAAAATTTAAAACTATACCAACGTTTGCTATTTTAAAAGTTATTTACCAAATTCGAAATGAAAAGTTTTGTAGGTACATTCTCAAAAGACATAAAATTGAAAACTCATTATTGGGCGGGAGTTGCAAACTACTTAACTTTAAATGAGTCTTTAATACTTAAATATAGGGTTGAATAGTTGTAAAATGTATTTTGAAATGGTAATTTCAAAAATAAATAAAAATGTGTCACTATATAATAGAAGTCGCACCGTTTCACCGATCGATCTGAAATTTTGCACACATGTAGAGACAACCTTCTCCGTTTGCTGACCCCAATTTTTTTTGAAATCCATCAATTGGTTAAAATTTAAATAAACATCTCCTGATAGGCTGAAAAATGAAAATGGTCTTCGATAAATGTGATCAAACTCATATTTTGCATGGTCATTAAGACCAACATTGCCTCTTATTTCGCAAATTTTCAGACAAATCCTCCCATTGGTTAAAATTTAAAAAATATATTTCATTTGATTATTGAAATTTAAACTATAACCGTTTGACCGATCAACTTTAAACTTTGAATGGTAATTGGGACCAACATTATCTGTACTTTTAACAATTTTCAGACTAATCTGTGTTTAATTCCAAAAGTTATTGACAGTTTAGGGACATTTTGCGTTGGGCTGTCAAATTTCTTGAATTTCATATTTCACGGCATCTTCGAATCTTCAGTCCAAGGTAGTCAGAGCAGAAACTTTCAAACATATATGAAACTGATATGACCATTCAACAGATCGATCTAATATTGTGTTCACACACTTATATCATATGAGTGGTCCCAGGTATATTTTTTGAACGAGATCCTGTGATTTTTGAAAATTAACAAGGAACCGTTCAATCATAAAGGTTCAATCGATCAACTTAAAACTTTGCATGGTTATTGGGTCCAATAGTTTAGGAATTGTTGGAGATTTTCATACAAGTCTGTGACGAAATTCAAGAATTATTGGCTTTTAAAGGACATTTTCGATGGGTAGACAAAATTTCGGTTAGAGGTGTTGCGCGTATCCGTGCTCGCTCATCGACGCGTTACTCAGAGCGTTTTCCTAGTAGGGGAGAGGGGGGCACATTCGGACAGGGGGCACATTTGGACAGCTTGATTTTCCAGCCTAAACATATATGTAAAAATTTCAAATAAATACAGAAAGTTGGTAGCAGTGTGACCCTTGTTCCTATGTAGTTTGAGAAGAGCAGCTGTAACACAGCAGAAATTACAGCGAAAAGTCACTTTTTGATGCCAAAAGTAAATTTGAACTGTTTTATGTTTGTAGTAATATCTATTAGGTGATGACAGTTATTTGTTTTGACTTCATACATTCATTAAATCAATACTTTTAGCAATCTATTAAGCCCCTAACCTGAAACTTGAAGCACCTACCCTCATCAGGAAAAAATATTTTTCTTTCCAATGCGTTTGGGGCACATTCGGACAATCTCTAGGGGGCACATTCGGACATGCTATTTATATGCTATTTTTACAAGTCGATTTTTACAGCATGGTTTGGTAGATCTTTCTTTGAAATTATGTATTTACATAAGAAAGATGATTCCTGGAATAATATTCATCCAGTCAAAGAGGACATTTATGTAGGAATTAACCGTTGAGACCTAGTCATAAAGAAGTGGTTCAATTATGAAATTTGAAGTAAATATTACAAGAAATAAATGTAATTATAAGGATTGTTGATTAAGAGAATGTTTGAGTTCATTTTCTCCTTACAGAGTTTCGTTTTTAATTGTTTTTCAATGCAAATAACGTTATGTCCGAATCTGCCCCACCGGTGGGGCACATTCGGACAAAAAAGTATTTTTTAAAAATGCAATTATTATATGTAAATATAAATATTTACAAAATTGCTTAGAAAGCAATTTAAAGGTAATAGATTGAACTTATATAAACAACAAAAATAAATTCATTTCTCTTTACAACAACAATCTTATCTGCAAAAGAAAAAAATCGTCCGAATGTGCCCCACTCTCCCCTATATCAATATGTCTACTAGAAAATAAGTTTTTTGTTGAAATCTATTGACACAAAAAAATTAGATCATCATTTTAGCGTAAAAATTGCACGATTTTTCTTGGCTGCCATAAGCTTACATTGGGAGACATATGGGTTTATCTCAAAAACTAATTCACGATGCTAGTTTTTTTGGGCCATATTCTGGTATAGAATGAAATTGTCTACAAGATTGCAAAGTTACAGCGAATTAACTATCAAAGTAGGGTATGGTTACGCTCTTCCGAACTTCCAACAATACTATACGACAAGGTCTTAATAATTGACACGCAAAAACTTATCATATCCGTAAGTAGGTACTATGTTGTCAAAAAAGGTTAAACTCCTACCAAGTTTCCGAAGTTCAGAAAGACATTTGAAATGTGTAACTTCATTACCCAGTGCTGGAAAACAGACACCTAGTACCTAGGTACCTACCTAGTAGGCCACACACCGCCAGAATTACAATGCTGAGCAACTCTACCAGTATTCTACAGGCTGCAACCGGGCAACTTCCAATCAACTCTCCGTTCAGATAATTTTAATGATAAATAATTTAATTATCTTACCATTGCACACAAGCAACGCAACGTAAAGCTGCAGAGTTAACCTAAAAAATAGCACGTTTTGACTTTTGCCTGACGTACGGAGGCTAGTAATCAAAACAAGTGAGTGGGGTGGGGCAGTCTGGTTGGCGGAAACGGAACTGGAACATGCCCAACGGGTGGGGTGGGGGTGAATGATGATTATTGATTGGTCAGAATCTCCTATGCAGGTTTGCCGCGAAATTCTACGATGACTTCGTTGGCAGGCAGGGATGATCATTCCAGGCCAAAATAAGATATAATATTTCGTTATGATGTTTGATTTAACTCTCCTAAAGATTTAATTACTATGCAAGCTAACACCAATAACACCATAACACCAATTGTAAAATTATTGAGGGTAATCATTGTATTAGAGCACCCCCTTTGATGCTTCCATGCCTTTGCCCCCCCCCCCCTCCCTTCTGCAGGATCACTGAAATGAATTATTAAAATTTAGGCTAAATTGTGATTTTTGTTTACCTACTTGAAATTATCTATTTGTATCAGTGGCCCAAATTTATTTGAGGAAAACTAGAGAAAACGAATTGTTTTGCACTTTTATTGTAAATTTCGGTACAAAATTTAGAGTTCTGCTGAAGAAATGTAAATTCAATAAAAATTCAGACGTGCAAAATTTTCCCGGGGCTAGTGCCCTGGACCCACGTGTGGTTGGGGGACTCTCGCCCCAGACTCCAAGGGCAACGCCAGGGGGGAATGGTGGCGCTTGCCCCTCCTTCCCCCCCTCCCCTGGATGTCAGGAAAACATAAAATTTTGTGGTGTTTTACGTATAGTTGCATTTTGTAAAAAGAAAAAATCAAAAACTTCATTTTAAAGTGTCAAAATAAACAAAAAAATCCCTGCGGCCACCCCAAAAAGTGTCAAATTTAAAAAAAAACGTATTTCAATACACCTCAAAGCGTCTCAAAATTGATATCAAAGTGGCAAAAAAAACGTGTGGCTCGCCCCCACACCCCCTTAAAAATCGTTCCTCCCCCCCCCCCCCCCCCTCCCGGACAGAAAACCTGTCCATGCCTATATTGGGTTGGTGGAAAAGTTTAGATTTTCCAGTTGTTATTAATTTCAGATTCTAAAATAATGTTTTGTATAATTTTGTGTGAAAAGATGTTTGAATCATCACTGTTCATTGGTCATCCTCGGTGCCAAAGTTGTAAGTCGTCTCATATTTTTGTGCTTAGCATCTAAATCACGGTTCTGCATGATAGAGTAAAATTATAGTAGGCATCTGCTACTGGATTTCCTAATATTGGGCGTAATTGACATAAAAATACATGCAAGGCATGGAACATATTTTTAAAAAATATTAAAAGATTGTTATCTTCATTCTACATTTTGAATAATATGTAATTTATTCGTCATGCAATTCCTGTGAGTGAAATAAAATGTAAACATTTTACCTAGTGCCCGACTTTATAGTAAGTGATCTCCTTGTATCTTTCTGACACTTGAGAACCACTGACCAGTCACCACAGGAGTCACCGGACCTTCGACAAGTTCAGTCCAAGTGAGGAATCTACCTACATGACCTTGACAATGTGCAAGCAGCGGACCCCACGAGCCAGTTTGACGCCTCTCAAGGGGAGGGGATGGACAAAAGCTGGTCTGGTTCCCAACCCAATGCATTGCAGGCAGTCTTGTAGACTGAGCGCAGTGCGAAGTTTTCGTCGTAGCGTTGTGGATGATGTTTACGTTTTAACAGACACGCATCATGCGCGTAGTTCTTCAATACATTCAGTCATTTAGAACTTGCAGTCACGTAATTCATGACTAACTTGATGTGTATAAGTAACGCTTAGTTTGTATTCAATAATATCTAGGAAATTAAGTTAGCGTGGCGTCGGCTTTGAAAACCCGTGAAGAAGTAAGTACAAACGTCATAATAATCAATAACCTTGTACTTATAGTTGATGGATGCAGCGGCGAAAAAGCGCAGGAGACCATGATTACAGTGAATTAGAAACAGATTGTTTCTCATCTGTTCTAAATTATGTAACTGTGGGAATTTAAAAGTTTTTCTTTACTCGCGCACATACAAAAAGGTTTATTATGTGTGCACATTTGAAAAAAACCCTTGTAGGTACCTATATATGTTACACACATCAAATAATAATAATTATTGTTTTGCGGATTTTATCGCGAAATTTTGTAATAGGTTTAAGTTTTTCCTTAGTTATCACCTCATATTTGATAAGTTATTTTATCAAGATGCACCTTTGAACTTAGGATTAGTTGCTAACAATAATGTTTTAATTTAATAATCACTTTATTCTTCTAGTCTCTTAATAAACTATATTGTGTAAAAGAAAGAACATGGTCCGAGGAAAGATTATCAAATTGTCTGGCTATTTTTGGGACTCTTCGCTCATCAGATAACATGAAACTAATACACTCAACAGGCCCTTGCTACCTGGCTCATGATGATTTCGGCCCCCCCCCCCCTGCAGTTGAGGCGCCGGCGCTAGCTCGATCAGTCCGTCAAGTGCCTCTTGTATATTCAACAGTACGCCGCAAGCGTGACATCGGTCAACACTTCGTCATGATTTTGTCGTGCTTCTTGCGTTGACGGTGTTCAAAGTAATCCAATTGCTGGGTTTATGCTCACTCAATTGATTATACTATCAAGATAATGACGTTGCTATCACGACTGATGTCACTTGTTCGTGGATTTTGTTCATGAGATGGTGCTGCAGTGTGTGGTTGAATTCATTGCACAGTTGATTGGTGTTGGCGCGAAAACATGTTGCTGACGTTTTTTGACAGACATTTTAAACGGACCCCAGTGAAGAAAGGTATGTTTGCACAATTGGGCGATTTAAAGACTTGATCAAATATCAATGATTGATCATACATGAAAAAGCAATGATAGATTTCATGAGCTGATCCTACATTTGTATTAATAAAAATTATTATTTATTTATTTAAAACCAATTTAAAACCAAAAGTTCGTTTACAGAACAATGTTATATATTAGATTGCAATTACAATCGGAACAAAAAATTTAAGTCCATAATTGCACTCATATAGTAGGCATAGCTATTGGAAAAGTTGGGACAGGACGAGAGCAGTGGTGTTCAAAAAAAATATATAGGTAATTGTTGTATCTGTTACTATATTTTTAATATTATATTGTATGAACCTACGTTTTACAGTATCTTCCATTCCATAAATACTTTCAATGTTCCACAAATTCTTGAAGAAATACCTACTAATTAGTCATGTGTTTGATTGTTTGAATCCCTCCTAGTCCTAGTCTATAAGGTATTGGCTTTTCGTTGTCTTTCATGTCAAGTGATGTACCACGTAAAAAGAATGTCTGTGCATGCATGGATTTATATATAGTACTCAGGGTGCGAATTTATGGGGGGGATTTCCCCTCCTCTGGTTTTCTCATCTCATCGGTTTTCGCATCCCAGGGGGGGATAGATTTTTTCACCCCTCTTTAAAATGTTGACTTTTAATCTACGAAACAACAGATAACTACCTACTTTTTTCATAAATAAATCTAAAATTATAAAAATAAATTATCACACAAAACAACTGTCAAATTGCCTTTATTAGCAAATATTATTAGCTGTTGTGAATTATTGCAAATATGAATAGCTGTATTTGATAAGATGTATTTATTCCAAGATTAATTTTACAGTTTACTTGCCCCCCACTTCTGATTTCCCTTTAAATTAAAAGCAATTCCTCTTTTATAATGCGATTTGTCGTGATGAAAAAGGGCTTCAAACAGTGCACAAATTGCTTAGAAATTCACCAAATCAAATATTGAAATTCAAAATTTCCGGACCCGCATGGTGCTGGGGGGCCCTCCTTTTTCCCAACATTCTCAGAATGATTATTTTTCCTTCCCCCCCCCCCCCCCTTCTGAAAATTGAACAATTCTCTCCCTGATAGTACTGCCTGTGTACGTATCTATGTATCAGATACTACTGAGATAGGTACATTTTCAAGTACCTATACCTTGTACCACTACACTGGACAGGACAGGAGGAAATCATTTGGGATGAAAACCCTTATCTAGGTATATTGCTTCATATAGCTTCTTTTAGCATGATCTCCTTCACCTTGTATTAAGATCAGCAGGTTGATTTTTCATTTTGTCATTTACAAAAATATCGTAATCATGGCTTGTTTATTGGCAAGGATTAATCTTTGCTCTAAAAGTGCCTTAAAACTAAATGTTTTCTTCAATATTTCGGGAAAAATCGCCTTCGGCGATAGGCCTTTGGCGGTTGAGAGCATGGGCGTCCACAGGGGTGACTGGGGGGGCAAGGATGTCAGGATAGCATACAAATTTGGTGGTGTTATTTACGTATAGGTTCATTTTCTAAACAAAAACCAACAAATTAATTTCGACGTGTCAAAAAACCAAAAAATACCTTGCGGGGCAAGGTGGGAGCACTACCCCAATGTGTCCAAGCTTAAAAAATAATGAATTGTTCAACAAAATACACCTCATAACGTCTCAAAATTTTATTTCAAAGTGTCCACAAAAAACGCCCTGCAGGGCAGTCACCCCCCCCCCCCCCCACACCCCCTTTAGCCTGTGGGACAATTGTTTTCCCTTGCATTGCCCCCACCCCCTGGCAGAAATTCTGCGGACGCCCGTGGCTGGGGATGCCTTAGACCATGTATAAGTCGTTGCCTTGGACCCCCTTCATATTTTCCAAAATCGACCCCCCCCCTCATGACAAGAGGCTAGATCCGTCCCTGTTTCCATTTTACTTTTATTAGTCTAGGTAGTAGTACAGACTTGTTTGTTACAGCCAACGCCAAGTTTGTATGCAATATGTGCTATGCTTACATCATTTCAATCTTCAACGCCAGTTTTTCCCGTGAAGAATCACAGCTCTTTTTTTCGTCATAATTTTTTCGGTTCAACGATATTAGCCTGCTTACTTTATAGTGCACGTAAGAATAACGTATCATGATATTTCAAGTCATCACCTACCTACACTAGTTTACACGTTATACTGTACTACCGCCTGTTGCGCTTCTTTTTACCAAACCACAGTGGATACTCCAAGTCCATACAGACGCGTTGATGAGCGAGTGCAAACGATATGGCTTAGGATATGGAGTAGGAGTCCATGAATGCAGATGACTTGTAATATTATTACGGGAAGAGATGCGGACTCTCTCTATTATTTCATAGGTATGGTTATCTAAGAAAATTGACCATAATAATATCTAAGCCTGCCTGTGGTGGACTGATAGGGACAATGTTCATAGGTGATAATTTGATTACATAAAAGAATGGAAAGCATAGTGGGTGGGAAGGAAGCGATCTGGAACCTTCACACATTTATTTACCTCTCGACTAAAACCAACGAAATATTCACAGTAGGAAGGACGACCACGGGAATCGAACCCAGTGCCAGTCCAGGTCAGAAGAAGGACATACAAACCCTTCTAAAGTAGAAGGGTATTGTAAAGTATCTAAAGTATTGTATCAAATAATACAATATGTCGCCGTATTGAATAGATCATAAAGATGTCGAGTTCAGTATATCTTTACGAATAGGTCAAGAAAAAGTTAAGTAATGTTTCCTTACAGATAGATCAAATTAAAATATAATTTAGAACGTAGGTCCCCACATTTTTAACTTATGGATGATACCTATGTATGATGATATGTGTATGCATACATGCATTTTTTTTAATTATCTCAGTTATTTTTATTATAAACAATTTCCACACTTAGTAGAGTAATACACACTTATAGGCCTTATACAATGCCGGCTGGCCAAGCTCGACATTTCTTCTCCTTCTACTACTTCTTCTTCTTCTTCTTCTTCTCCTCCTCCTCCTCCTCGTCGTTCTCCTCCTCCTTCCCCTTCATCACCATCATCATCATCTTCTTCATCGTCGTCGTCGTCGTCGTCGTCGTCGTCGTCGTCGTCTTCTGCTTCTACTGTTGCTGCTACTTCCTCTTCCTCCTCAACTAAGCTTTTGTAACTATTTGCTCCCACAATGTTTGACTTTCCCACAACGATTTTCTTTTAACTACTTCCCAACTTTCTCCTCTTTCTTCCTAATCTCTCTTCACCTGTTCCATCCATCTATCTCTTGGCCTACCAACTCTTCTCTTACCTTTCTCATATTTCTTTCCCAAATTCTCCTTTGGCTCTTCTGCTGTCTTTCATTCTCTTGAGTTTGCCAAATCACCTCAACCTTTCATGCATGAGAAATTAAAACGTGTCTTTAAATGTATATTTTTGTTTTTGATGTATCTAATGATACAATCTTGTATCTTGTATTTTAAGGACTTCTCTGCAATCTATCTTGCATTTTTAGATACACCAAATAAAGGCATCTTGTATTATTTCAAATACCTACATTGCAGCCGAGTATGTTGCCCATACCAGAGATAACCAATGATCGAATTTTCTTTTCGATCCAGGAAATGCAATTTGACGCGTTGACTGATCAATACTGTTACATATTGTTATAGTAGCACATGATAATCATTGTTACCGGAGCAGGTCCTAAGGGGCGTGCGATCAGCAGGCTTGAGGGGACGCCAATACCAATTAGTAGGCATGTAATTGACATTAAAACAACACAATTATTCTGTGGTGTTGTTGTTCCATTTAATCATTATTCATAAGGTACCAAGGTTTTAATAAAATACAATATTGTCAATATGAATACCTACACAAAAATATTTCCGAAACTATGCATCTCGGACCCAGCTTATGGTTCTTCTCTCCCCCAGACCCCCGTTGAATTATTTTCGTTTCCTGAGGGAAGGGGTTCGGGGTGCCACTGATAGAAAGACAAGACCTGCCTGCCCTGGATGATTCACCTTGGTGTGTTGCGGTGTTTTGTTTAGTGTTGAGCTCAACTGAAGGTGTCTGCGAATTGATAACATGGATCGTTATCAAGACCAATTAATTCACATCAAACGCGCAGATCATGGGGTCGATGACGATTTGAATGCAATCTGATAATGTTCTATGCTATGGTATGAATTGTTGTGATAATGTTCACTGGTAAATGGATATTCCATTCCCATGGATGTGGTGTTGTATTTACTACCGCTGCGGCTATAATGGTTAGGTTTGACATGTTACACGTGCACCACCCATGTGATAATATCTAACGCGTGGGTTGTTCAGATAGGTTCAGACCGGTCCGGTGTAGCCGCAGTCAGGGCCGTAACAAGGGGTGTGCGAGCGGTACGGAGGCACAGGGCACCGCCAACATGGGGGCGCCAGAAAGCAAAATTTGTGTGCAGTTATGAAATCTTAGTCATATGGGCGGTTTAAAAATTATTTTTTTCAGTAATGAGATGAGGAGTAAATTATTTTGAGATCTTCATGTGGAGATTCGCGAACGAGGATACTTAATATACTAAAGAATGCAGTGTTTACACTTAAAGTGGCTCATCCAATCGTGCTTAGTCTCAGATTTTCATAATTTCTTGTCTACTTATTGATAATCATGCCATACACAATCCAATTGAAGATCTAATTTTTATGTTGTCCCAACTTTGAACAAAAAACTTATTTTCTGATAGATAGTTGGACATTCTATAAGGAAAAAAAATAAAAACAATACCAACGTGTGCTATTTTAAAAGTTATAAACCAAAAACGAAATGATTTCTCTATACCTTCTGTGTTAAAGTTTTGTTCGATCTCGGAAAGCATTAAATTGAAACCTCGCTGTAAGACAGGAGTTTTAAGTTAAATGACATTTTATGATTATTTTATACTTAATATAGTTGAAATGTTGGAAAAAGTAATTCATGATAGTAATTTCAAAAAATAAATATTTTTGAATGTTCGATCGTTTGAGCCACGTTAAAGTTACTATTTTGAGCCTCACTATGTTACACTATTTTAGAGCATTTAATGTAATTAAAACCCCAGAAAGCTTTTTCAGGGAACTTAAGGGGGGGGGGGGGGGGGGGCGTCAAAAAGTACTGTGCCCGTTGCCGAAATCCCTAGTTACGGCACTGCGCAGTGCTATAGAAACATACAGTGGGGTATGACGTGATCTTAGTAGGTTGCTTGTTGAGGGTTGGGATTGACCTATTTCAGAAGAAATGCCACGGCATGTGCAATAAAATGTAATTAGGTATTTAAATTATTTGCATCCATGGGGGTATTGATGTAGGACGGACTGCCGTGTTTTCCGAGGTCGACTTTCATCAACGCAACTGGATTGCACTTTATAGTGCAATCAATTGCATCATTATTGCCTGAACTTGTATCCAAGAGCGACGTGTGTTTAACATTTTTCAAGTTCAGATCACGAAAATCATGTCCCACTTATCAACACGTTTGTCTCCTCCAGCAGGAGTGACCTCGAGGAATTCGCCAGAACCCGAGAGATCGGATGCTGACGTCACTCACCCCGAGGAAGCGACGCTCAACGGTGACGTCATGGCGACGTCGAGCGACGCCCCCGACGACTTCCAGACGGCGATCATGCACAAGTCCAGGGTAAAGAAATCATGGAAAAAACCTAATTTGTTTTTTGTTTTAAAACACTTTCCTCTATACTTACAATGAGTTGCTTTATTTTTATTTATTTTATTTATAAATGCTATTTTAGTTGGTAAGTGGCAGTGGATGTTCTTGTGAGTGGGGGGACAATCGGCCCATTTAGGCTGAAAATTGAGCTATATACCGATTGGTCTTCGCAAAATTTGAACTTAATTTAATTAACCAATGGGAGGATTTGGCTAAAAGTTTGAAAATGTTGATGAAATGGTGGTAGTGTTGGTAATGTTCAGAAAATGTATGTTTTTTTTAAATTTAATTAATCAACTGATTTCGGCATCATTTCGGTCTGCACAGGTGGTCCACACCTATAGGTGTGCAAAATTTCAGCTCGGAGAAACAGTGCGACCATAAATAATGTACTCGGTAGGGACAGAAAAAACATAGATACAATAACTAATTGATTTCAGAAATGCATAGTTTATTGTTTTCTCCTACTCCGACCGACTACTTTTGGGAAATTCGCCCCACCTCACTAACATAAAGTTTGGATCCGTCACCGTTAATTGTTTTGTGAGTGATTAAATCATACCCTGGTAAGTGGTATGATACAGACTTGACTTGACTGTGATTGCAATGTCATTGAGGTAGAAGAGGAAGACGAGCTGATAGGTTTCTGACAAGTGCTCCGGTCGACTAATTGACCAGCAGGGATGCACTGGGCCCAGGACGGCGTCCAGGCTTCTTTTTGGGGCACGGACAGTGCGCGCTTTGCCAACCTTTTCAAAATCCATTAAATTCATCCAAAAACTAAAAATAAATAGCATCTTGTAACTGGAGAATTTTAAAATGTATTTTAAATCTCGATCCCAAATACATAAAATCTTTACTAAAGTAGGTAATTTTCCAAAAAATTCCCGCCGGGGACAAATGGGGGGGGGGGGTATTGCCCCTTTTTGGACTGCATCCCTGTTGACCAGATCACCCTTCTAAGTTCTCTTCTCTGATTCAGTGAGTTCATAATAATTAATAAAGAACGAATATGAATGGTGTATCTACTTTAAAACACCTGAGGGATTTGTTCTATAGACATGTAGTGCAATTCAATTTGACTTCTGAGTTGTCATTAAAATCATGTCAAAACCACAGTTACATGATAATGGTGACGGACTATACACACAGATAATATGCCACTTCCGTTTTGATCATCAAACGATGTACAAGTTCACAATCACATTTGTTTAGTTATAGGGCATGCGTAGGAAATGTTATTCAGACTGGCTTAGCTTTTGATCCATTTTGAGGCGGAATTCTGAAACGCATTCTGTAATATAAAATGCTAATAGGTACCATTCAGAAGGCGGTGATGATTGAGACATTCGAGCGTCAACGCAGTTTTAAAATTAAGTTTATAAGTAGGTATAGGAAAACGCTCAGTGTAACGTGTTGATGAGCGAGCACCGATACTAGCAACATCTCCAGCCAAACATTATCGATACTGAATCAAAGATAACAACTACATTATTTCTGATTTTCATTGAATCAAATACAGATTGAATCTTTCCATTTCCATACGCTCTGGAATCCAACAGATCCTTGATTTTGGAACTTCGATCAAACTCCTTTGACAGCTCCTTCAAGTTGAAACTTTGTAAAATTTTATAAAATGTTAGTCTAATTGACCTTGAAACATTTCAAATCGATCGAATGTACCATAATGAACCAATCACGATTTAAAAAATATGGGTCTGTGAACCGCGAAGTTGGTCCTTGCACGTGTGCAATATTTCAGAAACGGGCGACCTGTATACTGTAAATCATTAAAATCATCAAATTGAACTTCATATTTTAAATATGCAAACAAAATAAATTTAAGTAGAATTTAAATTAGATTCAAGAAAAAAATTAAATAAAAATAAAAATTAATGCACCGACCATAGTGGCCATTGTCTCGTTCGCCATCGTCTTTCTTTCTTTCTTTCTTTCTTCATGTACGTATTCTTCTCCTTCTACATCATCTTCTACTTGTGTTTCCCTCCTCTGAAACAATGCGTTAAAATTTATTTTCATTTTTTAGATTTATTTTTATTTTTTATTTTTATTTTTTGTATTAATTTTTTAAAACTTTTAATTTGTTTTAATTATTATGATTTTATTAATGGTTATACTTTGATGGACCACATTTGTATAATTTGGTGCATTCCTTTATGTAAAATGAGGGCACAACGTTAACCTTTGTGCTTGGCACAAATAACTAGGCGAAAACATTTCACGAATTTTCAGAGCGAACATGTTTAACAAAATTATTGCTTGGTCCTCCTCCTTCATTTCAATCATTTTATGTGGTGAGGTGCTTGTCATTCTTTTTACAAGTTTGTGTATATACAGTATTTTAATTACTTGAATGACGAGCATGGCTATTGCAATTAATTACACATTTTGATTTAACATCTCCAATGCTACGTTGGACGATAGACTTCTCTCTAGACACCACGGACTACGGAGAGACAAAGTACTGAATATGTAACATTCTCTCCAGGTTGAAGGCGAGTTAGTGATTATTATGCGAATAGAGGCGGTAATTCATGTGACATTTCTAGTGACGGTTGTGGATAGTCTGTAACTTTAAAACGTCAATAGTATACGAAACAGGCCGGTAGAGTCAAAGGTCATTGCACAACACTTCAAAATATAATATACTTGCTGTCTAGTTATTGAGATAGCCTGATAGGCTAATAAGAAATAAGTATTTTCCCCATGTTATTTTATATCATAAAAAAGGAAAATGGCATTCAGACCCACTAGCAAATATAAATGTAGGAATTTGGAATAGGCCCTAAGACAAAGGTTCTGGATTAGGTTAATCGTGATTACCTCTTATTTGTGTTATAACTTATAATTGCTAGAAACAAATTATAAGACATATATATTAGACATATGCCTATCTATTGAAGGGCAACGCCAATTGATCGGCAAAACAGATTTGTATCGTTTTCTTTAATTCATTGACATTTTTACGGGACTCCGAATTTGTATTGTTAAGGCTGTATAAGGCGTTAGGGGTATAAGGCGCGTATAGGAAAGCCCTCCTCTCTGCTTTTTCAGAGATTTTTTTTCCGGGACGGGGCTATGCGTTCCGAACCCGCAAAGTACCGGAGGGCTCTACCCCCAGGCCCCAATTGTCTTCGTAAGCAATCGTATTTCCCGCCATTGTTCTTTCAAATATTACCCCCCCCCCCCCCTTACAAATTAAGTTCCTACGCGCCTGCAGGGTATAATGGAATCAATAAGAGTATTAAACAATATGTCTGGAAGCATCTGAAAGTCAAGTGATTCAATAATGTTAAATATTACAGCGCACTTTCATCTCCTTGCCTTGTCTAACAACAGTAACCAGAGAAAGCTTTCCGATAGTGGAAGAAATTTATTAGTTAATTAAAAGCCGGGGAAAATTCATTCGGCAGCTCAATAATGTGATTTCGGGTTGAGAAACGCCACGTTTATGAATAGACATTCGGCGTCACGTTTAAGGTAGCACAACTGATATCTCATATCTTCCAAATAAGCCTATTTTTGGCAGAGGTATCAATGATCACTATTTACACGATACTGTGAAATATGAACAACTTCTCGTGTCTAGATTTTGAGATATTGTAGTTATAAATTCCTATTTTTAACATGTAGTCTTATGGGGGCCATTAAAATTATGACAATTTCCATGCTATTTTTGAGTTTTTAATTTTACTGAGGTTCAACGTTTTTTCAAAAAACTGATTTCTAGATTGATAGTTGGACATTCTATTAGGAAAAAAATTGAAAACAATACCAACGTGTGCTATTTTAAAAGTTATCAACCAAAAACTAAATGATTTCCCTATACCTCCTGTGTTACAGTTTTGTTCATTCTCGGAAGGCAATGAATTGAAACCTCGCTATACGACAGTGGTTGCAAGTAAATTGCCATTTTATGATTCATTTATACTTATATATAGTTGAAATGTAGGAAAACGTTTTCTGAACTTGACATTTCAAGATTTTTTATTTTATATATATGTAAGGTACTACCTTAAACATGTTGATGCGACCCAAGCGACCAAGTTACTCGTACGAATGCAGAATTTCAATTTCACGTCAGCTCACTTATCTATGAGGTCAATTTTTAGGAAACAACTTCTAGAAGGTAAATTTTAGAATAGTTGTGTACGAAAACTATATGTATAGTCCTCAATATACATTATTGTCTGTATCGAGATGTTAGCAATAGGCTAGCAAAAATGGCTGAAGTCTTCTTTGGTCTTCCTTCCAAAGTCTCCGATATCCCATGATAGGCAGCTGATGAATAAAAGTACCAACAACTAGGAAAACGCTCTGAGTACGCGTTGACGAGCGAGCACGGACACGCGCAACACCTCGAACCGAAATTATGTCTATCGAAAATATCATTAAAAGCCAATAATTCTTGAATTTCATCAGAATAAAGTATACAAATCTCAAAATATTCCCAAAACATTAGTTTCAATAACCATGCAAAGCTTGAACCTTTTGAACCTTTCTGATTGAACTGTTCCTCGTTAATATTAAAAAATCACAGGATCTCTTTAAAAAAATAGACCTGGGACCACTCATATGATATTAGTGTGTGTACTTACACAATATTAGATCGATCTGTTGAATGGTCATACCAGTTTCATACGTTTGAAAGTCTCTACTCTAACTACCTTGGAACTATAAAGAGTCGAAGTAGCCGTGATCAACATTTTCGAGAAATTTAACAGCCAACACGCAAAATGTCCGTAAAACGTCAATTACTTTTGGATTTAAACGCAGATTAGTTTGAAAATTGTCAAAAATACAGATAATGTTGGTCCCAATGACCATGCAAAGTTTTAAGTTGATCGGTCATCATACGGTTCTAGTTTAAATTTCAAAAATCACACGAAAGATTTTTTTAAATTTTAACCAATGGGAGGATTTGGCTGAAACTTTGTAAGATTGGGTACAATGTTGGTCGTAATGACTTGTCAAAATTTCAAATTGATCGGAACAACCAATCGAAAGATAATTTTTTTAAATTTGAACCAATCACATGAGCCCGTTCAAAAACGATCCCAGGGACCGCATAGATTACATATGTGCAAAATTTCAGATCGATTGGTTGTGCCGTTTGACCTGGGCAGTGAACACACACAAAAAATAAAAAAATAAAACACACAGAGAAAGTGCCATAAGAGTACCGTGGTTACGCTCGCTACGCTCGCTCAATTAATACTCACTGTCGTGTCGTCAGTGTTAAATCCAGGCATACCTCGGGGGGGGGGGGGGGGGGCAGTGCCCCCCCCCCCCCGGCACAAATACCTATTCAAAATACCTTCAAAATAATATGTGAAAAAAACACGTAAAAATAGACGGATCATGTCAAAAACCTTCCAAAACGGTTAGAATTGAGTTAAAATTCCAAAAATTTTCCGGGGCTATGCGCCCCGGACATGCATATCCTGATAAGTTCAAAAATTTGCCTATTATTAAATCTCTTAGACCATTTTTTGGATATTTTTCAATTTATAATTCCCCAAAATAGCTATACACTGCGATTCAAAATTGTACCTAAACGAATGACCTTGATCAAAAATTTTCTCGGGGGCTATTTGTACAACTACAAGCATATTCATAAATTAACTTTCCCCCCCCCCCCCCCCCCCCCCCCAACACCAACATCAAAAAAGTACCCCCAAAAATGCCACCCCCAACTATTCAAGTGCCCCTCCCGAGAAAAATGTCTGGATTCAACACTGCGTGTCGTACCTAAAATTACTACACATGTCATCAACCATCCCAACACTATTACCCTGGACTGGAATATTTAATCTATTACCTATGCTTAGAAGTTTAGAACAGATTTCACTTAATTTGATTGGAAGTGTTAGAGGTAATTTTGATAACGAACATAAACCAGCCAGGAACTTGCTGACAAAACGATAACATTTTTAATTATTGAAACGGATGGTGCTTTTGATTTCTGCCAAACTAACCTCTATGTAAATAATGAGAGAACGCCTCAGAGCGCGTATTTTGTCGGTAAAATAATAACATTAACCTTATTCAAACACTTTGAGCTCGACATAGGTTTGCACATTCTAGCTCATGTATTAATTTGTTTTTTGTTTACATTTAATTTATACAATATACATTATCCAGTGGCGTAGGAACCTGGGGGACAAGGGGGCAATGCACCCCCCCCCCCCAACTTTCAGGGAAGAGGGGCACAGGGAGGGGGGGGGGGTAAAAAAAAATTGTATTATTTTTAACTAAGTCAAATCATCCAATATTTGTGTATAATTCGCGTTAAAAATGCATTAAATTAATATTGAAATTCAAAAATTGTCCGGGCCTGCGCGTCCCACTCCCGCGTATTATTCTAATGCCCTCCTCCAGACTCAAATTGGACCTGAGGTTACAATATTTTTACCTTCTACTATTACCTACCTTTCTTTATACTACAAAAATCACCAGCATATGCAACTGCAAAAAAAATTATTGTTTTCAAATGCTTGATTACACTTTTTTTAGTTATTGTAAATCCAGTTGCGTATGCTGTGGATTTTTGTAGTAAAGGTATATAGTAGTAGGTAAGTTATAGTACTTTTTATCTAGTGGAGCGGTCGCTCCACCCAGCCAAGTCGTACTGTACACTCACAGTCACTCAACATAGCGTAAATGCCTAATAAACCGAGGAGCAGACCAAACACTTTTACTGTAAGCAACAACATGGCATTTTCGGTCTACTGGATCATAAAATTGGAAAATCTCACATTGTTGTGAAATATCTTAATTTCGAGCTATGGCCCACCCCACCACATATACCAAATTTGGGAACAATAGGTTATGCCATTTGCGAGCTAGAGGGCCGTGAAAACAGTGAAATTACATCACTTTCATCTTCTTCTTTCTTCTTCTTCTTCTTCTTCTTCTTTAGTAGATGATGATGATGATTCAGATATCAGGAAACACCGCTATCACCGCCACAGCCTAAACGGCTGAACCGATCGATCTGAAATTTTTACCACATGTGCACTTTTGGCGTCTGAGGTGCCTTTTTATAAAACCAAACGGAAGTCGCCATTTTGAAACCGGAAATGACGTCATATCTCGAAACCGGCTGAACCGATCGGAACGAAACTAGCGTCAAACTATTCGGACGGTCATATATATGAAAATACAATAGTCTAAACAGAAATGTACTATTACTGAAACCGGAAATGACGTCATAAAAATGAAAAATCAGACTTTAATCACCTCTTTCTACAATAACTACTTATTCACAAGGTTTATAATGATACAAAACATTTATATAAACAAATTCTACGTGGAGTGTTTTCAGCCGCCATTTTGATAACCGGAAGTGATGCCATATCTCGAAAACGGCTGGACCGATTGGAACAAATCTTTCGCTTTTCTTCATGGAATATCACTTTAAGCATATTTTGGTACCAAACGCAACTTTTCTTAGTAACCAAATTGGAACTGGCTTATTTTTTTAAAGGAATTAGTCATTGTTGTTTCGATATGTGTTACAAATTGTTTAAATTAAATATTGTTTAAAAAATTGTGATATCCCCATAAAAAACACTCCGTGTAAAAATACCAGCCAAGTCTCTTTAACTATAAAAAAATAGAAGAAATCTAAAAATTCAGCACTGAAAAGTAGTGATATCAAAAAATTGGCTAAGTCAAACTTAATTTGAAAAACCAAAATATACTTGGCGCATCGTTTTTAAGGGCATTATAGGTATATTTTATATATTTAGGTACATATGATTTTTGGCATATACTTCTATACTAGATTAATACCCGATGCGCCAAGTATATTTTGGTTTTTCAAATTAAGTTTGACTTGGCCAATTTTTTGATATCACTACTTTTCAGTGCTGAATTTTTAGATTTCTTCTATTTTTTTATAGTTAAAGAGACTTGGCTGGTAATTTTACACGGAGTGATATTTATGGGGATAGGTAGTACGTCAATTAGTAAATAAAACAAATTTTCACCACCATTCTAGAGCCTAATTAAAACAATTTAAAAAAGCATTTTAAATTACCATCTTAACCTCTAATTTTCTAAAATTTTCGCCGCCGCGGCTGGGATCTCGCCCCCTCGGATCTCGGATTCCTTGCCCCCCCCCCTCCCCCCTTCCCCCCCAACTTTGATAACGTTCTTACGCCACTGATTATGACTGTTGCTACATGAATGTCTTAATATGCATTACAATACAGGAAAAGCTAATTGATCGTGTGAAGTAGGGACTCGTTTTCTTTCGTGACACGGACCATTTTTTGTTTGTTTCGTAATTTTGTCGTCGCATCGTTTCACCAAAGATAATTAGGTTTCACCTAGGAAAATAGTTTCACCAAACAATTTGAAATTTTGCACACATGCAACCCGATTGGTTTTGCAGACCAACTTGATGGTTTGAGTTGAAACATTTTCAAAGTCCGTTTATGGTTAAAAATAAAATAAATCTCTCCGGGATTGGTTGACAAATCAAAATGGTCATCATTGGATCTGACCAAATTCAATTTTTTCATGGACGACAAACATTTTATAAAATTATGCGAAGTTGAAGCCAAATTCTCCATTTGGTTAAAATTAAAAAATATCTTTTGATTGGTCAAAAATCATAATGTTCCGAGAAAGTTGATCAAGATCAAGAATTCAAGACCATCATTATCTCATTAGACATTTTTAGCTTACTCGGTCAAGTATTTACATAATTACCATTTTAAGAATTTTGAAATACCTGCCTGGCAAGAGAGTTAGCAAAACGTACCAAATTCACAACACGTTATTCAAATATTCATAGTATAGGTACCTATGAATTATTTCAATGAAAATCAGAAATAATATTTTGTATTTGATCGTGTTCGGTTGGAGATACTGCACGTATCGGTGCTCGCTCATCAACGCGTTACACTGAGCATTTTCACAGTAAGATATTTTGTCTCCTTCAAAATTATTATGAAGTTGTAGGTATGTGAAATTCTTGACGCATCATATTGCCAATAAAATATTTATTGTTCAGTTAAAATCTAACAATGAATGGGTGGGCAATTAGTTGTACGATCTTGAGGAAGATGTGATGTTGTTTTGATGGCGACACAATATGAAAAATTGATGAAGTGAATTGTCGTCAATGCATAATTTCCTTGGCCTTTGTATTTACAATTATTTCGCGTAAAGAAAAAGAAGGTGGATCGATAATGCAAAACATTTTTATATTACATTGTCGTAACAGATAATCAAATGCTGCACAAAAACAATAACTTGTAAAAAGACTGTCAAAGCACCTTTCCAACTATATGGTTGCAATTATGATTGAGATTATTAGATATAATATGATTGAGTACATTATAACCTAATGATGTGCCGAAATTTGACATGAAAGAAGACCCCAAATCACAAAATTGTGATTCATCAAAGTAAACCTCAATAAAATTACTAGGAAAACGCTCAGTGTAACGCGTTGATGAGCGAGCACGGGTACGTGCAAATTCTGGAACCGGAAATGCGTACACAACGCACAGAAAACATATACAACCATATTGAATTGATTATGATCAGTGCTCGAAGTAGGAATTAAATAGTGGCGGTATGGTAACATAAGAATACCACGTGAGGGGGGGGGGGGGGGGGGGTACGATATTAGATGAGGGTCCAGATTCCAGAATTACACTGACAACCATTGTCATGTCATTAGTTAGATTAGTCTTTTACCTTGATGAAACAACTAAATTAAATAATGCATTTTACTTTATCTTGTAGTGGATGTTCATAGTTCATAGTTATGCTTGAAATATGCAGTCAAAAGATAACCATGAAATACGAGTAAATTAGAATATAAAATTACGTTAATGTCCAAGAATATCTGATTTTAAGTATTCCGTTTTTCTGAGAAGTAACAATATGAAATCAAATGTGTAAAGAAGAACCGGTATACCATACCGTTCCATACCGGCCCACTTCGAGCACTGATTATGATATCAACTTAAAAGTAGGTATATGCTTTTCATCGAAACTTTAAAATAGCATCTAAGCACCTGGTTCATAAAGCAAATCAGAATCAATTCAATTGGCACTGGAAAACATTCATTTCGATACTTCATTACTGACAGATATTAAAAATGTCAATAAGTTCAAACGTTCTTAACTGATTGAGATGAAATTTTGTAAAATAAGAGACAATATTGGTCTTAATGATCATGCAAAATATGAGTTTGATCAGAATTATCGAAGACCGTTTTCATTTTTCAGCCTATCAGGAGATATTTATTTAATTTTTAACCAATGAATGGATTTCAAAAAAAAATATGGTGTGCAAACAGAGAAGGTTGGTTTTACATGTGTGCAAAATTTCAGCTCGATCAAAGAAAAACTCTGAGCTGTATAGCCAAAATATGATTTTGATCAGATTTATCGAAGACCAGTTTCATTTTTCAACCTACCATCAGGAGATGTTTATTTAAATTTTAGCCAATTGATAAATTTCAAAAAAAATTGGGGTCTGCAAACAGAAAAGTTTGTCTCTACATGTGTGCAAAATTTCAGCTCGATCGAGGAAAAACTCTAGACATGTACAGCCAAAATATGAGTTTGATCAGATTTGTCGAAGACCATTTTCACTTTTCAACCTATCAGGAGATGTTTATTTAAATTTTAACCAATCAGTAGATTTCAAAAAAATTAGGGTCTGCAACGCCCAGAGAATGTCCAAACACGTGTGCAAAATTTCAGCTCGATCGAAGAAAAACTCTGACCTGTATATCGTCAGTAACAGAAAAAAACAAAAACAAAAAAAACAAAAAAAAAAAAAAAAAAAAAAAAACAGAGGTCCGTGCCAAATAAGCCAAAAGGAGACGCTCGCTTCGCTCGCTCAATAATCATTAATATAGAACAACAAATTAAAATTATTTCAAAATGTAATTATGAATTATAAGAAATGTAAGAAATAGTATAAGTATATAAGCATAGCCAACTGACATTTCGTGGATTATGGTATAAGTATAAGAAATTATTTTATAGAAACAAAATAAAACAACAGTACTTGTTAATAATATAAAATCAACATGAAAAATTTCGCGGACTCTCACGTGGTTGATCTGTATAGATTTTGAACGTCCTATCCTCTGATTGGGTGAGTAATTATGAGGTAATTAAACTATTTTGCAAGGTCCATGACGACCAACTTTTTTTCATATTTTAAGTGGCCCATACACGGTCAATCTTGCATGACAAACTTACTTGACAAGCCCGGCATGACGGCATGACAAACCTGAACAACGCCCACACACGTTCAATTTAGGTTTGACAGTTCAGACCTTTGGGGTCATGCGCACTTTATTGCGCAACTTCCAAACAACTACAAAACAGCAAAACAGCTGAGTGAGCTGAAAGGTCACGTGCTCCGGCTCTGCATGCTGATTGGCTATTTATGTTCAAGCAAGATTGATGACTCCACACACGTCAAACTTGCTTGTCGTCTTGCATGAGCATGAAGCTCGATTTCAGTTTCTGTTGGAACTCCTTCAAGCCAAATTCCAGGCTTGACAAGCCATCAAATCTGCTCCACACACGATCAAATTAGCATGTCATGCCGGGCTTGTCATGCAAGTCGTCAAGTAAGATTGACCGTGTGTGGGGCACTTTACACATTTTCGTCGAAATCGGTCAAGAATTTAAAGAGTTGCATACATATTTTATAGCTACTGTTGTTATCGAAATAAATAGACGAGTATATACTCCGCATTGTGACAATAACAATTTCTGTTATTCTTCGTCATCACTCATCTAGAACGAATAAATTTAATTCCCGATACCAAAGATTTTTTAACAATATTTCTTTATCTGATGTAAATGCGTTGTGGATTGATTTTTCCCGGAAGAAAATTGTAATATTTTTCCATCAAGCCATATGACATAAATAATCCAGATAGCTAGATGATGAAATCTTCCGCCCCCATTCATTGGCATGCTCGTATGCCGCAGCACGCCACTTGCATTGTGCCGAGGGCGACTCTCCCTTTGTGAACACACTGCTGATGCTGTTTAATTAATAATTCAGTAGTTCATCGGTAGTCCCTTGCCGCCAGGATATGAAACATAATAATAAGCCTGAAACAGAGAATATGCGATCACCGAGTGAATAAACTCTAAAAGGTTTTACTTCTTCCGGGATCAGTTGTGCTTGTGTCCGTGGGTACATGCTATTCGGCAGAAGTATTGATGCGTATTGTGTTGGCAATTCTATATTTCTGCGACTGGACCTCAAAGCGAGTGTAAAGTCAGGCGTGTAGACAATGTGTCGTCGAGCAATGGCTCTTTTGGCATGGACATCTGTTTTTAACATGCTCTTTATTTTTTTTTCGCTCCCAGTTTCCCCAATCGCTGTAAATTTTGCACACATCCTTGAGAATGAAATTAATAATAAAAAAATATTAAAATTGAAATTAAATAAAATATCTTTAGATTGTATATTCGATTGGTTGATAATTAAAATTGATCGAATACATTATCATTGACAATGAAAAGCATGTGTTGCACGTATATCGGTGCTCGCTCATCAACGCATGCGAGCGTTTTCTAAAGAAGGAACTACTAAAAATTACTAACATTATGTTAATGAAAGTTCATTTAGGACCGGTCTTTCAATACTCTGCTAACTTTTTAGCGGTTGATTAGGACTGTATTGTCATGGCAACAACCAATTGAAAGACAGAGTTTTGTACTAACTAACTGTTAACAGCTAATTGAGACTTTAGCAGAGTATTGAAAGTCTTGTGTGCGCCACTCAGTGGGCCTCTCAGCTTACTTTCAGTTGATCAGTTTTCATCAGTTTATAAAACTGATAACGAACGTATTTGCGAAAAAATAATATTTTTATTTTATTCCGTGGTTCTTTTTTCTTATGTCACTTGCTCGGTTTTTTTTGTTTGATTTTTAATAGGTATAAAATATAATAAATGAAAGGACAATTCAAGTTACATATTAATAGTCAAGCTTAGACATCAAGGACATAATTTCAAGCTTCTACACTCTTATGTTCACTGTTCAACCAATCGATATGAAATTTTGCACACACACTGTCAGATCAGCGATCTCGGGTATAGTTGTTGACTGTTGAGTAAATTTCTCTGATCAGTAGAAATGTGATATTTTGCGTGGTAGTTTGGACCAACATTTAGGAGATTTTGCCAATTTTCAGACAATCTATCACAAGTGTTAACTAACTCTAAAAGAATTTAAGGGATGAGTTTCCGGAGATTACTTAAACGATTCAATGTTGTTCAAGGATACATTCATTCCTACACATATTATTATTAGGAGGGAGTACTACGTAATTTGATTGTACAAACAACGCTTATTTGCAAAAAAAAAACAATGTTCCCAGAAACTTGAAATTCAAGGCTAACCCATTTAGTACTAAGTCTCGCTGAAAACACTATATCCTCATTTGTTGTTTATTAAACATAATCCCCATAAAAAACACTCCGTGTAAAAATACCAGCCAAGTCTCTACAACTAAAAAAATAGCTATGAAATCTTAAAATTCTGCACTGAAAAGTAGTGATATCAAAAAATAAGCCAAGTCAAAACTTTATTTGAAAATCAAAAAAACACTTGGCGCATCGTATACTATATAAATAATTTAGAAGTACAGTCCATATATAAAATATACATATAATATACCTATAATGCCCTAAAAAACCGTCCGAATCGTTTGGCGCTATTTTCGCTCCAATCGGTTTAGAAGTTGTTGAAATATAACGTCACTTCCGGTTTCAAAATGGCGGCACAAAAAATTCATGGGGTGAAGGTTAAATCAGACGCCAAAAGTGCACACGTGGTAAAAATGTGAGATCAATCGGTTAAGCCGTTTAGGCTGAGGCCTGTTTACCGGATTTGAATTCCAGGAGACTACTACTACTACTACTGAGATTATTATTATTATTATTATTATTATGAAAACCGCCCTAAAACACTGTTTTCACGGCCCTCTAACTCGCAAATGGCTAAACCTATTGTTTCCAAATTTGGTATATTTGGTGGGGTGGGCCATAGCTCGAAATTAAGATATTTCGCAACAATGTGAGATTCTCCAATTTTAAGATCCAGTAGGCCGAAAATGCCAGGTTGCTGCTTACAGTTACAGTAAAAGTGTTTGGTCTGCTCCTCAGTTTATTATGCATTTACGGTATGTTGAGTGGGTGTGAGTGTACGGTACGACTTGGCTGGGTGGAGCGACCGCTCCACTAGATTACAGCATTCTTAATTTACATCTTAGACTACCCTTCATGTCGGAATTTCTCGGAGAAACGAGCACTATTACAGGTTTTGCATACATCTACATTCCCTTAATTTAGATACTTACTATACAGAAGTACGTACTATATTCAGTCTGTACCTAAGTAGTGAGTTTAATATTTTTCTGTGACGCGATTATTGGGCTCCATCGTGCTCCATGCATGCAACGTGGCGTGTGATTGTACTCAACTGCTCCCAAGGGGGGGGGGGGGGGGGCATTTGCGTGTTCTCTCCCACAATCCTCGCTCATCAAGATTGGTGCTTCTTTATAGGGATAGGATATGCGATACGGTCTTTTTAATACTACCCTACCGTGAAATTAATCTGCTTCATCTGATTGCAATAACAGGTATAAGCACTGCATTGCGTTTGACCTATGCTTGACCTTTGTGTGTTACCTACCTTTGTTTTGACGACGACATGGAGTCGCGTGATAATTGGTTTTATTGAGTTAGTGAGTCTGAGCTCGCAGCCGATGATTGACTAATTCATATTTTAACAGTTTATTTGATGGCTATCGCAAGATATAGGATAGTTACCTACTTCCTCATTCCTCTGATGTTTCCTCAAAGGTTTGAAAATCGATTTATATTTTTTCAAAGATAGAATGAATAAAGAATATTATATAATGTGATCATTATACTCTCCCTGTCTTCATTCACTTTACCTGCTCAGAACGCAATTAATTCCCACACAAAAGTATAATTTTCTATCAATGAGTTGGTATATTTAAAATTCGAACATGACTCTGTTCCATTAAATTATCATCTGTCTGTATTTATTTTATAAATATTAACAATAAAGTTAGGTGATTATTAATATCTCTATAGGTACCCCCAGAATAGAAAGCATCAAAAGCTGTGAGTAAATAAATCTATTAACAATGTGTATTTTCATTGGCAACATCTTTTATTCGCCAGAATCGCAAACGATAACTGACATTGTGCAGACTGAGATGGAAGGTCTTCTAGTGCAGCGGTCGCCAACCGGTGGTCCGTGGACCACTGGTGGTCCGCGAGAAAATTTTGGTGGTCCCCAGAGAAATTTTGAAGTTTACTTTTAAGTTTCCATGCAATTTATTTAATTTAGAAAAATGGCAATCCAATACAAATGTACTGAATTCGGACATGTTTCAATACGTACCTATGCCTTTTACAAAGTATACATATTCACTAGCTCTATAATGAAATAAAATCAGTTTCTGAGTATTTTTCCAAAACCTAAGAGTCATTTTAAACGCATTTTCTCGAAATAAAAGTTGGCTGAAATCGCGTAGAGACGCGCCAAATGACATCCTGAATACAAAAATTTTCCGGGACTAAGCGCCCCGGACCCGCTTATTACTGGGGGGCCCTCCCCCCAGACCCCCCATTGTCTCCCTCACTTATCGTATTTCCCGGCACACGTATTTTACGCGCCTGAGTGGTCCGCGAGATATAAAATTGTCATAAGTGGTCCGCGAGGTTCTAAAGGTTGGCGACCGCTGTCTAGTGAACACATGCGAGTGAGCCTTGTGTAAACGGAGCAAGTTGGATCAGGGGCTCCGGAGGCTCGGGCTCGATTCCTGAGGCCGTACTTCATGACTGAGGTTTCTTGTGGTTTCCCTCAGTCAAGAGCATGATGGTCGAGACTCGAGAGGCTTAATGTTTTGAGGGACACTAATGTCACGACCGCCTTCTTTCCTCCTTGTCATCATCTCCCTGACCATACCTTGGGGTTTGGGAAATGTAGGTCTATAATCTCTTTATTCGTACGTCGCCATTCAAAGGCGGATCCAGAACCATTTTTAAGGAAGGGGGGGGGGGGGGGGCTAGACCCGGATTTTTTTTTAATTTCAGGAATGGATTTGGTGCCTTTTACGCAATTTTTACACAATATTTTCCACTTTTTACACTCACGATAATAAGTGGGTGCGAACTGCGTCCACGCTGAAAAAGAAGTGAGTGGTCGCGTCCGCCCTCGTCCTCCTCCAAATTGAGCACTGGGAAAGGTTAGGAAAGTCTGATTTTTTAAGGATGATTCTTAGGGGGATGCGGGGGGGCGATCGCCCCCCACCCACTGGATCCGCCACTGTCGCCATTTGCAGAACCCAAACCCAAATAGATTGAGTTAGGAAGTCTAACCCAATATGAAATATAAATGTAACAAGTATCTATCAATGTCTACAGAAGTCAAAGGGATTTCGAATGGAATAGACATTTTGCACAACTCTTAATATACCTCGCTTGACGTTCATCTTACTCCAACTTGTCTGACAATAAATAAATAAATTGAAGCTCTGCGCTTCCAAATTGTTATACCTCGGACACAAAATAAAATAACTACATCCGAGTGCGAATACAGCATTTGAAACTCAAATTGCAAGAACTCTTATAAAGCGGAGAAGGCGTGTTTTTCTAACCCCGATCAAACGAAACACGTGTGTAACAAAATTATTTAAAAGTAAGGTACCTTCTTCAATAATTTGCCTGATTGTCATTTAACTTGGCCAAATAATCTATTCCAGACAAGAGTTTTGACTTAAAAACTTTGTAGAAAGTTGACAAAAGTCTTATTTTCTTATTATTTAAATAAAAAAGTATTTAAATAGATAGCGTCCCTGTCTGGCTTTCTTGTTTAATTGGGGTGTATGACCATGGACTTTGACGACCACCCTCAAGTCTTTCGACGGCGAGAGTCCTCGCTAGCATGCTCGGAATTTCATACCGTTGAGGAAAGAACATAAGTAAAGAGAAATTACACTTATAGTTTTGTGCAATCGATCGATGTGAATTGTTCATGAGTCATGACAATAGCATATGCATTCGAACATTATCTTACGCATTTAATTAAAATAGATCTTCGTATTCGCAATAAAATAAGATGAAGTTGTTCCCAGCGAAATGTGCCGTTTTAGCCATTAAATTCTTCATGAAATATTAATATCAGTTATATCATATGATTGTAATTTTCCTTCCTACAGCGCGATCGCCAGCTGAGCTGGACTCTGGTGCAACTCGCCGGCATCGTCGTGTGCAGCTGCATCGTGGGCGCCGCCTCCGACCTGTCGGTGTCGTGGAAGCTGCTGGGCCTCGCCGCCCTCGTGGCCATGGTCGCCGGCGTGTGGCGAGCCAGCCTCGTCGAGCTCGTCGACGACATCGTCCACTACGAGACGCTTCGTGTGCGACGTCGACGCGCGCTCCAACAAGACGAGTCGGCGGAGTGGTTCAACTTTCTCCTCAACAGGTGGTGAGTGAACTTTTGGATGACTTTTGGAAGAATGTGCAATTTTGAAGATGAAGCTGGGGTCCAAATTCTTGCCGTGGGATGTTATTGCTCTTTTAGCGAGAATAAAGTTTCTTATTAAATTTCGTAAATTCCAACGCAGTTGAGTTTTAACATAATTCAAATTCTATGACTGTTTAAAATCTACCCATGAATGTTGGTTTCTCTCCTACTTCATTATCTCTCACACAAGCGAAACGTCAAACAGCACTTTTCCTCTTTGGTGAGAAGGCCTATTTAGAAATAGTACTTACATTTGTTTCTTTGATGCACAATCAATCACCATTCACTTTTCACTCATTCTGAGTTGACTAGATTTTCGTTAATTACTGGGCTGTTTTGCATTACAAACACACAAAATACATTTACATAAAAAAATCTCTTTCGATACTTGCATATTATGTATTAGTTCATGCTTACATCCAGTGATGAAATGAACTAACAATTAGCCAAAGAAATTGGTGCGTCTGCTTTTTTCTTCATATAACTTCAGGGTACCTATTCTATTTATTTGATCTCGTTTCGTTAATTCGGTGTAATTCAATTCAGTGAAATGAATTTAGACGTGACGAGATCAAAAACTGATATCTAGGTGCCTACCCAGGTGGCGGTAAAGCGGCGTTGTTTATGTTGTAATATTTCTCTGCAGGTGGGTGTTCAGTTCTGCAAGCATGTTCACGTTGGTGAAGGAACGTTTGGAACCTCTTTTAAATGAAGCTAAGCCGGCTATGGTAGGTAAGTACATTCATGCTTCAAATTATCTATTAAAGTGTTAATAGTGTAGTGCAGTACGCAGTACCTACTATACTCTGTTCCTAAGGCAGACACACTCATTGTTCTCGTTTTATGATGTATTAGGGAAACTTACAATGGACCTGACCCTATCGTAAAAACCTAAAAGTGTCAAAACATACCTCATAAATATATACATACCATTGTGGAATGATACTCCACCCCCTAAGCGAGCTAAGAGCTACAAGGTTGTAAACGACCTCGAACAAGGGATGTGCAATAAATGGTCGAGGATACAATAAGAGCAAATGATTTTACGATACCTTATAAAACGAGAACAATGAGTGTGTCTGCCTTAGGAACAAACTGTAGTAATAAAGTTCACAAAAGTTGCATTATTTGTTTATGGTTCGACGACCCTGAATATCGTTCTGAAGGTAATCAATAACTTTCTGTGAGCTGCGAGGAAGTCATTAAATCTACGGAGAGATTTTACGTGATGATCATTATTTATTATTTATTTAATAAGTAGAGGCTATACCTACAGCAGTATTGGTTCTCTCGTTGTTATTGTATTGAAAAATCTGCGAAACTTTAGCTGTACTTAGTGTATAATGCATGGTGTTTAGTTATTTCAGAGTATGTACACTCCACAATTCATAAAACGGCATTTGAAAGAAATGGACTGTTTGAAACAAATGTGATGGCATCATCCGATGCAGTCTATGCTAACTCGTCATCTACCTCTAGTAGGTGCGCCCTGATTTCATTGATAATAACAAAGATTGATTGTCAAGGAACCTGACCAGCAGCCAATCCGTTTCGTTCAAATACCGTTTTATGATTTGTTGGGTGTACAGTGAGATTCAGAAGAAAGCGGTCGGAGTGCCCCTGTGCACACTGCCTGGCACAGGGGCACTCCGACCGCTTTCTTCTGAATCTCACTGTACATATTGTACTCTAAAATATATTAGGTATTAAATTTCATCTGTGCAGATCATTACTGCTCGCTCCATCCATATTTATAGTTATTGTCTTTTTAGTTACATCTTTTAAAATATCTTATCTTCGTCTAAGCTAAAGTCATATCAAAGTTATGTTTATAGTCAACTGACCACACCGCCCACACTTTGTCATTATATCGTTAATGGAGCGTGGCTAAATTTAGTCGAAATTCGTCGAAATTTACTGAACTTTCCAATAAATTGTTCGTCAGGCCAGAAGGGATTGAAAGTGAAAATCGATTAACTTGTAGGAGTGCTTTAACTTTTAAGTGATTTCCTTAGTCGATGGTCTGATTGATCAATTTAGTCTTAGGGTGTAACATTTCCTTGTCCTTTTTCCTTGACGTACGTTTTATCTGAACATTTCGTGCCATCGGCGCCCGCGTTATAAAATAAAATGGTATCGTGACTCGATTTGTTTGTCGCCTGCGTCCGAGTTTATATGGAAATTGTCTTGCATTTTAAAAGTTCAACAGTGACAAGCTTTCTTGGCACTTTGACATTTGATTTCCTCGTCAATTTCGTCTCGAAAATAATGGCATTCCGTGTCGTCTATGAAAAGATTCACTCACCCACGCCAATGCGGCAGTATAATCCCTATTACTCTTTTACCTTATACAGACACGCTTCTTGTCTTGTGTTGATCAGGAGAAAGGGGATGTCCAAATAGACATTTTTTAAAATAATTAGACTTTTCCCAACTGGAATTGACTGCTAAAGGCTCTCATATCATTCGATAGAGCAAACATTTTCAAACTTTTACGGATCTATTTACTTGTCTAAGCTTCAGCAACCTTGTCCAATTTGCAATGCAAAATGATTAGGTAACATAGAAAAAGAAAAAGTTTTGTATTAATATTAAATGAATGATTATTTGTGTGACTAAACACTTACGTATTGAGTATATTTTATATATACCACATTATTTAATATTTTGAATGATATTTTGTTTGAAAAGTTTATCAACACACAAATCATGTGCCCACCTGCGGAAGGGTTAATAAGGAAGATAAATGGTTAATATCAACCACCATAAATCACTTTTAGACTTGCGATCCCGAAAATAGCTATTCAAATTCGATCGTTTAAACCTTCCTCTCAATTTCAACAGAACTTGTTCTGGCACCACGCTATACAAGTGAACGGGCTGATCTTTATACTATGGCTATACCTTAGACTAAATAACTGTGGCTATACTCTCAACTTGCAAGTCTTATAGGAAACTTTTTAATCCAAGTGCTATTTTTCTATGGTTTGGTTCCCGAACTGACAATTTGGTTCAATATTATGGACCATTCATGAGCCTAAGAAATTGAAGTGTGTATACCTAAATGCTTCTTTCAATCCGAAAATATATTTTTAAGATAAAAATTATTTTTATTTTAAAAAATCGGAAATATTTCCGATTTTTATTTATATTAGATAGATATTATGGTTTATGGCGCTCAACAGCGAGGTTATCAGCGCCAAAATTATATTAATATAATATATATACTCTACATACAGTGTCCTCAGTCAACAAGTGGTGCGGAAACCAGGTCACTAGATCAATGAACCAAGGTCGAAAATCCTAAGAACTCATCTTGTTAGTTATAAATTTTTACATCTAGTTGCATATAAATTTTGTTTTATTACGTTAGCTTTTGTCTGCTGGGAGTTTTTTGATTTGTAAAGTTTTGGCAATCTGATGATGACAGTTGCAACTGTCATCATCAGATTGCCAAAACTTTAATATATATATATATTACATTTGTTTTAATGTTTTCACGTGCGTAATTATATATATATATATATATATATTAATATATTATCATTTATATTAATGTAATATATACCTAATTAGTAATTAGGCTTCAAGTTTCTAAATGTACACTATGACCTCTCTAATGTGAACATGGATTCCAATCACACATCTTTGTTTCGTATAGCTATACTACATTTTATAGAATAGATTTATTTTACAATTTCGAGTTAGGTAATAATAACGATAATTTTCTTTATGCGAACTTTCATAATAAATGATTGAGTGAAGATAAATCATAAAGTTGGAGCAATGCTGAAGAGTATTAAAAAAATTATATTTTTGATCAACTCCAATACCTTCCATTTTCCATTTAAAAAAAAATATATATTCATATTCATTAAACTGCAAATAATAAAAATATATTATGTAGTTTTAAGCTATGTGAAAATAGCAATTTTATAGATTGTTACCATAGGCATAATACTTATATTTCTGTAGCAGAGAACACAAAACAGTTTCAGCATATTATTGAATAGATGTACCTACCATTTTCTATAATTTACATTTCCATCAAGTTCAATAAAATATGCAATACTCTGATTGCGTTCTTTTATACAAAATATTGAAGTAGGTACCTAATGTAAATATAAGAAATAAATGAGATTACTCAAAAATAACTAGGTAATGTAAAATATTTTATGATGTGGCACTGTAAATATTAAAACATAAATGAGTTGTTTTATGGTCAGTTAATACTTTTTCTAAATTACAGAAAGTCTGGAGTTGCATCAGTTTACCCTGGGACATCAGACGCCATACGTACGTTCCGTGCGTGTGTTCGATGTTAGCCAAGGCAAACGCGTGGTACAGAGTGCACGCTCGTTGCAGTTCCCACCGAGTGGCCTTGCCGTCAACGTACATCATCAGCTCGCCATGGAGGCTGACGTCTCGCTCGACAGCGATGATTTCCGCATGGTGCTCAGGACTAGACTTTTTGGCAAGGGGTATGACACAAGCACCTTCTTAATCATTATTTATTATCAACTTTTGTTTATAATCAATTATTTTGATAATTTATTAGTTTTAAATTACACTCAGTCCAAAAAATTTGAATATTGATATTTAAAATTTATCTAAAATATGAACTTCGATGCTGGTGCATTGAAAGATAACATTGCACAAACTTTCCTCACATTATATTGAATATGTATCATCATCTTCATATATTAGTGTGAACTTTGCAATTTTACATTTTTCACAGAATGGGAATGGACCTCGATTTAGCAATGGAAAAGTTGAACATAAACGGCAAACTGTATGCCACATGCACCCTCAACATGGAGGCTCCATTTCCTCATGTCACACACCTCAGTCTGACGTTCCTAGAGAAGCCGGAAGTTTGGTTCAGCATCAGGATTCTGAAGGTATATTTCATTTAAAATAATAATTATCTGCATATTTAGTTAAAAGCCAAGACAATATGGGATGTCCTCACATTTATTTACCTACATTACGGCAGAGATGCATTCCTTTCAAATTGTTCAAACATGATTCAAACCATGTTTTATGAAACTTTATACCTATTCTGAATACCATCTACTCGAATACAATAAGCAGCGCATTGTGATCTCATATCTTCCAAGTGTAATTCAACATATGCACTATACCTATAACTCTAAATCCCATTCTATCCCATTATATATGATCATTTACTTGGTCCTCCTTATCCAGTGGCGGTCTAGCCTGGGGTGCTGGGATGCTATCGCATCCCGGGCCCCTGTCGTTTATGGGCCCTTTTTCCCATATTACGGCCCCTAAATACATTTTACTGTTGTTTTTCATATTTAACCAGCATTTTTACTCATTTTACATACATTTTTTCTATCTCTACTTTGTTTTACGGGCCCGGTTACATGTTTATCCGGGCCCTTTGCGTCATCGCATCCCGGTCCTTTTCATCCCAGACCGCCCCTGTCCCTATCAATGATCCACAATTAATCTCAACATTGATCTTGAACACCGGAAGCAAAATTTATGACATGTTGCCTTTGGACATTTAGAAATCAAAAACAAGTTCATTTAAAGCCCATTGTATTGTGTCGATAAAGCAACAATCCATTAATGATCTATTCTAAGTGTAATGTACTGTTGGTAACAAATTTATTTGTAATGTTACTGGCCGAGTAAGCTAAATAAATTCTATAAATACAAATACATCATATAATTATGAGTTCCCACTATATATTCCTTCAAATCATCAAATATGCCCTTTTGTACCAGTCATATTGAAATTAATATTTTTCTCTGTTTGAATATTCACAAAGGCTGTTCAAATGATGGCAGTGCCGCTGCTCAAGAGCTGGATCCACTCGTTTGTAATGGATGCATTGATTACATCGCTAGTCGATCCGGGGAAGCTAGATTTCAACTTGACTTCTCATGATCGGCCGGCTCCAGGTCAAGAGGTTGGCAATCCTGATGCACAGGGAGTTCTCACAGTCACTATGTCCATGAAAAATGCAGGTGAGAGGAAATGGGAAACCACATTGCCGATCTGTATGTAAGGCAAGACTGTCGTTTGTGGCAGATATGCCATAAACTGGCCATTTGCCAAATTTACAGGCCATGTGTGTATCTATTCGAGAAAATAAGGAACACGACTGACCTCTGGTGGATTCTTTGGTACTATGATAATGGCGGTTGTAAAGGGTTTATTTAAGTAAATAAATGATATAAAATTTGCTTTAGTTGTTTGTTATGGCTGAAAAAGTAAACTTGTAACTAAATCTACATTTCATTTTGTTTCTCCTTTTCACTGCCTTGTGGATACACAAACATCAAAACAAAAAAGTGCATCTAAAATTTTTCCTGCCAGAAGTGGCTCCATCACGTATCGCTTATTTGTTCGAATTGACTGAATAATTTTTTTTATTATTATTATTTGTTAATGCAAAAAATCAATGTACAGATGTACAATTTGAATAAAGTATATTTTATACTTATCGGTACTAAAGCTGGCCATCAACATTTCTTTTAGGTTTTCATTTTAATTAAAACATTTACCTAGAAGAAAATTAAAAATTGTAAATGAAAAATCATGTGCTCCAAATTTTTGTGCTAAGTGTTCTGGCTTTGTTAATAAGAGAAATTCACATCTACTTTTGTGATGTCAGTGTGATTTTTGGTTCACAGGAAACCTATCCGAAGACGTACGATGGCTAGTCCTAATATTGGGTGGTCAGCGGTGTGTGACGTCTCATCTGTCTTCACGCTGGCAAGAGAGTCCTTCATTCTTGATCAGCTCATTGCAAACTGACCGCCTGCTCATCAAATTCAAGAGCAAGAGGCTCGTAAGCTCCATTACACTCACACAGTTCGAGCTGCAGCTGGCAAACTACAACTTCGAGAGTTCACATGTGTAAGCAATTGTACCTTATTTTAAAAATATATTTTTAATTAAAAAAACAATATTTTTCCAAAAACCAATTACCAACTTATTAAAAAAAAAAAAAAAAAAACTACCTACCTACCCAGCAAACACAGGAGCTCCCTGGGAGGTCCTAATATTAGGATGATGCTCCTTAAATAGGGATATCCTTACAAGGATGTACTGGGGACCTCCCTGGTACATCCTAGTAAGGAGGACTCTTCCAAATTCAAGATGGCTTATTCTAAAAATGGCAACTGCCTAATTTAGGGAGGGATATCCTAAAAAAAGGCAGAATTCTTCCTAAAAAAGGCAGATTACCTCCTAAAAAAAGGCAGACCTTCCTTTTTTAGGACGGTCCTCCCTAAATTAGGCAATTGCCTTTTTTTAGGATATATTACACTAAAAATGGCCGCTATTGAAATATTTATATAGGTTTCGTTAGCTGTCAACAGAGTACTCTGCCCTTCAACTTCAATATAGATTTATGTTTTACTCAGATATCTTTATTGTTTGTTTTAAGTAGGTAAGTTTTATTATTACCAAAATCTGGCAAAAATTATAAGAGTTTGTAACAAAATGAGACACGTTGCTTTACATGATAGGACAAATGTGTATTTCCTCTTTAGTAGTTGTCCCCTGCAAGTTGTCCCTGCACTCCGATCCATATTATTTGTAGGTATGATGCATTCAAACTATAAATGAATAAATTCCTTCAAAGAAATGAATGATAGCAGCTGATCTGACGCTGTCATGTTGGTGTTTGTTGTCGGTGTCCCGCAAGTGATGCAAAAATGCTTCACTTTTTGGTGGAGTGAGCCTATACCCCTGTCCTGTCAGCGTTGGTGTATATCTATCCGCTATCGATCTATATATTATATCGCTCTGTCGTGTATTAAATATATTAAATAAGGCATTTTGAAAAGGCACTCAATTGTAATATCGTGGAAAATGATCTACCTAATCTAGGAAATTATGTCCTAATTTAGGAGATGGATATCCTCAAAAAGGCAGAATTCTTCCTAAAAAAGGCAGAATTCCTCCTAAAAAAAGGCAGACCTTCCTTTTTTTAGGATGGTCCTCCCTCCCCAGGATGTACCTGGGAGCCATTTAGGATCCCCATTAGGAAGCTGTGGGGAGGCTTTTAGGATCATTTTAGGAAGGACTGGGGATATCCTACATCCTTAATTAGGAGGGACTGGGGAGGTCCCAGGTACAACCTTGTGTTTGCTGGGTATATGCTATAATTATAAATATTAAAAAACAAATATTTTTACAGATTCTAACAGGTAGTACCTACATAACACACTATGTATACAAGTTTGGATTACCTACCTTTTTGATGATTGTTTCAATATATCCAGCAATAGATCCCGCAACTTTTTAAAGGTTGCCACCGGAGAGGGTCATTGTCTATCAATTATATTCTTACGCAATTTCGTTTATAAATATCACCAACAATACTGACAACAAAAATTTGAATCATTTTTGACTATTAACTCATTAGTCATTAGTCATTTTCATAATGTGGATATAGTATATTAGGTACATATATTATATTGTATTGTAGAGTGGAGACTGTGTTGAATCGCAAGATGTCGCGAAGTGGCTCCAGCAATACACCCAACATCGCTGTACGTATGGAATATACACCCCTACCCAGCATACAATTGGATCAACTAGAACTTGATGACAATATAAGTGCTGCCAATGCAGGTAAATATTTTAATAATAGTCAGGTTTTAAATATGATCCTGTTGTCAGAAACTTGCATAATCGTTCGACATTTTTAATATTCACTAAATTTACATTGTTTGTGCTCTGCTATATGGAACCGCACCAAATCTTTTTTGAAGTTGCAAGCTTAGACATCTAAAGATAATATGTATGTAGTTCATGCTAATGCTAAGTTTAGACTTCATACAAATTACAAAATAATTGTTTTTGATCCTGTACCAACATTAAGGTCATAATTAAGTATAAGAATTACCAAAATATAGCTAAATAAAATAATAAATTATGCAAAGCAACTTATAAAATAATAAATAATAAATAATAAATAATTATAAGAAACTGGAATTGATACTGACGTCTTTCTTTGATAGTTTCAGGTGTGTTGTTTGTGTATGTTCATGGAGCAAATGGATTAACCAGTGGTGATCACAGTGATTGCAACCCATACTGCATGGTCTTCAACAATAGGAAAAAAGTGAAGACAACACATTACTTGCGCAACAACTTCAGTCCGCAGTGGGAATCTAGAACCCAGTTCCTTGTTACGGACCGAGCCCAGGTGGCACTGTCTTTTGTTGTCTGTTCGTGGAGTCCGAACAAGATGGCAGACACTGACCTTCTTGGTTTGGCCATTCTTAATCTGGGATTGGTGAGTCAAGTTTAATTTTTAATAAAATAAAATTTGGAATTATGATCTCTTCGTCTTCACAATACAAGCCTTTTGTAATAAATACACTCAACAAAAAACAATACATTATTGCACATTATTTTTTCAGATCAATTATTGATCTATTGATTATTGAATTATGTACCTATATTTTAATCAACATCAGCAGAGTGTAGAAACTAGAAACTAAAATAGTGCATGAATTTGTGTGTGCTGAGGCGCAAAATCTTTCCAAACTTTCCTGATCAAAAATGTTTTCATTTTAATAATAACTAATTTTTCTTTTTCAATATTAGTTAATATTTAATTTAAATATTATATCACCTCCACGCAATATATCACTAGTCACTACTCCCGGGGAATAAGCGGGTAAGTCAATTTTTGGTCAAAATGAGTTAAGTCACTTTTCCTATAAAGTGAACTCGTATATTTCATTTGAAGTAATACCAGGTATGTCAGTCAATTTATTCCTATTAAAATAAGGTTTTGCGTATAATCAGACTGTTGAAAATCCTCGGAAATGTAAGGGGGAAAAATCAAATAAGTCAGTTGGCTATTTTTAGACTGTATTTAGCCACACCTCGGTTCGGGGGTAAAAGCAGATATGTCTACAGAACTTGTTTTACTCGCCTTGCTAACGGTACTTACCACAGTTTTATAAGTTATGTGTAGAAGAGTTGGATGAAGAGATTGTGTCGACTAACTTGATAATTATATTTCGTACCTTTATACTACACTTTAAAATTACAATATGTTAAATCTTGTAATGAAAAGGGTTTCAGTGAACTAAGTGAAATTTCATCTTCGCATACTTTTTCCTAATATATTTAGTATTGGGAATAATAAGATATGTCAAGTATTGAACGAGCTAAATCAAATAAGTCAACTAAAACTCAAAGAAAAAATAATTTTCCATACAAATTGTGTATATAACTTGTGTGAGTGTGTAGAAATAAAACCATATGAGCATTCAAGTAAGTAATCTTATGCACAAGTTAAAAAGAGAAAGTATTTCAAACTTTGTTTTCGTTCTCCTGAACAATTCACTTTTGTGACTTACCCGCCTTTTCCCTGGGAGTAGTGATATATTTGAGAGTGCCATTGAGTGTAAATGTTGGTATACCTACTGATGTTTTCCTAGGACGATCGATGTGTTGTACGTCGTCAATTGGCATTGAGTGGCAATGCTAATTCAAATCCAGCCAGTATTACTGTGTCCGTCATATTCCGAGGTGTTGCGTCAGTAGGCCAATCGGAAGTGAGCTACCATGAGGTAGGAACACCGACAGGCGGTGATGAAGATGAGCCAGTGCCATTCAACCGTGGCAAGCGAGGCAGTAACACTTGGATGCAGCAAGCGGTATGAATGTGCATTACATAACATTATAAGTTTGCAGAGCTAATGGCAGTATAGGTACCCTTTAAGTGCTACTTTTTCTACTTTCTGCAACCCAAAATAAAATAAATATAGACTAATCATATTGAATTATTGTGTCAAACACAAAAATTGCAGTTAATGACAATGTTCTCCAACCAAGGAGAATGTAGCATTTCTCTGGCTAAATTATGCATCTCATTTTGTTAATTTGATTTTAATCCAATTTCAGAAAATGTTGCTTACACATCGTGACCAAGAAGTTAGCTCCGACATCAGCAATCTCCTCTCTAACGGTCTAGGGTTAATGGAAGTTACATTAATCAGGTGAGAATACTAAAATGACTAAATTCTCAAATAGGTATTCGTGAATGAATTTGATTGAATAGGTACTTAAGCTACGTTTACAGCTTGCCGTTGATGCGCTCGACGTTCAACGCTCGGCGTTGGCCAATCAAGAGGCTGAACGGCGAGCGCTTGAGCACTGTCGTTCAAGGTCAAAAGAAAAACCACATTCATTTTCAGCGCCGAACTTGAATGACGGGCTCGTTAACGGCGAGCCGTAAACGTAGATTTATTCTTTATACTCTTGGCAATTGTGTGGTGCAAAACAAAATAATTGTATTGTGATGTGTGTGATTAGAGCCCGAGATCTCGTCTCGAAGGATCTGAACGGCTTCAGTGATCCGTACTGCGAAGTCAAGGTCAATGGGGAATGTAAATACAAGTCAAGCGTCCGGAAGAAAACATTGAACCCAAGCTGGGAGGAAAGCGCTATTATGGGACTTCCAAGAGCTGGCGAGACACTAGATGTGGTGCGTTTGCATTAGGACTTCTAATTAACAATTCTTGTTAAACTACTTAGTTATTTTTACATCATACTATTTTTAAAGTAAAAATGATGATTTCTGAGTATGACTATATCCAGTAATCCATTTTAGGTATTGTGGGATCACGACACCTTTGGTATGAAAGATTACCTTGGAAGTGTGACATTCTCTTTGGAGGATATTCGACGAATCTCAACGCTTGACACTGTGCAGTGCAGCCAACTACAGGGTGTTAAGACTGGCTTTGTTGAGCTTAGAGTCAAAGTCATATCTGAAGAAGCAGAGGTAAGAAACTAAAGGGAATTGACTGAATTCAGTATTTCAAGCTACTTCTATCAAGTAATTCAATTGCTTGAATATGAATTGGTAACTTATATTAGATTTATGCATTATTATTTGTATTCTATTTGCAGCAGAGCGTACTGCTTGCATGCAGTAACAGTAGCACAAGCTCGCCACGGATCCAGCGAAACAGTGAATCATCAGAAAGTAGCTTTCCACGCAGGACATCCACGGAACGTTCAAAGTCGAGATTTCACATGGATCCAGTGCCTCCACCCACGCCACCTCGTACCGTTACTCTTGGGTACAAACTGCCTTCATCTCAGCCAGGTATTAATTTATTTTATATTTATTTATTTATTTCTGACGTTATTATAATACAGATTTTGGTTATTTTCATGTCCCAAGCAAGAAAAATGGTTTTCACATATGTAATTTTGGTTACCCACCTAGTATATTTTTTTTTTATTTTCAAACCCTGGTTCCAAATATTATTTGGGTCAGGGGGTAAGACAATTCATAAATTACATTACATAATTACATTCACTGCCTAACCAGACATACTAAGGCTATAAATTTCTCAATCGGCTAGCCGGACCGGTTGATATTTCTTCATCTTCTTCCTCCTCACTTTCTTCCTCCTCCATCTTCATAATTAAACCATTCCATATGTCGCTATTTTCCCACCAACTTTCCCCCTCAACCATCTTCCAGTCTTCTCCTCTTGCACTCACATCTTCTTCAATCAAGCTCTTCCACTGAGCTCTAGGCCTTCCAACACTTCTCTTTCTTATCACATTTATTGCTTCCAACTCTGTTCTGGCCATCCTTCCAATATCCATTCTCTTCATGTTACCAAACCACCTCAATCTCTCCCTCCCCAACTTAAATCCCAATCTCTCCACACCCAATTCCTTCCTAATCTTTGAACTTCTAATTCTGTCCAACTTAGTCACTCCTTTTGCACTTCTAAGAAATTTCATCTCTGAAGCTTGTAGCTGGCCAACCTCTTTCTCCCCAACATTCCAGGAAACAGCTCCATATGTTAATATTATTATTGAAATTAATCCTATATTGCAGAATCTTCCAATAGACATTCTCGATTAACGTAATATTCACATTTTCAACATTTCAATATGTTAACTGCAAAACCACATGTGTGCACTCTTTTCCATCTACTATGACTTTTTACAATTAAAAAATATTGCAAAATAAATCATTCCTCTAAATCACAGTCTCAATACCACGGTCGTCATACAAGTAAGGAGAACCTTAAAAAAACACGTATTTCAAACTAACAGATTGATGTGTAATGATAAATAAGCTTCCATTGAAGAAACCGACTATTTGCCTTCTTATGATATGTATAAAAATATACAAAAAACATATGTATTGGTTGCTTTTTTTTAAAAAAAGGTATTAATTTGTAATTGACATTTTCCTCTGGTAAAAACTAAAAACTAAAAAACCATTAATAGTATCAATGGGGTTGGATGTTCTTGTATGGACACAAGGGTATGATTGAACATGAAAAAATTGGAACTTGATAAGAGTCTTCCACATTATCTTGCAAACTGAACATTCCAGATGCAGGCAGCTACAGCAGTAGGTCGAGTTCTCCTCACACTGTTCCAATGGTGACAGTCACAGACTTACAACCAGATAATGGAGATACAAGTAAAATCTCACCCAGCTCTCTCAGCCCTTCTTATGACGGCAGTTTAAAGAAGAATGTGTCAGAATATAGCAGTTTCAGAGTCATGAAACAGAAGGTACCTATACTCAACTTTGACAATGTCATCTTTTTCCATTATATTTTACTTGTACTTATTGAAAATAATCAGTCGTGCAATGATTTAAAACACTCAGAACTCATAGTGTTTGTCACTGAATTGCATTTGATTTTGGTGTACATATATCCGAAATTTTGAATAGCGGCTTCTTCAACATTATACAAGTACTAGAATAATTGTATGCTATTATAGCATTAGCTTTAGCTCTCATGTGTGCTATAGTGGATTATAGTGGAGTCCACTAGTCCAAATTTGGAAATGCACTGTAAGTAGTCTACTTACTAATTCAAGCTAATTCGAGCTTGAGAAATCGAAACATTTATGGACACAAACTGAAATCTTTCAACTTTTGGAGCAAAGATTAATTCAATTAATTAGTTAATTAAAATGTCAAATAACACGAATATTTTAAGTATTTAGCAACTTTTTGGAATTATTAATTAAGAGTTAAAATAATGTATAGCTAGGTAACTACATTTTAATTACTGAAGTGTTTTTATTAGTAATTAAACTTTGATTACCTAATGACTTATATATTTTTTTTAAAAATAAGAAATTAAAATAATTTCCAAATTGTAATAATTATATTTGAATATAGATTTTTAAATTTTAATGCATTTACCAAATCTTTTTGTTTAATACGTCACACAACATGTTTTGGCTCGAGTCTAAAATTATTAATCAGAATAAAAGTATTAAAATTTAAAACACTTTTATGGCGGTTTCGACTGGCTGCACTGAAGTGACATCAGTTGTCACCATACAAAACTCAATGCAAATTTCAAACCGAGTGCAAACCTAGTGCGCCCCAGTGCGACCAGTCGAAAACGCCTTAAGATTCAAAACAAATTTGTGCATTGTGCTTAGTAGATATGTATTCATTCTTATGGATTATCGTCGATCAATTATTATACCTTATTAATTCGAGGATTAATTTTAATTTCTTAATCTGATTTATTGCATTTTATCATATTTTTATAAATTAAGGTAAGTTTTTTTAAAAATCATATGTAATGTATTTTATTTAAACTCTTAAAAAAATTGCTAATAACTTAAGTAAAAAATGTGTGTATCTTGACATTTTTATTAAATATTTTAATAGTAGGGAATATGCATGAATTTATTAAAAACTATATTTCAAAAATACAACATATTTGTTGGTAATCATTTCATACAATTTTCACACTAAAAAGTGTAAATTTTCACTCATAAAAATCTCATGAAAATCAGTGAAAATTTTGGTGGAAAAGCGACATCCCGGCCAGTGATGTCATTTATCAACCAACAATGATGTTGCCATGGTTGCAATAAAATATGATATCACTCGCCATGAGGCCAAGTCTTAAAACTTTCGCCTTCAGGACGCAAACAAACGCTCTTGGACATCAGACAATAAGTACCATTCAATGTAAGAATGACGACCTTGAAATCTACTGTCAACTGTTTAGTTTAATTTTAAATAATGTTTTAATGACGGTATAATATCTGTAATAATAATTATAATGTTAATAAATTGTTTCCATTATATTAGTGGATGACAATCAAATAAGTGGCTTGATTTTATGTTTCTATGTCAATCATTCTTACAGTAAATGGGACTTATTCACGTCTGAGAGCATTTGCGTCCTGAAGGAGTATGTTTTAAGACGTGGCCTCCGGCTCCAGGATGGCGTTTCCCAACAAAATTTACACTGCTTTTTTTTCATATTAATTTATGAATGAAATTTTACGCTTTTTAGTGTGATTGACAGATAATAGTGTGATTTACTAACAAATATGTTGTTATTTTGAAATATTGGATTTTAACCACATTAAAAATCTTTGCATATTCCCTATTGGCCAATTATTTCCTCCAAAAGTTAAAGGAATCCAGCTTGTGGCTATACTTTCTTGAATTTCTTATGTTCGAACTAGTAAGTAGGTACCTACCTACCTACACACATTTTCAAACTTGTATCATAATTTGCACAATATTTAGACTGGGAACCCTAGCTTTTCGGTGGTGTGGCAGAGTTAAACTAAACTTCACCTTATAAAATACAGTAAGAATGTTATTTATTAAATATCTAAAAATGTTGAAATAATCATTAAACACAATCATCATTAATCATCATTAATAATCATCATTATACACCTACTGTGTACACCTACTGAGTACTACAGTTATTTTTCAATTTTGCTCAAACAGGTGAGGAATGGTTTAAAGCTACGACGCTTTAAATCAGAAGTGTGTGTTCATGACAAGTCTAATGGTAAGGCAATGAATGGCAATGGAATGTCATTCAGTATTGAGCCAAGTGGAGGTGGAGAATCGGACGCAACTGAACTTTTGCAAATGTCGGGGCTGACCCATGCAGTTTCTCAACCAAATATTATCTCACCTCTGTCCAGGCTCAAGCGACCAAATGGTGAGAATGTTTCATTTCATACACAATTATACTCCCATCTACTAGTCTACTACACAACAGCATATTTTAGTCTAGATTAATACGAGGGGGGTACCTACTAAAAGTAATGCAAATTTCAATTGTTGTTGTAATGTGAAATTTGTGAAGGTGTGCTTCTTTAATTGTATTCTACGATAAAAATTATGTTTTACTTTAAGTGTATTGCCCCAAACCAGCCACTGGTCCAAGGGGCATAGTTCGTGGAGAATTGTAATTTCATTTATTAATAGAGAATTTGAAACTGAAAAATAATACAAGGTGATAAGTAACTCTTCCTCTATACACCGGTATCACTTAACATTCTCCGAGTCAGTTAGCCCATCTCTTCATTAATATTCGGAAAAAAACATGTTAATTACATTGTAAACCCTCTTCTTCCCTGACAATAGGTAGGTACATTGTTTGTGTGATCAAATCATGTCCCCAAAGACTGTCCTTGGTTAAACTGAAAGGTAGAAGTTGAAGGGTTTAAGATTATGAATGTATCATGGATGGGAACACATCGACTGCCCGGATCTGCTGAATGCCTGTGTTATTGCCAAACAACAGATCTGATTCTGATATTCTGATTCAGCAGAATATTATTGGAGAGTTGGGTTTATACCCACGTTCACGCAAACACATCTCTTGACACTCACAGAATGTCTAGTGATACTGTTGTATAGATGAAGAGTTAGGAACTCATCACCATGTGCAATTTTAATGATATATTTCAATTAATAGCAAAGTTCTGCCCAAAGTTGTGTTTGGTATCGCCCTCGTACATAGCAAAGGTAAATTCCTGTATCTAGAACAACTAATTTCTATCATAGTAGCAGTTATTAATTATTTTAAAAAGTTGTCATATCTACTCACATAATTATTTGAGTCTCCTCTCAAATTCTACTCCGTAGCCTAATATCTAGATACGTAATAAAAATTTAAATGAAGAACTTCATTAGATATTGTTGTGGTTCTTGTAATCAGTTCATGTAACTAGGTAACTTGAACTTGACTATTGGATTTAAATACAGGGACATGTATTTGTAGGTAGTACTCGTTTCTAGAATGTAGTAAATAACTTCATTTTATTTCCCAATTAACAGATTTAAAAGTGGGTTCTACACATCACCCTGATAACTACACTGGCATTGAAGGCAAAGTAATTCAAGCTCAGGGCCTGCATGTAGCGCGTGTGGCACAAATCTATTGCCGTATTAAGTATCAAAAGTAAGTCAACATTTCTCTTCTAGTAGACAATGTGCTATTTAAGACTTGTTGGTTCTGTGTAAAATTGTTCAATGCATTCTGGTGTAAAAATCCTGACTTAGTTTGATCTAATAAAACAACCATCTAGTGGAGCGGTCGCTCCACCCAGCCAAGTCGTACCGTACACTCACACTCACTCAACAAACCGTAAATGCATTATAAACTGAGGAGCAGACCAACCACTTTTACTGTAAGCAACAACATGGCATTTTCGGCCTACTGGATCTTAAAATTGGAAAATCTCACATTGTTGCGATATATCTTAATTTCGAGCTATGGCCCACCCCACTACATGTACCAAATTAGGGAACAATATGTTATGCCGTTTGCGAGCTAGAGGGCCGTGAAAAACGTGAAATTACACCCCTTTTAAAACCTATCTTGATCTGATGATGATGATGATGATATCAGGAAACACCGCAATCACCGCCACAGCCTAAACGGCTGAGCCGATCGATCTGAAATTTTCACCACATGTGCACTTTTGGCGTCTGAGGTGCCTTTTTATAAAACCAACAGGAAGCCGCCATTTTGAAACCGGAAGTCACGTCATATCTCGAAAACGGCTAGACCGTTAGGAATTAAACCAGCGCCAAATGATTCTGACGGTCATCTATATGGAATATCAATAGTTAAAGTAGAGATGTACTATTACCAAAACCGGAAATGACGTCATGAAAATGAAGAACTAGATTTTAATGACCTCTTACTACAATAACTACACATTCAGAAGGCTTATAATGATACATAACATTTATAGAAATAAATTCTAGGTGGCAGTTATTTCAGTCGCCATTTTGAAAACCGGAAGTGATACCATATCTCGAAAACGGCTGGACTGATTGGAACGAAGCTTTCGCAATTCTTCATGGAATATCACTTTAAGCTTAGTATATATTGAGCACCAAACACAATATTTCGTATTAACCAATTCGGAAATGGCGTATTTTTTAAAAGTATTTAGTCATTGTTGCTCCGATGTGTGTTACAAGTTGTGTAAATAAACTAAAAAAATAAGTGATATCCCCATAAAAAACACTCCGTGTAAAAATACCAGCCAAGTCTCTTCAACTATAAAAAATAGAAGAAATCTAAAAATTCAGCACTGAAATGTAGTGATATCAAAAAATGAGCCAAGTCAAAACTTAATTTTAAAAACCAAAATATACTTGGCGCATCGTTTTTAAGGGCATTATAGGTATATTTTATATATTTTGGTACATTTGATTTTTGGCATATGCTTCTATACTATTTATATACACGATGCGCCAAGTATATTTTGGTTTTTAAAATTAAGTTTTGACTTGGCTCATTTTTTGATATCACTACATTTCAGTGCTGAATTTTTAGATTTCTTCTATTTTTTATAGTTGAAGAGACTTGGCTGGTATTTTTACACGGAGTGTTTTTTATGGGTACAGTTTATATTAAGCCAAGCTTTTCAGAATTGCATCAACTTATGTATAGGTACGTAACGTACCTATACCTTCTACTGATAATAAGAGAAATTAATTTTCTGGACAACTTTTTTAGGATTGAATTATTGAAGTTACATCACATTGCCACTTGTCTTTACATAGCACTTGGTACTTACAGGAAAACACTATTATTTTAATAATACGATGTTAGTGTCAATTCTTTTGAGGTACCTAAAAAATGAGTTTTTGTCCCCTAATTTGTGATACCTATAATTAACATTCATAAAATTGACTTCAACCAATTGGAATTTGGAAATAACAGATGCCATCTCTATTGTGAGTTGCATGTAGGTACCCTCTCATTTTTCTCAACTCTACTACAATTATGATTTATATTTTTTACGTTATTAATTTTACCTCTCAATTTTGCATAACAACAAATAATTTGTTTCTGCACTTGACCAGCTGCACGAGTCCAGAGAAACTAATGCGTACAGGACATAGCAGTGGTAAAACAATTGCCAAGTCGAGGCTTTTGCCTGCAATGCCAAACCTTCGCTTTGATCTCCACTTTCAACTAGATCACCTAGATAGCTATCCACGCCATGCTGTGCTGCTTTTCGAAATACGGAGTGCAGGCAAAGAAGTTGTTGCCGTACGCAAAGTTACGCTACAAGAACTGCTTTCGGGTAAGGGGCTGATGAATGCGATAGAAACAGTATAGGTACCCTGATACAATTTTAAAAATGTGAATTGTGTAAATTCTTCTATTTTTAAGATGTCAATGAGTTTGTTTTTAATCTCCAGCAGCTTCACCAGAAACCAATGAAGTGCGCACATGGGTCTCTTTAAACAACGGAGCCCTGCTCGAAATTGAGATAGCCCATAATCGAGAACTGAAGAAACCATCGCGGAAGATCTTCCGCAGTTGGTCCGTTCACCGAATTGGAAAGATCTAAATCGATTACAGAATATACTTCATTTTGTGGCCTAATATATCTATTCATAATATCCAAGGTATCTATATCAAACTAGGTACCTACTATCTATGTAATTTAAGAAGGTTACAGAGTGATTCCTCACTCACTTGTTTGGACAAATATTAAAATGTGAATTTTAGATATTTTTTTAAAAATCTCCAGAAGTAGGTATTCGCGTTTAAAATCAAAGGAGTCGACATCTGGATACTGCTTCGCCAACTAACCTACCTAGGAGTAATATCTTTTGTTTTTCATTTGTTTTCATCTGTCAATTGATGTTCAACCGGTGAATTTACCTATTAAAAGCAAACTAAAAGCAGCAAATCGATATTGTAGTGTTCCTCAATGTTCAAACAAAGAAGCGACAGCTGCAGATGGACTCTCCTTTCATGTATTCCCGAAGGATACTGTGCGGGAGAAACAATCATCTGCAATCTGCTTTGAAGGTTGGCAAGAGGGTTTCCAAATGCATGTTAGCTTCATTATTCTATGATGTTAGTGTGTGGGGAACATTTCAAAGCAGATAACTTCTTTTACTCTGGTAAGACTTGTATTATATTGTTTTGATATATCTGAAATAAGTTCATAAATCGTCAATGAAGGCTGCTCTAAGCCGAAAACACTACACATTACTTCTATACACCTTGTCTATCCTACACAGGACAAGTGCTGCTACCTAACCAGGTTTTAAACGCCAATACTGATGACTATGCTGTAATGAATTAACCAAACTTAAAAAAGGACTCCATAACAATTTTAATATAGTAAAAAACTATAAAAAACTGAGCAACTCGTTGGCTCTCTATTTCCATAAATGACTTTCTCGTCTTGACTGAAAATCTCCTTGGCTGATTACTTCCATTTTAAAATATTATATAATGTATAGATTCAATATTATGTAATATATTCCTTGTGTTAGTGTAGTTGTAGTACCTACTATATACATATTTATTTTAGACTTTAATTTTGTACTTTTCAAATGCAATATTATTATGTAAGCTACTCTATTATCACTCAGGGTAGCTAATAATAGCTATGTACTAGCTAGGAGGGTATATGTACCTAGTAATAATACAGATATTGTATATCTGTTGAGCTGCAATTGCACAACTTTTCTAATTGTAATGAGACACTATCGTGGGAAATGAAATTAATGGTTGAATTATCAACATATCTGATTAATTATAGAACAATTATGAGTGACTGAATATGATAATTGAATATGAACTACATTGTGAACACCCCACATTTACTGTTTGAGGCACTTGCAGAGTAACCATCGATAACATAGCTCAGTGTAGCTTCAGGTATTGCAGCTAGCTGAAATGCTGATTTTGTTAGATGTTGGTCATTTAGGCCATTCAAGGTCAAACATTAGTATTTCTATGTTACTATGTTTTAACTGTAACATCATCCGAGATGTTTCAACCAAGCATTTAATGCATTGAATGCATTTTTACTTCAATTGCAAGCACCTAACCAACATCGTGCGTCGTTATAACTTTTAAATTATTCAAATTATGAAGGCCGGAAGTCCATTTTCTTGATTTTGTGTTGCCCACTTTTGGAATGAAGTAATCATGCTCTATCAATTAGGTACTGGTTTAAGAGCTCACCTCAAAGAATCATTGAAATAGACTTTGGGCCTTCTACTCCGAGGTGCAGATATTATAAAGACAATATTTGTGCATACTCGTTTCAAAGGGAAAATGTCCATATTTTTTCGTCTTCATGAGTTTGGGCACTAATATTGTCTTTATAAGTTGGTGCTGTAATATTGCAAAAATTGATTTGGTTGCTGTTGCAAGGAACCCAAAATGTAAATGAAACTGTGTGCTTTTGAACAAGATTTCAAAACATTCCAAATAAAAGAGTCATAGAGGTAAAGTAATAATTCTAGTCACATTGTTGGCATAAATGTAACAGATTTGGCAAAATATTTGGTAATAATAATACAAAATGCGCACTACAAATAAGTAGGTAGTAGTAGTAGTAGTACGTCTAGATGTATTGTATGTACTCGTATGTCCTACGGTATGTCTTATTATGGAATCAAATATATTTTAATTATTAAATGGAAAACATAATGGTCGTGTAACAAATGTATCTGAAAGTCAATCCTGTCCTTATCCAACTGAAATGAGCGACAACTTAATAAATTAACACAAAAGCCAGGTACACCATACCTATCTGATGCACGTAGCAAGATGGTCATCATTTGTTGCTATGTTTGACAAACACTTTCTATATCTCTATTAATTATATTCATAATTTATTAAGCGAGCGACTCCTTTTGGCACGGGCCTTTGTTTTTTATCTAGTTTTTTCTGCTACTAACCAATAGGTACAGTGGCGGCCGGTGCCTTGTATAGTAGGTGGGGCGCAATACCGAAGTTGTCCTCGACCCCACGGGGGGTCTGGGGGGAACCCCCAGCCGGCGGAGCCAACCCGCCGGAGGCGGAAATTTTTGAAATAATGAACACTATCAAGTCATAAGTTAATGATTTGGGAGCGTTCCATTTAAGTTTAGAGTAGCTGAGAAATCGCACTTATTACGTCGTGCGGTAAGTAGTTTCTTCTGTCATCAAAAGCATAGCCGGGTTTTCTCTGATTCCGCACCAAGTAGAGGCGCGCTTTTTTATCAGGTTTCCCCGTAGCCGTCTCATTTTCATCTCGCATATGATTCCATTTTATTTTTCCATACTAATATTGTTGTTGATTCTTATATTGTTGCCTAGATATAATATTGTTCCATGAATTCATTAAAGCATTGTTGAGTTGACACTCGACTCAACAATGAGTCTGGTAGCGATTGGACGAGTTTTCCTATTGTTGTTAAAAATTCGTTCTTAGTGCGCATACGATACGGCATTTTCGACGATTTTGGAAAACATTGGTTGGCTTATATTTCTATTAGGTAAATAAAGAGCAAGCAGTGAAACAAAATAACGCGTTTATAGTTCACAACCACACATTCATGTGTGCCATTCCATCCAAAGATAAAAACATTGACTTGAGAATTTTGTGTACTAAGAAGACACACAGCTCGACAAAGTTGATGCGCCACTTACATTATGAGTCTAGTAGAGTAGGAGACAATGATGTACCGATAGGTACTGATGAACAAAACATAATTTACACTGATAATTATTTAATTTATCTGAAGAAATCCATAAGAAAAACATTAACGCTTCAAAACGATTAGCGGGAACGTTGAGTGATGGACGAGAAGTATGATCGACGAGCTAAAAGCATCAAGTCCGATGATTGCCGAATGCCGTCGGCACAAAGATTCTGTGCCCCAACACCGCGGTTCGGCTCGAGCGCTGCTATGGCGAGAACGCAAGAGCGCATGCGTCAACTTCTAGAATGACGTCACGAATGGGGCACGGATTAGCTGTGCCCCTGGTTGCCTACCCAGCCAGGTGCCGCTAAGATTTCAAGCGGGCGACGGAATATACAGTAATTTCATTGATTTGGAGAGCGTATGGATGGGAGTTTCAACATTTTACATTACAAATTGAACATTTAAATTGTTCAAATTGAACATTTAATTTGTTCTCAGAATAATTATTGGTTGTTATTTGCAGAATATTATAATAAATCATTGAGGAATTAAATTATATTTTTTTTTAGGTATAACCTGATATTTTAGGTAGGGCACGTGCCCCTGTGCCCCAATGCACCAGCCGCCACTGGATAGGTACACAGGTTTCACCGATCGCTCTGAATTTTTTTTAACACACGTAAAAACCACCTTTACTGTTTGCAGTTCCAAATTTTTTGAAATCCTTTCTATGGTTAAATAAAATTAACGGAGTGTATATTCTTACGTCTAGAAGTAACAATAAGACAAATGTAACGTCTAGACTCGATTTGCCAACTCGATTTGCCAAGGGTTGCGGGGGGGCTTGGCCTCCACTTCTATGACTTGTTTAATTATATATCTGATATTCACTATTTCATAGACTCCTTTATTATTTTTTAAACATTGAAAAAACTTTAAAATAATAAGCATTTTATGTAGGGTGACAGTTAACTAAAATTCAATTGTTTTCCCCTTACATTACAAGGTGGTTTTGGTCTGACTTAATTTCTTCACTATTCAACCAATGAGTGAGTCTGGATGTAACATTATTCTGTCGTCTCCAATGAGTGAGACTGGACGTAACATTATACAAATGATTATTCTTACGGCTAGACGAAACAACATACCTACATAGGGTAAAATTAAAATAAATATATCCTGATTTGTTAAAAAACAAAATGGTCTTCGATAAATCTGACCAAACTCATACTTTTCATGGTCATTAAGACCAACATTGTCTCTTATTTTACAAATTTTCAGCCCAATCAGTCAAGAACGTATGCACTTGAAATTTTTAATATCTGTCAGAAATGAAGTATCAAAATGAAAAGAAAATTTCACTGCAACTGAATCTGATTTGCATAGTACCAGAGTGTTAAGATGGCTAATCTCAAATTTCAACAAAAAACAAATAGGTACTTTTTTGTTGATTGAGTGGCTCATATTTCATTTTAATAATGGTTGTTTTCTGTACGTTTTGTACGCAATTCCGGTTTGAGAATTTGCTCGGACCGGTGCTCGCTCGTCAACGCGTTACACTGAGCGTTTTCTTAATATGATTTAATCAGTCTTCATAGCCGACGGCCCTATTCTTGCTTCATGGGCACAGATTATGGCTGCCCGCGAAAAGCTAGCATACTAGTAGCTATAGATACCGAGATAAACGGTCCATGTGTCTCAACTGTAACTCTCAAGCAGTGCCCGCAAGGTCAGCTCCTGGTCTGCCGACCGATTTTAGCTTGAACACATAGTAGCGTTGATGCTGAGCAGTAGCGGCAAGCGTGAACTCGTTAACCATAGACAAATTCGTGCAATGAAAGAGCAACGAATGGATTTTATATACAAATAATTACTTGGCAATTATAGGTAGCATAATAGTGTCATGTAAGCTACTTTATATTAATGCATGTTGGTTGTGCCCCTCCTCCCAAACAAATTTAAGGTCAAGAGCTGCCAATGATGTTTGATAATCAATGCTACAACATTAAACTATGCTAGGTAGAGTAGGTAGCCAAACCACCCAATCTAGTAAAAAATGTGCACTGGTCGTCGTCAATCAAAAATGTGTAGAATACTCTTGTTCTGGTCGTAAAACTAAAAGCCAGATTCTTTCAAAGAACCGATCTGCAAGAATTCAGGAAAGAACTCAACTGCACAATTCTTCCGCAGTCCTATACTCCTCAACTGATCTGAGGAAAGAACTGCCCAGTTCTTCCTCAATCCTTATACTCCTTGTCTTCATGCACTTCCATGCACAGATAGGTAGGTACACTCGACAATTCATAAAACAGTATTTCAACGAAACAGATTGGCTGCTTGTCAGGTTCATTGACAATCAATCCTTGTTATTATCAATGACTTCATCAGACTTCATCAGATGATGCCATCACATTTTTTTCAGACAATCCATTTCTTTCAAATACCGTTTTATGAATTGTCGAGTGCACCTACTTCAAGTTAGTTAAAAAATAATTATAATGTAGAATGAAGTTTTTGTACGCAAGACCGGACAAAATATTTATTTCCTTACTTCTAAATACATTAGATAATGTATTCAAATTCAGATTTAATACGAGGAAATTTACAAAATGGCTTGGCTTGTCAACGGACACTAAATATCAATGGTAAAAGCTACAAATTAGGTACCTACGTATGGTATAATGATCTGTTATTAGAGAGGAAGTGATGATTTTATCGCTTAAGCATCATATAGTAAGTTGAGCATAGCATGTGAATTAATTTTTAAAATGCTGCGAGCTCAAAATGTTCAGATATAAGAAACTAGAATGAGCAAAAGTCATCGCCTTGAGGTAGGAGCGATTTCATCCCCAACGTCTGTGAAGGAAAGAAAGAATAGATTTACTAATGTCACGTATCAAGAATTTGACCATTACCTACTCTACGATTTGATATAGGGATGGAGCGAACCTGGATTTTGATATCGACTATCGATATCATTTATATATCGATATATATCGATATCGCGATATATCGATATATTGAAATATTGAAATATCGAAATATCGATATATTGAAGTATCGATATATTGAAATATCGATATATTGAAATATCGAAATATCGAAATATTGAAATATCGAAATATTGATATATGACAATATTATATTTCGATGTAGGTATGGAAATATTGATATATCGCATAAATGCCGTAAATTGCTCCTAAAACTGATAGGAAATTCAAAAGAAAATTTAAATAGAAATAACAGAGCCGTTGCAAAATATAGGGTCACCGGCCAGATAAGAAAGAAATTTGAATAATCTGAGAAATTGTCCTAAAATGTGATAAACGCTGCACTGCAAATATGAATTATTTTGCCCTAGTAGGTATAAACTTCAATTAAGAATATAGTTGTATCATACGGTAAAGCTTCGATATATCGATATTTCAATATATCGATATTTCAATATTTCGATATTTCAATATTTCGATATTTCAATATTTCGATATTTCAATATTTCAATATATCGATATTTCAATATTTCGATATTTCGATATATCAATATTTCGATATTTCAATATTTCAATATATCGATATTTCAATATTTCGATATATCGATATTTCAATATATCGATATTCAATATATTCGGGTATCGATATTTCGATATTTTTTTGATATCGATATATATCGATATATCGATATTTTCTCCATCCCTAATTTGATAGGTACATACTTCTATTGTCCTAAAAATGTTGTTTCTTAGACGATTTTTTAATTAAAATTTGAAAGTAATTCTTTTAAGTATACCTCTATGTTCCAATCATCTCTTATTGAGAGATCACTCTCTAAGAAAGCTGTCAACTGATTATTAATGTATTATAATCAAATTATTAATTATAAAAGGTAGGAGGTACTTGCAGAATCTTTGCCATGCCCTTCACAAAAAGGAATGTTACCAAAATATAAAAATAAAAGTTAAAAATATTAAAAAACTTTAAAATATACTAATACATATATAGGTATACGAGAGATAGGCTTTTTATTATAGTAGGTAGGTATTGACTCGTGATTAGGAACCATTGATTTTCTTACAAATGCTTTTTACATGAAATTCAGTACCTACCTATGCACATATACACAATTTCTTTCTAAAATTTCTAAATTTCTTTTTCTTTTTTCCTTCAATTTTTTGCTTTATTATTAGGTTCTTTTGACGGAAGGGCAAACAAATTTTATTCATGAAATAGCCCCATATTCAAATTATTATACGAATGCAACTTTACTTTTTCACGAAATTTGCGGAAAATTGACGGTATTGTTTCTTAAATTCCTTGTAATGTGCGTAAAAACAAAAACCATTACAACATTTATTTATAATAATTATAAAATGTATGTAAGTAAATGTTGTAATGGTAAGTACTAGGTAGGTATGGTAAATGATGTGATTGAACTTTGTATAAAATATAGGTGTACCTCTTTATTTCTTTTCTTATTCTTTGCAGCTTTGAGCTTTTCCTATTTTCTTTAAAGCCAATACAACTTTTATTCTTTCACTCCTGTGGCCTCCTTTATATGACAAAACTAGACAACTTGGTAATATTTTAATACTGCACAGTATGTTTTGTGAAGGTAGCAAAATTAAGGATTTTCATGCCACTTTTCAGTAAAACTACTGCATCATGATCAGTGGGCAATACAGCCTACAGGCAATACCTATCTAAATTTCCTAGTTGTCTCATTTTACTTGATAAAGGGCTAACTACACCGGAGTGCTATAATATGTAACTTAGTAGTGATGCCGTATCAAATGATATGAAACAACAAGGAAATTAATAATCGCCCTGCATGTGCCTTCTTTTGAGAAAATTAACAAATGGACCAATACAGCACGAGTAAAACAAAATTATTAGGTAGGTAGTAATGAAATAAATAGTATGACATAGGCAGAGAGGCTACTTACTTTTACCATCGCAAGCCACTATCTTCACTTTGTCCACCTTGGCAACCTCTTGCACCTCACGAAATTCAACGTCATTGAGCATGAATGTCCATACGTTGTCACAAAATCGGTAAGTATTAAGTTTTCCAGCCTGGAAAGATAATTATTTAATTACAAAAGTTATACCTACACTGTGAGTTGAATGAACCACCTAAGAGTTTCTAGTAGGTTTAAAACCTTTAAAGACAACCTGCTGCAGCGCCTTAGTGGTTCTTGAATGGCTCTACAATTTAAATAAAGATCTGGAATTGAAAAATTTGAAAATTCAAAGAAAAAATGCCTGCAGGGCAACAATTGGAAGGTTGTTTGATTAAGGTACCTAATTTGTCCATTAAAGACGGCTGGGTAGTGAGTTTGACCTTGAAGAGTTTTTTAATCGATTTTTATCAATATCTTTTTCCAGTGTAATTGTTAACAAAATAGGGCTATGGACGTGAATTCAGAACAGTTTAATGAAAATAATTTCATAGTTTGGAATAAGTTATTAGTTTTATTTTGTCCAACAGGTGTTTAGAACCCGAAAATTTAGTACATTTCGAGTTCTAAAAGTTCGGAACTCTGGAAAGTTTCGAGTTCTGGAAAAAGATATTGATAAAAATCGATTAAAAAACTCGTCAAGGCCACGCTCACTACCAAGCCCTCTTAAGGCCAGGTAGGACAAACTTTGGATTAGCTAACTAGCAATAGTTAGTAGGAATTCCACAACCGATACGGCAGTAGCCAAACTATCTCCCGCTAGGGTGCTGCCATCAGTTTTGAGCGCAAGTGTGAAGTACAAAATTAAAACTCGCGAAACTTTATTTTGACAGGCATAAGAAGACTTACTGATTAGTTACATATATTTTTTACTATAGTAGGTATAATAAAATGTGTAAAAACTAAAAATAAGAAGATATCTAATGCAATTTCTTTTTCAATGTGAAGCGACATCCTCTCAATTGTTTTAATTGAAAGTTACAAAATTCCATTATGCAATGAGTCAGTTCAAGAGAGCACTGGAAACAAAAATCATTACCTATGTGAGCTGTCATTACATGACCATATCATTACGTATTACACTATAATTTCTAATAATTATCCACTCTTGCGGTAAATAACCAAATATCAACATAAATGGTTATAATATTATTCATTTGCACATGACATCATCTCATTGTTGCGCGGCCATCTTGATGATACTTGTCAAAATGGCTGTCAATCTGTTTTTAATTTTAATTTTTTTTTTTGATATTATTTATGGTTCACCTGTGCAATTGTAGGCTGCAGAAGAAGTTCTTATAGGTATAAAACCACTCATTTACAAACTATCTTCGACTATAGCCGATAATAATTAGTTTAAATCGACTTGACAAACTATCACCAAAATGGCCGAAAATATACTTTTTTACATTGTTGATGTAGAACAAAAGGCGCTCGTGCAAACTATGAATAACATGAAAATACGGACTGTGGGGTAAGAAATACTTAAATACCCACTCTAGCGCTAAAGTGGCCAACCGGTTGTCCTAGCTTTGCATTGCCCCATAGGATTCACTAAATTCCACTAACAATTAGAGGTCAGTTAGGGTACCCGGGTACAAACCGGGTACCCGGGTACGCCATTACCCGAGTACAATGGCAAGTACTCGGGTATCAAAAAAAAAACTATGAATCGAGTTAGAGTTTTTTTTAGAGTTAGAATAGACTTTATCGGTTTATGCCATCAAATCTTTTTCAGCCAATCCGTTTCTTTCAAAAACCCAAAGTTTATCTTTTGTTGGGCGTACCTAATGTAATAATCCCTCCCATAATTACCAACACCATTCACTACACGAATACAAAACAACGCACACAATTTAGTCCATATACGTTGTACCTACTTGACAATCAATACTAACGCATAGTCTTGGAAATATATTCGGTAAACGCTCCTTCTCCCTTTCCATATTAATTACGTCAGTTTAGGCTCCTCCCCCTCGACACGACACTAGCAAAGTTATTTGAATGTCGTGGGGGGTGAAAGGAGAATTTACCGAATATACCTCCATGACTGTACAATACACCGAGAATATTTACCTTAAACGTTAGGCGAGACTTTACTCTGGTAGCCAGGGAGTTGTTAATGGATTTATCGAACTGAAGTAGAACTTTGATAGCTAGTTGAGGGGTGATCTGTCCATACTGAAAGAAACAAATATGAAGTTTAAAACAGGTAGGTACCTACTAGGTAATACCTACCTACAACAAATTAATAAAGCATAATCTATTATAAAATTATAAAACAAATTATTATGCACTAAACATATTAATAAATTTAACTGTGGATTTGTTAAAGAGGTAGAAGGTGTAGATAATAAGAGTAGGTACCTAATAATAATCATTCACCCAGTTCGAAAGTTGGGTCAGGGGGATAAAGGGCTATTAAATCCTAAGCTACCAGGCTTGGCTCATATTCTTTCTTCCCCACCAGCTTCTTCCCCTTCTCCCTGTTTTCCAACCACCTTTCTTCCTCCACTTCTTTCATTCCTCAAGTCCCTCTTGCACATTGCCTGCTACCAACTCCCTCCACTTCTCCCTTGGACCCTTGCAACTTCGAACTCAACTCCCGACAAGAGGATGACCCTGTTCATCCTCTTTATGTGGCCATACCACCGTAGCTGCTCTCTCTCCAATTTGAAAGTCAACATTGCACTGTCAGTGTCAAGTATACAGTTCTAATTTTTTCACTCCAAATCTTGTTCTTTCCTTTTTACTCCTTGTATGCTTCATAAGAATTTCATCTCCGCTGTCTGAAACTGGATCTTCTTCTTTAGTACTCCATTCGCCACGCGACTGAACGGTATTTGAGTAATAATAATAATAATAATGTAATTTATTGAGCACATAAAATAGGTACCTACATAATTGGTCTGTATTCAACAATCGAGTCGTTGATCTTCCATACATCTATCTCTTCTCTTCAGCTGCTTCACCTCTTCACCGTTTACCTACTTCTTCTTAATTCATAATAGTCATTAAAATTGTGCTTCAATATCAGTGGTAATATTGGAAGAACATCCAAGCATTTGCTTTTTAGCTGAGGGAAAACCACTGAAAAAACATTCTCAGCAGGATGTAATCTTGATTCTTGTCTTCCAATGTCATGACTTCACGAATTCTCTTTCTTGAATGATAGCGAGTTTATCCTTAACGAGCGCCTTGAAAGCTTTTAAACTTAGGGTCTGCTCTTCTGTTGTTGTTGTGTTGTATGCTACTGAGGCTGAATAGGAAAAACAGTTCTTGAATTTTTTACTTCGATGAGTTCCAAAGTCTAGCTTATCTTTGGATCGCGTGTCTCGTAGGTGAATATCATGACGCTTTCTCAACTTATCATTTAAATACTTTGGCTCTCCCGTTCTCAATATCTTGTGCGTTGCGCATGTTAAATGTAGGCTTCTTCTCGCTTCCATCTTTAGCCAATGGTGTCTTCTCTTAATATTGAATACAAACCTAGCACAAGAATTCTGGACTTTTTGAATACGACCTACATCTTTCTTCGAAATACACGGTCCGTAAACGATGTCACAGTAATTCAAATTAGATTTATAAGTGCCTCAACAAGCTTGCTTTTTGTTGATCTTGTCAGAATTTGTTTAAATCTTTGCATTGTTCGTAGTTTGCCGTAAGCTTTGCTATTTGCTTTCTGAATATGATCTGAGTAAGTCATTTGATCTGAGTATAGTCATTATCAAACCTAAATTCCTTGCATTTTCTGAAGTGGGAATAATAGAACCATTTATATATGTACCTAGTTTTAATTCACTATTAAGTATTTTGATCCGTTGACATTTGTTCCCTATAATCATTGATATGGTCTTCGAAGTGTTTAAAGAGAGTCCTTGACTTTCACTCCATGCAGCAATAGACTGAAGATCTTCGTTTATTTTCTCTTGTGCTGCAGCTAGATCTTGAGGTAACTTGCAAACCATTTAATTGTCATCTCTCCCACTCCAAGATGTGAGTTTAGCCAGTAGGAGTTCATGATTGATAGAGTCAAAGGCTTTTGTAAAATCTAATAATATAAGACTTGTAACCATTTTCTTCTCCATTCCCTTGATCGCTTCATCAGTTACATCTACATTGATGTTGTCCCACGATTTTTCCTGAATCCTGACTGACTGTACAGTTCATTCCATTTCACAAAGGAAAGGGAATTGCCTTTCTATTGGTTGGTTGGTTGGAGCTCCGATCACCACACTTTACAGGGATTGGAAATGGTCTGCGCATTGTGACGTCACTCCCATAAGACCAATGCTAAATGAAGGCGGCCCAGGGTCTGGTTCGCCGATTTGCACCTGATCACTTCCTGCACCCATTTACTTCCGGTCGGTGACCCGCGAAATTTCAAAAAAGTATGCTTTTGGAGCTTTGCGCAGGTGTTCAAATATGATTCACACAATAGCCGCCAGGTTTAAAAGAGCTTCTCAAACTTGTCGCTGCTAGAGATGATCGAGCATTGTCGAATATAATTTGAATTTTTCTGGCGGGAGATAAAGACATGTGCCACGAGAGCGGCATCACAGCCGCTTGTTCTATGATTGTTGTGTTCAAGGGCACCAGACCCATGGCCAGCTAGTCAGACCGTTTCCAATCCCTGTAAATTGTGGTGATCGTACGTTGGAGGCGGGAAACAAATGACCCATTCCAAAAGAAATCAACGAAGACATATTTGGTGACCTCCTCCGATCTTGATGAAATTTGGTACACATACTAACACTATGGCATGGTGTATTTGTAATTTTTTTCAGAATTTTATTGTTCGTATTCTCCGAGATACGGGGTCACTAAATTTTGACCCTCGGAGGGGTCAAACAGGTCGCGCTAGACGTTTTCGCTAATAATTTGGCTTCTAATTAAGTGACAGAGCTGCAAGTGGTCTCATTTTACAGGTAATAAAATTATCTATCCATAGATGCCACATAAGTGAACATTAAAAGTATTTATCTTGTAGATACAGAGGGTCAAATGTTGGCGAGGTCAAAGGTCATTTGCCAAAATACTTATTTTTTTAAAATTTTGAAACTTGGTGTGAATTTTCTACATACATGTAGGTACAATGTCAGAAAAAATTGAGGTGGTATCTCCACAGGTTTCTGAAAAAATAATTATTGTATTCACAATTACATATAAGATGGCGTATTTGCTGCATCCAGGGCCTGTAAAAGATTGGTTAAAATTGGAATTTTGGTCAATCTTGTGAAAATGGCATATAACTTTAAATCCTATGTATTATTGTACTTCATTATGTACCTGCTTTAAGTGTTCAAAAGTGTTTTGGTTGCTTTTGCACTGTCAGCCGCTCTCAGTTTGTATGTTCGACCACCTTGACCTCTATAATGGAACTAGTAGAGGGCCAAGTGGTTTTACGTACGATCGTCATGAATGGAAATTGCCAACTATCTCACTAAATACATAATACATAGATAGATACAAAGCCTAAAAAAATTGGTGCCCCCCCCCCCCCCCCTCCCCCTGTCAGGGGCTGGGGGCTAAAGTTATTCATTCCTGTAGCCGAACCGAAAAGACATAGAGGACTATTTTTTATTTAAGACATCAAATCTTCTTGCCTTATTGTGAAGAAAAATAATTTAACAAAATTTTGGCCGTCATATTGAAAAAATAATTTTAAAATCTAAGAATTTATCTATACACTGAAAACGGTAATTTGACGAACTACAAATGTCTCAAACAAAAATTGAAGTACTCATGAAATACAATAACTTTGTAATTACTAATTCATCATTTTGTCTACCACCAATACTTTATGAGTAAGAGACGATTTAGGGCAGGAGCTTTATTCTATATCTTTTTTTGATCTCGTCCCGGCCGCCTTCATTTCGGGTAATGCTATCTTAATGGCAGTGAAATGAAGGCGGCCGCGACGAAATCAAAAAAAGATATAGAATCGGCAACCTCTTTTGGTGGAGAAAAACCTTTTACCTTTTTTTACACCTTTATTGGTGGGAAATTGGCTCAATTTCCCAAAAAAATAAAATTAGGAGCCGCAGTTGAGGCAATCAAACACCGAAATACACCGAAAATAATGCATTGAATTAGGTACCTACTAGTTTATTTTTGATATTTTGACGAAGCCCCTTAGTTGGGGGGAAGGCCCTGGGGGACAGGGCGTATTTTTAGAATTTCAATAATTTAAAAGTGATTCTGGGACTCTAAAATGAACCAACTTAATCAAATAATCGTCCAATTGTGCCCCGCCGGGCGTTTTTCTTTGAATATTCAAATTTTTTCGATTCCAGATCTACCTATATTTAAATTATAAAGAGCTATTCAAGAACAACCAAAGAGCCGCAGGTTGCCGATCCCTGATTTAGGGCATTTTTTCTGAGTGGGATAGGGACTGCGCAATGTTAATTGCTCTCGGGGGGCCTTGAACGGCGTGAATTTTACCACTTTTTTTATTAGGTACATCGTAGCGCCAAAACCGTTCATCCGACCTAAAAATCTTAAAGGCATTTGAAAGGTACATTCTATGTGTTAACTTTCCTGATTTTGCAACAATGTGCATTATTTTAATTTTGGAGAAAAAAAATCTTGCATGAAATCGAACATATTTTTAAGTCGTTATTCAGGAGGAGAATGTACAATCAGAACACTTTTGAACACTTAAAGCAGGTACATAACGAAGTACAATAATACATAGGATTTAAAGTTATATGCCATTTTCACAAGATTGACCAAAATTCCAATTTTAACCAATCTTTTACAGGCCCTGGATGCAGCAAATACGCTATCTTATATGTAATTGCAAATACAATAATTATTTTTTCAGAAACCTGTGGAGATACCACCTCAATTTTTTCTGACATTGTACCTACATGTATGTAGAAAATTCACACCAAGTTTCAAAATTTTAAAAAAATAGGTATTTTGGCAAATGACCTTTGACCTCGCTAACATTTGACCCTCTGTATCTACAAGATAAATACTTTTAATGTTCACTTATGTGGCATCTATGGATAGATAATTTTATTACCTGTAAAATGAGACCACTTGCAGCTCTGTCACTTAATTAGAAGCCAAATTATTAGCGAAAACGTCTAGCGCGACCTGTTTGACCCCTCCGAGGGTCAAAATTTAGTGACCCCGTATCTCGGAGAATACGAACAATAAAATTCTGAAAAAAATTACAAATACACCATGCCATAGTGTTAGTATGTGTACCAAATTTCATTCAAATCGGAGTAGGTCACCAAAAATTTTATTTTATTTTTCGTTGAATTGTTTTGGAATGACCCAAATTCAAAGGAGACAACGGAAAAACCAAGTCAGCCAGACTGCCAACTCAGCTGAAAAAGTAGGAACATATTACAACAGATTTTAATTAACTTTTTAAATGTATTTTGTTAACCCAGGCAATTAAATAGACGATTTTATGGCAACGAGGGATAAAGTATTTATTTTATGACTGATTTAAAGGTCAAGTGGTTGACTGGTTGTTCCAACACTTAAGTGATCACCATAGCAACATTTTAATGGTAGGCAGTGGTACCGCGAACTATGCCATCTGTGGGAGAATTACGAACTTTGGAACTTCCATTCCCTTTGTGATGGAATAAACTGTACCTACCAACCTATGGGCAAAATGTTTTGAAACTTCTGTGAGAACTGCTCGGTCCAGAAAAGCGTCCTAACTAAAGCTACGTTCAGCGCTTCGACGCTGGCCAATCAGATGGCTCAACGTCAAGCGCCTGAGAGCTGGCGAGCTGTCAAAGGGGAGCTGTAAACGTAGCTTAACTGGAAAAACGTGTTGGCCTGTTGCACACCTGAAGTTATTCCTCTTCCTATGTTTCAATCTTTTAGTTAGCCAGCTCTCTAGATACTTTAATTCTTCTCTTTCCAACAGTTAGGTATAATATCTCGTAGCTTGATCTTCTCATTCTTCATTGCCTTTCTCTCCATTACTAGGGTCCCGGGAAAAATTTGTAATTCACTCTAGAATTTAGTGCATTACATCATTAAACACAAATTTTGTTGGATTTGATATTCTAAATTCCTTCAATTAGTACCTAAGATTTAACTTTTTTAATGCACATTTACACGGGCGTTTCAAACTTCGACGTTCCCAACGTAGGGTTGCCATATTTTGAAAATCCTGAAGAGGAACAGGCGTTTAGGAACTGTAGGAACACTCTGACAACGGCAACAATGGGGGTCTGGGGGGAGGGTCCACCAGGAACACGCGGGTCTGGGCCGCGCAAGCCCGGAAAAATTTTGAATTTCAAGAATGAAATTATAGAGCAAAATTCTTAAATGCGGTTTTTTGGACTAGAAATTTCGGCGATTTCGACCACCTGAAATTGCTAGTTCACAATTATGGAAATTTAGTTTCAAATATTATAAATTAATTGAAATGAAATAGGTAGGTTTTAACGACGTATGAATACCTAATATTTTCTAGTAGAAAATTAGAAGGGACTTGAATGTGGAGAGGTTGACTTTTAAACTGGGTAGAGAGCGGCTACGGTGGTTAGGGCACATGAAGAGGATGCAAGGGAATAGAATACCACGGCGGGAGTTTGAAGTGGCCAGGAGTGGCAAAAGGAGAGTGGGAAGACCGAGGAAGAAGTGGAGTGAAGTGGTAGCAGAGGATGTGCGAGAGAGGTTGGAGAAGTGGGAAGAAGTGGAAGAGGAGAGTTGGTGGGAAGACAGGAAGAAGTGGAAGAAGTTGGTGGAGAAGAAAGAAGAAGAGGAAGAGCCAAGCTTGGCCAGCTGGCTCAGGAGTCCAAGGCCCTAGCAAGTGGTGGCCTTGGCCAACCCCCGACCCAACTATGGAACCGGGCGAAGGATTATTATAATATTTTCTAAAAACATCGCATTATGGAAGGATATTGTAAAGTCGCGCAAATCGGCGATTGGCGACGACAGCAAAAAGTTGGTCGCAATATGGTAGAGGGTCAAGTCGACCAAATTGCAACAATGCGCCCAATCTGGCAACGTAGAGAACAAAACAATGCCGAGACAGCTGATCAGCAACGTCCAGATATCTAACGCAATAGTCAGAGCGCTCAGTGCACCAAGGTAGCAAACGGTTTAGAGAGCATGCGCAGTAAGTAGTAGTAATACAACTTCTTGGTAGTTCCAATTGATAGTAAAAAGTGATCACGGGGACATTTTGTGTCCCACTTCATGTCGAGGCGGTATGTACGGGACATAATACTGAAAATCGGGACGTATGGCAACCCTATCCCAACGGCGGTTCCATTTATAAATTTTAAAGCTTTGTTGAAAGCGCAAAGTTTGAAACTCAATCTGCGATTTTAAACTGTTTTTTTCATTGTTCGCATGGAAATTTTTTATTATTCCTGCCCCCCCCCCCCCCCCCCCCCCCCCCCCTAGGAAGTGACCCACGAAACCTACTAAATACCTCTAGGCTAGGTTAGTTACTTCGACATGTACGGTGTCAGTGAAAATAAATTATGCATAACTTCTCTAGGTACCTATACTACAGTACTACCTACCTAGGTACTATAGGTACTGGGTACCTAGGTATACCTACCTACCTACCACCACCTACCTGAATTAATTCATCCAGACTCTCCTGCAATGTGTTACCAAGAGTAGTGTTCCTGTACAGCTGATAAGACATCGAATATTATGATTTTAATCAGATGTAAATTAACAACCAAACTGATAAACTTGTGTCAACACCACACCACAACACTCACAAGCAAAAGTAAAATCCACACCACAACACTTTATTAGCTAGCCAATGACAGCAGCAAGGCCAGCGCAGCGATGAACTTCTGTTGGTTGGTAACATTGCAAAACTATATTTCCCACCGGCAGCAAGAAAACTTCCCTTTTGCTGGACAAAAGAAAATAATTGTTCTCCCCCCACCCACCAGCACAAACTTCATAAAAAGTAAAAACTCATAATTCTAGTGTTTCAAAAGATATTTTAATTTTTTTGTTAATATTTAGATTTCTCACAATTCTTTTCAATTCACTTTGAAATAGTTCATTTTTAGTGATCTCACTAAAAATGAACCATTTATTTTAATAAATAAATGAGGAATTCAAAAATTAGAAAAACGAAAGTAATGCTACTTAACTCTGATAATGAAGTTATTCATCATTATGTGTTGAAATTCATATGATATTCATTTAATGAAACTATTTTTATGAAATTATTTACGCAACTGGAAAGGTTGCCTAGATGACATAAAAAACCTGGAGAGTGATTCTAAATTTTCTTGTCGGCGGGTTTCACTTCATATGGGCTTGCTGCACACTCTGCAGTGCTATCTGTTTAACATAATAGTGATGCCATCAATTGATTCGAGCTCACAAGAAAATTTAGATTCGCCTTTCTGCAATGAGACAACAAAAAATACAGAGATATAATTAGCCAGGATATATTTTAATATTCCACAATTGCGTACATTAAATTGGTACTACTATGTATATACTACTTTGTCAGTAAGATAATACACACAAAATTGTTACGAAACAGTAGCCATATACAAAGATACCTTTTCTCTTCAAACTTAATGCATTGTAAATTATTTATATTTTAATGAAATGAAAATAATGAAGAATTGTTGAAGAAGAGTTAAGAAAATGTTCAATACATTATTAGCGGAACTGAATTGGGCTTATACGTAGTCCAATGACATCTTTTCCAACTTCTGCCACAGTACACACATTACAAATAGTACCCTTAAACTGGGGCATGTAACTGGCATTACAAAGGGGGCATTTTTCTTCAGGCTTTCCTCGATAGATAGGGCGATATGTCTGGCCACACAGAGCGAATGGATTGTGCTCGTCATATTGTAGTTTGTGTTCATCTGTAGGTGTTTTATCACAAGCTTGAAGGATCTTGCGAGCCTGCTGAGATACCTCTGGTCTTGGACCTAATTCCAATAATCGCCTTGCAAATGTTGCGGCCGTCTTATAATTTTTCAATTTGAAGAATAGATTGAGTGCAGTGCGCAAAGTAAGAATTTGATGAACTGGTTGTAGATTACAGTGTGTGAAGTATGCAGCCATTTCACAAAGTCGCTTCTGTTCTTCAAGCGTGGTTTTCGGCAGTTCTTTTCTAACGGTTTCCATCTGAAGGCCAAGGATATATTCACGGCATATTTGAAGCAGCTGCGTAGCTTCTGCAATTTCTTGTCGAGACTCCACAACCAGTAACGGTATGCTTAGAAGCAAACTGCGTAGTTTTTCAACAGCTTCAACGAACTTTCCACCAGTGGTTAGTTGATAGCAAACCTGAAGCCTCTGGACAAGGTCACCTAGTTTGAGACCAATGGCAGGTTGACCACCTTTGGGTCCTGCATCTTTCCAGTTGCGGTGTGGATGTCCTGTCAATGAAGGTAATGATGGCAAAGCAGAGAAGGAAGTGCGAGCTCGGCTGTATGTGCTCAAAAATATGCTTTGATAGTGGGAGAAGTCGACCACTCCTACTTGTTCATGAAGTAACCTGAACGCAGTTTCAAAAGATCCCGCAAGAATGTGGTCAACAGGAAGCTGCGAGTTGTTAGCCCAAACCTGAGTCTGTGGTATGCCTTTCGTTGGGGGTACAAAGTAGCCTTCCTCGCCAGTATTTGCGGTAGCAGTTTCAAGATCAGGTGGCAAATCCAAATCTTCATCTCCAACATCCCAACCTCCTCCTTCACCCTCATCTCCAGCAACTGCAGCATTGGCTGCTTGTTCATCTGCCTCCATTCCATCTTCATCCAATCCCAGCTCAGCATCGGCCCCCCACCCTTCTCCAGCCCCAGTGTCATCACCAACTTCACTGGCTGTCAGCACAGAGCTCACTGCACCACTCTTGCTTCGAGACATGATGGCACCTTCAAAGAATCCCTTGGAAACAGTTAGAAGAGGCCAGTTGGTTTCTGCTTGAAGGATTGGGACTGGTGGTTTTAGATACACTGCATTGGGGTTCACTGCTGGCAAGTTGTCCTTAGCTGGATCAAGTGTGGCCTTGAGCGCTTCAGCATCTTCCTCCAAGCCATGAGTCGCAGCAGTTAAGTACGCCAGGGAAGTCTGATCACAACTCTTCAAGATCTTCACTCGTTCAGCCACATTGCCCAGGAGAAGAGCACCTTGATACTGGCCAGAAAAATCCTTGCGGATTTCAGCAATCTTCGTCATCTTACGCAACTTTTCTAGATTGCCAGTAATCAGATACAGGAATGACAGCTTCTCAAAGTTCTTTGTGCGTTGGTAGCACATCTCCACGACTTGATGGTTACCTTGCAACAGTGCTGCTTGGCCCAAGCGCTCCCAGCATGCCTTGTCATCCAACGCTCTTGCAGCTTCCAAAGCGATCTCGATGTTGCCACACTCAAGAGCCAATCCGAAACGAGTCTTCTCTTCCTTGACAAAGTGGAGCGCTACCTCAGGGTAGCCCTTTTGCTGCAAGTATGCAATGATGGACTGCCCCACCAAACGACAGTTACGTACCATATGAAGAACCTCCTCATATTTTCGATTGATCAAAGCCAACTTGAATTTGAATTCAGTAGGGTCGATGTTCAGGACTCTTGGCTTGCATTCCCGATCCAGACAGAAGACTTGGTTGCCTTTCACACGAGTAACATATATGGGCAGATCAAGTGTGCGGATAATTCCATGATCGCCGTTAGTGATTGCATACTTGATGTGATTGCTGGTTGTGTAAATGAACACTCCGCTATCATCCCAAGCTCCCGACTTGACACGGCTGTTCTCATGGATGGAGCAGAGAGACTCAAGTCTGCGATTGCAAATGTTCACAGTGTGCTTTGCAAGAAGAGCAACATGCGTCATGTCAGATGACCAAACAACGTAACGGCATTTGGCAATCTTTACTTGAGCTAAGGTTCTCTTCTGTTGGACATCAAACAACGTGACCCCATCGGCATCTCTCAAAAGAAGCATCCCAGTTCCAGCATAGAAGATCTCATCACAATTAGGGGTCTGAACTTTCTTGGTGACCTCATTTTTCAGATTCTTAATCATGAGCGAATGGCTCCTGTCTAGTACGGCAAATCTGTTTCTAGCCACCCAAATTGCTGTAACACCTGCAGAGCGCTTTCCGTCGGGTGCGTCCGGGTTCTGGCTGTCAGAATCCTTGGGGATGCTGTATAGATCGTACGAGCTGTTGTCCACATTGGCTGTTCTGGTGCAGAGAAGGACAGCATTCTCAGCTGGATTGTAGGACATGGCATGCACCGGCGTTCGTCCACCACCGCGCAGTTGCATCACGGTAGTGTCCTTGGCAGTTGTAAAGTCAAGCTTGCGCAGGAATCTTTCCTTCACATAGAACAGGATGTTGCTGTGAACTGCGTAGGCAGGGCGCTCTCTCTCCAACTTGAAGATGATCATACCAGAATCATGACCAGCTGCAAACAGATTTAACGTCGGATGTGCTGCTATCACCCAGAAGCGGTCATGTTCTCGCCTGAAGGTGTGGAGGCAGGTGCGTTTAGTCATGTCCCATACGCGGATACTCTTGTCCTCAGAATTGGACAAAATAAGTTCTTGGCGTGGATGAAATAGTGCGCAAGAAACATTGTTGTAGTGGCCACGACATGTATCAACTTCCCATGCTTTAGCCTCATTCATTCTCCACAACTTAATTTGCCTGTCATCAGCACCTGAAACAATCAGAGGCAGTGTAGGATGGAAACAAGCCCAATTTACTCCTCGATCATGACCTTCCAGTACATGCTTCACAACAGCATCTGCTTGGCCGAAAAGATCTGTTGCACCAGGATTCTTTAAATGATCATCCAATCCCCCAGGCCCTGGAGCAACATTCTTCTTGCGTAATCCGGAGATATCCCACACTCGTACAGTCTGATCGAGAGAAGCCGACACAACGATGTCGTCAGATGGATGGAATTGAGCACACATAACATAATGGTTATGGCCAGTGAGAACACAAATGCAGTTACGGCTCTGCCAATTCCAAATCCGAATGGTCTGATCATCAGAGGCGCTAAGGATCCATGGATATTCATGATGGAAAACTGTTGTGCGAATATAATCCAAATGCCCCAAGAGCGTAAATATACATCGGCGCTGTTTGTAGTTCCACACTTTGATCTTGTAGTCATCTCCACCCGAAACAAACAGGGGCTGTTGATCATGGAAGCATATTCCTCTTACTGGACCATCATGTTCGTCGAATTTATCGAGTAATGTACACATCCGATAGTCCCATAGCTGGATAACACCATTGTGCAAACTTGACAGTACCCATGGTCGCTTTGGATGAAAGGATAAGCCCTTCACTCGCAAAGATTTTGTCTCGAATTTAGTCAACATGACGAATTAAATAAGCTAGTTCATTAGAAGAAACTAAATATCGATGAATCGTATTATCTGGATTTTATTTGACTACCTACAGTTTGAAGTTTATAACAACTCAACAAGCACTCTGTACACGTCACCTCACCGGCAGCAGCGATATGACCGATGACGTATCGTATGGACGTCGACGACAACGCGAATCGCGATGAAAGAAACATGAAGTCACTGCCCTCTTAAAAACAAACTTTGTAGAAATTAAAGTCCCTACGATTATATCTACATTTCCCACATTAATTCCGAACTTAATATTCTATATAATAATAAATAAACAACAATCACGATAAGAATATTTATTTAATATGATATAAATTGTATGCTTTATAAATCAATAGATTATAAATGGGAATTGGCACTTTTCTCACATTTACGAAGTTGGTTGTATTGATGACTCATCTGCAGCAGCAGGCACTTCTCACTGACACTAGGCAGCAGCACAGATTTTCTTTTGGCTGTACAGTTATCATGTGTTTTGATTTTGTGATGTCGCAAAAGGTCATTCATTTCATCTGAAATAAATCGTCTGGTACTCGGGTCTGGTCTTTTATATTATTATATAGCTGTTATTATTAACAATAATGTCTGATAGAACATCTGATGAAAGAAGGTCTATTAGAGATCACGCTAAACCTTTAAAAAAGTATGGAAGCACATGCAATCACTTCAAACGTCAAGATCACTTCATAACTCATCCTGTTGTGGAGAGCGATACACTACAAGGCATTGCATTAAAATATGAAGTAACCGTGAGTACAATTATTTGCTCTAGCTTCATAAATCTAATTCAAATCCTATCGTCCTTTTAGTTAGGAGGTAACCTAGCCTACCTTACCTACCTAGGTAGGTACCTACCTAGTACTAGGTAGGTACTACCTACCCCTACCATCTGAGACATGATTGTAGAACCAAAAATATTGTAACACAACCATAAAAGCGCTTGCATGATTGTCTGGAACGCAATGATGGAAACACTCAACAACGTTTAATGACAAATTCAGTAAAGCAAGTCTTCCTTTAAAAGCGAACCGTCACAAATTCGCATAGTAAAAGGATTTCACGACGACATGTTGCCATTATTCAAGATCTCATTGGCTGTGTGGCCTGGATGGCACTGTTTATTCGCGTAACCATGGCGGTGTACAATTTCATGTTCATTGAGACAAGTTTAAGATATCCACATGACGCGACGAGAATGTTCAGCAATAGGTATCCAACTTTTTGCATTGGTATTGTTATTTATTATCTTCCCCTTGACTGGTAAATGATACATGGGCTTCATCAGGCGTCCAATCATGAATGCGTCCAATCATGAATGAGCCTGTACACTAGAAGTGCAATTTGGCAACTATATGTAGACAGGTCTACATTCACGTAAACGATTCAAATAATTCTGTTTACTAGTGCTCTGACAGCTATACTTATGTATTGCAATTTGATTTTTACTATCATTTGAATGTTGGCATTGGCACTGTGTCATATTGCTGTGAATGGCAGATTTTATAACTGCTTGCACGAATCCAAAACACATGAAGGTATGATTCAATTGTGGGCAGACTGCTCCTAATAGGAAGGAACACTGGACTGTATAAATATTTATTGTCATCTGAAAAGTTAAAATAGGTCTTGGATTAAATAGGTTTTGGAGCTAGAGACCATCAAAATTTTAGCGATTGATCAGTGTGGAGCAGTGCCATAGTAACGGTCGCTATGCTCATTTACCTAACTGATTCTACGTTGTCTCTCAATTGGGTAGGACATCTGAAAACTTCAAATGTGAGTTAAAAATGGGTAGCGTCCATAAATTACACAGTATGTACAACATGATTAGGCAGGGGTGGCTGGGCTGGGGGGTATCATGATTTGTGACATAGTTTGACATGGGGGGTGGGGGTTAAAGGCCGATGCACAATTGACGCAGACGGACGACGCGGGCAGACGACGGAGACGGATTCAATGTTAAAGTCGTCGTCCGTCCGCGTCCGATTGTGAACAGCCCGAGTGAATATGTCATACCTAAACATCGTCTCCGTCGTCCGTCCGCGTCGTCCGTCGGCGTCAATTGTGCATCGGCGTCAATTGTGCATCGGCCTTAAGAGGTGAATGACAACTCTTCACTGAAACTAAAATAAGATTGTAGTAGTACCTACCTATTATTTACAAACGCTCTGTGTAACGCTGATGGGGGACAATGAAGATTGGGATTGGGTCCTTGCTGAAGATTGGGGACAATTATGGTCGTACGTAGGTAATGACTTGTCAAAATTTCAAATTCATCGAACCAACCAATTGGCAATTGAAATATAATTTTTGTATGTAAAATTTGAATCAATCACAGTCCATCTATTTCAAAAACAATCCCCGAGACCGCATAGATTACTTCACTTAGTGTGCAAAATTTCAGATTGATTGGTTGTGCGGTTTGACAGGGTCAAATCCTAATCCAATAGAAATGTTGCTTTATGAACCAGTCTGAGTATGGCCTAGAAAGATATGGCGAAACGTTTGGTGTTGGTGTTGCCTGCAAATATACCTAGTGACTTCTGCTCCCCAGGTTTTTAAAAGACTGTTTGTTTGTAGATGGAGCAAATTCGCCGAGCCAATCGTCTTTATGCAAGTGACAGTCTGTTTCTTCGCGAAAGTCTCTTGATACCTGTTGCTAAAGATTCATGTATATCACCAAACACAGAGGAATTCCTAGGGCAATTACCATCACCATCTACTGCTGAAAACGGCACCGACAAATCGGAAAAAAGCATTAATGATTTCTTAGTAAATATTGACACATCAATTGCTACTACCAAAAGTCAAGTGAAGAAATCACAAGGAAATAGCGAGTAAGTACCTCTACTTTTTCTTGTAATGTACCTATACTGTTATAAATCTTGTTGAACTTATTTATTTATTGTGTGAAATACCTACTGGCAAGAAGCCAGATTTGTTTGTTATAACAAATATAACTGTGTAGTAAGATAACTGTTGCTTGTAATGGTATCCAATACAGTGGCATCTTACTGTTTATTAATGTACTAATTAGGTTTGTCTATTGAAATACCTAGTACCTATACAGGCTGTTCAATTTACTCTTACAACGCCGCTAGGGTGTAACTAAGCAGCACCATCCAGACCATCCACCTGAATTCCTTCTTTGCCAACCTAAACTTTCCAAAGTGAATCCGCTAACTTGAATGTGCCACCTAAGTTCTAGCTGATTTTCATTTTTTGTGTTGGTGCTAGCGTAGTACATCATTTTCGTTACCATCTTCGCCACCATAGTCATTGTAAAGAAGATTTGAACGAACCGTATCATAACTATTTTATAATTTTGTCAGATTCTGTGATGGTGACGAGCCATTCGTTCGGCACAGGCCAGCCATATCACGGCTCCGTCAGCAATCGTTTCCTTCTCAATCGTCAGCTGAAGGAATAAGCACACCCCATCCCGTAGTCATGACCCAGGGACGGCAAGTGCGTACTTCTTTGCAACGACTAGAAAAGGAACAAGATGAGATGTTTGAATTGTAGCATTTACATTATATCAGACTGCTACATAGAGCTAAATGGTATGTTTGCCTTAATAAGTGGACCCATGTACGATTTATGTGTACTTATCTATTGCTTGGGTGTATATGATTTTTGTCGGTTCTTTACTTGGACGTTCAAGCTTAACTCTCCTCGTTTCACAAAAAGCCAACTGTATTAAAAGGAATAGAATTGCCATTAAAATCTGTAAATGAAGACATAGTCGTAAAAGAGCACATTTGGTATTAGAGACTGACAATTATTTCTTGCTACTCCACTAAGAATTCAATTTGTTGTGAGTGGCATGATGGAACACCTGCCAGATAAGGTCCCCATCAACAAATACCTAGTCTAGTCTCAATACCTACCTAAAACACAATGTTAGTGTTGATCGAAGATCAGTGTTATCTTGTTGTTGTTAAACATGATCGTAATTTTAAATCAAATGGATGCAAATGATTAGTGTTGTTTAAGTCATGACTAATTAATTACTTTTGCAACCAGTTTTAACTTTAGACATACATTTGATTACTTCCATCTGTTTACACGACATAGGGTTACCAACCATCCGGATTTTATCCGAACACTCCGGAATAGGGAAGTCTCGTGAAAATTTGAATTCAGAATAATATTTATTTTATGAAAGTTGAGATGTTGCTGAACACAGATGTGGTATTATTTTTGTTCTTGGACGAATAGTTCTCATGTAATTAATTTACAAAGTTTGATAGATCTCCTCTCATTTAAAAACAGGAAAATTGGCAATGACATCACAGTTTGCTATATTGCCGTGGCAACAAGGGAATCCCCATGTCAACACAATGTTAAAGACTTGGAAATGACATCACAGTTCTGATTCTTGTTACAGGCCGTTTTTCCCGCCAAAAATCCCATGATATTTGAACTCGATTTTTATTAATGAAAATTTAAGATTTCATAGGTAATAAGTGTATTTGTCATTATTATTTGTGTTTATTTATAGAAATTTACTAGAATAAAATTTCATGCGACTTCCCTATTGGACAACATCGTCCGGATGCTGGAATTACCTCATTCCGGACAACATAATGTCTGGAAATGTTGAAAATATGAAACTTACACTAAATAATTCAATACCTATTCAATGAATAAAAATATCAAATCGACAACCATTGTATTGCAGAACGCACAAAAATGGTCCCAGGACCAAAATGTACTTTCAAAATTCAAAATTTCAAGGACCAGCATGATACGGGGGGTCCTCCCCCTGGACCCCCCAATTAATTTCATACGAGATTGTCTTATCGTACACATACGAGTTTTCCCCAAAATAATGTATTTGGGAAACATTTTTCACCTCGAAAATTTTAAAGCTGGAATGTTCGGAATTCAATTCATATAAAGTTGGTAACCCTACAGACACTATTCCTGTCCGGTAAATGCCTCAAAGGGGTTCAGACGATTTGAGAGTATTTTTCCCGAGTTCAAAGGCTTTGCCGTAGCGAGGAAGGTCATTTTAATATTCCGAAACTTCCATAATCTGGCTGGTGAGACCAGGGGTTGCCAATTAAAAATGATTCTCACTAGGTTTAAAACTCCTCAATGACGAAAAGTTATGCATTCTACACAATTATCTCTCCATACTTCTCACTTGCCAAACCAATAACTTCGTTAATGTTTATAGGTAGTACCCAACGTCTATACAATACTCTATTATAAAGGTTGATCCGAACGAGGGATTTCAGTGTTCGGAAGTATTCGGCTTTTCCCACTTCGTGACGTCAACACAGCCGGCAACTGCTTGATAGTCTGTATGCGCTGGCATGTGAATTAGATAGAAATGTCCTACTCCATGACGTCACAGAGTAGGACAAAGCCGAATACTTCCGAGTACTGAAATCCCTCGATCGGTTCAACCTTTAGAAGAGAGTATTGTATAGACGTTGGGTAGTACCTACCTATTTCAATTAATGTGCAGGATTCTAGTAGCGCATTTTCAAATTTTCTCTGATTTTTCGACGGTTGGAACGGGATCTTTTATCGAGTGGGTATTCTTTAATTCAATGTAATTTGTTAGGCAACACATCAATTCATTTAAAAAAAAAAATAATACCTAGTCTATTGTGAGAAGTAGTGCGATTATGTGATCTGTATTTCATGGGCGGTTATTGTTTATCGATCAATTCTTTATTGTTTAGAATATAATGCTTTTGCAGATTCAATACGCCTTGATGCATAATAAGTAAAATGTACATCATGTGGCAATTTCTATTGAGAAATAAAATAACCAACTATTCCATGTTGTAAGATATAGGTAATGGTCGTCTCCCAACCTTCCCTGAAGTTGTATTTGGAACTAAGAACATTAAAAAACATTACATTCAGTAATTGTACATGAAATTAGTATATTTATCAAGTGTACTTTTATAATCCAGTTAGTTTATTAAATGTAGCTAACTCTAATCATCAAACAAATCTATCATTATGCACTAAGATGGGCTAAGATGGGCTAGCAAGCATATCAAACTAATGTACAATGCAAAAGTAGATACTCTATTATTTCTTATTGGAGATTATAATCTTTGATTTTGGTGTATCACACAAGTGAACACCAATTTATTTAATCAATCAATACTGTTATGTACTTACATATTGTATATAAATTTAAACACATGTACAGGTCTTCTAATTTGAGACAGAAATAAAACATGGATGATTTCCTTACACATACACTGCTTTCTATATAGATAGTTGTAATAGTAATACTAATACACCCAACATCAAACGTGTGTAAAAACTAGCGTCCAAGTTTTTTCTCCTCAGTGCATATGGTACTCCTCAGTACAGTGCATGCGAAAGTGTTCGACTATGCCGGGACGGCGTCGGGAATTTTTGATAGGGTGGGCAGTGGGCGGAGGACAAAGGGTGGGCATATAATCTTTCCACTGAAGTACATATTACCCATAAAAAACACTTCGTGTAAAAATACCAGCCAAGTCTCTTCTACTAAAAAAAAAATATATGAAATCTAAAAATTCTGCACTGAAAAGTAATGATATCAAAAAATTTGCCAAGTCAAAACTTTATTTGAAAATCAAAAAATACTTGGCGCATCGTGTATATTAATAGCTTAGAAGTATAGGCCAGATATAAAATATTAATATACATAAAATATACAAACATATAGTATACCTAAAATGCCCTAAAAAATCGATGCGCCAAGTATTTTTTGATTTTCAAATAAAGTTTTGACTTGGCAAATTTTTTGATATCATTACTTTTCAGTGCAGAATTTTTAGATTTCATATATTTTTTTTTTAGTAGAAGAGACTTGGCTGGTATTTTTACACGAAGTGTTTTTTATGGGGATATCACTCCTTTTTTTAGTTTATTCTAACAACTTGTGACACATATGAAATGAACAATTACTAAATTCTTTTAAAAAATCATCACCCTTTACAATTTCGTTACCACTAATGAATAGCAGCGTATGGTCCTAAATAATTGCTTTAAATGATCTTTCACGAAGAATAGCAAAGGTTTCATTCCAATCAGTCAACCCAGTTCCGAGATATGGAAACACTTCGGTTTTCAAAATGGCTGCTGAACTTTCTGCAATGCCACATAGAATTTATTTCTATAAATGATGTGTATCATTTTAAGCTTTCTGAATATGTATTTATTGTATAGGAGGGAATTATAATAATTTATACATTTAAATGAGGTCATTTCCGGTCTCATAAATAGGACAATTCTATTTGTACTGTTCATATTCCATAGAGATGGCCATCCGAATCGTTTAGCGCTAGTTTCATACCGATTTGTCTACCAGTTTTTGAGATATGACGTTACTTCCGGTTTAAAAATGGCGGCTGAAATCTCTGACCCCTTGAAGTATATTTGAAACATGATTACAATTTTATAAGCTGTCTCAAATAGTATATTTATTGCATCAAAATAAAAATTTGTGAGATTATTAAAATGTGTGACGTCATTTCCGGTTAAGGTATGGGAAACTGCAAATATTATTGATGATAATACATAAAGTTGACCGTCTAAATTGTTTTGCGCTGGTTTCGTTGAAATCTATTTAGCCGTTATTGAGATATGATGTCACTTCCGGTTTCAAAATGGCGGCTTCCGGTTGGTTTTATAACAAGTCACATGAGACGTCAAAAGTACATACGTTACATAAATATCAAAATAATCGGATCAACCTTTGTTGCCAAAAAGCCAATCGATGTATTTCAAATTTCATTACGTCATTTCCGGTTTCTTTAACATAATGTTTAGTCTTTTGCTACTTATCATGCATATAGATGACCGTCTGGATCGTTTGGCGCAATTTTCGTTCCAATCGGTCCAGCCGTTGACGAGATATGACGTCACTTCCGGTTTCAAAATGGCGGCACAAAAAATTCATGGGGTGAAGGTTAAATCAGACGCCAAAAGTGCACACGTGGTAAAAATGTGGGATCAATCGATTCAGCCGTTTAGGCTGTGGCCTGTTTACCGGATTTAAATTCCAGGAGACTACTACTACTACTGAGATTATTATTACTATTATTATTATGAAAACCGCCCTAAAACACTGTTTTCACGGCCCTCTAGCGCGCAAAGGGCGTAACCTATTGTTCCCAAATTTGGTATATGTTGTAGGGTGGGCCTTAGCTCGAAATTAAGATATATCGCAACAATGTGAGATTTTCCAATTTTAAGATCCAGTTGGCCGAAAATGCCACTTTGATGCTTACAGTAAAAGTGGGTTTGCTCCAGCCTTTTAAAATGAGTGTGTGCGCGCGCCGTACGACTTGGCTGGCGTGGAGCGACCGCTCCACTAGATATAGGTGCAGGGGCGGTCTGGGATGAAAAGGACCGGGATGCGATGAGGCAAAGGGCCTGGATAAACATGTGACAGGGGCCGTAAAACAAAGTAAAGGTAGGAAAAATTATGTAAAATGACTAAAAATGCTGGTTAAATATGAAAAAGACAATAAAATGTATTTAGGGGCCCGTAATATGGGAAAAAGGGCCCTTAAACGACAGGGGCCCAGGATGTGCCGCACCCCGGCACCACAGGCCAGACCGCCACTTTAGAGTGTGTGGTTAAAAGCAAATGCCATGCCCCGCAGGAAGTTTTTTGAATTTATAAGTCAATATAAACGAATTTGGGATGCTGAAAATACTACTTATGGGGTAAAATATAAATATGATTGGAATATTACATAAAATGGTTGTGGATTATCAAGTTACCAAATAAAGGTTTGATCTCTACCTATTACCTACCTACATACAGTCTACAACTTGAATGCGGTGAATTTTATAAAATTATTCAATCTGTGCTATTTGATTGCTTATCAAATCTGTAACCAAGAGTTTGAATTCAAAGACAATAATAAAAGTATCTTCAATTATTTTTGGGCGGGCAAAGGGTAGGCACTAGGCGGTAGACAATTTTGGGTTGGCACAGGCCCACCCCTGGCGGCATCCCTGCGAGTATGCAAAATCAAGTGGCATATTTGTTTTATCAATGTTAAATTAGCTGAATCCATTGTGCAGTGGCTCATTTCGCATGACGAACATTTTCAACAAATACTGTGGGTACCTATTCTAAATCTTTTTTGTGATCTCGTCGGGACCACCTTCATTTCACTGACATTAAGGTGGCTGGAGCGATCGAGGCATAGTCTCAGATCTTCATAATTTTTTGTGTACTTATTGCCATACACAATCCCTGAAAAAATTATACACTTCTCGTGTCTAGTTTCTGAGATAATTTGAGTTTTCTACCCTATGTTATCTTAAGGCAGCCAAGTAAAATTGATACATTTTTAAGCTATAATGTAGTTCTAATTTTTTTGTACCGATAAATTTGAACAAAAAACTTTTTTCTTGTAGATATACGGACGTACTATCTGGAAAAAAATTGAAAACAATACCAATTTGTGCTATTTTTAAAGTTAGAAACCAAATTTGAAATGATTTTACTATCTTTTTTACCATGTAAAAGCTTTGCTCATTCTCTAATAATAGCATAAAATTGAAACCTCACTTTTGGACTGGAGTTGCAAACTAAAAGGCATTAAAAGAATATTTTATACTTAAATATAGTCGAAGTATTGGAAAACGTTTTTGAACTTATACTTTCAAAAAAGTTTTTTTTGTGCCTTTAGCATTACGCCGAAATGAAGGTGGTCGCGACGAGAAAAATATGAGACAGAATAGGTACCCTGGAGAGAAGAGTTTGAAGCATCTCCACTTGAAACTTATGGCTTGCATCTCTGAGTAAGTGATCGGGCAAATTTTTTTCATAAAAGATTCAACTTATTTATCATTAATGTCCTGATTAGTTGTTACCTAATGAATTCTAGCATGATTGGTTTCATCGGAAAATTGATATGTTTAGCATGTACACTCGGCCAAACAAAACTTGAACGTTGACCAAATTTGAATGACTGCTGGTCATGTCCCGGCCATAACCAATCAAAGTTTGTTATTATCATTGAAATGTGAAGTCACCTACTAGAGTGAGACAATGAGATCGCTTCGACTGACTTCTGATGGTGCGATCTTACATTTATCAGCCTATCAGATTTATTGAACGTTAAGTTTTGTTTGGCCAAGTGTACCTACCAGTTGTTTTGTTGGAGCAGCATGCTCTCAAAATCAGAGTGGCCGCTATAGATGAATGGGGGATTGAGGGATTGAGAAATAACAAATGTCAAGAGATCAAATCTAATACAAATATTATACTTTGAAAGTTATTAAAATTCATTTTTTTTACGGTACTATATTAATTTTTCTAGCAACTTTCCACAATTAATTGGGCTGAAAATGTGTAAAATACATTAGGTACCATAGGTACCTACTGTTGGCCTTTAAAATGTGAACTTAAGGCCCGGAATAACCAAACTTAAATTGTGCTGGATTAACTAACTTTTAGATTAAATTCAATTGTTTCACTCATTTTGAGGTATCTGATTAGTGATTGGCTGTGCCGCCAATTTAGTCCAATATTTAGTTAATCTGGCTCAGATTAACTTTGGTTACCGGCCCTAATAGGAACATTTTGATTTTCGACTATCTAAATAGAATATATATTTTAAATTTAACTTATTGGAAGTTTTTGGCTAAAACTTTGTACAGTTAACAAAATGTTGGTCTTAATGATTACCTTACAAAATTTCAAATTGATCGGATCAACCCGTGACAAGATATTTTTTTTAAAATTTTAAAATTTTTTAAATATGAACCAATGAATGGACTTACAAAATATTTGGTTCTGCAAATCCCTGAGATGGTCCGTACACCTGTGTGCAAAATTTCATCTCGATCGGGGAAACAATAGCGGTACGGACAGAAAAAAACATATTAAAAAAAATTTGCCAAAAGAGCGAAAAGAAGACGCTCGTTGAATCAACTTTTTGTATCACTTTTTTATGGCCAAATTCAATTCTACAACCATACCATATCCTGCTGAATTTTTGTAAGTGGATAAAGACAGGTTTTTAAATATCTGATTATATCTGATATCTAATATACGGGGCAGTGACGTGATAAGCGGGAGGAAAGGAAATGGATCAGCTACAGGCAGCCGAGATGAACTTCTTGAGGAGTGTGAAGGGAGTTACAAGAATGAACAAGGTTTGAAGTAAGGAGATAAGAAGTGAGCTGGGGGTAGAGAGATTGGGGATTAAACTGGACAGAGAGGCTTGGGTGGTTCGGAACGACATGAAGAGTATGGGAACAGGGTGAGTGCCACGGTCGGTCACTTCGGGACCACGTACAGTAGGACGACCACGAGAGAGGTGGATTGGAGTTATTAAGGAGGATGTGTTGGCGAAAGGAGGAAGTTGGAGGCAGAGAGAAAGTGGGAGGAATTTGTGGAACAATTGGAAGTGGAGGAAGACGAGGAGAAGCCAGGCGGTTTCCAGGATTCCTAAGGCCCTAGTGTGTAACGGTTTGAATTCGGCGCTGGCGCCAACGTCAAGTCGTTACCATTAGCCTGCATTTGTACCCATATTTGGAGGGTCGCCTAGAGCAGAAAAGATGTCATGCGCAATGGTCAATGATAGTCGAGTTCGCTGATCGGCGACCTGAGCTCATTCTCTTTCTCTGGCTGACCATCGTCGAGTGAGTAGTGTATAAATGTAGATTGAAACCAACGCTGAGTTGTAGCGGATATAACGTAGTGGTCTGGTCGTCCAGTCCCTATTTAAGGTTCAATCTAGAGTTATGTTATCTGGTGACCTGCTTGCGAGTGCGAGTAAGATAATGCATTTTGTTGTCACGTATTTTATATATAACAATCAAGTGTGGCCACACTTGGATTGTCTCCGCGGGTCGTCGTCAGTCAGGGAAAGGGCACCCTTTTTGGATCATCAAACCTATCTAAATTCAACATTGTATTAAGTAAGTCCAGTAATCTTAGAACGTCGTCTGTACGAGTTCTATTTAAGTAAATGTCCGAAGTAGTTCGGCGAGCATCATATCAAGAAGTGTAAGTAACGAGTTGTTTTAATTACTAATTAAAGTCCAAATCAGTTTGGCAAGCAACATTGCACTGTCGTTATATTTATCATTGTATTGTATCAGTCTTATTTGCTATTCATTCAATTGCATGTGTTGTGTTGCCTCCAGGCACACAGCTGATGAGGTTACAACCTGTTTTGTACACAGAGTCCATTTACGCGAGGAGGTCAAACCCCCGGTAATCTGTTATCTCATTCTGATCATTTGTATGTTGTGTTTATTTGACTGTTCATTTATTCCTCACTTGGGGTTATGTAATAAAACCATAATTAATGTCAACTGGACATCGCAGCCTTCTGTCTTGATAGTCTAGCACCTAGTTCTGATCCTATTGCTCTCGCTCATGTCGTGTCTCTCTCTTTGTCAACTACCACGAGATCACCCGCCCACACCCATCTCCAGCTGTTGCTAGCCCGGCACTGGTTATTTCTGCCCGAGGCGACGACGCCGGCGTGGCAAGTGTTGGTGGGAACACCATAGTGATGGAACCAGCGAATGGATTATTATTATCTGATTTATTTCAATTAAATAAGTGTATTTCCTGAATCTGTATGATAATATATGTCGAGTGTAAAAATGGTATTACACAAGTTTAGATACTAAATATGAAGTAAACGCTAAGTATGTATCTACCTACTAAATATTGAGAAAACTATGCTAATTTCTTTCATGGGGTTCCTTGTAGGGGAAGTCGATGTACTCAAAGATTTCTTTTTCGGATGTGATTGGCACAGGTTCACCTGGTACACCTAGATGAAAGATAATTATTTACTTAATATGTTTTCTTTAATGGAATGGGTTTTTGTTTACAATTAGTGTTCTCTTTGAGGGTACGTTTACAGTTCAGCTTAGCACTTCTGATCACATGGTTCATCTTTTGACCTTGAACTCTGACTCGGCACTAGAGCCTACTGATTTGTCAACGGTTCAATGACGGCGCTGAATGCTCACCAATCTGTAAACGTACCTTAATGTAGCAAGAGAAGGTACCTAGTTTTAGTGTCAATACATACCAGTCGATCCTATAAAGCGAACACTATACTCGTTGAGTGTAAAACTCTTAGTAAGTGCATGAGCTCGCATAGACTTGTTGAAGAGATCGGAGCCTGTGAAGTATAGTATACTGCAGTAGTACTGGTCATGTGGTGTCAAGCGGATGTCCAGTCGTCTAAAAGGTCCAACTGGTTTGCTAGTGGCTTTGTCCAGACTGCACACACCCTGCAACCCAAAGACATATATTCTGTATTTATAGAATAATGGAAGAATTTTTATAACTTGACTTGACCTACTAAAAGCCCGTGGAAGTAACAACGCAGTGGTTAGAAGCCTTTTGTCAAGACTGAAATGATTTTCAATGTGTATCTGGTAATATTTTGCAATTAATACAGTATAATATGTATAATACCAGGTGGCGCAAAAAAAAACGCAAAATGGGCGAGGCATCGCTGTGACGAAACTACTGCATACATCGGGCTGAAAACTTCACATAATATAAACAATATACTAAGGTTTAATGTGTGAAAGTTTCAAAAACTTTACTTTTGTTGGAAAAAAGTTACAGCTGCTCGAATTTGGTTGTCGAAAAATCGATTATACAGAACTTATATAGCCCGCGTCCAACGGCAGGGACGCTGTTTCTTCAAAATTGCTTACGAAATCAATCTGAAAATTTTATATTTGAAACATAATACGTTACTATCATTTATGCGCAAATTTCAATACATTGAGATCAATGGAACGAAAGTTATGGTGTCTTCAAGTTGAGCCTTAAAGCAGAAGATCATTTCTAAGTTTTATTACGCACGAAAATTTCAAAAAGTGTAATTACTTCAAGGTACCATAACTTTCGTCTAATTAATTCAAATTTATTGGCATTTTTACACCAATGGTGGCAATATATTTTGCTTAAAAATTGAGATTTTCAGCTTGTTATCATGCGTAGTTTTGAATTAACAACGTCCCAACCAATGCACGTTTTCTGGAAGCGCTCTATTCGTGCTCCGTGTAATCGATTTTTCGACAACCAAGTTCGAACTGCTGTAACTTTTGTCACTCAAAAGTAATGTTTTTGAAACTTTCACATTTTAAACCTTAGTATGTTGTTTATATTATGTGAAATTTTCAGCCCGATGTATGTAGTACATAGTTTCTTCACAGCCATGTCTCCCCCATTGTGCGTTTTTTTTTGCGCCACCCGGTATATTATGTAGATACCAATTGTTTACGTATCTATTTTATGTGCTCAAGAAATTACAGTTTTAATTATTATTAATAAAAGTACAATATACTACATTGAGATGCATAGAGAATGCAAGTGTCCATAACTGGAACAGTGTGCTAATCGACTAAGACTGTGTGCTAATCGAAACCATTTTCAATAATCAACAAACTGGGAGGATTAAAAAATGTATCTAGGTGCACATGAAATTGGAAAGAATTAGTGTTTACTTTTTTGCTTTATCAGAGGAACTGACCAATCTGCTTACAGAACACTGGAAAAATCAAATTCAATCGCAAAAGGTGTTTGCTTCATTATAGTTGATACCAGACTCATTAGGTTTATGGTGCACAAAGTATTATTATTAATAATGTGAACAATCACTCTATATAGCAAAAAAATTGAAATTACCATTTCATAAATCTTTTATAACATTTCAACTGTAAATAAGTAGGTGCTGTAAAATACTCATTTAATGTCAGGTAGTTGCAAACTCCTGTCCATAAATGAGTTTTCAATTTTACGTCATCAGAGAATGAACAAAACTTTAGGGGGAGGTATAGGAAAATAAATTATTTCGAATTTGGTTTCTAACTTTTAAGATAGCAGACATTGGTAGGTAGGTATTGATTGTTATCAAATTTATCCTGATGTCCATATGTTTTTCAGAGAAAAAGGTTTGTTCAAATCATACCTTACAAAAAAATTAGATCTTCATTATAGCTTAAATATGACACAATTTTACATGGCTGGCATAAGATAACATAGGGAGGTAACTCAAATTATCTCAGAAACTACACACGAGAAGGGGTTTTAATTTTTCAAGGATAGTGTATGTCATGATTAGCAATAAGTAATAAGAGGTACACACAAAATTATGAAGATCTGAGACCATGTCCCGAGTGATTGCCCCTTTAGGCCGGCTTTAGGCGTGGCCGGCTTTAGGCATAGGCGACGTACGCGACCGCGTACAACGGCACATTCGGGAAGGCGGCACTTTCAGCATTTTTTGAAAATGTATTATTTTGTGTCATTATGTTGACCAATATTCAAGCTCGGAAGAATAAAATTATTTTTGGGGAAACGACGACTGATGTTGTGTTAGTGTTCTGTCTCCAAACAAATCTCATTCATGTTATATTAATACCTTCTCCTAAATATGTTCCTGAACTTTTTGTTTGCGCATGAAAAATTACGAAGAAAAATTGATTTCAATGATGCAGTAATTTTACCAGAAACGCGTAGATTTATTTCAAAATGACCATGAAATGTAAAATATCCAGGCGCCTTCCCCCCCCCCCCCAAATCAGGACATTATCTATAATCAGCACATTTAAAATAATAGTGAACAAAAAAATAAAAACAATAGGCATATTATCATGTCGAAAACTTACCAAAATGATTGAAATTATTTTGGACATTGGTAATTTTTATTTCCCAAAAATAACTAATCAGTAATCTGCAATTCTAAATTGGACCTTGAACCAAAATTTTTCTCCCAATTTTGTCAGTAATTTTTCACATTATTGAAAACATGAGCCTCTCCCCCCCCCCCCCCCCCCCATAGAAATACTAGGAAACCGCTCAGTGTAACCCGTTGATGAGCGAGCACGGGTACGTGCAAATTCTCGAACCGGAAATGCGTACACAACGCACATAGAACATATTATACATCCATATTGAATTGAAATATGATCCACTCGATCAACATAACAGTATTATGATTTTCATCGAAACTTGAAAATATCATCCAAGCACCCTGGTACATAAAGCAAATCAGATTCAATTCAATTGGCACTGGAAAACATTCATTTCGATACTTCATTCTGACAGCTATTAAAAATGTCAATAAGTTCATACGTTCTTAACTGATTGGGATGAAAATTTGTAAAATAAGAGACATTGTTGGTCTTAATGATCATGCAAAATATGAGTTTGATCACATTTATCGAAGACCATTTTGATTTTTTAGCCTATCAGGAGATATTTTTTTAAATTTTAACCAGGATATGAAAAAAATTTGGGTCTGCAAACAGAGAAGGTTGGTTTACATGTGTGGAAAATTTCAGATCAATCAATAAAACAGTGCAAACAGTGCAACCAAAAAAAAAAAAAAAACAGAGGTCCGTGCCAAAAGAGACAAAAAGAGACGCTCGCTCAATCATCCTGCGTACGCCATTGGTAGGTACATCAAGAATGTCCCTTAGCCGGCCTTGTGCCCCACCGTACCCAAAGAGTACCATTACCTACCATGAACTTTGTATCCCCAAAGGAAATTGTGTCCGTAATAAATTGTAGCTCTTCCAATAATGCTACAACAGACTTAAGAAGATCAGGGCTTCCCTTCTTCATTGACGTGTACTTTGGATGGGTCAGAAGGACATCAATGTCCCCACTTTCAGATTTACCCCGTCTATAACATAGAGAATAATGCATTCGTAATTATAGTAGGCACTTAATAACATAAACTAGAGTGGATTGTTTGATAATGATGGAAAATTTAGTGAATCTCTCACTTAGAATGCGTCCCGATAGCTTAATGGTTAAAGCATAGGGCCGGTAACCCGAAGGATCTGGGTTCGATTCCCAGTCGGGGTACGCGTTTTTATTTCGCAGGTTACCTCCAAAAATAAACTAGAGGCTATGTAAATTCTTTGTAACAATGGGACTGGAGAGACAGTCATCACATACCTGTAACTACCACAAATCGTCACTAAAAATTCCGGGTCAAGTTCGGAAATATGTGTCTTCAAGAACTTCTCAATATTGACTATTTCTTCTCTTGGTATTTTCTTCTCAAAGTCTTCAAAATACCTGATAAAAAATAGATCTGTATGCATAAAGTATGTAGGCAGTATTGAAAACTTACATTCTGAGCCTCACTTGGTAAATAAAGCAAGAAGTTCTATTATCCATACTTTAATCCAATAAGCTGATGATGATTTAATTCCTGCTTGTGTTCTTCAAGATCTTCCAGTGATTTCACTCCAGCGTCTGACAATAGCTTGGCTTTAGCTGGACCAATTCCCGACACACGAGTTAGAAAGTTTATAGCCGACGTAGACTCATCACTGCGAAGAGTTTCTAATTTCTGTAGTTTTCCAGTTTCTAAAAACTCATCAATTTTCTTCGATATCTTATCTCCAATTCCATTTAGTTTCAAAGCTTCTTTCCCGGAGGTAATTCGTGTGGGATGAGCAGCTAGTGTGCTGGCTGCTTTACGATAAGCATTGTGCTTATATATGTTGCGGTTCACATTTTTTTCATAGTTTGCAAGTTCTGAAATGGCAACAATACATCTTAATTTATTATGAAAGAATTGTATCTACCTCCCCTCCCTACAGAAGGTCATACATGCATCACTACCTGCCCCGAAATTTCAGCAGCCTATATGTAACTACAGTTTGTTCAAATCTTCTTTACAATGACTATGGTGGTGAAGATGGCAACGAAAATGATGTACTACGCTAGCACCAACACAACAAAATGAAATCAGCTAGAACTTAGGTGGAACATTCAAGTTAGCGGATTTACTTTGGAGAGTTTAGGTTGGCAACAGGTGGAAGGTCTGGATGGTGCTGCTTAGTTACACCCTAACGGCGTTGTAAGCGTAAATTGAACAGCCTATACTACCTACCTACTTTTAAAAAAAAAAAATTTTGAAGTCCCTACTTTTGAGTGACATTCTTAATGGGCATGGTCATGGCAGTTAAAAATAATAATAATAATAATAATAATAATAATAATGTAATTTATTGAGCACATAAAATAGGTACACAATTGGTCTGTATTCAACAATCGAGTCGTTGATCTTCCATACATCCATCTCTTCTCTTCAGGGGCTGGATTCACACAGAAGTATTATCTCCTAATACGTACTATCTTTGGTATTATCTTTCATTTAACATGGTGTTTTTGGTATTAAATCAAAAGATAATACGTATTAGCAGATAATACTTTTCGTGAATCCAGCCCCAGCTGCTTCACCTCTTCACCGTTTACCTATTTCTTCCTAAGTTATTCATAATAGTCATTATACATAGTTGTGCTTCATTATCAGTGGTAATAGTAATATTGGAAGAACATCCAAGCATTTGCTTTTTAGCTGAGGGAAAACCACTGAAAAAACATTCTCAGCAGGATGTAATCTTGATTCTTGTCTTCCAATCTCATTCCATTCCAATCTCATTCCAATCTCAAAATCCTAGGTAGACCTTACGAAAGTCAAAACAGCAATTTTCTCTTTTACAGTAAGCAGCAGGTGATCTGTGAATTGGATTTTATTTTAAAACCGTTATTTTACGAACACCTGAGTTAGCTTAACTTTGTGTCCAGAATCTTTCCAGACTCCAGGTTGAGAGAACTAAGGAGTTCATATAGTGTTTTTAAAAGTGAAATTAATCCATAGATTGCCTGCTGCCTACTATAGAAATTGTTTTGAGCTTGAACTGCGAAAAATAATACTACCTGGCCGTCAATTGGGAGGTTGCATGTTCTTTTATTACTTAGAGTAGGTAAATTTCAAATATCAACTCATGTATTCAGTGTAGGTAGTTGTGTAAAATTCACGGTTTTCAACCTTAAAAATGAGCTTATAAAAAAAATGTTTTTTTTCAAGTTTGCGTCATCCGTCCCCTTCCAAATTGTGACATCACATTAAATTCACCACATATTAGCATAGGTAGTTTGCGTTCTCGTCATCCGGCGGCGTTAATCGTGCATGGGCCTTGAGGGTAGAATCGTTGGTTGAAGAACAGAATGTTCTTTAATCAACGCCCAACGGTAGAATGTAGGCTCCCGTTATCGGGGTAGGTAGGTACCTACCTAGGTAGGTACCTAGGTAGGTAACCCCAGCAAAGGATGAAACATGACAATAAGCCACCTTCCTTACTGAGACTCATGAAGAATATATCATTTGGCCAGACATAATAGTAAAGTAAGGCCCATAACCTACGCATAATGATTAGTTATTGTTATTAGGTATTAGTGATTATTTGTTATGACTTTCATAACCTAAAATCAAGACTTCGACTTGGTCCAAACAGACAGCTTATGATAAGGTAGGTAGGTAGAATACCTACTTACCAATCAAGAAGTCACAAAAATCGAAATTAGGGTTACTTTCCGATGCCGGCGCTTTTCTTTTACTCATTTTCGTTCAACAGTTATGTTTTTATCATCTGTCACTTGTGACTTGTTCTCTTGAACCTCTTGACAAACCAACCAAACCAAACCAAAGACCAAAGCAAAGAACAAAGAGAGAAAGAAAGACCAAAGATACTGAAAGACCAAACCTCGTCTCGGGAGTCTCTAGAAAGAGGGAATTTTGAAATTATAATCGAAAAATCAGTTGATACGAAAAAAGGTAATATTCCTGCCTATTAAAATGTTTATGAAATTTTAGATGATCGTGCACAAAGGACACGATCACAAAGAGTTTAGGGGGGCCCGAAATTTGGATTATACTATAATTTGGACAAAAATTATACTGGCCTGCGCGGCCTGGACGCAAGAATTTTTCTGGCAAAGACGTCGTAAATGGGACGTAAATTGACTGTGACAAAAACTTATAACTTAACACTTACCTACTTATTTATACAAATAGAACTCTGATTTAGAAGTGTAGTATACATTACGGTGTTCTGTTCTGACAGCTAATACTTCAATAAAATGAAGGATAAATAAATATCGAAAAAATTGGAAATAAATCGATTTTTTTTATTCGAAATAGAGCATATTATTTAGTTATTTACTGTTCATATTAACAGTAAATATATTCTCTATTTCGAACATTTTTTACTCTAGAGGGCTGTCACGACCCCAATTTCATCCCAGAACTATTGTGAATGACATTTGAAAACATAATCTAGTTGGATCAACCATTTATTTCACTTCAAAAAAGTTAAAACAGGAATTTTATAAAAAGAATTTTTTCTCCCATTTACGAAGTCTTTGCCAGAAATATATTCACGGCCAGCGACTGCGAGTTATTTCAGGCCCTCCTCCAGACCCAAATCGGAACTAAGGTGTTATAATATTTTTATTTTATATTACTACCTACTACATCTCGCTGGGAACTCTTCAATTAAGGTGGCTGGGTCGATCGACCATTTTTTCAGATAGTGTTCAATTTTGCTGTACTCACTCATTGGTATCCCCTAAACAACACTCAAAAAATAAAATACTTCCCGTGTCTAGTTTTCGAGATAGGCGAATAAGAAATAGGTATTTTCCCCATGTTATCTTATGGCAGGTTTTAAAAATTTGCTACAAATGAAGATTTTATTTAATTGACCCGATAGATTTTCAAAAAACCTATATAAGAAAGAATCTTTGATCTATTTACTTTCATTAAAAATATACAAACCAATATCATCGTGTGTTAAATAAAAAGTTGTAGGCGATTCAATTCAAATTGCGAATCAAGTCAAAATACTTTTGGCAACACGGGAGTGCTCAAGGTAGTTAGAAGGCACTAAATGCCTACTAAAGATACCTTGACTTTTCATGAAAGTAAACTCTAGGTGTAAGCTCAGCAAGCTCAGCCATCATGATTCCGCACAAATACAAATTTCGAAAGTACGATGTTGCTATATTGTACCGTATTGTTAAAATTATTGAAAAATCTTCAATATCCGATTCAAAACTAACTTCTTTGGGGCAGTAATACTGCTCTAAATAATAAGATAACGTATAAATACCATTTAAATGTTGTCTATTTCAACTACCCAGTATATAATGAAAGAAAATTATGTGCTAAAAGAATTTATAAACATGTATTATTTACACTTAATAAATTAGTGAAAGCTCTCCAAAACTTCAGAAAACCGATCGATCCAGCGGCCATGGGCGCCCGCAGGGGGGGGCAAGGGGGGGCGCTTGCCCCCCCTTGGATGTCAGGAAAACATAAAAATTGTATGGAGTTTAACGTATACAGGCGCGTAGGAACAGGGGGGGGGGGAAAGGGGGGGACGGACCCCCCCTGTCTGGAGCCTGACCCCCCCCTGCCAGAGATCCTGACCCCCCCCCTGCTAGAGACTCTGACCCCCCCCCCTGCTAGAGATCCTGAACAATCCAGATATTCACAAATTTGTTGATTAAGTGTTGCCCAGAATGCACAGATTTGCTCCATTATGAGGTTGTATTCTCAAAATTTTCTCAAGTTTTGCAAAACTAATTGAACAGAGGTATTATCCAATGAGACAACTCATTTACTAATTTGTCCAACATGATCATCCTCATGAATTAAATTAAATAATTACACGTTAAACTAATAGATTCCAAAACACATACCTACAGATTTTTCTTATTGATTGCTTATTGCTGTTGCTCTTGAAACCTGTTGATTCCAAAATCAATTCATAATAGATTCTCTTTCACTGGAATTCAAGTATTTCCCTGCTGGGCCATTTAGGATTTTGTCAAATAACAAAAATTTATTTTGTCTCTTGTATCCCCAAGAATATTGCATAGGACACACATTTTAAATTTCTTTAAAAAAGATGCCAAAAAAGCGTCGAATTCGATTTTCTTTTTTTTTATCAAGATGTAAAAAAATGCCCTTGCGGGGCCATTGGGAATTCTATAAAAACAAGTTTTCTTAAGTTCCCACAGAATATTGCATATCACACATTTTACATTTCTTTGAGAAGAATAGCTTAAAATTCGATTATTTTGTATCAAAAATTCAAAAAAGGCCCTGCGGGGCTAACTGGGTGTGAGTCCCCCAGACCCCTTGTAGCAGTGAACTACCTTTTCCTGTCTTCCATCGATCCCCTAAAAATTTGACCCCCCCTGTCAAAATAAAGTTCCTACGCGCCTGAACGTATAGTATCATTTTGTAACCAAAAGAACTAAAAAAAATTGATTTCACAGTGTAAAAAATCCAAAAAAAGCCCTGCGGGGCATTTTTGAACATGTCCCCCACCACCTCAAAGTGCAATAATTAAAAAATATTGAATATTTCAACAAAATACACCTCAAAACGTCTCAAAATTGATTTCAAAGTGTCCAAAAACCAAAAAACGCCCTGCGGGGCAGGGTGGGGGGCGCCCCCCACACCCCCCTTAAACCCGTAAAATATTGTTTTCTTTGACCAGCCCCCACCTGGCAGAAATCCTGCGGGCGCCCATACCAGCCACCTTAATCAAAGTGCAAAGGGGCTGTGAGCCTGTTGTGCATAAAGGACGTCACGCTAGTCGCTAAAAAGGGAATATTTTACCCCCCTCCCCCCTGTCACGCTGTGTCACACTTTTAGAGACCCCCACCCCCTTAAAACGACGTCACAAGTCTATTTTTACTGTAAAAATCAGAATTTATCGTTTTTAGCGAAAATTCTGATCTCCGACATATCATCTGACATTTAAAATGTTTGAAAATATCTGTATCAAAACGTGACCCTACTCCCTCCAGGCCCTTCCCACCCCCCTTGTAACACTGTGTCCATTACTGGTGCGTGCACCCCCCCCCCCCCCCCCTGAAGCGTGACGTCCCTTATGCACAGCCCCAAAATACTTCCTTTTCTGATTTTTCCTCAAATTTAAAGAGAAATCATACCAACCAATTATTTTATTTTCCAAATGCTTACAATTTTGGATTGGATTATTGTATTTGCATATCCCTCTAAGCCAGGGCTTGTGTCGGGGCATGCCATGATACATAAATAATCCAAAATTACAGTAGTACTAAGTAGTAAATGTGCATCATATTAAACTATTTTTAAATCTAATATTTATTTTATCAAACCAAGATTTCAACACAATGTTAGGTCATGGGGTGGACGAACCACCAACTATCTTGGGCATCTACTTCTAAGTCTGGAGCCGACTTGCCAGGCCCGACGCCCCTCCTCTATCTCCATCTCTTCGTCTTCTTCTTCCTCTTCCTCTACTGCTGTTTTCTTATATTACTAAATTTTTCGAAGAACAAGATAAGATAGGAACTTCTATAGGGACATTTTGCAGACTAGGAAGACATAAGCTGCAAAATGACATACTTTCTAATATTATTGTATAGTTCGATCGATCATAACAAAAATGTATGTACTCTCAAACCAATAAAAATTGGTACTCGTAAAGAAAAAGATAGGCTGATTAAAGATTGGACTTCATCCCATTATTATGAAGGCTGTTTTAACGCATCATCTATACCTAGACTTGTAGGTGAGCTCTTATTTCATTGATAATAAAACACGGATTGATTGTAAAGGAAACTTACCAGCAGTAAATCCTTTTCTTTTCGAGTACCAATTTTTATTGGTTTGAGTGTACGGTACATTGTATCAATTTCTGGTGTATATAGTCACATAGTATAGTAATTTAGTGTAGTAGTGTAGTAATTTTGTAGTAATTATACACACAATGTGTATAATTAAAAATAATTTAAAAAGTGTAGTCATTACTAATTATTAGTAATAATTGTAGTAATTGTAAACCCCATAAAAAACACTCCGTGTAAAAATACCAGCCAAGTCTCTTTAACTATAAAAAAATAGAAGAAATCTAAAAATTCAGCACTGAAAAGTAGTGATATCAAAAAATTGGCCAAGTCAAACTTAATTTGAAAAACCAAAATATACTTGGCGCATCGGGTATTAATCTAGTATAGAAGTATATGCCAAAAATCATATGTACCTAAATATATATAATATACCTATAATGCCCTTAAAAACGATGCGCCAAGTATATTTTGGTTTTTCAAATTAAGTTTGACTTGGCCAATTTTTTGATATCACTACTTTTCAGTGCTGAATTTTTAGATTTCTTCTTTTTTTTTATAGTTAAAGAGACTTGGCTGGTATTTTTACACGGAGTGTTTTTTATGGGGATATCACAATTTTTTTTAGTTTATTTAAACAATTTGTAACACATATCGAAACAACAATGACTAATTCCTTTAAAAAAATAAGCCAAAAAAAGTAAAGAAAAAAGAATAAGCTAAGAAAAGTTGCGTTTGGTACCAAAATATGCTTAAAGTGATATTCCATGAAGAAAAGCGAAAAATTTGTTCCAATCGGTCCAGCCGTTTTCGAGATATGGCATCACTTCCGGTTATCAAAATGGCGGCTGAAAACACTCTTTTTTTATTTATTTTTTATTTATTTATTGTTGCAAATTAATAGTACATAAGAAAATCCTCAGTCCCACAAAACCAAACAGTGGCTTGTCTGCAGGACTGCTATATATAAACAACAACAACAACAACATAAATATACGTCACAATAAAACAACTAATAACTACTTTTAATAATAATAATCATCAAATTCAAATTCAAATAACAAATTACAAAGTACAGTGTACAAATCCATAGATGCAAATACTACATCAAGGTAAATATCATACAATAATAAATAAATAAATAATACATAATATCAGAACACCATAATAATAATAATAATAATAATAATTTCATTCATCCTCCGTGGTGAAAATCCACTCTTTAATTGCCTTTTTAACTGTCTTAAATTTTTCTAAATTTTGTAAACTGGGTGGAAGTGTGTTGAATAGTTTGGGAATGAGAAATGACCGCTGCTGATCTCCGTATGAATTATGAATGTTGGGAGGCATTACTAATTTATGTTTGTTTCTTGTTACATAATTATGTTGCGCGAGTGCTTTATGTTCATCAGAATAATAATTTGTTATAAGGAAAACGTATAGGTGCAGTTGATGAACTGTCATAAACTGATAATTTTTCAAGGCATCTTTTGGGGGGATTATAATTTTAAAAGTTCTCTTCTGTATACTAAATTTTTTTTTAAGAAATGAGTCCGTTGTGGCACCCCAAGCAAGTATAGCATCTAGTGGAGCGGTCGCTCCACCCAGCCAAGTCGTACCGTACACTCACACTCACTCAACATACCGTATATGCATAATAAACTAAGGAGCAGACCAACCACTTTTACTGTAAGCAACAACACGGCATTTTCGGCCTACTGGATCTTAAAATTAGAAAATCTCACATTGTTGCGATATATCTTAATTTCGAGCTATGGCCCACCCCACTACATATACCAAATTAGGGAACAATATGTTATGCCGTTTGCGAGCTAGAGGGCCGTGAAAAACGTGAAATTACACCCCTTTTAAAACCTATCTTGATCTGATGATGATGATGATGATGATGATGATGATGATATCAGGAAACACCGCAATCACCGCCACAGCCTAAACGGCTGAGCCGATCGATCTGAAATTTTCACCACATGTGCACTTGTGGCGTCTGAGGTGCCTTTTTATAAAACCAACAGGAAGCCGCCATTTTGAAACCGGAAGTGACGTATTATCTCGAAAACAGCTAGACCGTTAGGAATTAAACCAGCGCCAAATGATTCAGACGGTCATCTATATGGAATATCAATAGTTAAAGTAGAGATGTACTATTACCGAAACCGGAAATGACGTCATGAAAATGAAGAACTAGATTTAAATGACCTCTTACTACAATAACTACATATTCAGAAGGCTTATAATGATACATAACATTTATAGAAATAAATTCTATGTGGCAGTAATTTTAGTCGCCATTTTGAAAACCGGAAGTGATACCATATCTCGAAAACGGCTGGACTGATTGTAACGAAGCTTGCGCAATTCTTCATGGAATATCACTTTAAGCTTAGGTATATTGAGCACCAAACACAATTTTTCGTATTAACCAATTCGGAAATGGCGTATTTTTTAAAAGTAATTGGTCATTGTTGCTCCGATGTGTGTTACAAGTTGTGTAAATAAACTAAAAAAATAAGTGATATCCCCATAAAAAACACTCCGTGTAAAAATACCCGCCAAGTCTCTTCAACTATAAAAAAATAGAAGAAATCTAAAAATTCAACACTGAAAAGAAGTGATATCAAAAAATGAGCCAAGTCAAAACTTAATTTTAAAAACCAAAATATACTTGGCGCATCGTTTTTAAGGGCATTATAGGTATATTATATATATTTAGGTACATTTAATTTTTGGCATATGCTTCTATACTATTTATATACACGATGCGCCAAGTATATTTTGGTTTTTAAAATTAAGTTTTGACTTGGCTCATTTTTTGATATCACTTCTTTTCAGTGTTGAATTTTTAGATTTCTTCTATTTTTTTATAGTTGAAGAGACTTGGCGGGTATTTTTACACGGAGTGTTTTTTATGGGGATATCTAATAACTGATTCAATTAAAGCAAAATAAACTATTTTAAGCGTTGAGTAATTAACGAGTGGTTTTAAAATACGGAGGCTATACATTCCTGCTCTTAAGCGATTGCAAACCTTTTCGATGTGTTTATCCCATTTAAAATGCTTGTCAATAGTAACTCCTAAATACAAATATGTATTTACATTTCCAATAGACATGTTGCATGTACAAACACCTTGAAATAAATTTGTTCTATTGTTGATTTTAGCATGTAAACATGCGTTATTATGAAAGGTAAGGTTAACATCTAAGTGCAATTTATGTGGTGAGTGAATATGCATGACTTTTGTTTTCTTACTATTGATTGTTAATCCGTGATCGTGGGCCCATCGTAATAAATTATTGAAGTCATTTTGCAAGAATGCGTGGAAACCAGAGCAGTGTCATCGGCGTACAAATAAACAGAACAATCTTTGACAACTTTAAGCATATCATTTACGTAAATCAAATACAATAAGGGTCCCAGAATGGAACCTTGAGGTACCCCAGTTGAAATATTTACCTTTTTACTAAAACACTGGTTAAACTTTACAGACATTGATCTTCCTAACAGGTAGTCTCTAAACCATTGCAGGATGGGTCCAGTGATTCCAATTCTCTCCAACGTATCCAACAGACGACTATGCAAAAGAGTGTCGAATGCCTTGGTAAAGTCAATGAAAACTACTACAACATGGTTGTTTTCATTTATTGCACCATTGACATGGTTTGAGAAATCATTGAGTAACATGGCAGTGCTTTTGTTTTTTTGGAAACCATATTGTCTATTGTCAAGCAAATTAAATGTATTTATATAATTGATTAGTTGGTCCGCAAAACATCTCTCCATAATTTTTTCAATTGCAGATAATATTGATATAGGCCGGTAATTGTTAAAAATCTTATGATCTCCGTTCTTATATATAGGACGCACAATTGATTGTTTTAAGTTAGATGGAATTGAGCCGTGAGATAATGATAAATTTATTAAGTTTGCAATAATAGGACTGATTGACTTGGAGCATACTTTTAAATCTTTCATTCTAATGTTATCTATTCCGGCTCCTTTCCTGCTATCGAAATCATAGATAATTTTTTCAATTGAGTGAGGTGTGGCCCTCATAAAATACATGGACTGTTTTAGTTTTGTTGTTACGGATTCGATTGTCAATACTGCACATTCATGTTTGATGTTATCTACTTCATCTTTGAAAGTATTTACGAAACCATCCACTACCTCAGATTCTTTCAAATTGCTAAAGTATTTAGATAATACATTATCTACAGGCGATTTTGGTTTTTTACCTACAACAGAATTTATTACATTCCATGTCTTTCTGATATCAGTTTTGCACTCATCAAAACGATTTTTCAAATATTGCTGCTTGGCTTGAACTAGATTTTTATTAATTGTATTACGTAACTTTTTATATTCATTTCTAAGATTAACATTTGATTTAGCATTTTTCCACCTTAAATACAGTTTATCCCTTTTCACAATAATTTCCTTTATATCTCTGTTAATCCATGGTTTATTATCCCTCGAAAGACTAACACGTGAGGACTTCAACTCGGAATGTGCCTCATAAATAGAATTGAATTTCTTTTGAATTTCATTTAGAAGGTCAGTAGGATCCAAAATGTCTAACATGTATTCCCATTCTACATTTTCTAATTCTCTTTTGATTTTTTGTTCATTGTAAACTGTTTTCAGTTCAATGTTTTGTATGTTATTCTTAATTGCATTTTGTTTGTCAATAATATTTATCCCGAGCATGATTACATAATGATCTGATATTTTCGTCTCTCCAATGATTGAAATGATGTCATGTTGTTTATTGTTTTCCTTAGCATAAAAGTGATCTAGACAGGTTCTGCTCATAATATCAAGCCTGCTTTCCACTCGAGTTTCCTGGAAAATACATCTCTTCATACCTTCATTTGACATTACATTTTTGTATTTATCAACATTTGAATTACCCTTGGCGAGTAAATCCAAGTTAATATCACCAACGAAAATGATTTGATCCTTGTCTTTTATATTTGTTAGAATGTTTTCTATTTCTTGAATGAAATTTGGTAAATTGGAATCAGGTGGTCTATACAAAGAAATAATATGTGTTTTGGAACCGTTTAAAGTTATTGTTCCAATCAAACCCTCACAGTATCGTAAATTATAATCTTGCGTCCGATGGATGCTAGCACAATCCTAGACACGTCCAACAGATTCTCAATGCTATCAGACGACAGCACAGGAGATGAAGACGAGGTAGCTGACTCAAGCCAACCCACCCGACAGACACAAAATCACAACGCAGTTCACAAGACAAGGCCACCCCCGCCAATAGTCTTATACCATCTATTCAATAACCACGCCGCAACTTTTTCTGAACTCAAGAAAAATCTAACAGATGAGTTTGACATTAAATACAAAGGGGACAGAATTATTATTTTGACAAAGAACATAGCAGATTATAACATAACTCAAAAAACGTTTAACGATGCCAAACTAGAGTACCACACATATACGCCGAGAGACCAGCGCGAAATCAGATTAGTCGCTAAGAACCTCCCACCTAATCTCACAACCCAAGAGATAATGGATGACTTAAAAAGCCAAAATATGCCTGCTACGAAAATCAAGCAAATGATAAAAAAGCCATCGGAATCTAATCCACTCTCTGTACCATATCCCATGTTCATAATAACGTTTGCCGCTAACACCAAGTCGAGCGATGTGTATAAAATTAAAAAAATATGTCGATGCGTAACAACATGGCAACCATACAGGAACATATCGGGAGTAACACAGTGCTTTAACTGTCAGTCATTCGCCCACACCTCTAAGAACTGCCACAGACAGCCTAAATGTGTCAAGTGCAAGGAGAATCACTCCACTAAAGATTGCATCAAAGACCCAGCAACCCCTCCCACCTGCACTAACTGCGGTGGCCCACACCCCTCGAGCTTCAGGCAATGCCCTGTATTTGCCAAACAACTCAGCCTCAAATCACAGCGGTCATCTCCTGCTCACAACAACAACAACAACAACAACTCATCTAACCCATCATATCAATACAGACAAGCAAATTTCCCTCCGCTCGGCAACAGCGCATCAACAAACGACAATGAAATACCAACCTGGCCACGTACTACACAACGGAACCCACCACATCAACAAGCCGCAGAAGAAATCAGCATTTCTAGCGTAATGCAGCTCCTCAAATCACTTTTTGGAGGCCTTGACCTGCACAAAATCAAGAACACACTGATCAAAACAATTCAACAAGCTTCCGAAGCGGAAGACACATTTTCCAAAGTCATAATCCTCGCAGAAGGGTTGTTTACCTTACTACCCTAACCTTTTGCAATGGCCATGCAACTACCGAAATATAACGTACTTTTCTGGAATAGCAATTCCGTACTAAATAAAACACATGAACTCATCAACATGGCTCAAAAGCATGACATCGACATCATAGGAATATCGGAAACTCATCTTAACCCAAGACACAAACTGAAACTAAGAGGCTACAAAGTATACAGAAGTGACCGTAATGGAAAAGGCGGAGGAGTTGCCATCGCAGTTAAAAGTACTATTAGGCACTTTCAACAAACTATCCCAATTCTAGAAAAACTAGAAGCTGTAGCCATCACTCTCCACACATCCTTCATCAACGTAACTATTGTTTCCGTCTACAATCCACCAAAAGGCCGTATCTCTACAGGCGACATCAACAAACTCCTAAGACTTAACAAGAAAGTCATAATAATCGGCGACTTAAACGCGAAACACATTACTTGGAACTGCTTTGCAAACAATAGAAACGGCACCACACTTTTAGAGCACTCAACTACCAAGAATTTCAAAATACTATACCCACCTGAACCGACATACCAGCCTTCTAGGAACAACGCTCGTCCCAGCGTACTGGACCTAACGCTGACGAAGGGAGTAGACTTCGTCTCGAGCCTCACGTCTAGACCATGTCTGCCTTCTGATCATAACCCAGTTCTTTTTACCATTGAAAAAACTAATGATCAGATTCCACCTAAAAGTGTCCATAACTACAATACAGCTAACTGGAAAACATTCCGTCTCGAATTAGACAAAAACAACATTACTAACCCTAGAATCAACTCTAAAGCAGACATTGACCATCACTTAGCTCACTTCAGCGAAAATATCAAGACAGCCTTGAATGTAGCTGCTCCTCCAACAAACATATCTCACCATGTCATCCCTCTACCAGATTCCATCAGAGCCAAGATCAAAGCTCGCAACAAGCTTCTTAGGTTATTCCAATCGACAAGATTGCAACACATCAAAACTTCAGTCAACAGCGCTAATGCAAGTATTAGAAAAGACATTGCAAAATGGAGGAATAACAATTGGGGTGACTTCCTTATCAAGCTGAAACCAACAGAGACTTGCACGTTGTGGAGTGCAACGAGGCTATTCAAGAAGAAAACAATGACCATCCCGCCACTTACCGTTCCCGGAGGCATGGCACTCAGCGATAATGAAAAAGCAAATGCTCTTGCGGACAACTTTCAGAATATTCACAACCAGAACGCAACGCTAGGAACTTCGAGTCATAATTTATTAGTGCAGAGAGCTGTCCGCAAATATCTCATACAGCCAATTGAAACAACTGATATTGAGCTCATCACCCCCAAGGAATTGAGAGATATACTACTCAGCAGGAAAAACAAAAAGGCCCCAGGTCAAGACAACTTAACAAACTTTGTCCTAAAACAGCTATCCAAGAAGGCAATTGTTTCATTAACAACTATATTTAACAAGATGTTAATTCTCTCGTACTTCCCCGAATCGTGGAAATTAGCGAAAATCCTTGCTATCCACAAACCTGGAAAAGACTCCACCCTGGCTACGAGCTACAGGCCAATCAGTCTGTTGAGCTCGCTAAGCAAAGCTTTTGAGAAAATTATTCTTGTCCGAATCAACAAGTACATCACCTCAAACAACACTATTATAAATGAACAATTTGGCTTCCGCCCGAAACATTCGACTACGCATCAACTGGTTCGCCTCGCAGAATATATCACCGAGAAGTTTAACTCTAAACAGCATACTGGAGGCCAAGTCTTGAAACTTACGCTTTCAGGACGCAAACGCTCTAGGACGTCAACAAGTCCCATTTACTGTAAGAATGGCGACCTTGAAATCTACTGTCAACTGTTTAGCTATTCATTTTGAATAAGGTTTTAACGTTTAATGACTGTATAACATCTGAAATAATAATTATAATGTTAATAAATTCTTTCCAATAGATTGCTGGATGACAATCAAATAAGTGACTTAAATTAATGATTCAATGTCGATCACTCTTACAGTGAATGGGACTTTATGACGTCCGAGAGCGTTTGCGTCCTGAAAGCGTAAGTTTCAAGACTTGGCCTCCTGGTATGGTTCTACTAGACATCGAGAAGGCATTTGACACCGTATGGCACCACGGTCTGATGTTCAAACTTATCAGTCTACACGTCCCAAAATACATATGTCACATCCTCCATTCCTATCTACAAAACCGAACTTTTTATGTAACCATCAACGAAGCCAGATCATCTCATAGACCTATTTCAGCTGGGGTACCCCAAGGTTCCCTGCTAGGCCCAGTTCTTTTTTCACTTTATATAAATGATGTTCCAAGGTCTCCTCACATCCATTTGTCCCTCTATGCTGACGACACGGCAATCTTCTCCTCTTCCTTCAGAACAGACACAATTCAAACCAGACTGCAAAAGGCATACCTCAAAATTGAAAAATTCTTTAAAAAATGGAAAATCAAAGTTAATGATGACAAGACAACATCAATTTTATTTACTAAAAGATTACCATCCAGAAGACCACAGATCGTTTTAAATAACGTAGTTATCAACTGGTCAAGCAGCGTTAAATACCTTGGCGTCCAACTTGACTCCAGGCTAACATACGCTGCTCACATCAAGCACAAGATCCAGCAAGCTTATGCCGTAATGTCAAGCTTATACCCCATGTTTAACAAGAGCAGCCGTCTAAGCGAAGAGAATAAACTTCTAATCTACAAAATGATCATCAGGCCTATCATCTCATATGCAGCACCAGCATGGAGCAGCGCATCCGACACAAACATCAAGAAGCTGCAAGTAGTCCAGAATAAATGTTTAAGAATAGCGGGAAACTATCCACGATACACTAGGAGTAGTAGAATACACAATAAGTTCAAAGTACCTTCAGTACATAGCTTTATACACAAATTAACTTACAACTTTTACATAAATAGTCTCAATAATCCAAATCCTCTCATCTCATCTCTTGGGCAGTACTCATTAAACAAATCTTTATACAAACACAAAAGACCCATGCATATAATCATGTAAACTTAATCACTTAATCACTACTGTATTGTTCTCCTGGATGGCTGCGATTGTAGAATCATCATTATCATCATTAGTAAATATGTAATTACACTTATTTATTTTTGCTTGTAACAAAACTATTATCAATAAGTTAACCATTATGCCTGTAATCCCACAATCCAATTACTTTCATTCTTTCGGTTTTTTCGCACTTTTTTCCGAAATTCAATACTTGATTTCGAAACCCAGTACTTTATCAATAACGTAATACAAACATTTTTATGCCTGGAAGTAAAAGACCCTGATTTCTTTATTAGTTTCTAAGTATTCCTATAATTCTTTTTTTCTGTATGTATGTCAACTGTGATTGTAAATCCATGTACATGTGTAAATAAAGATTTTATAAAAAAAAAAAAATCTTGCGTCGTAAAGAGCGTCCACGCTCTAATTCTCCACGTAGAATTTGATAATATAAATGTTTTGTATCATTATAAACCTTGTGAATAAGTAGTTATTGTAGTAAGAGGTGATTAAAGTCTGATTTTTCATTTTTATGACGTCATTTCCGGTTTCAGTAAAAGTAAATTTCTGTTTAGACTATTGTATTTTCATATATATGACCGTCCGAATAGTTTGACGCTAGTTTCGTTCCGATCGGTTCAGCCAGTTTCGAGATATGACGTCATTTCCGGTTTCAAAATGGCGACTTCCGGTTGGTTTTATAAAAAGGCACCTCAGACGCCAAAAGTGCACATGTGGTAAAAATTTCAGATCGATCGGTTCAGCCGTTTAGGCTGTGGCGGTGATAGCGACGTTTCCTGATATCATCATCATCATCATCATCTGAAGAAGAAGAAGAAGAAGATGAAAGTGATGTAATTTCACGATTTACACGGCCCTCTAGCTCGCAAATGACATAACATGTTGTTCCCAAATTTGGTATATGTAGTGGGGTGGGCCATAGCTCGAAATTAAGATATTTCACAACAATGTGAGATTTCCCATTTTTGAGATCCAGTAGGCCGAAAATGCCATGTTGTTGCTTACAGTAAAAGTAGTTGGTCTGCTCCTCAGTTTATTAGGCATTTACGGTATGTTGAGTGACTGTGAGTGTACGGTACGACTTGGCTGGGTGGAGCGACCGCTCCACTAGATTTCAACAAAAAATATTTTCGGAAAATATACTACCAGCTGCAAAATTAACACAATTTTCATAATAAAATAACTATTCAACTTCATATAATTCTTTCCAAGAGGTGGGGAGGGGGCTGGCGAGTGAATATTCATTGCCGTTTTCTGCAATCTGCAATCGCTATTCGCTCCTCCTCGCTTTCCCGGTATATTTTGAACGAACGACAAACATGGGAGGAGGGCTCTCTTCCTTCTCTGCGCACATGCAATGCGGGATGCATATCCTAAAGTTACTGTACTGTCTGTACTGTACTGTACTGTGGGTGGATGGGGGAGAGTGAGTGCTGAGTGGAGACACGAAACGAAGACTTGATTAAATAATAAATCATTGACTTCCTCTTTGATGGGTTTAACATATTGTCGCGTAAATTCACATTAGGTAGTCCTTAACGTGTGTGTGAAAGTATTCGACATGAGTTATAATTTATTATTATTGTTTATTTCTGTGACTCCGCGCAGCTGTAAGTGCAATCTGCACCCTTCGTAAATTTCACCCAAATGTGTAAGGTAAGTTGACTGAAGAACCTGGTTTTCTTGCAATGTTTATTTTGTACTACCTACTCGTTCAAATCGGCATAGAAAAATCTGAAGATGTACATACCTACGTAATGAATAAATAGGTTAAAAGTTCAAGATTACAGTACAATAGGTAGGTACCTACCTACCTAGTAGTAGGTAGGTACCTACTAAACCAGAATACCTACATAACCTATAAAATCACTAACCTTGTGTTACCCCAGAGTGGGGCTTTCTTTGTTTGAAAGCTGTTCAGTGAATTATAAAGGAGTCCGTTCTTCTAATCATGGATGTTCTAATCTTCTTTTGTTGCATGTAGGATGACTGACACATGAGTGTTCGATAATGAAAAGTAATTTTGCCCCCAGGAATATTTATCTACCTACCTAGAGAATTAATTATTCATAAATATATTTTATTTTTTAATATGTATTTGTCTTCAGTCTAATAACATTCAATGGCAATGACTGGCATAGGTACACAGTATAATCTATATAATAAATGTTTAAATGTTAAATTATATTTAAATATTATGCAGGTCGAAGGAGTAGGGTATAAATGTTTATTGTTAATTGTGACTTTGTATTAATTGTTATAACATGTACTGTGTATGTGAAACTTCAGCTGATTGCAGCTAATAATAAATACAAATACAAAATACAAATACCCAACTGTGTTGGATAGGCTACCTCGGTTCTCGTTAGATCACCGAGGTTAAGCAACATTGAGCGCAGTCAGCGCAGTGGATGGGTGACCATTCAACTCTGCCTTGCCAGGTTGCTGCCATTGGGCCAGAGAGACTAGACTGGGGTGTTTGGGTTTAGTGTGACGACCTCCCTCCACCTGTTATCAGTCTCTCAACAGTGCCAGGGACAGCGAGAGGAATTTTTAATAGAGTGGGCAGTGAGCGACGGACATTTATTTAGGGTGGGCACATAATTTCCACTGAAAGTAGAGTTAGGAAAAAAAGCCATGCCCCGCAGGGCGCTTTTCAGATATATTTAAATCAACAGAAACGAATTTGGGAAGCAGAAAATACTACTTTCTGGTGAAAATATGATTGGAATATCACAACAAATAGGGGTGGATTCAAGGATTGTAAAGTTACAAAATAAAGGCTTGATCTATGTACCTACAGCCTACAACTTGAATGAGGTGTAACCGTGTAATTCAGAAAATTATTCAATCTGTGTTATTTGATTACTTATTTCATTAAATTATAACTATAAGAATTCAAATTGACAGACAGTAATAAAAATATCTTTGATTATTTTTGGGTGGGCAGAGGGTGGGCAGTAGACAATTTTAGGTGGGCGCGCGACTTCCTGCGCCCACTCCTGGCGCCGTCAGTGACGGCGCGGGTTGTGGAGGCCCGTACTGTAATGTCACACCGTCCTTCGGATGGGACGTTAAGCCGTTGGCCCCCTTGGTATCTTTCGTCAGGAGTAGGCTACATGCCGGTACCGGGTTTCCTCTCCTCCCTTCTCTATATTACATTCTCACTAGTGGAGCCTCGGCTCTGTTGAGAATATAGACTTAATAATAATAATAAATAAGGTAGGTACTACTTGTAAAACATGCACTAGGAAAACGCTCAGTGTAACGAGTTGATGAGCGAGTCTTCTAGCCACTGCATCCGATATTGCATCCGATTTGATATGCGTTTGCAAGTATCAGCTGCTCCACAGTACTTGGATCTGAAGCTTCGAGAAGGCAGGGATGAAAATTAAGTAGTAGTACCTACATATATTTTATCAAATATTTCAAGATTATAGAAATGTCCTTAAAATTACAATACTTTTGAAAATAACGACAGTTAGTCTTCAAATTGGCAAAAATACCTAAAATGTTGATTCCAATGACTATGCAAAGTTTTAAGTTGATCGGTCAATGGGTTCTAGTTTAAATTTAAAAAATCACAGGAAAGATGGTTTTAAATTTTAACCAATGGGAGGATTTGGCTGAAATTTTGTAAGATTGGGGACAATTAGCTACAATGACTTTGCAAAATTTTGAATTGATCGGACTAACCAATCGGAAGATAATTTTTTATAAATTTGAACCAATTACAGGATCCCGTTCAGAATCGATCCCAGGGACTGCATAGATTACGTTAGTATGTGCAAAATTTCAGATCGAAGAAAAACTTTGCATTTCGAAAGTGCATTTGGGCCATTTTCATGCGTTTTGGACTACAATCTTCGGCGAATTGATATATTCACTTTTATATCAATTGTGAATTGATATAGGTACGTATCACTAAATAAATTGCATTAGCGAAAGTTTTATATTTTCAACAAATTATATTGTTTTATATTTTCAACAAATTCCTGACATTATGCTGTCCGAAATGAGGTAATTCCGGCATCCGGACATGTTGTCCAATAAAATAAAAAACTGTCCGCCAACTGTCCGGATAAAATCCGGACAGTTGGCAACCCTACAGTCTGTGTCACACGGAGTTGTCCGCCAGACGTGGCCCCTAATGTTGCAAATAACCGGTTTTTTGTCCCTCGGTCGCTGTGTGCGATCGCGCGGTCTTCCGGGACCATTCCTCTCTCTCGGACAAGGGGTATTCAAAATATCTTAGCGGATAATTCCGTGTGACACGGACTGTAGAGGTAATACCTACTTAGCACGAATACGATATTTTTGTGCAGAAATCGACAAAACAGTCTTTGGGCGCTTCAGAAGCTGGAAACGATTGAGACTAAAATGATTTTAGTATTTTTAAATAGAATTTTAATATTATTCGAGTATTTTGGTTTTAGTTAAATTTTAGCATACTACCAAAGTTAGCATTTTTGTCGCGTTTTTCATTTGGTGGTCTGCAAACTAATACCTAGCGCCCAAAATGCTAGGGGTGTATAGCGTTTGTGGGAACTAAGGGGGTTGTGGGGGGATGCCAAAATTTAGATTTGCACCGGGCGCATAAATCCCTACGGTCGGAAACAGGCAAAAATGAACCCGCGCTAGCATGGGCCAGTTAATTAACCGAATTAATTAATTTATAATAATTTTAATACTCCCTCTTTTTGATATATATTTTAATTTGGGTACCTAGGTTGGTAAATGTTGAAATATTGACTATTGTTGCTATTTGATAATGATATTGACTATTGATAATTCATTGTTGAAACTGCAGTTGCACTCAAAACGCATAAAAACATGCTATTTAACGTGGCTCAACCGATCGAACATTCCAAAATATTTATTTTTTGAAATTACCATCATGAATGCCTTTCGAGATTGAACAAAACTGTAACACAGGAGGTATAGGGAAATCATTTAGTTTTTGGTTGATAACTTTTAAAATAGCACACGTTGGTATTGTTTTTAATTTTTTCCCTAATATAATGTCCAACTATCTATCAGAAAATAAGTTTTTTGATCAAAGTTGGGAAAAACTAAAAATTAGATCTTCATTATTAGCCTAATTGTGACACGATTTTACCTGTCTGCCATAAGATAACATGGGGAAGAAAACTCAATTTATCTCAGAAACTAGACACGAGAAGTGTTTAATTTTTTCAAGGATAGTGTATGGCATGATTATCAATAAGTAGACAAAAAATTATGAAAATCTGAGACTATGCCCGATTGGATGAGCCACCTTAAGAAAGATGATATGCAAAAAAAAACAGGGCTGTGCGCCCCAGACCGGCCTGCATGTCATCTTCCTCCCTTCAGTCCCACAAAATTAGTTGTAATTTATACATTATTTTTCGGGCACTAGGTTCGTAGGAAGGTCACTCAAGCAATATGTCCACATTAAAAAAATGAAGTTTTGCGTCCCAGAATCACTTTTTTTAAATTGTTAAGAGGCAAACGGAAGCGAACGGGAATCGCACGGTTCGTCAGAGCGTTTTTTTGAAATTGTGTCTTCCCACTTAATAATTTTAAAAAATCAGATAGTAACGACCCATTACAGCCTAAAAGACTAAATAATGCCGCACATTGGAGTTCATTATGAGCTCTGGTGCGACCTCAAAGTGTTAAATACGATATTTTTAATAAAATAATCGAAAATAATCGTATTTAACACTTTGAGATCAGACCAGAGGTCATAATGAACTCCAGTGTGCGGCATTATTTAGTATATTAGGCTGTTATAGGTCGTTACTATCTGATTTTTTAAAATATTTAAGTGGGAAGACACAATTTCAAAAAACGCTCTGACGAACCGTGCGATTCCCGCTCGCTTCCGTTTGCCTCTTAACATTTAAAAAAAGGCCCTGCGGGGCATCAACTTGAGGGTTGATCTATTCAGTTTGTGCATTTGTGCAGTTTAGAGTCCCAGAAACACTTGTAATTTGTTTACATTCTAAAAAACGCCCTGCGGTGCTAAAACTGGGCTTCGTCTCTATGACCATCATCTGGATATGGCAGTCCCCCCCCCCCCCCCCCTGCCCCATGATCATGATAGGAAACCGTTCCTACGCGCCTGTCGGGCACCCATAGGATTTTACAAAAGTCGGCGCCCCTGGTAGGTAGGTAGGTTAGTATACATCTCTTACAAACACCTACCAAGCCACCATTACATTACCCAACACTATTACAAACACCTATCATTCAAGCCGTACTATCATAGGGCAAGGAAATTACTTACATATTATCATTTTCAAAGGAAAATGTGCTTTGGATAAATAAGAACATGTAGTTAATTAATCGCCATGTTAATTGTACCTACAGTCAAATTAAGTGGGAAACTTGATTGCCATGTTCAATATCCCTAGATTATCAATGTGGTGTTCTGATAATTTTAATTTCATGGACATTTTTTATTGATTGGACTCAGTAGTGCATTCATAAATTATTGGTATTAATAGATTAATTTACTGATACAAATTTAAACGTTTTCACTGCATGTATGGAGTGCCACTTGCAGTCCACCAAATTTTTTACGTATTGGCAAAATTATTACTTCCGACACTTACAAAATGTGTTCTACACTGCGTTCCTGATGTCAGGCAAAATGGTGAAGGTTATTCGGGCCATGACTAAACAAGCGTGTATTGCATTTGTGAATATTTATAGCACAGACACAAGCTATTGACCTTTTCTCGAAGTACACAGTGTTATGCAATTTGTATCAATTCATTTGATATGCTGATTTTTTCGCGCTACTTCGTCACCAAGGCACTTTCACCTCTGATAGGAAGGTTTCCTACACCATGACACCTACCATTGCGTACCCAATTAGAAGAACAATTGGGTCTGTTTGATTGTATTTAAAGTTGTCCTTGATTCTTTGTAGCTGTCTTGCTTGTCTCGGAAATGGAATTGATGGAAGGAAAGTCCCATAAATATTTATTTAGAGTTCCTTATCATCAAGGATCTTCAAAAACGCCCATTCTTTATTATGATTTGTAATTTGTAATGTAAACAAATTATTATAAAAATGAAAAATCTAAATAATCAAGAAACAAAATAAGAAGATAAAATATGCTTGGCGCATTGCGTTAAAAAGAGGGCAGAAGATAAATAACTAGAAGAATAATAAAATAGAAGATCGTGGCCGGTAAAAATTCAATGCGGCAAGCTTTTTTTTTAAATTATTTCCATTTTTCATTTGTTTACATTTTCTATTACATAGGACGTTCAATGTTTGAAATCTGGAGGCTTGTTTTATTATGTCAAATTTAGGCTCAAAGTTAGTGTAGGTAGGGCTTGGCGGCGGCATCTGGGCGAAATGATTTCACGAATCTTATATGTTTTAAAACAACAATGTTATTGCATGGTCCTTTAGATCTCAATTACAAGTTTTTGTTTGAAACATTGAACAGTGTATCTGTGCCGGCAATGAATAGGTATTGATTAAATCAATACATTAGTTAGTCCATATTTTGGGAAAATAATATAATATCTGTATTTTTTCACTTTAAGTCGCTTTTGGGCAAAAATCTATATAATATATAAAGTAGAATGTAATGTCTGTATGTATGTATGTATGTATGTATGTATGTATGTATGTATGTATGTATGTATGTATGTATGTATGTATGTATGTATGTATATGTAATGTATGTATGTTCTTCATACATTTCTACACCCTTTGACCGATCTCCACCAAACTTGGCATGGAGTTTCTATGGGGTCCTGCGCACATCGTAGGGTACCCCATCGCCAAACCACCCCTAATTGAAAAAACCCCCCCAATTGAAAAAATTACATTGACACTTTCGGCCATATAATCCTACACCATTGATCTATCTCAATAAAATTTTGCACTCATGTAATTCATTAACCTGTCCACATTTCAGGCTACTCTCCCCATCCCCCAAACCACCCCTAATTGAAGAAATTCAGCTTAAGGCGATTCGACCGAAAAAAATCAATATTAATTTTCTTCATATTTCGTAAGAGGGAGCTGGTAACATGATATCAAGTGACATTAGTCGTTTTTGGACGCCACAAAAAAATCCGGGACGTTTTTAAATGTGTAAAATGCACGTTACAACTGACAACGTATAGACAAAACCGCTTATCTGAATTACACGAAACTTGGAGGGAACATTCATCAGATATTTAGTTATGGGCTGACTAAGCCCTTTTTCTAATTTTTTGTTTACATTTTTGTAAAAAAATATATAACGTACCGGATTTTAGAGTCAAATATTACTGATTTAGTAGGAGCTAGAGTTGCAGTAGGAATGAAGTTATCGAAATTTGGGCTTAGTCAGCCTATCCGCCCATTCTTTGTGAACAAAATGAGACCTCGTGGAAGTCTGTAGTGTGAAAGGTGGGGGTTAAATCGTGACAAAAATAAATATGATTATTTTCAAAAATAAAAAAGTCAAAATTTTACGGTACAACAATAATGTGTTAAAAAATATACAGTGAGTTGTACAATCACTTACTGAATGAGAAAAATGCCCTCCCGACTCTTTGAGTGCAGTACCTACTTTGGACAATATCGTGAATAATATTTTTAGTCACGTGGTATCGCTCGAATCGCGTTAAAGGCAGAATGTACCAGAGGTAATTTCACTTTTTGCCATTATCAGGTGCCGTAAAACTTACTAAACAATCTTCCGAATTTTCTACTCTCATGTACCCCCCCCCCCCCCCCCCCCCCCCCCCCCGGCACGAGCAATGTCGGGCAGGTCAGCTAGTATTGTTATATTGCTCAAGTCGACTCATAAAAAAGTAATGTTTAATATTTTTAACATATTTGATAATTTAAATGGTTCAAAGTGTGACGATATTTAGGAAAATTGTGATCTCCAGCTGTTTACATTCCAGTGCAGTGGGGCTTTCTCCGATCCTGGTTTTTCTATTGGCTAATATCTACGCTCCAGAATCAGATCACTATGCTGTTATTTTACAATTCGCGCAATGTATTCTTGTAAAGAAACACATTTGAATGCTCTGTTTATTTTTTGTATTCATTTCTTTATTCTTTACTAATTTTATTTTAGAATATATTTAATTATATTTATATTTTATATTTTAGTGTATTATATCTTGTTATAGTTACTTTTATTTATTTTTCCATTGACCTTTGTTTGTGCATCTAAATTTGACTCCTGAAAATGTCATGATGCCACGCTACAGTACTCTTACCTACAAAAATCGCAATATGTTCCGAACGATCCGATTTGTATTTGTATTACGATTTGTACAAGGTTGAGGTTTAATCATTCTAAAGAATTAATAAGATATAAAAATATAATCACACTTTAGATCTAATGACTAAAAGTCTTGAATTTTCGCTACCTATACTGCTTAAAATTCAACGCTAAAAGCTTAGTTAGTGTCACCCATGGTGTCACACTAACTACTCTAAGCTAAATGGAAGGGCCAACAAGCCATCAGGGCATATTGCGGTGACTGTACATTCAAAATAATTTTACCAGTCTTTAAAATTAACCATTTTCAATCCTTAATAGGCCAGAAATTCTACACGTTGTAGAACTGGAAATGCAGCCAGCTTGTTGGAAGATGTTGAGATACAAATACTAAATTTACTACTAAATTTACCTAAGTTACCTACTAAAAATTACCAAATGACCTACTAAATTTTGGGTAGATAATAATTAGTAAACTTGAATATTACAACTAAAATATTAACTTGGATTTCTCTGGTGTAATTTAGGCTTATCTACTTTCTTCCCAGAGTCATCTTATCTCAATCTGCGTTGACATGTACACTAATTTGGATCAATATATCTCTAGTGGTGCATCAGAAATTAAGATGTACCTAATAAGAATTATCACGCGAGAAGACATTATTAAGTTGAACGCACTTATGAAGACGATTATTGTGTACCAGTGAAATCTACTTTAGGTATTTCTTTATTGGCTGTCTTGTCAGTGTATAGCCGCAATCACACATAAAGGTCTCAAGTGAAGCCTGACCTGTCAATATATATTGTGTTTGTTCAGGGTTGACTATGAACAAGCAAGACCCAGAAGCTTCCAGTCGTCCTGAGGCAGCTGAGTTGAGAGGTGGTGCCGGTTTGCCAAGTTAAAGAACTCGTTCGTTACTTCTCGGCAAGGCAGCTGCAAGCAAAGTAAGTGACAGACAAAATCATTCATTAATAGATATTAAATGACAGCTGCACAATTCATTGCAATTTATTTTTTTGCTTTAAATTGTCTCCGTGATTTTTGACTGAATTCGAATTGAGCCGAACGAAAGCACGTGCTCATTGGAAGAAATCGTAGGAACGGGAAATCTTCCAACTTATTTGAGGGGGATTTCAGAACATTTTTAGAATTCTCCATTTTAGTGTCGTTAAAAAGCAGATTTCAATCTCTTAAAAATCTTTCAGATTTTTTTTTAATATAACCTACCCGTACCTACACACCTATAATTTTTATTGTTACACGTCATAAATGATACAATGTAATGTAATTATTACATACACTGCTTACTTCAATATTTTTAAAAAATTGCTATTTAATTTAATGTTGTAATGTTGTTTCGTTTGTTGTTTCGTTGTGTTGTTTGTTGTAATGTCGTGCGTATCATGACCCATGTACACTTCATGCTATCAGAAAAATTAGGAAAAATACGGACAAAAATGTGTACTAAAAGTTACAAGGAAAAATCAAATTGCATCGTTCTTTGAGCTCTCATATTTTTTTATTATGTCCTACCTACACGGGGATATACAATTAACACGAATGATATTGGATAAAGTTTGTATAATGTAGCATCATAATCAATCAAGTCTTCTGATGCAAACCAAGCCTGCAGCGTCGTGAATACTACTTAATACTGCTTTAGCAACTGACCTTGAACTAATCTAAATCGTTTCTAGTAACACTTCCTTGACGAACATCACTTGTTGCAAAAATGCTGTCACTATCTGTCTAAACTCCGTGTTCTGAAAACTTGACAACTATCTTATGTACAAGCATGTGAAGGTCAAGTACAATCGAAGTTTCAAGTTGACATCAAATTCTCTCAAGTACACCCATTTTTATCTCGTAGTTTACGTTGTTTACATACAGTATTTATCAATACATTGATAAATAGATTTCGTAGTTTTAGAACAAATCTCCCATGTTTATCGATCACATTCACACTTTCAGTTATAAGTAGTTCCGTATTTGGTGGACAATTGACAAATCGTCCACCAAATACGGAACTTTCTTACATTACATTACATTGTCATTCATTACTTCTTTCTTACACTTTCTGAACTTTATTGAAGTTTAGTGTTAGTTGTACCTACATTTGTCAAAATAATACAAATTATCGGTGAACAAAATTCAATTACTGCTGGTCATGTTCTAATAACAAACAATCAATAAACAACAATTCATTGAAATGCCTCCTTGAGTGGGACGAGGAGATCGCTTGAACTGACTTCTTATGGTGCAATCTAAGATAGACATCAGATTTATTGAGCGATCAAATTTATGTTGGGCCAAGTGTATTGTATCTATACCCATTAGTGGCTTAATGTGTTTACATACTCGCTTAGTATAAGTTCCACACCTTTCTTTGCCTGTATGAAGAAGCATCATACTCTGATCAACATACATTTCTCATTCTGCCATAAGTGCAGGCGCGTAGGAAGGGGGGGGGGGGGAATAGTGGAAAAATCCCCCCCCCCCCCCCCTCTGATTCAATTCCCCTCCCTATGTTCTTATACATTTATGTGTCAAGAAAAAAATTTGCTTAAAAAGTGTTAAAATCGCGTAGAAATGCACCAAATTGATGTCTGAAATTCAAAAAATTCCGGGGCTGTGCGCCCCGGACCCGCATTTTTCTGGGGGGCCCTCCCCCCAGACCCCCCATTGTCTTCGTGGACACTAGTATTTCCAGCTCAAGTTCTTTTACAATATTATTCCCCCCCCTTGCAAATTTAGTTCCTACGCGCCTGCATAAGTGTAATTGTCGACAATTTACTTACTTATGTCACTATGCTTATGTGGCAAATTAGTTATCTAGTAAAGCGGTCGCTACACCCAGCCAAGTCGTACTATGTACACTCACACTCACACTCACTCGACGTTCCGTTGTCTGGTACTGCCTAATAAACTGAGGAGCAGACTTTTACTGTAAGCAACAACATGGCATTTTCGGCATACTGGATCTCAAAATTCAGGGTTGGGTAAGTTACCAAAAATAAAGTAACTTTAGAAAGTTACGTTACTTTCTCCAAAAAGTAACTAGTTAAAGTTAAAGTTACTGAGAAAATATAGGTAACTGAAAGTTACATTTTTCAGTGAAAGTTACTATGAAAGTTACTCTGATAAAAATTGATAATTTTGAGGGAAAACCGAGGGAAAACTTGACATTATGTGGACTGGTGGTGTATCAATGCGCTGGGGGGGGGGGGGGGGGGGGGGGAGGGGGTGAACCAATACCATTTCATTTTGCATGCAGAGCAAGCTAAGACGAAAGGAGTGGGAGGGGAAGGGTTGTTAGGGTCGCGCGTACTCAGGTAGGCAGGAAATGGAATGATTTGATGCGTGCTAAATTTAGATACAGGTAAAATGTTTGGTTTACAATGTCAAGTTTTCTTTCAGGAGAGAGGTATAACGTGTTCTAAAGTAACTTTCATGGTAACTTTTAAAAATCAAAAAGTTCCCGTAGAAAAAGGAACTTAGGCGTTTTTAAGTTACCAGGTTTAAAAAGTATTGAGTTACCATAAAAGTTACTGAAAAAGTAACGCGTTACCGGTAACGCGTTACTTTTGTTAAGTTACTACCCAACCCTGTAAATTGGGAAATCTCACATTGTTGCGAAGTATCTTAATTTTGAGCAACATATATCTGACAACATATCACATATGACACATATATGTCACATATAACATGTCACATGTACACTCCCCCAAATAATAAACGGTACTTGGTACAAAACGTATTGGCTGCTGGGCCGGTTCCTTGACAATCAATACTTGTTATTACTATTTATCAATGAAATCAGAGCTCACCTAAAAGAGTTAGATAATGCGTTAGCACTGACTTCATGGGATGATGCCATCAAACCTTAATCAGTCAATTCATTTTCTTTCGAGTACCGTTTATTATTTTGGGGAGTGTACATGTCACATATAACATATGACAATGGTATCTGACAACATATACCAAATTTGATAACAATAGGTTATTCCATTTGCGAGCTAGAGGGCCGAGAAAACAGTGAAATTACATCACTTTGATCTTTAGATGATGATTCAGATGATATCAGGAAACACCGCTATCACCGCCACAGCCTAAACGGCTGAGCCGATCGATCTGAAATTTTCACCACATGTGCACTTTTGGCGTCTGAGGTGCCTTTTTATAAAACTAATAGGAAGCCGCCATTTTGAAACCGGAAGTGACGTCATATCTCGAAAATTGCTAAACCGATCGGAATAAAACTAGCACCAAACGATTCAGACGGTCCTCTATATGATATATCAATAGTGAAACTAAAGTTTTTTAATTACTGAAACCGGAAATGACGTCATATTTGTGCGAAATCTGCCTAAATTCACTCCCCCTTTATATAAAAACCTATAAATATCTATTCAGAAGGCTTATAATGATACATAACATATATAGAAATAAATTCTAGGTGGCAGTAATTTCAGCCGCCATTTTGAAAACCGGAAGTGATGCCATAGCTCGAAAACGCCTGGAGGCCAAGTCTTGAAACTTACGCCTTCAGGACGCAAACGCTCTCGGACGTCATAAAGTCCCATTTACTGTAAGAATGATCGACATTGAAACATAAAGTCAAGCCACTTATTTGATTGTCATCCAGCAATCTATTGTAAACAATTTATTAACATTATAATTATTATTACAGATATTATACAGTCATACAACCTTATTCAAAATTAAGCTAAACAGTTATCTGTAGATTTCAAGGTCGTCATTCTTACAGTAAATGGGACTTTATGACGTCCTAGAGCGTTTGCGTCCTGAAGGCGTAAGTTTCAAGACTTGGCCTCCTGGACCGATTGGAACGAAGCTTTCGCTATTCTTCATGGAATATCATTTTAAGCTTATACTTAGAACCAAACAAAATTTTTCTTAGTAACCAATTCGTAAATGGCATATTTTTTTTAAAGGAATTAGTCATTCTCATTGTTGCTCAGATATGTCTTACAAGTTGTGTAAATAAACTAAAAAAATTAGTGATATCCCCATAAAAAACACTCTGTGTAAAAATACCAGCCAAGTCTCTTCAACTATACTTCATTTTAAAAACCAATATACTACTTGGCGCATCGTTTTTTACGGCATTATAGGGTAGGTAGATTTTTGAGCGAGCGTAGCGAGCGTCTCCATTTGGCTCTTTTGGACACTTTCTCTGTTTTTTTGTGGGTGTGTGTGTGTGTGTGTATGTGTGTGTGTGTGTGTGTTTCCCGACGATGCTGGCCTCATTTTATTTTCGATCGAGCTGAAATTTTGCACACATACTAATATCATTGTAACTCAGTCTGGGATTGTTTTTGAGATCTGCATTCTGATTGGTTCAATTAAAAACATATCTTCTGATTGGCCAAAAATCAAAATAGTCAGATCGAGCTCAAATTTTGTATGACCATTAAGAGTATAATTTTCAATTATTTTACAACTTTTCAGCCCAATCAGTGTAGAACTTATGCACTTATTGGAAATTTTAAAGTTTTGAATCTGTCAGAAATGACATTTCAAAACAGAAATTCCACTGCATTCTGGGTTGCTCTATATGTATAATGTAGGCTAGCAAAGCAAAGTTTATAGATGGCTATTCTCAGTTTCAATGAAAAACAGATTCCTTTATGTTGATCGAGTGATCATATTGCAATACATAATGGTTGTTTGCAATATGTATAGTATGTAATATACATTGGTATTAGCAGACATGGGCAAAATACTCTGTTTCAATGTATTTGGAATACAATATACTGATACTTTTAATTTGAGTATCTAAAATACAAGATACAAGATACATTTTAGAGATGTATTTAAAATACAAGATACAAGATAGTATCTTTAGATACTTCAAAAAAGATACATTTAAAGATCCTTTTTTTATTCTCATACATAGGGATGGCACCCGGTAAAATTTACCAATTATTAATTTACCGGTAAAAAAAATTGTAAATTTTGTTTTTATAATCCTTTTGAATGTATGAATGGAGATATCACAATTTAAGTAATAACTAGAAGTAAACTTCAGTGTGACAACATTAGTAGTTAGGCACAATTTAAGTTGATTTTTAGTTGTCCTCAATCATTCAGAATGGCAATTCCTACGATTACTTCCAATGTCGGATCTTTGTTCTGGTTTGCTTGTTTAGCAGACACAGCATAGCGATTGAAACTTGATCAAATTGGATGGTCGACAATTCCTCTTATGGGAGAAAAGAACATGTATAGCATACTAGATTGGTCGAATCAATGCTATTCTGCCGTAAGTTATTTCGATCAGCTATCAAATCATCCCTTATCAAAATGCAGTTGCTATGGTTAACCAAAATGCTATGGTTACATTGTTACTTTTTATGCTTACATTTACTTTTTGACATGTTTTATACAGAGATACATAATATCTAAACTAAACGTCTATCCTAACCTAACTATTACTAAAGGTGTATATTTACTAATTATTGTAGAGGTGGTTGTGTAGGATGGAGATTGAGTGTTTGAGGACTGAGGGAACTATTACATCTAAAGTACTGAGGGGAACCGAAAATCGTTTGAGAAAGGCCGTGAAGAAAGATGGGATTGCTGCTCTTGCTCCTACGAGGAGGCCAATGACTTCCCAGTTTTCAGCTGGAACTTTGTAGCGTCTTGCAAGATCTTCAATGCATGGCTCGTAGATCCTTTTCTTTTCTTCATCAACGTCCTCAGCGTGTTTTTCACCTTGCTCGAATCGGATGGTGGGATCCAAGATCAGTGCTTGCTTCCTGTCAGATCTTATGGCTATAATGTCCGCTCGACGTGTCGATCCATCAGCTGCAATACATGAAACTTCCTCGTGTACTTCCCAGCGCTTCTGTCGACGAAATGCGTCTGCAATGGTTGTCCGAACAGCATGGTGGCGTGTGTTCCGTAACAGTTCTCCCTTGTTGCATTTCCCCAACACATGTGCAATTGTTTCGATCTCGTTGCAGTTTATATTACGACAACGGTTAGTGTTGGGTGATCTGCCGGGGACTGCACGGACTGCTGCTACGTTGCAGGACATTTTGATGGAGTTTGTCCATTCAGATGATATAACAGTTATGATATAACTGTATTGTTATTGTCCTGACCACTGACTGACTGGTAATCTTTGTAAATAAGTCAAATAATAAGGTAGGGTAATTTTTGTATTGGGTATAGTCATATTTTGGTATCCGCCATCGTTTTTCAAAATTTACCGCTGACCGGTAAATTTACCGATTTTTTCAGAACCGTTAAAAGTGCCATCCCTACTCATACATATCATCCAACAGTAAAAAATGTAGGGACTTCATTCTAAATTAAATTTTAATTTGTTCTATTTGTAAGGCAACATACTTAACATTTTCTTGATCGATTCAATACGGCAACGTGTATTATTTGATGCTTGTTTGAAATCAAGCAAGAGATCAAGCTATCTGTGAAATTCTAGGCGCATAAAAATGTATCTTGTATTTTAAATCTTCAAAAAAGATACAAAATACTTTAGAAATGGGTATTTAAAATACAAGATACAGATACATTTGGCTCATGTATTTAAAATACTAGATACAAGATACAAATGTATCTAAGATACAAGTATCTAGATACTGCCCATGTCTGGGTATTAGGTTGGTATTATCTGTTTCTAAAATACTTGATTTCTGGTTATGGATCATGTTTCACAGTTGTATTAAAAAACAACGTTTTGACTAGATACATATCATATTTTACACATTTCCAGCCCAATCTGTCAAGAATTTACAGACGTATTGCTATTTTAAGTGTTTTGAATATCTGTCCAAAGAGATTGATGGAAAAGTATCAAATTTATGGTATTGGTCTGTTTAATTGTTCCAGAGTGTTTATGGAAAGTTGTAAAGAAATTTGGTAATGATGTAGTAAGTTTTCTTTGATTAAATGGATCAGGCTCGATTGGCGATGTCGTGCGAATCGGTGCTCGCTCATCAACGCGTTACACGGAGCGTTTTCCTAGTATCTATATAACACATCTGGTAGGTATATATTTCTTAACTATCTATATGCACGATGCGCCAAGTATAGTTTGGTCTTTAAAATGAAGTTTTGACTTAGCCCATTTGGCATTTTTTGATATCACTACTTTTCCGTGCTGAATTTTTAGATTTCTATTTTTTTATAGTTGAAGAGAATTGGCTGGTATTTTTACACAGAGTGTTTTTTGGGGGGTTATTTATACACGATGCGCAAAGTATTTTTTAGATTTTTTAAATAGTTTTGACTTGGCTCATTTTTGATATCACTACTTTTCAGTGCTGAATTTTTGATTTCTTTAATTTTTTGCTTAGTTGAAGAGATTTGGCTGCCTTTTTTACACGGAGCGTTTTTTTCTGGATATTTTATTTTTCACATGTACGTAACTACATAGGAAACCGTCTGCGTATAGTGACATCACTCCCATAAGACCAATGCTAAATGATGGCGACCCAGGGTCTGGTCCGTCGATTTGCTCCGACTTACTTCCTGCTCCGTCTTACTTCCGGCCGGTGACCCGCGAAATTTAAAAAAGTATGCTTTTGGTGCGTTTAAATTTGATTCACAAAATGTCCGCCAGGTTTTAAAGAGCTTCTCCATCTTGCCGCTGCTAAAGATGATAGCGCATTGTCGAATATTTGAATTTTTTCTGGCGGGAGATAAAGACATGTGTCACGTGAGCGACATCACAGCCGCTTGTTCTGTGCTTGTTGTGTTCAAGGGGACCAGACCCATGGCCAGCTAGTCAGCCAGTTTCCAATCCCTGTAAAGTGTGGTGATCGTAGTAACTACTTACCTGATGTCACTGTCAGTTTTATCGTACATTGAAGGCTAAAATAACTTTAATCTATCTTGTAAAAGTCTTGTCCAGAAAAGGAGTTTTATTAAACTCCCGGTAAATAACTTCTTTGTATTATGATGGTAATAAAACTGTTTAAGAATATGATAATCTCCTTCTGCATGAACAATGTCCAACTCCAAAGCTATTGGACCAAGTCTCTGGTAGAGAAGGAATAAGCTATCTACTAAATAAGGATTTCTGATGTGTCTGTCTTACTTTTGATGGAGTGGGTCCTTCATCTCTCCCAAATACCTGATTGATCGTGTGGTTGGTTTCTTATAATGGTACATTTATTTATTGTAAATATTATTATTATTATAATCAGGCAGGGTGAAAGAACACTTCATGTGAACCTTGCCTTTATGTATTGTATAATGCAAATACAGAATTTCTATTCTATTCAGATGCCACTCGGAGTGAAATGGTCTCCAAGAGCTTCGAGCTGCTTGCGAGCAGTGAAACGTCGCATTCCGATCCTGGCCTGGTTGCCCGAGTACAATACCGACAAGTTTGTGTGCGATCTAATTGCTGGTGTGACTGTTGGGTTGACAGTTATGCCACAGGGTCTCGCTTACGCTACACTCGCAGGCCTTGAGCCGCAGGTGGGTGGAACAAGTCGTCCTCAAAGTCTGTGTCACTCTATTCTCATTTTTAATTTAATATTAATAAGAATTGGCCGCATACCCCATAATTCTTACCTCGTCATATTATTTATAAAACTAATTAATAATAGGCTTAATTCATCCTGCCATTATATCTCTGGTTCAGGAGGGTACCTTTAGGTAACTACTCCTTTTACTCACATGTGTCTTAAGCCGGTTTCACATAACACGCGTTTTTCTTTTTTTAAAGTGGTACTGTCATCTTCACGAGACTTGGCTACTTAGTTTATTGCATTATCAGAACATATTCTAAGAAGAAGAAAAAAATCAAAAAAAATCGGAAGGGTCCTAAAAGAACATTCTCGCTCGCCCCCCATCCTACGTCACAACTGGTATGGCGCTATTATACCTGCTCCGTCCGGTCTATTCAAAGTCTTCCCAGTTTCTTGGACCTTCCCTCAAAATCAGCTCAGTCCCTTTGTGCGCAAGTCAATAAAGTGTAGATATTCAGTTTGACTTTTCAGTAATCAGTATGTTATGTGTTCATTCAAATCATTATATACTTTATAGTACCGTTTGTATATAGATGGTTTGTGAAAGTTTAATTTTTTGTTAATTTTAAATATTATTGATTTGTTTCATTTTGTTTGTTATTCGTTTGTGGAAACAATATATCACGTCATTCGTACTGGGTACTATTTATTTGTATGGGAAGACAATTAGGTATAATAATCACTGTTACATTGCCGTGGGTAAACGTGACAGGCAGACAGTAAGGCAACTGGACGGCGGGTGGGCGGTCAGCTGGCCAGAGGGGGAAGAAGTGAGTCCTGAGAATTAGGGGTGTTTTGTTTCTATACCAGTTTCTACGTCATTCAGTTTGCGCGGCAATTCAAATATCGCATAGTTGAATCACGTATATATCCGTCATCTATGATCGAATATTTTTTATTCTTTTTTGGTAAATGATTTTGATATAGTAGAACGCAAAAAGTGGGTTTTTACCAAGATGTAAGGTCTCCTTTAATAACGCCTAGAAGAGGCCGTCGAAAACAGAATGTTGATATACATTTATTATTATTGTTAGTAACAATGTGGGTGTTATTAGATATTATTAAATGGAATTATATGCACAGGTAAGTAAGTAAAGCCCCATTTACACGGTAAAATTTCCTGTAAAATCTTTTATAAAATCTTTTCGTAAAAGAAATTTTACCGTGTAAACAAGCCAATTTGATGGTAAAATCTTCGTAAAATGTTTTGTAAAAGGGTTGTGTAAAACCTTTTATGATATAAAACATGTTCTATTTCTGTAAAAGATTTTACGAAAAGATTTTACGAAAAGATTTTATAAAAGATTACCGTGTAAATGGGGCTTAACTATTAACATTATAGCCTTATTTTATAGTTATTTTATAGTTATTTTATAGTTTATTTTATAGTTTACGTATAGTGAAGTCATTTTCGCCACGCGCTGTACTGAAAAAACCTCCCTACAATTGAAATGGGGTGGCTTAAAAATAAAACGCGTGCGGCAAACTTTCCGGCAAACTTTCCGGCACGTCTTACCCGCAGCAGAGCGCGCGCTCAACTGAAGAAATGAAGGATGAAAATCATCGCGAATCCAACCTCTGCGATTGGTCGTCCACTCTCCACCAACGGGAAACCAGACCAACCCGAAAACGAATAAGAGACCGCGCTGCCAGCAACATCTTCGCAGTCAACCGCCAGAAGATGAAGGAAGTACATCCTTCGAAACGTCGCGAACGGCCCTTATCAGGGCCACCAGCACCTCCAACGGAACAAACCGTCACCACTGCCATGTCATTTCCGGTGGTTTTGATGGGTCAATAAAAAAAACGCGAAACGCGTGTTATGTAAAACCGGCCTTAGGGCCTAAAATTCTTACGTATTTAAAAAAAATTATTTTTCTTCAATTTACTTGTAAGAGCTTCCTACATACCTAACCAATGTAGTTTCTACACTTGAGTATCACATATTTTATATAAGTAATTTAGAATTAGTGATATAATTTGTTGAGCATACTGTTAAATATTTTCACCTTTTATATCAATTTAATTTAACTTTCATAATGAAAAATATTGAATGATTTGCAATAAGAATTAAATGTTTCCCTGAAGTTACATTGTTGTTCAAGGACATGACATGACACAAAGTCAATGATTCTCTTCTCTAGTACGGACTTTACTCTGCCTTCATGGGCTGCTTCGTGTACGCTGTGTTTGGAAGCTGCAAGGACATCACTATCGGACCAACGGCTCTGATGGCGTTGATGACGTACCAGCAGGTCATCGGTCGAAACCCTGACTTTGCCGTGCTCCTCTGCTTCCTCAGCGGCTGTGTTCAACTGCTCATGGCTCTACTTCATCTCGGTCAGTTCAGCAAATGTTTGAACAATTCGTTAATATGGTACAGTGTGCCGTTTCTTTTATACATTTTTCTTTGCTCTTTTGTGGGTATGTCAATATTGATGCGTACAGTGTGCCGTTTCCTTAATAGTATTTTCTTTGTTCTTTTGTATGTCAATATTGATGCTTTGGTGCTAATGTCTGCTCAGCAAATGTTGGCCAACCCTGTTGCCTAAATTTCTGTCAACAGAGATAATAATATGGTTTGGACCATTCTACAGGTTGTAGAATGTATTATGGTCGGAATTTCTTTTTGAATTTTAGAATTAATTGAGCAAGCGAAGCGAGCGTCTCTTTTTCGCTCTTTTGGCACGGAACTCAGTTTATTATTTTTTTTTGTTCGTACGGCAATACTCGTTACCTACATTGTTTTTCCGATCAAGTTGAACTTTTGCATACATGTACAAACCATCTCTGGGGTTTGCTTTTTTTTTTGTCTGGGGCTTAACTTCGCACTGTTTTGCAGCGAGGCTAATGGCGACGGATGAGTGATTATTAAGCGAGCGGAGCGAGCGTCTCCACTTGACTCTTGCGGCACTTTCTCTGTGTGTTTGTTTGTTTGTTTTTTTTTTTTTTTTGCTGGTTCAACCCACGTCGCACCGGTCAACGTATCGATCTGAAATTTTGCACACACCTTCATCTCATACTAACTTAGACCTGTATAGTTTTTGAGAAAGATCCGTCCATAAATAAAAAAAAATCATGTTTTCCCATATAAATAGCATTGTAGGTTCGAGGAGTCCGTTGCGGCCGCTCGATGCGCCCCATTCAAAACAGCTCGGAAGCAAGCAGCTGCCTATCTATTTTATTGTTAGAATACGTTTTACGGTATGATATATAGTTATAGCAATACCTGCTAGGTTATACTTAGGTTTTATATTATTTTCTTGAAGAAGATGTAATTAATGTAGGTCTCAGGTTATTATAAGAGTTTTAACATGCAGTCTTACTTTAAATCCTTTTAAAGGTTGATCTAATTATTTGTAGACCGGCAAGTCTGCTTGATTGTAGAAACAGTTTGGTTAGTTGTTAATTGAAATTAATTTTATAAAATATTTTATTTATTTAGTCGATATGTTTCTTATAGATCCAACGAGTTAGGTTTATGTTAGGTAAGCAATGTGTTAGGTAAGCTCTATTAAACGGAACGGTCTGTTTGGATAATATTTCTTAAATTAGGTTTGCTCATATTAGCACTTAGATAATGGTCTATTTTGTGGATTGAATCTATGTATTTTTATTTTGTATTAATCCATAATACCTAAATATTCCAATAAATACACATGAGTGTAGTGTTACTTGCAATGAGAAGCAAATTCATTTTTTTAATATAATTTAATGGATCGGGCTTCTAGATTTCAATTGTTTTACGTATATTATTGATTATGGTTCGAGGTGTTGCACGTATCCGTGCTCGCTTATCAACGCGTTACACAGAGCGTTTTCCTAGTTATGATGATTGGGAGATGATGGTGAAGAGTAGGTAAGGATGGAAGGTGGGAAGGAGGCGGTCAAATTGGTTCAAATTTTTTAAAAATGTCTTCCGTTTGGTTGATCTGAATATTATTCGTATCGTAGGTAATCTGAATTTTAGGTAATCTGAATAAAAAGTGAATTATTGAGAGCAAATAGGGGCTTCTTTCTTACTATACAGATGATGTCAGTACCTACTCAATAAATGAACACATAGGCAAAATATAATTATTCATGACACATTTTCAGCACTGATTGCTGATGACAGTGTTGTGTACTTCGACCCTAATTTGTCTAATTTGTCCTTTTTTCTGTACTGAATTGTAGAACTTATTCTGAATTGTGACTTATTGAAAATTACAGATTTAGAAAGTAAAAATAGTAAAATTTCACTTGAAGTAAAATGTTTTTAATGTAAATGATAGACTTTTTATTGAGAATTTCCTATTTTATACCTCACATTGAGGGAAATTTTCGAGATTGTTCGATTCATTTTGCAATACGGTTTCACGGCCTCTTGACCTCAAATCAAAGAAAATAAGAAACTGATTTCGCAAATGGATTGTCATTTCGTTCAGATTGACATCATGCAATCTGAACATTGTTTCTACAATCTGAACATCTGAACATTGTTTATTGAACATTGTTATCTACATTGTTTCAATAATTTCTTTACTATGTACGTTGGAATACAACTGGGGCTCTACTCTATTAGTTAATAAATTTAATATTCCCAATTCGGGCAGAATTCGATTTAAAGCCATATGGATTAACATTGCATTGCACTGAATTGGATTCTGGCTGAATCGAGAATTTTAAAGTTATAGAATTGGGTTCCAGGTCAAACTGCAATGAAGTAAACACATTGAAGTTTTCACCACACTGCTGTTGAAGTTTTAATTTAAAAAGTATAAATATTTAAAATATACAAGTAGGTAATGTATTTATGAAGGTTTCTTGGCATTGCAGGTGTCCTTATTGACTTCATATCTGTGCCTGTGACGGTAGGCTTCACATCGGCAACTTCGGTCATCATCGCTTGTTCGCAGCTGAAGGGTCTGCTAGGCCTACAGTTCAATAGCTCGGGTTTTATCGACACTGTGGTGAAAGTTGCTCAGCAGATCGGAAGTACTCGGCTATGGGACTCGTTGCTCGGCTTCACCTGCATCGCTGTGCTGCTCGGACTGAGAGTGAGTCTTTACACAAGCGTAAACAATTCAACAACTATAAGTAGTACCTCCTGTACATAGAAGTAATTTTTAATATCCAGATTTGTAATACAATAATTAGTAAAATTTAAATTTTACAATTGAAGTCAGTTAAATCTTACATATTAAAAAGATTTTACACTGTGCCTACTTTTTGTGATGTATTAAGGCCGGGTAGGACCAATTTTGGATTAGCTAATTATCGATAGTTAGTGGGCAAATGGCCAATGAATCTCTTTGGCACGAATTCCACAGCCATTAGGATTCACTAAATTCCACTAACCACCGATAATTAACTTAATCCAAAGTTGGCCCTACCCGGCCTAAGTAGGTACTTTCTGTAAGTTCTGGTTTCCCCATGAGGAAGTTTAATGATAAAGTTAATTATTCACCAATTTAATTATAATTTATTTGCCTTCTACAAATTAAAATATTTTTATTTTTATTATACATATTAGGCAAGCAGGTACTGTCGTCCCAGTTCCCATTGACTTGTACATGCTACAAAGTAGCATTATCAAGATTTTGTTTATGTACTAAATATTGATTCATTCTTTTATAGAAACTGAAGGATGTTAAGCTTGGCAACGGACTGGATAAACCAACCCGTCGACAATGTGTCATCATGAAGTCTCTCTGGCTCCTCTCCACGGCACGTAATGCTCTTGTTGTCATCTTAAGCTCTCTGCTCGCATATTGCTTGACAAATGATGATTTGGAATCGCCCTTCAAGCTCACAGGTACACACAGCCAGTTTATATGATCAGGTTACAAAATACTCTGCGAATCGTATAGATAGGTACCTTTGTAAATGTCCGTCAATTGTTCGACGTTTGGAACACAATTTTTTGGTAAATTTTTTTAGTTTACTTGCTACTTGTTTGTAGGTACGTACTTGGTTCTGTCATTTAGAAACCAACCCTGTGTAATTTACTGAGCATAACAACCATTACTATGAGACTCGAATGACATTTTCTCCATTTGTTTTTTTCTTGCACTGCCCAGGTCATACCAATGATCAAATGATCAAAAAATTTGCACACACAGTACCTACCCTCTTTATGCAATACATGGTCAGATGGTTTTTGTGCAAAATCCTCAGAGTATGTAGTTGAATTGAAAGTGAACCATTTGGTTATCAATTTCAAATTATGCATTGTAATTTGAATCAACATAATTATGTAGCAGATTGTCAGATTTTACATACTTGCAGCCAGTGGTTAATTTGTATTAGAAAAGGTGGGTAAGCCCAAGATCTCTAAGAGAAACCCATATATTCTACCTATCTTGGGGTAAGTCCCCCCACAATTGTCATGGGAAACGCATTACCGTACGGAATCAATGGGGGGTCTGGGGGGAGGGCCCCCCAGAAGAATGCGGGTCCGGGGCGCGCAGCCCCGGAAAAATTTTGAATTTCTGGAATGAATTTGGTGCGTTTCAGCCCTTTTTGTAAAATATTAGAACCAATTTTTATCTCCACGAAAAATAAGTTTGTAGAGGGCGACCAAATGTGTTGTATTTAACAGTGTTATTAATAATAAAGATAATATTTATATAAAAAGGTGCGTAAGCCCGGCTTACCCTCCAAAAAAGGTGGGTAAGCCGGGCTTACCCGGGCTTACGCCCAAATTAAGCACTGCTTGCAGCCATGTTGGACAAGAACTTTAAGACTTATATGACTTATGGCATCATTTATGCCCTGTGCACTCGACACATTCGATCGAAATATGTGTGGATTTCAATATTAAATTCTTCAAGGCAACATATGCGCGATGTGTACATGCGCTTTATACAGCAATTAGGTATTTTTGCTTGTCACCACTTTCAGCACTTTCTCCACCAAAATGGTAAAGCAGTTCAAAACTGCAATTATATTGTGAACTGCCATTTGGGTGGAAGATAGTGGTGAAAGAAGTGAAAAGTGGGAAAAGGCAAACATACCTATTATAAAGATGGGTTTTAAAATCCAAGGTCACATCCAATGTTCAAAGTGGATATGTCATTGTCATGCATACTGGGCGGTTATTCTATATTTCCTTGTCATCTCGTATCAATTGATACCGGATACGGTGTCCCTACCATGTTAAATAGAGCACTCCAGTGTGCAGTGAGCCCGTATCGAGTGCAACGAGACGACACGGAAATTTAGAATAACCCTCTTGGGCTTTACACTATTTTGATATATTTGTTACCGTATTTGTTGTATGCACCTTGATCACTTGTTAATCTTTAGGTTTGTTCCAATGTTTCTTCCATTCCAAACAAGACTGTCGAGTTACACATACCATACCTACCTTTTTACCTGAGTTATTTTACATTATGTATGTTTACCTATTGATATTCATTGATGAAGTTAATCGACCTGTTTTTAAGACTAATACATAATAATAATAATAATAATAATCTATCCGCTGGTTCCAATAGACCACATTTTAAATTATCTAGTTAGCTTTGCTTTTCAAAAAATTTCATATGCAGTACCGTGATCCTCATATCTATTAGTGTTTTTCAACAATAGATCATAACATGAATCGATATTAGGATCACGGTACTGCATATGATTTTTTTTGAAAAGCAGAGCTAACAAGATAATTTAAAATGTGGTCTATTTAAGAGGCCGCCTCATACCGGACCAAATCGAACCTCAGTCCTAGGCACATTAGTGGCCCAATGAAGTATAATAATGCGCGAGAGAGATGGAAGTTGTCTTGTATTGTTCTCAATGTCCACGGATGAAGTAGAAAAAGGTTTGCTCAGCTCGCTCTTGACCATCGGTACCCAGGGGTTGCTCGCTCGGCTATTGTTAAAGAAAGGGTATAATCTGCCCGCTCATGCGCTGCATCAGTATAATGATTCATGAACTTTATTATAGAATTGCGATTTGAATCATTTTGACAAAAAAATTAATGCCAGATTGAACATCGATACAAATAACTTTTTTATTTTTGAATTTCAGTACATATTTGGCTAAGATTCTGAACTACTGAGGTAGAAGGGCGGAAGTCAATGTTCTCGATCTTGCGTTTCACAAGTTTTGAATGATGTAAAAAGTTGTTCGAATTGCTCTCAGTATTTCAATTCAATTTACAATTCAATTCAATTTCAATTTGTAGATCATTTATTCTCTCATAATCTTATACATACAAAGTAAACCCGAGATTGATTCACACTCTAATTTTGCGCTTCAGTGGTATTCATCCTCTAGTTATCTCAGTGACTTTATTGAACAGATGCGTACGAAGCAAGTTGGCTCAGCTGGTAACGCTCTGGACGCCCTTTGAGTATTGATCATTACAATAAGCATAAGTATAAGTAAAATCAGAAGTAAAGTTAAAAAGCGAGCTCCGGCACATTACCCCAAACTGAAATTACCTCTCATGAATAAAACGACTAAAAAACTGACGTGAACTATTAAAGAATACAAAATGTCCCACTTTGCGTCTGGTCAACTCGTCATTTCAACTCAAAAGGCTCTCTATACCTTTTAAAGTGAAAAATAAGTGATCACGGCGCGGTGCATTTCCTTTTCGATATATCAAATATCGACAACAAAACGAGTTTAAAATTCTTGATAGAATTACAATCTTGATAGAACAATCAGTTAAATAAATGTTTGTCCCAATGAAGATGCAAAATATGGAGTTGATCCGATAAACATTTTTACTTTTCAGAGAATTTCGAACAAAAGGTATACAAATTCACTTGAGCTATACGTGTTGTAGTGTCAAAAATTTCAAATCGATTCGTTTATAATTTATTCTCGGTGTGAGAAGACCTGATTCAATAATTTTTACAATTATTTCTGGGTGCCTAATCTCGAATCCTCATGCATCCTCATTAATCATCCTCATGAATATTTTTTTTATATTTACACATATGTACCAATTTAAGTCCAAAAACAATGTTGCCTAAAATTTCCTAACAAACACTGTTCATTTCTTTGAAAAGGATACGAAAATCACATTAAATGATTATTTTGATCGAAAATTAAAATAGCTCATGTGCGGCAAACTGGAAGGGGGAGGGGTGACCTGTCAAAAACAAATACGGATAATGCTGCAATTGTCTCAAGATTCCTCATGAATATGCTTATGCGACTTACTAGTCACATTTTACATTAGATTCTTTTTTACTAAATATATTAAAAAAGGGCCATGTGGGCCACCCCCCCCCCCCCCCCCCCCCCCCATAGGGACACTACCTTTACATCATATCCGTCGATCCCCGATATATTTACTCCCACCCCCCTCCCTCACCAACAAATTAAAATCAAGTTTATACGTGCCTGTGATACTTGCTAAATGCCCACTAGAGTAAAATATTCTAATATTTGGAAGAAACACTCTGCTCAACACTCATTCAACTGTTTAAACGTATAAAAACCGATAACTAAAAATGTGCGAAATACATGTGTGTGTCACAGTCGTGTCGTGTCAAGTAGTGTCTCGGCCCTTTTTGGGTCAATATTTCAAAAGACACATTGAGAATCAAAATAATTATGTGTTATCACATTAGATCACACATCACAAGAAGAGAAATGCAATCTTCAAAACAAGTTATTGGCAAGACATTTGTCCAAACAATTTTAAGTGTAATTCATTATGAATATAAGTCCATGTGTACATTATTCATTGCACAAGCGCGAAAACAGAAAATTAATTCTATACTGACCACTGGATGTTTACAGCAGTAATGTATTGTTCTTTACTACTATAAATGAATATTATCACATAATTTCTTTCTCCCATCAATCTCATAGAATATTGCTCATAATATCACAAGTGATAAAGAACAATCAAATTCAGTGGCTACAAATGTGTACACAATATAATTTTAAATCGGTATTTGGTACCATTATAAGTACCATTATAATATATAGACATCAAAAAAATAACATATTTATAAGGAAATTAATATTGACACGGGCATTTTTATCTTAGAGTAGTTAGTGAGTTTATATATTACAATATTGGGTTCTCAAATATGTGGTCAAGAAGGGTTGGCTACGGAAAAGGCGAGGATCTCCTGTCTATTGTCCCCCGGACACCAACCGTCCGCTTCATTAGCGCCATAGTCCTCAACCCTTCCACCTGACTGCCTCGAAAGCCAGTCGAAGACGGAAGGCCAGACAAATCTCCAATTTATAATCAAAATTACCAACAATTACTGCACGAAAAATCTCAGGCAATATTATACATGTAATGATAAAAAAAGTAGGTTGTGAAGAAAAAAGATAAACAATGTAATGTGCGTTTGTCATTTTGTTCTAGCATGTTTGGGTAACTCACAATGAAGCTTCGAAAAAGACTAAAAATAATGAATTTTAGACGTAATTTGGAATAAATGCAATTAAATTACATTTTCTTTAATACAAATTTTAACAACTAAGAATCATTGGAAATAGAATGATCTTCATAATGCCATTTAGACAGGATTTTTATCTCTTATAGATCGGCCGGCAGAAGTTGCAGAAGTTTCACATTTTTAAAGATCAAAAAATCGTCCACGATAAGGCCTCTTAATGGGTCAGGGGCTGGGTGTTCCCACCAACACTAGGGCCGCAGGACTACTGGAGAGCGGCTGGCCACGCCTGGCGTCTTCTCCTCGTCTTCTTCTTCTTCTTATTATAGTATTTTATTTGTGACCCATGCAATCAATTAATGTAACCTAATTTGTTTTTTACAGGAGATGTGAGGTCGGGTCTTCCTCCATTCGGTCCGCCTCCGTTCAGTACGATGCTCGGCAATCAGACTCTCTCGTTCACAGCAATGTGCTCGGAACTTGGGTCCTCCATTGTGCTAGTTCCCGTCATTGCAGTTCTTGGCAATGTCGCTATTGCCAAAGCTTTTGGTGAGTTTTTAATAATTATATTGTCTTTTATATGAATATTTGTTGTTTATTTACTAGTCAAAAATGAAGACACCAACTTAGAGAATGATGATAAACTCTGACTCAATAAGGAATATATTAATAAGAATCCAGCTAATTTGGTGTGTATTCTCAGTTGGTAATTATTGTGATTTTAAGTTTCTAACCATGCTTCTAAAAACATCAATTTTGATCAGTGGCGGCTCGTCCATAAGGCACGTGGGGCACTGCCCCGGCTGCATTTTCTCCCTCAATGCTCAAATTTAATTGATGTGTAATAATGTTTTGTATATTTTTAAATATTATGTATTGTTTTTACTTTTTATCGATGTAAATATGTTTTTAATTATTATGCTGGTTTTATTAACTGCTGGGGTCCGTACTCCGTAATTTGTAGTGTTTGCCGCTCTATTGCGCGCGCACGTCGGGGCAGATTCTCGTTGCCCAGCATTGACTATATGGGCGAACTATAAAATATACTAACTATTCAGAAAGCGCTCCCTGGGAGAATCCCCGTTCAACAACATTGACGCCCCATCAAATGTTTTTACACGGTCTTATTCAATTGACCACGTGATTCCCAGCGAGGACGTAGGCGTGTCGAGACTGACGAGCCCTCTTCACACGTGACATTTGTCATCATATGTGTACATGCATTTAAAATAGAAAATGGGCCTAACAAATTGATTGTAATTGCGATTATATGGCAAAACTAAACTATTCGTACACAAATACTGTGAAAAAATTACTTTGTGTATAGTAATGGAAAAAGTGGATAGCAAATGCAATGCTAGGCAAGCTAAAGTGTTGATCGTGTGAACGTGGTCGTCTCTCACAAAATGATGACGCTTGTAAAACGCTTGGCAAGGTTGGGTTATGTTCGCCAACAGTTTCATCAGTAGCGTGGTATTGCGGCTGTTTTGAAGCTGACAGTGTGTGGCAGCAAGCGTCCATCGATATTATTCAAAAGTGATTTGTTCCAGAAGTAGTGATCTTAAATATATTATGAACAATACGGACTTACTTTTATCTCTTTCGGAGAAAACATTTAGTGAACAGAAATGTATTCGAGAGCAATTCACGACATAACATTATGAATCATGGTAAGATTATCCTTATGATTATTCTATGATTAATCTTATGATTATCCTTCATAATCATTTTTATAGCCAAACCAATTTTTAATATTCATTGTTCCTATTTAGGCTTTATAATAGATTTGTAATTAATAGTTAAACGTTAATAATTTTGATTGTTTAGTACGCTGGATCCAAGTGGTCAACCTTTTTTAAAAAAGGACAGCCATCAATAAAGTGATTTTCTTTTTGAGATATTACAATGCTCTAATGATACTACAATGAAATGGTTCGTATAATGCATGAGGTAGGTACACTCGACAATTCATAAAACGGTATTGGAATATTTTTTAAGTCCCAGAAATGCATACTTGATTCTAGATGAGGCTGTACTACTACCTTCTCACTCTCTCGCTAGCCAAGCTGCAGCGTTCTCGCTTCCACTATACAGCCAAATAGATAGGTAACCAGTTTGTTCGTCAATGGGGTGGGGGAAGACTGGTAATAGATAACGTTGTCAATAACAGAATATCCTCGATCGAATCTTTCGAGCTGTCCTAACCGTGGTTTATCGTGATTTTCACGTTTGAACAAAAATTCATTTCTATTTCCAACCTGCTCTATTGTAGGTATTATTTCGAACATTTTAATTTTTAAGCAATTATACAAAAATAAATATTATAATTTATAATAATTGATTGTCAATGTTATAATCAAATTCAATGAAGTAATGCACCTTTATTATTATACTATGATTTTAAATTAAATTGATGATAATAATGTCAAATTAGTATCTCCTGTCAGCCAGGCATCAATTCATAAAGAATTAATATGCTGTAAATATGTAAAACAGCATCATAATTATTACAATAAATATGTGCACAAAACATTCTAATTCAGATTTTATCAAATACAATTACTAATACAAAAATAATTATGTCTTGGAAGACTCGTTTTTTTATAAAAGATGGATGCTGTAGGGTCCCATAAAATTTATATTATTTGCTCTTGCACTAATGCGATGATTGGGTGGACAAGGAGAGGTGGCGATTGGGGTGTGAGAAACGGCCTGTGCTGTAAAATACTCACAATAATATATATGTTATTTTACGTCATTATGTTTTTTAACTATTTGAATATGCGAAATTAAAATATTGGTCCATTGTTTCGAGATCAACTCCGGCGAAAGAAATTTCGCCGGAAATTTCTTAAATACTGCTTTTGTTGAACGAGTGAAGAGAGCAACTATTCTATACTCTTTCGTCACGAGCCTGTTTTCTTTCTGTTTTCTTTGTCGGTTACAGGAGCGATAAATGTCACACCGTTTCTCCGATCGTTCTAATCGTTCTGATCGTTCTGTTTTACACATGTAGAGACATCCAGAACAAAGAGTTTCTAGTAGGCTTCGCCAGGCCCAGATGCATTCAGGGAGCGGCAGTATCTGAGATAGCTACGTATCTTCTTGAGATACAAAAGTTACTTAGTATCTGCATAGACACAGTATAGCCTTCCTATGGTATCTGTATCACAGATATTTTACAGTGAAGTAACTTAGAAACCGATGTAATATTGTATTTTTGTTTTCGATTTTCGACCGAAATATTGAGAGATTGCATATAAAATAATAAAGTATGTGAGCCGTCTAAGAATTGTTGTTTTTGTTTATTTATCTTAGATTTGCCAATTAGATACATTTTTAACTGCAATGATTTTTAACTGCAATGCACATAATTTACAACACTGTTATTTTTTTAACAAAATAACCCTTGTCAACTCGTCAAATTCATCGTATATTATGAAATTCTGGAAATGTTTTGTTAAGTTTCTGTCAAGCATTTCTCCAATGCCAGCAATGCATTGCAATGACATTGGACTCGTTTGGAAAGATCTCAATTACCTACACGACCCATTCAGATTTCGATGAAACTTGGTAGAGTAAGGCTGCAAACACACGGGGCGATTTTCAGTCGCTCAGTCGCGGCGACAAAAAGACGCTGCAGTTAGGTAGCATTGAGTGAGTCTTATGGGAGCGAACACTTGAGACGCTCAAAAGACGCGCGTCTAAAACTCCCCAGGGCGCAAAATCGCGCGACTGAGCGATTAAAAGTCGCCCCGTGTGTTTTGCCCCTAACCAAGAGACTCTTAACTAAAGACACTAAAAGACTTCGGTGTTTCTCTCTTTGTCCCTAATTTCAGCTGTATCCGAATAAAAAGGGCGACAAAAACCCAAAAATTATATTGATATTCTTTTGTTCTGCTATACCTAACTTTCAGCCGTCTACGGTCGGAAATTTGACACTGTTTCGTTTAAGTTATGACCTAAATAAAGTCTGCAAAATACATTTCTTGAATTGAAAAGTTTGGTGTTGTAGAAAATCGGTTAGAGGTGTTGGACGTATCGGTCGCTAGGGTTGGGCGAACGTCATATTGTTGAACCGAATCGGGCCTCGAACCGAACTTTAAATATTTGACCGTACCTCCGAACCGAGCCGAACCTCTGACCTCTTTTACTTGCAAAAATATTTTTTTACATTTTTTTATTGATCATATCACAAAAATAATCTCAAAGCATAGTTTGCATTTCATATTTTGCTTCACATGCATCTACATTATAGATGTATGTAATTTGAAAAGTTGTTACCTGGAGCAACACTACTCTGTTGTAAGCGGAGAGTAAAAATAATCACTCTTATAGGTAATTGTCAAGATATAGGTAAAATTAACTCATTGAGGTATGCCCGTCTCTATAGTGCATATTACCACAAGGGCTGCATCTTGGGCCGCGTTGGACACACGCTGAAGCCCTGTTCCACGTCTATTAAAAACATCATCCACCTATTAATACTCCAACAAAATCAGTTTAGTGCTAAAGTCATTCCACCTAAGGTCTTTCTTACATACAAATTCTAAAAATTTCCCTGAAATATACATCAAACTAAATTTTGAATAAAAACAAAATCGACTTAACTCCGCCTTATAATACATTTTGACGCATACGAAGCAATCTGACGTCACGCTGATTTACATTTTTTGTAACAGAGTTAGAGAGTTTAACAGATTTAACAGAGTTTAATACATACGTATTAAAGAACATCGAGATAACGTAAAAAATCATAAAATTTCTACATCGTTAGTAGCTGAACATGCGTGGACTAACATGCATACTTTTGATTGGGATTCTGCTATAGAAGTATATAAAGAAAGTAACGCTAGGAAAAGAAAATTTATTGAGTCAGCGTTCATCACATGTGTGGATGAAGTTATTAGTCAGTCATCGTGTCATTTTGATGACGTATGGGTGGCTATGCTTCGTCCTGTGGTGAAGGCTCGGTTCAATTCGGCGCGAAAATTGGTTAGGTAGACGTCAGGCCATATATGGTCACAGTTGTGGCCTCTTGGTGGGGGGGCTGACGTCAGAGAAGCAGTAGTGGTATCGGAACTCGCCAGTCTCGCTTGACAAAGCCGGTCGAACGCATCGGCGAAATATTGCGGACTCTTTTTATTTTTATTTCTTGACAATACCAGTGTTTCTGTTCAAATATTTGTATTTTTACTAAGAGTTAGAGAAGTAATGTCGCTGTAAATTAGAAATTCAAATTAGAAAAACGATGAAATTAATACTCGCATCGTTTCGTTAGTACGATTTTAGGCAATACATCAATATCAAGTATGTAATTTAATATTTTTTAATAGATAATTTTGCAATAATATAAACAGAATATTCAATATTTTTGAGCATTGAATTACTTTCTACCTGTATACAAATCTTGATTGTTATTGACCTGCGTTTTGCAGTCAGGCGCGTAAAAGAACTTTTTTTTGAGAGAGGGGGGGGCAAAATTTTCGGGGATCGATGGATGTCAGGAAAAGGTAGTTCGCCGCTACAAGGGGTCTGGGGGACTCGCCCCATAGCTTTAGCTCCGCAGGGCCTTTTTTGAATTTTTGATACAAAAGAATAGAATTGAAAATATTCTGTGGGTAATTAAGAAAAATTGTTTTCATAGAATCCCCAATGGCCCCGCAGGGAATTTTTTTACATCTTAATAAAAAAGAATCGAATTCGACACTTTTTTGGCATATTTTTTAAAGAAATTTAAAATGTGTGTATCCAATTTATTCTTGGGGAAACAAGAGACATAATTAAAATTTTGTAATTTTACAAAATCCCAAATAGCCCCGCAGGGAATAATTGAATTCTAGTGAAAGAGAATCCATTATGAATTGATTTTGAAATCGACCTTTGAAAAAGGTTGCAAGAGCAACAGCAATAAGCAATCAATAAGAACAAATCTGTATGTGATTTGTAATCGATTTATGAATCGATTATGAATTGATTTTGAAATCGACCTTTGAAAAAGGTTGCAAGAGCAACAGCAATAAGCAATCAATAAGAACAAATCTGTATGTGTTTTGGAATTAAATAGCTTAACGTGTAATTATATTTAATTTTATTCATGAGGATGTTCATGTTGGACAAATGAGTAAATGAGTTTTCTCATAGAAAAATACCTCTGTTCAATTAGTTTTGCAAAACTAATGGCCAAATTTTGAGAATTCAACCTCATAAATTTCATAAATTTCATAAATTTTCATAAACCTCATAGCAAATTTGTGCATTCTGTGCAACTCTTAATCAACATTTGTGAATATCTGGATGTGTTCAGGATCTCTAGCAGGGGGGTCAGGATCTCTGGCAGGGGGGGGGGGGGGGGGTCCGTTCCCCCCCCCCCCTATTCCTACGCGACTGTTTGCAGTTCCTGTATATGAGGAACCCTACTAACTAACCCACTAACTTCTGGCCGTCGCTTTATGAAATGATGTCTAGCTGACGATTGATTATTTTCAATATTTTCAATATTTGTTTATTATCAATTTAATTTAATCATATTCTAACATAAAGGTTCATTACTACAATGATTAAAATTTATCTTTACTTTTTAATTGTTAAAAAATTTAAATGCTTGAAATACTACATTTGAGCATGTTGGAAAAAGAAGTAGATTTCCGTTCAAACGTTCAAATCACGATAAACCACAGTGTGGAAAGCTCGAACATTGATTTGATCGACGATATTTCTTTATTGACAACGTTATCTATTCCCAGCCCACCTCACCCCACTGAGAAAACTGGTTTCCTATCTACTTGTCTCATTAGTGTAAGCGAGACCGTTGCAGCTTGGCTAGCGAGAGAGTGAGAAGGCAGTAGTACAGGCTCAACTAGAATCAAGTATGCATTTCTGGTACTTAGAAACTTTTCCAATACCGTTTTATGAATTGTCGAGTGTACCTAATTTATAGCAGCCGCGTCGAAAATATCATACAAATCTAAAATTACGCAAAATAATTCCGTGGCAATCTTATCGGACTGCGCATGAGAGATAGGAGCAACCAATATCAGATCCCCGCACGCCTTGATTTGGATGGAACGTAAATCGAAAATTGTGTGCCCCACCTAACTTTAATGTCACGAGCCGCCACTGATTTTGATCAATAAAGTCCAGAAGAAAATCTCGCCTTATCCAAAAAAAATATTTTCAGAATTGGCGAAAAACGATAATAGGTATAGAGATAGAGCTATATATATTTTTTTTATGTAGATAGCTACTTCTTGACCTTCTCCATCTATGTATTGCAAAAGAAATTTGGAAAAATAATATGCCTATCCTAGGTATTTACTAGGGATGTTCACGATTACGATTTAATCGAATCGATTAATCGATTATGACATTCAAAACGATTAATCGATGTTAGTACAAATAATCGAATTACATCAATTTGAATTTGCTGCCTTGAAAATGGTTCCACTTAACAACATCTAAAATGGCTGCCTTCATTCTGTCAACATTTTTCTTTGTGTGCGTAATATTTCAGTGATACATTTATGTTTGTGTGTATTTTCCCAAGTTTCAGTGTGTGTTTCTAATTCGCATTACCATTTATCAGTGATGATTAAATGAATTACGGCACATTACAGCTTCTTTGAAGTAAAAATGACTGACTTCCCGGACACATTTCATTGTTGAGGTTAATTTTGCCGTAAAAGATGATAATATGATGACCACTCTGAACATGATGATATCAATACGATTTAATTCGATTATTAATCGATTTTAATTAGGAAAATCGAATTAATAATCGATTAAAATAAAATAATCGTTGAACACCCCTAGTATTTACTATTATATGTAGCCATTTTGGATAAGGCAAGTTTTGAAAGTTATATGTACTTGGGAGTGAGTAAACAAGTTAAGAAACACAAATAGTTGGATCAGCCCCCTATTTGGAAATTTGGAATTCCGACAACGGCAATCATTTGTGCTGGTTTGTGCCATAAAAAGTTTTGTTTGTGCCAAACCCCTTCAACCCCCCAATTGAAAATGAAATGTTTTACATTTCGTGACCTGAACACCCTTTTTTGGAAATTTGAAATTCCGACAACGTCAATCGTTTGTGGTGGTTTGTGCCGTAAAAAGTTTCGTTTGTGGCAAACCCCTTCAATCCCCAAATTGAAAATGAAATGTTTGACATTTCGTGACCTGAACACCCTTTTTTGGAAATTTGAAATTCCGACAACAGCAATCGTTTGTGCTGGTTTGTTTTGTAAAAAGTGTTGTTTGCGCCAAACCCCTTCAACCCTTTTTTGATCCACACTTTTTAAAAATTTGAACTTAAAATTAGGGGTTGAATGACTTGGCATAAAAGAATCTTTTCACGTCACAAACCACACAAACGATTGCCATTTTCGGAATTCCAAGTTTCCAAAAAGGGGGTGCTGAGGTCACGCACCCCAATCCTCGGCAAACTCTTCAAGGACAAGCCCCGCTCGAAATTTAAATAGGTTGAAACATCCATGTGGATTTGACGAGTTTTGAAAGAATCGTTCTACCTTGATTTAGTGGAAAAGGTGACTTATGCTTCCAAAAACATGTAGCTGGATTAGGCAAGTTATGTTTGTTAACTGAAGTAGGAGAAGACCAGTTTTGGTTTTAAACATCTTTAAAGATGCCTATAGCACGTCGAGGTTTTGAAGAATTATGCATGGATTTTTTTCTCTCAATACATGCAGATAAGACAGAGCTAACAATAATCAGTAGCTGACTCAATTATTTTGAAAAGTGGATTAGGCAAGTTTTGCTTTTATGTATAGGACTAAATTATTCATTAATTTACGTATTAGCTTTATTTCCAAATATCGAGTTTCATAATAATTTTGGTAATCGATAGACAATAACATGCTCATTCCTGATTTAGGAACTAATAAGTCAGTTGATCTCTTCTAGAGTGTATCTAATTTAACAAAAATGTGCAGCCACTGGAGACAGCATTGATGCCACTCAAGAACTGTTGACTCTTGGCATCAGTAACATGATGGGCTCATTCGCCAGTTCTATGCCAGTCACCGGTTCATTCTCGCGCTCAGCTGTAAACCACGCCAGCGGAGTTCGGACACCTTTTGGAGGCATCTACACAGGTATTATTTCCTATACAGTCACTTAATATTTGTATTAGGCACTTCAGAATCCTCCAACACTACATAACACTACACTACATCTAAAGAGCAAGCAAAGTGAGTGTCTCTTTTTTATTTGCTCATTTGGCACTGACCTGTTTTTTGTTTTGCTTCTCTGTTACTGCCACTGTTACTTTTCAGTTTTCTCCAATCAAGCTGAAATCTTTCACACATGTAAGGACCAATTCGGCGTTTTGCAGACTGAAATTGTTTCGAAATCTGTTGATTCGATCAAATTTAAAAAATATATCTTACAAAGCAACGGTTTATATTCTGGTGCTCGCTTATCAATGTGTTAGTGTTACACAGATCGTTTTCCTGTGTAGTTAAATTCATCTTCTGAACTAATTAAATTAATATAAAGAAAAAGAAAAGAACAGTCTCTGCCCAGCTCATTACCAACAATATTGGATGGTCACATTGGCAGACTGATCGCTCACATTATGATTATATTGCAGGTGTACTTATTCTGCTGGCACTCGGACTCCTCACACCTTACTTCTACTTCATACCCAAGGCTTCGCTTGCTGCAGTCATCATCTGCGCTGTCATTTTTATGATAGAGTATGAGGTAAATATCTTAATTTCCACATTGCATTGAGAACCTGCAATGTGGGAGTGATAATCTTGACAGCGTCACAGTCGGTGTAGTTCTGCTCTGGGTGTTGCTACGTATAATGCTTGCTAACAATGGACGCTTCCACTCAAGCTATGTTTGCAGTTTGACAACTGACGCGTTGACTGTAAACTTACCTTCACTCTTTTTAAGCTCAAATTAAAACTGTGTCAAAATCACATAGAAAATTCAACATTTTCCCATAGGTTTGGGCCCTGGGTGTCTATTCTCGAATCAAAACCGCTTGCATGTTCGACTATGCAAAAGCAAGTAAAAAATCTTTTGTTTTATCAATGATAAAGTAGCTGAATCCATTGTGCAGTTGCTCATTCCACATGGCGAACATTTTCTACAAACTCGAGAATAGGCGCCCTGGACCTGCATTGTATTGAGGTGACCTTCCCCACAAACCCCCATTGTTTTCGTAAGCAAACCTGTTTCCCTGACAATGGAGTTGTTCACTGCCATTTGCTCTCACTCGCAGCGCTGGCGGCAATGGAGTAGTCTCTCTCTGATTGGTTGGTCTCTGAATCCAAGATCTCTGAATCAAACTCCCGCTAAGGTTTAAAAATGTTCCATTCCGCTCTGCATTTTGATTGGCTCTCTCTCGGCATTTTGATTGGTTCTTATTACGGTTAGGACAGCAACGCCATCTACAATAGTTTTGCGTGAACAACCCCATTGCTTAGCGTCCACCCACTTATTATTTTACAAATTAGTAATTACATTTAACACCTTTGCTAGGTCAGAGTATCGAGTTCTCGAGAATTTTCCAAAAACTTCATGTAGGTATATCTCAAAATTGTACCAAAAACCAAAAGAAAGCCTACTCATAGATAATTTTCTCGTGGGCAAAGCCCCTGAACTCTCTATTCACAAGTACATTTCACCAGTCCAGTTCAGGCTGTTGGCGCCTATCTGGTGCATGCCTGTGCTCCGGAAGAAAAAATCTTTAATTTCTTTAATTTTCACAATTAATTGAACAGGCGGTACAAGGTCTAGTCCATAAGTGTATTTCCAACAAATTTTTCAGTTTCATATTAGACTAACTGTGCTATAGGTTGTAAAACCCATGTGGCGGTCATCGCGCAAGGACTTGGTTCCTACTTTTGCCACGTTCCTGCTGTGTCTGATCCTGGGCGTGGAGTATGGAATCCTCATTGGGGTGGCCATCAACATTCTGTTTTTACTCTACCCCTCGGCGAGACCCAATGTACATGTGGAGAAGACAGCAGTAAGTCAATTTTATAATCTACATGGATCAGCTTTTATGATAGTTGTAGGAGCAGATTTTTTTATCCTTGTTTAGAGATATAAGATTTCCGGTAATATATCAAATAAAAACTGGAATTCTATGTAAACAAAGAAGAAATGGAAAAAAACTTATAACTGCTGAATTCTTATGCATTTTGAAGAAAAAATTTAATAAATTTTTTCCGATTCCAAAATTTCACGATTCCGATTCCGATACCGATTCTTAGCTCCGATTCTTGCGATTCCGATTCCGATTCTTCACAAATACCTACAAACCTCACTGTATTTATCACCCTAAAGCCGCGTTTACAACAAAATTAACGTTCGAAAATTAAGAAAATTAACGCAATTTCAATTTTCAAGCCCATGTAAACTTATGGATTCGTTCACAACGAAATTTGGTAAATTAACGTACGCCAATTTCACCTCAAAGTAGACCTACTTCCTACTTTCAAGTCGAACGTTAAGTGGCGCATGCGCACAGTCACCCTCTCACTTCATCTCCACCTCGACTCCAGCTGGCGGCGCCATCGTGTTTTCAGTGTGATGCATTTACTATTTCGTAATGAATGACTCCAAATTAATTACAGAGACTCAGTTTCGAGAGTATTTTGTAAGAAAAGTGTATATTAGTGTACAAAGACAAGTTGTAGGTTATCAGATGTGTGTGAGGAGGTTGTGATATTATAATGTTATGTTAAATCCGATCGCGCTCTCAACAACATAACCTTACTTTACGATTTGTTACGTTTCAAAAGTGGTTGTGAACGAGATGAAATTGCGTGAATTTTGCAACGTTAATTTTAGAACGTTAATTTTGTTGTAAACGCGGCTTTAGTATTTTGCCCTCAGGTAAGTAATTAAAAAATCAAAAAGTGGTAAGAAAACAACATTTAATGTATTTTTAATGTGTTTGATCTTTAATTTTGTTGGAAAGTAAGTAGTAATACTAGGAATTGTGCTTTGGCGATGTTTTTAACCTAAAATATCAAGCTAAAAGGGCGGGATTTTCAAAAAGAATCGGAATCGCTAAAATATGGACAGGAATCGGAGAATCGCGATACTTCCGATTCCACTGGAATCGGTGGAATCGCGAGAATCGGAATCGGCCCATCTCTTGTTATAAGTACCTATACTTTGTTTTCAGTGTGAGAAACCCAATGAAAGTGATTACACAAACCTCGCACATACAAAATGTTACAGAACAGCAGCTCTACTTTATTTGCCAAATAGACGTGTACTGTTGATCTGATATCTGGCAACAAGAGTACCTAACTCACTAGTATGTAGTAACTCTCGATCCAAGAGCTCAAGTGATTCTCTTCATATATTTTTATTGAGTTTTCCACATTAAACGTTTGTCAGTGTAAATCTGTCTAGACCAGTGCTAATTTTTGTGGCCCCCTTGTTGATGTTTCAATTACCTACTTATTCACAAAATGTGTACACTGTGAAAACAATATTTTAAAAAATAATGATTTCTCATTTCGTTTGAGAGAAATTTGAGAGTCGTCATGTTATTATCCAAGCATCAAATTGAAAATGCGACGAAAGCTAAATGTATCTTCATACTTGTTGCAACGAAAATGAAGCCTTTTACCAATTCCGAAAATTGTAAATGAGTGTATTGTTTTGGCGTGTGAAACATTGTTCGATTCGTTTCCTAATAAACAAGACACTGAATGAAGCAGCCAAGACTGCAGGGTGCTAGTAGGCCGTAGGGTGCTAGATGACTGACCCTCCACCATAGAATAATAAATGTTTTATTATTCTATGCCTCCACTCTCCACACAAAATTAAGTTTAGCGTCCCAGAATCACTTGAATTGCTTCAAATTCTAAAATAAACACACTGCGGGGTAACAAGGGGTAGATTGCTTCAGTTCGTGTATTTTAGAGCCCCAGAATCACTTTTAAATTGTTCAATTCTAAAAAAACGCCCTGCAGGGCAAAGGCTGAGGGGCTTCCCCCCCCCCCCCCCCCCCCCCCCCCCCCCATGATAACAGTAGTTAACTCTTACCCTGTTACCTTTTGTTAACTCTTTCTAAGCCCCTGGAATGAACCAACCTGATCACGTGAGCTTTATTGTACTTTTTTTAAATGTGCGGTCTAGACACATTTCAGGATTTTATCATGTAGAAGTCAATCATGTTTCTTGTTTATAATAATTATTAATTAATCAAACTAGAATTCGAGATTTCTATTCTCGCAAAGGAGTTCATCCCACGAATATATTTTGCATTAATGAAAACCGAGCTTAGTAATTTAACATGAGATTTTAATTTATCGTATCCAATTAGGTCATAAATGCACATTGTTGCTCTAGAGGTATAATTTGTTATACTTGAAATTTAGTTTGGTTGCTGTTGTGTATAGCAGCTATGAAGATACTTTCTTGACATAGTGTAGCAATGAATCAATGTTATGATTGACAGTTGATTGTTCTTGTATGTAGACTGCTTGTGGCTGTGAGTACTTGCTTGTGACACCTGGCAACAGCCTCTACTTCCCTGCCGTGGACTTTATCCGCGCTAGTGTGGGACGTGCGGGTGTCAAGCAGGGCGCGAGTCAACTACCAGTGGTCGTAGACTGTCGCTTCGTTCTGGGTGCCGACTTCACTGCTGCCAAAGTAAGTACCTACTGTGTAACAACAGTGTCACATTTCTCCAGGGACGGTGCCAGGGGTGGGCACGCACCCATATAAAATTATTATTGTTTTTGAATTTTAATTTTTCGGTAGGTATAATTTAATGATATAAGTAGGTATAATTTTCTAAAATTACACCGCATTCAGTTGTAGGCTGTATAGATCAACCCTTTATTTGAGAACATTACAATCCCCTCCCCATTTTAGGCAAATGATATTTCAATCATTTTTTACCCCAAAAGTAGCATTTTGAGCGTCCCAAATTCGTTTCTATTGATTTAAAAGTCCGAAAAACGCCCTGGGGCCTCATTCACAAAACTTTTTGATGATGTTACCGGGGGCGGCCAATGTTATTTCTTATGGCACTACGAGCTAACCCAAGCTCACACTGCTTTATGAATGAGGCTTCTCTGGAGGCTCATTCCATTCTACTTCACCCAAAGTCGTTGCGCCTAGAATTTAGATTTTTTTTATATTTTGCACAGTTGTTCCTACATATAAGCTGATATCAAATCTCTAGTTTCAGTGCGATTCAAGTCGGCGTACTCAAATTACGTGTAATTAAAGATGGCGCGGACGGGAAAATCGGTGTTTTTAAGCTTCCAGGAGAAATGCTGCCATTTCCATACTATTCAAGTTAACAGAACGATCTTTGCGGCGTTTTGTTCATAAAAGATCGGTCTATAATTATGTTTCTTATAATTTTGCTGTATATGGAACCCTTCATAATGTAATTTGCCCTCAAACTTTGACTAAAATTCTTACATTTTTCCAATATTTGAGGCATGATTATGAATAGAAGGGAGTGATGGTTCAAACACCCAATTTTATTTTAGTTTCACCTTATATGTAAGAATAGATTTTCACACTTCATTGTTAGTTTTTATTAATTGTTTTTTACAAAAAAAAAGTCAAATTCCTAAAAAGTACCTTTTTTGGTCCCATTTTCCTCAGGCGGGGGACCAGATAAAAATTTGCGCTCAACGGCAAAATAACCAGCATGTCTTGATGTATAATTTCTGCAAGTTTGGACTTGTTTTTTTAACGGGTGTGGAAATGCATTTTCAAGTGCATTTCCAGGTGCGAAAATGCATTTCCACACCCGTTAAAAAAACAAGTCCAAACTTGCAGCAATTATACATCAAGTAATGCTGGTTATTTTGCCGTTGAGCGCAAATTTTTATCTGGTCCCCCGCCTGAGGAAAATGGGACCAAAAATGGTACTTTTTAGGAATTTGACTTTTTTTTGGTAAAAAACAATTAATAAAAACTAACAATGAAGTGTGAAAATCTATTCTAACATATAAGGTGAAACTAAAATAAAATTGGGTGTTTGAACCATCACTCCCTTCTATTCATAATCATGCCTCAAATATTGGAAAAATTTAAGAATTTTAGTCAAAGTTTGAGGGCAAATTACATTATGAAGGGTTCCATATACAGCAAAATTGTAAGAAACATAATTATAGACCGATCTTTTATGAACAAAACGCCGCAAAGATCGTTCTGTTAACTTGAATAGTATGGAAATGGCAGCATTTCTCCTGGAAGCTTAAAAACACCGATTTTCCCGTCCGCGCCATCTTTAATTACACGTAATTTGAGTACGCTGACTTGAATCGCACTGAAACTAGAGATTTGATATCAGCTTATATGTAGGAACAACTGTGCAAAATATAAAAAAAATCTAAATTCTAGGCGCAACGACTTTGGGTGAAGTAGAATGGAATGAGCCTGGAGCATAGTTTTCTTTAACCTAACACCTATATACTTTCTGCAGAAAAATGATGTGCCCACTCTAAATAATTGTATGCCGCTCACAGCCCACCATAGCAAAAATTCCTGGTGCCGTCCTTGCATTGCTCTCTCAAATCCATATAATTTTAAAATATTGCCTCTGTATTGTGGCAATTTAGTTCTACAATTAATCATTAAATAATATTGTATGTAATTTAATTACCTAGTTATTCCAATTGGTTAGAGAACTGAAATATTAATTTAGAACTGAGTTGACACAATTCAGTTTACAAACCAACATGAGACTAATTTACACCAAGGTATTCAGAAAAATCGTTCAACAATACAAGTTTATATTAATTGAGCGTGCGACTCCTTTTGGCACGGACCTCTGTTTTTTGTCTGTTTCTGCCGGTATACAGGTCACAGTTTTTCATTGATCAAGCTGAAATATGGCACACTTGTACGGCCCATTTCTGGGCGTTGCAGACCCTTATTTTTTTGAAATCCGCTGATTGGTTCAAAATTTCAAAAAATTATCTTTTGATTGGTTTGGTCTGATCTATTTGAAATTTCGTCAGGTAATTGCGACCTTCATTGTCTCAAATCCTACAAAGTTTCAGCCAAATCCTCCCATTGGTTAAATTTTAAATAAATATTTTCTAAGAATTTTGAAATATAAAGTAGAACCGTTGCACCTATCAACTTAAAACTTTCCATAGTCATTGGGACCAACATTTTAGGTATTTTTGCCAATTTTCAGACTAACTTGAAGTTATTCTTAAAAGTTTTAGTCATTTTAAGGACATTTTGTTCTACAATCTTGAAATATTTGCAAATTTATGAATGGGGCGATCAGGGCCGGCTTTAGGCATAGGCGACGTACGCGACCGCGTACGGCGGCACATTCGGATAGGCGGCACTTTCAGCATTTTTCGAAAATTTACTATTTGTGTCATCATGCTGACCAATATTCAAGCTCGGAAGAAATAAAATTATTTTTGGGGAAACGACGACTGATGTTTTGTAATGTATCCAAACAAATCTCGTTCATGTTATGTTAATACCTTCACCTAGATATGTTCCTGAACTTTTTGTTTGCGGATGAAAAATTACCAAGAAAAATTGAGTTCAATGTTGCAGTAATTTTACCAGAAACGCGTAGGTTTACTTCAAAATGACCATGAAATGTAAAAAATCTGGGAGCGTCCCCCCCAACATCAGAACATCATCTAAGAAAGCAGCACATTTAAAATAATATGTGAACAAAAAAGTAAAAGAAAGAGGCAGATCATGTCGAAAACTTACCAAAATGACTGGAATTATTTTTGGACATTGGTAATTTATATTTCCCAAAAATAACTAATCTGCGATTCAAAATTGCACCAAATCGAATGACCTTGAACCAAAGTTTTCTCGGGGGCTGTGCCCCCGAACCCCCTTATTTCATCTGTAAGTTTTCAAATTATTAAGAACGTGCCCCCCCCCCCCCCCCTCCTCACAATAGAAATGTCATCCTGCGTACGCCCTTGATAGGCGGCATTATCATTTTTCGCGTACATCAAGAATGTACCTTAAGCCGGCCCTGGGGGCGATGAAAAGCTAGGATTACAGGTCGGCCACTTTGGCGCTAGCGTCGAGGGTGTACTTTTCAATTCAAAGTATTTCTTACCCCACAGTCCGTGTTTTCATGTTATATTATAAGAAAATAATGTTGATATTTGGTTATTTACCGAAAGAGTGGATAATTATTAGAAATTATAGTGTAAATGATATTTTGATCATATAATGACAGCTCACAGAATTATTTTTGTTTCCAGTGCTCTCTTGAACTGACTCAATGCATAATGGAATTTTGTAACTCCCAATTAAAACAATTGAGAGGGTGTCGCTTCAGATGAAAATAGAATTTGCTTTAGATATTGCACTATCTTCTTATTTTTACACATTTTATTATATACTAAAGTAAAAAATATATGTATCTAAACAGTGAGTAGGTACATCTTCTTACGCTTGTCAAAATAAAGTTTCGCGAGTTTTAATTTTGAGTGGCACAAACAGCTTACTTCAAAGCTTACTTCACACTTCATACTCACAACCGATGGCAGCGCTGCAGCACCCTAGCGGGAAAAAGTTTGGCTAGTGCCCTATCTATGTTGATCGCTTCCGTTCCAAGACCTGTAGAATAAAGGCTTACAAACGCATACTTATCACATCTCATTCAGTTCAAAGGCTCGCTCCCCAATGCGTTACACAGAGCGTTTTCCTAGTTTAAGTAATTAGGTAATTGTCAAATGTGTGCACTGCACTGTCATGATAATAATAAATAAATAATAAATATCGCGACCCTGCTTCCAACTATTGTCGGGTCAGGGGGTGGGATGATCCCACCAATGTTCTAGAGCACTTGTATTCTCAGAGCCGACTTGCCAAGTCCGACACTCCACACTTCTTCAATCTCTTCTTCCAATTCTTCAGCCTCCTCTCTTTCCACCTGTTCCCTCCATCTCTCTCTCTCTGTCTTCCCACCACTTCTCTGTTGTCATTACTCTCCAACATTCTCCTCTTTCTTCAGCGGCTGCCTATATTCCGTTTATCCATTTAGTTCTAGGTCTTCCTGCCTTTCTTCTGCCACACCTTGCTACCCGCTCTGCCTCTCTATATGGTATCCTCTCTTCTCCCATCCTCTTCATATGTTCGTACCATCTTAGCCTCTCTTTCCCCAGTTTAAATCTAAGAGACTCCACTCCTAGGTCCTTTCTAATCTTTGCACTTCTCACCTTGTCCATCTTCGTCAATCCTGCCACACTTCTCAGGAACTTCATTTCCGCTGCCTGCATTTTCATTTCTTCCTTCCCTCTCGATAAGACAATAAATTCATGAATGAATGGCTTGTGTTTCAGGGAATTGCAGCACTGATCGACGACTTTAACAAACGCAAGCAACCGATCTACTTTTACAATCCTCGGCCTGACGTTTTAGCAGTCTTCAAAGGAGCCAGCTTCGAGGAATTCGTCCATATTGTTAATCAGGAGGAGTTAGAACAAGTCCTGCGAGGGAACACGGCTTCCAGAGACGGAACAGAACTAATGGAGATTGAAACCAATCATAGGCGGTCGATGGAGACCCCTAACAATCACGTAGCAACAGAGGCGGGTGGAAGCGAGCAGCCCTTGCTCAATGGATGCTCCAAGATCGAGATCAGGAGGATGTAAGACTGGACCGATACCTACGTATGTTCTCTGATTAATCTGCAGCAAGATTGATTTACTTTACGGTGCACTTTTAATGACTAAAATTTATGTCACACTTTTTTTAATTTTGATTTTATGGATGTGAGTAAGAACTAAAAACTAAAAAGGAAGTTGTAGTTTACATTTATTGTATTGTCGTAGGCAGAGAAAAGAAAGGGGGTTTTACTGAGCACACTACATAGCTGCAGGGTGTCAAATGTAGTTACGTCATGAGCTTATTTATTATTTTATGCATATTGCATACCTATATTTTATGCATGCACAACAACCTGTACAGATGTTCAAAGAGGTCAATAGGTCCAGTTGGTGGCAGGCAAAGATGAACCCAGTTTAACATGGCCAACCCAGGTATAGGCCGGCCCATGCTAGAGTGGGTTCATCTTTGCCCGTCGCCGACCATAGACGCCTTCTTTACAGAATGCTTGACAAGACTGCAATTGTTATGTTATGGGAATTTATGAATTAGGTAGGCTTACATTTCATATTACCGGGTCTACCCGACTGAGCGAAATCAATGTGCTTTGACCATTTTAGATATCAAAATCACACATATTTCAAGATTTTTTATTAGTAGATACCTACCTATGTACACTCCCCCAAATAATAAACGGTACTCGAAAGAAAATGAATTGACTGATTAAGGTTTGATGGCATCATCCCATGAAGTCAGTGCTAACGCATTATCTAACTCTTTTAGGTGAGCTCTGATTTCATTGATAATAACAAGGATTGATTGTCAAGGAACCGGCTCAGCTGCTAATACGTTTTTTACCAAGTACCGTTTATTATTTGGGGGAGTGTACCTAATTTTAGTTAGAAGGATCTGTAAGTGGTATCATAAAAACACTCTCGTGTAAAAGGGTAAAAGTAACAGCCATGTCTCCACACCTTCAAAAAAAGAAACTTTCAGCACTGAAATTAAATCAGATCAAAACAGTCAACACATTAATGTAATACGCAAGGTTTAAGAATTCTTATTTATTCATTTATCTCATGTCATTATCTCGAGATGAGATCGTTTTAGGTTACTACTCGATAATTCTTATTTTGAGAAAAACTGTCTCAAATGTACAATTCACCTGGGTCTGGATTCACAAAAGGTTTTAAGCCTTATACCGGCATAACTTTATGCCGGTATAGCATTATAACTACCAATATCTTTATCACCATGATATTACCATGTTAAAACGTATTATTTTATCATTATAAATGGCTATTTGTACAATTGAATTCATAAAGATATGCCGGTAAAACATGGTATTTGCTAATATTGATATTCGTTTTTTCGGTCATAAAGTTATACTTCTTTGTGAATCCAGCCCCTGTATTTGACTGTATGCCAAAGGTAAATACAAAATGCTTTTATTCTTAAATACCTATAGACAGTACTTTGCTTCTGTGACTTTGCTCAAAAACAATTTATTTAAAATAAACTAACTTAGGTGTACTAGTGGTTAATTCTAGGACTGCGCGAATACAGGATAGAGAATCCGAATCCCAAACCAAATCTGCAGACCTTGCAAATAGCGTGTAAACACTAAACAGTAATTCTTTCAAAATCCCTATTTTGGTTGTTCTTCTGACCATCATTTGATTCATTAAGGGTAAAAACTCTGCTCAAATGATTAGGACTATATTGTCATGGTAACAACCAATGACATCCCTAGAATGACTCTGTTAACTTAATTAATTACTGGTTTTAGCAGAGTATTGAAAAGCTGGATCTAAATATATCAATACCTATTACCTATTAATATATTTGAACTTCAGGCAGAGGAGCAAGAGATCAAGGAGCAATCAAATTTTTTCAAAACCAAATTCGTTTCTGATTTTATTTGAAATTATATGGATTCGCACACCCCTAGGTAATTCTCGTGATCTTTAGGTATTCATTTGCTCATTGGTAGGTACATCTTGAATAATAATAATAATCCTTCGCCCGGTTCCATAGTTGGGTCAAGCCAAGGCCACCACTTGCTAGGGAAGAAAAATTGAAGAAAAATTAAATTCTGATACCTCTCAGTAAATGCTTCAGACAATTGACATTAGGTATGTTCGTTTTCCCTGCCAAAACCTGCCAAATGGCAGCTGTTGGTAGTATGTGGTAGAGCCAAAAGTTACCTTAAACAGGCAAAAATAGTCACACAAAATGAAGGCAATAGGAAGCAATATTACAGCAAATAAATATTTTTTCATATTAACAAAATTCCCAGTCTAAATTATTCACTCTCATAGTAAAAAAGTCTGCATTTAAAATTTACCACAACTTGCCTCAGCCTACACATCATCAGAACCCATGTGTAGAAAGTGGCAAGTTTTGGCTACACAAACCTGCCACAAATGTCAAATCGAACAGGCTTTGTTCTGCCACAAGTTACCACAAGTCCAAAACGAACACCATTTGGCAATTTGGCAGGTTGCGGCATTGTAAACGAACAAACCTATTAATATTATAAACATATGAAAGAGCTTGGGACTGATGTTCTCTATAGATTATAAACTTGATGCTAATATCTTATTGTGCCTGTATTGTCTGTGTTTTGCATATATATTTGGGATGGTTTGAGCAGGTGCGGTCTGGTATGAAAAGGACCATATGCGGCGAGGAAACATGTGACAGACCCATAAAACAAAGTAGAGATAAAAAAAAATTAGGTATGTAAAATGAGTAATAATCCTGGTTTAATATGAAAAATGACAGTAAAATGTAAATATGGGTCTGTAATATGGGGAAAAGGGCCCATAAATGACAGAGGCCCGGGATGCGATCGCATCTCGGCACCCCGGGCTAGACTCCAACTGGGTTTGATCCCCTACTTGTGAATCCATAAATTGTAAATTGTAGTCATAATGGTGGGACTTGATTAATCAGTTTTACTTCATGACAGAAACAATACTAACAATTGCTGCAGCCTGCAGCGGAATGAGTTTGGTACTTAATGCACACATGGACATGTATTGTGGGACATATTGGCATAGACAGAAAAATCAGTATTATACCTAAGTTATTTAGAATGTAATTACTAATTAGGAAGATATTCTTGAAAAACAGTAGATATGAGAGGTACATTGTATTATTGTTAATTTGTTTTAAATGTATTGGAAAATTTTGGCACCTCTCACACTTGATATGTCCTCAAATTCATTAATTGTCTCTTTTTCTTACTACTATGTCTTTTACGTATGTTATAATTATGAGCATTGCATTAAATTGTAACAACCAGTGAGTGGCAAATGTCGGACCATGATTCTATATTCTTAGATTCTATGTAACTGTAATTGCATTTATAATAATATATTGTTTTATACATCAGTCATTATAGCACAGTTTTTTATTTACCAAACATTTTCTCTCTCTGCAGTTAATGGGGTTTTTCTCCTTTACTTGTTTCCTTTTCCTCATTTCTTTCTGTGTGATTTATATTTTTTAACTAAATAAAAAATGCCCTAAAGTATAGATGCGGCATTTTTCCAGTTAATACATAATATTATACCCCCTGATGGACTGCCACCTTGACGCGGTGGTGGGGCTTCAGGGGCCAACCCACATTACGGTCTGGTCCCAACTAAGAGCAGTAGAGAGTCGACCTGGTCCCATGCCCTCCCCGAATTCGCATGCCCCTCGGCCTCCCCCCTCAAAATGTTAATCCCTTGAAAACGGATCCCACCGGCCCGAAGCCCCCTCCCCCTGGTCCGGCCCCATTCCGGCCTGACCTTCACACCAGTGCTGGACACCTCCGGGCCGGGCCCCCTTAGGTCGACCCCTCCCCATGTCCTCCCTATTATTCAACAAAGCATACCTGATCTTAATGTCGACGCACCGTTAAACATTAAACGTTAAACATCGTATTCACGCCTTCACGATATATTTGTACACTCACATCACAAGCAAAATGACCAACTGTAAAAACTCATTTTGTCTCAGACTGCAATACTTTCTATAAAATGGTCGACTATAATGATAATATAGCTGTAAAAATTGAGCAATGACAAATCCCATAAATAGTACTCGCTAATGCCATATTATAATCTCGAAAATAGCAATAATCATTTTTTGTGATGGAGGTTACGTTTGGTGAAGGTAGAAGAACTGTAAGAAAAACGAACTATTTTCTTTGAAGAGTCGGTATGCAAATATTGAAGAAGAAATCTGTGTGCTGCCATGGTAGGAGAATATTACTGTAATTGTTATAAAAACAACTGCAACAGTTTTATGAATCCAACTCTCCCAGGAAATTATTCATTCATCTCTTAGTAAAAATTTAAAACGCAATTGGTAGGTACTTGTAAAGCCCCATTTACACGGTGCAATTTCTTGACCAACTTCTGTGCCACAGTGGTTCTGCACATGTGCAGAGTCACTTTTTCATCTCAAAAGTGACACTGCGCACGAGCAGAACCTCTGTGGCACAAAAGTTGTTCAAGAAATTGCACCGTGTAAATGGGGCTTTAGTAATTGTATTCAATATAAAATAATACAGGGATCGAACATAAGATTTGCGTCTTACTTGCAAAAAAAAGGTATTAAAAGTAAGTAAACTACGAATCTAATATTTGATTGGAACAATCAGTTCATGGCATCATTATAATATCATTGAAAATTGTAATCGAGACTCTCATGCAGTGGTATAGTTTCATCTGCCGGAGTTTCATCATGAGCTTCAACGGCAATATCTGATGTGCTGATTGAATGTAGTACTGATTGAACAAAATTATCTTCGATCTGGGAATTGCTCTGATTGATTTCTTCATCATCTTCTTCAATTTGTGATATATCAAGCAAATAGTTCTTTAGTAGGTTCTTTCTTGCTTCTCGGTATTTTGCAGTCCTACTGCGAGAACTGTCCATTGCTTTAAAAAGTACCTAGGTATAAAATTGTTTTGTTTTAAATAATTATAAATATAACATAGACTGTTGTAACTACCTGTAGGATGTAACTACCTATACCTACCCATCTACCTACTTACCTGTGTGTAATTTTAGTAATAAAAGTAGTAATACAACTTACCTGCCAGAAGATGTTGTGCTAATTTGTGTAGCTAATCAAAAATCTTTGAAGTTTTAACCCGAAATAAACTTGTGAACCACAAAGAAAGTAACTTTTGCAGCGCGGCGCGTGGACGTTGAACGATATGAATTTTGTAACTGCCTTTGCCGGTTGGTGGGAAGTGGGGGGAAGTAGGCGAGTCAAGTAGAGTCAAGCTAGCAACTAAGTTGTTTAATAGAATACATGGGATAATAACATAATAGCAGTTATTGAAAATTACAAGTGGTGTTTATTCATCTGTAAATGTGACATTGAACATCAAATGGATGTATAACGAATAGTTAAAAGTAAGTTTAATCGAATTGTTTCAACATGAAACAAGTATCTATCTGACATCTGCGCGAGTGATTCAGTTCAAAACTTGTTGCCGCCCTGGAATGCAATGAAAGTCCGTACTCGGGACCTACTCGGGACGTGCTTTCACGACCTCACGTGACAGTTAAGTTATTCGTCAACCGTCGTTTTGCGGCCTTGAAGGACGGGCTAAGGCCGAGGTCGGGCCGTTCTGGTTGCGAGCTATTTGTGAGTGATAAAAACAGCTGCTTCAGAATGACTACGACCGGGCCGAGCTCGAACCTGGGTGCATACCCAAGTACGTCCCTGAAGCCCCTTTCAGGGAGGCTCCTCGGGCCGCCCTGTGTTTGTTGGGTATTATACTACTACATATTATACTGGAAATTGTTATACTTTAGTCATTTAAAACTGGAAAAGTGACATTTAGTTGAGTGAATTTAATTATTGTGAAAAAAAAGTCACGAAAATGAAAGTAAAAATGACAAAATGTTTATGATTTTTGTCTGGGATCATTTCTATATCATAGGTACTCGCAGAAAGGAATTCTGTAAATCGCACTTAGGGTGGATTTCCAGCAATGTCGGAACTTGTCAGGAGGTTGTGGGTTATCAAAAGTAGGTATTCATATTTTAATGTAAACAATTATGCAAATACATCGTATTTGCTACAACTGCGTATAGTTATACAAATTTAAAGTGCTTGCAAATTTAGAGACACTGATACCTACTGTTCGAAAACTTTCAGAGTCCCTATTCTCGAAACAGTTATCACGTCATTAAGCTACGATCACCACATTAAGCTATGATATGACGAAAAGTCATCAACATGTGAGAGATAGGACAAACTAGGACAAACCTCTTTATGATTGTAAAAACGTAATTTGAAATTTCCCGCCAACTCTTTGCTATTGGTAGTACCGTATCAATTTGGTTGGGTTGGTAGTACGTAAATTGTTTGAATCCCGCCAATCAACCATCAAGTCAAACTCCATCTTTGGTCACCGCTGTCAGTTTTCAGCTCATAAGTTTTTAGTTTTTAATTTTGAACATGGATAAATATCAAGAAATGAAGACTTTTAAAAACATTTATCAAGATTATTGCCGGAACAAGGGGGATCTGAATTCACTGCAAGGTCCTTTGCAGGTAGGTACCTATCTACCTACTTACCTATAGGTACCTTAATACCTAGGTAGGTACTACCTCCTATCACCAAATGAGACGACATCAATCTTGCATGTCTTTATTTACTTGACATGCAAGTTCGTCATGTGTGGGGCTTTCAGTGAAGCTTGACGAAATTCTAAATTGGACAGAATCCTTTACAACAAGATCACCTACAGCCTCATGCTCAAAAGATTTTCCAGATTTATCGACGCAAGTGCCCAGAGTCTACTGGATTCCGTCCATAAGATTATTAGCTCACGGTCTTGTGGTGTTGAGGACTGACACCCGCAAATATCTACTTGCGGACGCAACTTCTTTTGAGCATGAAGGCCGATGCACAATTGACGCAGACGGACGACGGAGACGGATACAATGTTAAAGTCGTCGTCCGTCCGCGTCTGATTGTGAACAGCCAGAGTGAATATGTCATCCCTAAACATCGTCTCCGTCGTCCGTCCGCGTCGTCCGCCTGCGTCAATTGTGTATCGGCCTTGAGGCTGCTAGTGTATCCGTGTATCATGCAAGTTGTAACAGCAATGAATTACTTCTGGCTATTGGCAAGGTGCTAGGTACAGGAAGCTTCCAATATTTAATTAATATTAGAACTAGAGGTGAGCGCGTGACGTGAGTCGTGACTCACGACTTTTAGCGTGAGTGTACATGAGTTTGCACAATACTGCTAAAAGTCATGCGTGAGTGTGCAAAGTTACTGGTCACGCGTGAATCGGGACTCGCGTGTCACACGTGACTAACATTCACAACTTTGATCTCTTGGTCTACTTCAGAGCTTCTTCAGTCTTGAAGATATAATTGATCTTATTTTTCATTCAATTCAGAATAAAAAAATGCAAAATTATTTTATGGATATTGAATTGGGTGAAATAGTTTTGGGTCGTATTCACGGAGCAGCTCTAAATAAAAATTTATATTCAATTAATTAATATTTTAATCACCTTTTTACCCATAATCCAATCGTCCCATCATCCCAAATTAGTTTCTATAACGTTAAAATAAAAAAACGCTATGCGAGGCATGATTTTCTCAATTTTTACATAATTTTTCATTAGGTAGGTACCATTAACATATTTCTGTGCATTGTGGCCAGGAATGGTCATTTTGGTGTTTAAATTAAAGGGAACCTTGATAAGCATTTATTTAAATATTTTATGCGTCCCTACCTATAGTTAAATTATCGGGTACTAGGAAAACGCTTGGTTTAACGCGTTGATGAGCGAGCACCGACACGCACGACATCGCCAATCATAGCACGATCCAATTAATCAAAGATAACTAACTATACATTATTTATTTCCAATTTTCCTTGCAACTTTTCATAAACACTCTGGATCAATTAAATAACAGATTATTGTACTGATATTTTTCCATCAATCTCTTTGGACAGATATTCAAACACTTAAAACAGCAATAAGTCTGTAAATTCTTGACCGATTGGGCTGGAAATGTGTAAAATATGATGCTATCTAGTCAAAACGTTGTTTTCAAAACTGTGAAACACAATCCATATCGTAAAATAAATTATTTTAGATAAGGTATACCTATACCTATGTATATGAAATACCTACATTACATTTTGACTACATTTTGTATTGCAATATGATCCACTAATAAAAGAATCTGTCTTACATTGATATTGAGAATAGCCATCTATAAACTTTGCTTTGCTACATAGAGCAACTGTCAATAAGTGCATCTATGTTCTTGACTGGTAGGGCTGAAAATTTGTAAAATAAGAGACAATGTTGGTCTGAACGACCATGCAAAATATGAGTTTGATTAATCAGATTAATCGAAGACCATTTGATAGGTCAAATGGTGGTGTGGCTATAGGCCGTTTTAAATTAAGTACCTATACAAATGTCAGTAAAATGTCTATTTATCTTGAACCTAGGGATGGCACCCGGTAAAATTTACCGGTAAATTAAGGTAAATTTACCGGTAAATTAAGGTAAATTTACCGGTAAATTTACCGATTATTAATTTACCGGTAAAAAAAATGGTAAATTTTGTTTTTTTGATCCTCTCCAATGTATGAATGGAGATATCAAATTTAAGTAAAAACTATAAGTAAACATCAGTGTGACAACTGACAACATTAGTAGTAAGGCATATTTTACGTTGATTTTTGGTTTTCCTCAATCATTCAGAATGATAACTCCATCCATATACCATTACTTCCAATGTCGGAATCTCTCTTCAGGTTTGCTTGTTTAAGACACAGATTGTAACTTGATCAAATTGGTCATCGATAATTCCTCTTATGGGAGAATAGCACAGGCAGCATGGCATAGCCTACACTAGATTGGTCTAACTAGGAAAACGCTCAGTGTAACGCGTTGATGAGCGAGCACGGGTACGTGCAAATTCTCGAACCGGAAATGCGTACACAACGCACATAGAACATATTATACATCCATATTGAATAGAAATATGATATCAACATAAAAGTATAATATGCTTTTCATCGAAACTTTAAAATAGCATCTAAGCACCCTGGTTCATAAAGCAAATCAGAATCAATTCAATTGGCACTGGAAAACATTCATTTCGATACTTCATTACTGACAGATATTAAAAATGTCAATAGGTTCATACGTTCTTAACTGATTGGGATGAAATTTTGTAAAATAAGAGACAATATTGGTCTTAAAGATCATGCAAAATATGAGTTTGATCAGAATTATCGAAGATTGTTTTCATTTTTCAGCCTATCAGGAGATATTTATTTTTTAAATTTTAACCAATGAATGGATTTCAAAAAAAATAAGGGTCTGCAAACAGAGAAGATTGGTTTTACATGTGTGCAGAATTTCAGCTCGATCAAAGAAAAACTCTGACCTGTATAGCCAAAATATGAGTTTGATCAGATTAGCGAAGACCAGTTTCATTTTTCAACCTACCATCAGGAGATGTTTATTTAAATTTTAACCAATGAATGGAGAGACAATAAAAATTTCAAAAAAAATTTGGGTCAGCAAACAGAAAAGGTTGTCTCTACATGTGTGCAAAATTTCAGCTTGATTGAAGAAAAACTCTGACCTGTATAGCCTCACCCAACGGAAAAGTTACATAAAAACAAAAAAAAACAGGGCACGTTTTTTTACGTGCCAAAAGAGCCAAAAGGAGACGCTCGCTCAATCAATGCTATTCGGCTATATCATCCCTTATCAATATGGAGTATTGTCATTATTAACATTGATTATAGATGTAGGTATTGTTATTGTCCTGACTGCGGTAATCTGTGTAAATGGGTCAAATAATAAAGTAGGGTCATTTTTGTATTTGGTATAGTCATGAATTGGTATCTGCCATCATTTTTCAAAATTTACCGCTGACCGGTAAATTTACCGATTTTTTCAGACCCGGTAAAAGTGCCATCCCTACTTGAACCTCATTACAGATTTGTAAAAAATCACTTATAATGCTGGTACACATGACCTTGCAAAATTTGGTGATGATCGGTCAAACTATTGCAGTTATATACACAGAGTTTCCTTCATCCCCATTGCCAAGCTAACTATAACTACACATCAAGTTTCCGATGCAACCAATGGAGCGAACTTGCTGAAAATCATTTTGACCATAACGAGAATAGTAATTTAAGTTGTGTGAAAAAATTGGCCTGATCCATCACTTCGTTTGGCAGGAGACGCCAAATGCACAAATACACACAAAAACAAACACACACAAAAAAAAAACAGAGATTCGAGCCATAAGTTTCAAGTGGAGACGCTCGCTTGATAAGAAAATAGATATAAAGGTAACTTCCGTTGCCAAGTTACATTTCTCAGGCTACACATATTGACTCAACAGTTCTCTGTACAGAAAGAGTTGAGATGTGTATCAAACATCTGAGAATTTGGCCTAGATGGACTTCACCTAAGGGTCGTTCCGCCTCAGGACAACCAAAAAATGACGAAAATTGACCTGACCTCTTGCGATTTTAATAAAAAATTTTTTGAATATTGTCTACCTAAAAATAGTCGACACGTGTTTTTTTGTTTGACCTTGAGGGCAACCACTTCCGCAGTGCAAGCTTGCAAAATATCATGATTTTGTACTTTTTGAACATTCCGCTTGCACTTTCATAGCTCGTAATTTTTGATCCAAATATCGTACAAAGATTATTTTTTTACCAAAATGAAGCTCTTTTTATGCTCTATTTTACTATTGTATACACAATATGTTTCTTAAATTACAACATTTAAAAAAATGAAAGTGAAAAATTCAAAGTTCCATTACTCAAAAAGTCATTTTTTTATAATTTTTAAATTTTTACCATATAATTACTCATATGTTATCTACTTACTGTAAAACTTTCAAGTTGGAGTGTCTAGGGATGTGGGAGTAATGAATTATTTAGGGCGTCAAGGTACTTGTGAAACCGCGCGGCAGAGCGCCGCCGCTGCTCTCGTTCTAGCGATCGCGGTAAAAACTCCACTGAACTCGATCACTATTGTAACTACTCATTTTCTATTCTGTCTACTATAATTCAACAATTACTTTGATACTATTAGTTGTTAGTTGATTTGACAATCATAGCAATGGTTTAAATATGTATTCTCGTGGAACCACGAAAACCGTTATGTTCTGAAACCTTCGTTACACGACATCACAATAAATTCTCTCTGTCTACTATAATTCAATTACTTTTATAATATTTGTTGTGGGTCGTTTTGACAATCAATGCATTGTTTTTATATGAGTTCTCATGGGATCACGAAAACAGTTATGTTCTGAAACTTTAGGTATACGACATCATAATAAAATCTCTTGTCTTACGTTTTGCTATTCATAGACGGTACTCCGTTCTTCGCCAATTTTTGCCGACCAATCATGTAATAAATATTCCTGTCAATTAATTTCAACCCTTTCAGTTTTTAATCCCTGCTCTGTGTTCGCCGACACGAACTGCCCACCCTGCGTTGGTCTCGGGTGCAGGTGTATTTCTATAGGTATTGTTATTGGTTTTTAGGTATGTAATTGATTGAGGAAATTTTCTACACTGTGTAACTTCTAAGAGCAATCATATCTGTTTTGGCTTCCCAACCACACGGACCTCTGAGCTCTCCAAGTGTTGGGTGTTATAATAGGTATACATTTGTGTGTGGTTTTTTTTCTGATAGACAAGAAATACTGATATACCTATTCGTAGTGCATTTCGTAGTGAAATTGGTGTTCAATTTTTTGCGTTTTTTATCTATGGTTTATCGAGTCGATGTAATTATTTAATGAAATCAATTTATAGAATAAGTTTACATCTATGTAGGCTTTTCCTATAGGTACCTACTTTCTGTAAAATTGAAGAGTTCAATAATTTGAGAGTAAATACTACTTATTACATTATTTTCAAATTCAATCAGTGCGTCAAAGGTGTAAATCAGTCGCGACTTTGCTAAAAACTTTTCTTTTGTGCTGCAAGACGAGGCCCAGGGATTTTACTGAAACAAATCGTCCACCACTCTCCATCCATTCGTCGCATACTACAAAGAGAATAGTGAAGTGAAACACATCAGTTTTGCAGTAATTTCTGAATGCAGCAGGATACAGTTGCCGTCCGTTTATTTATTAAAAAAACTTATTAATTTTCTGAAACAATATTTTCAATCAGCCAACAAAATCATGTAGGTATTTATCAAATGGTTCAGCTGCCCAGTACAAAAATCGTAAAATATAAACAATATTTGCCGCCACAATGCAGCCGAGTGGCACTTCACAGCCACATCGCACGGAAAGGGGGCCTGTGAGGGTGTGGGTGGACTGTGAAGCGGCTTGCAGTCGAGCCAGTCTGCATGCCTTATGACGGCCAGATCATGGCTCCGCGACAACTCTATGACTGGGTCCAGTCCAACATCACATCCATCAACTTCGAGTATTGTACGCAAGATGAGCACGACTTGGAGGATCAGATTCTCGCGGCAAGATTTTCACAAGCACGTCTTATCTCTGGCACCCAGAAACTGCATTCATTTGTTCCTGTATCCATATACATTTATACGTGAGTATAAATGTCTATGCTGTATCAACACACGTCATTCAAACGAGAGTTTATTCCTACGCTGCAGAAGCAAGAGATGAATTTGTGTCCATCCAAGCAGATGAACTATTGTTTAAACATATCTGCGGCTTTGTCACGTGCAATCGCTAGAACGACAGCATCGCCCGCGCTCGGCCGCGCGGATTCCCAAGTACGTTGACGCGCTAAATAATTTATTACTCGCACATCCCTTGACACTCCACCTTGAAATTTTTACAGTAAGTAGGTAACACATCGGCAATTATATGGTAAAAATTTTAAAAAAATTAAAAAATGACTTTTTGAGTAATAAAATTTTGAATTTTTTACATTCATTTCTTTAAATGATGTGGTTTAAGAAACATATTGTGTATAATATATTAAAATAGAGCATAACAAGAGCTTCAATTTGGTAAAAAAGGCATCTTTGTACGATGTTTGGATCAAAAGTTATGAGCTATGAGAGTGAGAGCGAAATGTTTAAAAAATACAAAATCATGATAATTTGCAAGCTTGCATTTCGGAAGTGGATGACCTCAAGGTCAAACAAAATTACACGTGTCGACTCTTTTTTAGTATACAATATTCCCACAAAAAATTAATAATATCCCAGGTGGTCAGGTTTTTTGCTTGGGGATTTGGAGCTGGAATGCCCCCTAAACAAAGCATAAGATTTTGTAGTTATCAACGTGAGTTGTAATTCGTGAGTGTGCGTGAGCGTGCATTAGTCCATAAGATTTCCTGCGTAAGTGTGCGTAATCGTGAGCGAACTATAGAACCCGCGTGCGTGAGTGAAAAACGTGGCCACGTGCGTGACGTGACCGCGCGTGAGTCAAATCACTCACGCGCTCGCCTCTAATTAGAACTACAATATTACTTTTTGTGCGCAGATTGTCAGCGTAGCTGCCGACGTAAGCATATTTGATCCAGGCAGCAGCGAAGCCACCGAATTCTACATAATTCTTCGAGAGCTTATGCTGAATCTAGAATCAAGTTCCCCGCTCATGTGGTGTGCAGTGGGAGTTCTTCAGCAGGCCTGTCGAAATCCTGCGGCGCGTGGGGCGCTCATCCACACGTACAAGTTTACACCAATGCTTGCTAAATTGCTCGGCACTAACATCATCCTCGACAAGAAGCTTCGGGTACTTGCACTTCTAGAGCAGCTGACGTATGGCATCAAAATCTCTTGGCAGGAAGCACATCTTCCAGCTCTACTGTCAATGTTGGCCCAGTGGGTTCAAGGAGATGAGAAGGAGTTGGTCCGACTATCACTGGGTGTTTTAGTCAATCTGTTGTACAAGAATATGCCAGCCATCTACACCTTGCTGCGGTCAATCGATTATCAGCAATTTTTACGGAGCATTTATGCAAATCAAAATGTCGACAGCAGAGTGCATGTAGGTATTTTTCCTTATCTCCATAGGTTTTTGCAGGCAGGCACGTAGGAAGGGGGGGGGGGAGGGGGGTCAATGATGACCCCCCCCACACTTTTCATCTTGATACCCCCAGATATCACCCCCAGATATACAAAAATGTTGATAAAGTGATGTAAAAATGCACGATTTGCTCCATTATGAGGTTGAATTCTCAACATTTTCTCAAGTTTTGCACAATAACTCATTTGTCCATCATGATCATCCTCATGAATAAAATTGAACAATTACACGTTAAACTATGATACCAAAACACATTTAGATTTTTCTTATTACTTATTCCTTGGCTTATTGCAACCTTTTTCAAAGGAACTCCAAAATCGATTCATGATTGATTCTCTTTTTCTAGAAACTCAAAAAATTCCCTGCGGGGCCATTGGGGATTTTATCAAGTAACACAAATGTACAGATTATATTGAATTTTGTCTAAAGGTTCCCCAAGAATATTGCACATCACACATATTAAATTTCTTTGAAAAGTATGCCAAAATAGCTTCAAATTTGATTCTCTTGTATCAAAAATTCATAAAAAAAGGCCCTGCGGGCCAAACTTGGGGGCCAGCCCCCCCTTGTAGCAGCACACTGCCTTACCTCACATAATCTTTACTCACTTTCATGGATCCCCGATAATTTTGACCCCCCCCCCCCCCCCACTCAAAATGAAGTTCCTATGGCCCTGTGTGCAGGCAGGTGCCATTTCTTCAATTATGGAAATCCACATAATAGCACATAATTTGTTTCTTTTATTCTCTAGGCCAGCAAGTTGATCATCATTCTAGAAAGTGTTTCTGGGCCAGTTCCTGATCAGGACATACTCACCTTTGTCCAAGTAACTTTGACAAAGATTGGTTCTGCATTCATGAGCAAAGATGTTTTCCTGATGAGACATATTGTTGACTTTTTTGATGATGTACGGAAAAATGATCACTCTCGAGAAATACTTCTCAAATACCCTAGGTAAGGCAAGCTTCTGTTATTGTTCATACCTAATTAAGAGGCCTTGGTAAGCAAACGGAATGCATGATTCGTCAGAACGTTTTTTTGAAATTTCGCTTCACGCTAACAGAATTGTAAAAACTCAAATAGTAACGAACCATTACAGCCTAATAGACTAAATAATGCCGCAAACTGCAGTACTTTATGACCTCTGGTACGACCTCAAAGGGTTAAATACGATTATTTTCCCACAAATATCGTATTTAACACTTTGAGGCTGAACCATAGGTCATAATGTACTCCACTGTGGTGCAATATTTAGTCTATTAAGCTGTTATGGGTCATTACTATCTGATTTTTTAAAAATTCTGTTAGCGTGAGGAGAAATTTAAAAAACCGTTTGAACCATGCATTTCCCTTTGCTTACCGGAGGCCTCTTAAACTACTTATCTCTTAAATTTATTCAACTTCTGTTTATGCTAATTTATATATCTATCTTGCAGCTACTCGAGTGACATTGAACATCTTCTTGACATAATAAATGACAGCTCCGAACCGGAGTGTGTAGGGATGATGTTTGAGCTCATGAACTCTCTGCTGATGATTGATGTGCCTGGTTTGTGCCAACATTACACAAAGATGATGTCATTAGCCTTGCGGTGGACACGTACTGACTTGGCTTGTACCCACTCTCTCCTCCTTGTGAAAACCGTGGCTGCCATGTCGAAGACTGACCTTGAGGCTAATCGTGGTGTAATGAGACAGTTGGATAACGGCTTTGAACTGTTGCTTCTGGCCCTAGACGCTGGATATGCACCCAGCAATGAGTCACGTGCAAGACTTACAGCTCTCGTTCAGCTGTTGCAGCAGATGTGTGCTGATGAAGTACTTCTTGCAAAAATCCTGACCATGCTGCAACCAACTGTAGTTCAACAAGTGTTCCAACCTCTGCTCTCTGTCGAGACAAACGTCGGTGGCAATCTCTTCGAGAAGGAGTCGGCAGAACTGTACATCTACTCGTTAAGCTTTCTTGGTACCTTGGCAAAAATTAATGGTACTTGGTTGAGTCTCTACACTAGTTTATTGCGTCACAAGCAGGTGCAAATGATTTTAGCAGCTACTCTGTACTCAGGAGACCAGATTATGAAGGAGAAGCTGTTGCTCATGGTCGTGTCAAAAGAATTTCCAACGGCATGTATTTCCCTCTTCTCTGAAGCACTCTGTAAGCTGGAACCACTAGTGATGTTACCTTCTGGCTCCACAAATGGTCACACAAATGATGATACCATCGCAAGACAGTATGCTCAAGATCTAGCCCCACTGTTTAGTTTATCCCGGGAACATCGTCTGGACGAGTTCATAGAGCGAATGACAGAGGCTCTGGCAAACAACCAGATCGGCGATGTAACAACGTCTGCTGTGATGGAACTTTACCAGTACAAGCTGACTGCACTAGAGCATGCTGAGCGTGCCATGTTGAGTAGCCTTGAGGCTGCTACTAATCACTCGACCAGTCTGTTGCAACAGTTGGCCCAGATGAAAAGCGAAGTATCTCGACTTCATCAGCTGATGCATCACACCCAACAATATCTCGAGACTATGCAGATAGAAAAAACTGTGTTGAAAAATGATCTTGAGGAAACTAACAACAAGCTTACCGATATAGAAAAGCAGCGTGACCTTGATTTTCGAGAACAGAAGCGGGCTCGTGCAGGGATGGAACAGCAACTGAAGCAGCTCCAAGAGGCATCGGATTTACAGCAAGCTGAGTTATTTGAAATTCGTGGAGCACTGAACGACACAAGTCAGCAATTGGCGGAAGCCAACAAGGAGAGAGCAAAGCAAGAAAAACTAATTACAGACCTCAATGTCTTCTGCAATGGTAAGTATCTTCATTTGCCCCATTTAAGCAGACAGGGACACATGTAAAGAGGGTAATGTTCAATAGGTGGATGAAACAATCACACTTTCTACTTTAAGCACTCCCCGCCACACTATATCCTTAGTATGGAAGTACATACCTTTCCAAAAATCATCCCCCTCCCACACACCAGCACGCGGAACGACCCCACTGCCAAATAGACAGATCTATTTTGGTTTACCATGCAAGGGTGATGAGTAGAAATTACACCACTCTCCTAAATCTTGACTCCCAGCCCAGCAAATTTTAATGGCAAAATATTGCATTTCTGACTGATTTTTACTGTCTTTACAGATGCTAAGCAAGCCAACCTTATTCTTGATGAGCGAATAGCCAAGCGGGACGAAGTTATTCAAAAGAATGAACAATCATTGCAAGTTAGTTTGAATAATGAACATGCACTGAAAAAAGAACTCTATGAATTGAAATCCATAATGAAAAATCAGGAAGAAAATATTTCCAAAAAGGATGCTGATCTAAAACAGACATGTCAAGAACTCCAGCAACTGCAGCGTTATAGAGATGCAATAGTTGAAATGTCCATGGGGAGAAACTAGTGTCGGTTCGAGTGCAAATCATTGACCTACCTTCGGACATTAATAAAGATTGTGATGCTGATTTTATAATTTTATACCTTTTTAAACATTAGTGTGGAATGATTTGATAGAATAATGAAATGTCAATTTACAACATCGGCTGCCAGATACTACATGCTAGCAGTAATATTTTTGAGTAGTTCGAAAAAATTAGTTTCCAGCTGGCAAATAAAATGTTTATTCATAATATTTTCTTGCAATTGCTGTTTTAGTAGGTAGTAGGTACCAAATACCCATTCCATGAGAGCGAAGTGGCGAAATTTCTTTTTCATGCTAAGTTGATAAGTTTTATGTATAGTGGGGTTACCAGTGTAACGTTTTATATGTTTTTAAGGATTTTTGTGAAGGAGGTTGCCACCCAATGCCATTTGATAAAGCATGATTTTAGATGTATGAAAAGTCGAGGTGGCAACCTGGCAACCCTTTAAGGGAGCGGGGGCGGAGTGGTCTGAGGGCCACTTTCCAAAAATTCAACGGTTTCATATAAAATTCTGAAAAAAATTGGGTATACTAAAATTGGATTGAGGAATTTAAAAAAAATAGTTGAAAAATGTGAAAAGCCGCCATCTTGGAAAAAAATGCGCTTTATTAATACTTTTGTACATACTGAACAACTTAAGCCAAATATAAACATTTGTTTCATACAAATTTGATAGCCACAACAATGCTTGTTTGAATAGTTTTTTGAAATTGAAAATCGGTGCAACAATACTCTGTATAGACGAGTTTTTGTAAAAGAAGAACCAGTACCTAGTCAATTGATAGTCCAGAGTCTAAACACTTTGACCCATCACTAATTGCAACAGAAGGTTTTTTGATGTCAATCGATGTATAAAAGTGCCATCTATAACATATCAAAAGTTCTCCAAAATTTGATTGTGGTGGGTGGGCCAAAATGCAAAATTTATTAAAAAGTAATTGTTGTAATTATTGAATAATCAAATTATATCAACCTAGGCGAGTAGCATATCAAATTAAATCTTATGTTTAGTACAATAAATAAAAATATATATCACCATTATAAAATAGATACAGAGGTCACAAGGGGTCAAAAAGTGGTCAAAATCTCATTTTTGAAGTGTTCCAGGACAAGTGCGATATCTCCATCCCTAATAGAGATAATGCATACTTCTTTATATTCATCTATCCGAAATGAATATGTTTATAACTCATAAAAAGAGCTCCGAATTTTAATAAGGGTAGTTGGGCCAAATTTCTAAATTTGGCAAAAACTCATTGTTGTCATTATAAATTATTATCAAATTAATATCAACCTAGTCGAATAGCATATCAAATGAAAGCATATGGTAAGTGCAACGTATTAAAACAAGTATGACCATTAAAAAGGTCATGCTAAGGTCATGAGATGCCAAAACGAGGTCAAAATGCCAAATTTTAAGTGTCCAAGGAAGTTTGCCATTATGTCATCATTAATGAAAGTAAAATTATACATTTTGATACCAATCGAACCGTAGAGATGTAGTTTGTAGCATTTGAATTATTCATTATTAATTATTTGACCGTGAGAGAGCCAATTAGGCTTTTAATTTAATTTATAAGAGTGATATTATATGAAGGAAAATCGAATATATAGCTTTAATTGACTGATAATCGCACTGCGAGGATACCAATATGTACATTAGTTATATAGAAAATAATACAATAAATCAAATACCACAATGCTCACTGTAAAAAAAACTTATACGTATTCAAACGATTATCCTTCAAATGATAATAAGTTTGATTTTACCATCAAAAAAATTTCACGATTTTGAAATTGAATTAAAAACTAAGTGACTCACCCACAGTAAAATTATTTTTGTGACTTTTTATATACCATAAACTACATCTCTACGGTTCGATTGGTATCAAAATGTATAATTTTACTTTCATTAATGATGACATAATGGCAAACTTCCTTGGACACTTAAAATTTGGCATTTTGACCTCGTTTTGGCATCTCATGACCTTAGCATGACCTTTTTAATGGTCATACTTGTTTTAATACGTTGCACTTACCATATGCTTTCATTTGATATGCTATTCGACTAGGTTGATATTAATTTGATAATAATTTATAATGACAACAATGAGTTTTTGCCAAATTTAGAAATTTGGCCCAACTACCCTTATTAAAATTCGGAGCTCTTTTTATGAGTTATAAACATATTCATTTCGGATAGATGAATATAAAGAAGTATGCATTATCTCTATTAGGGATGGAGATATCGCACTTGTCCTGGAACACTTCAAAAATGAGATTTTGACCACTTTTTGACCCCTTGTGACCTCTGTATCTATTTTATAATGGTGATATATATTTTTATTAATTGTACTAAACATAAGATTTAATTTGATGTGCTACTCGCCTAGGTTGATATAATTTGATTATTCAATAATTACAACAATTACTTTTTAATAAATTTTGCATTTTGGCCCACCCACCACAATCAAATTTTGGAGAACTTTTGATATGTTATAGATGGCACTTTTATACATCGATTGACATCAAAAAACCTTCTGTTGCAATTAGTGATGGGTCAAAGTGTTTAGACTCTGGACTATCAATTGACTAGGTACTGGTTCTTCTTTTACAAAAACTCGTCTATACAGAGTATTGTTGCACCGATTTTCAATTTCAAAAAACTATTCAAACAAGCATTGTTGTGGCTATCAAATTTGTATGAAACAAATGTTTATATTTGGCTTAAGTTGTTCAGTATGTACAAAAGTATTAATAAAGCGCATTTTTTTCCAAGATGGCGGCTTTTCACATTTTTCAACTATTTTTTTTAAATTCCTCAATCCAATTTTAGTATACCCAATTTTTTTCAGAATTTTATATGAAACCGTTGAATTTTTGGAAAGTGGCCCTCAGACCACTCCGCCCCCGCTCCCTTAAAGGGTTGCCAGGTTGCCACCTCGACTTTTCATACATCTAAAATCATGCTTTATCAAATGGCATTGGGTGGCAACCTCCTTCACAAAAATCCTTAAAAACGTACAAAACGTTACACTGGTAACCCCACTAGTAGGTAACATGCCATATTGATGATTATTTGATTAGTGTTGGGAAATTACCTGTAATTTATAATTTGGTAAATATATATGCAATGTGCGGTTATTTGAAAATAAAAAATTGCGCCTGATGTTAGAGCAGTTATTCTTCCATGGAAAAATGGTAATTAAAATCAGTGAAGTCGGTGTCTTTCTAATTTACATGTACATGATTAGGGGGGGGGGGGGGGGGGGGGAAGACGTGTATGAAGTAAAAATTAAATAGTGACTTTCAACTTAGCTTTCAAGGCACAAACATGTTGAATCGAATTATAATTTCTTATGTCTAGTTTGTACACGGTGCAATGTTTAATTCAATTCATTGAGAAATCATTTGGTTCAACCAATCTAGGTAACTTTGTAGACGCGAAATTGAAGCAAAGGTACGTTTCATTTAAAACTGGTCCTACTTTTCCATCAATGAATTAATTATTGAATTCAGGAATTAAATGAAACATTGAACCATGTAAACTAGGCTTACCAGTTGTAACTATACTCCATTTGGCCGGGACCTTTCAGCGCCTGGGGGCAAATGCCAAAATACAGTCGCCAATAAAATGCTGTATACACCTCAGAAACGTGGATTTTCTTTGCTCCTCTATTGTTATGGGGTGGGTGGAATGGAGGTATGGGGCCAGAAAAATAGACAAAATTAGCGTGGAAAATAGGAATTGCAAACAAAAACTAGATTTCTCGTTGCTGCAAATTCCGTGTCGAACGAACTGTACCTAATTTGGTTTCATATTTTAGTTAGTTTGAACACCTATTTTATTGACACAAATAATCATTTACTTAGCCTATTTAATTATTGGGGGGGGGGTCATCTATTTTGAGACAAGCTGTGACATTTGGAGAGTGTGTGAATTGTGTTCAAATGTTTGGCGCCAAGTTTCATTCATTTGTCCAGTCAACACGCCGTTATTTTGAAGCGGCTGAACCTCGAACCGCCCGCCAACTAAATTGTCTTTGTCAGCTGTGTGTGACGTTTACACACCCCACCCACCCCCTGCTTCCATAACACTAGAGCCATTCACACCTAGAAAACACGTTGTTTGTTTGTGTATGTATCAGTGCAGTGGTAATCAATCATCAATTAGTTGTACGTTTGTCCGAATAATTACATACTCCATAAAATATTAAATATCAAGGCTTAGGCATAACTTCCGAATTATTGAACTCTAGCAGGAGTTGTATATTGCAACTACGGTGCAAATCTTTTTGTAGAGTTGTACCTTCTCCAATTATCTGTATTACAACATTTTAATTATGATGGACCACATGATGTACGAATATACTGACCGTGATATGTCACCGAATACACCGGTCGGGTCCACACCGAGTCCTTCAAGTGAACAATGCAGTGCAGGGAGGAAATGGTACAGGAAAGCTGCTCACAGGTAACAATTAATTTACAAAATATTTACACTTATTTTGACACTGTTCCTCAGACGTGCACAAATCACATACTTTATTGGGCTTGTGAAGTAAACTTGTTGCTTGCTGAAGCAATAACAAGCCGCCAGAGTCCCTGCATGCGTCCTGCCTGTACTGTTAAGAATGAATAATGATAGTCATTGCGTCATTGCAAAATTATCCACGTGCATGTGACAGACGGTGTTGCCGTCTGTTTTTGTACATATTTTTACTTGATGATATTAGGTGTACCTACAACAAGTAGGTCCTTGCTGCAGTGTATACCTTTATAACTACAAATAATGAAAACTGTAATTTTTCTGGCTCATTTAGGAAAAGGCTGATTTTTTGTACTTAGGTACTTGGTGCTGTGTTTGTACAGCCGCAGACAGCTAAATATTTTCCAACTCTAATGTTTAGTCTATTTAGTCTAAACTCTTGTTGAGCTATTTAAAGTTTTGATGGAGGTCTATTCCTTATCTTGACACGACTTGATAGTGAGTTCCCCAACTAAGCGATAAGAATGAATCGATTGCACTATTATTACAATGGTCTGTGAAACATGGGCTCCCATGAACAAATCAAGATCCTTATCGCAACAAGTAGGTATTAACGGAGTGATGCAATAAAACTTCTCGTCCGTCTGATTGATCACTTCTAATTATAAATTTATAATTATTCGGATTCTATTTCAATTTTTACAATAACAATTTTTAACATGTATTATAACTTAAAATTCTGATGCATAATATGCAGTATGTCGTCAGATTGCGGAACCGAAAATAATAAAATACGATTCTTTATTATCTTGTCATTACTTCGCAGTGTAATCAGTTCCTCATTGCTCAATTAAGAAGTTGTTGCTCTTTGACACTCGGCTCTGTTGCAGTGACGTTGACTTGTATTTGTGATATTATTAACTGATAACACTGAACGACCTCTGACGTTCAACATTTGTTGTTTGAGAAAAGAAATTTCCCTTCGGGCAATAGTATCTAATATAGAAACTCGTTTGCGCCTCCACCGTGCATAATAAATAGGTTGAGTCCGTCCGCTCAGTGATCGTGCGATATCGCTACTTGTAAGATGCCGGAGTCAAGTGCAGCGGAAGAAATGCTCTCGTGCGAGAAGACGTCTCCCGAAGTGGTTGTGAACGGTGGTCCAGCAGCCCTCGCGAACATCGTCTCGCGTAGGGTGCGATTTAATTCAGAGCCACCCTTCGGTCCGGCTATCATAATGAATTTGCCACCCCTCAATAGACGTCTTGGATCGTCTCTCACGCGAAATGATAAGTCGGAAAACGATTTGGACAGTTTCACGGAAGGGGTGCCGTCGGTGGAGCACAGCTGGATTGACACCAGAGAATCGTCACACAGGTACACATTACGGAAAATAACGCTTTCCGATTTTTAGGGAAAGATAATGATTTGATGTCTAATACATTAATTCCTCTTATATTCACTTGTTTCCATTTTTAATTTTTAACACTCAACTATTGAAAATAAATCAGTTCATATTGTTGCAAAAACTTTTGTTGTGTGTGTTGTGAAAAGACATTTCTCTAAATCACTTTCTTCCAAAACTCGTACCGTATGTATTGGAAAAATGAAAGAAGGACATGCAAAAACACGTATCTCAAACCATAAATTTATGTCTGTGGACAGACGAGCTTCAGTAAAACTTAAAATATTGTTAAAAAATGAATTACCTATACAAATTAGTCCATAGTAAAATATAGGGAAAGTCATATGCGAGGAGCTTGATATTTTTTGTCAGAATGTCGGCCAGCCACAAATTCAATGCATTGGAAAAATGTATTTCTACTTCGATCAGAAGTGTCATTTTGTGTCACATTTATGATGACATGCCATGGCATTGTGACACTAGCAGTGCTTCCCAGCGGCATGACAGTCTATCCAAGTGACCTCTACAAACACGGATGCTATGCATGATATTTTAATCGAATTAACTTCTTCTTGCGCAATTCAACTCGTATTTCATCCAGTCCACTTCTCGCGGTCATCCGTCTCTCATGGCATTCTATTCCATAATAGTCTTCACACGGTGAAGCTTCGTCAGGTTTATTTCACCGCGTCGGCCACCTGTCTTCACCTGAAATTAAGTTCCAGATTTTGTTGTGAAAAACGTCGACATTTACATATAATAGCTTCCTCCTCGATAATGTCAAAGTCCGTACTTTGCGACGTGACAGCAGACGGTGTTCTCTCCTAGGAAGTTTAAATCAAGAGTCAATAGTATTCTGTGTGTTTGCGTTTCAATTATGTAAAGTGTACTGAGGATAAACAATATCATAGTACCTAATAAATATTTTCCAATCGACTGGCGACGCTATGACGTCAGCTCGTCGGTTCGCCACGTGTGTTTGCACTGTCGGCGTGCGTCGGCGACGCCTCATGCGGACGTCGTCAGCGTCGTATTCTTCTAGCTACATCGGCCGTATTTACAGTCAACACAGGCAAATATGCTTTAATTATTTGTTTTATTTACGAGTCCAGGGTACATGATTCTATATCTACTTTTGATCTCGTCGCGACCAAATTCAGTTCGACGTAATGGCAGTGAAATAAATTCGGTCACGACGAGATAAAAGAAAGATACATAGAATAGGTACCCTGGGGGTCGTTGGAGGAACCGACGTCGGCGTCAAATTTCCCCAAAATTCTTAATCCTAATCGACAATAGCAACTTCGGGTTGATAAATTGGTTCGGCACATGTGTAGTGTCACTTGATCGTTACCACAGTGACCCTGGCGCCAGAGCAGCACTGCCATCGTATAACTTTGCTCGACAAACGATCGACAACTCAATTATGAGAGTTCAGCATTGACTAGACTTTGTAGATGATCGATCGACTCTGACGTGTCAATGTTATTCTCCCATAAGAGTTGTCGATCGACTGTTGACGAAAGTTACACGATCCCTGTGCAGAACCAAGTTGCTCTAAATTGCTAGTTACATCTTGTGAAGGCTCATCAGGGGATGTAGCTCAAAAACACAGGTGACATTAGAGTGACATGACAAAACTCAAACAAACAGACAGAGAAACCGACTTTATGTTCCCAATTGGAATCATCACTTCTCTAGTTATATTTTTGCTTAAATTTGCCTCAATTAGTCGAAGAAAATGGATATTAAAAACCGATTAAAACTACCTATAGTTGCAAATACATAATATAAAATGAGCGTTGAGGAGATGTTCGAATGTTGGGAAAATATGCATCATCTAAAACTTTTGAAAAATGAGTGCTGATTCTGATTCTGTAACTGCAAAGCGAAGCAAATCCGTTTGCAATGAGATTTTGCCATAAGCTTTATACACATTGCGATTTCGCTAGCAATCGGAAAAGTTGTAAATCAGGACCCTGGCGGAGCTCGTTCAACCGGCCATTGAGAATAACTGCTAATTGATTAATTAACGTGAACTAGTCGGTCAGTGGTACAAGTGGTACAACCGAAGTACAGCCAGTCTGAATTATTGATTACTGAGGTAATGTTTCCTTCGTCATTGTTGTGACATTTCTGTATGCTCAAATTGAGTAACTTCAGCTTTGTTTTGTTATCTCCTACAGCTGTACACTTACGTACCTACCTTCGTAAAAATTATTATAATTATGTAGGAAGAGGGGAGATCTATTTCAATTGGGTATCGCATAGTTTAAATTAATGCAAATCGTTTGAAGTACCTATCTAATTGGACTTCTGATTGGACGTCAATTTTGATTTATTGCCACTAATGTGCACGTACGAGTTGGGATGTGGGAAATGGAGGGCGAGGGTTATTAAAATTAAAGACTTATGACCGGCCTCGTTTCAAATTTTGACAAACTTGGCCTTGAGGAATGAGGAGAGGATTTCGGTAGATACATACATACAGTGGAGGTCCTGCCTCTATGCCTACGCGGCGTTAGCCGAGTATAACTGACCCAAAAATCAAGTTTTCTATAGTTTGAGTTTTCTATATTTATTTATTTATTTATTTATTTATGTATTTATTTATTTAGCTTGAAAGCTACTTTTCATTACAATATACATTTACAAAACAGGAAATTCATTATAAACAAATGAAGTACCTACATATATTGGACTAGATGATAACAGGGTATATTAACAGGTACTCAGGGGTACAACAGGTATTAATTTGTTTAACAAGTTTTTAGATAGGTATTAAATAAATATATGTTCTCTTAATTTATAGGTAATATAGGTATAATTAATTATAGGTCTTAATTCACTGTAGCCATTTCATTAATTCTCACTTTTTGAAATTGGAATAAAATATGTGGTACGTTAGGTATTGGTTACTAATTTTTAATTTTGAAGTACCAAAATGTGAAAATGATGTTTTTCAGTCGATTCTGCTTTTCTTCGTTTTACGTGGAACAAGGCAGAATTTGTTTTACGAGACGTAGAACTCTTTGCGTGACGTTTGAAGCAGATTCACTCACTGGGTCAAATTAAATATCAAATACTCGTCTTTATGCAATACCAGTTTCTATTTTATTCCTACATCGAATTATTTCAAGGATTGAAATTGTTGGAACCCCTGATTTCCACCATACGTCGGGGATTTCTTAGCAGAATATTGATTTTGTATTCTCTACAACAGACAAAGGTGTTGATTTTTGGTTGTAAATGGGAACTTGCTTTCGACTAATGTATTTCTGCATTCAATCGATATGCCGCAGTGGAGCTGTAAACCACTCTTCTTACTCAATACGTTATAGTTACTGCAAGAGTGCACGTGTATGTGCAACACAACCACTGACAACTTGCTACAGAATGCACTTTGTCAATCAACCTTGTATGTTGTAAAACATGTTTCTAAGTAAAGTATAATGTGTCTTGAAGTCCGTAGATGTTTTCGACGAAGCATAGTAGCGAAACCCCGAACTATTACAAGATGACCTCATTTAAATATATTCCAAGAAAATATCCATTACGATAGATTTACATATTTCGCCAAAAGAATGTCAAATGATTTTGGTAGGTCGTTATAAATCATGGCAATCCGTGGCAATCTCGCTAGCTCGTGTCTTGAATTTTGCATGTCAACTCTGCAGTGTGGTCTACCTATTTTTAGACGTACGCATTTGCATTGTTTTGTCGTGTAGAGGTATGGTCGGGTATGGTGGCTGGTGCTAACACAATCTTGGCACGCTATGCGAGCTGCATTTTCCGGGCTCCGCATTGTCGTCATTGTCAACTTCACTTCTGATTATAAGTTCAATTTTCAATGTAATAGCGATTATTCTTTTATGCATCGGTATCTATCGTACGGTGATTTTGAAAATTATGTGAATTTGAATGTTATGATGAACATGAAAGCTCAATAACTTGAACAATTTCGTTTCGTAGTGACTGTATTTCAAAACGTTTGATTGTAGATATACCTGTATATTTTTGTGTAAATACAAATGGCATCATAAAGTGATCAGTTTCGGTGAAAAGTTGGTAAGTTTTCAGGAGCCAACTCTCCTCTCGCCCTCATTGCGTCGTTCGTGCAGTTCGGATGCGCCCACAACTTTATAAAAATATTCATAAACGATGGTTCCTGTTTACTTACCAAAAGTATATTTTCCTGGAATTATTCCAATCATTTTATAATTTCATTCAGCTCTGCCAAAAATGATGCTAATACAGTCCGCCAAATCAAGATGTCCCATTAAATTAAATCTACTCACGTAACAATTTCCCATCCACATCACCCCTCCATCCATCCCGGAGTCACATTCGAACTTTAGCATTCGTCAGGAGGTTTGACAGTTGATAATATTTGCTCATGTTAGGCAGCAATAACATAACGCGCCGTCCCCGTGAGTGGTTTTCACTCCAGTATTGCAAGTGCAGCAGACACGAGCGGAGTTCTCACGGCCACGCCAGTGAGTGAACGATGTTTCTGAAAGCGGAAGACAACGTCGAGCAGACGAGTCCCAGAGATAGCGCACAGAATGAGTGAGTGATTAGTCGCCGAGACGCCAGCCATCAGGGACACTGATTAGATGATACTCATTAGCATGCTGGCACGTGTGGATTGAGACACGCATAACAATCGGCTCATTGTCGGTATTTCGTGACATTCACATTTGCAGGGCACGCAGCACTTGACACAGTTTCTATTGGGTTAACGACGCAATTGTTCTGCCAAGAAGGCTAATGGCGTATTTCAATGATGATTTCGACGAATACCCGCACCTATTTTTCATCTCAAATTAATAGATTCACCCTGAATCTGGAGATTTTTTTCCAATTTATCATTTGGGATAAATCCATCAAACTCGTCATTAACTTTAGAATGAGAAAAAATTTATAATATTAATATAATTTTAAATTACAACTTTTATGGTCGAACAAGTGCTACGGTACTCTAGGGCGTCCACAGGGGGGGGGGGGGGGGGGGGCTTGCCCCCCATGGATGTCAGGAAAACATACAAATTTGCAAATTGTGTAACCAAAAAAACTAGGGAAAATTGATTCCAAAGTGTCAAAAAACCAAAAAATGCCCTGCGGGGCAGGTTTGAACATAATATCTCCCGGTCCTATCCACCCCGAAGTGTCAAATTTAAAAAATATTGAACATATCAACAAAATACACCCCATAACGTCTCAAAATTGATTTCAATTTAAAGGGTCTAAAAAACGAAAAACGCCTTGGGGGGCAGGGTGGGGGGCGCGCTCCCACACCCTCCCTTGCCTTGCCCCCACCTGGCACAGCACAGGGCAATGCTTACACGTTACACCAACCCGCACTACCTTACTACACCATGGAGTTATAAATAGTACAATCTACACTAACCACTAATCTTCCTATAGCACTAACAGCACTAACAGTGACTATTCTATTTTTGTGTCCCAAATTGATGCTGGGGGTTGCGTGGCAGAGCTGAGAGATTTTCACTGGTACCATGCAGCCTCGAGGAGTCGAGATACATATAAAATATGTAATGCAACCAGGGGCGTATTCAGGAGGGGGGGGGGGGGCGAGGGGGCCATGCCCCCTCGGCCCCCCCCCCCCCCCCCCCCCCCCGAAATCGGGATTTTATCTAAGAATATAAGAACATTTAAAATAATACGTGAAAAAAACAATGAAAAATAGACAGAAACGTTCCAAAATGGTTAGAATTGAGTTAAAATTCCAAAAAAATTCCGGGGCTATGCGCCCCGGACTTGCATACTATCCTAATGAGTTCAATAAAATTACCTATTCCCTCTTAGACTAATTTTTGGATATTTTGTAATTTATAATTCCCCAAAATAGCTATTCACTGCGATTCAAAATTGCACCTAAATGAATGACCTTGATCCAAAATTTTCTCGGTGGCTACTCCCCCGAACCACCCTGTTTTACACTGCGACTTGTCAAAATATTAGTGTAAGCTCGCATTTCTGAGCACCAGTCTATAAGAACATAATATTATCACATCCTACCCTACTTATGACTGCATTCCTTTCTGTTCTATTTCTAACATGCGAATTGTCACTAACTAAACGCCTGTATATTTACACAATGGTATTTTCTAGTGATATGTAATGTAATGTAGTATAACTGTAATTGTATGTATCGTTGAAAGAGCGTGTGTGACAGGTCGGACCGTCGGTTTGGTTGGCAGGTGTGTGTGGGCAGTTCACGATGATTGATTCCTTGACTTATGCAACTTGCAACCCACTTGAAGGCAGTCTTTCGGTGTTATATTTAGATTTGGTTAGTCACAGAGGAACTACTGGAAACGTGCCTGCTCCCACTTGTCAGGGAACTATTTCTACGGGAACTCTGTGAAACGAAATGAAGATTCCTTTTTACATGTGTAAGCGTGACATTGAGCCCAGGCCCAGCACTACCTACTGAAATTAACCAGGCTCCAAGATTTCTGGAATACCATCTGAAATACAAACATTGCTATTATAAATGTCAATTTTAACTTATGGAAACTAGGCTTTACATTGTTTTGTCAATTAATTCTTAATTTCTAGTCCCTTGCAAATCTCGTCCTTTCCGAGTGACCGGAATGAAATCTTATGTCAAGTAATGCCTGTAAAATATCTGTGATGATATTCATAAAATAATAAATTGCTGAATGGCAATCTAATACATTTTACGTTTCAAGGTCAATCATTCTTACAGTGAACGAATTTTATCGCGCCATGCAGCTTGCCTCATTAGCTACAAAACAAAATAACGTACCCAGCCAATAATTGGCTCGATATATTATATTATGAGCTGCAAGCGCTAGCGATTTTGCTGCTTTTTGTAGACACTTTTTGCGATACGATTGGAGACGAAACGGGTAGACCAAATTATTTGAAATTTTAATCGTGATTAGATAAAAGACAAACTTAGGGTTATCCCTTGGTACATTTTTAATTTTTTGTTTCGTTAATTAGTAATAATTAGTGGCTTTTTGGTGAAAAATTAGCTGTTTTCTTTGTCTCCCTGGCCGCCGTATAAAATTAAATTTCAAAAATGTGCCAAGTGATAACCCTAAGTTTGTCTTTCATCTAATCATGATTAAAATTTGAGATCAATTGGTTTATGAGTTTGGTCTCCAATCGTATCGCAAATTTCATAGTTTTGCGCGGTTTTGTTGAATAACCGGCGCCTAATTAACGATGCAATATGCAAAAATGAAAAAGTGCTACTAATATGCAATCAGAGTGATCATGTGAACATCCTGTAAAAGTTACACTCGCTTATGAAACAATTTTTCTCTCTAAATTTTCTAAAACGGCCGAGCGCTAGTATCACCCTTGAGTATCACCTTAACAATTCCCGTGGATATAGGGACGTGATGCGACGTCTCCAGTTCACACTTTTAACACGGGTTTTGTTACGTTGTTGGCGTTTGAACACCACTGTCAGTCTGTCACATCTTTCCTCCGATCTATAACTATAGCTGAATTCTAACAAGTAGCTTGTTGAACAAATGCTAAATGTTCTATCATGTTCTATCATCTTCTAATCAACTACATTGATTGAGTGGGAATCGCTTAGTAGTGCTTTCAAATCGGTAACTTTGTTCTCTGTGCTCAAGTGCTTTCTTTGTTGGGTACGGAAGTTTGGTTCGACATTTTGCACTTGCAGCGAAAATTGCAAACTTGCACTTGCACCGGAATTTCGAAACGCACAGAAAACATAATATACACCCATATGAATTGAAATACGATCCTCTCAATGAAAATAAAAGAACTTGATTTTAATTGAAACAGAGAATAGTCATCTAGCTAGGACACTCTGGTACATAAAGATAATCGGATCTAAGTTGCACTGGAAATCCCGTATCGATAATCTCTTCTGACATTCTTTTTCAAAACTGTTAAAAAGACCAAAAAGTACATTTCTCTACTGCTTGTGCTGAAAACTTGTAAAATAAGAAAAAATGGTACCTAGTCTAAATGTCTATGCAAACTTTGAACTTAATCGGAACATTTCATTTTCGACTAATCGGAAGACATTTTTTAAATTTAACCAATAATAGGATTTTGCTTAAACTTTGTAAAAGATGATAAAATGTTGAACTTAATTACATTGCAAAGTGTCAAATTGATCGAATCAACCAATCAGAAGATATTTGTTTTTTGAACCAATCAACGGATTTCAATTTTTTATAAACTTAATACGTCGATGGTCCAGTTCAATACTGAGACATCTCAAAAAAATGGAAAAATGAAATTATATATCATTGGATTCAGAATTTCAAGCTGTATCCAGTCCTGTACTGAGATATCTTTTAGTTTCATTTGCCTCCACGAGATCGCTGATGTCTCTCTATAACATTCTCCAGTTCTATATACTGAGACATCTTATTGTCCATTTAAATAACCCTATGTAAATGTCCCAGTTCTGTACTGAGACATCTTATTGCCCATTAAAATAACCCTATGTACATGTCCCAGTTCTGTACTGAGACATCTTATTGTCCATTTAAATAACCCTATGTAAATGTCCCAGTTCTGTACTGAGACATCTTATTGTCCATTAAAATAACCCTATGTAAATGTCCCAGTTCTGTACTGAGACATCTTATTGAAATCTTATATTCGATTTATCTCAAAACTATGATTTTGGAGATGTCTCAGTATTGAACTGGACCATCGACGTACTAGGTATGTTGTATTTCATATTTCATAAAATATGAAAAATTTCGATTCGGTAGGTCAAACGGTGTGACCTACAACAGGCAATTTTCATTTTTGAACCAATCAGAGATCAGGGGCCGCACGCAAAAACAATCCCAAACTAATTTACAATGATTCAGAAAAACAAAAAACACTAAACAGTAAACACTAAACAAAACACAAAAGCACTGTGGCCAGCAGGGTCGGTATAAAAAAAAAGAAAGTGTCCAAAAGGGCCAAATGGAGACGTTCGCTACGCTGGCTCAATTATGTTTGCACTTTCTTTGTAAATACCATAAATACCATAAAGGTAAGAAGCTTACCTCTAAGAACGAACATAAGTTTTTTGGCCTTTCCAGAGTTCAGTGATGGATCTTTACAAAAACAATTGCCGTAATAAAAACGAAGAAATGTGTATCTTCCCTGCATTGAGAAGGACTTGTTCGAAGTTTGTTTTAGAGGTTTTAGTACATTATTGGACATGTCATATCAACACAGTCCCTAGCATACATAAGTTATCATTGTCAATATCGTGTGATTGGATAAAGACGGCGGTGCAATAGGTGCAATGGAAGATAAATCGGTAGCTATGACAGGAGAAGACGCTCTGGAAGTAGATTTCGGGATCTTTGCCATCGGCGAACAGTATTCTCACTGCAATGTCCACATTCCCCATTATCGGTGCGAAATATTCACTACATGAACAGACAGTATAGTAGTACATAATATACGTCATTGATGTACGCTGACACGAATCTTTTCTGTTACTTCTAGAATTTTCGTCAACCGGAGTCTGCATTTGGAGCACATCAAGTTCTATGGATTCGATATGGATTACACATTAGCCGGTAAGTAACGGTGATGAACGTAGACGACCGCACTACAATGTGAAAACAACGTCTATTTTAATTAACGTCGTACACGTTTATGCGCAACGCGTTAAGTTGCACAACGTTTCTTTGTTTTGATTCCGAATATATGCGATGCAAAACCGATGATCTCCATTTCGTTAGTTCGGATTTTGAAAGGGAATGCATTTTTCCATGTGCCTATTTTATGTTGTATTTACCACGGTATTTACAAGTTGGAAAAGTGAAAACAATTTAGTTATTTTATTTTATTTTGTCCAACAGATGTTTAGTGCCATAATTTTACTATACTATAATAATAAACCATTACAAGCTATGGAATTATTTTCATTGAACTGTTCTGAATACTCGTACAAAGCCTTATTTTGTAAACAATTACATTGGTAAAAGATATTGATAAAAATCGATTTAAAAACTCTTCAAGGTCAAACACACTACCCAGCTGTCTTAACTCCAGAGCTTATACTACACTTTACAAATAAAAAATAAATCTGTGCCGAATCAAGTCTTGGAACAGCGGATTGTGTGATTGTGTTACTGCCTGCTTCGTTTGGACGTCGTGTCGTGCAGTGTTTGGCGCCGTGCCACGAGCGACGCCGACCAAGCAGCGATCAATGGGGTGCAAACATGCCCACTGTGCCAGACACATCCGGGTGTCAACTCATCTTTTCAACACGCGACCTTGCAGATATTTCATCAATAATAATTGCATCTGAATTCGTGTCCTCGCTCCTCTTTGCTTTTGATAACGGTCAGGTGGTGCAGTCGATTGATTCTTTGAGCCAAATATTTAAATTATCAAGCAACTCGATCCCAAGATGTTGCTTCACTTGTTGATGCACCTAGGCTGTTTTAATGTTTTGCACAATATCTTGGCAATTACACAGGGGCGCCGGAACCGGGGGGGCAGAGGGGGCACGTGCCCCCCCCTAGACGTCTGAAGTGGGGGCAAGAGTATCAATCTGCCCCCCCTGGTAACGCATAATGTCTTTAAAAAATTACTCGATAAGGGCTGAATTTCAAAAAAAATTCGCTGCGCGGCATTGTTATGTGAGAATCTTCTTACGTAATTCAATGGATATTGTTATTTTACACCAAAATCATTTTAAACCTGCCTGTCGGCAGAAATTTAAAAAAATCCGCTGCGCTGCATTTTAATGTATATGAAACTTTTCTCACACGCATTTTAGTTCCTTTTAATACATTTTTTGGCAGTCCTCGGATTCAATTTACCTTACCTACCAATGATGTTGTCCATTTATTTGTTTAGAAAGATAGGATTAAACAGTGTAAAATCACGTAGAAATGCACCAAATTCATTCCTGAAATTCAAAATGTTCCCGGGGCTATGCGCCCCGGACCCGCATGCTGCTGGGGGCCCTCCCCCCAGACCCCCCATTGTTTCTCTGGGCAATCGTGTTTCCCACGCACATTGTCATTTACTGTATTATTTTCTCCCTCACAAATTTAGTCCCTATCCTACCTAGATCCTAAGCAAAATGTGCCCCCCCCCCCCCCCTGAGAAAATAGACTTCCGGCGCCTCTGTAATTACAATATCCTTTATCGATTCAATGCTCGTCCGATCAACAGTCATTGTAGAAAATACCGTCAACAAAAATATGCAGAGCCTACAATATACCAACATTTTTTAAATTTAAACTGTTCGATGGGTCTTTACCATAAGTAGTTTTTAACCAAACACCTCAACATCCCCCGATTTAAAATTTTGATTAAATTTTAATGTCTGTCAAATCATGTTGTGAAATATGAGAATAATAGATGAAAAATATAGGTACATGTTTGTTATGGTAGAATGGGTAGTACCTACACTCAAACCAATAAAAAACGGTATTTGTACAAAACGGATTGGCTGCTGTGCTGGTGCTGGTCCCTTGACAATCAATCCTTGTTTATCAATAAAATCAGAGCTCACATTGTTAGATGATGCGTTAGCACATGCAATCAGGTTTTATCAGCCAATCCTTTTCTTTCGAATACCGATTATTATTTATTCGAGTGTTCCTAACAATGGTGTGTAGAGCCTGAAAAAATCTATGGGTATCTACCTATACGCTAAAAAAATGTCACTTGAAGGAAAATAAGGGGGATTGGGGACGAAACTCGGAAGAAAGAAACATTTCCGAAAGGTTATTTATTGTGCGGTGCATCTTTTTGTTCGTTACCTGTAATTATTAATTAAAGTACTTTTACAGAAGTTGTTTGGATATTTCATTCTAAAAAGTATAAATACAATTATTAAAATGGCTAAAATTGAAAGTTTTCTTTTCTTAGCAAATCAATGGGAATTTCTGTATCAAATGATAACTTTATGAAACTGTTTCTCTTTTAAAACAAGCATGATAATGTAAGATAAAATGTGTACCTACGTACGCCCGTATACAGCGTCTCAATAAATTGTTATACCCGCGTATACCCTGATTATTGATGGGTACAACTCGGGTTCACGGGTGTTGCAACACCACGATCCAGCTGTAAAAACACTTGCATGCAACGTCAAGACGGCAGCTATATTTAACTCAGAAATGACGGGTTCCCGAAACTTTCCCCAAGCAATTTAAACCGTCGTCGCCGGCCATGACATGAAATAATGATGTCGTGACAAGCGTCGATAAGGACGTCGCGATGCCCCACGTGCACGCACGACGACGTTCACAACAATACGCAGAACGATTTAGATCAATCAGTGTTGTGATTGTTATTGTTGACATTGAGTTTATTTTTGAATTTTACGAAGACATTATTCTATCACCCTACAACATTTATAAATAATTTGTATAAGTAAAGCAGCATACCAATCATTGAAATAAATTATTACTACCGAGTTATAATTTTTGTATGTATTCATCATATGCTATTTTATGATCTTGATATTGATATAGCATGCATTTTATTTATTTTATAAGTTTATTTGGGTTTGTTTAGTGATTATTATATTTACTCACCAATAATTCTCCCACCAACTTGGCTACCCCAATCAAGAGTTTTCTCATTCTTTCCCTCCCTTGCCCGCGTCGTTTTAATTTCACAATCTGTTCCAGAATACAAATCACCACAATATGAACGTTTAGGATTTAATCTGGTTAAAGAAAGATTAGTTTCACTGGGATATCCTCAAGAAATACTCGAATTTGAGTATGATCCATCATTCCCTGTCAGGTAAATATTAAAAACGTTCGTTTAAAAATAAAATCATCCTTTAAACGATTTTAAACGTGGTTTACCTACATTATATTCGTTTTACAGGGGTCTTTGGTTTGACACTCTCTATGGGAATCTTCTTAAAGTAGATGCCTATGGCAATATACTAGTTTGCTGCCATGGTTTTGAATTCCTAAAACAGTAAGTAGAATACCTAATTTAATACATTAATTAAAACATTATTTTTGTAAAATAATTTATTTCATTTAAATATTGACAGTGCAAAATTCCTTACTTATTCTTATTCTTAGTAAGTTAGTTAAATCAATAATTATTGCAAGATTTTTCCCAGTACATTGGAATTCGTATTCTTTATATTGAATGCATCCAAAATTAATCAATCCAAAAAAAACTTCTTACACCAACTGAATTATCCAGATCCATTTATAATCATGTTTTTACCACTATTATTACTTTTAGGTCTTTAATTTGTCAATTATATTGATTCATTTTCAAAACACCCTTCAAGTTCATGATTTGCACCTAACCAAAATACTAGTCTTCTTTTTGCTTTTGCATTAATTGATTTTGCTGTAGTTCTCAGGTGTACGAGCTCTACCCCAACAAGTTCTTGCAACTGGACGAATCCAGAGTTTACGTACAAAATACTCTCTTCAATCTTCCAGAAACTTATCTCTTGGCTTGCCTCATAGACTTCTTCACTAACTCACCACAATATGCTCGGTAAGTAAGTAGGTACCTATTAGAAATGCCATCTCTAAAAACACCTGGTGGTTTAGAATCTTACTGACTCTGTCCAACTTTTCTACTTCATAAAAATTAACTTTTACTGTCCTGGATTAGTGAGAAGACTGGGGTTAAGGGAGGTGATCTCTTCATGTCTTTCCGGTCAATCTTCCAAGACGTGCGCAATGCCGTGGATTGGGTTCATATTCAGGTAATGCTATTTTCTTCATTTTAGGCACATTTCTTGTAGGAGGGAACGGAGTAGGTAGTTCTTTAAATCTTTCTGAAATTTACAGCAACCTTCTCTCTGTTTCACATGATTTCCTCTTAGATGAAAAATTCCTGGTAGGTACCTACCTAATAAAAAATTGTATGCCAGTAATATTACAAAAACTGGTAGTTTAAATTGGTTGTAAAAAAGTGAGTTTAAAGTAAAAATCGATCTATCGTCAAAAATTTACCAGCTTTTTCTCTACGAATGTATCCAACTCAAACAAATTTCCATGTACTTTCATATGAACTAAGGTTGGACTGTATCTGCCTGTGTAATGAAAAAGATTCAATTGTGTCAAATGGACAATGACCACATAATACCTATTGATCAAGTTGTAACGACGCATGGAGTGGAGTTCAGTCGTTGCCAATATATATAATTATAAATAATGAAATAATATCTGTAGACCATACTTGGCACAACTAAAATTGATCCCTCAACAAATCTGATTGACTGAAAAATGTTAGATCGTCCCATCAGAAGTGAGTCCAAGCGATCTCCTCGTCTCACTATAGTAGGTGACCTCACATTTCAATGATAATAAAAAGCTTTGATTGGTACATGACCAGACCATGTTGGGAACATGACCAGCAGTCATTCAAATTTGTTAACCGATCAATTTTTGTTGTGCCGAGTGTATCTCAAAAGTAGAAGGCCCGAAGTCCATTTCAATGATTTTTAGGTGAGCTCAAAAACCAGTCTCAAACCATATAGGTATTAGGTAGACCTCAAAAACAGGGCAAAGGTCCTTCATCCGATCATATTTATAATGGTATAATGGTCACCATTCTACGGTTCAACAACTTCAATCAATATAGGTATATTTGTTATCATCAGTCAAATGACAAATGGTAGGGACCTAGATTACATAATTCCAAAAGAACCTATGTTACCTAGTTATTGTAAATCGAGGAGTTTGTCATTCTGTCCCTGCTTACAGGTTGCACCGTTTCTCCGACACATTTCACTGAGCGTTTTCCTATAGCTACCTTCACATAATGCCTAAATCTATTTTTATGTAGTTTCATAAGCATAATCTTCAAATTTCATTATCAACATTAATACCTATCTACCTAAATGCAGTTTAAGAAAAAAAATTGTTATACATATTAGGTACCAATTTACATCTCTATCCAGTGGCGGCTATTACAGTGTGTAAGGTGTGACAATTGCACACTTGATCATCCAAGAAAATTATTTAAAAGTGCTCCCTAATCCAGGAAGTAGGAAGTTAAATATTTTGTCTAATCATTTTGCTCTCCAAAAGACGTAAAAATGCATCAATTTCAAACTAAAGATACAAAAAAATCCGGGGTTATGCGCCCCGGCCCCGCATCTGCTGGGGGCTCTCCTCTTAGAGTACTTTCTTCTACGTCCTTCTATGTAATTGAACACCTGTTGTAAAGCCAAATAGCCGCCACTGTCTCTATCTCCTCTGGAGCAACAAATAACCAATGAGTTGGTACATAATGAATGAATATATTGTAGTATTGAAATGGAAGGATCTTTCTTTAAAATTGTAGCAATATTATCTACATACAATAACACAACACAGTTTGGATTGACCAAGACCACCCAAACATTGTACATTATAAAACTTATTTTTCAGGGAGATTTGAAATCTCAAACGATCAAGAATCTCGATGAGTTTGTGAAGAAAGATGAACGTCTTCCCATGTTTCTGACGAGACTGCGTGAGAGTGGGGCAAAGGTTTTCATCCTTACCAACAGTGACTACAACTTCACAAATAAAATTATGAGTTACTTGTTTGACTTCCCACATGGAGCTAGGGTAAGTCGGAGATTGTTTGTTTTAAAAGTCATTGTTATGTTATCCAACAAGAACAACATAATATATGTTATGTTGAGAGTAGAGAATGGAATACAACATATGTTCATTGGTGTGCTCCACAATGAGTATTACTCCCTCTTTTTTCTTTGAGATTATTGCACTTACTTTTTTCTCCAGCAAGATGAGCCACACCGTGACTGGAAGACGTACTTCGACACAATCGTCGTGGATGCCAGAAAGCCACTGTTCTTTGGTGAGGGAACAATTCTGCGTCAAGTAGACACTACAACCGGTGCTCTCAAGATTGGCACGCACACGGGACCTCTCCAGAAAGGACAGGTCAGTCATTAGTTGGTGAAGCAGCTTTACCACATTATTTTATTATGACCCCTTAATTTGGCTTTGATTTGTCAGGTGTATTCGGGAGGATCATGTGATGTCTTCACAGAGCTGATCGGGGCAAAAGGCAAGGATGTATTGTATGTTGGAGACCACATCTTCGGCGACATCCTCAAGTCCAAGAAGATTCGAGGATGGAGGACGTTCCTTATCGTCCCTGAACTCGTCCAGGAACTTCATGTATGGACAGACAAATGCCAGCTGTTTGCCGAGTTGCAGAGTCTCGACGTCATGCTTGGGGAGATGTACAAGTATGTATACTGGACAACCATCTTACAAGAACACATGAGAAATATTGTTACTAAATCTCTCTTGACAGCCTTTTCAAATTCTTAAAATGACAACAAGTTTGTAATTACTTGACCAATTAGGCTTAAAATGCGTAAAATATTAGATAATGATGGTTTGATCAGCCATGCAAAGTTTTATCGGAACATATTGATTTTCGACGTATTGGATATTTTTGTAATTTTAACCAATTAAAGGATTTATTTGGCTGAAACTTCGTAAAGTGGACAAAATGTTGGTCTAAATGACCTATCAAAATTTTGAATTAATCAGATTGATCAGAAGATTTTTTTTTAAATTTAAACCAATCTACGCGTTTAAAAAACATTTGGGTCTGCAAACTGCGGAGATGGTCCTCACATGTGTGGAAAATTTCAGCTCGATCAGAAAAATGGTGCGACCTGTATACCGGCATGGGCAGAAAAAAACAAATATCCGTGCCAATAAAGGGAAAAAAAGATTCTCGCTCATTCGCTCAAAAATCAATTAAAAAAATCATTTTGATTTTAAGTTTTTGGCACAGCTTCAAATTTTGAGCTGGTAATTATTACATAGCTTGTTTGTTCACCTCTCCTGCTTATGCCTGACAAAACAGATCATCTAGTGTAAGTTCAGCTGCTTTGCTTCTAGTATGCAGAAAATTGTTTATTTTGTAATTTTGACGATGCTCCCCAGTTGTTGCCCCGCAGGACGCTTTTTTAAACGAATTTCAACAATTTAAAAGTGATTCTGGGTCTCTAAAATGAACAAATTGAATCAAATAACCTCTCAATTGTTGCCCCGCAGGGCTTTTTTTTTAATTTCAACAATTTAAAAGTAATTTTGGGACTCTAAAGAACAAACTGAATATTCCAGATCTTTATTTAAATTATAAAGAGCCATTCAAGAACCACCAAGGAGCCGTAGGTTGCCGACCCCTGATCTATGCCATTGGAAAAGAGCAAAATAAGTAAATTATTTCAATATCAAGAATCATTTGGATCTGATATGACCTCAAAATGTTGATTTTTACATTGATGTAGTAACTAGTAAATTAAATGAATTCCCAACCGTAATAATTTCAGTACAAAGCGCACATAGAGGCTGATGAATTTCCTTGTTTTGTTTCAGAAACCTGGACAGTAGTACGAAAGAAAAGCCCGACATCTCCAAGTTGCGTTTTGCCATCCGCGATGTAACTCACAAAATGGATCTCGCATATGGCATGATGGGCAGCTTGTTCCGAAGCGGTTCACGTCAGACTTTCTTCTCATCACAGGTCGTGCGATATGCTGACCTCTACGCTGCCACGTTTATCAACCTCATTTACTATCCGTTCAGCTACATGTTCCGAGCGCCTGCCATGCTGGTAAGCATTGTCACGAGTGACAGTCCATAAATACCTTCCATCCTTCAGCTATTTCTTCCACAGCTACTTTGCTCTTGGTCACTTCAAATCAACTGCATTTCTGCTTCCTTTCTTTGTACACTTCACTCTCTTTGGTATTCTCCAGGACTCCATTCCTCGGCTCTGTCCCATTGTAGACTATAATTTTCTTACAGTTGAACGTTGCCAAAGGCATCAGAGTCAAGAAATGACCCTGGAATTATAAATACCTAGTAAAAAATCACAAACACAGAACTTAAAATATTTCTTAAGTATGAGAAATCTGATTGCTGCCTTGTATCAACAATAATATTTAACTTGCAGATGCCACACGAATCGACTGTCGCACATGAGCAGAGATTTGTCATGGAGAGTCCAATGATTTCACGCTCCAGAGCATTCTCCGTGATTGAAGACGAAGAAAACCACTCATCGGATACCCAAACAAAGGTAGGTATACTTATATACAAAGTTCAGCAGGGGCCTCATTCACAAAGCTTTTCGATAATCGGTGCTATCGGTCCGTGATCCGTATTCACAAAACATTTAGGCTCCGCCCTTGGGTTAAAGTTCAGTAGCCAATCAGAAACGTACAATTTGAAATAATTTACTTTCCCGCAAAGACGTGTATTGTTTTCACAAGGTTACGAAAGTCGTCGAAATATTTCTGTCGCATAATTTGAAGCTACTTCCGGTATCTAATTAACGCTTAAACTAATGTTTTAAACTGTAAAGTCATTACAAGAACATGTAAAAACACAGTAAATATGCTCTAATATGTTCCATAAAGAGTTCAAGAACTATGAAAATGAAAACCATCAAAATAATGCATGTGTTGTGAGAGTCGGTCGCTTTTAACCTACAAACCCCCAATAAACCGCGCTAAAACTACTTCGTACCGGGGTTAGTGAATGTTAGCTAATTCGCGTTCGTGAATCGGATTTTCTCAAGGTCAGCGCTAATCGGAGATAACCCAAGCTATCCGTGCTTTGTGAATGAGGCCCCAGTAGACTTAGTAGTAGGATTAACAATTTATTTTAAATATTGATTTTGTAACCACTTTCATATGTACCTACATATTTGTAATTATGTTTTCATTTTCATTATAAATTTGTAGTTTTAAGCTGGGTCCACATAGACCGGTTTTTGCGTTTTCCGTTATTTCTTACCGACCAATCACAAGTCCAGAAACCGCTCAAGGGAGACTTGTGATTGGTTAATAAAAAAAAAAGGAAAACGCAAAACAAAACGCAAAAACGGTCTAAGTGGACCTGGCTTTAAAGAGTATTCTGTATTTTATACAAAATTTCAATAAATTAAATGTCATGTCCGTTAAGCAGAGTGAGTGTGACTTGCGATAGTGTAGAAAGGAACCATATTGTGTGCTTGTAGGTGCTGGATCGTAGCGTGAGTCAGGTTCCACATCAGCGCCCAGAGACACCACGCTGCGTCACACACAACCACGATGAAGATGGCTCGGATGAAGATTTATCGGAGGGCAAAGCTACGTGAAAGCCAATACGATTTCTTCCATTGGGCCCATTGGCCACACATGGCCCAACGCGTTATTTTTTAAAATGAAAGTCTATTATTTATAAGATTTTTTTATATCATGCCAAAATTTGGATGCACTGTTACTTTTAATTTTTAAATGTACTAATACTTATTTAGGTAGTATTGCCTACTCATGATTAATACACTCATGTTTTTCACTTATGTTTTACATCATATTTATAGCTACCTATATATTTATCAGAAAGAAATAATGTAAAATGGATTCATATAAGGTAGGTATATGGAGAAAAAAAACTTAATGTGAACATGGCACACTTGTATTGTTGACTGTATGCTTTTTATTTGATTTCATGGCTAGATTTACAAAATAATTGTGAACTTTGGATTGCAGTTACAACAGAATTAATAATATTACTTATTGTACAATCTTCCAAAACTTGCAATATAAATAAAAAGAGTGTAAAACGTTCGACAATTAATTTAAAATATTATCTCCTCATTCAGGACTGCATGCGAGTGGATGAAAGAAATACGGCATATTATGTATTTCGATTCCTACTTTAAGGCAATCTTATCAGAGTACAAAAGTTAAATTTGTTCTGAGTGACAACCATATTTTAATTATGAATATTTTACCTAATTATAAAAACTATACAAAACAATATTTTCAAGACAGACTTACATAGATAGGTTGGTTGGCTTTGCTCCAAGAGCAGCTAGTTGTTCTCTTCTTGTATACCCATCCCAGTCATTGCTAGAAACACACAAACAAAGCATATTTCACCCCAAGGACCAAAGTACACGTCTTGCTTTCCATCTATTCTGACATGTTATGACACATAAAGCTATGTTTACAGCTCGACGCGCCGACCTTGAAAGATCAACATGGTTTATGTTTCAAGGTCGACGCTCCGGCGTGTCCGAGCTGAGCCACCTGATTGGCTAGCGTTGTAGCGTCAGCGCACCCGAGCGCTCGTGTTGCCGAGTCGTAAACATAGCTTAAGAAATGTATCGATCATGAAAATAGGGGCTATGTGGGTATCATATTTTGTTGCAATCCGTGGCTGGAACCCACGTGTTGATCACGTGATTGTTCTGCACATGTGCAGACTCCAATTTTAGTGAGAGTGAGTATGAGAAAAAAATAGTGAGAAAATCGATGTCAGCCAATAGCATCTAAGTAGGGTTGTGCGAATCCATAAAATTTCGAATCGAATCCAGATTCGAAAATATCAAACCCATTAGAATCGTATCAAACCTAAGACGAATCCTTCGATTTTCCCGCGAAATTTCAAATTTCTTCAGTACTACCAACTTTCCATAGCGGAATACACTAAGAGATAGTACAGCGGTACCAACCATTGAAGCTGAAAATAACCAGCCCATCCCATCAATTGCCGCCATTTTCGTGATTATCTACAGTTTGTTCAAATCTTTACAAGGACTATAGGCTGTTCAATTTACGCTTACAACGCCGTTAGGGTGTAACTAAGCAGCACCATCCAGACCTTCCATCTGAATGCACACTTTGCCAACCTAAACTCTCCAAATAAAATCCGCTAACTTGAATGTGCCACCTAGTTCTAGCTGATTTTCACTTTGTTGTGTTGGTGCTAGCGTAGTACATCATTTTCGTTGCCATCTTCACCACCATAATCATTGTACAGAAGATTTGAACAAACTGTAGCGGCGAAGATGGCACCGAAAATGATGTACTACTCTAGCACCAACACAACAAAATGAAAATCAGCTAGAACTTAAGTGGCATATTCAAGTTAACAGATTCACTTTGAAAAGTTTATGTTGGCACAGCGTGAATTCAGGTGGAAGGTCTGGATGGTGCTGCTAGGTTACACCCTAGCGGCGTTGCAAGCGGAAATTGAACAGCCTGTACATTCATCAGTAACAAGATAAATAATCATCTTAGTATTGTTTTTAAATTAGGTTCGGATTCGCGAACCTTTCAAGATTCGATTTGGGATTCGGATTCGAATGAAAAAACCTGGATTCGCACACCCCTACATCTAAGCCTGCTGGATTTTTATAGGTTGAAATCAAGTGTTTTATACAAATGTGCCCTTTGGTCCACCATATACCTTATCACAAGAGCCACCAGAGTGCAGTCATGTTCTTTGTTTTCTCTCATTCGAACAAATAAGCGATACGTGATAGAGCCACTTCTGGCAGGACACTTTTTAGTTTTTATATGCACTTTTTTATTTTGAAGTTCGTGTTTCCATAGGGCAGTGAAAAAGGAGAAACAATTGAACAGCGTTGCCAACCGTACGATAATTATCGTATTTGTACCATAATTTGGCCTTCTGTACGATGTACGATAGTGCCTGTACGATAATAGGTAAATGTACGATAATTTTGTGAAACTGAATAGTACTATTAAAAGTAGATATGACCATGATTACATACCTCAAAACGTCTCAAAATTGGTTCTAACTTCTAAAGAGCCAAAAATCTTAAAAACGCCCTGCAGGGCAAGGTTTTTGAGCTCGTGAAAAAGTGTAAAAAACTTAAAAGGTTGAATTTGTAAACAAAATACACATCAGAACGTCTCAAAATTCATCTAAGTGTTAAAAAAACTTTAAAAAAATAAAAATGCTGATAGTTCCTACATTTTGGGGACTTACGATAATTTTTGCATATTTCCATAATTTTTCATGTTCTGTACCATACTTTTACTTTTAAAAGATGGCAACGCTGCAATTGAAATTAAGATTTAGTTACAAGTTTACTTTTTCTTCAACTATCAAATTTAATATAATTTATTTATATAAATATCCCCGTTATATCCTCCATTATTCCCCTTATGGCTAGTACCAAAGAATCCACCAGAGGTCAGTTGTGTTCCTTATTTTCTCGAATAGTGTTCAATACATTTCAAGCAGACCATAATATAGATTTTTTAATAAATGCAAAAAAGAGGGTTTGGGGTAAGCCCCTCAAAAACATTTCTCTCAGTCATTCATATTGGAGCAATTTTGAGACATAAAAATGGAAATTTTCAGGGGAAAAAACACAGTTTCATGAATGAATCATGGTTTTGGAAGATACCCTCTTATTGTTTTCGTGGTATATGTATTCTTCAAAATACATATTGTGCTGTTGATGAACCACCAAGTACTCGAATCCAGTGATTTGAGCAACCCCAGTTTGCCCCACAGGGTTATTTTTTTGTTTAACCCTTTTAAAACGAATTTTTACACTATAATGACCATGTTTTATAATTTTTATGTGGAGGCCAGCCCGTTTGGGGGGGCCAAGCCCTCCCCCCATCCTCGCCTATGTTTCCATCAAGTTTGACAAGTAGCTGCTGAGAACTGTTGCCTTCACACACATGCATTGAAGTTTGTCAGGTTAATCTTTAATTTTGACTTGAAATTAAAGTTTATAATAAATCAAGTTAAAACATAATGGTGAAATGTAGGTAAAATTAAATTTGTCCTGTACCTTCGGAGATGGTCGATATATTGGCATGAACAGGAATATCACCAAGTATAGCAGAGTTGGCTACAGACACCATGCTATCGTCAGATTTCTCGGTTTCCTTTAGAGCCAGCTGCAGTTCTTGTACAGGCAGTTTTTGAGGAGATGCAACCAGAGCTCGGAGCAAACTGACATACGCTTCATTCTTGGGTTCATCCTGAAAAAACAAAAATTGTGATGATACATACTTAACTTAAAATATACTTCTCACATGGAGCCATAATGTAGCACAGTGCCATTGAATCGTGTTGGTGACGAGAGTAGTATGTACACTCCCCCAAATAATAAATGGTACTAGAAAGAAAATGAATTGACTGATTAAGGTTTGATGGCATCATCCCATGAAGTCAGTACTAACGCATTATCTAACTCTTTTAGGTGAGCTCTGATTTCATTGATAATAACAAGGATTGATTGTCAAGGAACCGGCCCAGCAGCCAATATGTTTTGTACCAAGTACCGTTTATTATTTGGGGGAGTGTACCTAGGTACCTACATTTGAAAACAATAAATCTAACTGCACTGTCAGTTGTGATGTAGCACAATAGTTGAAACCTTGTGTGCTTCCCTTTTAGGTCCGGTATTACCAAAGTTAAATTGTGTCAGAATAACTAACTTTTGGATTGAATTCAACTGTTCAACATTTTGAAGTAGGTATCTGATCAGTTACTGGCTGTGCCACCAATTTAGTCCAATATTTAATTCATCTTAATGGAAAAAAATGGAAGTGGAAAAAACTGGTAGAGAAGAAGAACGAAGAGGAAGAGCCAAGCCTGGCCAGCTAGCTTAGGAGTCCGGGCCCTAGTAAATGGTGGCCTCGCCACCCCCCGACCCAACTCTTGGAACCGGGAGGAAGATTATTATTATAATAAGGGTCCACGGATTCTCCCCCACCCCCCTGTGGATTCTCGACAATCTACTGAGTGACTGAAGCAAACATTATATTCACAAAAGCCTGACTAGGAAACAGTTTAAAATAGGCTTTAAATCCTAGCCAACACCAAAAAGGCCTATAAAAAATACCACAAAAGAAGTCAAAACTTTGAAATATCTTGCACTTACTTGATAAGTTGTTTTTGCCCTATTTTGAATCACCGATACGAAAGCTTTTCCACGACTAGCTTTTGAGTTGAAAACACTGATCAACTGCGACTCAAGGTACAGAAGATTCTGAGACACAGGCGAATTTTCTGCGGCACTAGTCTGCAGACAACAAAACAAGTTTATGTATAAATGCTGACTGACATTTTATAAATCTGCAAAATTAAACCAAAACAACTTAATATCTCAATGTCACACTCACAACGTTTTTTTTAATCAATAATCAATGTTTATTGATTGCGATTGGGCATAATTTGATTCCAGCAGTCGGGAATTTTGAATAGAATAGAATAGGGCCCCAGATTTGGGAAGTCAGCCATAGCCAACTGACATTTCGTGCATGAAAACACCACATGGTGTTTTCAACCACGAAATGTCCGTTGGCTATGAGTCAGCATTAAGTAGCTTACGTAAGCAAATTACAATTTAGTACACTTTGGATTTTGAATCACGTCCAATTAAATGTATATTTTGTTATTTTAGTATTTACAAATTGCATTAAAAATAATATGGCTATTATTAATAATAATAATAATCCATCCCTGGTTCCAATTTAATGGGTCAGGGGGTGGGTATTCCCACCAACACTAGGGCCGCAGGACTCCTGGAAACCGGCTGGCCACGCCTGGCGTTTCCTCCTCTTCTTCCTCCTCTTCTTCTTCTTCCACTTCTAATTGTTCCACAAATTCCTTCCACCATGTTCTGTCCTCCCCCTGTCTCTCAGCCTCCAACTCACTCCACCTTCCTCCTCTCTCCAACACATCCTCCTTGATCAGTCCAATCCACCTGTCTCTTGGTCGCCCCACTCTCCGAGTTCCCCCTGTAGCCGCTTCAAACACCCGCCTTGGCACTCTATCGGTTCCCATCCTCTTCATGTGGCCGAACCACCTAAGCCTCTCTCTTCCCAGCTTGAACACCAATCTTTCAACCCCAAGCTCTTTTCTTATCTTCCTACTTTGGATCCCATCCATTCTTGTCACCCCCTTCACACTCCTCAAAAACTTCATCTCAGCTGCCTGTAGCTGATTCATTTCCTTTCCACCTGCTGACCACGTCACTGCCCCATATGTTAGAATTGGCAGGAAATACATCTTGTACATAATGATCTTGCAGACTTGTGGAAACTTCTCATTCCACAGCAACTTCCTCACTGCTTGATAAAATGCCTCTGCTTTCTTTCTTCTTTCTTGTATTTCTCTGTCTACTTTAGCCTTGTTGGTGAGCAGGCTACCCAGATACTTAAACTCTTCCACCTCCTTCAACCATCCCTCTCCAAGCTTGATCCTAGCATGACCGTGTTTAAGCTTCTTTCTTTCCATTGTCATTACTTCACTCTTCTCTTCGCTTATTCTCAAACCCATCTTCTCTGTCTCTTCACTCCACTTATCAATCTTTAACTGCACTTCCTCCCTAGTTTCTCCCCACACCACCACATCATCCGCATAAATCAACGTTTGAGTATCGATCCCCTCATTCGGCTCTGCTTTCTTCAACAACTCGTCCATTACTATGATGAACAGTGTTGGTGACAACACACTCCCTTGCCGAAGCCCTTCACTAATACTAAACCATTCCGATCTCCCCACTCCCGACTGCACACAACTCACACTGTTCTGATACATACATTTGATCCGCTCAACCAAGTCCTTGCCTATTCCTCTCTTCACCAAACACTCCCAAACTATTTCCCTTGGCAACCTGTCATACGCCTTCTCCAAGTCCAAGAAAGCCATATGCATTTCCTGCCCCCTCTCCCACTGCTGCTCCATCATCTGTCGCACTGTGAAAATTGCGTCTATTGTCGATCGCCCTCTCCGAAATCCATACTGTTCTTCTCGCAACCCCTCTTCAACATAATTCTTCAATCTCCGTTCCACTATCTTCTCAAACAACTTCGCACACTGACAGAGTAAGGTCACACCCCGGTAATTATTACATTTCCTTCGATCTCCTTTCTTAAAAAGGGGAACAATAATCCCCTTTTCCCAATCAACTGGAATTCTCTTCTGTTCCCATTATTATTAATTATTATTAATATTATTATTAATATTAATTATTATTATTAATATTATTATTAATTATTATTAATATTATAATAATTATTATTATTATAATTATTATTATTGCTATTATTATTAATTCATATTAATAAAAACTAAAAAGTGGTAAATAAATTTTAGGCAAGCTTGACATGAGGTATAGTGGCACTTGGTAGTAATGAATGATTAATCACTAATCAGTTAAAATCACTAATCTTAGGAGTCAATAAACTTCAAGAGATGGAATTACTTTGCTCTGTACACTTGGCCAGAATAAAAACAGTAGTCATGTGACAGCTGTCAGCGAATGAGAGAGCTGCTCTTCACTCAGTCTAAAACTTTTAATATCTGGATTCGGCTAGAATCAGATTCTGAATCGGATGCGGGCCGAATCCAGACATTTTAAGTATAGAATAGAGAGTTACTGACAGTGTCTACCATGTTTAAGCTAATGGTGTAGTTGAAATAGATGCCAGACGACAGCTAAGGAAGAAGTAAATCGGAGAAGAGACATTACCTTGCTTGCAGGGGCCATTAGACAGAGAGTAGAAAGTAGATAAAAGGAGGGAAAACATTACGTTGCATGCAGATGCAGGAGTGGACCAGCAATTCTGCAATCCCTTGGCCTGACAAGCACGAGTTGTTATGTCATTCAACAGCTGTTGTAATTGATTGTGGAGAGGAAGGGAGTCCAGGCATATAGAGAGTTGCTGGAGAAAAAATTAGGAATTAATCAACTCCCACATAGTAAACTACTGAAACAAAATAATCTGCAACATATTGTCATTTAGACTAACATACCTCTTTCTGGGCATTTGCTGTGATGTTGACTAGACAGTCAGCATATTCTACCAAGATTGCGTCCGACAATTTTGAAGAATTACCGAAGAAACTTTCAATTATGATGAAAACGCTGCGAAGCACAGTTCTCACTTTTCTGAAATTCTGAAAGAAAGGAATAAGCATTAATCTAGGTAAAAGCAAATAGTGCGTAGTTCAGCTAGTGAAAAGCTGTAGCTACTAACCTTCGTGTGTGCCACAAGAATCTCACGCGAGTAAAACTGACGTCCCAAGGTGCTTAACATGGCAGCAACAGACGAAGGAATGACGACACGTATCAGCAACATTTCGTCTTTCTTTCCAGACTTCTTTGCAATATTGCTCAATGACTGAATTACAAGTGATGTCGAACCGATAAACATTATTCCACAACCTGAGGGGCATTAATAAATTTCAATATTAAAAGCTCTAGTAGCATTCGTATGGCTATTAGTACCTACTACACTAATTAATCTTGTACCTGTCTGCAAGAGCTTCTTGGAGAAGGCTGCTATACGCATGCAGAACTCTGTGCTTTGGTCCCCAAAAGCCATCATCTGTTGGCCGATGGTGAGGAGGTCCAAGAGAATAGCCACACTTAGTGGAACCTCTGATTGTGCAGGCACTTCTTCTGGCACAAACTCGGTTAAGAAACTGACCAAGAAAGATAGAACAAGTCATGAATTCAATCACTCCGGCGATTTGCAGCATATGGTCTAAGGGAATACTAAAGGCAAGAAAATGTAAACCAAGATTTTTGATAAATACATATACCTACTATTTACTAACAGGACTTACTCTTGAGCCCAGTTCAAGAGGGCTATGTACTCCTTCGATGAGTTGAAATCTGCCTTCTCGTTGTGCAGTAGATGAATCAGTTTGGCATACCGCTGCATACATCCTTGGAGTAATGCATCATTCAAAAGATGATTCGCTAAGGGCTCGCAACGGCGTAATCTCTCAATAATCAATTCCTGGCAACAATATACAGACTTGCCACAAGTAGGTACAGAATTGAAAAATAAAAAATTGTTTCTTCTTCTTTTGATTTTAAATACACCAAATCCAATAATTATTAATTAATTAATCATCTACTTTAGTAATTACGTCGATAAAAACTACAAAGAAATTGGGTTTGGATTAACTTTCATATTTTTCTTTTAGGCACCTTAATATAAACTTATAAAGTAACCTTTCTGCTAAGGTATGTAGAAGTAAAATACTCCCAGCTATACTTTGGCTTGTGAGCGTAGAACTGCATTCCTTTCATGAGTGAACAATGGGCATTCAGGTATTGTTCGACAGTTAAGCTCCAACAAGATACCCTTGTTACCCTTGTACTACATAATAAATACCTAGAACTAATACCGCACAGTTTATTTTATCTAATATTATGTGTTCTGAAACATTACGAAGCAAGATACCCTTTGTTAGTGACCTGCACTTCAACGCACTGCAACCCACTTGAACGAACACAATTTCCGAAGTTCAAGATATTTGCTAATTTTACGAGAAATGTACCTATCAAGAATTGGTATTTAGCATCACAGCAAAACAACCGTTTCCCAGACGTTCGAGACACCTGTTGTGGTTAGAGAGATTTTCAACCGGTATTTAAAACACTCGGGATTACAAGTTAATCTCCATTGTTAAATTCTTCACAGCATTTTCTGAATTGGCCTATGCTTGCTTGCTATACCAGTACACACTGCAAACTCCTTGGCACGAGGACTTCAGTCCAAACACGTAGAATTGTTCAGATAGGTATTTATCTGTATACTGTGCTTATTGCAATGGTACTATGCCAATTGTACTCACTTTGATGCTCCCCAGCTCCATCCAGAGGTCTTTGACCTTGTCATAATCCTTTGCTATGAGCTTTGGATGATTGCCTGAGTAGGAGAAGAGGGCATTGAGAATATGCAAAGCCATATGTGGCTGTGGCTCTTGTTGGGCTCGAAAGGCTACTCTCTTCCGCAAACTGCGATTCCTCTGAAAATCATAAATTAATTATGTTGTACGATCACAGCAATATGTCATGGCCAGAAGGCTACCTGTCATGTGTTACTGTCAAGGACCAATGAACTCAATTCTGTGGGCAACATTATACGTATAAGTATTATATACACCAAAATCGTATAGCATGGCAACCATGAAAAGCATGGCTGTCGCATGGCAACAAATCAGGAATTCGGAAGATTCAGCAGGCCATCAGGAATGCATGCAACATTCCTGATCTGTCACCCTTCAAATTCTACTTTTCGGTTTAATGAAGGACAGTCTGTGTGGACACAAAAGTAAGTAGTAATAGTACTTACTCATATAGTAGTAATAGAATGTAGTACAGTATAATGTGATCCACACTATACATTTTCCACATACCTGAACAAAGAGAGCTACCGCTACTCTAGGATCAATATTTTATGTAGTACCTATATAAAATACTTGGAAATATAACTTAACTTGAAACTTAAAACTTTGATTAGATTACACAAACAAGGATTGGCAGTAAGACTGTCCCCACCTGCTTTTGCCCAAAGTTGATTTGATTGGAGAATTTAGTTCATCGATGGTACAAACGCATTGCTTAAGGGCGGTCATATATTTTTTTCCGCCAAAAGTAGTTTTGGAGCGATTTTAAAGGGAAATTTGAAATATAAATTGCCATATTTGGCAATCGGTTATGAATATCGAAAAAGCAAGAAAGACATGACATGTATTCAGAGGCGTCGGAAGTCTATTTGCTCAGGGGGGGCACATTTAGCTTCTATAGGATCTAGGTACGGTAGGGACTAAATTTGTAAGGGAGAAAATAATTCAGTAAATGACAATGTATGTGGGAAACACGATTGCCAAGAGAAACAATGGGGGTCTGGGGGGAGGCCCCCCCAGCACTACGTGGGTCCGGGGCGCATAGCCCCGGGAAAATTTTGAATTTCATGAATGAATTTGGTGCGTTTCTACGGATTTTACACTTTTTAAACCTATCTTTATCTGAACAAATAAATGGACGACATCAATATCCTTCGCGTCAGGACTGCCAAAAAAGTTATTTTAAGTGCCTATAAAATAAAATATATGTGGAAAAATGTCATAAAATTATATGCACTTGAAAAGTGATTAGTTTTTGATTATATCTCCGCAATTATTCACATTCACGATAGGTCTGATTTCAAATGCAGACATTATGAAATTAAATCTTAGACATGTCTCACATTCAAATGCCGCGCAGCGGATTTTTTTAAATTTTCTGCCCACAGACAGGTTTCAAATGATTTTGGTGCATTTTAATTGTAAGAAAACAAAAGTTAATCATTCGCTCATATCAGGAATGTTCATATAAATATGTCCCGCAACGATTAATTAAAATTATAATTTGGTGTAATAACAAATTATCAATTTAATTTCGTCAGAAGACTCTCACTGTCTCACATAACAATGCCGCGCAGCGAATTTCTTTGAAATTCAGCCCTTATCGAGTAATTTTTAAAGATATTGTGCGTTACCAGAGGGGGCAGATTGATACTCTTGCCCCCCCTTCAGAAGTCTAGGGGGGGCACGTGCCCCCTCTGCCCCCCCGGTTCCTGCGCCACTGCATGTATTGAACCTTTATCTACATTTTCATCGCTTAATGTCATAACTTTTCTCCTACTATGTGGTCAGCATTAGCCGGGCACGAAAACGCTCCGTTTCTCGACCGTTTTTTGTCGTCGCTCGAAAACGAAAACGCTCCGTTTCTCGACCGTTTTTTGTCGTCGCTCAAATGGAGCGTTTTCGTGCCCGACCAATGCTGACCACATAGTAGGAGCAAAGTTATGACAGTAAGGCTGCGTTTCACCAAGATTCCAAACCCGGGTTAGAGGCGGTAAACCTGGTTTAGGAGCCTCTAAACCAGGTTTACCGCCTCTAACCCGGGCTTGGAATCTTGGTGAAATGCAGCCTAAGCGATGAAAATGTAGATAAAGGTTCAATACATGTCATGTCTTTCTTGCTATTTCGATATACATAACCGTTTGTCAAATATAGCAATTTATATTTCGAATTTCCCTCTAAAACCGCTCCAAAACTACTTTTGGCGGGAAAAAATATATGACTGGCCTTAAGATTGCATGTTGAGTGGTACCTACTGTTGTATAGAGGAAGAGTCAAGGTGCCTTTCCATGCTCCGTCAATGTCCGCCAACTTCCGACAACGTCCGACGAAAATGACCACGTGACCCGTCTCGACCAATCCGTCGCCGTCCGATTTTTTGGGGGATGGCTCTGATTGGTCGAGACGGGTCACAAGATCGTTTTCGTCGGACGGTGACGGACGGTGACGGAGCATGGAAATCCACCTGTACTCTATCGTCATGCAATTTGAACAACATATTTCCATTAAGAAAAAAGTTATGCCCCCTTTTGCATTACTTTTGGTACCACCCTTTACTAAAATTAGTAAGAGCTGGAAGGGTCATTCCAAAACAATTCAACGAAAAATAAAATAAAATTTTTGGTGACCTACTCCGATTTGAATGAAATTTGGTACACATACTAACACTATGGCATGGTGTATTTGTAATTTTTTTCAGAATTTTATTGTTCGTATTCTCCGAGATACGCGGTCACTAAATTTTGACCCTCGGAGGGGTCAAACAGGTCGCGCTAGACGTTTTCGCTAATAATTTGGCTTCTAATTAAGTTACAGAGCTGCAAGTGGTCTCATTTTACAGGTAATAAAATTATCTATCCAAAGATACCACATAAGTAAACATTAAAAGTATTTATCTCGTAGATACAGCGGGTCAAATGTTGGTAAGGTCAAAGGTCATTTGCCAAAATACCTATTTTTTTAAAATTTTGAAACTTGGTGTGAATTTTCTACATACATGTAGGTACAATGTCAGAAAAAATTGAGGTGGTATCTCCACAGGTTTCTGAAAAAATAATTATTGTATTTGCAATTACATAAGATAGCGTATTTGCTGCATCCAGGGCCTGTAAAAGATTGGTTAAAATTGGAATTTTGGTCAATCTTGTGAAAATGGCATATAACTTTAAATCCTATGTATTATTGTACTTCATTATGTACCTGCTTTAAGTGTTCAAAAGTGTTCTGATTGTACATTCTCCTCCTGAATAACGACTTAAAAATATGTTCGATTTCTATGCAAGATTTTTTTCTCCAAAATTTAAATAATGCACATTGTTGCAAAATCAGGAAAGTTAACACATAGAATGTACCTTTCATAATATGCCTTTAAGATTTTTAGATCGGATGAACGGTTTCGGCGCTACGATGTACCTAATAAAAAAAGTGGTAAAATTCATGCCGTTCAAGGCCCCCCGAGAGCAATTAACATTGCGTAGTCCCTATCCCACTCAGAAAAAATGCCCTAAATCAGGGGTCGGCAACCTGAGGCTCTTTGGTTGTTTTTGAATAGCTCTTTATAATTTAAATATAGATCTGGAATCGAAAAAATTTGAATATTCAAAGAAAAAACGCCCGGTGGGGCACAATTGGACGATTATTTGATTTAGTTGGTTCATTTTAGAGTCCCAGAATCACTTTTAAATTATTGAAATTCTAAAAATACGCCCTGTCCCCCAGGGCCTTCCCCCCAACTGAGGGGCTTCGTCAAAATATCAAAAATAAACTAGTACCTAATTCAATGCATTATTTTCGGTGTATTTCGGTGTTTGATTGCCTCAACTGCGGCTCCTAATTTTATTTTTTTGGGAAATTGGCTCCTCCACCAAAAAAGGTTGCCGATTCTATATCTTTTTTTGATTTTGTCGCGGCCGCCTTCGTTTCACTGCCATTAAGATAGCATTACCCGAAATGAAGGCGGCCGGGACGAGATCAAAAAAAGATAGAATAAAGGTCCTGCCCTAAATCGTCTCTTACTCATAAAGTATTGGTGGTAGAAAAAATGGTGAATTAGTAATTACAAAGTTATTGTATTTCATGAGTACTTCAATTTTTGTTTGAGACATTTGTAGTTCGTCAAATTACCGTTTTCAAGTGTAGATAAATTCTTAGATTTTAAAATTATTTTTTCAAGATGACGGCCAACATTTTGTTAAATTATTTTTCTTCACAATAAGGCAAGAAGATTTGATGTTTTAAATAAAAAATAGTCCTCTATGTCTTTTCGGTTCGGCTACAGGAATTAATAACTTTAGCCCCCAGCCCCTGACAGGGGGAGAAGGGGGGGGGGGGGGGGGGGGGGCACCAATATTTTAGGCTTTGTATCTATGTATTATGTATTTAGTGAGATAGTTGGCAATTTCCATTCATGACGATTGTACGTAAAACCACTTGGCCCTCTACTAGTTCCATTATAGAGGTCTAAGTGGTCGAACATACAAACTGAGAGCGGCTGACAGTGCAAAAGCAACCAAAACACTTTTGAACACTTAAAGCAGGTACATAATGAAGTACAATAATACATAGGATTTAAAGTTATATGCCATTTTCACAAGATTGACCAAAATTCTAATTTTAACCAATCTTTTACAGGCCCTGGATGCAGCAAATACGCTATCTTATATGTAATTGCGAATACAATAATTATTTTTTCAGAAACCTGTGGAGATACCACCTCAATTTTTTCTGACATTGTACCTACATGTATGTAGAAAATTCACACCAAGTTTCAAAATTTTAAAAAAATAGGTATTTTGGCAAATGACCTTTGACCTCACCAACATTTGACCCTCTGTATCTACAAGATAAATACTTTTAATGTTCACTTATGTGGCATCTATGGATAGATAATTTTATTACCTGTAAAATGAGACCACTTGCAGCTCTGTAACTTAATTAGAAGACAAATTATTAGCGAAAACGTCTAGCGCGACCTGTTTGACCCCTCCGAGGGTCAAAATTTAGTGACCCCGTATCTCGGAGAATACGAACAATAAAATTATGAAAAAAATTACAAATACACCATGCCATAGTGTTAGTATGTGTACCAAATTTCATCAAGATCGGAGGAGGTCACCAAATATGTCTTCGTTGATTTCTTTTGGAATGGGTCGGAAGTAAGAACCAAAATCACCATGATGAGGATCAACTATCTCCTGTGGCTGATTTATACTTGAAAGCCGGCCAAGTTGAAAGGCAGAGAGCAGGAAGAGAAATCACTGGTTAAATTGACAATTAATTGGTAAAATTCTTAACAACATATATGGCCAATTTACAAAAAAAAAATATTTGATTTGTGACTATTCAATTTCCTATTGCTGAAAGATACTCACCACGTTGTTGGTATCCCCAGCAGCAAACGACTCCCGCAGCCAATCCTGAGCTTGCTCCACTATGTCTCCACCACGCTTCCACTGGCAAAGAGGGATGACGTAGGACAGTACTTCCTCTAGCGAGTTGTCTGGAGTAAGCCTCTTCAGCTGCGACTGGACGATGCTGTTTGCGTGGAATGTCACGCCGATTATGTGCAGTGGGACAAGCGAGGCCAGGTGAAGCACAGATTTGTACACAATGGTGTTCTGCCAGCACAAAGCAATCAATGTAGAGATGATTATTTTTATTTTACTATGGATTTTTAAGACTTAAGCTGGGTTCCCATACTACGCATCGAATTCGTATCCGGTTCGCTTCGCTTTCGCAAAATGGCTACCTTTTAACAAAGGAAATCGTCCATGTTTACATTCCCATGTTCGCGTGTTTCGGTTTCGTCAAAGTTAAAATTGGCTCAACTTTAACGAAACCGAAACACGCGAACATGCGAATGTAAACATGGACGATTTCCTTTGTTAAAAGGTAGCCATTTTGCGAAAGCGAATTCGATGCGAAGTATGGGAACCCAGCTTGAAAACTAGATTAAGGATACTATTGTGTAGATATCTTTAGCCTCCATTATAGCACTAATCTATCAAAAATGCCTTTCTCCTAAATCAGAACTTTCATTTATACAAAAGATTTATCACAATTTCTGATGAAAGACTAAAGTAGGGTTCAGGTGACCGATTTTCGTAAAATGGCTGCCACCAATCACTCAGAAGCCAGGGACAAAATTGTACGAAAACAATTTCCTGTACGACAACAGTTAACCTAGGACTTTTGTCCTGTCGTCTGACCATTAATAACTATTCAACTAAATGGTCAACGGAACAGAAAATTATAGAAACTAAAAAAAACACTCCCATTTTTTAGCGATGTTTTGTTTATTTCTTTAATATTTTTGAGTTAATGTCTGTGCCCCCATACAGGTCACATATATCTGAAAAAATCTGAAATTTTGCACACATATAAACTCAGAAGTTTACCAAAATTTTTAGAAATCAATTGATTGGATCATATTTTAATAAATATCTTCTGATTGGTTGATTCAATCAATTTGAAATTTTGCAACGTCAGAATATATAGGCAGAATATGGCACGATTAAATATTAAGCAGAATTATTATCACCAGATAATTCTGCAAAACATTTGTTAAAAACACAATTTAAAATGTTAATAAGTACCTACTGTTCTATGTAGAAATGTAGTTGTAGTAAACAATCACCTTATAATAGCGTACGAGGGGCTGAATGCACATGCTGGCGTGTTTCAGTAGCACCTCTTCCTCTGGCATGTCGCTTAACTGGCGGTTGTGCCACAAGATGATTGCAATGTCCAGCATCCGTTGGGCAACTAGTGGGTTTTTCCAGCTTTGCTTCGTGTAAAGATTCTCTGGTTTTTCAACCACTATTTCAGATTCATTGACTGTAACATCATTTTTCTATAAGTATACATTGCCAGGTTATATGATAGTGTAAATTAGAGCAGGTCGCACGTGTTTCAGACACGGCATGAAAAACGCGATGCTTTTCTTAGTCAAACACATGCGGCGTGCAAGATGCAATGTTTTTTAGCAGCGTCATGTCATATCAGCTGTACAAAAACGTCGTGTGAAATTCTCGCCTATGTGCTTGCTCTCATTTAAATCAATGTGTTTCATTTTATTGAGATAGACGTGGCATGAAATAAACACGACATGTCGCATCTGGCCGGCCTGAAAAAAGACGCCTCGTGTGTTCGTAGCCTAATATGATCAAAATTTCTGCGTGTTCGCTCCCATAAGACTCGATGCTACCTATCTGCTCGGCGTATCGCCGGTGTAAAAACACCGCGTCTGAGCGTGAAAGTGTGTTCGTAGCCTAATATGATCAAAATTTCACCGAGCATTTTACAGGTTTCATTTTTAATACCTAGTACCTACTGAAAGTTTACTAAATTTTGTATGGAACTTCAAAGATTTTTATGAAGTTAACAAAAACATTGTAAGTCATTGTGTGAAGCGATTATGTAGGTTAGCAATTTCTGTATTAATATAAATGTCATTTAAATATTAATATTTATGAAAATACAATGAAGTTGCATTCTCTAAAGGTTTTGGCATTGACCCATGGTCATGGTGATGCTTGGTCATGTATAAGTTGTAACGACAGTCCATGGGTACTCTTGTTACAACTCGTCATCGATCACCACTGATTCTTTTCCATGAAACAAGCACATAGGCAAAGTTCTTATGACATTAATCATGTGGAAACTCGTAGGAGTCATAAATATGAGATAGAGAAATAGAGAAATCATAATAGAGAAATGAGTTGTAAATTGACCGGATAAATCAAATTTTGACCCGAAACTTGAAATTATTCCGATATTACAAATGTATAAGTATTTATTGATTGAGCCTATATTCACAACAGAGCAGGGGCTCCACCAATATTACCGATGCATGATAATATTACAATATTTTATTTACCTTCCCGGATCGGGGAATTTTACACCTCTAGTCAGACACTGGTAAGTAAGTAGTACAATCATATAACTACAATAACTATTATAAATTTAAATAATTCATTACATTCTAGATCATTAATTAAGGGAGCGTCACCATGGTACCCTTATGGCACTTTCTCTGTGTGTTTTTTTGTTTTTTTTCACCTGCACTGCCCAGGTCAAACCGCACACCCAATCGATCTGAAATTTTGCACACATACTAATGTAATCTAAGTGGTCTCTGGGATCGTTTTTGAACGGGATCCTGTGATTGGTTCAAATTTGTAAAAAATTATCTTTCGATTGGTTGGTCCGATCAATTTGAAATTTTGCAAAGTCATTGCAACCAACATGGTCCCCATTCTTATCAGCCAAATCCTCCGATTGGTTAAAATTTAAAACCACCTATCTTGTGATAATTAAAATTTCAACTAGAACCGTTTGACCGACTAACAGTTAAGGTATTTTTGCCAATTTTCAGACTAATGTTTTTTTATCTTCAAAAGTTATTGTCATTTTAAGGACATTTTGTTCTATAATCTTGAAGTATTTGCAAATATATGCCACTAATTTCAATTATTATATCAGTGCTATCTTGATGCTTCAGGTCCAAGGCCTGTAGATCAGAGACTTGCAAGTACGCATATCAAATCACAAACAATACGAAGGCTCGCTTATCAACGCGGTACACAGAGAGTTTTCCTAGTAAATTAAACGGTAACATAATAGTAAAAAAGTTTGTAAGAAGTGTAAGTAAGAAAGTACACATGTTAATAGGTAAATTGCCTTCATATTCTGAAACTTACATGTGTTCTCATTTTCTTTATCTCTGGCGGCGTGACTTCGCCTCTTCCTCGGACGAGCTTCGCGAACCTCTGGGGGTTCCTTCTCGATGGCAGATGTGACATGTTGATGCAAGCAGAGGAGGATGAGGCTGATCAAATCAACGGCACGCGACAGAGACAGCACTTTCTCAGAATAGAGGAACATGTTGCGAGAAGCACCTGATGAAATACGTAATGATTAGAGTCGATTAATCAAATTTCAAAATACATATCAAATATCAAATGGCGTGTCGAGAACTAGGTTTGTATAAGTGTGTATAAGTGTTGTAAAAGTGGGCGTGTCCTGCACGGGATATAGAGTGCAAACTCGCCATAAGGCATTGGTTAATTTTTCAGACACAGAGGTTTTAAAATATTCCCCCCTCCTAACTCCAAGCGGAATTCTATGAACTATCAATATGTTTCGGTGGCTCAGTCGAAAATACTTTGAAGTAAGTAAATCATGAACTGTACACATTCTGGAAGGCGGTGGATTGAATGAACTTTATTCAAAATTCAAACCTGTCTGGTTCCTTCAACTGATTCACGATCTTAATCTTAGATTCACAATTCCAGATTTATTAAAAATTATATCCGTGCTTATACACATTTACATAATAATTTAATCATGGAATTTATTTAATCAACTTCAATTATGAGGTTATGGTTAAGAAGACGTGAAGTAGAAAGTAATGGCCGCTGGCTGGAAATACCATTCTGGAAACACTACGCGCATGTTCAGCTACGATCACAACTGTTCAATCGACTGAGCGGATGTAGCTGGCTCCTGGACAGTTGTTGAAAGTGATCCAAGAGGTGGTTCTTTTTTACGAATCTCAACTTTCCGGGATCCAACATTTCTCATTGTTTGCACTCTATACCCGCAGGACACGCCCACTTTTTAGTCTCTTTAATATTATATGTTACCAGCTCCCTCTTACGATAATAATAATAATCTTTCTCCCCGTTCCAAAAGTTGGGTCGGGGTGGCTATTACTAGGGCCGGGACTCCTAAGCTAGCTGGCCAGACTTGGCTCTTCCTCTTCGTTCTTCTTCTCTACCATTTTTTTCCACTTCGTCCTGTCTTCCCACCACCTTCCTGCCTCCACTTCTTCCTATTTCTCCAGTCTCTAGAGTTACCACTAGAGTTACTGGTACCTCCGCTACCAGCTCTCTCCACTTTTCCCTCGGTCTTCCCACTCTCCTTTTATCACTTCTCGCAGCTTCGACTGCGACGCGGTATTCTCTCCCTCTGCATTCTCTTCATGTGGCCAAACCACCGTAGCCGCTGTCTCCCCATTTTAAATGCCAACCTCTCTACCTTCAAGTCTCCTCTAATCTTTTCACTCCTGATCTTGTCCATCTTAGTTACTCTTTGTATGCTTCGTAAAAACTTCATTTCTGCTGCCTGCAACTTGCTCTACTCCTTTCCTTCAATCGCCCACGTTACGGAACCGTAGGTGAGTATTGGCAGGAAATAGCTTTTGAAAAGGAGTATCTTGCATTTCTGGGGGAACTGCTCATTCCAAAGCAGTTTCCTGACTTACTGGAAAAATGTGTTAGCCTGTTGCACTCTTAATGTTATCTTTATCTCTCTTCCTATTTTTCCATCACTCTTACGATATTTGAAGAAAATAATATTGACTTTTTTCGGTCAAATTGCCTTAAATAAAAACAAGCAACTTCCCTATCATAACAAAAAATAATAAATATATTTTCATAGGTACCTACCTGATTAGGGATTTTGCATTAAAATATTACTAATTAATATATTAGAGGATACAGTCGAAGTAGAAATGGATTTATTGAAATTTGAGGGCCGTTAAGGCTCAAGCTATCCGCCTATTCATCATGAACAAAACGAGCCTTCGTGGAAGTCTGTAGTTTGAAAAGTGTGTCGTAAAACGTGGCGGGAATGCATACTTGATTCTAGGGATGGAGAAAATATCGATATATCGATATATATCGATATCAAAAAAATATCGAAATATCGATACCTGAATATATTGAATATCGATATATTGAAATATCGATATATCGAAATATTGAAATATCGATATATTGAAATATTGAAATATCGAAATATCGAAATATTGAAATATCGATATATTGAAATATTAAAATATTGAAATATCGAAATATCGAAATATTGAAATATCGATCTATTGAAATATCGATATATCGAAGCGTTACCGTATGATACAACTATATTCTTAATTGAAGTTTATACCTACAATGGCAAAATAATTCATATTTGCAATGCAGCTTTTATCAGATTTTAGGACAATTTCTCAGATTATTCACATTTCTTTCTTATCTGGCCGGTGACCCTATATTTTGGAACGGCTGTGTTATTTCTATTTAAATTTTCTTTTGAATTTCCTATCAGTTTTAGGAGCAATTTAAGGCATTTATGCGATATATCAATATTTCCATACCTACATCGAAATATAATATTGTCATATATCAATATTTCGATATTTCAATATATCGATATTTCGATATTTCAATATTTCGATATTTCAATATATCGATATTTCAATATTTCAATATATCGATATTTCAATATATCGATACTTCAATATATCGATATTTCAATATTTCAATATTTCAATATATCGATATATCGCGATATCGATATATATCGATATATAAATGATATCGATAGTCGATATCAAAATCCAGGTTCGCTCCATCCCTACTTGATTCTCAAAAACAGAAAAATAATTTTGTTTTGATAGATACAAAAAAATTGTGGTAAAATAGATTAAGAGAGTTGTAGAATAAATTATTTCATTAGAAAAATTACCCCTCTCCCCTTAGAGTGCCATAGTTTGACCAATGTAATTGATTTTATTTCTAGTCCCGTGGTATTTATATAATATCAAGTGACACTAATCGTTTTTGGGCACCACAAAAATATATGGGACGTTTTCAAATGTGTAAAATGCACATTAATTTTGACAAAGAATAGACAAAACAATTGATCTGAATGACACGAAACTTGGAGAGAATATTCATTTAATATTTAGTTATGGGCTAACGTGGTCCTTTTCCTAATTTTTTGTTTACATTTTTACAAAAAAAATATATTACGTCCAGATTTTACAGTCAAATATTACTGATTTAGTAGAAGCTACAGTCGAAGTAGGAATGAAGTTATCAAAATTTGGGCTTCGTCATGACATCGCCCAATCTCTGTGTCCCCCAATTAAGGGGGACAGCCGTCTCGAGGGGGGGGGGAGGCTGGCCTGAGGGAACTGTGAATTCGAATCCATGGGTAATTTAAATGGGTACCAGGGTACAAAAAATTACCCGAATCCGGCCTTTACATACATTTGGTAGGTAGGTACTTTGTGTTATGAATATTTCAAGATAAAATAAAAATGTACAAAATATAGAAAAAGGAAAAAATCAATAAATGAAAATAATTTAAATTATTAGCTGGAGAATAGGTATTCTCGTTCTCGAAAATTTTCCCCGAAGAATAGCCATGATGCGATGAGATCTCAATCTACCTGTAATATATAGTGTATTACCTTGACTGAGCAACACCAAGTAAAACAGCTGCTTCATGTTTTCCTCTGGTGTCTTGGTCTCGGAGTAAAAACTTGGCAATAGGAGCATGACAAGACGGCTGCAATTGGCTGGGCTTTCAACCTAAAACCAGACAGATGACACCTACAGACAAGTTCACGACATATTAATTAATCTGCATGAACATGCAGTCTACACGAAGAAAATTAGATTGCCAATTTAAGTGTCTGTGTATACGTTCAAATAATGCACATCAAGATTTTAAGTCTCAGGAAAACTTGTAACTACTGAAAGTTGTTTATATTTCAGCTTACTTCCAGGCGTGACACGAGGTGAGTACATGGAACATAACGCCAGAAAGGCTCGCCCATCCCTTTCAGCTTGATCAGAACATTAAAGAATATTTTGCGCACGCCTTCATTCACGTCATGCACTTGTAGTGCGAGCTTCTTGATGCCGTCTGACAAGTGTTTGATGGGCACGTCATTAAGCATGTTGAATATGCCTGTGAAGACTTCACGACGAATGTCAGATTTGCTGCTGTCCACAGCGAGATCATCAAAGAGCAGAGACAGCCAGCGATTCATGATACTTGGAGGAACGTTTGACCAGTAGGAACGTAACAGAATGCACACACCCTAAAAAAAAGAGCCAAAACATTTACTTCAAATAATGCCGAGAATCATTATTATTGCCGAGAAGATAAATAATGTAAAAATGTTACATTGATTAACACAAAATGTAGTGCTAAATACTAGCAAATATAATATAGAAGTAGTAGGTTTTTCTACTTGCTACTACCTAGTACTAAACATCAGGGGCTGGATTCACGAAAGGTATTATCTTCTAATACGTATTATCTTTTGATTTATTACCAAAACACTATGTTAAATGAAAGATAATTTACCAAAGATAGTACGTATAAGGAGATAATACTTTTTGTGAATCTGGCCCCAGATCAAGGTGGCTTTCAATTTCGTTCGGGAATTTGATGTAAAGCCAGAACAAAGCTGTCAACTAGTACTGGTCAGCTGCTTGAGTGATGCCTAGTTCAATTGCCTACTACGTAAACAAGGATTTTTATACAAATAGGTACTCACTTTTATAGCATGGATTCGAAGGATGGGACAATTGTCTGTGAGCATGCTTGTGATAGCTTCATGTTGTTTGTGTTCATAGGCATCACGAGCTTCACCTCCAGTGCCTGGCCGGCGAAGGGGGTACGCCGAGAAGAAAACTTGTGCTGCATTGCAGCGATGCATGTTGTTTGAACTCTGAAAGGAAAATTGAAATTGTTTAAAGAATACAGAAACAATTTATTATCCCCTTTTGAGAGTTATCATAACTGAAAATTTTTGCAACCTAAATTACTCAAGAAGATAATGTAAACAATTTATTCACTCACCTGTAAAAACCGCCAAATGAGAGGCTCGTAGCGATTGGCTAGCATACCAGCAAGATCTGGGCGATTTCTCTCGTTATGTAAAACTTCCAAGACATTAAGAATATTGCTCCCAAGCTTGCCCATTTCGCTTCCATGTCGCTTGAGCACAAATGAATGCATCATGAAGTTCTGTATGCAGGTATCTTCAATCAACTGTAAATCGTAATTGCTCCATTAATTTGTAAATAACAACATACGAGGGCTATCCACTAAATACCTAAAGTCAATTAGGTTTAAAATAGGTCAAAGTCAAAATAAGTGAGCTCAAGTAGGTAGATCTTAAATTTTCCACACACACACTCTAATGTCATTATGAATGGTCTTGTTTAGTTTTTGAATGATCATCCTGCAGTGCGATTGTATAACTTCTTAGCCGAGATAATGGATCGTTATCGATACCAATTGATGAAAGTAATTAAGCCTATCAGAAGGTAAAGCAATTCAAAGTGCGTAAAGTCGACTTCCTGAGATAAATAATGTAATTATAATTTCATATCCTCGTAGCTTTTGCACTATTCAAATGATTAACAATGATATTAATTGTTTACTTTCATCAATTGGTATAGATAATGATCCATTATCTCGGCTAAGAAAGTTATACAATCGCCCTGCTGTTATTGGTGGAAAATTAAAATTTTAGCCATTAGACTGCCATTGGGACCAGAATTTTAAGTATATTTGACAATTTTCAGTCATATCTGTCATTATTACCTTCAAAGGCTAGTGACATTTTAAGGACATTAATCTTAGCCGGAGTAACTAAATATTGGACTAAATTGGCAGCACAGCCAATCAATACCTCCAAAAGATTGAAACAATTCAATTTAATCCAAGAGTTAGTTAATCCAGCACATTTAACTTTGGTAATACCGGGTCTTAATCCAGCAAATTTAACCTTGGTAATACCGGGGCTCAAAGAAATTTCAGATATTTATTTTATCACTTGGCTCCTTCGACGCATTTCGTTCCCGCTCTTTCCAAGGTCTGAAGAGCAGACACTTCCAAACACATTAACAATTCACATGCAAAACAAAAGCTTGCTTTTCAAAGCGTTACACAGAGTGTTTTCCTAGTATTTATGAATAAATTGTTGATTTTTTTGTTGTTGAAATCGCTGCATTTTACAGCGATGCAAAATTTTTCATTTTGTATTATTATTTTATGCATGACTGAAGTCGGCATATATAGGCTGATTGCACTGATTTTAAAATTAAAATTAATTAAAAGCGTCGAGCTTACGGATCACTGCTAGTGTTTAGTTGAGTTGTAATATTGATATTATGTTCCTTTTAATAAAAACTGCAAATTCCCTGTTCCACAGATTGGGGTTTGTTTATATTATAAACACGATGCAAATATGCTGAAACAGTTGACAGAGGTAGGAAGAAACCCCAATTTACTTACTTCTCTCATGCGTGGTGATGCAGTCCTCCATGCTTGACAGTAGATTTCCCCCACATATGTAGCCTCACTACTTTTGCATGTAGGGAGAACCTTCTTTACAGATTCATGTAAAGAATTTACAATGTTTTCATTGATTGTAAACAAAAATGAAATGAAGGATCTTCCTTTTTTGAATCTGAGATAATTCTTGTTTTCAGGAAGATGGGTAAGACTTTGAACAAGTTCTTTACATCCATCGCTATCTAAATTAAGAACATGTAGAGCATTTCGAAATTTCCACACTCGCTCTACATTGTGTTTCTGTAAGAAATTTCATGTTTAGTAAAAACTAGAAAGAAACTGATAACAGAAATGTAACTAGGCCTAAGAGCAGCTTACCAATACGCGATTGTTTGGATCGGTTGTGAGCTTGAGTAAGAATATAAATGATAACATGGACATTCCAGCTGTAATTTTAATTCTCGAGTTCTTCTTTACCAACATCTCAGCCAAATGTGCAATGTGATTTCTCACCTAGAAGTATACAAGATGTATATTTCATGACAGTTATTAATACCTACTACTACTACTACCATCAAACATCAATATTGCCAGATGAAATGCCAAAGACTTAAGACGTAAATATGTTGTTGAAAATTAATTTTCTTTATAAACTTACTTGAAATGAAGCTAGTCCTGGAAGATAAAAAAACCTAGGTACGAAAGTCACTATATCGCACATTTTGCGGGGAATGTAACCATTTCCTTCTTCTGGCATCACAGAGATTATTTCATGAATAACATGTACTACAGCAAGAATATAGTCTAATAACTTGGAAACGTCCTTAGCCTGAAAGAAAAATGAAATATAAATTTTATGTCACCAAGGATTAGGATAACTCTTTCCAGAACTCTGAACTTACAGCATTTCCTTCTGATGCAAGTGGCATTTCTACAGCATTTGCACTCTCTGGTGTCACAGACTTTGTCAAACTCTCCAAGCTCGAAATGTTTGTCAATTCATTTGCATACACCATGAAGGATGCATGTAAAGTTGACCACATGGCATCTTTCTCCTCATTGCTGAGATCCTCGTTATTAACGCACTGTCACCAAACAACAATTGATACATTAATTTCATTTGTCCTCTAGTGGTTAATCACTTTAACATCGCACTGTTCTGCAACTACGTTAAAGCCGACAGGGTAAGGTCTCACTTGATGCTGATTGGGAGATGAATATGATGACGACAAATAGGAAAGGATGGGCTGTGGAAGGAGGTGCTCATGGGGGGGCCTATTAGCAGGGAAGCTTCCCATCATTTCCCCTTGAGCAACTGAGGAGGTAAATCAAGAACAAAACTGTCAGGTAGGGTTGCCATTCGTCCAGTTTACCTGGACATGTCCTCTTTTTGGGTGTCTTTTTTTGTCCGGGCGGCTTTTTAGGAATTTGACGAAATGTCCGGGTTTTTGAATTTGTTGTTAAATATTTGTACAAAATGCCATTCATAAATAATAGTAATGAATTAAAAAGAATTATTTTCTCCAAATTTTATAGTCCAAAATGCATAGAAATGGCTCAAATTCATTTTTGAAATTCAAAATTTTCCCGGGCCATGTTGCTGAGGGGCCCAAAATTATGGAAATTTAGTGATAATTCACTTCTACAATGCTGTTGGAAAAATTTACATAATAGTGGAATACCAGATTTACGTAATCAAAATCTCTGAAAATTATTATTCCAAAACGCATAGAAATAGCTCAAATTAATTTTTGATTTTTCAATTTTTTTCTTGCTTCATAGGCAACGCATAGGGACCTTTAAATCTTGGCCAATGAGATGAAGTAAAAGCATGTGTTTACGATTATTTTCTTAGTTTAGATGAAGTTGTGCAAGAAAGAATTTCAATAAATTATGAATACAATGGTACTGATACTTTTACAACTAGTTCAGGACCCTTAGGTGCCTAATATCGCTAATTCATATTAATAACGCGTAGTAGCACCGACCTTGAACTCAGCACCATCGTAGCACCAACGTTTGGTGATATTAGGTAAGGGTAGTGTTGCCATATATTTGAAAATCCTGAGGAGGGACAGGCATGTAGGCACCTAGTAGGTAACTAATTTTTCAATTGTAAAAAAAAACGATTTCTGGATGTTTTTAAAACCATTTAGTATTTGGACATCTAATTGAGCGAGCGTAGCAAGCGTCACCACGGTACTCTTATGGCACTTTCTCTGTGTGTTTGTTTTTGTTTTTGTTTTTTTTTGCTTTTTTGTCTGCACTGCCCAGATCAAACCGCACAACCAATCAATCTGAAATTTTGCACACGTACTAACGTAATCTATGTGGTCTCTGGGATCGTTTTTAAAAGGGATCCTGTGATTGGTTCAAATTTAAAAAAAATTATCTTTCGATTGGTTGGTCCGTTCAATTTGAAATTTTGAGAAGTCATTATGACCAACATTTTGCCCAATCAAACAAAATTTCATCCAAATCCTCCCATTGGTTAAAATTAAAAAAATATATTTAACGTGTTTTTTGACATTTAAACTAGAACCGTATGACCGATCAAGCACGGTCATTGGGACCAACATTATCTGTATTTTCAGACTAATCTGTGTTTAAATCCAAAAGTAATTGACATTTTACGGACATTTTGCGTGTTAGCTGTCAAATTTCTCGAAAATGTTGATCACGGATACTTTGACTCTTCAGTTCTAATCCAAGGTAGATTGTTGAGCAAAAACTTTTAAACGCATATGAAACTAATAATGACCGTTCAACAGATCGATCTGATATTGTGTACACACACTAATATCATATGAGTGGTCCCATGTATATTTTTTGAAAGAGATTCTGTGATTTTTTAATATTTACTGGGAACGTAGTTCAATTATAAAGGTTCAATCGATCAACTTAAAACTTTGCATGGTTATTGGGACTAATATTTGAGTGATATTTGGAGATTTTTAAACAAGTCTGTGAAAAATTCAAGAATTATTGGCTTTTAATGATATTTTTGATAGACGCAGAATTTCGGTTCGAGGTGTTGCCCGTATCCGTGCTCGCTCATCAAAGCGTTACCCAGAGCGTTTTCCTAGCTATAAAATATGGAGCAACTAACTAGTTAGTATGTACACCCACCTCCAAGTGTTCCTACCGTTTTATACATTGTGCCTGTAAGGAGATTATATATTCAAAGATTGTGCTCTTATGAGAAACACAGTACGAACATTTGGAGGTGGGTGTACCTATGTGCCACACATTACATGCAACCTACTCCTAGTTAGTTCTAAAGGTATTTCTCGGACGATTTGACTAGATTGAGCACGGTCCTTCTTTACAAAGATTTTAAAGAATTTGTGGAATTCCACACAAGTTTCTGAGAAGTTTGTTTTGATCATTAACTCTGCTTCTAAAGTGTCCAAGTGTAATGTGTTCCTGTCGTATCGCCAAGCCGTTTGCATCACACTAAATACCCTCAGACATGGCATTAGAATGGGGAATGCTTAGTACACTAACTATTTTGTACTACATGTTAGAAGGGTGTGTTGAGTGAGTTTAACATTTGAATACCACAACCCACTTTTTATCGACTGGAAGATTCTGAAACTTCACTGAACCGGATAGGTAGGTACTCATATCAATAACTGATTTATCTTTAAAACAGTTTCTTCAAATAGAATGTCACAATTGATATTGATGTTTAACTCTGAGTAATCCCTTCCAATGCCGATGCAGCTGATCGGCAACGTTCAGATATCTAACGCAATAGTCAGAGCGCTCAGTGCACCAAGGTAGCGAACAGTTAGAGAGCATGCGCAGTAGTAATACAACTTCTTGGTAGTCCCAAGACGCAAATCCGCATAATATTGAAATATTATCTGAAAAGTGATGACGCGGGACATTTTGTGTCCCTCTTGATGTCGAGGCGGGACACGGGACATATCACTGAAAATCGGGACTGTCCCGCCAAAATCGGGACGTATGGCAACCCTAAGTTCCAGCGTCAATGTTATATTATAAGTTATGACAATGTTATGTTATTAAGAAATTGTAGTACACAACTAGAATTTACCTTCTTAAGATTATCCTGTAGTCTCGTGCTGCTGTCACTCTCACTCAGCAAGAGAATACAGTCTTCCAGAGATGGCGGTGGCGCCGAAAGACATTTTCCCCGTTGCTTCGCCATTTCAACTGTAAAAGCAACAGATACAATGGGTACATATAATGTAATAATTGGTACGTATTTAAATTTTCTTCAGCCAGCCTTTGTATCACACTGAAATTAAAAATTAATAATTAAATAATGCTAAGCCTACCTTCCTGTCAACTGTCAGTACCGCCGTTATATCCACAGCCCACCATCCTAGGGTCCTCCTAGCCACAGCCTTCTCGCGAACGAAAATGCAACGAAAATGCAGCATGGTTATTGAGCTGGAGATTACCCGCCATTTTTAAAATGATTTTAAGATTTTGCAAGAAAGCAAGATCCAGCCAGCAAGTACATGAAAAAAGAGAGTAGGTAGGTATGTAGTGAAGGAATAATTCAGGTACTAAATTTCTCCAGTGTGGGTAAGCTCCTTGAAAAAAGGGGCCGACCAGCATTTAAAAAAGCTATAAGTAAAAGTTATGCTTTTACACACAAAAAATGAAAACTGAACATTTTACTGAACTGATTGATAAGATATTAGGTCTGTTCGTCGGGGTGTTCTAACCTGCTCAGATAACGCCGGAAGTCGTCACGGAAAAGTTTACTTATACCTATCCGTCGAGTTTTGATTCGAAATCCTTGCACCTAACATATTCAGTGACGTACTTCCGCCTGCTCCGAGCAGGTTAGAACACCCCGACGAACAAACCTACTCAAATATGAAAGGAACTTGACAGTTCCTCAAAAAGATACTTTGTCACACTTTTGCACTGCATGTAGTAGCCTCAAAATGACAGAAAAACCGTTTGTGACTCAACACTAGTTACTTAATTAATCCTAAACCATCTTCAAATAATACCCTACTGTTGGGTGATAAATTCGTAGCATTATGTATTTCCTTTTCTAGTAATTTTTATTAATTTTATGTAGTACAATTAAAAAGGGTGAAGCTACTTCTGGCCAGATTTAAACTTATATTTATTAATTAATAACTAAGATTATGAGTACTCATCACTGAGGTGTAGATAGCTATAGTCCATCATGGTCCATCATCTCATTAGATAGTTCATCATCAATATAGTTTTTGTCATGAATTTTCTCTTCGTGCACTTTTCTTTCCCCTTTGCCGCCTTCTTTTCTTGATTAATATTCTTCTTTTAATAACAGTTATTTATGACATTTCTTCTATTAATGATTTTTTTTAAACGATACACACAACATTCTTCTTCTAATCTTACATTTCAACTGCCTCTTTTTCCAATTCAAATTCCCCACCATCCAATCTCATTCTGAACACCATACCATATTTTTCCATTGTTGTGGCTTTACAGTTTTGAACCCTTTTTATTTTAAACCTCGACCCCAAAGGTGATATGTTTCGAAAAGATAACTTAATATTTTTAAAGACATTTTATAATATAAATTAATGTTTTAAGAATTTAAATATAACTGTAATAATATTCTGTACTACTTATTTACTTTAATATAATTGAATCCTGAATAAAATATGATTTAAATGTCATTATTTATGTTATAATTTTGATCGCCATAGAAACAATCACGGCCTTCTATAAATTCATAAGGAACCACTTGTTGTTTACAACCTAGATAACTCTCCCTGGTACAGTAGTGCTACAATACCCCACTATGGAATATAGAAATATACTTTCTTTATTACATACCACCCCACTATCGTGAATGTCCATTTTTGTATTTTGCTTTCAATTGTTGCTTTACAGTTCCTTCAAAGACATGTATGGTTTCAAGAGTATCGTATTATACACTCCTTTCAAAATTCCTTCCTTGGTCTTCAATTCATACGTATTGTTTCCTTTCACTTTAGAAACAATATAAGGCCCTTCAAATATATGGAAAAACTTCTTAGTTTCCTTTGACATAAAATTGGAAACATGTATTGCTCGTAATAATACCAAATCATTTGTTTTGAAAGTCGTTTTCTTCGTATACTTTTCTTCATGATACTTCTTTCTTTGAGCACCTTTATTCTTCAATCTATCCCCAGCCATTACAATCTTCATGTCGATATCAATTTCACTACCGTTATTTTCAGGAAAATCGATATTTTTAGCACTGTTGGATATGTATTTTTGATTGTAATGTAGTTCCATAGGCATAAACCCTGTACTTTCATGAAAACTTACGTTTAACCAATGTTCAATTTTAGGAACCCATTGTACCCATGAGTTATGTTTGTTGGAACAATATGTTCGAAACATGCGACCTAAACTACGCATGACTCTTTCACTAGGGTTTGATTGTGGGTGTCGAATAGTCGAATGAATTGCGATTACTTGATTTGCTTGCAAAGTGTTGTACCATAAACCAGACGTATATTGGGTTCCATGATCAGATAAAATTCGTTCCGGAATTTGAACTTGCTTGAAATATAATTCCAATTTCCCAACTACTGCCACTGCCGTAGCCTGCTTCAATGTATACAATTTTACTAACTTGGAGAATAGATCAATAAACACCAGAATATATCTGATTCCAAACTTTCCTCTTGGAAGAGGTCCGTACAAATCTGTGGCAACAATCTGGCCTGGTTTGCTGGGAATGATAGGAGTATAAGTACCTCTTGATGTTCTATTAGGATGCTTAACCCGCTGACAAATGTCACAACTTGCTAGAATTACTCGAATAATTCTTGCCATGTTCTTGAAATAGTAAAGCTTTCTCATTGCCATGTGGCATTTACGTTCTCCGAAGTGTCCGAATTCTTCATGCACTTCAATTATCAAGTCCTTCATGATCGTCGTAGGTATGCATAATCTCCATCCATCATCATTTTTCGCTTTGTGAAATAATTTCGTCCCGGAAATCTTGAATTGTTGATTTTGACTGTTATCATTCGGCTCATTCAATTTCTGTATAATCTCTCTAAACTGTGGGTCCTGTTCTTGTTCAGTTTGTATCTTTTCAAACCTCTTCTTCATGCTTAAACTGCATGATAATATAATTTCATATATTCCAATTTCCTTATCTTCACAAGTTTCTTGGTATATTTTTCCCTCTGCCGTTCCTGGTAATCTACTTAATGTATCTGCAATTACGTTAGATTTTCCCGAACAATGTCGAATTTCAAAGTTAAACTGTTGTAACCAGAGTACCCAACGAGTTAATCTTCCAGATAATAATCTACATTTCATCAAGAATGTAAGTGCTTGGTGATCAGTAACAATTATGAATTTTCTCACACCTTGAACGAACAATCTAAACTTCTCAACAGCAAACACAATTGCCAAACATTCCTTTTCAGATACATTATAATTGATCTCCGAAGTTTGTAACAGTCTTGAAGCCATATTAATGATCTGCATTTCACCATCATCATCCTTTTGATATAAAATACCAGCAATACCATAGTGACTTGCATCACATTGAATGTAAAATTCTTTGTTCATATCCGGATACAACAACTGCACATTGTTTACAAACAATTCTTTGAGTTCTTCAAATGCCTTCTGATGCTTTTCATTCCATCTCCATGTTGCTTTCTTCTTCAACAATTCCCTTAATGGTTCCATTTTATTTGCAAACTGATTTGTAAATTTCCGAAAATAACTGCAAATACCAATCAATCCCCTCAATTGCTTTTGATTTTTCGGCGTAGGCCAATTTTTAATAACATCCAATTTTTTCGAGTCGGGTCGAATTCCTGTACGATCTAAAGTATGACCAAGAAACGAAACTTGGTCTCTGCACCATTTTGATTTTTTCAAGTTTATTGTTACACCATAGTTCTTGAATCGTTTGAATATCATGTTCAGTTTTTCTATATGTTCTTCAAAAGTTGTGCTTGTCACTAGAATATCATCCACATATATAACAGTTGAATCTCTTAAGTCTTCTCCTAATACATGTTCTAATCCTCTTGAAAAAGCTGCGCCGCTTACGGAAAGTCCAAATGGCAATACCTTAAAGCAATACACTCTACCGCCGTATTTAAATGCAGTATACTTCCTGCTATGCTCCTCCAAAGGAATTTGCCAAAACGAGGAATTTAAATCAATAGTGGATAACCATCTGCTCTCAAAATGTTGCTGCAGCAATTCGTCAGGATCTAACGGTGTCTCATGTTCTGGAATAAGGATCTCATTTAACCTTCTTGCATCTAAACATAATCGAACTGACTGATCCTTTTTTATGTTAACTACCAAAGGATTTATGTAAGGTGATGTCATTTGTTCAATTATTCCCCACTCGATCATATTTTTTAACTGCTTTTCAACAGCCTCTCTATGTGCAAAAGCAACTGGATAGCTTTTGTTGTAATAAAATCCATTATTCCTGACTTTAATAGTATATTCATAATCTTTTATTAATCCTGGTTTATTTGTGAATATCTCTTTATATTTAACTAATAAGTCTTTCAACTCTTCCTTCTGTACATCATTTAACAATGTTAAATTCTTAATGCTTTCAAGAATCTCATTGTTGTATGTATTACATTCTCCATCCAATCTTCTTGAATTATTCTCATGCTCATAATTCAACTCTATGGCCATTAATTCTGAAATTTTTGTTTTTTCGAATTGTACCATTTTTCTGTTAATCTCTTTGCCCTGAATATAAACTGTTTTCGTGTCAAAGCATATATTCATAGATAATTGTGCCAATATGTCCACTCCCAGTATCAAATCCCTTCTCAAATCAGGCACAACTAAACAGATTATTTCTATTTGGATATCATCTATATTTATGGAAAGAAATGCTTGTCGAGTTATCTTCTTTCCTCGAGCTTGTGTTGCACCAACTATGGTAATTCCAATAACAGGAAAGATCTCAATGTCTTTATTTTTCTCCAGTAAACTTTCAAATACAACTTCATTCATGCAAGTCACTTCACTTCCTGTATCAATTAATGCAATCATAAATCTTTCCTTAAGTTTAACTAAAATTTCTGGGCATTTGATTAAATTGGTATTCATTTCTTCGTTTAAGTCATCTTCTTCTAAAAGTTCTTTACCATTAACTAACCGGACACTATTAATGTTTTGCACTAGATTTGTAGTCACGTAGTCAGTGCTTATTCTGCGCGACTCATTCCATTTCCCTGTACATCATTCCACGATGTACTTTGTTGGTAATTATTCTGGTTACTTTGATCTTGTTGATTATTTCCTCTTCCACAACCATGCTGATCTCCACGTCCTCCTTGACTTGCACCTTTTCCTCTACCACGTTGATCACCTTGACCTTGATTCTGTACATCATTCCATGATGTCCCTTGTTGGTAATTATTCTGGTTACTTTGATCTTGTTGATTATTTCCTCTTCCCCAACCATTTTGATCTCCACGTCCTCCTTGACTTGCACCTCTTCCTCTACCACGTTGATCACCTTGACCTTGATATCTAATACCATTTCCCTGTATTTCATTCCATAATGTCCCTTGTTGGTAATTATTCTGGTTACTTTGCCCTTGTTGACTATTTCCTCTTCCCCAACCATTTTGATCTCCACGTCCTTGATTATGTCGCATTTGATCTGTATGAATATTGTTGTTGTTATTCTCATTTTGTTGTCCCCTTCGGAATATTCCATTTTGTTGGAAATTATCATTCATCTGTACGCAATGTAGATTTTCATGCTCACATTCGATTAGCTGTTCTAACATCTCTTTCGTACTCTTCCGATACATGTGAAGTACCTCTCGTGTATTAATTGGGAAATGTCGCAATATTTGTTTTGCCAATTCTTCGTCTTTCATTTTATTTGGCAAGTATCCAACCAGCCTCACAAGTCGTTTAAAATACAATGACATTGTAGTCCTTCCCAGATATCTTCCATTGTACTTCCTCAAGAACATAACTTTGCTGCGAGCTTCCCCAGTATTTTTCAATTATTCCTGTTTTGTATTCATCATATGATTCATAAGTTTGTTCTCGATACCAGCTCCTTGCAGTGTCCCTTATTACTGATGCTGCTATCATTAACTTTTGATGTTCAGTAATTCCATTGATATTCCGAAATCTCATTTCTATTAAACGAATGTACTCTAATACATGTAACTGATCATTTTTACCATTGAATATAATACCATTCATTCGTAATTCTTCACTGATTTGTCCAACAATGTTGATTCCACAAACCGATCCACTACACGTTATTTTAGACTGTCCCATAGCACTAGTCAGCTTCTTCTCGATTTCCTCATTTTTAATATTTATTACATTGATCATTTGTGTACAGTTTCCCTTAAATTCTTCAACATTTTCCTTTACCTCTTGAACTTCAGCTTTCCATTGATCTTCCCTAAGATTCTCATGTTTTGACAATTGCCACGTTATTCCATCATCTAATTTCTTAATCTTTCTCTCTATTTCTTCCTCAAAATCAATCCTTTTACTTTCCACTTCTTCGAACTTGTGATTAACATCTTCTACTTTTTCTTCAATGCAATCCACACGTTCTTCTACTATCTTGACTCGTTCTAGCATTTTGTTGTTTTGATTTAACAATACATCAAACCTTTTAAAGCAATTATCAATCGTTTCCTTATCTTCTTTCCGAATTTGTTCACATTGTTCATATCTTTCCTTATCTTCTTTCCGAATTTGTTCCTCTTTTTCATTGTTTTCCTCATCCTTATCTATTAATCTCTTACACAATTTTTCTATTGTCTCTCTATCATTGTGAATCAACTCAAACACTTCATTTTTCATTTTCCGCATATCATCGGTAAGATTCTTGATTGACTCTCCTATATTTTCTTCAAATGACTTTTCAACCTCACTCCTTAAATCTCCCATCTCTGTCTCAACCTCATTGCCTGTAATACCATCCATGACTTCTAATAAACTAAACACCAATTCCAATTACTAAACTACTTAATCTCAGGTCTTGTGTTGATTTTAAGATCAGTTCTTAAAAAGCCTCTCACGTTGGGCGCCAATTTTGTGACTCAACACTAATTACTTAATTAATCCTAAACCATCTTCAAATAATACCCTACTGTTGGGTGATAAATTCGTAGCATTATGTATTTCCTTTCTTAGTAATTTTTATTAATTTTATGTAGTACAATTAAAAAGGGTGAAGCTACTTCTGGCCAGATTTAAACTTATATTTATTAATTAATAACTAAGATTATGAGTACTCATCACTGAGGTGTAGATAGCTATAGTCCATCATGGTCCATCATCTCATTAGATAGTTCATCATCAATATAGTTTTTGTCATGAATTTTCTCTTCGTGCACTTTTCTTTCCCCTTTGCCGCCTTCTTTTCTTGATTAATATTCTTCTTTTAATAACAGTTATTTATGACATTTCTTCTATTAATGATTTTTTTTAAACGATACACACAACATTCTTCTTCTAATCTTACATTTCAACTGCCTCTTTTTCCAATTCAAATTCCCCACCATCCAATCTCATTCTGAACACCATACCATATTTTTCCATTGTTGTGGCTTTACAGTTTTGAACCCTTTTTATTTTAAACCTCGACCCCAAAGGTGATATGTTTCGAAAAGATAACTTAATATTTTTAAAGACATTTTATAATATAAATTAATGTTTTAAGAATTTAAATATAACTGTAATAATATTCTGTACTACTTATTTACTTTAATATAATTGAATCCTGAATAAAATATGATTTAAATGTCATTATTTATGTTATAATTTTGATCGCCATAGAAACAATCACGGCCTTCTATAAATTCATAAGGAACCACTTGTTGTTTACAACCTAGATAACTCTCCCTGGTACAGTAGTGCTACACGTTCATATACGAGTGGAAGTTATTGAGTAAAGAATACATTTACATACCTACCTAAATTTAAGATTGATAGATGAGAAAAATGAAAATCCACAAACCCACGTAAATTTTATTGTTTGCGTTCAAAACAAGGCATTGGCGATGACAATGATGATAGGCTATGGAAAGTTAAAACATTGAATTAAAAAAAAATATAATAAAAATCTTCTGATGAAGTCAAATCATCCAACATAAAAAATATTAACCAGAAGTATTACACTTATTTAGTTTAAATGCACATAGTATAAAATAGACTATATACTTCATATATAAAAAAATTAAGGTTCCCGGTACCGATGAAAAAGAACTTGTCGAAAATCGGTAATACAGCTCCTCAAAAGAGGAATTAATCTTTTCCATACTTCTTGCCTTGAAAGAAAGGAAGTAAAGCCAGTATCGCATGGGGGTTCATTGGCCAGGTACGCTGGAATAGAATAGGAAGTTTTCTATACTATTCCAGTGGACAGTCAGATTTTACTTGCCACTGCGCATATGCAACCACACCAATGATGAAGCCAATGACCGCCCGTGTGATACCGGCTTAAGATGTTCCAAGTTCCTTGGAAAAGAATGGAACTAGTCTCCATTACGTTCAACCCTACACTGTAAAAGACCAATATTTTAATACACCTCTAGTCTCTACGTTATATAGAAATAGGAAAATGTTCTTTAAGCTTGCCAGACAACCAATAAAAAGTCCTTTAAAATATTGTTAACAGCCTCATGCTCAAAAGAATTTCCAGATTTATCGACGCAAGTATACACAGAGTCTGATTCTGTCCAAAGGATTATTAGCTCACGGTCTTATAGTGTTGAAGATGTACATATGCATCTACTTGTAGACACAACTTCTTTTGAGCATGAGGCATGTCATGTGTAATTCCCACAATATGCTAATTTCATTCCTTTACTTGACTGTTACTGGAATGGAAACAGATCATGATTGATTTAAAAAAGACTTGTCCATTTTTCTTCTGTCCAATTTATTGCACCAAGTCAACAACAACTTCACATAAAAAATAACTTGACAATTTTCGATACGAAGTCAATACAAAGGTAATTTAAATCTTCAAAACTGTTCAATGATTTTATGAACACTTAAATAAAAATTGTTCCAATTAAATTTAACTTACTACTTGACCCTGAATGTAAGCAGGATCTTGTATTATGTTACAAATAAATAGAGATGCACCATACCATGAAATACTTTCTATGCTAAAAGCTTCGATTTTGCAGAAAATGCCAAGTACCAAACGACAACAGATAAAATTGCTGCCATAAATTCGGAATTAACCCACGGTCCTTGATAAGCTCCAGGGTGATTGACAATAACGGTTGCAAGAGGTCGGACAGCAGCGGGATCTTCTCCACTTCGGACAGCCTTTCTCAAGGCGGCATAACCTTCTTCGTCATAAACGTTGACGCTGTAATCACCACTACGAGCCTTCTTTACTTCTTCCGTCCAACTGACTTGGTACTTGTTGTCATCCCCTGTCCGGGCAGCTGGAACAGTTCGGCCATTGATCTCGGCATAGAGAGGCAAATTCTTCAATCCATTGGCGCACTTTACGCTGAACTCAGCTACAAATGCAATGTTTGTCAATACAGTTGCATCTTGTGTGGTGTATGAAGAAGAAATTACCTCCGGTTTTGTGCAACTATCCGCTCTACTGCCAGAAATTAAAGCCAGAAACACCACGCACAAATATATAGCATTGTAGGTCATTATGTGATTTATTTATTACTCTACGCGACTGTAGACTTACACAGTTTAAGACCTTAACTTCTTGTTGTGAACAGATTGGCAGCCACGTACGCGAGAGAGAGAGATGCTTCAATTTAGGTTAGTTTTGCAGCTAGTTAGTTCCACAGCCATCTAAAATAGAAGATATTGTACATGTCATCAGATTCATCAGATGTGGCACAAAGGTGGCGGTGGGCTCTTCGAAAACGTTCCTGAATGTAAACTTCCCTCAACACTTCCGTGTAATGCTTTCTGCCTAGGCGGAGCTAATCGTACATCACTCCGATTTCGACGGATTTTAAACACCTTTTATATTTTATTTTTACATTAGCAGATTCATATCAGCAGGCTGATGCTGAAGATCGCCCATTTTTATCCTGACGACGAGGAGCCTTATCTAGACGTGGATAATCTAATGGAGCGGCCGCTCCACCCAGCCAAGCCAAGTCATACTGTATAGCCAACGCATTTAGTTGTGATAAAACTTACCCCCAATCGCGACTACCAGTCGTACACAGAAGTAGTATAAGTTGCCTAAAATACAGATATTTGTATACAGAGGGGTGATTTGCAAGACTGGTTTTATCATTGGCTTTGATCACGACTTAATGCGTTGGCTGTACATCTCTACTTTTAGAATATTTACTAGAAAACGTTAAGAGTACGCGTTGGGGAGCGAGTCTTCGTACTGCATGCGATTTTATATGCGTTTGCAAGTCTCTGCTCTACAGGCCTTGGAACGGAAGCATCAAGATAGCACTGATAAAATAATTGAAATTCCTGGCATAAATTTGCAAATATTTCATGATTATAGAACAAAATGTCCTTAAAATGACAATAACTTTTGAAGATAACGACATATTAGACTGAAAATTGGCAAAAATGCCTAAAATTTTGTTCCCAATAATAATGCAAAGTTTTAAGTTGATCGGTCAAACGGTTCTAGTTTAAATTTAAAAAATCACAGGAAAGATGGTTTTAAATTTTAACTAATGAGAGGATTTGGCTGAAACTTTGTAAGATTGGGGACAAACAAGGTGTTTACAAGTGTCAACCACTTGTATTAACACCTTGGGGGACAATGTTGTTTGCAATAAACGTGCAAAATTTCAAATTTATTGGACCAACCAATCAAAAGCTATATTTTTTTAATTTGAACCAATCAGCGAATTCCAAAAAAATAGGGTTTGAAACGCCCAGAAATGGTCCGTTCATGTGTGGAAAATTTCAGCTCGATCGAAGAAAAGCTGTGACTTAATCGTAAGTAAAGCCCCATTTACACGGTGCAACTTCTTGTACAACTTCTGTACCACACTTCTGTGTCACACTTCTTAAATGGAAATTAACACATGTTTTAAGTTCTGTGACAGAAAGTTGCATCGTGTAAATACAAAATTGTATGATAAATAAAATGGGAATGTGACACAAAAGTTGTTCAAGAAATTGCACAAAAACAAAAAGCAAGGTCCGTGCCAAAAGAGCCAAAAGGAGTCGCTCGCTTCGCTCCCTCAATTACAATGTAATACAGCAGAGTAGCAGAGGAGCGATTGTCAGTTCAATGCCTTTTGACGATGTCATGAGTTATGACTGATGAGTTTTTTTTTTATTGTATAATAATTAATGTAACTATTCAAATTATGAAAATTTTGAAATATAATAAATGTACCTATAGCTAATAATAATAGCTAATATTATTATAGCTAATATTTTAATAATAATATAGCTAATAATTGGCAAAAATACCTAAACGATTCTCCTACCTTATAAATGCAATATTTTGCACCAACATGACGTACCTACATGAGAGACGAAAAGTTCCTTTTTTCAGCTCCGAGGCGAGTTTGGGCACAAAATTGTAAGTATATGAGGGGGTGGGGACAAAAACATGTAAAACGCCAAATAATAATAAAAATAAATTAAATATAACACTGTCTACTTCTAATAATATCACCATAATGAACGCCAGAAAGGCACAAAGCGTGTTAAAACTTAAGAATCAACAATTCTATAAGAGAGATGATTATAGCATAGCTTGTATCTCGGAATATCGAAGAGCAGCTCCCTCATTGGCTCACCGTGTCACGTGACATATCTTACTATAAAAAAACACATTTTGCACAGGAATAGTTTTAAAATTATGGTGATATTTAGGAAATATTTCTTCCGCACTGGGGTGGTACCATCGGCCAGGGTCACTCAAGTTGTGATACTTTCATAGAACATTATGATCAACCCAATCGGATTTGTGCTTATATTTTTAATAAAATTATTGCAATTAAAATTACTGCAATTTTGCAGTTTCCGACCTTCAAGCACGGAGGAGTACCCCTTGCAGGGCAAAGAAGATAGTGATGATGATGATGATCGTTCAAATTTGAATATTTTAATATATGCACTGGAGTAGAAAACAGGCAGCTAACAAACAATCTTGAAGTGATATATAATAATATATTTTTGAGGTAAATTCCCTACAAACTTCGAACTATCCAAAATATCATCCTTCATTATTTTGTGATTTATGTAAAATACCTATACATTTGTATAATATATTTACATAAATTCTGCATTGACTCTGAGTTCCGCGCAACATATCCGGTAAAAGTGACCTCGGTTCAGCAAGTGTTGTGTTTATACGGACTTACTTCGAATCCCGGACGCGCCATTCCAGGTACAATTAATCCAGAGAATCCATAATTTTTTTCGACAATTTGATCCTCAAACAATTGTATTTTTCTCCATGCACCGAATTATTAGGAAGTTATTATTCACACAAAGGAGTATTCTTCGCTAAGTTAATGAGCTGTTATGTATTTCAAGGTCCAAGGTCTCTGCATTACTTCTGTCTTGCATGTGATACCCCCGGGCTCTTGACGACGAAGCGTCGTGGTGGAATGAGGTGAAGGCGAACCACACACCACGGTCACACTTGAGAGGTACGTAACTCGCGAGGCGGTCTTTAGTTTGCATATTTCCGCCGAACTGATCAGTCAGGAAGACCGGAATCAAGTATCAATCTGAGGGAACAACACCAACGCTTCTCGTCAAACGAAGATAGTAAGCCTATGTGATTACTTGATAGAAAGTGCAGCAGGAAGAGATGTTTAGTGAAAAGTAACAAATTATAATAAATAACAATGACGGACACTGAATCGGACAAACACTTCAACCCCAGTGTGAGAATATGTGAGGTATTGCGGTCGACAGCGGGCTCCTGTGGCTTCCATTTGACGCGGAGCAAGTGGGACCCGTACCCCTGGGTGAGCGCCGTCGATGCGGAGTCGGCGGCGGAAGCGGCGGGCCTCCAGCCCGGGGACTGCGTCTTGGAGGTCAACGGTGAAGATGTCCTGGGCGAGAAAATCGGCGAGGTCGCCGCCAAAGTCAGAGCTCTGGAGGATCGCGTGATTCTGCTCCTATGGAACGCTGGCTCTGATCCGCAATGCAATCCAGAAGTAAGAATAGAATGATGCTCCATATAACGCATGTCATTCGTAATAATAGTTGTGGTTTGTTTTCACATGTAAGGTACAGTAATGATAGCACATTTAACATGAATGTACTATTTTGTACTATTTTATCATAATCATCTTGCCATAATTATTTTATGTTGAATTTAGACAATTCGTAACAATAAACAATCTGAATCTGTCAGGTGGTATGAGGACAGGCACCTGGGTGTATTCAGTTCTGTTAGGTGGTATGATGACAGGCAGGGGTGTATTCAGTTCTGTTAGGTGGTATGAGGACAGGCAGGGGTGTATTCTGTTCTGTTAGGTGGTATGAGGACAGGCAGGGGTGTATTCTGTTCTGTTAGGTAGTATGAGGACAGGCAGGGGTGTATTCAGTTCTGTTAGGTGGTATGATGACAGGCAGGAGTGTATTCTGTTCTGTTAGGTGGTATGATGACAGGCAGGGGTGTATTCTGTTCTGTTAGGTGGTATGAGGACAGGCAGGGGTGTATTCAGTTCTGTTAGGTGGTATGAGGACAGGCAGGAGTGTATTCTGTTCTGTTAGGTGGTATGAGGACAGGCAGGGGTGTATTCTGTTCTGTTAGGTGGTATGATGACAGGCAGGAGTGTATTCAGTTCTGTTAGGTGGTATGAGGACAGGCAGGGGTGTATTCAGTTCTGTTAGGTGGTATGAGGACAGGCAGGGGTGTATTCAGTTCTGTTAGTGTTAGGTGGTATGATGGCAGGCAGGAGTGTATAACAACAGGACATAACAACCTATGTATAACACGGTGTATAACAACCTAACAGGATTCTGTTAGGTGGTATGAGGACAGGCAGGGGTGTATTCAGTTCTGTTAGGTGGTATGAGGACAGGCAGGAGTGTATTCTGTTCTGTTAGGTGGTATGATGACAGGCAGGGGTGTATTCAGTTCTGTTAGGTGGTATGAGGACAGGCAGGAGTGTATTCAGTTCTGTTAGGTGGTATGAGGACAGGCACCTGGGTGTATTCAGTTCTGTTAGGTGGTATGAGGACAGGCAGGGGGTGTATTCAGTTCTGTTAGGTGGTATGAGGACAGGCAGGGGTGTATTCTGTTCTGTTAGGTAGTATGATGACAGGCAGGGGTGTATTCAGTTCTGTTAGGTGGTATGAGGACAGGCAGGAGTGTATTCAGTTCTGTTAGGTGGTATGAGGACAGGCACCTGGGTGTATTCAGTTCTGTTAGGTGGTATGATGACAGGCAGGGGTGTATTCAGTTCTGTTAGGTGGTATGAGGACAGGCAGGAGTGTATTCTGTTCTGTTAGGTGGTATGAGGACAGGCAGGGGTGTATTCTGTTCTGTTAGGTAATATGAGGACAGGCAGGGGGTGTATTCTGTTCTGTTAGGTGGTATGAGGACAGGCAGGAGTGTATTCTGTTCTGTTAGGTGGTATGATGACAGGCAGGGGTGTATTCTGTTCTGTTAGGTGGTATGAGGACAGGCAGGGGTGTATTCTGTTCTGTTAGGTGGTATGATGACAGGCAGGGGTGTATTCTGTTCTGTTAGGTGGTATGAGGAGAGGCAGGGGTGTATTCTGTTCTGTTAGGTGGTATGATGACAGGCAGGGGTGTATTCTGTTCTGTTAGGTAGTATGATGACAGGCAGGGGTGTATTCTGTTCTGTTAGGTGGTATGAGGACAGGCAGGGGGTGTATTCAGTTCTGTTAGGTGGTATGATGACAGGCAGGGGTGTATTCTGTTCTGTTAGGTAGTATGATGACAGGCAGGGGTGTATTCTGTTCTGTTAGGTAGTATGATGACAGGCAGGGGTGTATTCTGTTCTGTTAGGTGGTATGAGGACAGGCAGGGGTGTATTCTGTTCTGTTAGGTGGTATGAGGCAGGGGAGGGACAGGCAGGGGTGTATTCTGTTCTGTTAGGTGGTATGAGGCAGGGGAGGGACAGGCAGGGGTGTATTCTGTTCTGTTAGGTGGTATGAGGACAGGCAGGGGTGTATTCAGTTCTGTTAGGTGGTATGAGGACAGGCAGGAGTGTATTCTGTTCTGTTAGGTGGTATGAGGACAGGCAGGGGGTATTCTGTTAGGGGGATTAGGGAGAGAGCCTCCCCAATATCACACCACCATGATCACACCTTCAACAAATCGCGTAGGAACTACTTTCATCAGGGTTAGGGGAGATTGCGACACGCGGAGGGGAGGTCTGGGGGGCAAAGTCCCCTCCCCCGTCTTAGCACCGAAGGACGATTTTTTAGAATTTAACAATTTAAAAGTGGTTCTGGGGCTTCAAAATGCACAAACTGAAGCAAATTACCCTCAAGTTGTTGCCCTGCGTGGCGTTTTTTCGAATAAATAATTAAAAGTGATAATGGGATGCTGAACATCTCAAATTATAACAAAAATCCTCATATTGTTGCCCCGCAAGCGTTTTTTAAGAATGTAAGTACAATTTGTAAGTGATTCTGGGTTGCTAAACTTAATAATGAATGACCTGCAGTCTGCTCGAGTAAGAGGATAATCGTTCCACCCCGCCATACACTCTGGTACATACAGCAACCAGAGAAGATTCTCATTTCTGATACCATCACTTCCGACAGCTTTAAAAAGTTAAACATGTCAGTAAGTGCATGACGTTCTTGAGCAATTGGGCTAAAAAATGTGTAAAATTATAGAGGGTTTCGAAGAGAGAGAGAGAGAGAGTTGTCTATATCGAATTTATGTTTTATTTGTTAAATTAAAACCCCACAAAACAGATCCCATCAAATTTAAAAAAAAATCGGGTGAAATCTGTTAATCGTATCGGTTGGGGTGGGGGAGCTTTATGAAGATCTCGCGTCAAGCGTGACGGCAAATTGACATATCTTTGCAGAATTATCTTTGTACTTTCTCAGATATAAAAGATAGTAAGAACAAATCTATCTGGGATGACTTACTCGATTCAAAATTTCCTTCCAGAATGAGCCTATAGTTCCAGGTGAAGAGCCTCCGACTACTTAGGGCCATGCCTGGGTGAAAATGTACCAGCAAACCAAACCCAACGTCTAACTTACTGTCTACAATGGAGGAATCAGGGACGGCGCCAGGAATTTTTGATAGGGTAGGCAGTGAGCGGCGGACAATTATTTAGGGTGGGCACATAGTATATAGGTGTTAGGTTAAAAGAAAGCCATGCCCCGCAGGGCGTTTTTCGGATTTTGAAATCAATCGAAGCGAATTTGGGACGCTAAAATACTACTTTTTGGGTAAAATATGATTGGAATATCACAACAAATAGGGGTGGACTGTAAAGTTACAAAGAAAGGTTTGATCTATACATTCAACCTACAACTTGAATGCTGTGTAATTTTTTTTTCAATATGTGCTATTTGATTACTTATTTCAAAATTTTAAATTCTAAGACAATAAAAGTATCTTTGATTATTTTTGGGTGGGCAGAGGGTGGGCAGTAGACAATTTCGCGTCCACCCCTGGCGCCATCCTTGGTAGGAATAAAAAGATTCGCTCGTGGATTGCATGTCTTGTGTCACGCACACCACTGCTCTTGCAGATTCTTCCTCAGGGAACCGGTCCTGTGCAGAAGCTGCACTCCATGGTAGCAGTCACGTAGACCATCTCATCTACGCACGAGACAACATTTTTGACTTTTATTCTCTCAAGCCAACCGGTTTACCAGGACTCTGATAACGCCGATATTCTGGTTACCTTTATGAGTGCACTGATCTGTATTTCAAGGCAATCATGCAAAAAATATTATTTTTCCCACATTGCACAGCGAGCTTTTGCGAATATGCATGATTAATTGATTGATTGTTTTATTTCCATTCATACTTTAAAATGTTATATTGTCTTATCCTCTTGAAAACCAGCGTTTCAAATTATGAGAATGTCATGGAAATCTAAAGATATTATAGATAGCGAGTATTTCGCTTTAATTTGTTTACTTTTTGTGTGTCGCTTTTACATTATATTTATACTGATGTTCATTTCCTATATCATACGTTTCCTCTGATCCAACTGAAGTTTGGCATACACACACCATGTGAACTCATCATGATCGGTATCAATATAATCTATTTTTGACAAAATTATCAGATTGGTTGAAACATGAAAATGGCCTATTATAAATCACACCATTTGACCAATTGAATTTCAATTGTGCACTTATGAACATGTTCCCGATTGGCAACACCTGCACAGCATTATATCGCATCAAGAACATAGAGTCATGCGTTGTTGTGCCATCGTGTTACAGCACGAGTGATCCATGTTTCAGTCGCTGTGCTGCGGACCAATGCCCGGCAACTTGCAGCGTCTGTCAGCCGCCATGAACGCGATCCTCCTCGTCCTGGAGTGTCCGATCTGTCTGGACATGATCCCGCCGCCGGCCCATCAGTGCGGCAACGGTCACCTCATCTGCCTCCAATGTCGCGTGAAGACGGAGAGATGTCCCGTCTGTCGCATGCGGTTCACGCGAGGTCGCAGCCTCCTCGCCGACCAAGTCTTCAACTCGCTCACCGACGCGTTCGAGCTCAAGGAGGAGGCAGAAGAAACTCGCCCAGCTAAGTTGCGAGAGAAGATCTTCGGTAGGAAGAAGGTCCACGGCGTCGTGGTGCCACAGGTTCGTATCAGTCTTGCGCCCTCGCCGACGAACAAGTTTCTCAGTCGTCTGTTGGGAAAGTCGTCGTCGGTCGAGAATCTCTCGACAAGTCCTGTCACAGCTCGTAAGTTCTTGTCTATCTCTGACGACGACTTCGGCTCGAACTTGAAAGCTAAGTCGCTGTCGACAGGCGAGATATTCCAGGTGCCGACGCCCGTCTCTCGATCACCGTCCATGAACTCCACGCATCGCTGTGGCAGTGGTTTTCTCAGCGCTAGCTTGTGTCTGGGATCCAAGAGGCCGGCCTCCTATCACGGCTCATCGGAGTCACTCATCGGTCGCTTGCAATCGGACTTTGGCGATGTCCATCATGAAGACAGCTCGCTTTATCACTGCCCCTGTGAAGTCGACTGTGCCAATCTTATGAAGGCCGCAGCGGTGATATCTCACATTCAAGATGCTCACGATGGTCCACTCATTCAATATTTCAAGCCCAGAGTAACATTGAATCTACCAGGTAAAAATGACTCGAGTATACTTTCAATTGTAACCGAGGGTAACACTTTCTTCCTGAAAGTAGTTCGCGAATCGTCTGGAGACGTGCTGATCTGGATGTGGTTGTTGGGTGGTAAATGCGAGTCTGACATCTTCCAGCTGTCCGTCACTCTCGTGGGGCAGAACGAGAACCGAGTTTGTCGCTCATGTGGAGTGCTCTCGTTGTCATCGACGTCGTGGAGTGACGTCATCAAGTCGAGCAGACGCATCGTGGTCACCAGGGAATGTCTCCACAAAAACTTTCAGACTGAAATCACTATTGGTCAATCTATAACGATGGAGCTTGAACTTCGAGACACTCTTCCAACAATCACTATTAACTGATAATCCTGTTACTTTAAAAATAGCCCATGTTTATTATATCGGTCCGTGCCGGGCCGGTGTCCTTCGCACATGTGTTTACGGTCAGTTCACTTTCTTCTATGGTTTCTTTGTGATTTCCGCCTCTGAGGCACGTCAGAAAAGTAGTGTTTGCCCAACACTCAGTCATCTATCGTCGGTCGTTGCGATCGAGTCGCTCTCTCCTCGCAGAGGCGCGCGATGCGAGTCACTTCCGTGTTGCAATCCACTGCAAGTAGCGTGACTCCAGCACGACGATTAGATGTTTAGAACAGTTTTTCGTCGTGATTCGAGAACAGACCACATGTATTGACATTTCCTTCGACGAGATCGGAAGTCATTCTAACACGATACGTATCGCAAGTCCGAATCTGAAGCATCCTTTCCGAAACACGTCGAGTAATTATAACTTCTAAGTACCTACGAAACAAGTCGATGTCGAGAAGCAATCAGTGCAACAAATTCATCCGCAGACGCAAGAAATAAGTGCGAATCTAGATGTTTGTTTTATTCGTGTTCAATCTTCGTCATGCAACCACATACATAATAATATTATCTAGACATTGCACTCCTGACGATGGCGAGAAACTCGACGGCGGTGTCGATAGCGACGTCGGCCTCTCTTCGGCTGTGCGACGTGGAGCGACCCTTGAAGGGTTCCTGCGGCTTCCACTTGAGCCGCACGCAATGGGACCCGTACCCCTGGGTCAGCGGCGTCGAAGAGGGCTCGTCGGCGGAGGCGGCGGGCTTGACACCCGGCGACTGTGTCCTGGAGGTCAACGGGGCGGATGTGCTGGGGGAGAAAATCAGTCAAGTGGCTGACAGAGTTCGAGAGAAGAAACACGTCGTGAGTCTACTGGTTTGGAACGCGGGTTCGAGCCCCTGCACAACTAATAATAATGTGAGTATTGTTAAATTGTTCATTTTATAAACGAGTCCAAATAACATGCACATGTTCTACCAATTATATTCTTGAGGTGAAGCCAATGGCGGCGCCAGAAAAAATATTAGGGTGGCAGAACAGGGGCAAGGTAAAAATCGAAGGGGGCAAAAATTATAACTCGACTTGCACATAATATAGGCCGGTGCATGTTGACTGGGGGTCAAGCGGGGTGACTAAGCATTTTCTAAGGGGGGGGGGGGGCAGTTCCTCCCCATCCCCCGTAGCGGGTAAAGCTAATTGTCATGGGGTATATCTTCAATGCAACTGACGGCTTCATCTTTCTATTTTATATAGCAAATTTATAGAAGCGCTCGGGCTCGCTCTCAAAGAGTCGGCTTCGTGGTTTTCCTTCCTGTTCCTGGTAATTTTTATTTCATATCAGAATTTGCACTTCCACTTCAATTATAAAGATTTACGACATATCGTAGAATGATGAAAAGGTGTACTATTCTCTTTTGTTTACAATGAAATATGAGTGTCGACTGAGGCGTTTAGTATTCTTGGTGTAAGTAGGGCGCACATGAACTTGAACAATCGGTGATGTCATCTCTAGACTAACATCCGAAGAAAGTTGTAAGAAAGTGATTTCGGAATTGTATAGAGCATTAAGATGCAATCATAAAAGTGACAGAACTACGAGGTTGCGAACCAGAAAAATACAAGCCTTGCCCAGAGAATAATGTAACAATACCGCAAAGATACGTTCAAAACCTTCGACTGGAATCCAATTAAATATTACATTTTCTCCATTGTTTTAGAAAAATTACTTGTGACCATGCTTTTGACATTGAGAGTGTCGAGTCCACTCCTCTTGATTCAACTAGGATTTTATAGATGTGTATCATTGCAATAATTCGCTTTGAGCCCGAGGCGGGTTTGTTACGTTCTAAGGTCAAACGTTATGGGACTAGTTTTAGAGAAGCTTAAGTGCTAAACGACTCGTCTGTCTACCTTGAATATCCACTCGTAATACAGGTATGTGCAGGTACCCTTCTAGGATGATGTGACTTCCAAACTTCCTAGCACAATTATCATTAGCAGCCAGACCAGAAGTCATTACAGGGCAATGATATTTCACGATCACGTAACGAAGGTGGATTGCCTAGAGATCTTGTTTTGGTGGCCATCAAATTTTAACTCTAATTTAGAATTAATGAACGTTTCCTTTCGCTTCGGAAATAGATTTCTATGAATCAATGATACTCGGGGCAATCAGGAACTAACAGTTTAGTCGGGTTCTTTGGCTTGTTATTATAATCAATTCTTCGTTTTCACATGCAATTAAGTAGTATAAGACGAGGTAGCGATATTATTAATTAAAAATCTCGTTGAAAAGGAAATAAAGTGACACAATAAACACGAATCATTAGCTGACTTGCGAATAATTCATCCCATGGATGACCCATAGAGGAGCGCGCAAATAGTAGCATGTGAGAATGTTATTTTTGTTGAATTTCTCCGATCGTCGCCCTCACTATAAAAGTGATATCTTTTTCTCTCCAGCTCGTCAACACTGGACCCACACCGCTGAGCCTCCAACGGCTCTCCAGCTGCCTCCAGAGCGTGTTCCAGCTTCTGGAGTGCCCCGTGTGCCTGGACGCCGTCTCGCCTCCCGCCGCACAGTGTTGCAACGGACACGTGCTATGTCCGCGATGTCGGTCGCGTGCCGACAAGTGTCCGGTGTGTCGCGTGACCTTGGGACCGAGAGGGCGATGTCTCCTCGCCGACAAACTGCACGTCCTCTTGACGGGAACGTTCGCCAGTGCTGCAGAACTAGGGAAACCTCCGACGCGTCCATTCCGTCAACTCAAATCACGACTCGATCTTCCTAAAGCGTCGTCTGTGGAGAACATGACTTCGTTTCATCGCACTAGTCCAATTCGAGCTCGTTCATTATCTACTGGTCAAATTTCTGCTAACAACTCATTAGACAAGAGTAAACATGTCCCAGAATCACTATTTAACTGCCCTTACGGCTTCGAATGTAGCGCAATCGTTCCCAGCAGAAATCTGATGTCCCATCTTCAAGAACACCACGACGGACCGATTATCCAATACTACTTGAAATCAACCCCCACCTTGATATGTCTCCCCCCTCTGAAGTCCCAGAGTTTGATCTCTTTGACAAGTCAAGAGCAAGATGTATTCTACTTGAAAGTGATGGACAACACTCATGTCTGGCTTTGGATGGTGGGAGACGCCAGTCAGGCGCGCCGACGAAGGTTCAAGGTCAACACGAACAATGGTAAGACTCAAGAGGGTGGTGTTTTCTCGTTGACAACCCCCTGGCATGAAGTTGTCCGAAACGCAAGGTGCTTGAAAGTCGACGTCACAACGGAAAATGAGATGACAGTCGAGATTTGTGCCGTGGAATCTTCCAAAGCATTGCAATAACTGACACATGTGATTTAATTCAAACCTATTCTGCACTGTAATAAATTATGTTTAAAGCATGGAAATGTGTTATCTAAATGATGTAATGTCAGTGAAGATGCGGTGCGGTGCGGTGTGGATCTTGTCGAGAGGCGGAATCAGGAAGAGCGTCGCAACACTAGAAGCGAGACGGAGAAAGTAGAGTAATTATTACCACTTCTCGGAGAAAGTCTCCTCATCGCGTTGTACATAGTAATTAAAACTCTTAATTCCTGTCATTATCAAGTTACATGATGATGATACAATTCAATTGGTCAGTAACACAACCCTATTATTGAGGCTATTACAGCAGGAAAGTGATGAAATATAATAGCCAGTGCTGTAACCTGGTATTAAAGTGTCTGCATACGAAGTGTCATGACTTATTGTTTATCTCATTCCTCAATGTGGCAATGTGTTGACTGTTGCCTATGCTATGCAGAGTCCGTGTGACTATAATAGCATCATGATTCATTAATCATTGATCATTGATCAAGTGAGGTCGGCGGAATTGCTGGCCGAATGTATAGGTAGGCTGGCACCTGTTTAGTCACTCTGTAAATTAAATGCTCGTGGACAAACAAATACCTACCTAGGTATTGATTAAAGTTGTGATTAATTATTTTTTTACAATTACTGAAAATAAAATGTATATATTTCAATAATATCTACTCTTTCATCTAGTGGAGCGGTCGCTCCACCCAGCCAAGTCGTACCGTACACTCACAGTCACTCAACATACCGTAAATGCCTAATAAACCGAGGAGCAGACCAAACACTTTTACTGTAAGCAACAACATGGCATTTTCGGCCTACTGGATCATAAAATTGGAAAATCTCACATTGTTGTGAAATATCTTAATTTCGAGCTATGGCCCACCCCACTCCATATACTAAATTTGGGAACAATAGGTTATGCCATTTGAGTGCTAGAGGGCCGTGAAAACAGTGAAATTACACCCCTTTTAAAACCTATCTGATGATATCAGGAAACACCGCTATCACCGCCACAGCCTAAACGGCTTAGCCGATCGATCTGAAATTTTTACCACATGTGCACTTTTGGCGTCTGAGGTGCCTTTTTATAAATCAAACCGGTAGTCGCCATTTTGAAACCGGAAGTGACGTCATATCTCAAAAACGGCTTAACCGATCGGAACGAAATTTGCGCCAATCGATTCAGACGGTCCTCTTATGAAATAACAATAGTTAAATTAAAGTTTTCTAATTACTGAAACCGGAAATGACGTCATAGTTTAGAGAAATCTGCTTAAATTCACTTCCCTTTATATAAAAACCAACTATATATTCAGAAGGCTTATAATGAAATATTAGTATTTATATACATATTAATACCTACAATGTGTAAGAGCTTTCAGCCGCCATTTTGAAAACCGGAAGTGATGCCATATCTCGAAAACGGCTGGACCTATTGGAACGATGCTTTCGCAATTCTTCATGGCATATCACTTTAAGTTTAAATTTAGCTCCAAACAATATTTTTTTAGTAACTAATTCGGAAATGGCGTATTTTTTTAAAGGAATTAGCCATTGTTGCCCTAATAAGTTTTACAAATTGTGTAAATAAACTAAAAAAATAAGTGATATCCCCATAAAAAAAACACTCCGTGTAAAAAAACAGCCAAGTCTCTTCAACTAAAAAAAAAATTCTGAAATCTAAAAATTCTGCACTGAAACGTAGTGATATCAAAAAATGAGCCAAGTCAAAACTTTATTTGAAAATTAAAAAATACTTGGCGCATCGTTTTTTTAGGGCATTGTAGGTATAGGTACTATAAGTATATGTATTTATATCTAGCCTATACTTCTAAGCTATTTATATACACGATGCGCCAAGTATTTTTTAATTTTCAAATAAAGTTTTGACTTGGCTCATTTTTTGATATCACTACGTTTCAGTGCAGAATTTTTAGATTTCATAATTTTTTTTTTAGTTGAAGAGACTTGGCTGTTTTTTTACACGGAGTGTTTTTTATGGGTTTCATAGTAATGCTCTAAAAATGTACCTAATGCAATTGTTATAACTCCTGCAGTTCTGGGTAACATATTATTTTAAAAAATTGAACAGTCTAGCTGTTTCATGACAAATGATATTGTTATAAATATTTCGCTTACATTTCAAGTACACTCCTGGACACGGAAAATGGTCCGCAGTCAATTTTCACTCAACTCCTAGGCTAGTATTTATTATTTATTTAAAGTAATTTTTCGGCCCTAAACTCACACTAGCCATCCGGTCTTTGTGCCAAAAAATAACGTTAAATACTAGCCGTAGTGTCACTTGAACATTGACCACCGACCAATTTCAGTGTCCAGGAGTGTACATTATATTGAATATAATATTACTATGACAAATTTGTTGCTCGATTTGGTACATGTAGGAATTAATTACTCAACACGAGTATAACTAAAATAATTGATTTGCTCGAAGATCACTCTGCCAAGTTTTATTGCTATTGCCAAAGTTTATTGCCTCTGGATAATCAAACTGCATGCACATTTTTAGAAACCAGATTCATCCAGATAATTTCTGAAATGGTTTTAATTCTAGGGATCTTATTTGCTCTTTATCTTTTTTGATGCTCATAGTCATCCTTAATTCGTCTCAACCTTATTGGCTTATGTTAACTAAAGAAGTGTATTGTATTAATAAATTTTACTCATGGCTCAAGTAACTATTGGAACACTTTATTTGTAAAATATCTACTAAATTACTTATACCACAGCCTACTGACATCGATAAGTCAATGGGCTATCCTTTGATTCACATTTGTCACCGCCCAATGCAATTCACAGTTTGCAAAATTCCTGCAACTTTAGTACCTACCTACCTAATTTATCTACGTAATTTTTTAATGTTTACACACTTGAGAGAATGAGTGTCTGTGAAATTGAATGTTGCTGAGTTGCAGAGCAACATAATAAAATAATCATCAGTACTAAAGCGGCACAGTATGTTTCTTTGAAAATTTGTAGCAACAAGTGCAGAACACGATTCCCAATTCAGGTAATCAACCTTAATCAGTTAATCTACCCTGCTGTAAGAGCAGGGTAGTTATTATATAACTTTAAAATTCCGGATTCGGCCCGTATACGATTCACGGCCATATGGATTAACATTGCACAGAATCAAATCCGGAATTTTAAAGCTATAGATAACTCTTCAGAGCTTATTATTCCCTAACTAATGAATTGATTACCAAGAATATATCATACGGGCAGGGTGCGAATTGTTCAATTTTCAGAGGGGGGATAGGAAAAATACAAATTCAGAGAATGTTGGGAAATATAGCATATAAGGCAAAAAATACGATTGCACACGAACACAATGGGGGGTCTGGGGGGAGGGCCCCCCAGTATCATGCGGGTCCCGGGCGCATAGCCCCGGGAATTTTTAAAATTCAAGATTGAATTTGTGCATTTCTAAGCGATTTGTACACTGTTTGAAGCCCTTTTTGATCAAGACAAATGGCATTATAAAAGAGAAATTGCTTTTAATTTAAAGGGAAATCAGTATACATAGATTAAAAGTCAACATTTTACAGAGGGGGGGAAAAATCTATCCCCCCCTGGGATGCTTTATTGGGAAACAGAGCCGGGGATGAGCAAACCAGAGGGGGGGAAATCTCCCCATCACCCCCATCAATTCGCACCCTGCATACGGGTACTGTGGAGTCAACAGGAATTAGTCTTTTAAACCTCTTTCAATATTTTGATTTTTAAATTTTAATTATCATGAAACAAATAATTGGGTACATCTCTCCAAAAACCAGTGTAGATACAGTCTGGACAGTAAGAGTGAACTCTCACCAGATGGAGCCACCGTCAGTTGTTCTGCTAGGCCGAGAAAGACTTCATCGCGCGCTCACCTTTGAATGTACTCTTTCTCAGCCTAGCAGAATTCCTGACTATCAGCGCATTCTGTTGAGAGTTCAAACATACGTTGCCCCGAATATATCTCAAGCATCGACTGTTTCTGTTGTAAAAAAATATTTTACCTGTTCTTGAACAGGTACACTTGGCAAAAGAGAAAATGATCATTGAACAATTTGAATGACTGCTGGTCAGGTTATCATAATCAACGCTTGATATTATCTTTGAAATGAGAGGTCACCATGCCATCTAATATTTTTCTGTCACTGAGATTTATTCATAATAATTTTTTGTTTTGCCTAGTGTAGGTACACCCGCGGTCAGAAAAATTTACGGTAAACTTCCAAGTTGGAGTTGAATTACTGTCAGTATTTGTTGAATGGAGCAATGTATGAGGTGGTTGAATGGTTCTTGAAATCAAACCCTCCAACCCCACATGCTCAAAATCTACATTTACCTACGTGCTTTCGTCTGGATATCAAGTTTTGAAATATTATTTAGAATTTTGTCAAGTCCATATTCCACTATATACAATTCAAGTTGGACAATTTGAAATTCTAGCCAATGAAATATTGTTTTGAATGAAACTCTGAAATCCAATTGGCTTATGATTTAAATTGTCCAATATTAATTGTAGAGTGGAAATGGACTTACCTATGCAATTTGTGTGACTGCGGGTGTAGGTACTTCTAAAAAATATCACAATTTTGGTACATTTTAATAGTTTCCTTTCGGACCTAGGTATTGCAATGAATAACATTTCTGGCTTCTGAATGATGTTGAAGTTAATTAATTGAAATTTGAACTGAAGTAGGAAAGGGTAAATCTACCAATTAAATAAGTCAATAAAATCAAAACATTTCTTTTGATCACAATTGAATAGGTACGGTCTACTACTCATGATAAATAACACCCTTATTTCATTGCCCAAATTAATATTGATAGCAAGATAGCAAATCAAATCGGAGCATAATTCAAATTTAATATGTATGTTGTAGAATAGAGGCAAAATTAAAAACAATTAGTTAATAACTGATGATGAACTTACTGCACTTGTGATAGAAAAGACTTGAGAATGTAGTTAAACATCATCCGTTGCTTCTAAAACTGCTCCACTGTATGCAAGATCCCAGTACTGTTCCACCGTATGCTTCTTGAACTGTTCCCGCGCAAGTTTCTCAGTCGCACACACTTTGAACTTCATTTCGCCAAAGTTGCGTTGTTTTGTTGTTCCTTCCCACACCAAAACGCACTTGTTTGGACAATCCTTGCCTTCCATGTCCTTGACAGTGTCCTCCTCCCACTTGATTCTGTTCAGCATAAGTCTGGAAAAATATTATTGCATAAGCATTCAGAAACTAATAATTTCACACTACATACATGAATGAAGGTTGTCAATTATTCTGTCTATGCTACAGACATGAAGTCTTAATGCACAATATGTTGTCAGTCAACATCAATATGTAGATTAGAGGTTCATAAATAAAGAGCAAAATCTTGGATGAGATGTGGTTCCTAAAACTTGGAAAACATCCAGGTACAAAGTATCACAGTAAATATATTACTTTGTTTCTCATTACCGTTTGTATTTCTTCTGTTGTTTGACACCTCCCTCCACAACAATAACGTTGCAGTCTCTGAAGAGTATCACCATGCCAGTCATGAAGAGTTGCTTGGCATTTGTCTCAACTTTAAACTTCTTTGATGCATTGGTCAACTCTTTCACTCTGGAAAAGGATATCTTCATATATTAAACAACATTCGCTGAAAGTTATTCAAACCATATTAAGTGAAATAAATGTATGTATCTCTCTATGTTCTGTCAACCTATAGCGTGTGTTGTAGGTAATTGGTGAATGGAAATAAATGGTTTAAAAAATCTTTGAAGTATTACAGACCAGTAGGACATATGACCTACATATGAGAGACCTACAGACATAGCATAATATGAGCAGTTCAAAACGAGCACTGAATTATTGAGCGAGAGAAGCGAGAGTCTCCTTTTGGCTCTTTTAGCACGGACCTGTTTTTTTTGTTTGTTTTTTTTCTGTTACTGACGATATACAAGTTACAGTTTTTCTTTGATCAAGCTGAAATTTTGCACACATGTACTGACCATTTCTGAAATTTTTTTTTTTTGAAATCCCCTGATTGGTTCAAATTTTAAAAAAATTATCTTTCGATTGGTTTGTTTGATCAATTTGAAATTTTGACAAGTCATTGCCACTAACATTTTACCCAATCAAACAAAGTTTTAGCCAAATCCTCCCATTAGTTAAAATTTAAAACATCTTTACTGTGATTTTTGAAATTTCAACTAGAACCGTTTGACCGATCAACTTAAAACTTTGCATGGTCATTGGGACCAACATTATCCGTGTTTTTGACAATTTTCACTTTTCAGACATATCTGTGGTTAAATCCAGAAGTTATTGACATTTTACGGACATTTTGCTTGTTGCTATGGATCACGGCAACATTGACGCCTCAGTTCCAATGTTCCAAGGTAGTTAGAACAGAAACTTTCAAACGCATAATTATGACACTTATAATCAACAGATTGATCTGATATTGTGTACACACACTTATATCATATGAGTGGTCCCAGGTACCTATATTTTTGGAACAAGATCCTGTGATTTTTGAAAATTAACAAGGAACCATTCAATCATAAAGGTTCAATCGATCGACTTAAAACTTTGTATGGTTATTGGGACCAATATTTTTGGAATTTTTGAAGATTTTCAATTTCATACAAGATTTCGGTTCGAGGTGTTGCGCATTTCCGTGCTCGCTCATCAACGCGTTACTCAGAGCGTTTTCCTAGTATACAATATTAAATATTTATTACAACATTGCCAAGAATTACGCTATTCAACCAATACTAGGAATATGCTCAGTGAAACGCGTTGATGAGGGAGCATGTACTTGCAGAACCCCCAGCCAAACACAATGCACGATACGACACAATACGATTTTCTTTGCAACTTTCCAATCTCCATATAAATGCTCTGGCTAACAGATCCATTGTGTCGTGAATTTCCTACCTATGTAAATTTTCTAGAAATTTCTTTTGACAACCAATACTAAACTCTTAAAATAACAATAAATACTTGACTGATTAGGCCCAAGTAGAGGTCTCCGATAGATATCTGAATTAATATGCTTAATAGATCATTTCCTTGTGCACCATATAAATGCAAGAAAAAGTGGGGTAGCCAAACTAATTTCCAAGATATACCTAGAGGTAACACTTTATAAATTTGAGTTAGCCCCATCTTTAACATAACAAGTCGAAAAAACACAGTAATTTTCCTAGTAAATACTAAATATTAGATTTAAACTATTTTCCGCCGATAGATATTTTCAAAAAACTAATTAGTATTATTGTGTGTTTTGGAAATAAAGGTATTTATTCAGATTTTTATATATAGGACACCTACCCGTACGTTTTAAAAAGTTAGACGCCCTATTCTAAATAATTTTCCTATTAGGTACCTCCTGTGTTGACATCATCATCCCTCCTTAAAATGTGTAGAATTTAAGATAATGTTGGTCTTGATCACCATGCAAAATTTGAACTAAATCCGAACATATTTATTTTCGACCAATCAGAAGATATTATTTAAACTTAATCCAATTGGAAGATTTGCCTGTAACTTTGTAGGATTTGAGACAATGTAGGTCGCAATGACTTAGCAAAATTTCAAATTGATCGGATTGGAACAACCCATTGGAAGATAATTTTTTTAAATTTGAACCAATCAGCGGATTTCAAACAAATTAGGGTCTGCAACGCCCAGAGATGGTCCGTGGACCGTACACGTGTGCAAAATTTCAGCTCGATCGAAAAAAAACTGTAACCTGTATAGCGGCAGTAACAGAAAAAAACAAAAAAAAACGAGGTCCGTGCCAAAAGGAGTCGCTCGCTCAAAAATTGAGGAAATAATCCATTTGTTTTCCAATGAATGATCACCCTCATGCTCAAAAGAATTTTGAGATGTACCTATTGATGCAAGTACGCAGTCTACTGGATTCCGTCCATAACATTTTAGAGTGTGGTTTGGTAGAGTTGAGGACTGACATTTGCAGACACCTAACACTTAACTTCTTTTGAGCATGAGGCTGTAATGCTTTACACATTTAAATATGGAGGTAAAATTGAAAAGTGATTATTACCTAAAGTTATAGGTATGTAATGCAACCAATTGGTAACTAATGCATGCAGCAAAGTAGCGTGAGCAATTTATGATTATAGCTACTTTTCTCACCTGTAGATCGCAATGTTTACACCAAGTGTTGTGTCCTCCTTGATCTTCCGCACCTTCTTCTCCTTACGTTGCTCGGTGGTGAGTCTCCTGGCCGCGTTTGCCTCCTCGTGAGCCTTTTGTCGCTTAGCCATCTGCTCTCGAACATGCGCCTCGATCTTGGTTGGATCTTGCACTGCTTCTGTGCCGAGCACTCGCATTAAGTTGGAAATCCGAAGCTTGGGCTCGGGAGCCGGTTCGAGTCCCAACCGGATCTTCTCCTGCTCCTCCTTCCACGCTTCCCGTCGGTTCTGTCGACGCAGCTTCTTGCGCTCTTTGCTGGTCAGGAACACTGGCATGTAGATTGGTTTTAGTGGGTCAGCTGAAACATGCAATTATACCATTTGTAGCATTTGCTTTTCCAGCTGGATCACTAATGCAATTAAACAATCTTGCAAATCTTGCAAGGACACATTTGTAAAAAATCTTGCAAAATTTTTATTACTAAAACATACATTATAATATAATGTAGGTCGGGTCAGGTAGGACCAACTTTGGATTGGATAAAGTTAACTATCGATGGTTAGGGGAAATGAGTGAATCTTATTGGCTGTGGAATTCGCGCCAGCTTGATTCATTGGTTAACTGCCCACTAACTATTGATAGTTAGCTAATCCAAAGTTGGTCCTACCCGACCTAAGACTTGTTGAAAACAGTTAATTAAATATTGATTTGATTCTCAATTAATATCCTAAATTGCTCAGATAACAAGTGACTAGTGTAGGTAATCAATATTACTTACTAGGAGGCCTCATTTGTGTTGGATGCTCGACAAGATTCGTTAACGAAGACGCCTTCAAAGGAACGCTGCCTTCTTCCACATGGACTCTGTAAAAACAAAATAATACTAAACCAACCAGTTAGTATTCCCACCAGAGTTACATAATACCTATAATACTAGTTCTTGATCAGTTTCTCAAGGCATGATGAATTCATAAAATTACGTTGGTAATTCTAATTTCTAATGGCTCTGAAGTAAACTTAACAGCACTTTTTACCTACAATAAAATCTCTTAAGAAAAATAAAATAGCTTGAACAGTTCAGAAAGCTCAATTTATGACAGACTCTGGTTCTGAGCGCATTTTTAATAGATTTCACATGATTCACTCCAGCCTACTGCACCTTTCTCTAATCACCCTATCAAAAGAAAATAAACTCACAAGTCGTCAGCCAGTATGACAGAGTCCCACCACTCGACGTCGGGAATCTCATCGTCAGCCAGCTCAGCCTTGGGAGCGATGAGAGCAAGCTTGGTCGCTGACGATATTCCGGTCTTCCGAGCAATCTGCGAGATCTCGTTCTGCAGCTTCTCTAGTTGAGCCTACAACACACCAATAGAGCGCCTTATGCAGTTTCTTTGTCTGGCTGGCCAGATCTGTGGCAGTAAGCATCGGCTAGCTGGTCACAACAATTTTTTGGCTACTTGTATTTATGAATTATAATTCAATAAAGGTTCTACCTCTAGGCTCTCTACCTACATCTACCAAATGTGGTTTAGGTGTCATTTTATTCTGCTGAACTTTTGGAATTAATAAAATTGTCATGAAGTATGAGACTGAGAAATATAGCGTTTACTGATCGCTTGGTGCAAAAGAAGGTACCTACCGAATAAGGTAGTATTTCTGAAGAAAATACTACAACATACCTACTACCTAGAACTACACGATGTAATATAAACATTAATTACTTACAATGTAGAAACATTTTTCAACAGGAGTAGGTAGGTAAATATTTGTCGAATAAAGATTAATACAAATTAAAAACCTATGGCTATATTACGTGTGAACTAAAATTGTTTTGACCAGTAGACTCTCATTTCTGTTCCTCTCAGTCTAGGCCAGTAAATGATCATGTAGAATTATTTACTACATAAGAAACACTGAACATGAATGCATGTCGAAGTCATGCAAACGCCACATCTCGTACAATACCTCGATCCTGAGAGAGACAATCAGCGAATGGGATCTGTAATCTATGTTGGATCGGTAGAACATACCTTCATTCTCATTCTGTCGGCCAACTGCTGAAACTTGCCTGGTTCATGGAACCGGAGCGTCCGCTTGTTCCGCACGGAAGATTTCACACCGATACGGTTGTCAAAGAAATGTGTGTCGGCAAGATCTTCCACAACTTTTTCTTGAAGCTGTTGACGGAATTCCTCACGCTTTTTGGCCCGGATGTTAGCCTACATAGAACAAACCAAAACACAATTAAACAAAGAGTTTTCATCAAACAATTTAGTAAAGCCAATGATTAGGTAACCAAATGTGCTCAATAAGAGAAAAGAGTTAGTACACTACCTACTACTTTTAGTGGAAAATAAGATGTATACCTTCAGTGTAGGAACAAGCTGAGTGAGCTGAACTTCTTTGCCAGATATGTCTACTGTTCGGCCAGCATCATCCAGGATCAGAGGCGTGGGTTTATCTTGTGCAGACACTGGCTTAGTTGGAGGAAAAGACAGCATACCAGTTGAAAGTTTGGACTTAATCTGAGCCTATAAAAACAAAATTGTTAACATTATAAATGTGACATAAATTAGGTACCTAGATGTTTCACAAAGAGATTTTTAGTACTAAATAATTCGTGTCAGTTTATTGTAACGATACAATCACTAAATTCTCCTATTTTACTTGGCGCAAGTTACCTGTAATTGAGATATCTTTCTAGCTTTGTCTGCATCACTTCTTTGTAAAAGTCCTGGAATCGCTTGCGGTATTCCAAACATTCCCAAGTTTACAGGTTTGGGTTTAGGTGGCTCTTCAACCTGTACCGGAACGGGGCGAACCGGAGGAATGTCATTTACTCGAAGAGCGCTTAAAGCACGCTTCCGTTCCTCAATCATTTTCTGAGCATTTGCCATCATATCTTTGATTTGAATTGCAGTTAATTGGCCTGGACTAGGAGTGTTCTCTGTAGGCTCTGGAATTAGCATACTGGCATCAAATTCTATCTTCATGCTGGTCTTTAATTTTGATTTCTTAGCATCATCTTTATCGTCTTGTTTAATTTCATTGTCATGGTGTCGCTTTCTAGAAGACTTTTGCGTTGTCTTCAAATCTTCAGCCAATTCAAATATTTTATCAGTTAGTCTCGAAGCTTTTTTTTCGTCCAGTAAAGCCGCAAGTTTATCTACAGGAAGAAACATGTTAGCTTAAACACGGAACACACTCTCAAGTCTAGATGAAAAGCAGAGTGAAGAATGCTCTCTCATTGACTATCTGTAACATATCCGTTGGCACTTGCCTCTGCTATTCGGTCATGATCGAAACAGCAGAGAGTAAGTGATACTGTGTCCCGTGTTATAGGTAGTCCAATAAAATAGGTAAATAAAGTTTTCAAAAAGTGGTAACAGGTGTACAAGTAAATTCATTGAAAAAAACGAGTGTAGATACTAGATAGGTAGGGTCAGTGTCCCAGTTCTCGTCACCCTTACCTAATATCGCCAAATGATAGCATGGGGCTATAGTCAGCGTAGCCTTGAGAAACGCAAGCCATGAATGGAAAGTGTACAATGGCGACTTAATTTGTTTAACAATAATATTGTGACAACACTTCTTTTGTAAATTTCGCTTCCATCGTATTGACTGGTGGTTTAAACCCGGTCACTTTGGCTAAGGGGGGAGCACTCAAGCAAGAATAATCCGTTATTGATACATTTGTAAGTACTTTATCTTATTCGATTTTTATATTTTTGACTGTGAATAGGAAATCTTTGCTGAATATAAATACAAATCATTTTTTGATTCATGAGTTTAAGTGCATAATTGAATTAAAATCCAATAAAATGCTGAGATGAAAACAATCAATGTGACAGTTGAACTCATTCAATTACTGTCCGATTTCCACAAATTAAAAAACGATTTCTATCTATGTTCAACAAGGAATTGTAATATCAAATAATAAATATGAAAATCGTGCTTTATAAATAAGTTGCAAAATAATAAGATTCGGATCATTTGCTTCTCTGCACACAAACTTCCGCTTTTGTAGCCCAGGTTGGCAATAATTTCCTGTCGATTCTACCTGGAACCTGTCTGGCCAGCTCCCTCCCTTCTGGACAGGAAATTACTGCAAACCTGGCCTAAGATTAGAGGTTTGTGTTCAATGGAGCAAATGATCAGAATCTTATTATTTTGCAACTTATTTATAAAGCACGATTTTCATATTTATTATTGGATTTAACAATTCCTTGTTGAACATAGATAGAAATCGTTTTTTAATTTGTGGAAATCGGACAGTAATTGAATGAGTTCAACTGTCACATTGATTGTTTTCATCTCAGCATTTTATTGGATTTTAATTCAATTATGCCCAATAAAAAAATTGTTTGCAATTGATTTGCAAAGATTTCCTAATCACAGTCAAAAATATAAAAATCGAATAAGATAAAGTACTTACAAATGTATCAATAACGGATTATTCTTGCTTGAGTGCTCCCCCCTTAGCCAAAGTGACCGGGTTTAAACCACCAGTCAATACGATGGAAGCGAAATTTACAAAAGAAGTGTTGTCACAATATTATTGTTGAACAAATTAAGTCGCCATTGTACACTTTCCATTCATGGCTTGCGTTTCTCAAGGCTACGCTGACTATAGTTAGGACCGTGAAATAACCCGTAGTAGCACCGACCTTGAGCTCAGCACCATTGTAGCACCAACGTTTGGCGGTATTAGGTAAGGGTCCTGCACAATTGAGCAGAAACTAATTTTTAAAATGACTGTTTGTGAAATCATTGACTACCAAATACTGTACAGGGATATGCATCTCCTATACCTGTACCATTGTATTCCGTGGACCCAGCATTGTCCCGCAATTGAACTATGACGTCATACAGTTACCATGGCAACAGCAATGGTTACGTCATTCTTGCCATTCGACACTTATGGGTGTTACTATTTCTGATTATTTGATTTGTAATAGCCAATAAATGAGATTTCAGCTATCAGTAAACTCTTTCTAATACATCTGAAAATACTTATAAGCACAGGTTCATTACACTAATGTGCTCAGGTGAGATGAAGTTACGTATCAATTCCAGCATTGCTTCCAGGTTGTCAAATTTGGTCTTGCTATTTCAGCTTATTTCTGTTACATGTCCAGTAAATGATCTACTATTCATATTGGGTTATTCTTACAACATGGAAGAATTTACTGATCACAAGTTCAATTATCGTTGTGCCTTTGGTTAAAAGTAGTGTGACGAACAGTGTGACCCTGCGTCAGTGAGTGACTACCAAATCATCAACCTGTCAGCTACACTAACCTTGAAGTTTATGATTTCGAGGTATGTAGCTTGTTTCTGTACACTAGTAAAACCACTGACTCCACTGAAAATGCTTTCATTAACATTAATATCGTCTTCAAACAATTTGATCACTAACAATTATCTCGGCAGAAAAACTCCCACTAAATAGCCGCTTCATGGGGGATTTCTTGTCGGACGCCATTTTAACTCGAGAGCGCTTGCGATTTTCGAGATATATCGAATCAATACCAGGGTCGATAGGTACGCGGCGCCTTTGATGACTACCGTTCATCCGAGTCTCAAGGATCACTTGCCTATCCCAAACAGTATTGGTAATCAATGGTGAAATGTCACAACTTTGCTCCATGTGATAAATTAGACCTTGAAGATTTATGTCTGATAGGTCATTGCTAGCAGGGTGAGCTCAGAAAAGTTATTTTACAGTTTAAATTAGCAAAAACCCACTGCCTCTAATCTCGCCCAATTGAGAAATTCAAAGTTAAAGTGGTAGAGTACGTGGTTAATGGTAATAGAGTATTAATGGTGGTAGAGATTAGGGACGTGGACGAGATCTGGGACGCTGACGTAGGTTACCTAATTAGGTCCTAGTACTTACTTGTTGTCTTTCTTTTGTCGTAACCGGAAGCAAGACAATTTAATGCAGCAGTTACCAGAGAAGGTTCGCTAAAACCTAAGAACTTATATACGGTCTTATCAACAATCGGTTTTATGTCTTCGACATCCTTTTTTGAAAATGTAGCCGACATGATCTAATCTTCAGTGTTGGTGTACGATTCCTAGTGTGTTAAAATAGGTTCTGCTTCAATAGTCCTAGTACTGAAAGAAAAAAAACAATTGATTAGTTAAATACAATGCAAACAGATTATACCTACATTATTCATTATTTACCTAGGTAGGTATTTTGAAGCTCTTTGAAATTAATAATGGCAGACAAACTTGGTGATCCTAACCTCCAAGAGAGGTACTTGAGCAATTCCTCTCCATAAATAAGTTAGAATACATCGTATTTACTGAAGAACGAGAATATTAGGTCATGACTTAGGTAGCATGTTAGTTACTCACCCAATATTTGCTATTATAATATTCAAAACGCTGAAAAACTTTCAAAATCGTGTACAAACGTAGTCGGGGTGCCTGCTTAAATCACCACCGCCTTTGAATTGTTTGAATTTAAAACGAGTTGTTGTTCTATAGAAGGCTATGAAAACTAGACTTTCAATTGGCTCCCGAAACTGCCCGTCAATTTTAAAAACAATGAATGGTTCGATTTTCTGATATTTTGTTGGTGCTGCTTCGTATAAAAAAATATATTTTAAGATCAGGATGGTCGATGTTTTATACATCCATACCTTGACAAAAGATGGCATTTATCTGCTCCTCAAGCTTCTGACAGTAAGAAAAAATGTTACCAAGGATTTTCCACTTTTTAAATTTTAGGTTGAATTGATTGCTTATTTCCATTAATATTACATTTTACATGTTATATTTCCTTATCCTCTTGAAAAACACTTTTTAAAATTATGAGGATGTTATGGAAATACTTTGATGTCTGGTTAGTGGTCAGTGGTAAATAATCCATGCCATGGATGAATTGCCCCTTCTTATTTCACGCCTATTCAGTTCCAACTTGTTTGTCTCTAGCTAGAAGAGGAGACTTGGCTGATGTAATTACACAGAGTGATTTTATGGGAATCAATATTAAATTATTATCATAATGGATTTTTTTTTTTTTTGAAATTGCTCTATTTTAGTGTACGCCGTTTATTTGTATAACAAACTCTATACTTACCTTTTCAACTAATTTCATCTAACTATTGCTTTTTAAATTTTAAACTGATTTTTTTATTTTTTTCGTGATTTTATTATTTCTTTTTGTGGTTCATTACTATTAAATGATTATTGTGCTTCATGTTATTTGATTTTTATGGGATTTTTTAATTTGTGTAAATTTAAATTTTTAAATTTTTAAACGGTTATATAGGTATTGATTAATTGTAGTTGTTCATCCATAGTTAATTCACTACACACTCTGTAAAACATCTCTCAATCAAGGGAGAGGGACGAGGATCCAGCTGTTTGATTAAAGATTCACAAGTTCAATAATTTAATGAAACCTCAAGTAAATAATGTTTTAATAAATATGAAGATCATCATTGCAGACTGTAGTAGTAAATTCCCCAAACACAGAAACAACAATGTATTTTTCATTTACCATTTACGTGCATTCCGTTTCCTGACGTGGGTGAATTGACGGAATGAAACGCTATCGATCTAGCTGCCAAGTGGCGCCTGCGTTCCATCTTCCCCTAGAATGTAGGCTACATCGTATTGATTCGCGTCGAGGACCGCGAAGTGGAGGTGCCATTGTGAACAAGTCGCCAGTGATCCGGCTCCAGGATGGAAGATAACTACGAACAACAGCAATACAACGTGCCCATGCACCAGCAAGGGGTGAGACCGATGGTCAATCCAGACGAACTTGGAGAAGTGGATCCGACCAAATATCCACAACCCAAGGAATCCACCCACAAGATCCGAGGTAGATCCGACTTTTTGGAGATGTTGTGCGGCTCTGTGGATCAAGAACTCCTTACCGTGAAGACTTTCTACTTCTTCTTCTACTCTGCCTTTGGTTCTCTGTTTCCTCTGATGGGAGTCTACTTCAAGCAGATGGGGATGAACGCAGGGCAATGCGGTCTCCTCATAGGATCGCGGCCGTTCGTGGAGTTCATGTCGGCACCGTTCTGGGGGAGCCTCGCCGATAGGTCAGTACTTTTGCGTGCAATCACTTTCAATTGTCGTGATGATGACGTTTGAATGGGCAAATAATGATACATTGCGGACTCAACAACACGTCATGGTTGTGTGACATTCACTTTCGTTGAGGGGTGTTGAGGTAATGGCGACGATCGGGTACAACTTCCTTTTGCGCTGTTCTGGCATTAGAACATTGCAAGCAAATTTCATTATTATTACTTACTAGTAGATTTGCACGAAGGGTTGTAAAACTCACCTTTTATTTCAGGGTTGAAATTTATATTATAGAGATCACAGTCTTCTAAGTTAAAATCGCGTCTCCAAAACTCTGAATATGAAAGTTTGCAAACCCCGCGTGCATGACGGGCGTGATTTTGTGTGAAATATTAGTAAGATAATATCGCTCGCGGCAGTCATTGGGCTTACCCTTGATGACGAGATAAAACTAATAGTTCAGTCTGCGATGAAAAGAGACGAAAACCAAATCAGTCTCTTAAAAAATCGAAACCTGTTGCATATTTTACAGGTAGTAAAAATTGTACTACGTATGTACTGTACTCGTCACATGTTCCGTGAAACCTTTGCATGTTTACTACATGAACGTACGTACCTACTTATTAAATATTCAAATATGAAACCACGCGAGTATTAATTCATGGTAAAACAAAAAGAATTGGAATAATGCCACATGTAGTAATCATTCATGACGTATCCAAATCAATATACGTAGGTAATATTGAAAAATATTTTCGGAACTTTTAGCAAATACATTTTTAAAAAGTATTGAGTGTGCAGCGCTTTTCTCAACTTGTAATCTTTTATTACCTACTTTTATACACTCATTCATTCATACTTTCATTATTACAATCATCCGATAAAAGAGTCATAACGAAAGCTGGATTTTTATTTTTGTTTCGTGTTTTTTTACGATCAGCAGCAGTTCAGCCAGGTGACAAAATAAACAACAAATGCAAAAAATTTCCAAATCACCTCATATCATATTATTGTTACCTACGATGTAGAAACTCATAATTTGTTCATCTTTAAATAGGTAATATTGGATATTTCATTGTCGTAATCTCCAAAGATTACTAAATTAGTAAAGACCAAAGAAAAATACATTTTTCCTACACATCACATCAGAAATCCCTTTTCGATAAGTAGACAGCAGCATTTCTCAGAAACAGGAAATGTTCTATGACTGCAGGCCCTTCAATTGAATATTGCCAATTTTGAACAAATTACTAATAGGTATGGAGTTAGGGTAAACATCATTATTTTGAAATTGATAAGTAGGTAGTTCTTTTTTAATTGTGTTCTCTTTATAAAAAAAAAAATAATAATTATATTTAGGTATTCTTTATTGTTCTTGTTTAAAAACTCAAGTATTATTAATATTATTAAATAAAAATGGGAAATCATTATGTATGAAAGTGTTTTGTTTGGTAAACAAAATATTTGTTGACTGACTTAAACTTCTCATGTGTGCAGATGGCAGAAGGGCAAAATTCTGCTACTTGTGTCGCTGTCTGCCTGGATAATCTTCACACTGCCACTGGGCTTCATCCAGCCACCGGCCGCAGCGTGCATCGAGCGCAAGAACGCCACCGAGTACGTCCTGCGCATTCCTGACCAGCCGCAACGTTTGTACAAGCGCGAGATTCCCAACACGCTCTTTCTGCTGGAAGAAGAGGATATGCCTGATGCTCCTCAAGAGCGGCTGATTCGGGTCACTCGTGGTGCAAGGCCTCACGCATCAGCTGGACAGTCACCACTGAGCGTGGGATTTGCCTCCAACTATGATCCTGCTGAGCAGAGCAACTGGGTCTCACCGTTATTCAGTTCCATCGTCTATCGGAAACCGGTACAATCTTTGGCCAAGTACTTTCTTAAAATTATCAAATAACAAATATGAGAAAGAGAGATAAATGAGTTATCACAAGAAATGCATAACTGCCTCCTGCAGGATTGATTTTGTAATACACAGAACAGAATATGTGTTAAATATGTGTACAATGTCTTATGTTTTTTATACATACTACATTTTACTTATTTGCACTTTCTTGCGCAGTGTTATGTATAGAGAGAACATGCTCAAGTTCCAACAACATGTATTTATATGTGGTGTTCAATTGCAGGATATCTCGAAAGCTTTCTTTCTGCTCCTTCTTCTGGTGGTTATTGGCGAGTTCTTCAGTGCCCCTGCCATCACACTTGCTGACTCCGCAGTGATAACACTGCTCGGTGAAGACGCAGATCGCTACGGTCACCAGCGTATGTTCGGCTCCCTTGGTTGGGGTCTGGCCATGTTCTTCGTTGGTATTGCACTCGACCACTCGACAGCATTCCCTGACCATCCGTGTGGCCCGGACGCTCGTGAGAAGAACTACACAATCTGTTTTGCCACATTCTCCGTACTGATGGGCGCTGCTCTCATCACTGCTACACAGATCAACTTCCGTTACGATTTTCCCAACGAGCCAGAGGGGCCGGTAGTCATCGAGAAGACACCACAGATGACTCACGAGGATGCAATGCAGCAACAACTGGCTCAACAGTTGGATCTGCCATCGCTAGCTCAAACCAACAGCATTCCATCACAGCAGGCGCAAACAAATCCCACACTCGTGGGAAAGGTGAGGTGCATAATCATATCCACAAAAAATATGTATGACATAAATCTGCAATATTAATCCTCTCAATTCTATTTTAGACGAAAATGTTTGCAATTACAACACGTGAAATACCGGAGTGGGTAACTGTGTTGAAGCAATTTGCAAATTTGAAATGTGGGTCATTCCTGTTTGTGTCCTGGTTCATGGGCTTTGGGATTGGTCTTATCTTCACCTTCCTCTTCTGGCATCTTCAGGTAAATATATGGAAAATACTTTAAAATAAATGTGAAAATAAAAATAATGATGACAATCTAAATTAAAGAATGATATCTATAGGATTATGGTGGTTCCCCAACTCTGTTCGGAGTAGCTTCTGTGATCAATCACATCTCAGAGATATTCGCTTACTTCTTCAGCTTTCGCCTCATCAGACAGATTGGACACGTCAAGGTGAATACAGATCTTTGAACTCATACATTGTGAAAAGGTGAATACAAAATTAATTTGATTTTGATACATATTTACAGGTACTCTGCCTGGGACTCGTTGGTAATATCGTGCGATTTCTCTACATATCTTGGTTGAAAAATCCCTGGTGGGTTCTTCCCTTCGAGTTCATGCAGGGTAAATATCTTAATAGCCTAAACTTATTATTAGAAATAGATAATAATAATAATAATAATGCATAATAGTTTTCAATTATTATTATTATTATTATTATTAAGTCTATATTCTCAACAGAGCCAGGCTCCACTAGTGAGAATGTAATATAGAGAAGGGAGGAGAGGAAACCCGGTACCGGCATGTAGCCTACTCCTGACGAAAGATACCAAGGGGACCAACGGCTTAACGTCCCTTCCGAAGGACGGTGTAACATTCACAGCACGAGCCTCCACAACCCGCGCCGTCGAGAGACTGATAACAGGTGGAGGGAGGTCGTCACACTAACCCCCAAACACCCCAGTCTCTCTGACCCAACGGCAGCAACCTGGCAAGGCAGGGTTGAATGGTCACCCATCCAATCGCTGACCGCGCTCAATGTTGCTTAACCTCGGTGATCTAACGAGAACCGAGGTATCCAACACACCAGCCGTTGGATTTCTGGCATTGTTTCTGGCATTGCTGCCAAGAGTTTCAGATCTATTCAAAACCCCAAGTCAGCCTGGACGTTTCACCTCTAACTTCAAAAATTCATTTGAGATCTTCTTACAACCTACCATATATTTTCTGCCTTCTTTCTCCTCTTATACCTCCTATTAATGCATTGACTACGATGGCAAATGTGCAAATAACGCATCAATCTCCGTTTGCGCCTCAGGGATAACACATGCAGCTGTGTGGGCTGCCTGCTGCTCGTACATTGCGCACAATACACCACAGCAGCTGCGCAGCTCTGCGCAAGGCGTGCTGCAAGGTATTCATCATGGGCTGGGTAGAGGTTGCGGAGCCGTCATTGGTGGGATATTTGTAAGCTACTTTGGTAAGTGATGACTTGACCTCCTCACAAGGTATGCTCTTGGAATTGCTTTTTGCAAATAATTTGCAAATGTAATGCCTCTGTGGATTTTAGAGTTTGTCTCCAACTTGTTTCAGGAACCACCGCAACATTCAGAGGCTACGGATTCATTTGCATCCTCGTACTGGCGGCCTTTGTGTTCATCAACTTCTATCGTAAAGATGAAGGATTTGTTTCAAATATTCCAGTAACGGAAGATCCGCATCAGGTAATGCCCATCCAGATGAATTGAATATAATTTACCCTCGGGGTACCAAATTGAAATCACGTCTGCGTCCCTTTGAATGCGTCTGGTATGCATTGACCAGATTCAGCCCAAATTCATAACTGACTTAAGAATAACATGAGGCAAGATGGGGTTAAGAACAGTTACTCCCTGCCCAACGTTACTTGAATAGGCCACCACGGGAGACATAGGGCAAATGGATAATAAAATTAAAACTTCTGATATTATACGTCTGCGTATAATTATAAACAATAAAAACGCATATAATTATATTATACGTACGTGTATGTTTACACGACTAGAGATATTTCGAAACGTTTTCCTTATATTTTCTGGAATTTTTGGGACATAAAGATTCACATATTTTGCCATGTAAACTCAACTAACAAAACACACAATAATGGTTAAAAAAATGATTCTACAGGTTGCAGAAGAAACTGCGCACCTAGCTCCGCACGGAGTTCCAAGTAACCCTATACCTCGAGCGTTGTCCAGCAGCCGGTTGCACGAGTTAGCCGGGCAAGACCAGAGCTATGGTGCCACCTACCAGACCTCAGGCGGCAACTTAGACATACCCGGCCAGCAGGGGCAACAAGGAGGTATGATCTCTACTCAACTACATTGTCATTTCAAAATAGGATATAAGACGATATAAGATATGGCTTAATCTCTATGCAGGAGGCACTACAAACCCCTTCCTTCAAAACGGTGGGGGCGGAGGTTATAGCAGAAATATGGGTGTTGAGTCCGACAAAGACGGGAAGGAGGAAGACTTTATTCGACGCAACTTTCAGGTAAAAATAATTTCTATTCTAATAAGAAAATTGAAAACTAAGATCAATTTAACAGAAATATGCAAGAAAATGTTAACGCACGCAAAGAATGGCTGAACAAATATATTATTTATATTTAGGTAGTATTTTAACACTAAAATTTAACATTGCTTTTAGAATAAATATCCCATCCACGGTGCCCATCACAATGAGTCCGACAGGAAGTAGGAGTTTGATCTCCCACTTACACTAGCAACAAGTCGTAGTTTCATATTTTCCATTTCCTCCATAAATCCCTCCACAAAGCACTGTCTCCACATTAGCTCAGCATCCATCTCACACCACACATCTCACTTTCTTGCCTTCATCCATTTCATTGAATCCTCTACACCCCACATCATTAAATCATTACTACCAATTTTAAAGCTGCTATACTTATTTCTGCATTATTTGCAGCGATACAACGAGTTCTTCGCTGCTTACGAAGGTGAAAAAAATGGTCCTGGTCTAACGAGTATTCACACCCAGCAACCTATACCAGCATCAGGCCACCATTCCTATGAGTGGTGAAGATAAAATTTAATTCTTCAACCTCAAATGTTAATTGTTTAAAAGATACCTACACAGACGATTGTTGCAAAATCTCTTTCTCTAGATGTCTACATATGAATCAATTTCCCTACAAGACTCGGTATGAGTTATGACTAATGAATGTGAATAAGAAAAATAATAATATACATGTTAAAGTGTAGGATCACTTCATATCGTCATATTGTCACTTATAATCTGCAAAGTAAGCCAATGGAAAAGAAATTTTGAAGAATTGGAGTGAGAAAAAATGAGCTGGAATACACATAAATGTTTCCTGTGTATAATTCCATAGCCCTTTCATCAATATCAAATGGAGTGTACATTAAATGATAGAATTACAGCTTTTCTTGTTCAAGATTGAGAATGTGCAATAAGAATAACTAAATAGGAAATTAGGTAGGTAAGTGTATGTGAGTTTTAAATGTGCCCCACAAGAAGGAATGTGTGTTTATCGGCTACAATAGTTTGTTGATTGAACATTCTAATATAACAAAATAAAACAATGCCTAAATAACATTCTAATATGACATTAATTCAATGTAAGTAGAAAATATTTTTAGGTTTTGAGAATCTAGATTAAGGATAATGAATAATACAAGTACTCCCTATCATACCATGTATCTACAATATATGATATCAAATCATTGATGGACGACCACTGGAAAGCACGTTTTGACCTATGTAATTCCTTGCCTGTGGCTAACGAGTGCAGTGTTGAAAAACTCCATTGGTGTGTCATAAAAACTATTGATTACACTTATGAAGAACTGCAGGATATCTGCAGCTAGCACACTGGATGGTTTAGCACATAGTAAAAATGCACGCCACACAAACATAATCATAAAATGTTAAAAAATCTAAATATATTACAAAAAAGATTAGAAATATCTTTTATCCCACTATTGAACATTAAGTTCCCCTCGCCATCCCCCCTCCAAAATGATATTTGTATTGGTTCTATTCTATGGGATTTCTTTCACAGTTCATGTGAATTTTACAAGCCGATATTAAAATCCATGTGATTAGTTGAAAGAATCAATTTCTCATCATTCATTGACAGTGAATTAAGATTTTCACCGTGTCGCTGAAAATAAATTATACTAGGAAAATGCTCTTTGCAACACGTGACTAACCGAGCTTTCGCCTTGCATACCTATGAATACGAATGTCGTAGTTGAAAGAAAATTTTCTGCTCAAGAGACCTTGGAAAAACTAAGGCCAAAATAATCAATCGCATCAAAGGAGCAACAATAATTGAAAATTATTTGTAAAAATTGGAACTAATATTTTAAAACATTCATAAAATCTCAGTTAAATGTCATTAACTCTTGAGGTTCTTGATCGATTTGTCTAAAAAATTTCAAAAACTTCTATAAACCATGCAAAATTTGAAATTGATCGGTTAAACGACCCAATTTTTTATTTCAATAAATCGCAGATCTCTTTCAAAATCTATAACAGTGACCGCTCTTATCACATTAATATTAATGGTGTGCAAATGTCTGATCAATTGGTTGAGTGGTGTGACCTGAGCATTGACTACACAACAAAAATAACTGAGAAAGTGCCATAAGAGTCCCCATTACGTTTATAACAACATTTTAGAGAATATACTTTTGAAAATCGTGAGCCACTTTTCCAAAAATTTCATTAAGAAGTTATTAGCGCTTATACTTGACAGAAATCACAATTTTGTTGAATAATTTCAAATACAGCAACATTCTGAATTGAATTATTCTAATAACTTCAGATCAAACATTAAAAAAATTGACTTACGATTTTCAAAGAGCAGATCCAGGTCTGAAAAATGCGGCTTTGAGGGCAATCCTTTCCCTTAAGACCAAAACTGCAGACTGCAGGTTACAAAATGTAAGAGATTACATTGATTGTCTAAACGAAATTGAATTGTATAACTAGACTTTAGTAAATAATTTTAATATTGCTATTCAAAATGATACCATAAGCAAAACATACATATCATTCCAATCACAGTTTCTTATTGTGATCATGAAATGTTAATAGTTGGTGCATAAATAGCCCATTATTTTTATTTAGTGTTGCTTTAAAGCAAGTTGTTTATCTCCAAATTACCTACCTATGTAGTAGGTAAGTATAGGTAATATCCTAAAAATAAAATGTGACACAGCACTTGGTCACAGTTCTATTGTATAAATGTAATTATTATAGAATGCAAAGTCTTATACGAACTTTGATTCTACATGTATATACCTCCATGATTCTACATGTACTGATATTAAATTATTAATTAGAGAAAAATTTAACCTAAGTTTATTTTGTCGACTATAGATATTAGATACCTCTACCTATAGATACCTATACCTACTGTCGTTATTGTGACCAATCACGTGTTATTTAATTAAATTAGCTAATCACGAATAAAAATAAAATTTAAATAATATTTTCATTACCTATATTGGCTTGCCTTATAAGTGTTGGTATTTATATTAATTTAAATATATTAAATAACTATAACTAACTAACAATAACTAACTATATCAATTCAAAACACTATTAGGTCCTACAGGTCACCCAGGTAGCACTTTTATATTTATCTCCTTATTTTCTTTAATTTTATTTAATAACTTCCTAGGGTTATTCCCCTACGTTTTTACAAGTTCAAGTCATCTTACATTAACACTAGCACTTGCCCTTCCTCTTTGATTAAGTTTCATAATTTATGGATGAATCAATCACACGCAACACATATTTGCCCATCTAGTGCCTCAAGGAACTCCGGCTGTTTTAATTGATATAGTTAGTTATTGTTAGTTAGTTATAGTTATTTAATATATTTAAATTAATATAAATACCAACACTTATAAGGCAAGCCAATATAGGTAATGAAAATATTATTTAAATTTTATTTTTATTCGTGATGTTAGCTGCGTCCACATAGACCATTTTTGAATTATTTTTCTTATAGCCTATCATAAGTTCAGAAACGGCTCACAGCAGCAAAAATGTTCAATGTGGACCAAACCAAAGTCCCAGTAGTTTGACCCCTCCTACCATGGTCCTGGCTCTTACAAATAGCAAATGATGGGATATAAATGAGAGCTGTCAAATACCTAGTAAGAATTCCTAACTCAAACAGAGCCTTTGCAAAACATTTTTCAGTAACCACATAGGAAAAATAAGAGATGGGTTTCAACATAAAATTCATAAAGTACATTTGTTTTGATTTTGTCATGTATTTTAAACTACAAACCGTGATTTATAATTGAGCTTTTTACTTAGATTCTGTATTTGATACAGAAATCTCTAATAATAACATATTATTTAAGGTAGGTACAAAGAATTAGGTAGATAATTGAAATTATTATGTTAGCAGAAATTGCCGAATTATAAATATTGTTTGAAGAATTCTTATGCAAAACCTAGCTCTTGAAAAAGGTAAGAGAAAAAACAAAAAATATCTATATTAAATTTTTAATTGTCACTTTTTAGATAGCCATTGGTTTTGGCAAAAATTGGGGTTTTCATGTTCTCTGGCTTAATTTCAAAACAACTCATAAATTACTATATGAATAATGTAAATGCCCTTGTGGTCAGCGTAATTGAAAAAAACATATTTTTAATCAAATATGGACGTTTAACTAAAATTCGTAACTATTCTTGAGATCAAAAACAACAAAACTTTCTTTCTGTGAACATAATTAAATACTTGGATTAAAGCTTGTGTGTCCTGCCACTTTATTTTATTTCGAACAGTGAATTATGTGTGGTAAAGGGTGAAGGTTCAACTGAATACCCAAGTAAAATTTGAAAGATAGATTGTAGCCTATATTAAGTATTTATGTCAAACCATTCTAAAAGCTGCACGAAGTTTCAATGTTGTTGATACATACTACAAAATGCATTCAGTATCAACCCTGATAAAGACAATACTATAGGGAGTATAATATAATATACTTATATTGACAATGAGGACCAATGACCACCGATGAACTTAAAAGTAAACTGCCAATAGAAATAATTATATTACGTTGTTTTTAACAATGTTCAAATTTTGAGCAGAACAGCTTAATTAAATAAATTGGCATCCTATTTAATCTTTCAACTTTTGACATTGGTCCACCCACACCAGCCATCTATTGGAAATCCCTATGGGCTATCTCTTTAGCCACTCCATAGTTACTACAATATTTCATGTGCCAAGAAATTCTGCTCAAATCAAATCATAATAAATTTTTCTATGATATATTAGAAAGATTAGAGATGGATATAACACTATCCAAAAAATATTGGAAGCTACCGAGCTTTGCACTTTCAATGACAAACAATCTATGTTTTGTTTTATACAAGTAGTTCTACAATAATTTTTCATCAAAAATGTACCACCAATTATACTAATTGGGGGTATTCTAAGCACTCACATCAGTGGTTTTCACCCAACCACTACAATTAGTTGCAACAAACTCCAGCACAAGATCAGTGGTTTATCTGATCAAGAGGTTCCTCTAACAGTCATCAAATAAATTACTTTTTTGTCTATCATCTGAATAGAAAATAAAAAAACAAATACTAAGTGGCGGAACTATGGGACCGCAGTCGGGTGGGGGGGGGGGGTCATTATTTCATTATCTTTTATTATAAGTAGTGATGGGTCGATTCCAATATCGATTTCTCCAATTCTTAGACAATTCTTTGATTTTGGCTCCATATCTAAAGAGATTCCAATTCTTTTCAAATTTCAAGCAATTTTGTTGCTAATTTTTAGGGCTGTGCAAGTCTCGAAAGTTCTCGAATCTCGAATATGAAGCTCCATCTCGATCTCGATCGTTTGTTCAAATTACCATCTCGAATTTTCAAGTCTCGAGCATATCAACTAAGAGCCATCAAGATTTCAAATTTTTTGTTATTTTTACAGGACTACGCATGCTAACTTTCTTTGTATCATCCATAAATTTGATTTGTATTGTTTTATATTTAAAGCAGACAGTTCTGCATACTTATCAAATGTTATTCTTGTGTGGCTGGACAATTTTCATTGTGTTTCTCTTGCACCAAAAAAAATCCTTTTAAAAAAGTATAATCTTGCTCGAATATTCTCGATCTCGAAGGTAAAATATCTCGCTCGATCTCGCTAGACTTTTATGAAATAATCTCGATCTCGCTCGACATGAAAAATTTTAATCTCGCACAGCCCTACTAATTTTTCGTTTGTTTAAAATCAGAGTTCACAAACCAATCAGCTACTGTCTACCTGATTAGTGGGGTGTACTTCGAATGATTCAGTAAAAGCAAAAAGGCTGTTGTTGTCAGTTAAATAAGTATTGTTTGTTTTATTCTGCAAAAAAATAATTATTCCCAAAAAGAAGAGTGTGAAATGACAATAGGTACTAAATATTAAGTAAATTGTTACTTCTAAATAATGAATAATACTAGTATAATTGATTCTAAAGAATCAGAATCAGTCAAGAATCGGAAATCAATCAAGAAACAAGAATCGCTTTGGAGAATCGAGATCGTGAAAAATTACAATCGTCCCATCTCTAATTAAAAATATGTAAATCTTTTTCTTCTGCAAATACATAATACATAATAATAATAATCAAATACATAATGAATATAATCTCAGAGTATAATATAAGTGGACATGGGGTCATGTGTTCATAGAATATACACATTTTCTAAAAATATTTTATATTTTGAAACATCAAGATAGTAGTAGGCAAAATATTTTAATATTTTTTGATATACTTAATAACTATTTTATATATTTTTTGTTTGTTGCCTTTATGAAGTTTCCGCAGGGGGCACTGAAATCATAGTTCCGCCACTACAAATACTGCACATAATGAGCATTATGATCAGAACTATAAATAAAGTTCAGTGAAAAATGATTGATTATGGATTGAATAGTATTTAGTAGGTACTTCCATCATGAGCAGGCCACAAAATTCTGACAAAACAAAATGGCAAATAGGTATAATTTTTTCATGGTCACTAAATAAAAGTATGTACCTATTACTTGGAAAGTACCATTTTTCGAAAAATAAAAATATCGATCTAGAGTTAGACTTAACTCCACTCATGTCGAGGTTTGTTTAGATGTCCGACAGAAACAGTCAACAGTCAAAACCAAATCACCAACCCATCTATGAAGTGGATCAAGTGAGCTTTAGACAAGTTGTACATTAGCAGATTTTGCATACATTACATAACAACCAGGTGTTACGTAAAACCTTCATTTGTTGCAAGCAAAGGCCAAGTACAGTGTTATAAAATGGGAATCGCTCAGCTGGAAGAATTGAGAAATATTGGATGATAGTGAGTACAGAGTATAATGTAATACTAATCTAGAGGCAGTAGCTATGCTAATGACAAGTTGTTTACCTGTGAAATATTCTCCACTCGAACTGTTCCAAAGAAGTTGCACAGAACAGATTAGAGCAAACAGTCAGTCTCAAGTTCCAAGGTCCGATAGAACTTGACACAGTGAGGAGCAAAGACTGGGAAACGTCACAGCGTATCTAAATCACTAGTAAGTTATCAACAAACGATATCACAGCCAATCGTTTCTTTGTTTGCGTTGATCTTTTTGTTTTAAAGTAACGAGTACATAAATGCACACATTCCCTGTTGATATTTATTTCGAGTTGATCAAATCTACATTTCTATTCAAACCTGCCGTGTATCTATCACAAAGATGTGGACTATCTTAGTATAATAATTAAAACTAATTAACAATTGTCAGCAAAATACTAGTACCTCACAATGGGTGTACAAAATCGTTTGGATTAAGAGCAGAGCAATAATTAATAAATTGTTTTAAAATACTTAGGTATTTGAGTCTTCATGGAGGTAGGTCAATCAATGGACATTTCTCTAAATAGTAAATACTAAGTTGGTAGTCAATAGATTGCAATGATTAATGAAATAAAACCTTTCAAATGACCCAGTTCCTATTAAATACTATACTGCTAAGGAATGCGATATGTGCTATAGGAACAGATCAACGTCACAAATTAAAGCCCTTATCGTTAATCAAGTAAAACCGAGAAATCTGTAATATAGAGAGCCTCAAATGGAGTTTAGGAAAATTGTTCTGCCTTAAGAAGACTCAATTATCTCTACGTCATTAAAAGTTAAAACTTTACTAAAGAGGGCATCAAGTTTGAGAAAAGAGAGAGAGTGAGAGGTAAGAGTTACTACGTAGTTACTAGTTAGGTTTTAAGAAGTAAAATAGTTTGTGCAGGAGTTTTAAGAGTTGGTTCCAAGAGTTTGCTCTTTACTAGTGCCAAGTGGGTGTGAGCTCCGCAAGAGGCTAGACCGAGAGACTGAGAGATTGATCTACTCTGCCAAGTGAACCCCGACAGAACGAGCATCGACCGCGAGTCATTGTTGTACGTCCAGCTCGAACTGATCCTGCTCAATCGGCTTCTTCAGCCAAGTCCCGAGCTCAGCCTTGTGAAATGCGAGGAACAGCTGATCTTTAGCCAACTGAAAAAGTAAGATTATGCACATGCAAACTTCAGAGCAACATTAAATTAAAAAATTAAATAAGAGTTAGACTTAAGATTTTATACAATGTGTGGTATTTTAGATAAGTACTACTATACAATAAGCTACGCATACGCATAAAAATACAGTAGAAAAGAAAGTGCTTTAATCCTTTGGAAGTAAAAAATAATAGCAATATTTCCTGTCTAAATGCAGCTGTTCTTAACAAAAACAACATTTTATTCTAGAATGGCAAAGTAAATTGCAGAAACAGAAATTGATAATGTTACATTATCTCGTTATGGACATGCATGACGCACTGGTCTCACCTGGTAATTCTGCACTTCCCCCTTGGCCTCGGAGTATTGTCTGGGACCAGCATTGAATACCACGCCCGATAGTGCAGTGACTCTGCCCTCAAGATGCAGGAATCTGCCAAACAGCCCCTGCTTCGACAGTCTTGACGCTGATCCCCGCTCATCCTTTCCAGTTACCGAGTTGATTATTTCTGGCCCTTCTTGCCCCGTTGTCCAGTTGACACTGTAGTTGGGGGCCTTGCTTGGCTGGCGTACTTCCGGCGATGTTATCAAGCTCATCAGCGGCTTGTTGAGACGGTATGGAGGCGGCAGACCCTGAATTGTCGTCTCGATGCGACCACACACAGCTCTGTGTAAAGCAAGACATTTAAAGTTAAGAATTTATTTAACGTCAACAAGGGGTGGGACGTTTAAACGTTTAACTGTCAAGCTCGCGTTTAAACGTTGAAATGTTGATAAACGTTTATTCATAAAAAGTGTTGACATATTTTGTAAAATTGTAATACCCAAAACTGTTAACAAAGAAACTATTACTAAACACTTGATATTATGTCTATTTATCATGATGTCAATTCGCCAGAATGCTGCGATCAGCTGTTATGCTCTCCCCCTCCCCCTCAAGCCCTAACTCACGCTCACCCCTAAGTCACTTCAAAGCTAAGCTAAATGCCGTTCAACATATATTGACCCTTATATATTTGCTGGCGACATAGCCTCTGGGAATATGAAGAAAGTTCATATACTCAAAATGAGTAGTAGGTATTTGGTAGTAGAATGGAAAGACTGAAAATCAGGCGTCATGCGTAATTGCATATTTATAGATCAGTCGAGATGCTTTAGTGCTTGTTTTTTTTTTTTTAAAGTGCAAGTTATGTTGAAAGATATTGCAATAAATAAATGTATTTTTATTTTAATCAGTTGAAGAAAATTTTGGGGCAGTGTAAATTTCAACAAGTGTTGATAAGCTCATTTGAAGGGCAATGGACCAGTGGCGGCTATTACAGTGTGCAAGGTGTGACAATTGCACACCTGATCATCCAAGAAAATTATTTAAAAGTGCTCCCTAATCCAGGAAGTAGGAAGTTAAATATTTTGTCTAATCATTTTGCTCTCCAAAAGACGTAAAAATGCATCAATTTCAAACTAAAGATACAAAAAAAATCCGTGGTTATGCGCCCCGTCCCCGCATCTGCTGGGGGCTCTCCTCTTAGAGTACTTTCTTCTACGTCCTTCTATGTAATTGAACACCTGTTGTAAAGCCAAATAGCCGCCACTGCAATGGACCAATGGTGATGGGAGGAGCATAATAGTTCTCTTTACTCACACTAGAGCAGCACGGTCCAGAGTGGGAGAGAGAACCAATCAAACGTGTTGGGTAAAGAGACTAGACCTACATTTCCCCCGCCCCACCCGGGGGAAGTGTAGGTCTAGTATGTTTAGCATTGCTGTCAGAGCCTTCTTGACGGTCACGACCCACATCCTTCTGTCATCTGTTTTATTCGTGATGTCACATAGCAAGATAATGACTAGTGGTCCATTGTAATAATTTTTTTTAGTTAAAGAGATTAAGGTTTCGTGTAAGTACTATTTCCCTTAACAAAATGTCACTTTTGTCCTTATTTCTTTGAGATATTAATTATGTATACAATAGAAGGTCACATAGAAGGTCATCTGCAAGAAGGTCATTACTCATCATTGAGGTGAGCAGTTGTCCAATAGATGTACATATCCGAATCCGAGTCCGATATCCGATATCCGAGTGAACTGCCTTATAGTGCATTATTAGGGATATTTACAAAGCTACAGAAATAGAAAATGTTTTTCTTCACTTTCACCTTGATCAAATTACTCTCCATCCTTTTCTGTACCAGTTTATTATGACCACCCAAACCTGTTATCATTATCACGACGGCCGTCTATTTCCGACAGGACAGGAGGTTTACTAGACTGACGCCTGAGAACAGCTACAGCTGCTACGTACCCTTGACTGCTTTTTGTTAAAATTATTAACTAGGAAAACGCTCTGGGTAACGCGTTGATGAGCGAGCACGGATACGCGCAACACCTCGAACCGAAATTCTGTCTATCGAAAATGTCATTAAAAGCCAATCATTCTAGAATTTCGTCACAGACTTGTATAAAAATCTCAAAACATTCCTAAAATATTGGTCCAAATAACCATGCAAAGTTTTGAGTTGATTGATTAAACCTTTATGATTGAACGGTTCCGTGTGAATTTTCAAAAATCCCAGGATCTCCTTCAAAAAATATACTTGAGACCACTCATATGATATAAGTGTGTCTACACAATATCAGATCGACTGTTGAATGGCCATTATCAGTTTCATATGCGTTTGAAAGTTTCTGCTCTACTACCTTGCCTTGAACTGAAGAGTCAAAGTCGCCGTGAATTTGACAGCCAACACGCAAAATGTCCGTAAAATGTCAATAACTTTTGGATTTAAACACATATTAGTATGAAAATTGAAAAAAATTCAGATAATGTTGGTCCCAACCATCATGCGAAATTATAAGTTGATCGTTAAATCGGTTCTAGTTTAAATTTCAAAAAACACAAGAAAGATGGTTTTAAATTTTAAGCAATGGGAGGATTTGGCTGAAACTTTTTATGATTGGGTACAATGTTGGTTGAAATGACTATGCTAAATTTCAAATTGATTGGATCTACCAATCTAAAGATAATTTTTTTTAAATTTGAACCAATCAGGGGATTTCAAAAAAATTAGGGTCTGCAAATCTCATATTTGGTCTGGACATGTGTGCAAAATTTCAGTTCGATTGAATAAACGGTGCAATCTGTATACAAGTAGACTACAGACAAAAAGACAAAAAAAAACAGAGGTCCGTGCCAAAAGAGCCAAAAGGAGACGCTCGCATCGCTCGCTCAATTAAATTAAAATAATACAAAACTTTAAATTGTTCACAACTTTTAATTTGTCGAAATTATTTAATTACTTTATAAAATTACGTTAATATGTCAATCTTTGTGGCACAGTTACTAAACTAGAAACCACACAAAAAGGCTCCTTTACCCGTTGAATTAGGTGTTCACTATTTTTAATTTGTCAAGATTACTTTATCATTTAAATTTATTTTATATTTATATTAAAAGAACAAAATAATTGATAATGCTGGCCTGATATGCCGATAATTATTCAGCAACTTTGTGCAGAACGAGAAAACATTTGCTTGATTTTTATTAGGTAATGGAATCAATCTCAAATATCAGCAGTGCAAGAATGGTTGCGTAGCAGAGGAAAAACTATCAACAAAAACAATCCGCTTGTGTGTCATCAGTCATGTCATTCATAGAGTCCAGTGTCACGTGTTCATGACTATTATTGTCGGTAACATAGTCGCTCTGGTAATTTTGAAGTTTCCCAGAGTAAGAGGGCAAAAATAGCGCTTTAGCATGAAACCAAGGACAAGTCCAGAAACACGTTTTTAGCCAATGAGTGTCGAACGGTCTTAAGTATCAATCTCACCTGTACATGTGGCTTGGGTGGAACAAACTTCCCAGAACAACACTCTCCAAGTAGATTGGCTCAACAAAGTGCGAAAGCAGTGCACCCTGGACTCCAACCACATTCCACTTAGCAATCTTGTCGGAGCAGGACATAGTCAGTAGCCTCTGTCCCTGGAAACACATGATAACAGACTTATTAACAATGCTGATCAAGTTAAAAGTAGGTAAAACAAATATGTAATGGCTTTAGGAGTTTTGTTTCAAAACTTCAATTATTGAGTGAGTTTCTCCTTCTTTCGCTCTTTTGAAATGGACCTCGTTCATTTCTGTTCCAGCAGGTATACAGGTCACACCATTTCTCTGATTGAGCTGAAATTTTGCACGTAAGGCCCAATTTAAGGCCCGGTTTTAAGGCCCAATTTTTTTTAAATCCGTTGATTTTTTTTTTTTTTTTTTTTAATACCTATCATTTGTTTGATCCAATCAATTTGAAATTTTGCAAGGTCATTAAGATCAACCAAATCCTCCAATTAGTTAAGATTTAAAACAATCTTCCGATGGGCTTCCAAACTCCAAGCTTTGAATTTGAATAGAGTGCGCTACCGAAACCAAGTCTTTTATTTATAAGAGCCAATCAAAATAGAGATGGGGAGAGGAGAAACCTTGGCAAGAGATCGCCCGTCATTTACACATATGTTTTTGAATCATACATTATGCATCACCTGGTCATTAATATGTAGACTTATGTATACGGCAATGGCAATAAAAAAACAAAACTGTATCAGAACCACGGCCTCTTTTTTTCACTCATCAAAACTTAAAAGAAGGCCATGGTCATAACTGTTCATGAGCAAGGGGCCAAAGCACATGCGCAAATGGGCTAGGACTCGGTTTCAGTGGCGTTCCTAGTGAGAGCAAATAGCTGCGTGGAAGCCTATTGGTCGAAAATCAATGTCTGATTAAGTTCAAATTTTGCATTGAGATCAAGGCTAAAATTATTAAGTATTTCTTAATTTACACATTTTCAGACCAATAGGTCAAGTATTTACAGTATTGTTGCCATTTTAAGAGTTTTGAAAGAGCTGTCAAAGGAGAATTATCTAATGGCGTTTTCGGCTGGCCACACTGGGGCTGCACTAGGTTTACACTGAAGTGATGTCACCATACAAAACTCAATGCAAATTTCAAACCCAGTGTGGCCAGCCGAAAACGCCATAAAAGTACCTAACATACTGACATAGGCGTGCGCACGGGGGGGGGGCCTTGGCCCCCCCTAATGGGTCAGCCTCAACTAAATAAATTATAAAATGTGGTCCTCATAGTGTCAAAATTTTGTTTTAAAAGGGTTTAAACAAAAAAAATCTCCCTGCAGGGCAGACTGGAGTTGCTCAAATCACTGGAACCAAGTACTTGCTTGATCAAAAAACACAATATATTGAAGAAAACACCACGAAAACAATGCCTATAAACTACCTTCCAAAAACACGATTTTTCATGAATTTCTAGGCTTTTCCCCTTTTTTTAATATGCCTCAAAATTGCTCTAATATGTATGACATCGGAGAATATTTTCTCGGGGGCTTCGCCCCCGAGCCCCCAAACAAACGCGCTGCCGCCCACACCCACACCTTGTTGTAGTGAAAAGGTTTGTAAATTTAAAAAAATATGAATTTGTAAACAAAATACTCCTCAGAACATCTCAAAATGGATTTCAAAGTGTCAAAAAACCAAAAAAAGCCCTGCGGAGCAAGGTGGGGGGCGCGCCCCCCACACCCCCCTTAATACGTGGCAATTTTTTTCACTGGGCTTTCCCCCACCCCGACATTAATCCTGCCGGCGCCCATGGTGGCCCCCCCTAATAATTTCTTCTGCGCACGCCTATGCATACTGATCTGTTATTCAAGTTGATCCAGAGGATATGAAAAAAAGGAGATATTGCACTTATCGGTGCTCGCTCATAAACGCATAACATTGAGCGTTTTATAGTTATAGTAACAGTTTTTAATTTTTTAACACTCCTCAGACCTTTCCTTCTCTATCAACAAATTGTATAATGAAACATTGAATTATAAACAGCACTAGAAATATTATTATACCTGGAGAACACCATCCCAAGTTTGGATTCCATCACTTGACTTCACTGGAATGGTTCCCTCTCCTGACTCGATCTTTGTACGGAGTTGCCCTCTAGCTTTCCTGTTTGGATGTTTGTCGACAGAGTCATCAGAAGTGACCGCTTCGTGAGGGGAGAAGATCCTAAATCACAAATTGAAATTAGATTTCAAGTAAAATATCACGCTCAAAATCATTACCTACTTCTCAGCAAAGGTATCAATCAAACACACAAAACATAAAGTGTGTACCAGTGTAGGCACTAAATTATACTGCTCCTGATTTTCACATAGTTTTCAGCAAATAATTACAAGATAAGAACATTGATTAAGATTAACAATATTCCTGACGTCCCATAATACAAGTGATGGTCTGCAAAAATCATTACAAACTAATGGGTAGTCAAGTTCAGATACATTTTTCATCATAGGTACTCAACAAAAGCACAAAAACACAAAAAAACTGTAGATTTATGATCTGCCATGACTTTAAAGAATTGCCTTTACAAATGATTTATTCTAGCAAACAAGTTGTTGACTGTTATTTTCAGTCAGGGCTCAGCATTGGAAGATCAATACTTTTGTTATGTTATTCATGAAACCTGGCAGACTAGGATATCAATATGGAGCTTTTTACCGAGCATCTCCACAAGGTGCAGTGTTGATGTACAAATGGAACTTGATGTTGCTCCTCAGCACATATCCCTTCCTGTCTGCCCGAGGGGTAAAGATGGACTGAACTGATGTAGCTAAAAATAAAAAATGTTCCATTAAAAAAAAGGATTCATTTGTAAACTGACATAAATTAGTAATCATGATTTATTATAAAGCTTAAATACGCTGTTAGATTACTACCTGGATTGGCATGAAGTTCAAGCTGAGAGTAGAGAAAGTCACAAAGACATCGCCGGGCTATTATCTCCGCATGAGTGTCATTCAACGAGGCCCCTCGTACGCTCATGTGCTCGCCATTGATGCACTTGGTTCCCGTGGCGACGGAGATGACCTTGGCATCCTCCATCTGCGGCCCAGTTGTCATGACAATACCGGCAAGAACTTTGCGACGTTGGTGAGTTGGCTGACCTTCAACCAGGTTTGTAAACTGATTTATAACCAACCTGTAATTGCAAGGTACATATTAATAATCTCTTTATCATACTGTGAGCTGCCAAGAAGCCTGCCGAGTGCAAATGTTTTACCTAGCAATGTGATCAGCCAGGACCTGCGGCAAAGCCATTTGCTCAAATGCTACAGCTGGCAATCCTGGCCCAGCAGAATTCCGATTAGGAGGCTGAGGAGAAGGAAATGGTGAAAAGGAAAAGTTGTATAGTTTAGCTAAAGCTGCACGTGCAGCAGCAGCTTTGCCCAGTTTCTTGCTCGGACCAGTTCCTTCAAAAGACTCGCCGTTGATTGTGACCGACATGGTAAATTTGGCATAGGATTCCCCTGTCTCGGACACACATTCATATTTGATTCCAGGCTGCAACTCATTCAACAGCATCACCGGACTCTTCTCTCCAGACAGCACCGAGATGCGAGGAGCAGATCGCCTGACCGGGAGGAGCGGAGGAGGCGTCAGGAGATTGTTGGTCAATCCAGTTTCATTATTGTTTCCAGTAGCATCTCCTGCAAAGACTGGCTCAGCATCATCCAGGCTGCTGTTTGTGTAAAAGGTGTTGAAGAGGGAGGCCTCGGTCTCAGTAACATCACTGGTAAAATCAAGATCATCAATATGCATCTTCATAGCTTGCTGCGCCTCGGGAGCATTCTTAAACTGAACAAATGAGCGCAATGCAGTTTCTGCAGCGGCATGTTTTGCGAGCTTCTTTGATCTGCCCTGTCCTTCGAATACTTGGCCATTCACACCCACGGATACTGTAAACGTAGGAGCGTGAACGGGACCGCTTTGATCAATTGTTGTATATATGAGTCCTGGACGCAACTCATTGAGTGCACAAACTGCATTCTTTGGTTGTGACTGACTTTGATTTTTCTTCCTTTTCTTTTTAGGAACAGCACCACCTATAGGAAATGAAATCAATAATACATTTAATGTTAATTCTAACTACTGACAATTTATAACAAATATACCTACAATACAAAACTTTGACCACACTTACCATCCGATTCAACAGATATTGCTCGCTTGTGGTTCATCACATCAGGCGACATTATAAATTCTTCTGCGAGATTTGTATTGGCATTATCCATCTATTTATGAAGAGAAAAAAATATAAAGCATTAAACCAATGTAAATTGTAAAATCGGTAAAATTGTTTTGAAAAATATGAACGAATGTGCTGCTGTAATGAAATGAATGTTGATTGTATTTGAATGTTGACACTGAGGTGTACGCATCAATTTCAAATTAGCGCTAGTCATCAGAATTCTGTGAACCATTGAAATACCTACTGGCATCTATAATTCCAACTTTCACATTGCGCACGCATAAGTTTACTGGGCAGTGGGCAGCCAAAGGAAAAAACTCTAAATTCAAATACGAAAATTACAGCTCTGGGAAACTTAAAAAAAATAACTCTATGGAGAGGCAAAATTTATTTAAACTTATGAAAATGTCAAAATAAAAAAGTATGTCCGCGACCGGATTCGAACCGGCGCCCCCTTGCCGCCTGAGCTACCGAGCTGCTGATACCTGGGGGATAATTCTCGAAAAAGTTATCACGTCATAACTACCAAGTTATGATTCATAAGGAGGTTTGTGCTATCTCTCACCATGTTAATATTATGACTTTTTTATGATTCATAATAACTTATAACGTGATAACTTTCTCGAGAATAAGCCCCCAGTTCTACTGTGCAATGTGAAGGTTGGAATTTTAGCTGCCAATATTGAAATAGTTCCACTGCAAGCAGCAACAGGAACAAAGAGATTTCAACAAGGCTATGGGATTGACAGTTCAATTACCTACCACTTGATTGATTTTCTAGTTGTACCAACGTAACGTAGGCCTTTAGGTAGGTATAAGGTAGTCAATAAATTCATTAGGAAAGTAGGTACCTACCTAGCAGGTCTACCTAGAAACAACCTCATGCTCAATAATATTTCGAGATTTATCAATGGAAGTCGGCGCAATCGACTGAATTCGATCCATAAGATAATCATGCACGGTCTACTGGTGTCGAGTACTGATTACTGAAGGCCCAGCACAAATGACGTAAACATAGCCATATCACGGTCAAGTATGTACAACAGTGATCTGTGCACAGTTAACATAGCCGCAAGCCCGCAAGAGTTGACCAAGTTTTAACTTTTGGCTAATGTGTTTCACCCCTAGATTCACAGGCAACCAAATGAGAATGTAATACATACTTAGTTATATATTGTTCCTGCTAACAGGAAATGTTAACAGTCAAGTTAGGTAGAAAATAAATGTGAGAAAAATATAATATTAACTCGCTGTCAGCAACATATGGGATATTCATTGTAAAATGTGACATTTGAAGACGGGGGTGATATTTTTCGTATGAATTTGATTAGAACTGTTTCTTTGAATTGTTTGCTCCGTTATACCTACATCACATTTGCACAGATACGTTAGAGTACCTATACGTCTTGCGGCTACGTCCTTACGTTTATGTCAATTGTGCCCGGGCCTTAACATCCGCAAATATCAACTTGCAGACACAACTTCTTCCGAGCATGAGGCCGATCCGATAGAGGACATCCCAAGAAACAAAAAGTGTGCACTACCTTTTTGGTGTGCAAGAGTTAATTGCCATAAAAGATTTATATGGCACTAAATAAAAAATTACACCCTACAGAAGCATGAGGCTTTTGGCACTGTGCCAGGGGGAAGATCCACTACCTGTAAATGGGTAGGTAGGTAAATGAAAAAAATGAACTAACCCACCTTCATTATGATGTCCTCTTCTAATTTAGGAACCTCGTTTTCTGGAAATCATGTAAATAATTATAACTCTCAACATCAATTGACTTCGGTGCATGCACTATCAGTACTAGTAGACCTTCAGAGGGCCCCAAGAACCCGGATAAAACTGCCTGGGCTTACCCTTCCCTGTCAGGGCTACAAGTAGTGCAACCTGTGCATCTATGCCCAGGGACTTCGCCTTCGGTGATGCAGACATTTTAGAAGTAATAGTTTCTATACATACTTGACGGAATTTAGAAATATTGTGGGCACATATTTCTCAATATACAACAACGAAATATGTGTAGTTGAACAAAACAAACCACAAACAAAATTCACACACTCTGAAACACTAGCACAAAACACTAGTCCGCAATCCGCATGCGCCACTCGATATCGGCAAGTGTCGGAAAGCAGGCGCGAAGCAAAGTTTATCATTTCTCCGGTAGAGCTCACTACTACTCAACTTTGGTTTGGACTCTTTGAGAAATAAGCGCGATATTGAATTCTAAAAAAGAAACGAGAGTAAACATAAAAATCATCTCACCCATAATAAAATATGAGAAGATTTTTACACACAAAATGCGTTTTAGCTAGGAAAACGATTACCATAATAAATTACTTTTTCCAACATTTAAGTATAAAATAATCATGAAATGGAGTTTAACTTGCAACTTCAGTCTCAACTTATTGCGAGGTTTCAATTTATTGCTTTCCGAGAGTGAACAAAACTAACACAGGAGGTATAGGGAAATCATTTAGTTTTTGGTTTATAACTTTTAAAATAGCACACGTTGGTATTGTTTTCAATTTTTATTTTTTTTCCTAATAGAATGTCCAACTATCTATCTAGAATAGTTGAATAGATAGAAGAGTCTAGAATAGCTCATTTGGTGGATGTGACTTAAAAAAAAGGCCAAAACTTATCCATAAAATGTTTGAATTATTCGCCCTTTTTCTTGTTTGGTCAGAATTTGGTTGTTTGTTTGGCCATTCACAAAGACAATCTAAATTTTATTCGGAGCATAGAAAATAATGTGTATTTATATTGATTTTACTTATTCTCATTTTATCTCATCTGTATTTTTGGGGAAACTGTTGGCACACAAAATAATGGGGCCACTGGGGGGAAAGGTCTCCCAGTGACATGCGGGTATCATGCCCGTTACATGCTCCCATGATGAAAACCGCCTGACGGGCACAACTTGGATTTTAAATATATAGTAGACAAGACAGTAGTGCATTGAGTACTGCAAGATTTGATTTCAGATTAATTTGATAATCGTTGTGATCTACAGTTGTCTACAACAATCAGTACAATTATCCTTACAATGCTTTAAACAGGATAATGTGAACTGGCAGTGAACCTACTTGAAGTCCTGAATATCAAGCAGATTAGTAAATTATTGAAACCTATTAATCTTTGAGAATCTCAAATTGATTCCTGAAATAGTTCTATTGTGAATAATTTGGGAGTCATTAGAGACAAGAATTTCGAAAATCGGTTCACTAATTGAAGAGTTTGAAAGGAAATAAGGTGAGCTTGCCTAGAAAAGGAAAACAACTGAACAACACCACATGAAATATGGCCAAATTGTTTGAAACAACTATCTTGTTTGCAACTAAATGCCATAAAAAATGCTCAGCATGTCATCAGAATCAAGGTTTGGGATTTGTGTGCACCAAATGCAGTAGTAGTTGGACACATTTTGCATGTGGCAATGTTAAAAACAACAGATCAATCTGCCAATTGTGCGCAAAACTCAAATCCCCACCAAACAAAGATGATTTTCCAAAATACTTGCAAGAGATCTGCAATTCGCAGCGGCGGGTAATTCAACAAGATCCACCAACATCAACAGCACCGACAATGACATCATCCTCTGGTCTCAAAGATGATTCCACTAATTATCTGCTAGAGATATGCAAATCGCAGCAGCAGCTAATTCAACAACAGCAGAAGGAAAATATTGACTTCCAAGAAAAAATCCAATCACTGGAACTTCAGGTACTGGAACAGGACATTTACACCCTACAAACACTGGGAGGTCCCTGGACGCGTCCTAGGCCGTCCCAGATGGGCGTACGGGCCTGCCCAGGGACCTCCCGTCTTATGGGTGATTAGCATGGAGTGAGACTCCCGGGGCCTGCCACTGGGAATAAGCCCGGGCGGCGCCATGGGCCGTCCCATGACGCCCGCGCGGGAGGTATGGGCCGTCCCTGGACCCTCCCGGGCGGCCCGCGCGGGAGGCATAGGCCGGCCCTGGCCCCCGCCCGGGCGGCCCGCGCGGGAGCAGCTGCTCGCTCTGTAGCCCCCTCCCCCTACGCACATTCCATAACGGTCACGTGCTAGCTTGCTAGGTACACTCTCATTCAAAATGCAGTACCTACAAAACGTGCCTCTGATCCAGACACGTGCATATAGGCACTAATTTTGAATGCGAATGTACCTGGAAAAAATACGTTTCATTAAGACATAATTAATTGCAAACGTGAGTGACACGAGAAACGGGATTTTTTCACAATTTCGGAGAGTGGGCGTTGCCATACGAAAAAAATAATCCAGGTATTTTCTTCCAGGGTCAATGTATTAGTTCACAGTTCACGGAATATTTCACAACAGTTGTAATTTGTTATGTCAACTAGAAGAACAGTAGGTACCTACTCAAACACATTAGAAATGCATTTAAATGGTCAAATATTAATAAAAAAAAATAGCCGGTATATTATAAAGTTAATCAGTGGTTATTGGAAGTTATTTTATCTCGCCATGTTTCCCTATTGTTTGAAAGCTGTTCCACTGACCTGACACATTACCTAAGGTACCTCCTACTGTTTTTATTTTTAACGCATTTTTATTTGGAGGAAATATTTTGGGATCATTTGAAATCCTCAACTTGACTGTCACATAATGGGGAAGTCTCGTGAAATTCAGATTTCAGAATAATAGACTATTATTTTATGAAAGTTGATTATGTTGCTGAACACAGATGTGATTTTATTTTTGCTGTGGGATGAATAGTTTTCAAGGAATGAATTTACAAAGTTTGATTACTTTTAACAGGAAAATTTACAGAAAATTGACAGATGATCCACAATGGTAACACATTAGTGTAAGTGGATTCTTGTAATACGTCGTTTTTCCCGCCAAAAGTCCCATTATAATTGAATTTCATTTGCATGAATTAATTTTTAACATTTCGCGGGTGACAAATGTCAGTAATTATTTGCGTTGATATTTAAAAACTTACTGGAACAAAATTTCTAGAGACTTAAGTATTACCTACCTTATTCATACAAAAATGAAGAAGGATAAAAAGATCCATAATTTTTGTTTATGAATCGGTTGTTGGATTTTGAAATTAGCAATTATTTTTTGATAATCTCTTACAGGACGATTGAATCGTTTCAATAATAATTTTTTCACGTACTATTCCCTACTTACTTAGGTACTATATTGTTTTGATAAATTACAAAAAATAAAATGCTACACATAGGAGATTCACTGCAATTGAATTTTAGGAATAATAAAGAGCAGGAAAACACACGAAAATTAAAAAAAAAACAGTTTCATATAATATAAACGTATATTATTGTAAAAGATTATACTACCACATCACTTAAAATTTTTAAATGTCCTTCAACCTTCACACGTCACATAGTATCAAAACATTCTGAGGTAGGTACTACCTGGCAGTGAGTCTGGCACGCTGTCTCTTTATCGACAAGACACAATTCGGATTTTACTTCACTCACGGATATGTTGGCACAATTTTTCATCTTCAGTTTTTCAAGAAAATGAATGCTATTGAATACGTATTTCTTTCATCTGAAAAAATAAAATTGCAAAGTATTTAGGTAATGTACCTTGTACTAATAATGTTCGCAAGATATTTGCAATTATTTATTATTGTAGGTACAGATTCTAACCTAAACAAGATTTATACAAGATCTTGAAAAGTTTAGCAAGATCATGCAGCGTAAAAAATTTACACAAAAAATAAAAAACACTTCTAAGTGTTTTTTATTTTTTGTGTAAATTTTTATTCGGTGAGACCAATGAAAGTCCAACATTTACAAGATCTTGTTATCAGTAAGATCTTGTTAATTTTGTCAATATTTAACACTATTATTATGCTATGCTCAAAAGAATTTTCCGATTTAATGGCCAGATACTGGATTCCATCCATAAATTATTAGCACACGGTCTTGTGGTGTCGAGGACTGACATCCGCAATCTACGTGGATGCAACTTCTTTTGAGCATGAGGCTGCCTAGCAAATAGTTTCTACCTACTACACAAGAACTATTTATGTAAATAACTGCAATAGCAGATAGCTGCAAATAACAGTCTTTACAAAAATTTTAAAAATTGAATTTTTGGCACAGAGTGATCCCTAAAAAAAAGAAAGATAGATTCAATGAAGAATTTGTAAATTGATAGGATAAACTTCTTGGCAATGAATAATACAAAAATCACTTTTGTGTTGTGTGACCTGCCACAATTCGAGAAAATAAGGAACACAACTGACCTCTGGTGGATTTTGTGGTACTAGTTAAATGGCGGCTATCAAGGGCGCATTTGCATAAATATAAATACAAATATTTGATATAGTTGTTTGTTATGGCCAAGAAAGTAAATTTATAGCTAAATATCAATTTAATTTGTTTTTTGTTTTTTCACTGCTTTATGGAAACACGAAATGTAAAAACAAACAAATTAATATGTGGACCTGATAGTAGCCATCTTGCCAGAAGTGGCTCCATCACGTATCACTTATTTGTGGGAATAATCACTTGAGGTAAAATTATTACCATTAGGTACACTATTTATTTAAAACCCCAATAAAAATTTGAAACATTCTATATTGCATAAATGTGATTTATAGGTAAGGTTAGAGGAAATACTACACATATAAAATACTAAAATGTGGCTTACCATCAGAGAGTTCTGAATCATTACATCTGTAGGGTAGGTAACATTTAATCCATTAACTCGATGAAGTCCCAAGTCCTGTGCATCTTCAGAATTCTTGCTAATTTGCCAAGAAGTAAATTTACTTTTTAATTGAAGTAGGTAGGCAATTAAATCGACTCTAGAATAAGAGCAGGGCAAGTTCACGGTGAATCTGTAGAACCTACAAAAAGTAAGGTGAAAGTTAGCAACTCAAATTAATTTCCTCTCAGCCATTCCGTGTTACGGGTGTACGGGTGTAAGATGCTATGTTCAGCATCTTATTCATCAAAATAAAAATAGTTAGGATCATTGTGCAGCCTTCTAAATTTTTTATGTAATTTACATGGTTCGACACGAAATTTAAATTTAAATGCGGTCCCACAATTTTACTGATAACAAAATAACTATTCAAACTTAAAAAAAAACTGATTACATATTTGGAATCAGCAAGAAAATACCATGAATTTAATATAAAAACATGCTGATTTATTTACATTTAATAATTCAGCAGTCATATGTATTATGTGGCATATGTCTGCATTCGCATGGAATGGCTGCTCTCTTACCACCGGCGCGTTAGAGGAAATTCAAAAGGTGCGGTTTATTTTTTTGGATGACAACATTCAATCTCAAAAATTTTACTACGTATTTGAATGAAGCGGGACCACCATTCAATGTATGTATCTACTACCTCCGACAAGAATGTAATTTCCATGCAACATAATTTTTACTTTCGGATCACAGCAAAAATGTTTGTTATTGGCCTTGTAAGGTACCTACATAAACAAAAATAATTGATGTATATCTAAAATCCTTGATAAAGTTAAATAATTAAACATAATGAAAATATTTACCACTCTGCTCGGTTCGGTTCTTAATGTTTCGGCTCGGTTTGACGATACAGCTTGGTTCGCTCGCAGGACGAATACGCGCTTTGTTTCTGGAGTTCAATATCTTAATAGCCTATTTTCTTCCAGAGTAGATTCACCTTTAACAAGTAACATTATTAAAACTGCAGTAGGTGCCTTGGTAGGTATGTGGGATGGTTATTGGTTAATGTAGAGGTGAAAATATTCCCAAAATAGGCGGAGGTACGTACTAGGTACCTACAGGTAGGGTTCCTACTGACTACTACCACTGATATGTATATACTACCACGCCAAGCAAACTGTTTACCTACTTTATTTATTTTATAAATACCTAAACTACCTAGTTGGAAATTTTACTTTGCATAAATTGCTACATTTCAAAAATTTACATGTGAGGTTAATGTTTACTGAACATTGGTCACACTACCTATTGGTTTATTAGTATCCCCAGCATACAAAACTAAAGTAACAACGATTAATGCCTGGATACTTATGTAGTTGTGATGAAGACTCACCTTCAATGGGTTGTATGGCTCTGTGATGAAAATCCAAACAAAAGAGGCACAACAAAACTGTAATTATTTCACGATTTGTGTCACATTAAATGGTTTGAACTGAGACAAACTATTCAGCAGTGAACACTGCATTCACGGACACAGATAATAATTGAAATCACATTCAAAATCACTCAAAAGGACGTAAACTACACACTCATGACACTCTGTAAAATATCAACAAACGTCAAACGCCGCGTTTGAAATGAAGAAGGGAGAACGGAAACAAGTTGATTCACGAAGATGGCCGACTGCCGAGTTCATAAAAGAAACTTTACTAATAACGTTTAAAATGGTATGAATACTTTGCTTTGGAATTGTAAACATATTTATTCTTAAATCAATATATACATGTGAAATGTAGATGTAATTATTATAGAAATGAAGTTATAAATATGAAAAAAATAAGTCATTAGAGCAGCTCAAATTCAAACAGTCGTAGCGCCCGCGCGGGCCGTCCCTAGCCATTCCCGGGCGGGACCAAGACGGGACATTCCTAGAAATTTTACAGCCAGATAAAACGGATCGGTTGGGCTCCGTTGGGCAGGCCCAGGGCATGCCCTAGTAGTTCCCGCCCGGGACGTCCCACTTGGGCGCTAGATGGGCAGAAGCCCGGGCCGCCCAGTGTTTGTAGGGCAGTGATGCAACGCCATGCCTAGTTCCATGTAGATTGGGTCAAACATCAAGAAATGAGAGAGGCAAGAAGAAAGGTGAACCAGGCTCTTTAGTCGAGAAGATCCCTATATTCGTAGAGGAGGGTTGTTTCCTAATTAATAATGAGATAAGTACTACTCATGGCAAAAGAAGAGTTGAGGTAGGTTTTTCTCTAGCAGGTATGAAAAGTCTATTGTGCATGAATACCGATGAGGAAACAAATCCAATAGACATTGAAGGTGAGGTTAGTCTTCTTCCCTTCAATTCATATAAGGTAAGTCTGGATTTAGATGATAATGATAAATATGAGAAAAGTCTTGTCTTTGAGAGCCCATGCTTTCTGGTCTCTTCTGGGATTTCAGTGGAGACTGTCGATCAGAGAGATCGACTTTACGATAGCCCAGCTGAGGCAAGTCTTCCTGAGATCATTACAGATGAGATGAGTTGCATCTCCACAAGCCCAGCAGCACCAAATCAGGACTTGGTGGTTGAGATGGGTCGTCCCTACGAGAGCCCAGCTGCCACAAATAAGAAAGATCAACTCTACCAGAGCCCAGCTGAGATTGGATTGCAGCAGGATCGCCACTACGAGAGCCCTTATGTCACAAATAAGCAAGATCGACACTACCAGAGCCCAGCTGAGGATTACCACTACGAGAGCCCAGCTGCCACAAATAAGAAAGATCAACTCTACCAGAGCCCAGCTGAGATTGGATTGCAGCAGGATCGCCACTACGAGAGCCCTAATGTCACAAATGAGCAGGATCAACTCTACCAGAGCCCAGCTGAGACAAAAGAAAATGATTCTACAGTCCGTCTTCCAGTCAAACGTCAGAACCAGAGCAAGATAAGACTGCGACGTTCTACTCGTGAAAACAAATCCAAGCCAAAGCGGTATCGTTGACAATTACAGGCCCCTGTACCTGATACTTGTAGCAGTAGCAAGAACACCTCACCTACTGATCAGGGAACAGGGCGCAAGATTCATATTGCAGGCTTAAACGTCAGAGTACTAAATAATGGTTTTGATCAATTCAAGGAAATTATAACTGAAGAAGACGTAGATATATTCTGTATGACAGAAACGTGGCTGAAACCAAATCACCCTTCTGAAGATTATGCCATTGCAGGATATTCGTTGCTAAGATCTGATCGCACTAATTCTAGAGGAGGTGGTGTGGGTATATATATTAAGCAATCAATAAGACACACCATCATAACAGATATTGAGATTGAAGAAGAAGAAAATGATGAAGATTTGGTCAGAAAACCAGAATATTTGTGTATTAAGATTAGCCTAAAACGGAAAAAGATTGCTGTGTGTGTAGTCTACCGGCCACCTGATAATTGCTACACTAATATCAGCATTCTGGAGAAACAACTTTCGACACTTCAAGGACTTGTTGATAATATAATTCTAATTGGGGATATGAACATTGATCTCTTGAAATCTGCAGAACCAAATAGCAAGTATCTCATTAAATTCATGAAAAAGTTTAAATTAAATCAAATCATTAAAGCCCCCACAAGAATAACAGAAGAAGATGTTCAGCAGCAGGATGGAAGTATTGTTAGTCGAGTCCAGACCTCCACTCTTATTGATCATATCTACGTTCAGGATGAGGACTCAGTAGTCAGCACCAAAGTATTAGACATATCCAAGATCATAGATTCACGTGGAAAGCCAGTTACTGATCACTGTCTAATATCTTGTACATTAGTTTACCGGAAACCAAAAAGGGAGATTCGGAAGATTACTTATAGAAACTACAAGAAAATTAATCCCCTGGAATTGAAAAAAGTTTTAAACAGTATTGATTGGAATATTGCAGAAGGTGAAGATGATATTAATGTAAAGCTAAAAATACTTAATGAAAATTTACAATACACTGAGAATAAGCTAGCACCAATCAAGGAATTTACAACCAATAAACCGAAATGTCCATGGTATAATGATAACATTCAGAATATGTGCAAGCTCAAGTCAAAAGCACTTTTGAAGTTCAAAAGAAGGCCATCTGCAGCTAATTGGCAATATTATTGTCATGTTAGAAATTACATAACAATAGCAGTGAAGAGAGAGAAAAGATCATTCATGAGGAAAGAAATACAAGCAAATTTAGGTAATTCTGCATTCTTATGGAAGAAACTTCAAGAGTGGGATATTCACAGCTCGAAAAAGCTAAGACAACTAATTCCTGAAGAACTAGCTAAGCCGGATTTGATAAATGACTATTATGTTGATTCAATACCACATTCTTTAATTGCTTCAAGTATAATTGATCAATACAAAAATAACACTCACACTATTACGTCAAAAAATGCCTTTGAGCTCAGAGCAGTTAGTACAGAAGAAATCGTTGATCAATTGAGAAAAATTAAGACCAAAGCAACAGGCATTGATAATATAAATATCAATACATTACTTCTATGCATGCCAAACTGTTTAAATGCTATACACAGTATTGTAAATCATTCTCTTGTTTCTGGAATATTTCCTGATCTATGGAAAGAAGGAGTAATAACACCCTTGCCAAAATGCTCACATCCAAAACATTTCAAAGACCTTAGACCCATTAGTATTCTCACTACAATGTCCAAAATACTAGAAAGAATTGTTGTGAAGCAACTGACTGCATACCTAGAAGAACTGCAATTATTATCTAATAGTCAGTCAGGATTCAGGAAAAATCGTGGGACAACATCAATACTTCTAGATGTAACTGATGAAGCGATCAAGGGAATGGAGAAGAAAATGGTTACAAGTCTTATATTATTAGATTTTACAAAAGCCTTTGACTCTATCAATCATGAACTCCTACTGGCTAAACTCACATATCTTGGAGTGGGAGAGATGACAATTAAATGGTTTGCAAGTTACCTCACCGGACGTCAACAACGGGTAAAATTATCAGCTAATAACGTATCAATGCCAAGGGATAATAGAACAGGAGTACCACAGGGTTCAAGTATCGCTCCACTACTGTTCATAGTTTACACAACGGATATCGATGAGAGTGTGAAACACTGCAAAATACACAAATTTGCAGATGATACCCAGCTTCTATATACCTTTCGCCCTCAAGATCTAGCTGCAGCACAAGAGAAAATAAACGAAGATCTTCAGTCTATTGCTGCATGGAGTGAAAGTCAAGGACTCTCTTTAAACACTTCGAAGACCATATCAATGATTATAGGGAACAAATGTCAACGGATCAAAATACTTAATAGTGAATTTAAACTACATATAAATGGTTCTATTATTCCCACTTCAGAAAATGCAAGGAATTTAGGTTTGATAATGGACAGCCAAATGACTTACTCAGATCATATTCAGAAAGCAAATAGCAAAGCTTACGGCAAACTACGAACAATGCAAAGATTTAAACAAATTCTGACAAGATCAACAAAAAGCAAGCTTGTTGAGGCACTTATAATATCTAATTTGAATTACTGTGACATCGTTTACGGACCGTGTATTTCGAAGAAATATGTAGGTCGTATTCAAAAAGTCCAGAATTCTTGTGCTAGGTTTGTATTCAATATTAAGAGAAGACACCATATAAGTCCCTACATTCAAAAACTTCATTGGCTAAAGATGGAAGCGAGAAGAAGCCTACATTTAACATGCGCAACGCACAAGATATTGAGAACGGGAGAGCCAAAGTATTTAAATGATAAGTTGAGAAAGCGTCGTGATATTCACCTACGAGACACGCGGTCCAAAGATAAGCTAGACTTTGGAACTCATCGAAGTAAAAAATTCAAGAACTGTTTTTCCTATTCAGCCTCAGTAGCATACAACACAACAACAACAGAAGAGCAGACCCTAAGTTTAAAAGCTTTCAAGACGCTCGTTAAGGATAAACTCGCTATCATTCAAGAAAGAGAATTCGTGAAGTAATGATATTGGAAGACGAGAATCAAGATTACATCCTGCTGAGAATGTTTTTTCAGTGGTTTTCCCTCAGCTAAAAAGCAAATGCTTGGATGTTCTTCCAATATTACCACTGATATTGAAGCACAATTTTAATGACTATTATGAATTAAGAAGAAGTAGGTAAATGGTTAAGATGTGAAGCAGCTGAAGAGAAGAGATGGATGTATGGAAGATCAACGACTCGATTGTTGAATACAGACCAATTATGTACCTATTTTATGTGCTCAATAAATTACATTATTATTATTATTATTATTATTTATTTTTAATTTTAACTGAAATCGTGTGACCGATTAACTTCAAATGTTGCATGGCCATTAGGACCAACATTTGACAACATGTCAATTTTCAGACTAATCTGTCGTTAACTTTAAAAGTTATTGACATTTTACCGACATTTTATGCGTGTTTGGAAATACTTTCAATTTTCTTGAAGGAAATGTGTCAGATATTTTGCTTCTTTGCCGATTTCATTTAGGCTGTTTCCAAGGTCCTAGACCTTGAAACTTGCAAACGCGCATTGAATACGAATGCTCGCTCTCAACGCGTTACACAGAGCGTTTTCCATAGTAAATAAAACATAAAGTAAGAGAAAAACAATCTTCCCTATCAAAATGTTAACTGAAAGCCAATTCTCGCGTCTATATGAATAAAAACTGATTTTTATTGCTATCTCATCAGAACTACGCAAAGTTCAGAACTATACCCACGGAGATGGGCGGTTTTGAATCTAGCAACGACCATATCAGTGAACGCGTTGAGTTTTCGAAATGCATGAAATTAATAGATTAGATTAATAGGTTTTAACGGCGCGTCAACGACGAGGTTATATTGCGCACATTAATCATTTTACTTTAAACTTTGTTGAATTAAGTGGAGGACATTGGGAGGGGGTTGACCTAACGGGCCCGATTCGGGGGAGTCCAGCAATGGTGGGAAGGCCAGGCCGGAATGGGGACGAACCGGGGGGTGTAAGGATTCTGGCCGGCGGAACCCGATTTCAGGGGGATCACCATCTCGAGGGGGAAGGCCGGCTCGATGGGGACCGCAAATTCAAGGGAGGACATGGTTAGGCCAACCCTGGCTGCTCTTTGTCTGGACCTCACCACTGACCTGTCCGGCATGGGTAGCCCTTACACATGAGCATATGCTCGCCGGCGTAGCTGCAATGGATCGTTGGCCAACACAAACCCCACCACCGCGATAAGGTGGCAGCCGTTGGGGGGTGAAATTAATATATTCCTACTGTTTCATAAAACGTGTTTGCACCTATAATATCTATATTTGTTGTCTTCAGTTAATTTGCAATTAATGTAGCTTGAATAAAAAGCAGGATTCCAAGAGGTACAACGCAAAATCGAGAAAATGGCCATCGGGCCTTCTATCGCTGAGACACAGAACCTTTGAATATATAATCCTAGCTATAAAGGCTGTCTTAACAATTATGAAAAATGTCAGATCGATCAGAAAAGCGATATGACCTGCATTTCACCATGCAACCGGAAAGAAATTAAACTAACAGAGAAAATCGGAGGCCCAACTTGAGCCGAAAAGCTCGTTTCAACATTATTAATATACGTTAATTTTAATTATACTTTGAATTAGGCTGCCGATTTTGCACGAAGTGTTGAGCGAGTATTTTTTGGACACTTATACACTGCTCAAAGACTCTGAAGGGAATTCCGGTATCAATAAGGATTTCCTTTCCTGTGATACACTGTATATTTTAAGTTTTAGTTACTCCCTTTTTACGAGGATTTACAGCGGCTGCCGTTTCTCGCATCTCAACCGCCATTTATCCCCATCCTCCCATTTCCAGTCACCCCTTTCAAACCAAGGGGGTAGTTACTCCTATGTTTAATAATTGAATGCCTGAATAAGAAACTCCTACTCTATAATACCTAGGCTATACCTGACGTGGAATTAAGAGAACACATTAAATATAGAGAATACATGTAATGATCTCTAACAAAGAGTTATTCTTGCGAGATAAGATAAATAATCATTATTCCACTTCGAAATAAAATGAAACAATTTGATAGAGAAACACCAACGTAAATCTGACGGTAAAGTCGTGTCGTGCCTTATAAACAGAATTTATAATCACTTAGGAAACTGCTATGTACAAAACCTCGCACCGAAATTCCCTGACCCACAAAAACATTTTAAGCCAACTAAAGCATAGCTCTATACCAAATCATTCAATCAAACTATAACCATAATCAATAATCAAATAATCAATAATCATCTATAATCAAACTTAAATTAAATATAATTATATGGGTTTCGTTACAACTTAGTAACAGACAAATTACGCTCCATGGAGTAAAGCAATAACAATCTCAAATAATTCGAAGTTATCAAGGTGCGGTTTCATTATTTTCGATAGATCATGACAGCTATTTCAAAATAAGTTTAAATTAATGTCATGACTTTTGAGTTCTCACCGATTTAGCTGACAGTTAGTATTAAATCGTTTTTAGCTATTTTTAGCTATTTTCTACAAACAAAGTACATTGTCACAAACAATGATTACAGAGTATATGCGATAATTAATAATTACTATTCGCTATATGGATATGTTATGATACATGAGTTATAAATTATAAATTATTGCATTTATGGAACAGTGATTGGTACATAAAAATAACATTAGGTATAATTGTAAAATAAAACTGAGTTACGCGCGATACTAATATTTGAGAATGAGATACATGTTATTTCATGTTTCCTTACAGCTTCTTTTTATGAAGTTTTGAAGATCGTGATTTAGAGGAAAGTCTCTGTGCCAGCAACACAAGTTATTACAACAATATGAAATGCGATTTATTTACCGGTAAAAAAGTCAAAAGTAGGAAAAAGTGCACGACTGCACATACGTGGTTTTGGTGTAAAGCCGGGTCCACATAGACCGTTTATGCGTTTTCCGTCTTCCGTTTTCCGTTTTTTCTTACCGACCAATCAAAAGTCCAGAACCCGCTCAAGGGAGACTTGTGATTGGTTAATAGAAAAAAACGGAAAACGCAAAACGCAAAAACGGTCTATATGGACCCGGCTTTAATATGTGGCGAAAAATAAAATTAAAGTTTCTACGTATTAATTTTGTTATAGTTTTCACCTTAAACCAAAGAAAATTCAAGGGGGGTTGCCTATCTTGCACGGAACATCGATCATGAATGTAAAACATTTTCCACTAATTCTGCATCAATGAATGACATGTCTTTATACTTCTCAATCCATCCTGTGCTAATTAGTATCATTAGAGTAAAACTGGCTCGTCTAGAACCTTATCCTTGCGGAGGTGCGTATTGCGCAAGGGTTGTGAATCATGAGCGCCCATTGGACGACAGAATACGGCGGCAAGGGTGGCATCCGCGTCACACGATTAGCGCGGATATGTTCTCGGCGGCAGCAAGATGAGTTGTAGCGGGGCTCTCTTACGGACATTTAGACACGCACTTTGCATCTGGCGGTGAGAATTCAATCATATAACTTTGTCTTACTGTATGAGTGTTATTAAAAGTATGTAATAAAATTAGAAAATTTGTTATGTACAAAGTATACAGTAGAATGTGTTAGAAGAAGTTAAGAATTCTTCAAACATTGCTTGTAGTAGAAAATATATTTTGAGATAATTCTATAGTAGGTAGTACCTAGTAGTATTACTTAGGTATCTACTTACTTTAAAATTTGACAATCCTAAGTCCAAAAGAGTAACGCAGAAACCGGAAATTGCAGACTTCTACAAAACAAAAATAAGGAACCATCACTTCCTGATGGACCATCAGGGGGCTTATTCTCGAAAAAGTTATCACGTCATAACTCCCAAAGTAAGACTCATAAGGAGGTTTGTCCTATCTCTCACCATGTTAATATTATGACTTTTTTATGATTCATAACTTATGACGTGCTAACTTTTTCGAGAATAAGCCCCCTGGACCCCTAATTCTGAAATAAGTTAGAGTGATTATGAGAAAAAAAAATAGTGACACAATTTTGATCAACCAATAGGAATCCAGAAGGCACTGATTCTAATTGGCTGATACCGATTTTCTCACTCTTTTTCTCATACTCACTCTCACTCTCACTCATAGTAATTCATGTTTAATTTCAGCAGTATGTAGCGCCCGCAAACTGTTTTTTGGGTAGGTAGTTATTTATTACCGTAGGAATTACAGCATGTGTATTTATTAAATTAGCAGCCAGCCCGGGGCTTATTTCAGAACTCTCCTTTGTGTAGGTACAAAGCTTTTTTTACAAACACGATTTAGTTTTATAAATACTTAATGCCATGATGACAAATGTGTTTAAGATAAGAAAATTAATTAATTAGTGAGTTAATTAAGTTGTGGTAGTTATTTCATGAAGTTTTCCGTGAGTTTTCATTGTTTTCGAGTAAATAGTGATCTCTGAGATGCTGTAAATTGTGGTCTGAAGTTTCCCAAATTATCCCCCCGAGTGAAGTGCTGTCGGTTTTGTGCTCAGGTGGTTTCTGAATCTAACGACCACCTCATTAACATTGTGTCAAAAACCATATCTTCATTATTCAGCCCATGGTGCAGGAAGGAAACAATACAACATACTTGTTACGATCTCACGTTTATCACAAAAGCACACTGCCAAATCCAAGACTAATATTCACAGAACAGAGTCGATGGGAATTGATGGGAATTTTATAGAGTTCATTATAACACAACACTGTCAAACAATGTCGTTGTGAGATAGAAAACAATTACTTACTTTGCACATCTCTTTCTCTTGAAGGTGGAAGTGCCGGTTTTTATGACGTCATTCGTTTTTTTCTGTTAAAAGCTGTCATCAATTACTTTTATTGTAGACATAATCTGATGTCACCAGCAGGTGTCACAACACAGCTTAGAAAAAGGAAGCATTTTGACGCATCGTATATAATGCAAGGGGGATGAACCTTTTGCAAGTTTAAGTTATTACGTACATTTTTACGCTTCAATTTGATTTGGCAACATCTGGACAAAGAGGTCATTAATTTTCATTAGTACTCTTCGAATGCGTATTCTTTCTCGCTTGAATCGAGGTAAGTCCGAAGGGATGAATCGAATTCCACTCTACCTCCAGCGTCTGTGTGGCAGTTCAAGATTTATTAGACTCGCACGAGAATTTAATATCAACAGTGAATCGCGATTTGTTGGAATTCGAATCGAAGGAAAAGCTGACCACATTCAATGCGTCCATCAAGGATTGTGAAATCAATAATGCTGTATTAACGCATCGAGAGTAAACACTATTGCTGGTTGGTATATCGATCAGAAGACTGAGTATTGTATGAAATAGCATTTCACTTCAATATGTCTTTTTCAATCTAAGCGAAGAGATGTGTTTGAATAGCAATACTTCTTTAAATATATTAGTTTCCACGAAAATGTTGAATTACGTAGGTGTCAAATGTGACGTAACGTAACATTTCTTTACATAAAATCCAATTTCCACGTTATAAGTGATATTTATATTTTTAAAACGTATTCAATACGTTAAAGTAACGTTTATAGGAAATTCTCTTACATCAAGAGCTTAAATGGTGAGGTAGGATGATTGTATACGGACTTTTGTATGAGATCAAATTCTGGGTTTGCCGAAGTTTTGCCGCTAGCTATGATTGGTGGAGAGGCGTAAGAAATATAGGCGACATATTTTTACATTTACATGAACAATGTATTCCATAAAATTATCTCTTCCTCCCAAATTATTTTTGAATTTATAGAATTTACTTTACTAATCTAATCAGAGAATAAATGTTTTAATTTACTGAGCTAGCAGATTGATAATAAAACACTTTATTCTTGTAGTGAGAGAGAATTAATACAATAGATGAACAATTTTAAATGTTAGTTTTTTAGAGGCCAAAAAAATACACACGTTTAAAGAAATTTTAAATTATGAAAACGTTCAGTGTAACGTGTTCATGAGTGGGCACCGACGTGCAACTTCTCCAACCAAACACGATATACTATACGACTTTCTTTGCAACTTGTCAAGTTCCATCAAATTCTAAACTATTAAATTGAAAGACTGTAAATACTTGACCGATTGGGGAATTTTGATTTTCGACCAATCGGAAGATTTTTAAAAATTTTAACAAACTGGAGGATTTGGCTGAAATTTTGTAAGATTTGAGACAACGTTGGTCTTGACCTGAAAAAAAAATTAATTTGACCAACCAATCGGAAGAAAAAAGTTAACATTTGAACCATCAACGGATTTCAAAACAATTATAGGGTCTGCAAACCCAAGAGATGGTCCGTACATGACGTGTGCAAAATATCAGATCGATCGAAGAAAAATATGTTACCTGTAATCATCAATAACAGAATAATTACAAATTAAAAAAAATGTCCGTGCCAAAAGAATGAAAAGGAAAGGGACACGCTCACCACGCTCGCTCAATTAAAAAGCTGACTTCATTCTCCTACAGGATTACAAATGTGAAAAATAAAATCATGAAAATTTACTTTCGGCCTTCTGCTTCTGAGGTATACAGAAATATACCTTTTATTAACATTCTTAGTGTGCTGTAAAAAGCTATAAGTGTGATGTTTACATATAATGTGACGAGACTTAATATAACAGGTGAGGGTGAAATTAATTAAAATCATTTTTCAAGTAAGCTCTCTAATTTTGTAAAGTTGAAACATGTTTGTTCAACTTCACTTCTCTTAAGAATACATAATTGCTGTTAAATTGTCTTATAAAAGTTTAATAAAGTGTAAATTCTTGAAGAGAAGGATGTTGAACAGGACGGATGATGGAACTTGATCAACTCTTCTCGAGGATATCCTCAAGGCAGAAGGATTAACTCTTCAGTGCGAGGTGGAAGTTATTTGTGCGTTTGAAGCAAATCGATGCACATCATTGACTCGCAGCCATGCCCAGAAATTGGCCCATTTCGGTTCACTAATTAATTAATTGAGTAATTTTTTCGACAATTATATTTTAATTGGCTAATAAATGTTAATTATTGTGAAGATTCAAAAAAGTAATTATCTCTATTCTGAAACTTTCAAACAAGTAAATTCCCATCTTTTTAATACTCGGCATAGTTTACTCAGTAATTTTGTTATCTCCCTTCATACCAACAAGTATGGTAGAAGATCACTTAAAATTCAAACACCCTCTATATTTAACACATTACCAGGCAATTTAAGAGAACTAGAAAATTACAATCAAATCAAGTAAATGACTACGTTATAAAATGGCTCCTGCATAATTAATTATTATTTTTACTACAATAAAAATTTCATCATTAGGATCCTTTTAAATTTTAAGTTGAATTATGTTTATTTGTATATGATTGTGTTTTCTTTTCCTGTATTATTTTTGTATGAATATCAACTGTACTGTATATTATCAAAATGTATTTAATCCACAGATAAGTCCCTTTTAGGGACTTAGTGGAAGAGTGTTCGCATTGTATATTATTATTTGTGTCACTAAAATAGGTGTTCAAACAAAACAAAAGTTCCCAATATATAATTTGATGAAATGAAAGCGCTTCATGTGAAATTGACAGCTTCTCAGGTCATCATACTATGACCTATATGGACAATATGGTGTCATCATATTGGTGTTACACAAACTGTATAATAAGACACACTTCAGTTTGAGCTTCATATCCAGCCACAATCATCTGACTCAGCTTTAATGAAGAGGAGAGTGATAGTAGGAACAGCGATCTATCCAAAGAATTAAATTAGATTACGAAAGATTGAGTCAATGAAAGAACTGAAAGACAAACTTTTTTATTTTCCACACAAGAACACATAAGATTAAAGGTATATTATACAATTAGAGAAATAACACCGGGCTCATCTGTGATCACCACACCGTCGCTAAGACGCTAACGTTACTGTGTGCACAGAACAAGAAAGAAAGCAAAAATAACGGTAAGAAGAAAAATATAAGATGAATGATTCACAAATACTGCATCAAATTCATCAAATTACATCTAATTTTGGTTGCAAGATTGTAAGAAGCCATTTTTTAACATATAACTTGACAAAGCAGGGTGATTCAATAGTCATACTCATAGGCATAGTTGGTAACGTCACTGATGATAACACGCACGTACCTTGAGATCAGTGGGCAGTGGCGTGCCGAACCTATCTTGAGGACCGGTGCTAAGTCATTGGTGGGTATACCCACCCACCCCCAATGGTCAAGAACATAAAATGGGCAGCGTTCAATGGGGTCTGGGGGGAGGGCCGCCAAGCAAGTACATGCAGGTCCGGTGCGCATAGCCTCGGAAAAAATTCAATTTCAATACCAACTTTGAAGGTTTTTGGTGCATTTTAGACTATTTACTCTGTATTTTATAAACTTGAGAATATAATTTATCATTGTTAATGTTGGATGAAGTTAACACCTCTTAAAACTACCTACAATGAAACAAATAAAGCGAAGTGAATTATTTTAGTTTTAGCTACTTTTAAGACTGATTTAAATTGATTATTTTTTTGCTATGGCGTTACAGGACTGGTAGTCCTACTGCCGCCTCAACAACTCTACTCCTTTGACGATGCGCCATTATATCGGAGGTGAAGTTGGTTGAGTATTCGTAACTTAGGGATGTTAAGCGAGTGAGTAGTTAGCTCCCTGCGCTCTGCTGTTGTTTAACGTCCCATCCCAAGGACGGTGTAACGCCCGTCGAGAGACTGATAACAGGTGGAGGGGTGTCGTTACACTAACACCCAACCACCCCAGTCTCTCTGGCCCAACGGCAGCAACTGGCAAGGCAGAGTTGAATGGTCACCCATCCAACTACCGACTGCGCTCAATGTTGCTTAACCTCGGTGATCTGACGAGAACCGAGGTATCCAACACACCAGCCGTTGGGCTATAAATTGATAAATTGATTATAGGTACACATTAATGGAAGAGAAAAACTGGGAAGTAATTAATTTAATTCTTTAATGCATTGCACCCACATGCCGCGCAGCGAAATTTTCGGATTTTGTCTACATTAGAACGAGTTTTAAATGATTTTACAGGTAGGTAGGACGATTTTGAAAGAAAACAGAAAATTCATTCATGTATAAAAATCACAAATAAAAGTGCCGCGCAGCGAATTTTTTAGGTTTCAGCTACCTTAGGACGGGTTTAAAATGATATTACAGCAGCAATAAAATCACACATAAAATAGCCGCGCAGCGAACAATTTTTTTTGCTTCAATAGAACGGTTTTAAAATGATTTTACAGGTGCCTACTAAGTATAATTTTACTAAAATTAAAAAAAGAAAAGAAAAAGAAATTAATTAATAATCAAAATGCACACATAAAAATGCCGCGCAGCGAATTTCTTGCTTTTTGGCTACCTTAGGACGGGTTAAAAATGATATTACAGTAGCAATAAAATCACACATAAAATAGCCGCGCAGCGAAACTTTTTGTTTTTGGTTACAAGAACGGGTTTGAAATGATTTTACAGCTACTGTATTTTTTTTAAAAATAAACCAAAAAGTGATTAATTTATAAAAAGAAAAGCACACTTTATAATGCGTTGCAGGAAATGTTGGTTTTCGGCTACCTATAGGACAGGTTTAAAATGATTTTATATTACTCTGTTTTTTAAGGAAAACAGACAAGTCCTTAACTTATATAAGTGATAAAATTATGCATAAAAGAGCTGCGCAGCGAATTTTTTTGTTTTTCGCTTCATTAAAGCGGGTTAAGAATGATTTTACAGGTACTATATTTTTGAAAGTAAACAATACATTCTTTAATAATTAATCAAAAATATTCATACATAATTTTGCCGAGCAGCGAATTTTTTGGTTTTTTGGCTACTTTAGGACGGGTTTAAATTGATTTTACATTAGCAATAAAATCACACATAAAATAGCCGCGCAGCGAAACATTTTGTTTTTGACTATAGGTATACATTTTTACAGGTACTGTATTTTTGATAGAAAACAGAAAAGTCATTCATTTAAAAAAAAACATAATTTAAAAATGCCGCGCTGCTATTTTTTGGTTTTCAATTACAATATAGCGCACGTTTAAAATGGTTTTACAGGTAGGAACAAAAATTGTGAATGATCTTTCGTTTTAGGCTACCCAAGGACGGGTTTAAAATAATTTTGGTACTCAATGGATTCAATGGATTCATGTTCGTTAATTTACATCCATAAATTATACACAGACAAATGTATCACAGCGATTATTATGCTTATTTGCTGACAATAAATTACTATTTTCGATCCAGCATGCAGGAGCATGAAAGCAAATACAGGATGATTCTCTAACAGTTATCCTGTTTTTATGATTAATCAAATCCTTTCAATAAGTACTGAAAATAGGGCAATTGAATATTGTTTCATAAATATTTAAGTATCCATCCACCCACCGAACCATGATCGACCAGTTTTTGCAATCATCCACCCACCTAGTCATACTCAACCCTCAAAATGGATCAAGCATTAGCACAAATATACATGTTCACTGCATACATTTCTTGATAGAAATCATTTGTTCCCTTTCTTTTTTACAATGTCACTGTTTGCTGTGCACCAATACGACGTATACACCCTCATCACCATGTTTGTGTGAATACATTAAGTTGTATGAGTGGTGAATGTATCACTGTTACATTATAAAATGTATCTCAAGGTGGGTAGGTCCCCTGGCGGGGACCACCCACCCCCAAAAAATGACTGTGCTTGAGCACCAAATTTAGATAGGTCGGCACGCCACTGTCAGTGGGTAACGTCCGAATGCCTACCTACTTTTATATAGTCGTCAACGTAAATTCATAATGAATAGTCTATAAGGACGGAGAGGGTTTATATTTTGTACAATGTTAAATTTACTCTCATTGTTGGCAGACACTACTCTAAAGCCCGATTTACACGGTGCAATTTCTTGAACAACTTCTGTGCCACAGTTTATCTGCTCGTGCGCAATGTCACTTTTGAGATAATAACGTGACTCTGCACATGTGCAGAACTTTTGTGGAATAGAAATTGTTCAAGAAATTTTAAGACATTCTTTACTCAACGTGAAGAGGACCTGTTCAGTATATTGTGTTTGGAATATCATGTTTAAAAGAAACTTTTTAATACTTCATGCAGTTCATACATAGTACTTGAAACTTATTAATAGCAAAGAAAGTTCAGGTTCATTTAATAATAATCTGCTATAGTTCTTTACAGTTCGCTTAGTTTGTTTACACTTCACAATGTAGTGGTGTAAATTATGATTGATTGGTTGAACGCAAATTACACAGACAAAAACACACAGAGAAAGATTAGAAAGTAGTGAAATAAGTGTATATTTCACTACGTTTGTGTATGTTAGACATGGTAAATTAATATTTAATCCGTAGGTTTTGTGTAAATGAAAATGTTTCTATTTTTACCTCTTCTTTACCTCTTACTAATGTTTACACAAATCAATGGCTGAGCTGTTTCAGTTACCAAATGCAAGTTTTTCCCTGATATCGGTTTATTGAACCAACATTCTACCTCTAAAAACTTTTCACTCGTTTGGAGCTGAAAGCTTATCAATGTAATCTTCTACCGGAGCGCGACGTCGGGTCAATGTATACTTTTTTATATATTTTCACGTATTCTTTGAAATAAACTCGTGAATCGTTCAATGTCATTTTGAGAGAAGTTTGTACTTTGGAATGAATAGCGATCAAGAATTATATATTTAAGAATCGTTACAATAATAGGAAACTAAACTTCAGAAAGAATAGTATATTTCAATTTACTTTGAAGTAACAATTGAATCGATGTATAAGTAGGAAACTTCTTTGAAAGACATTGATAAGTTATACGTACGACGAGTATCAAAAATACAATACAGCTGAGGAACCCCAAATCAGTATGTAAATAAATTGACGTTCAAGAAATCGTGTGATTTGATCCAACACTTTCCAAACAGAAGTTATATTCAACTAATTGGCATGCAATTTGATATAATTAATAATCTGAAATCTGCGATATGCTACATCATTGTATTATGTAACAATCCTTCTTCATCTCTTTCTTATCGTATATTCTCCATGTCAAAACGCCATACGTTCGCAACAATAGCTGTCTAACGTCTGGTCTCCAGTTTCAACTGATAATGTACAATTAATTAGGTAATGTAACAGCAACACGTCAATCACTCGTTGTCAACTACACAATTAATAATTCGAATCATGAATATAGGCTTTGAAAATATATTACAGGTTTTGCTCAGAAACTCCCCAATGGAGTTGACATGCATGTGAGTAGGCATCTCCACTTCGCAGTTCGGAGAAATACAGAAAAACCACGCGTATTTCCTGTACAAATAGCCGGCGGATTCAGTTTCCAATCCACGTTTTGTAAGGGAAGTTTTCTCCTGCATTACATTGTATTTAGAATTGGAACGAATGATACCATAAAACGCAAAAATATCGATAAAAATAAAGATACGGTTGTTACGGGTAGTATTCAACTGGACCATAGATATATTTCGCAAGAGAATACAAAATAACAAAAGTGTAATTAGGAAATTTGATTTTTCAATCCAATTTACACGATTATTTATGTTAAAAAAATTGACGCTCCAAAATGTATGCATCAATTATCCCATTTCCACTGAAGTAAGTACATCGATGACATTTTGAAATACCTAAGAGTTTGTCTTTCACAATCATAATTCGTAAAATGGAATGGATAATTCTCCGAACTTGGTGAGTGCCTAAGTTACAGAGAGATTTTACAGATGCCCATTACGCGCATTAAACGGAATGCTGGGATATGCAGATGCATTTATCTCCGTAATTAGGGTCGTTCGAAAGCACTAATTGAGCACTAATTGCTGGTATCAATCCGGAAGTTAGTGCTTTAATTGGCTCTGAATTGTGAAATTAGCAGTGCCCACAGTCAACACACAGTCACAGTCTCTCAACTCATTACCACTAATCAACGTCACAACTCACCCAAGAATTTAAATGGCCATCTCCGATTTTGTAAAACCTTGGCTGGATTGGTCACAAGACAAAAGAAACACATACATATTTTTTGGTTTGTCCAATTATTGAATATACTTTTTGAGATCCAGGCCCTAAATAAATCAGCATTTTGGGCACCAGGCCCTTCACTTGAACTATTATTGAACTTGAACTTGTCTGTGTGCTTTTTTGTACGACTCTTGTAAAAAGTAGCATGCATGTTACACATTTGGTAGGTAAATGATCCGTATTATTTTCTGTATCATCTAAAAGAAAATAGTTTCACTTGATATAAACTGTACAAAATCCCTGAAACATTTTGTTTTAAATTTATTTAAGCCTTTCCAACAATGTCGGGTAAGGGGTTTACAGATTATCTTACAAACTAACAAGGTAGGTATTTGAAAATTTATAGTTGTAAACCATTACCGGCATTTATATCAGCGCCTGTTTTCGAAGGCTGGAAAAATAATAAAGTCTTAGGTATTGTAACATAATTTTAATGAGCACTTAAAAATAGAAACACATTTACATCCATTTCTCTTCTTCATTTTTTCCTTAAATTAGGTTTGAGTTTATTAGGTATCAGTGATTATGTTAGGCCCGGAATAACCAAAGTTAAATTGTGCTGGATTAACTAACTTTTGAATTAAATTTAATTGTTTCACTCATTTTGAGGTATCTGATTGGCTGTGCCGCCAATTTAGTCCAATATTTAGTTAATCCGGCTCAGATTAACTTTGGTTATACCGGCCCTTAGAAGAACATCCAAGCATTACCATAACCATCAAATAACCAAAATAACTCATAATAAGTTACTGCAAAATAACCTTATGAGTCGGCCATACCTAGGTAGATTGTGGAGACAATCATATCATGTGAACCATACAATTATTTATAATGTGAATCAATTTACATATACCTGGACATTTTCTTGGGTTGATTTGAAAAAAATCAAATTGCTCTCCCTCATTCACAGGTTTATCACATATTGCATCCCATATTGTGTGAAGAAGCGTTTTCATTTCTAAAGACCAATCAATCCACACTATAGCAACTTCTGGTAGATCAACTTGGTTCTGCTCGTGCGCAGTGTCAGTTTGGTGCCAATACACGTGTACAACCTAGTAGGTACAACCAAGTTGATCAACCAAAAGTTGCTAGTAAGAAATGGGCTTTATGTAAACAAAACAAAATCAATATTTCACAGAGAAATAATTTGAATGGTTCAAAAGTTATTAACATCTTCTTGATCGGGATAGATTAGATTAATAGGATTTAACGGCGCGTCAACGACGAGGTTATATTGCGCACATTAATTTTTACTTTAAACTTTGTTGAATTAGGTAGAGGACATGGGGAGGGGGTCGACCTAACGGGCCCGATCCGGGGGAGTCCAGCACTGGTGGGAAGGCCAGGCCGGAATGGGGACGGACTGGGGGGTGTGAGGATTCGGGCCGGCGGAACCCGATTTCAGGGGGATCACTATCTCGAGGGGGAAGGCCGGCCTGATGGGGACCGCAATTCAAGGGAGGACATGGTTAGGCCAACCCTGGCTGCTCTTGGTCTGGGCCTCACCACTGATATGTCCGGCATGGGTAGCCCTTACACATGAGCATATGCTCGCCGGCTTAGCTGCAATGGATCATTGGCCAACGCAAACCCCACCACCGCGCTAAGGTGGCAGCCGTCGGGGGGTGATCGGGATATTTCATCATGTTAGTTTATTTTTAGGTAATGTCAACAGTTTCGGTCCATATGTTTGGACCTTCTTCAGGACAAAACTTAACTTTAAAAAACCAAATCATATAAAACAATTAAACATTTCAAACAAAGTACTAAAAAAAAACATATGGACATATGTTAAAAAAACATATGGACCGAAACTGTTGACATTACCTAAAAATAAACTAACAGGATGAAATATCCCGATCAAGAAGATGTTAATAATTATTCTTATCCTGAATCGTTCAAAAGTTATTACGATATTTAGGAAATATTATGACACGCACATCATGGCGGTTTCATCTGGCCCCAGTCGAAATTTGCATTGAGTTTTGAATGGAGACGTAATTTCAGTGCAAACCTAGTGTAGCTCAGTGTGGCCAGTCGAAAACACCAATCGAAACACCCACACGTGGACTTTTACATAGGTTTTATTGCCAGTTTATCAGAACAGAACCGAGACAAAGCGGATTGAGCGCCGCATTGTGTTTCGAACACACCACATGCATCTGTTCTGCTGCCCCTTTGTGTTACAATTGATTTTCTTCGCCAGCCTCAGCTCAACAAACAGCTTGTCTGTGGTACATTAAAGTCCATCCATTGTTGCCGTGGGCATCTTCATGCTTAAGTGGCTATGTTCGCTATTCTAAAAGCGAAGTCTAGTCGGCTTTAGCATAAGTGTATTCGCTGTCAGTTTCGAAACTCTCTGTTAAAACACACAATGATCAAAGGACCACACACCAATTAATAAATTGAAAACGTCATAATTTGCAATCCTATTTCGGCACCGCTCTTTTTCTCACAAATGAGAAGTTTTGATATTCATCCCCAGTACAAAAGGATAGTTTAGTTAGGTACATATAATTTACTTATTAATGGAACATTTCGAAAATATGCCATTTGTCAAAGCTTGCGCAAAGCTTGCCATTACGCAGACTTGAGAACATTTTTTAAAATAAGTCATTTAAAGTATGCTGATTTCTCTTGGGAAATTACAATAACAGATACTCAGACAGATGTCTTCAAAAAGAGCTGTGATCAATACAGGAAAACTATGCTGAATTTATTATCTCTATAGAGTTCAGTTGGGAGTTGCTCTGATCTTATTTTTTGACTTGTATGAGAATTCCGAGTCCACGTTTGAACTTTCGATACCACCCACAACATGTATTATCCATGAGTGACTATGAGTGAAGTACATTCCCGAGATACGTGCAGAGATGAAAGGAAGCAGGGTATAGGTTCGGCGATAGATTGATAGAACTGACGCAAAGGGATAATATTTCTAATATCATTACAGAGATGGAAAATAGAATATGTAAATCCGATCCAATTTCAGAGTGAGCATTTTTTTGAGAATTAATTCACCGCTTTAGTGTATTCAGATTTATGACGTAAGTAAGCAAAGAGAATTGAATTGTGTTTATCTTACATCCATTTTCCATTAAAAGACGAGTTTTTGGTCTTTGCAAAATTAAAACTCTTTTATGATGAAAATACCAATTTACTCAACAACAAGCTGCACAAAATAAGAAACGTGACTTTGAACATAAATCACCAATAACGCAATTCCGACACTCATACGTATCCTTCTTTCTACACTGAAGACGGAATTAATATAATCCGAAATATTCCATTAAAGTTACACGGCATAGGGTTGCCAACTGTCCGGAATTTCTCCGGACACTCCGGAATTGGACAATATTGTCCGGATGTCGGAATTACCTCATTCCGGACAGCATAATGTCCGGAATTGTTCAATTGGTTCATGAAACTTACGCTATAATTCAATAATCAATGATACATCATAACTTTTGCAAATTAAGTTTTGCAGGTAGGGTTGGTAGAAAACACTTACCTAGTTCACTTTCGCCCATTAATTTACAATTTTTACTACATTATCAATTTCAACTTCAAGGAAATAATATTATGAGAGCAATCTAATTATTATCTTGAGTTAAATTCAAGTCTGTTTGCTATAATTGTAAAGAAATTTTCAAAGTTCTCAACAAGGGCGTATTCAGGGGGGGGGGGGGACGAGGGGGCCATGCCCCCCCCCCCCCCCCGAAATCAAAATTTCATCTAAGAAAATATCCACATTTAAAATAATTTGTAAAAAAACAATTTAAAAATATACAGATCATGTCAAAAACGTTCCAAAATGGTTAGAATTGAGAAAAAAATCAAAAAAATTTCCGGGGCTATGCGCCCCGGTCTTGAATATCCTAATAAGTTCAATAAATGTCTTAAACCTCTTCGACCAATTTTTGGATATTTTGTAATTTATAATTCCCCAAAATAGCTATACACTGCGATTCAAAATTGCATCTTAATGAATGACCTTGATCCAAAATTTTCTCGGGGGCTGTGCCCCCGAACCCCATGTTTTCCACTGAGATTTTTCGAAATATTAATAATGTCCGGCCCCCCCCCCCCCCCCCCCCCGGAAATTTCATCCTGGATACGCCCTTGGTTCCCAAATATCAAATCGCTGAATATTGTAGTCCAGAACGCATAAAAATGACCCAAATACACTTTCGAAATTCATAATTTTCCCGGGCCTGTGCGGCCCGGACCCGCATGGTGCTGGGGGGCCCTCACCCCAGACCCCCCATTGATTTCCTGCGAGATCGTCTTTTCGTGCATACGAATTTCCCCATAATACCGTATTGTGAGGATATTTATTCCCAGAGAATTTTAGAACTACATTGTCCAGAATTCAATTCTTACAAAGTTGGCAACCCTACCCCCCCCCCCCCCCCCCCCCCCGGAAATTTCATCCTGGATACGCCCTTGGTTCCCAAATATCAAATCGCTGAATATTGTAGTCCAGAACGCATAAAAATGACCCAAATACACTTTCGAAATTCATAATTTTCCCGGGCCTGTGCGGCCCGGACCCGCATGGTGCTGGGGGGCCCTCACCCCAGACCCCCCATTGATTTCCTGCGAGATCGTCTTTTCGTGCATACGAATTTCCCCATAATACCGTATTGTGAGGATATTTATTCCCAGAGAATTTTAGAACTACATTGTCCAGAATTCAATTCTTACAAAGTTGGCAACCCTAACACGGCACAAAGCACTTTTCTTCAGAGACGACTGATTTCTTTGAAGTACGTCGTCACACTGATTAATCAAAATCAGAGTAAGGGCCGGATTTTCAATTCTCTGCTAAATTAAAACAGTTTATTAGGACTATACTGCCAGAAGTGATCCGCCAGTTTGTATGTACACTCGGCAAAACAAAAATTGATCGTTGAACAAATTTGAATGACTGCTGGTCATGTCCCATAACCAATCAAAGCTTGTTATTATCATTGAAATGTGAGGTCACCTACTAGAGTGAGACAATGAGATCGCTTAGCAGGCGCGTAGGAAGGGGGGGATGGGGGGGGAGATTATCCCCCCCCCCCCCCCCCCCCCCCACTCGAGCAGGCTGACCCCACATTCACCATGCAAAATTACGTTTAGTGTCCAAAAATCACTTAAAAATTCTTTAAATTCTAAAAAACGCCCTGCGGGGCAACAATTGGAGGGTTTATAGCTTCAGTTTGTGCATTTTAAAGCCCCAGAATCACTTTTAATTGGATTAAATTCTAAAAAACACCCTGCGGGGCTAAAACTGGGGGGCGAAGTCCCCCAGACCCCTCTTCTGGGTGTCGCAATCCCCCCCCCCCCCCCCATGATGAAAGTAGTTCCTACGCGCCTGTCGCTTAGACTGACTTCTGATGGTGCGATCTTACATTTATCAGCCTATCAGATTTATTGAACGTTCAATTTTTGTTTGGCCAAGTGTACATTGGAATTTATCTAGGTAATTTTATTTTGATAGTATTAGTTTGTTCCAAGTCAGATCTCGTGTCCATAACTCTACTTATAGAGTGCTATAAAAGTCACCTCTCCTGTTATAAAGTTAAACACAACTTTGAGTACTTAATCTTAATAATCTGCGTTCCTTCGAAGGGACATAGACAATAGGCTCTACGTTATTAATCGATGTGTCGACGTCAAACTCAAACGCTCGCTTTTCTTTGTCAAAGAAAATTCGCTCGGTGGAGGCGAAGCAGTGTCGTATTTTTGACAAGTTACGTTCATAATAGATGAGGAGGAAGCAAATAATGTCAATGACACTTATTCAATGCTTCTATAGATTGCTTGGTCAGGTAATTTATTATGCATCGTTGAAAATTCGCGGCGCAGAGTAGAATGTAAAGCGAAGCTCGATAAATTCTGGTCTGACACAACCAGATTTCAAATGGAAAAGAGCGCTTAATGGTGTGACGTATTATGGATCAGCTTAAATCAAAATTCTGATATTTTATTCATGTTGTAAAGAGCACGAAAAATGCTGTATCAAACCTCTGCAATTACGTATGTAAAATGTGTTACATTTTTTTCTGCAAATCGATTGACTAAACGGTATTTTACTTATTGACGGAATTCCAATTCTACCGCTCTCAGAATTACGAGCACGACCGAATATTTAAAATCCTACATCTGCCACCATTTGTAATATTAAGATAATTGTAAATAATCAGTAAACTTAACAAGGATACTTTTCACGTACATGAATGTCATATAAATCTTCTATCATTCTACCAACTACCATCTTTTTAAATTTAAACTTGCTGACAAGCAGTGTAAGTAACTAGACTCCATTCCTCGCGGACCTTTCAGCACCTCAGACAAATGCCAGAACACAAACTCCAACAAAACGCTACATGCCCTTCAGAAATAGGTTTTTTTTTTTGCTCCTCTATACTATTGGTATGGGGATAGAAAGAGGTAGTGCCAGAAAAATAGACAAAATAGGCATGGAACTGAGGAATTTTAAACAGAAAATAGTTTTTTCTCTGCTTCAAATTCCATGAAAAACGTACTCTAACAAAAATATTAAAAAGTGTGATAGCAATTTACATACATACCAGTGTCGCATCTCGACAAACGCACGTACTTGCTTTGTTCGTACTGCGTGTGCTTGCGCTGACATTTCTCTGAACAAGGGTCGCGTTGGTCCTGGGGCATTCCGGCGAGATCATTAAACCTTCATTTTCTCCAACTACACATGACATGTAAGCTCTTTCTTCCATTGCTTGAATATTTTTCACTCGAAGCCAAATGAAATTCCGTCTTCCTTTTCTGCTTGATTATATTACAATTCAAGAGTGCGATATAGACGAAGTTCTGGAACATTGTTATGCATCGAGAATTGGATATGAAATTAGAAATAATATTTGATAATATTAATATTATTAATATTATAATAAGAATATTTGATAATTTTTGATATTTGTTGACATTATTTCCTCATATGCCACACATATCTTTCAACTCGTGAATGCAAAATTACTTCTTTACCACAAAGCGGTGTGATTAAAGGGTAGAAAAACAGTAACCAACGAGAACTTAGAGTACACCATTAAAATGCGTCTCACTCTCTAACTGTGAACAATGAATTCGTCCATCAGCCTTAATACAACGGGTTAAACAATACATCCCGACAGAAGACGTATGACCAACGGCAAAACTAATGAATAATCTGCGTAATTGAATTGCCGTTGGTGATTGATGATTGGACTCCTGACCATTGAACTGTTGTTGGAACGCGTGTCACCAGAAAACTTGTCGAATGCAATCAGAATTCAGAAGTAATCAAATACAAACTTTGCCATTATATGAAGAGACATTCTCCTTGAAGCCTCAGATAATTTTATTATACTGGCAGCAGTAAAATTTAATTTGAATTTGGTACCTCTAGCATCAACAAAGGATGTTATTATAGGAATAAAAGAGACCTCATTCAATCTAACCGCCACGTGTGTAGCGTGAAAGGAAAGGTGAGCTAATTACATTTCCATCGGTCCACCACAGTGGAAATGTGGTAATGTAAAATAATTCAGAAACCATTGCCCATTGAACCATGGATTTTTGTCGTTACTATCCTGTAACTATTTAAACCCAACCAAACCATCTACTAAACATGTTTGCTGTTTCAGACAATTTTTGGGGGAACGATCGGAGACGAAATGGGTGGACGAAATAAATTGAAATTTTAATAGTTATTAGATAAAACAAACTCAGGGTTGTTAACTGGTCCAATTAAAAAAATCTTTGGAAATGTAAACTTAACATTTTCAGCGTTTGCTATGACAACGGGCTGGATTCCTAAAAAACAATATTACTTATGTTATATTATTATTTTATGAATTCAATGACAATTTATTATTATTATTTTTGAAATTGTATTGATAAAGGAGTGCCATGAAACGCGTATGTACCTTAATCTGTACCTACGATGAATAAAGGATTTTTCTTGGTCCATCAAGTAGTATTATTTATTTAATTATTTATTTATTTATTTATTTATTTATGTATTTATTTATTTATGTATTTATTTATTTATTTATTTATTTATTTATTTATTTATTTATTTATTTATTTATTTATTTATTTATTTACAGTTAAAGGTTCAACTTACAGAAGCAAACCTAAATGATAGAAAACGTTCGCATTATTATAATATATCAGAGCTACTTTAATAATATATATCTTTTTTGGTTTCACGTTCCCGACGGACATTATGCGCCCTTCCCTTATGGGACTAACTTCTTTAAAAAATTTCGATTAAAATCACGTTTTTCGTTTTCATGCTCTCATTTTAAACAACCGGATTGGTATTACAGATATTAATATTATGATTTGTAATTATGGCCAAATTTTAATTTCTGACCGTTAAATTCTTTTAAAACACGACTGCAGTTCTGTCAGATTTATGGGTGTATTTGAACTCTGATCTAATTTAAAGTTAAAGAGATAAAAAGAATACCGAACATCCGTACATTTGGCCAAGTAATAACTGCATTTGAACGAATCTGATTGGCAGATGGTCAGTTTCCTTGATAACAATCCTTGTTATTATCAATGAAATTCAAATCAGTGCTCACTACTAAAGTTTGATAACGCGTTCATAGGCTTCATCGGATGATGCCATCAATCAAGGCAGGAAGCAAAAAATAAAAATACCTTACAATCAGACTGATCATGAAAACATTTATCAAAGATACTGTCCCTTTGGCGGCTATTACAGTGTGCAAGGTGTGACAATTGCACACCTGATCATCCAAGAAAATTATTTAAAAGTGCTCCCTAATCCAGGAAGTAGGAAGTTAAATATTTTGTCTAATCATTTTGCTCTCCAAAAGACGTAAAAATGCCATCAATTTCAAACTAAAGATACAAAAAAATCCGGGGTTATGCGCCCCGGCCCCGCATCTGCTGGGGCTCTCCTCTTAGAGTACTTTCTTCTACGTCCTTCTATGTAATTGAACACCTGTTGTAAAGCCAAATAGCCGCCACTGCTAACCAAGATGTTGCGGGCCATTGAACAGCAATATTCATTTTTCAAAAGTCAACTGCTGAATCCATTATATTAAAAATCATAATTACAATTTAATTCGAAGAAAACACCACTGAAATCTCATGAATACATTTTTGTTAACATCGTTTACGAGGTTCATCAAGTTATTTCGAAAACTGCAGTTGCGTCAACAATAATTGTGATTTATGATTAATGATGCTTAATTAATAATCATCTCCAATATTACATTTCAAATGTGTACGGTTATTGTTGCATATTTTATGCGTGTGCGTGCGTTATGCATTGCATCTTTATTTGATGTGCTTTTTAGCTTTATTGGACCTGTGGCCTGATTGGATCAGGTTACAAAAACCTGATTTTTCAGTAGAGACCAAAACATAATTTTGAATTGTAGCTACTACATTATTAACTTTTTATGAAATGTTACTGTCATAAAGCTATTATAATAATAATCAGGATTTTTTAATTGAATTAAATCCCGTTATTAGCTAATTCGTGTACTTAAGTCACTTTTCCTGCCACTGAAAGCCACACATATTATATGTGACTTAACAGCACTTAGGTCACATTTACGGTAAAAATGTTTATAAAATCACAATAACGCTGTACTTATGCCAATCATGCTTTTTATTTAAGGTGGCGCGATCACTCGAAGTCATAGTCTCAGATCTTCATAATATTTTGTGTACTTATTGATAATCACGCCATACACAATCCCTGAAAAAATTAAACACTTCTCGTGTCTGGTTTCTGAGATAATTTGAGTTTTCTCCTCCATATTATCTTATGGCAGCCAAGTAAAATCGTGTCATTTTTAAGCTAAAATTGAGTTCTAATCTTTTTGTACCGTTAGATTTTAACAAAAAACTTTTCTTCTGGTAGACATATGGACATACTATCAGGAAAAAAATTGAAAACAATACCATCGTGTGCTATTTTAAAAGTTATTAACCAAATTCGAAATGATTTTCCTACCTCCCATGTTAAGTGTCTTTTGAGACACTTCTGTCTTTTGAGAATGATCATGGGAGGTATAGGAAATAATTTCGAATTTAGTTAATAACTTTTAAAATAGCACACGTTGGTATTCTTTTCCTTTTTTTGCCTGATAGTATGTCGATTATGTCTACCAGAAAAAAAGTTTTTTGCTAAAATCTAACGGTACAAAAAGATTAGAACTCCATTTTAGCTTAAAAATGACACGATTTTACTTGGCTGCCATAAGATAACATGGGGGAGAAAACTCAAATTATCTCAGAAACTAGATACGAGAAGTGTTTAATTTTTTCAGGGATTGTGTATGGCGTGATTAATGATTATCAATAAGTACACACAATATTATGAAGATCTGAGACTATGACTTCGAGTGATCGCGCCACCTTAAAACAATTTTTCAAATCCGACTTCACCATTGGATTCCTTGATTTTTCAAGATTTTATAATATGTAAAAAAACTCATTTTTGCATTTTTGTGCCCGTTATTCCTGCCAGCCACAGGATTAACCAGGATGAATCACACATTGCAAACCATCAAATCACAACTTAAAAAATAACGCCGATATTATATGATGATGGATGGATCTTTCTTATTGTGTTTGCAAATATATTTCCTATTTTTTTTTATTATTAGTAATAATGTGTTCGAAACTAATGGAGTTATTAGTTATATGAGTATATATGAGTATTATATGGGTATTATGGTATATGAGTATTATAATACTCATGTAAAAATGTATTTATTATCTTTTCCGGAAATTTACGAAACATTGAATAGTACATTGAGCTTTTGAGGTTTATCATAAATTAGTTGATGAATGAGGGGTTAGTTAATATGACCGGAACTTCATTACTCTATAGATTCAAAAGGAATGTATCTTCTCTGAGGGACGTTGCCCAAGTTCAATGGGCAATCAAGCACTGTATACGACTAATGACAGGGTATTGCACAGACATAAGCGTTCACGAGAACGGAGAATCTATGGGGTTCATCCTTCCATCAAGGAAGTAATTATTTGTAATAAGAAGAACAAGAAGTTTCCAGGTTTGTGAGTTGTAAGGCGCAGCGGGAGTAACACGCTTCTTTTGTCCTCAGACGTCGGAACGGCAGCAATCAATCTTGGCGAGGAAGTTGAGGAGGTGGAGGAATATTCACAACTTGTATTATGGGGAAGGTAGAAGTCGTGTTAAACAATTACTAAAACAGATCGTTTCCTTCCAGATCCACGTAAGCCGATCAATACGAGTTTTCCCGCTGTGTTGCACGATGAATGGAAGCGAGTTAGAGTTCCTCATGCTCGGGAACAAATGCGTCAACGGAGGCGTCCTGGAGGAATTCATCGAAGCTTCAAACCAAACGACTGAGTCAAGCAACTTCTATTTAGATCACTTTTATACCTATGCAGGGGTGAAGATTCAAGACAACTGTACAAATGTCGATGAAATTGTTATTAACTACTCCAACACGGGTCCTTTACTTATCCTGGAGATGGTAGCAATGGGCCTGATGATCGTGCTGACGATAGGTGGAAATCTGTTGGTGATTGTCGCGGTCGTAGCCAGCGCATCTCTACGCACTCCCACACACTCTCTCATCGTCAACCTCGCCGTCGCCGACCTCCTCTTAGGCATCACCGTTCTTCCGCTTTCCGCCACACGAGAACTCTCTGGCTCCTGGAACTTCGGCCCTGTGCTCTGTTCGCTCTGGACCACTCTGGACGTGCTCTGTTGCACGGCGTCGATATTGTCTCTCTGCGGCATCTCCGTGGACCGTTACATCGGCGTCTCGAGACCTCTGGCATATTCACGCATCTTGACGAAGCGTCGGGCTCGGTTCTTGATCGCCGGCATTTGGGCACTGGCATTGGCGATCAGCATCGCCCCGCCGCTCGGCTGGAGAGAAGAGATGACCCCCGAGCAGCTCGCCGACGAGACCGAGTGTCACGTGAACAAACAATTAGGTTATGTGATCTTCTCTGCATGCGGTTCGTTCTACCTGCCGGCGTTCGTCATCCTCGTGCTGTACGCGCTCGTGTACCGTGCCGCCGTGCGTCACTCGCACTTCCTGCACTCGGGGTCCCGAGTCACACGCTCTGACGTCACGCTCCGGGTGCATCTGGGCAGCACGAGACACGGCGCCGCGACGCTCAATGGCTCGCTCTTTGATGCGCAACCTGCTGGCAAGGTAAGAGCCCGTCGAGCCAAACCCGACAGCATGCGTCATAAACCCAGATGCATGTAAGGGGTGGAAGCCCAATTGACCAATCTCGATATTACGGGGAAGTATTGCGATGCTTTAGGAGGTGTATAGATTTTTATTCACCTTATTGCTTTAACAGTCAGCTGGAATGTAGGTAATATAGAAATAAATTCTTTTACCTCAAAATTACACCTTGAAAAGTTGCACCATCATATTATATTTGCTAGCAGTTTCATCGACTTTTCCATTTAAGCAAAACAAAGCATGAGGTAAAAACAAAACAATATCTGACTATGATCTGACCATGGAGTTAGTTGTGTCTATCATGTTGATCTGAGCTGTACAAAGTTTTCTCCTGGCCTTCGTTATCCAACCACCTGTTTTAGAGCAGCTACATTGCCCACTGCTGGAGACGCATAAATGTATAATTATTCGTAATCTGGGCTCTCATGTCACACCTGAACATTCCTACCGATTAATGTCGCTTTTAGGCCGAAGCGACACCAAACTGATCTAACACATTCGCACTTTACAATTCCAACTACACATTCATACTTAATAACAACAAAGTACCTATAACTAAAACACATTCATACACTAGTTAGGATGGCTCATCCTAACACTACATTCAAACTACTAGGAAAACGCACTGTGAAGTGTGTAACGCGTTGATAAGCGAACCTAAGTATTGTTTGCGAATTCATATGCCAGTGAAACTTGTTGCTCTTGAAAATAGAGTAAGAAAGTCTGATAGAATACGTCAGAGGAGCAGTGATATTTTGTATTTTAATTTCTGTGAATACATTTTATACACATTTCAAAACAAGCATAGAATGTCCGTAAAATGTCCAACTCTTTTTAATAACTCTTGATTGAAGTTCTATACAGATTTGTTTCAAAATTGTCAAAAACACCAAAAATGAGATCTGCTATCTAAAAAAAAACAAAAAAAAACGTCTGTCCAGTGTCCTCTCCAGCCAGGGTTGGGATTCTATAACTGCAAAGCGGTCGTAATTTCGTTAGCAATGAGATTTTTCCATAAGATTTTTCCAGATTGCTATTCCGCCTTCAATCGAAAATAGTTGTAGAATCGCAACCCAGGTAGGTAGCTCATAGAGCTCTCGCCGGCAAGTAAGAGGTCCCGGGTTCCAACACCTAATATGCTGGGCCAAATGACCATGCAAGTTTTAAGTCGATCTGTTTAACAGTTCCAATATTATATTTCAAGCAATCACGATCTCGTTCAAAAACTAGACACGAGACCGCTCGTATGACATTAGCGTGTGTACGCAATTTAAGATCGATTGGTTGAGAGTGTGCTCTTGGCATTTCAGGCAAAAACACCCACACACTGTACACACAAACACACAGAGAAGTGTCACACGAGTACCGTGGTGACACTCGCTACACTCACTAATAATATCCTATACGAATGCTCAGAGCTCCAAATACTGTATTATGTTTGAAATAATTCTTGAATAATAATAATTCTTACGAATCGGCTAAATTAAAATTAATTAATCCTTGACACGAATGGCTATTTAATCGTTAATGGACGTTCATTATTTTCAATTTTTTCATAATCATACGGTGTAGAAATATCGTACATGACAATTAGTCGGAAACAGTTATCCTGATCGATTTGTTGCTTAGTTGGGAATCCGTCGATAAAGGCCTGCGAAGTGACATTATGACGCGAGAATACAAGAAACTTCTCACGAACCAACAACACCAAATTAACGCCATTCATAATTAACATATTTTCGTAACGATAATTTTAATTGTTATTTCCTTGCGTCAGAGCACTTTTTTGTCGGATCATTGCGAGTAGGCACTGTTATTGTTATTGAAATGTAGAAGACGGGGGAAAGAAGTCTGAAGAGGATTTGACAACGGCATGGCTTCTATATTACAGCTTTCATCCTTACTTCGCAAACAAGAAGTAAGTCAGAATCCGTTTCCAATATTACTCTCGTCAACACGCCGTGATGATGCGACGAGCTCGGAAATTCCTCTCTGCTGTAATTCCGACTTATAATGGTAAAGAGTGAGTGAGATGAAGGAAGCAAGAAATGTTCTTTCCTACGAAGGAGAGGACCCGTCATAAAACAAGATAATAAGTAAAACAAATTCATACATTATATTTATATACTATATTTAAATTAATACGTATGTATCTAAACATTACAATGTAGGTCGAATGACAAATTATAACTCGAATATAACCAGCCATCGTTCGTGTACCACTCTACAGAGGTATGCACTTGATATTATTCTTTTATTTGAGAACTTATTGGTTCTTGAATAGCTCAGATCTTCTTTGAGGAATGACTACATGTCAAAAGAAATAACTTCCTATAAAGTTTATTATTCCACTTGTGTACCTCGTTCAAAATGACAAATCTGAACAATAAACATTTTGCAGTGAAATACAGCGGATACTAGACACCACATACTTACACATGTAACATTGAATCGCTGTATTCTTGTCTAAATAATGCCCAGGATCATAATGCCGCTGCCCACGCGTATTTGATCAAGTCTGCACCCTTCTCCCCGATCATGACGGCGACGGAGTTGGTGTGCGCCGACGGGAGCACGGGGATGATGGAGGTGTCGATGACGCGTAGTCCTTGGACGCCTCGCACCGCCAGGACGGGGTCCACCACAGCATCCGGATCCTCGTCGGGGCCCATCTTGCAGGTCCCCGCCTACAACACAGCAGTCGAGTCAAGAGATCAGGGCAACTGTTTCACGTCGTCAAATAAATAATATTCGTCGAATACCTCATTTTTCAATCTCTATTAGTCAGGAATGGGATGGATTGTCGAGGACACCCATCTCAACACTGACCGCACTCTTGCGTACGCTCAGTCAAACACGTTAGCTGTGGTATCCACATTCTTGTATTAATTAGGAAGTTCGGGCTTGGTTTTTGGTTAATTGTTTATAGTCAACTTTAAAACAGTTAATTGTATGCCATTGAAGTAATATTGACTAACTTGTTATAACATATTTGTTTGTAAAACGAAAATAATTATAAATCCACGTAATCGCATACCTAACTGACTCGCCTCAATAATCGTTGTCCCCTTCAACATGCATTCCGCGTACTCACTCGAACTGTCATTGCAACACAAGAGACGATGTAAACCTACGTGGCCCAGTCGCATAACCGGCCCTAAGACTGAACACATTTTCAACTTATCAATTATAATAATTCAATTCTAAAAAAAATCCGGTTATGATAACGCATTCTATTCAATTTCGTCTACACAGCTCGCAGTTATGTTCTTAGTACGGCCATTTGTATTTGTATTTTTAGTATGTATATGGAGCATATTTTCCAAATATAATAAGTATCCTATGTATTAACTCTCTCCATCCATCAGATCAGAAGAAGAAGGGTGGAAGTTGATTTTCTCGATTTTGTATTGCACACTTTTGGAATGATGTAATCAAGCTATATCAATTGCCATTTGACTGATGTCAACAATTGATTACCTACTGACTGATTACAACTGATACAACTGATTATGTCAGTGTCAGATTATGTCAGTCAGAAAAAAGAAAAGCATCTAAGAAAATGTTGGCATTGTATTGTATCCTATAGAAGGTTTAGGGAATAAACCAATCTGACAGCGGCAATCAAAGTTCATATAGAGTGATTACTTATGAAAGAAAAATATTTAAGTACGTACAAGAAAATAATAATAATACGCAGTATTTATCCATACACATTTTGCCTATATTATAGCCTTGACACATTTTCCTTCTGCGTCTTTTCCTCCTCTGATTACGTCACGTGCTAGAGTCAATTCTCTTCTTACACAATGACTCATTCGTGTCACCATTACCCTTTGAAACCCTTTGAAAACCGAAGTAACAGCATTTCACCTCTCCAACTATCATACAAACCACGACATTAAAGTCATGTTTATTGATCATTTCGTGAAAAGCAATAAATAATCATCCGAAGTACGAGTATCTCGGGGTTACACTTAATCGTTCACTCACATTTAAATACCATATCAACAACATTGCTGCTAAGATAAATACAAGAAACAACATCATTCAGAAACTTTCTGGCACGAATCGAAGTGAGTATAATCGTATAATATAACGAAAAGGCCTCGGTTGGAGATCAGGATATCGTAGAGGATATCGTCGCTTGCGCTTGTGTTTCTGCGCCGGAGTATTGTGCTCCTCTTTGGATCAACGGTCACCACTCTAGGCCTCTAAACATCACCAATATCAGGCCCGAGATCGACTCCTCTTCAGTGGCTCCAAGTTCTCAGCAATATTCCGCCACTTATCTGCGACGACAAGGTGCCTTGGTTGAGCAATGGGAGAAGTGCCTGACATATCTAGAACTTCCTGTTCACAAATTCACCACCGCAACAGAGAGGCAGAGACTCAAATCCAGGCATCCTCCCTGGAAATTGGCCAATACTCTGTCAGAGAGGAGGTTTGACTTTGAAGCTGCTTGGACAGAAGTGATGGTCATCAAGTAATCCTGACGTCATCCTTATATTGTGATTTATATATTACCAATTTTTGGAACTTATATAATTATAATAATAAACCATACGAAGAATTAATAATTACAAATATGATTGGACGAACCCAGAAATACTGTCCGAAAAAATCACTGAAATGAGCTTCCGCCCTTCTACTTCTTAAGTACGGGTGTTTCCTGAATATAAACGGAAGAGTTCACTTCATTTCCAAATTCCATGCATGCCTTTTCCATGTAGATTTTTGTTGCCATACACTATATACGACGACGGAAAACAAGTATATTTTGCCCAATTTTTTAACAATGTGTGAACTGCGCTGTGAATAAATAGATCGGAGATAGCAATTATGTAATTGTCTTCACAGTATGCTGGTCAATGTAGTCACGTTTTCCCACCTACACCAATGTTCGTAAATCCGACTGTGGGTTTATCTCTTATGCAAACGCTGTAAATACCTGGTGCTGGAGACTGACAGTGGCTTGACGGACGCAGCAAGCCCAGTAGACGTCGGACTGGAACTCCAGGTGTTCGCATCCAGGATAAGGCGTCGGGTTCAAGCGGCTGCGATAACGCTGGAACGCTCTTGTACGACTCAGCGCAACAGCCTAGGAAGAAAGAGCACACAGTTACTGAGAGAGCGAAGGGAGCGTTTCATGGAACATTACAGAGGTTTCAGGGTTGGATTTACAATATTCAGGACAAAGTCATGATGCAACAAAGCGTAGAGATGGTTCTGCCATGGGACAAAGTATAGTCATGCTACCATGACGACAGCTGAGACTTAACCGATGAATGCCATTTGTCGGGACATTGTAAAGCGGTGACAAAATGTTATCAATGTGTAACCTCCTCGATAGAGTGGTCATTTCGAGTCTGCAATTCGCGTCCTCTTGTTCACATTGCACACTTGATCTCGAACTTGTCTATCTTTTAACATTGTTAAATCGGACTTGCATACGTTAAACTTGTCAATGTGAACGCATGCAAGTCAAATTTAACAGTGTTTAAAACAAGATAATCGAAAGTTAATCGAGATCAAGTGTGCAATGTGAATCAGTCTTTGAAGATGATTGCAGATGGCGATGCAATGGCACTGGATGATATGAGGCGGTCGTGGTCTATCTATTTAAGATGACTCTACTTTCACGACTGTGGAAGCCACGATAACCATAATCGTGATAGCCGAAAGAGATTGAGATCTATTCTAGCTGTCTGTCACCTTTGGCATTTGACTTGAAGTAAATTTGAGAATGTGGATTGATTATAGTAATTAAAGCTCATAGTATAAATTATGTAATTTGCTAGTTTTTAATTTAACTAATAAAATGTAAATTTGTTAATGTAATGTTTTAATGAACACAACATAAATAAAAAGAGGTCGTTACATCTCTATGGTTACATCTTGTAGTATGTTTTAGGGATTGGAGACGCGAACTCACGTTTTATGCACTTGGAAAATAATGTATTCTGGATACAAACATTGACATTTGATTTGAAACGATAGCCAAATTTACGCAACATTTCATTATCCCTAGCTAATGGGTTTACAAGCAAAATACGTTGAACTTTCAATAATCCTAAAATCATAGTTCATTGTTCTGTAATTGTTTTCGTTTTTAAACCAACAAAGTGGTACGTCATCATTAGCCAAACAAGGTTGCAAATCAGTAGGATGTCGATGATAATGCCAGTGAATGGTGCATTGAAGCGCATTTGTTTGTTGATTATTGATTTATCACTTTAGTAGATTATATTATTTTTACGAGTTATTAAATAAAATCAATATCGAGCTTTTAACTTTGCCATAGCGAATTGAGTGAAACACGTAATTCAAAGCCAGTTTCTGCGTGAAGGGGAAGACAAATTGTCGCAGCAGATGCAAACATTTAGTGCGGAACTAGAAACTGGCAGAGACGAAAAGTTGTTTAAGAAAAAGGAAAACACAAACGCGAATGTAGAATATCATAATGGGTTGAGGACACGGAAAATAAATTACCTGCAATTTCATTCACAAAGAAAACACTTTCCCAGCTCGACAAAGAAAAATAATTTGTTGGGCGTAAAATGTTCGCATAAAATCAACACGACCGCTTGGTTTTACTTCGAACGAGCCAGACGCTAAATTTGTTGGGGATACATTTTGTAGATCAAAGACCCGACTTCACAGAGTCGAAATATCGCCTTCTGCTAGTTGACAAAATATTAATTCAATTAGTTCACAGTTTATCGCCAAGTCCGCTGCTTGTATGTATCAAGTTTAATGATAAATTATTTAAAGTCAGAGCTCATTCGAACTTACAAGGGAAACCTGACAGAAAGATTATTTCATTTCCATTTTTGAGTGGCAACCTTCGTTTCAATTATTCATTAAGTATACAGTCAAACAAATCCAAAGCTAAGTCCTTCCTTTGAGCAATTAGACCAGATCCTGTGTCGAATTCTGAGACAACTTGACAGATATTCGCATTCCAACTCTCACCCTCAGCTAAGCTTATCCATACCAAACTCGCGTAGAGTAATTATAAAATGAGGGTTCCTCACGCACAAACAGAATCAAAAGGAGGTATAATTTCTTTAGTTCATCTCCTTGAAAAGTCTAAAAAGTAATGTCCTTACACATTATTAAGATATTATTTCAGAGGAAAAGATGAACAAATTGTCGGGCTTTCCTTGTACGACGCAAGGTAATCCAGCATTCATTTCCTGAGAGTGTTAGTACTAATCTACTCAATTATATTGTTCTTAAAATATGATTAAATCTCGTACATAGAATGACCTTGAAAGCTGACATTGACTATGATTCAGAAAACCTTCTTCAGTCACCCACCTGCAAGAGAAAGATGCAATCATGCAATTCACCTTATTTTATTAAACGAGACGTCAATTTAAAGAACGATGTATTTCATCTGTCATTGGGGCCAATGCCAAAGAAGGTACGCGACAAACGTAACAGCATAAGAATGAAAAAATGCAAATCTCAAATATTCCGGTTTCGTTTACATAAATCTTGACCAGTGTGAAGCAAGACAATTTGATTACAAATTCGGTGCGTATATTTGAATATTGCACAAAGAGGTGGTCAAGCTATAGAAAGTTGGACTAAAGGTTACGGCAAAGACATAATATAGAAGAGACTTGAATTATATTCTGGTTTAGTGTTGCGGAAGGTATGGATTTTCGTTGCATGGTTACTGGGTCAAGCGATTGCTAAATTAAAAACTCGTTTTGGGAGCGTCGTTTTTCCTAGATTCAGGCTGGAAACAACTTCTCGTAAAGAATGCTTTAATGAAGACGCTATTTCACTGTTATCCAACAGCCCGCCAAACCACTCGTGTTTACGATATTCCATAATGTAGTCATGTGAGAAAGTTTTTAAACTGTTCTAGTCAAGTCCTTGGATCAGTATGTCTATAGTGTCTACACATTCTTTTGAAATAGTTTACCTACACAGACAATTTGTTCCAGTTTTAATTATGGTGATTAGATTAAATCACAGTTCGTTAAATTTATTATGACGTAAATGTTTACCTCCGATAACTGGAACGTGTCAAAACTCCTCATCATATTGATTGTACTCTCCCTTTCGCGTTACGTGAGGCAGGTTGATCTTGACATGGCTCTACTTCCATTCCATGCATGCCAAGTTCTACGTAATTGCAGTGCCATGAGAATGTAGGGAGACATACGCGGTTAGAGGCATTTATTTGAGTTGAGATGATAAGTAAATCTACGTATAAACTGGACGGCGAGTCCTGTCACAGAATAAGCTCGCTGTGCGACAAGCTTATGATCTCAGGCAAAGGGTCAACGTCAACTTATCTCTTACCATCTTCGCTCCCTCCACAAGCACGTGGAGATCTCGCTCGTCGCCGAAGTAGTTCGGGTAAATCATCGGATAATGAAACGGATTCCTGCTTCTGAGTCTGAGTATTCCCCTGCTCCGCGGCTGCATCAATATAGGCACAAGAGCGAACGCGTCTCTGCCCCGGATTCTGCCGAAGAGCTTGCGGATGAATTCTCGAGAGAATCCCAACACTTCTCTCAGCGTGCCAATCAATTCTCCGCTCAGCGCTCCTGGTGAGAAGACGAACTCGATGTCTGGATCGTCGGCGACGTCGGCATACTTCGTCTTGACGAAAGCAACGCCTTCAGCGCCTCCTGGCAGAGTCAGAGGTCCCGTCCTATGCGACATGTACTCGATCATGTAGCTGGGATTGAACAGGATACGTCGTTCCAGAATGCTCACTGTCTCATTGATGACAAACGCTAATCCTGACAGGGATACGTGATCCTGGAGGTTGTGTCCCACTTTCGAGTCCTGGATGACCGGAATGCCGAGCTCCTCCAAGTGTTGACGAGGTCCTACTCCCGACAACATCAAGAGTTGAGGCGAGTTGATCGCCCCTGCTGATAGAATAACTTCTTTCTTGGCGCCCACGAAGTAAGCGCGTCCCCCCTTGACGAACCTGACGCCGCGCGTTTGTCGTGTGAGTGGATCAATTACTATCTTCGTGACGGTGGCACGTTGCGCGATGTGCAGGTTACCGCGACGCCGAATCGGTCTCAAGAAGGCTTTGGACGTACTGCATCGCTCGCCGTCGCGGAGGTTCGCCTGCACGTAGGAGAAGCCCTCCTGCGTCCTCGCGCTGACGTCGACGATGTTGTACCCTGACTCCACGCCGGCGTCCAGGAAGGTCTTGACGAGAGGCGTCCTGAAAGAAGCGTGGTCAACTCCCAAGTAGCCTCCTGTCCCTCGCTCGGGACTGCGTTTCAACTCGGGGATGTTGATGTCTTCCGACTTCCTGAAGTACGGCAGGACGTCGTCGTAGCTCCAGCCCGTGTTCCCGAGCGCCTCCCACATGTCGTAGTCTCGACGACTTCCTCGCGTGTAGACCATGTAGTTGATGGTGCTTGTTCCACCCATAATCTTTCCCTTGGGAAGGAAACATCTCTTCTGGATCATGCTTTGGCAGAACCCTGAGTTTTCTTCGGCTCTGTAACTCCATGCAATTCCTGTAGCCGTCCCTGTGGAGACCACATAGCTCGCCATGAGAGGGATGTCGGTCAAGAAGTTCTCGTCTTTGCCGGCTTCGAGCAACAGCACGGACCAGCCCGGTACTTCGGTGAGACGATTAGCGACCACCGCCCCCGCCGAGCCGGCACCGACGACGATGAAGTCGTACTCTTGCTCAAACACTGTCGTGTCGGGAATAAATCTGTCCGGATTGTTGATTGCTTGTCGATAGTATCGTAGAACAGTCTCAAAGATAGTGAGCGGTGACAGAAAAACATTGTTAAAAAGGAAAATTAAAAGAACGAAAGCAACGGATATGCGAAACACAAACATTGTTAACTCTCTCACTGTTTGACGAGTGATTATTGATACAATTTACATAACTGATTAATCGTCCTGAATGCTTTGTTGTGAACCATCTTCCTGGACGCCTCAAATCTCCGTCATTCTATGAATACTGCGTCAGTGACGTCACGATCAATAAAAATTAATATATCACAGAGCTTGACACGCGTATAATGAAAACATGGCGCGCATTTGCATGTGTTAAGACATGACGTCACATTATGCCATCGTTAGGCCACTAAATCACAACATATTTTGTGCTTACACTTTGTTGTGATTTCAAAAAAAATATTAGTTTAAAAATATTTTTGAAATAATTAATTATTCTGGTCAAGATAGCGAACAGTCCTGGAGGTGACAAGTTATGACATGACAGCGATCGTCAGAAGTCACAGCACGCTTCTAAATCAACACTTTCGAAAAACTCTTGGCAGAGTCCAGCCTTCTTTCTAGCAGAAAAGCGAATCGAGTACTGAACGAACCTCCGACCTACGATACATGTCCAGCGATTTAGCAGCGAACGTTTCGACATAAGTTGCTAGAAGGCCGTATGTACACCTAGCATTGCGTAGAAAAAATACGAAGTAGGAGAATAGGTTTGATCTGTTTACTTCGGGTTCTCATTTCATTCATATTCCTTATTTAATTTCTTTATTTCGTATACAAATTTGCCGGTGAAACTTTGTAATTAACGAAAGTAATTTTAGTAGCAAATGAACTGAATGAAATCAACTTATAACCAAAATCAGAGTGCCTCTGCTTAATTGTATTTAAAAGTAATTAAAATGATAACGGTGCATCTACCTTAATTAGTAAAGTAGATATTGTTACTAGATAGATAACAATTAAGGAGTAAAATTTCGGAAAGTTTTGTTTGTCCCATCAAAATGACTCCCTGTTTCGCAACTTCGCAAGACCTTACCGTTTTCCTCCTTTGTTAGAACATAGTTCAAATTCCAGTCTTAAAACAATTCCCAAAGATTAACCAGTTTCATAACATCATGGATAAGTTATTCTGTGGTATAAAATTCTCTCCTACGCTACACAAGAATGCAATATTTGTGTGTGTGAGAAACTAAAATATAAACATATTAACCTTAATTCTTGCAAAAATAAGAGCTGTAAAACATATTGCGTAATTTTGGCTACATGTGGATTTAGTTTGTTTCCTCATTGTAATTAGTTTGTACATCGTATTATTCTGCAAGGCGATGGTGATTTTTGCTAGGAGACATTGAGAATGGGGGAACTGAATTACCTAGTGTTTATTGGTTTAGTTGACAAATTTGTTGATAATCAATATTTCGAAATAAAACAAAACTAAAATTCTTCACAATTTTCAATATTTCTAGAATGGAAATGTTGAAATTATTTGGACAATTGAATTCGCATTTCTCTAACTCTCAGTCAGTAGTTTCTTTAAAATACATATTGTTTTATTATTTTGTGCATAAACAATATTTTGCAAACAATGCATTAGATAAATTATCTAATTATATATAATAATATAATAATTTTAATATAATTATAATAATTATAATTATATAATAGCATTAGACCGGCAATCTAAAGGTCGTGGGCTCAAATCCCACCGGAGGTCAAATCTTTTAAATTTGCAGTTCATATACTAAACATCATCCCATCTGAGATTGTCAGATTATTTCTACATTTCATCTATAATATCAATAAAGTAATGCAAATAGAAAAATTGCTATTGATAATAATAGTAACTTACACGATTGCCGTTCAGTGTAGCCTCATGTGCGGCATAATGGTCTATAGGGGTTGTTTCTAGATCCGTTCGTTTGGTGCGGACGGATTTCGTTATTTGTATTGTGTACCATTTCACATCATCATCATCATCATCATCTTCATCATTATCATCATCATCATCATCATCATCATCATCATCATCGTGGCATTTTTTAAATAAATATAATAATATTCCGCAGTTTAGAACCATTCATGTGTATTCATTCATGTAAAAATCTAGAAAACATATTTTATTTTTAAAATTATAGCGTTAATTTGCGAATTTCTCTAGTAAATTTTACACTTCAAACTGACAATTTGTAACAGCATTGACTTTAAAATTGGCAACTTTTCCTGTTTTTAGACAATCCCCCATGTAATATTTTATTCTAACCACGTTTTTACCCCCAAAGTAGCAATTACAGAGCAATTGCAATAGAAATTGTTTCTATTGTATTAAAAATCGAACGCACGCGTTGCGAGTCATGCTGGGGGCACTCTCCACATTTCCTTACAACCAAAATATTGTTTTCTGAGCAGCACTTCGCCTTTCTTCAATATCTGATGAGCAATATGCAGAGCACTTATAGTGATAGATAACAAGTAATCGATTTACTTCCATGCTCATGCATGCATCAACACTCTCAACAATAAAGGTATTCCGAACACAAATCAAGAACATTAATTGTCAACCACTTTCACTCCATAATGTTAAACATCAGCAGTACAAGACATAAGAAACGACTTGATACGCAACATTTTCTTGAACATATTTAATCCATACTGAATTAACCGATTACAGTTTACAGAGAGCAAAGTGCTTTTTACATTTCATTAACCGAATACAATTCATAAGTACCATCTGCAAGACTGCATTTTACACGAGTATTTAGTATTTACATAGTTAAAGATTCCCTTGATTAAAGTGGATCTACAGCTTCCAGTTGAGTAAATATTGGTCTCCCGCTGTGTGAATTGCGGATCTGTATTACTCTGCAAGAATGACTTCAAAGTGGTATTTTAGGAACTCTTCCTCTAATGTATATTGCTGGTAATGCTATTGATTTCACTTATATCGTATCAAGTTTGTGAATAAGATACGATACGCAAGGCTATACGCTACGCAACAATTAATCCTCTATCCCATTAAGAAACCTTCCACTCTGCTGGCTGTATCGATTGCAAATACGTTCAAGTGTAGTTCAAGCATTCTCTACGAGATTTTTCGATTTAAGTTGGAATGGATTGAATGAACTTTCGTCAGTCTTATCCAGTAACATCGAAATTACAATTCAAATTTTCTGAATCACGTTTCAGTACTCAGCTACAAACAAATTTGTTTTTGAACTTTTATTCAACTGATCTTCAATAGCGAATTCGCATAAAAATTTTATTTCGTGTAAATATCAACACAAATAATGGCAAACACACTTATTACCCGAGAAATGTAAATTTCCATTCATAATAATCAAATTCAATATCATGTGACATTTTGGCGGGATAAACGTCATGTGGCAAGAATTAGAACTGTGATGGCATTTCAATTTCCAAACCTCCAACATTGTGTTACTATGATGAAAACTTTGTTGACATGTCAGAAATTTGTTATTATGCCAATGTCAATTTTCCTGTTTCAAAATTAGAAATCTATCAAACTTTGTATAAAATTAATTCCTTGATAACTCTATAACATCTCAACTTCCATAAAATAATAATTATTCTTAAATCTAATGTTTTTAATTCATATAACACCCGAGGGTACAACATTTATTATTTATTAGTTTCTATGGTTAAACATTTCTTTTTAGTTGATTTATTTAGCAAGTTTCTATATAGGTACCATTCTCTTTGCTTTGCCATATTTGTTAAGTATGTTTAATAGATAGTATTACATAATCTACGGATTTGGTATCAAACAAATTCCAGTTTGGTATTTTACAATTGACATAATGCTAAATCTCCATTATAGGGAGAAAGGCCAAATAGAATTGACAATCTTCTCAGACTCTTATGAAACAATTCCAACACTTGGTTGATATCAAGTCTGCTTTACTTTGCCTAGCTAAGTAGTGTATACCGGGTGGCGCAAAAAAAAATCCCCGTGATTGAGAGGTCACTATATCGAAACAATTATAGATAGGATTCTGAAATTTTAACACATATTAGAAAACATACCAAAATTTAATATGTGCAAGTTTCAAAAACATTACTATTGTAGGAAAAAAGTTACAGCTGTTCAAATTTGGTTGTCAAAAACTTGATTAAACAGAGCTCAAATAGCGCGCGTCGAGAAAACTTCCAATGGCCGGGACGCTGTTTCTTCAAAACTACTTACGATATCAAGCTGAAAATTTCAAATTATATTGAAGATATATTAAGATCGATTGTGTTAAAATTTCAGTCGATTTGAATGAATGGAACGAAAATTATGTAATCTTGAAGTTGAGCGTAAAATCAGAAAATGAAGATTATTTCTTAACTTTTATTACACACGTTATAAAAGTGATTCTTTTCCCACTATTCTGTTTTCAAGCTCAACTTCAAGATTCCAAATTGAAATTTGATTGAAATTTTTACACAATCGATCCTAATCTATTTTGAATATAATTTGAAATTTTCAGCTTGATATCGTACGCAGTTTTGAAGAAACAGCGTCCCGGCCATTGGAAGTTTTCTCCACGAGCGCTATTTGAGCTCCGTTTAATCAATTATTTGACAACCAAATTTGAACAGCTGTAACTTTTTTTCCTAGAATACTAATGTTTTTGAAACTTGCACATATTAAATTTTGGTATGTTTTCTAATATGCGTACAAATTTCAGAATCCTATCTATAATAGTTTCGATATAGTGACCTCTCAATCAGGGGGATTTTTTTTTTGCGCCACCCGGTATATGTTTGTGTAATGTTTGCTTCAGGGAAACGGCAGCCCCCGGTCGAACGTACTCCTGAGTGGCAGAAGTCCGCAGAACCGTGGCACAGTTGGTGGAGGTCCGGGTCAGACGTGGTCTGTCTCGTGTGAACAGAGTCGTCGGATGACCATTGCCGGACTGTATGGTCGGGCGGCCAAGTTTCAGCGACAGAAGAAAGCCGCACAGACGCTCGGCATCGTGGTAGGCGGATTCCTTCTCTGCTGGTTCCCGTTTTTCATCATATTGCCGATTGGTAAGTGAGGTTGGTCGAGGTCCTCGTTATACTCACTTCGGGTTGGTCCACCCACAGAGCCACTCATACGAGACAAGTTACATTCAAAAAATATTTTGAGATAAGTATTTTGGAATTTTAGTTAGTTTTTGAGAATGAAACTGAAAGTATTCGATTTTCAGCAAAACCGTTTTTAGTACGGTTTGCAATAATGAAGTGCGTCATTGCATGGTGCGTAGCAAAGGGGAAGGGATGGGGGATTATCCCCTCCCCCCACTCAAGCAGTCAGGCCTACCCACTCATTGCATTATTCGTTCAAAAATTATTTAATTCTCAATCACATTCGAATCGTTTTTCTATGGAATTTATGAGAACAATATAATAATCGTAATTTGCTTACTTGATCGTATTCACGTACGTAGTCCCTTTATTTTTTATGATAGTGACTTTACTAGGGCCCCATCTATACTCGGAGGTCAATTTCTTCAAATGATCTTGCTTGATCACTAACGTCAATAAACCGCCGTTGTCAACACCCACGAAGCAATCAATCAAACAGACTAGACTGCCAGGCCAGTGCCAGTATTTTTTAATTCCATTGGCATTTTCTGTGAGGAGGAAAGGAACACAATATTGGCATAATTTATTTTTTATGATTACGCTATCATCATCGTCACCTTCATCGTCAGCGTCATCATCATCATCTCATCATCACACGAATAGGCTGCAAACAATGTCTGCAACGCTTGAGTTGCCTTTCTGCAACTGTCAAGCTCAAGTACCTATAATAGTGTTAAGACATATTAAAGTTAGGCAAACAACAAAACAAGTTCTAGTTCGCACTCTGTTTTTAGCAATTGATATCAGCTTGTTGAGGTAAAAAAGTAATAGAACAACTAAGTAGGTACTACCTACTTGTCTTACGGTTGCGAATAATTGTAATGTGATAAGTCGCCATTCGGTCCTGACGCAAGACTTCAAAGTATGTCATTCTCGTATCTTAATATACCATTTTTGGTCGGCTGGTTATTCTGGAAATGATTTCCAATGTCAGTGATCCATTAGAATAATTTTTTGTCAAGTACCTATAGTATAAATTAACTAGGAAAACGCTCTGTGTAACGAGTTGATGAGCGAGCACGGATAAGCGCAACACCTCGAACCAAAATTCTGTCTATCAACAGACTTGTATGAAAATCTCAAAAAATTCCTAAAATATTTCCCAATAACCATGCAAAGTTGTAAGTTGATCGATCAAACTGTTCCTTGTTAACTTTAAAAAATCACAGGAATAAAAAAAATAAAAAAATATTCCTGGTTCAAATCCTCGTTCAAAAAATATACCTGGAACCACTCTTGATATAAGTTGTGTACACAATACTAGGAAAACGCTCAGTATAACGCGTTGATGAGCGAGCACGGGTACATGCAAATTCTCTAACAGAAAATGCGTACACAATTCGCACATAAAACATATACATCCATATTGAATTGAAATATAAGCCACACAATCAACATAAGTGTATGCTTTTCATCGAAACTTGAAAATAGCATCCAAGCACCCTATGGTATATATTTTCTGACAGTTATTAAAAATGCCAAAAGCTTCATACGTTCTTAACTGATTGGGATGAAAATTTGTAAAATAAGAGACAATGTTGGTCTTACTGACCATGCAAAATATGAGTTTGATCAGATTTATCGAAAACCATTTTCATTTTTCAAACCTATCAGGAGATGTTAAGGTATTTAAACAATGAATGGATTTCAAAAAAATTATGGTCTTCAAACATAAAAGATTGTCTCTACATGTGAGCAAAATTTCAGCTCGATCGAAGAAAAACTGTGACCTGCATAGCCTCAGATAACAGAAAAAAACAGATGTCCGTGCCAAAAGAGCCAAAAGGAGTCGCTCGCTTCTCTCGCTCAAAAATTAGGTCACATACTCGTATTTTCAAACGTTGTTAGTATTGCATCAAAGTGCTTAGGTAATACTTCTGCTCACCTGTTGTAAAATCATTGGAGCACATTTCTATGTTCAGCGGTGCAAAGTAAATCAATGTTGTAATATAGAATTTGTACATCATAAAGTATGAAAATAATAGTAAAATAGAATTTTTACATCATAAAGTATGAAAATAAATACTTTGTTTAATGGTCATGAATTATTCATATCATAGCATTCTTCTGCACAAATTACCTAAGAATAGTTTAATTTGCTATTATTGCACGCATTGGAAATCTGAAAAACAGTGTGGGGCACAGATGTATTTTTTTGGGAGTGGGGGTGGGGGGCACAGTGATCTCACATTTCATTAGGTGCCTAAAACATGCAATCTGTTGTAATAACATCAGAGTAAGTTTAAATGATTGTGTAATAATAAGTCTATTTGGTAATTAAATATGATAATACTTGAAATCAATTATAATTTTTGCAGATAAATATGGTGCACAACCAAGAAAGAATGAGGATAGTTATTAGATACATGCATATTATTTTTTAAACAGTTTCCTTTCATTATTCTAATCACAATTAAATAATTCATACTTCAAATTCAAATTGGCCCAATGTATTCCACTCTCCCCTACTCTCCCCTATATGTGATATAATGTTTATTTTCTTAATTGCAGTTTAGAAGCTGTATGCAACAAAAGACCCATAGGGCTAGAAATCTACCTAGTTAATAAAATCTTACCCAATATACGTTCTATTCGTTCCTAGAGGCGCTGAATGAATGAGTGGTCCTGCAATTAATAAAACTTGTTTTTCAGATGCGGCATGCTCCTCGTGCGACTTGTCTGGCACTCCATTCAACTTTGCCTTCTGGCTCGGTTACTTCAACAGCTGTATCAACCCCTTCATCTACGCTTGTTCATCGCGTGAATTGCGTCGCGCTTTCCGCGGGATTCTGTGCTGGAAGCGTCCGGGGTGGTTGCGGGCGCGTCAGAACAGCGCCCTCGAGCTCAACCACTTCTCCTCCATGCGTCGCGCTCCCAGTCCGGCGTCCAGTACGTCCAACCACAAGCCCTAGGGTGGTTGCGGGCGCGTCAGAACAGCGCCCTCGAGCTCAACCACTTCTCCATATGCGTCGCGCTCCCAGTCCGGCGTCCAGTACGTCCAACCACAAGCCCTAGGCCTTTCTTCTTACCACTCTCTTTGATCAATTGTGTGTTACATAATAATTTTGTGACCCATCAGATGGCATTTGGCCCCGGAAAAAAAATCGACAACTGGTTGAAATTGTCATAGTATCTCAACCAGCAAATTTGTTACGCGAGAAATGTTGAGACATCCTCTCGAGTCGTATTAAGAAAACACCCTACAAACACTGGGAGGTCCCTTGGCGCGTCCTAGGCCGTCCCAGATGGGCGTACGGGCCTGCCCAGGGACCTCCCGTCTTATGGGTGATTAGCATGGAGTGAGACTCCCGGGGCCTGCCACTGGGAATAAGCCCGGGCGGCGCCATGGGCCGTCCCATGACGCCCGCGCGGGAGGTATGGGCCGTCCCTGGACCCTCCCGGGCGGCCCGCGCGGGAGGCATAGGCCGGCCCTGGCCCCCGCCCGGGCGGCCCGCGCGGGAGCAGCTGCTCGCTCTGTAGCCCCCTCCCCCTACGCACATTCCATAACGGTCACGTGCTAGCTTGCTAGGTACACTCTCATTCAAAATGCAGTACCTACCTATAAAACGTGCCTCTGATCCAGACACGTGCATATAGGCACTAATTTTGAATGCGAATGTACCTGGAAAAAATACGTTTTATTAAGACATAATTAATTGCAAACGTGAGTGACACGAGAAACGGGATTTTTTCACAATTTCGGAGAGTGGGCGTTGCCATACGAAAAAAAAAATCCAGGTATTTCCTTCCAGGGTCAATGTATTAGTTCACAGTTCACGGAATATTTCACAACAGTTGTAATTTGTTATGTCAACTAGAAGAACAGTAGGTACTTACTAGGTACCTACTCAAACACATTAGAAATGCATTTAAATGGTCAAATATTAATAAAAAAAATAGCCGGTATATTATAAAGTTAATCAGTGGTTATTGGAAGTTATTTTATCTCGCCATGTTTCCCTATTGTTTGAAAGCTGTTCCACTGACTTGACACATTACCTAAGGTACCTCCTACTGTTTTTATTTTTAACGCATTTTTATTTGGAGGAAATATTTTGGGATCATTTGAAATCCTCAACTTGACTGTCACATAATGGGGAAGTCTCGTGAAATTCAGATTTCAGAATAATAGACCATTATTTTATGAAAGTTGATTATGTTGCTGAACACAGATGTGATTTTATTTTTGCTGTGGGATGAATAGTTTTCAAGGAATGAATTTACAAAGTTTGATTACTTTTAACATGAAAATTTACAGAAAATTGACAGATGATCCACAATGGTAACACATTAGTGTAAGTGGATTCTTGTAATACGTCGTTTTTTCCGCCAAAAGTCCCATTATAATTGAATTTCATTTGCATGAATTAATTTTTTACATTTCGCGGGTGACAAATGTCAGTAATTATTTGCGTTGATATTTAAAAACTTACTGGAACAAAATTTCACGAGACTTAAGTATTACCTAGGTACCTTATTCATAAAAAAATGAAGAAGGATAAAAAGATCCATAATTTTTGTTTATATATGAATCGGTTGTTGGATTTTGAAATTAGCAATTATTTTTTGATAATCTCTTACAGGACGATTGAATCGTTTCAATAATAATTTTTTCACGTATTCCCTACTTACTAACTATATTGTTTTGATAAATTACAAAAAATAAAATGCTACACATAGGAGATTCACTGCAATTGAATTTTAGGAATAATAAAGAGCAGGAAAACACACGAAAATTTAAAAAAAACAGTTTCATATAATATATACGTATATTATTGTAAAAGATTATACTACTACCACATCACTTAAAATTGCAAATTAAGTAGGTAAGTTATCTGGTAGTAGGTAGGTATAGCTTCATTTGCATGACAATTAAGTAACAAACAAAACTTTAAATAATGCAGCAAAATATGTCGACAATAAACAAACTAAAAATATTTGTACCTAACATCTGCAGTTATCATCATGCGCAAATAATTTTCTATGCATTATTAACAGTGCATCTATGATAAAGACCATACTGATTACTTTCATATTGTTATATAAATCTAAAAAGCATAATTTAAATGTCCTTCAACCTTCACACGTCACATAGTATCAAAACATTCTGAGGTAGGTACTACCTGGCAGTGAGTCTGGCACGCTGTCTCTTTATCGACAAGACACAATTCGGATTTTACTTCACTCACGGATATGTTGGCACAATTTTTCATCTTCAGTTTTTCAAGAAAATGAATGCTATTGAATACGTATTTCTTTCATCTGAAAAAATAAAATTGCAAAGTATTTAGGTAATGTACCTTGTACTAATAATGTTCGCAAGATATTTGCAATTATTTATTATTGTAGGTACAGATTCTAACCTAAACAAGATTTATACAAGATCTTGAAAAGTTTAGCAAGATCATGCAGCGTATTGTTAGAAGTGTTTTTTATTTTTTGTGTACATTTTTATTCGGTCAGACCAATGAAAGTCCAACATTTACAAGATCTTGTTATCATAAGATCTTGCTAATTTTGTCAATATTTAACACTATTATTATGCTATGCTCAAAAGAATTTTCCGATTTAATGGCCAGATACTGGATTCCATTCATAAATTATTAGCACACGGTCTTGTGGTGTCGAGGACTGACATCCGCAATCTATGTGGATGCAACTTCTTTTGAGCATGAGGCTGCCTAGCAAATAGTTTCTACCTACTACACAAGAACTATTTATGTAAATAACTGCAATAGCAGATAGCTGCAAATAACAGTCTTTACAAAAAATTTAAAAATTGAATTTTTGGCACAGAGTGATCCCTAAAAAAAAGGATAGATTCAATGAAGAATTTGTAAATTGATAGGATAAACTTCTTGGCAATGAATAATACAAAAATCGCTTTGTGTTGTGTGACCTGCCACAATAATCACTTGAGGTAAAATTAGTACCATTAGGTACACTATTTATTTAAAACCCCAATAAAAATTTGAAACATTCTATATTGCATAAATGTGATTTATAGGTAAGGTTAGAGGAAATACTACACATATAAAATACTAAAATGTGGCTTACCATCAGAGAGTTCTGAATCATTACATCTGTAGGGTAGGTAACATTTAATCCATTAACTCGATGAAGTCCCAAGTCCTGTGCATCTTCAGAATTCTCGCTAATTTGCCAAGAAGTAAATTTACTTTTTAATTGAAGTAGGTAGGCAATTAAATCGACTCTAGAATAAGAGCAGGGCAAGTTCACGGTGAATCTGTAGAACCTACAAAAAGTAAGGTGAAAGTTAGCAACTCAAATTAATTTCCTCTCAGCCATTCCGTGTTACGGGTGTACGGGTGTAAGATGCTATGTTCAGCATCTTATTCATCAAAATAAAAATAGTTAGGATCATTGTGCAGCCTTCTAAATTTTTTATGTAATTTACATGGTTCGACACAAAATTTAAATTTAAATGCGGTCCCACAATTTTACTGATAACAAAATAACTATTCAAACTTAGCACAAAACTGATTACATATTTGGAATCAGCAAGAAAATACCATGAATATAATATAAAAACATGCTGATTTATTTACATTTAATAATTCAGCAGTCATATGTATTATGTGGCATATGTCTGCATTCTCATGGAATGGCTGCTCTCTTACCACCGGCGCGTTAGAGGAAATTCAAAAGGTGCGGTTTATTTTTTTGTATGACAACATTCAATCCCAAAAATTTTACTACGTATTTGAATGAAGCGGGACCACCATTCAATGTATGTATCTACTACCTCCGACAAGAATGTAATTTCCATGCAACATAATTTTTACTTTCGGATCACAATAAAAATGTTTGTTATTGGCCTTGTAAGGTACCTACATAAACAAAAATAATTGCTGTATATCTAAAATCCTTGATAAAGTTAAATAATTAAATATAATGAAAATATTTACCACTCTGCTCGGTTCGGTTCTTAATGTTTCGGCTCGGTTTGACGATACAGCTTGGTTCGCTCGCAGGACGAATACGCGCTTTGTTTCTGGAGTTCAATATCTTAATAGCCTATTTTCTTCCAGAGTAGATTCACCTTTAACAAGTAACATTATTAAAACTGCAGTAGGTACCTTGGTAGGTATGTGGGATGGTTATTGGTTAATGTAGAGGTGAAAATATTCCCAAAATAGGCGGAGGTACGTACTAGGTAGGTACCTACAGGTAGGGTTCCTACTGACTACTACCACTGATATGTATAGACTACCACGCCAAGCAAACTGTTTACCTACTTTATTTATTTTATAAATACCTAAACTACCTAGTTACCTAGGTCCTTCCTAGTTGGAAATTTTACTTTGCATAAATTGCTACATTACAAAAATGTACATGTGAGGTTAATGTTTACTGAACATTGGTCACACTACCTATTGGCTTATTAGTATCCCCAGCATATAAAACTAAAGTAACAACGATTAATGCCTGGATACTTATGTAGTTGTGATGAAGACTCACCTTCAATGGGTTGTATGGCTCTGTGATGAAAATCCAAGCAAAAGAGGCACAACAAAACTGTAATTATTTCACGATTTGTGTCACATTAAATGGTATGAACTAAGACAAACTATTCAGCAGTGAACACTGCATTCACGGACACAGATAATAATTGAAATCACATTCAAAATCACTCAAAAGGACGTAAACTACACACTCATGACACTCAGTAAAATATCAACAAACGTCAAACGCCGCGTTTGAAATGAAGAAGGGAGAACGGAAACAAGTTGATTCACGAAGATGGCCGACTGCCGATTTCATAAAAGAAACTTTACTAATAACGTTTAAAATGGTATGAATACTTTGCTTTGGAATTGTAAACATATTTATTCTTAAATCAATATATCCATGTGAAATGTAGATGTAATTATTATAGAAATGAAGTTATAAATATGAAAAAAATAAGTCATTAGAGCAGCTCAAATTCAAACAGTCGTAGCGCCCGAGCGGGCCGTCCCTAGCCATTCCCGGGCGGGACCAAGACGGGACATTCCTAGAAATTTTACAGCCAGATAAAACGGATCGGTTGGGCTCCGTTGGGCAGGCCCAGGGCATGCCCTAGTAGTTCCCGCCCGGGACGTCCCACTTGGGCGCTAGATGGGCAGAAGCCCGGGCCGCCCAGTGTTTGTAGGGCATGAACAGAATGTGTGATAATGATATTCGTTTAAAAAAGCTGGTGGGAACACAAATAGTTACATGCAATATTGAAGAAACTAGTCAATGTTTTCGAGCGGTAATTTTCATTACCATAAAACATCGTGATAAAATGCTTGTAATTGAATAATTGATTCCGAGATTTATGTATAGAAGGTAGGTAACCAAAGATGTATGTAATTTATGATTTATCTGAATAAAATATATTGTACAACATAGGTAGTTAAGGGTGGAAGACCATTTCACTGATTCTTGCGGTGAGAGTTTATAAGCTATAAATTCTGCAGCCTTCATCCGATCATACGTGTAATTGTAGAGAGCTATTTACATTATACACCATTGCAAAAGAGCAACGCAAGATCGAGAAAACTTGACTTCCGCCCTTCTACCTCTGAGGTACTGATAACCCAAAACAATGTATTTTGTCACTCGAATCACAATTATATCTTCATCCCCATAACGAGAATAGTGAAGTAGGTACAGGGGAAATGATCATGATTCTGTGTCAGTACCTACCTATGGTGATTGGTGTAGCTAGGATTATACGCTATGGAAAATAAGGGGGTTGGGTTGGTGGCTAAGACACAAGAAAATTTTCGTCAAGGGTCATTCGTTTGGTGCAATGTAGGTAATGATTACCTGACAGACACACTGTGACACTTTTTTGTTCGTACCTAAATTGAAGTCCGGAGTTTCTTCTCTATACAATTATTTACTTTTATAGGATTTGTTGTGATTTTTTCATAGCGGTTTCATGCAAATACATCAAATTTATAAAATTGAAAATTTTCTTAGCAAATCAATAGAATGTGCGATTTTCTGTATCAAATGTCAATTTTATTCTGAGATTTTTTAAACAGTCATGGTATATGATTCATGAGATAATGCCGACTGATTACATAAAGTTCATTGAAGTTTCATCAATCCAGTTCAAGTACAATCGAAATGGCGGCAAGTATTAAGTTGAATTTTAAAATTTAAAACATGATTTTTAAAGTTCTTTGTTCGTTTATAAACTCAATGGAGATTTAGGATCACGATTCACGATCGAGTTCGAGAGTTCTGTTCACACATATTTTCGATTACGATTGAGATTGTGAGATTGAGAACAGTGTACCTGTAAGATACAAGATGTACGCCCGTATCCAATAAATATTTTTAGTTTTTACGTACACGCACAGGTAAAAAAAATAATGTATACAGCGTACCCTCGACTTGATTGAAGAACAATAAGTAGGAAGGTAATGTACAGTGACTCGGCGGCGGCGTCATAGAAAAATCACTAGGAGGCAGAACAGGGGCAAAGCAAAATGCTGCTGGAGCAAAAATTATAAATCGTAATTTTTAATGTAGGCTGGAGCATTTTGACTTTGGGGGTAACTACCCCCCCCCCCCCCCCCTCCCCTCAGCTCCTATTGGTCTACCTACCTTCCAGTAACTCCAATATATACTTTCATTAAATCCAATCCGAATCGTGACAGGTTGAGTGCACTGCCAAGATGCAAGATTCCCTGGCGACTAAAAGCTTCTTTCATGATGGTCATCAATCACTTGGGACGGCGATAAACCTTACATTCAGTATGTATTCCCAAGTCAAAGTTCGATGTCACCTTTACGCACATACAGGCGTGGATACCTTGGAGGAGGCTTAGAGATGGTTGGAGTTCAACCAATGAAATTAACAAAAGCCAGAGCACTGTGACAGTTCGCAGCAAGTTGAATCTTGAACTGGACCTTACTCATGACTTAGGAAATGTCCAGGAGAGAAATGGATCCTAGTGTTCTGATTTGGAAGGTTTAAGATGAAATAAGAGTCCGTGTGACGATCAACTGAAATTGTTTAAAAAAGAAAAAAACACTGATGTGACTCAGCTTCAATTCTAATGGTATAAAACAATCAAACAGCAAATGTATAAACACAATGCATAATTTATTTACAAACTAACATGAAAAGTGTACCTAACTACCAGCTCTTGGTTTCAATGTTTCCTCAACAAATTGTATCACTATATCCGAACTCTTTGTAAAAGCTAGTGTTTTCCCTTTTAAGCGTATTAGTGCTAGAGCATACATACAAAACCTACTGCTATAAACTCCTCATGGGCAAGAGGACTGCATCAATTTTAATGGTGGCCACATACATTATGTTGAGGACCATCCAGGACAAAGTTGACTCTTGCCTTGAAAAGACTTGGCTGGCTTCCAGTACTCTAAAATAGACCTCACAGCTCAAGCACTCCAACACGCATGGCTGATGGATTCGATTCAGATGCACCAGGAAGAATCCTCTACTTTTCAACATTGATTATTGATATCTTAAGCAACGAGATAGATACATATGTACAAATATAATAGTACTCCATTTTTAATAGTATATTATTAAGCTCTTATAAAGAGTACATCAACATCTAAGCTTGAGGAAGCCTGCTCCATCAATAGTTGGTCATCTCTAGTATGAACGAGTTCGATTGAAATTTTAAATTGTATCCTTTATCGTGAAAATTCGTAGTCTTGAATTAAATGCCATCATCATACTTGATTAAACTAAGATTAAAGACTTTTTGGTACCAGTATTTCTATTTATCGAAAATGGTTTTATACACTCATTGAAATATCTATAAGTAATAGTTAAGATTAAATCACTTATTGACTATATAGATGTACTTATGATGCACACGTACATTTGTGAGATTTACATCACTGTGAGGAGTAAACTATATTATGATAATAATCCTAAATTTACATTTCGAAAGTGAACTATCTGTAGAATATTAACATACAATACAAATAGGAGATATGACATAGATTTGAAAACTAAATGGTTAGCTAGGAAACAGATTAACAGAAAGAACATATGATTGTTAATTAAACAAATAGCTCTAAGTGATCATTAATCATGAATCATGAATCAATACTGGACTCAACTATCCAAGGAACAGGCTGCTTGAAAGTAGTCACTGTGAAAAGTGCACTTAAGAAAGTTGGATTTCAGGTCACTGCTAAATCCAACACTACTTGCCCTCAAACCAAATTGAAATGAATCCTGCGCTCACTCCATAACTACGTAAATAATGGTGAGGCAGGATAGGGCTAGAGTCTACAAAACACTACACTAGAGTAGTATCTAGTACGGACACTTCCTCTGCAACAAGATTCGGTTTCGACTGTCACACTTAGGAGTGTCTTCTAACGACAGGATGTACACGTGTCGTAACTGCGTCTTATCTCTTGACCAGACGCTCTCTGTCGCCGTCAAGAACTTCTCCAACTGTCCACTCGGGATCGTTAGGATCATCACCTTCTCCTGGTACAGAGTCGGTTGAGTCCGAGGTTGGCGACACTGGCTGGCTTTCAGGGGTCTGAAATACATACAAGGTTCAGACATAGATCACAACTTAAAAATTCATTCGAAAGCCTAATGCACCAAAACACATAAAACAATTAATAATTACTTGTCAATACACAACAATGTACTAATGTTGTGTTGTCCAAACCAAAAACTTTACTCTAACCAACTCAACTCTCATACACTGTCAATGCATCCAGTAACACAGAACAGTACAACATAACAAGGAAATCGCTCTGTATAGTACGAAGTTTGTATTGCATGAGAGTTGGTATGCGTTTGCAAGATTCTGTTCTACAGATATTGTAAAGACCGAACAATAATCTGTACCTCAACATGGAACAAGATGATAGCAGTTGTATTGGCAGAAAACTCACAGGTTCAGGTGTTTCCGGTACAGATTGCAGCTTGGGCATGAACTTCTTGGGCAGTTCAAGAACCGGCTGGATTACTTGTTCCTCCGGCCTGGACTTCAAGATCCGTTCCATAAGCTCATCGGGGATCGGAAACTGCCTCTGCTCGAACGGAGATACCTGTATAACACATTAGAAATGCATCAGTCAATACAGGATAAGAAGAATTAGTAAAAAATTAGCTCGATTATAAAATCAACAAATATCGGATACATCAGCACAAATATCAAAATGATATCACAGCGCAGATAATAGGAAATATTTACTTTATTGGCCACATGCTCAAAAGACGTTGCATCAGCAAGTACATAGATATTTGCAGATGTCAGTCAACACCACAAGACGGTGTGCTAATTGTCTGATGGACGGAATCCAATAGACTCTGCATACTTGCGCCGATAACTCTTCAAGAAGTTTTTGGCTTGATAACTCTTCAAGAAGTTTTTGGCTGGAGGCAATATGTAGGTAGGTTACTGTAGAATCATGGGCTCTTAGCTAGTATCAATTTAGGTTTAGACTTCGGTGGTTATAAACAGAGACAGCGCCAAGAAATTTTACTTGTGAGTGGTGATCTATTTACTTTGGGTAGGCACGCACATTTTGCAAAGTTTAACATTATGTATTTGACATTTGAAAAGGTAAATGAAACATTAAAAATAGGCCAAGGCTCGAGTTGGGCTGTAGCGCCATCGAAGAAGAAGATTTGACATTTGACAGGTAAATGAAACATTAAAAATAAAAAAAATTAAAAATACAGTGGAACCTCTTTAGTACGTTTTTGAAGGGAGGTGAAGCGTGGACCATGTCAGCAAAGATTACAGAAATGTTGGACGTATTTGAGAGAAGGATGTTGAGGAGAATTTATGGGCCTGTGAATGATGGAGGCACATGGAGGACTCGATACAACTTCGAGCTCTATGAACTGTACAAAGAACCTCGGCTCTCCTCATACATCAAGCTGCAGCGACTGCGATGGGCAGGACACGTCGAGAGAATGTCGGATAACAGAGTTCCGAGAAGGACACTGGACGGACAACCAGGCGGGAAAAGACCGGTGGGAAAACCAAGACTGAGGTGGAAAGATAATGTAGAGAAGGACGCAGTAGAGATACTAGGTCTAAGGAACTGGAGAAGGATTGCTAAGGAGAGGGATGTCTGGAGGCAGAAGATAGGGGAGGCCAAGGCTCGAGTTGGGCTGTAGCGCCATCGAAGAAGAAGATTTGACATTTGAAAAGGTAAATGAAACATTAAAAATAAAAGAAAATAAAAAATACAGTGGAACCTCTTTAGTACGTTTTTGAAGGGACCAGGATTAAAAACGCAGTACTACAGTAAAAAATGAACTGTATAGAAACAATTTAACATGCGTTTTATGGGTTGGGGGCCCTTGGAAAAAACCGTAACAAGGGTGAAAAACGTATTAAGGAGAAACGTACTAAGGAGGTTCCACGTATTACATTTAATTTCTTTTTTAGGGAGGAGATGATTTTAAATGGGCACATGCACACTCCTGGCACCTTCCCTGCATATAAAACCAGACTCACTATAATAAATATATGTACCTTAATAATCAACGTAACTATGATGCGTTACTAGAAAACGGCCATGATTTGAAGTTGCGGAGGAAGCCTACAACTGCCAAGGTTTAATGAGATGGCGGTGGTCACCATGCCCATCAAAATGTATATCGAGTAGGTAGGTATATAAGACCTGGTTCATGTAGGATCAGTCAGCTCACCTCCAAGGTGATGTCTGGCGACGACGTTCTGAACAGCTCTTCCCTCTCCCTCGGCCACCGAGACTGAGACACTGTGCGACGGCGACTGAGCATGGCCTGAGCCTGCGCCAGGTTGCCGTCAGTGTCGCTCGTTGTGACGGGCTGTGGGGTTGCCGGTGGAGACGCCATGGGCGACCCAGTGCAGCTCTCGCGACCCTGATCCAACATGTTGGCAGGGGACATGGGATCTACCACCAAGAGAGAAGGCCATTAGACATGGATATAAAGATGAAACAACTCATGGACAAAGACCTCCAAAGTCTAGTGTTGTATTGTAAGCCAATTTTCGTTCTGATAACTTTATTTAACATACTATGAATTAAATTAAAAGACTTAACAATAAAAGCATCATTATGCAAAATTGAAATATATTAACTCAAGAATGAGTATTGACTTAGGAAGTAGCAATCAATCATTATAATCAACCATAATCTAAAGAGGATGCTATTAAAGGCAAATAAATACCATTGTAAGTCAACCAAGCAATCTTAAAACGATGCAGTCTGTCCAATCATGAACATTTTTCTCATCTTGGATTATTCTTGGATGATAATAACAGATGGTAGTAGGTACATACCTATTAATTACCTACCGTACAACTTATGTGTGAAATAGGTCACTGCAGCCTCTTATGGAATGACCTTGGCTTATTTTGGCTTATTTCGTATTTCAATGTTTGTATTGAGTTGTCTTGTCTATTATAATTAATCCAAGATTAGCTCTTGAAGTTTTAAAGTAGTTAATAAAGTTGTTTTATTTATCGCAAGACAAGTAATAGCATGGATGTAGTAGGTAAACTAAAATATCACGTGATAAGCCAGACTATGATATTTATTAAGATAGTGCTGTATACTTGCCAGGAGTGTTAGCGCCGCTGCTTTCCGCCAAGCTGTCAGTGCGGCGCTGAGCTCGGCCACGCATCAGCGTCGGGAGCTTGATGCACGTGCTGAACTTCTTCTTCTCCTCTGCCAGGCACTTCTCATGGCGCTGTGCAATTGCTTCATCACTGCAGTCTTCCAACTGCAAGCAGAGAACACAAAACAATCAAAACCTGAACAACAATTTTAGGTAAAGATATCGATGGGAAGTTTTCTTTAGAAAGTGATTTGTCAACATCCGATATTATTAAGTCAAACTCATATGGTTTTATGTATGCAACACTTCAAGTTAAAGATAACCGGAGCCTGTGGTAAAACAGCATTACCTATTCTCAAGAAAAATACAACAGAATAGTCCTATAAGTCTAAATCTCCCATGGACTGTAAGTAATTAATTCACATTACAACTGGCTTAGGCCGGGTAGGACCAACTTTGGATTAGCTAACTATCGATAGTTAGTGAGCAGTTAACCAATGAATCCAGTTGGCGCGAATTCCACAGCCAATGGGATTCACAAACATCCACTAACTATCGATAATTAACTTAATCCAATTTTGGTCCTACCCGGCCTTAGTAAAATTAAATTCCTAACTATTGCCTAACTATTGTAGAGAAATTAACTATTTGACACAGCACAATACTCCCAACAAAACCTAACATCTTATTCATTGTCTCCACCTTTGTTCCACAATAAATAATAAAGATCTGCCTATAAGTGTATACCTATTTCAAATCTTCCCCTTCTAACACTTACCAGGGCAACACCAATTCTAGAAACTACCAATTTTGATTCCATTTCGGTCGGACATAATTGCAGTAATACTGTTTTAATCGTAGAGAAATGAATTCAGACCAAAATGGGTTTAATCTCTTAGTATGTATATGAATATGAATACAAGAATATGCCCAGCACTCACGTCGCTGTCGCCAGTCGACTGCTTGACCCCACCCTTCTCCTTGGCATTGTCTACTTCGGATTCACTTTCATCCACCATTCTCCATCTGGAAAACACATTTCATTGGCACCTCAGAAGCAGCTCAACATTCAATAGTGTTTAGTTAGACTAAGCAGAAAGCTAGTCTGGAGTGTATAATTTTTAACTTCTGCTCGTACAAAACAGTAAATAGTTTTCTAACACAGTACATTCTCTTTTGATTTTGTAATATTTCCATCAATTATAATTTATCTGGTAAGCAAATAAACACCGCCCACCACAATGTAATTTCTTTGCAATTCAATTCAGATTGTAAAGCCTAGGCAGATCCATGAACTCTGTGTTTGTAGTGTTGTTCATTAGTTTCATAGCAAATAAAATACAAATTTCATACTAAAGAGTTATTGTTTGCAAACATATTTTAGCAGTTCTTTTTTTAGTAGTTGTTTTCACTCACTTGGGTGTCGGTATCTCCTTGTACGTGATGATCTCAACGCGGGCTGCAGACGAGTAGCTGCGTGGGATAATGATGTTGTCAATGTCATACGAGTTCTCCCGCTTCCGACGCTCCTTGGCATAGCGTTCCATGGCGCCACAAGGCTCCGGAGAAGGGTGACGGCTACCCCTCGATGGAGCGACCACCCCTTCCTCTGGATAGTCCGCCGAGTAGCGGTGCTCGTTGAAGGCAACGCCACGCACTCCCGTGGAGCCACTCTTCGAGTTCAGTCTTTGGATAGTATGGTTGTTCTGCTCGTAGTAGCTCTTCGGCTTACGACCCGCTTTCACCAACGAGCGCCGGATTTCTGCACAAAAAGAAATCATGCTACATAGAGAAAAATTAAATGAAGTTAGATTATTACCTAAGCGGCTTTCAACATTCTTAACTGACGAAGTTTTATCATAAAATATTAAGTTATAGTGGAGTTTTTCTCTCTATACCTATTTGAAAGTTTCCATTGATTTCCACTCAGAATTTGCACAATAGAACAAGTGTTTGTTTTGGCAGGTTGTAAATTTAGAGATGAGCCAGGTATCAAATCATGGGGCACGGAGGGCGATTTTTCCTTAGCTGTACATTGATGCCAAATACCACACATTTGAGAGGTATAGAAAGATTCCTTCCTCTTTCCATATTTTAAGAAACATTTGACCATATTTGACAACAGGGGAGGTTTGGGATTTGGAGATCATAAATGACGGCATGTAGCCGAATCTGTAGCTTGTTAGAAAGTGTCATGTTTTTGAGCTATTGACAATGGATGAATGGTCTTTGACTGGATACCGCGTTTGCCGATATAGGTATAGAGAGAAAAACTCCACTATACCTACCTATGAAAACTTGGAAAGAGTCCTACTCTTCCTAAATGACACACAGAAAATTATTTTTTTTTCAAGAAAAATTCCAAGTCTAAATTCCAAATTAGTACTGCCATTTAGGATTTTAGCAGTTAAAAATAAATAGGTAGGTATTCATTTAGAATGCATGTGGTATTTGTGAATGAATGCATGTGCAATGCATTTATTAACATTGGTCTACCTACTGTGGAGAAACTATTTTTTTAGATACCTAACTATGAACAATTTGCATGTATGTAGTGTAATTTCACATCAACCCAAAAATGTACAAAAATGCAAACTTTGTAATTATTTTGATTTTAATTTTATGTGCAAAATACGTAATGTTATGGAAAATGAAGTTAGGTAGGTATGTACTAACGTATCACATGTTCTGCAGGAAAAACAAGGGAAAAATTACCATTCTTAAAATTGTATTGAAAGCCTCACAAAAAATATAAAAACATACTTTTTGACTTGATTAAAAGCCAAGTCCAAGAGCTACACACTCCAAAGAATTGTATTCTCCGAGAAATTAAGGTACATAAGAGACAAACTTTGTGGTGCAGTCGATTTGTCTAAATTAGAAAGACTGAAGAAAATGCATTGGTTGATTCGACATAGAATCCTTCCAAAGAATCCTATGAAAACAGATTTGAATCTTGCTACTGAGAGAAACAAATTCATTGCAAATGTAATGTAGACGTACTTGATGATAGGTTGTTGTTGAGACTGTTCTTTTTAAGTCGTGTCTTGAACTTTCGTTGTTGGTCTATCTTGAAATTCCTGCGCTCCTGAGCTGCGTGGTCATCCTGCCTGTCAGCAGGTGGCTTCGACACCTTCAGAGTTGTTCTCAACAACTTCTGCTGGTATTCCGTTGTCTGAAGTAGGCTGGCATAATGCAGTGACTCGCGCACCTCTGTAGAAAAAACATTTTAGTGAGTGTCATACAGTAAGGATATCAATACAAAAATTGCATCCTCAATAAAAATAAAAATTCTGTTAGATTTTAAGATGCATGCATACTTTGTTTTCATGAACAAAAGTATAAAGCCCCATTTACACGGTGCAATTTCTTGAACAACTTCTGTGCCACAGTTTATCTGCTCGTGCGCAGTATCACTTTTGAGATGATAAAGGGAATCTGCACATGTGCAGAACTTCTGTGACACAGAAGTTGTTCAAGAAATTGCACCGTGTAAATGGGGCTTTATATGTAGAATACATATTTGATGAACCTTGGCCTTCGTTGCCAAAAATAAATTTTGTTGTGATTGGATTGCATCACATTCACTGCAGTATTATGGACGTTAACTCCTACAGTAGCAAAACATACAGAGAGTTATATTTAGGTAGGTAGATGTACAATCGGCACAACACAAATTGATTGGCGAACAAATTTGAATGAATGCTGGTCATGTTCCACCATATCAATCAAAGCTTGTTATTCATTGAAATGTTAGGTCACCTACTAGAGTGAAACAAGGAGATCGCTTGGACTGACTTATGATGGTGCGATCTAACATCAGTCAACCAGATTTATTGCACGATCAATTTTAGTTGTGCCAAGTGTACCTGCAATAACTGCGGAACAAGAGGATACCCTATAACTGGACATTGCCATGTGGGCCAGCTTGACTATATAAAAGTGAATATTATATAATATATTGGAATTCCAGTAGTATTTAATTAGCTGGAAGTGTTATTTGAAGCTTATTGGAATATGTTTCACCAGAAGAATAGGCCCTAAGGCAGAAAACTTGTACAACATCCAGAGATGCACCAACAAGTAGAATTATTAGTCATAGCAAGTCTGTTTCGAGAGATATGACCAAAAGATTAAATTGTCAGGAGGCAGCAGTGACAGTTTTTGTATTTTTATTAACATTATGTTACATATTCAGCGAATTCAGTGTATTCTTTAAACGAAATTAAGAAGACACAAAACGTAATTGAATTGTTCCAATTTAGAACATGTAGGTACAGGTTGTCCCCTCTATATGGTTCACTTGATTCCTTATGAGGAACGCATTAGGTCGTTGGAGGGAAACAAGTGATGTTTTCAGAGTTGATAGTGGCGACGAGGCTCATAAATAATGCCAACTTCCGCCATTGATTATTTCACTAAAGAATACATTTAGGAAATTTAAGATGGCAAGTTATTTCAAGTAACTTCCATTTCAACATGTGATAATAAATAAAAGACATCGATTTCTTCTTTGGCGCCGCCGAGAATCGAAGGAGACCGCAAATAATTTGACCTTGAACATGGACAACGCTCTTTCTCTCACTCACTCACTCACTGTTGTGAGTGTGACGTATACCGTCCTCCCCCCCCCTCTCTCTAACCTCCTAATCCCAACCTCTCACATCCCGCGGCGCGCACTAGTTGATAGTAATTTACAAATCACGGAACATGCAAAGCGATATACAACTTCTGACTGTTGTGACGGAATTTGTTACAATGTATCAACATGAAGTAATTGGGGACTTCAGTTACGAATCAACATAGCACACCGTACTTTAAAACTCTGTGAAAGGAAGCGGAATTGTTGAAGTAGGTCAACCTGGATCGCATGTTTTCTGTTTACGTAATTGTTGGTCGGATTTTAGAAGGGACAAGTACGATGCATTTCCTGTAGTTTATCGAGCAGCAATCCATTCACTCACCATCTTGCAAGGAGAGCACGGGGTGTAGCGTAGTGTCCAGCACAGACATGCGCTCCGTCATGGGCATCACGTCAGTGGGAAGGGCGATGGTCGGGTCGAACCTTCCCGTACACAGGAGGCAAGGGTTCTCCAGCTTCTCTTTGAAGACACATCGGCAACGCATCGTCGCCGGCCGTGCCGCCTTCTTCGACGTCCCGTGCAATCCGACCCCTTGCAGCAGCTTGCGCTTCCTGAACACGGAGCGGTCGAGCGGCCGCATGCGAGCAGGGGGCGGCGATGAGGGCGGCGTCGGTAACACAGTCCCATTCAACACCTCGCCTCGCGGCTTCGCGGTGGTGGCGCCGGGAAGAGGGCCGTGAAACCCGTTGACGACCATCGTGTGGTTGCGCGAGGACGACGCATCGGTGGACGCAGACGGCGGCGTCGGGTGATCGCCCAATACTACCGCTCCCTTAGACAGTCGTAGAGTTCTGCGAGAAAATAAGATTAGATGTTACGTAGGTAGGATGACTCAAGAGAATCCTTCTTTCAACGCGCCCAAACGACCTTCACAGTTTCTATAGCTTCGTACATTCCTGCTAACTTAGAACTACTAGTACAGTTTGTAATCAATTTATCGGAATTAAAACTTTTATTTCGGTGTCTAGAAATACAAAAAGTAACAAAAAGAAATACAAGAAAGTTTATCAGATGCTCCAAAGAGACATGCGAGAATAATTTGTAACCAGATTTAAGTTTGAGTCTGATTTGTAACCAGATGCTCTTTTAGCAGTTTTTCCTTTGCCTTCCACTTTCAACATGGCAGTTTCATGATAGATATTTTGATGGGTAGGGATTGGGAGACATACTTTCGCTGGAAATTTGTGAGTAAAAACTAAAAAGTAGGTAGAGCTCACTCGAAAAAATCTTACAGAATTATAGTGATTCAACAAGAAACATGTGAAATTGATTGTCCACTCACTTATGCAGCTCGTTGTGTTGACGGATGCGGTACTCGAGATCAGAGATCTGCGCCTGGAGCCACGTCCATCTGCCGGCGATCTCAGCCCGATCTCGCGCCCACTTCCACGCCGCCCTCTTGGAGCTGCAACATAAGCAATGTTTACACACGGGATAGTACATGAGTGGGAGGTGGAGACTGATGAATGCCGCACACAAGCTTACAAGGGCTCAATAACTTAGACCCTTCATACACTCAAAATATTGCTAGTGTCATAGAAAGCATTCCAGATGAAATATCAAAATCATTCATTGTCCTTCAACTTAAAACGCATGGGGGTCAAAATCCCATCTCTTCCAACCACCAAAGATTCCAGAGGCAAGTGCCGAAGAATATCCCAATTGTTTAATCTAATGAATTGTATTTAATGATATCCCATGTTACGACACAGATACCAATTTAGAGTGTTGATGCTAATCATGGCTTTAATCGAACAATATAAGTTGATAATGGATTATGATCAGAAGTGAAGTGACAGGCGTGGAATGACTCATGAGCATGAGGTCCGATCGGTCGTCACAACACACATTACGTCGCGAGATAAAGAACTATGAAATAATACTATGTCGTTATCGGCGGTAATTCATTAATATACCACATACATATTGATACTATTATCATGCAGGATTATACTTTTGAGACAGGTGCGGGTGTCTAGGTCAAGGTCGCCTTACTTAGCAAAGACGAGTTTTTTACGGATAATGTGGATTACGTCTCGCTTCAAGATACGATTGTCAATTTTCGTTGGACCTGCGCGTGTACCGTCTTCACACCAACTACGGGCGAAGGTCTCCGCAGAGGCAACCGTGATTTAGAATGGGAACTATCACAGCATTTGCTTATGGTAAGAGTCGTGGTAGACGGCCTCGGACTCGAACTCGGTACCTCCTGGTTATCAGAGCAGTCCAACTGCACTGCGCTTACTTCCTTGAATAGTCTCTAGTTTTTAGTGAAGTAGGTTGCTGTAGTAACTGTACTGTACAGTACTCTGCGTCAGTATCTATCCTAATTCCTACACATGTGACGCGTAGGAAAACATTAGAAAATAACTAAATACCCTACTCCAAATACAATTTTCAGGATTATTACCATGAAACCGATTATATAATAAAATGAAGAATTGTTGTAAAATACACATAATTTTAAGGCAACTATTAGATTAGGTCGGTGATTTACAACGACATATCGCGGAAAGTTAAACATGGTTAAACCCAGGATGAGGGAGAGTATCACCCTAGGTTAAACGTCATAATCCGTGTGACTGATAATTAAGAATAATTACCATTACTTGTGGATAGACATTTTGCCATGCAGAAATTTAGCTAGAACGAGCAGCAAAAACGTTCAAACACGCGTTCAAAAACGTATCATCTGACCACAGTGGTCAGAAAATAGCTTAGAAATAGAGATAAGAAGACCCCTGGGTACCCATTCATATTTTTAATCTCAAAAACGATCTTCTGGCAATCAATAATGCTGGAAATGTGCAGTTAAAAGGAAGAACATTAATTGACTACTAACACATTGTGCCTAGACGACTTTAACACCATAGCATACCACTTTATCACAATGTTGCAACCAGTATACGAGGAAATATTTGATATTGATATGAGGAGAGTCAAGTGTTTCTATGATACCGTATCGAACTCGATCATCATCCCACATGAGTATGGCGTGAATCATAGACTCTGAATCGCAATTCATCACGGCTCATTAAATATTATTAATACGTTTTATCACACTCAGTAACTTTTATGTGAAATGTAGACGACGACCGTCTGTTGGCTTTTTAAACTGGAAATGGAGACAATACATGATGTTGTTAGATAATTCAAGTTTCCATCGTCAATGTAAACCAATGTTAAATCCCCTTCATCCATTGATTATTTTCGCAAAAAAATAAATTTATTGCATTTTTGAAGTGCTGTGACAGAAGGGTGCATATCACCTTCATCCATGAAAAAAATACAGTTCGTCAAAACAAATTGTCACATAGATAGCACCTTCATCCACTTGTATCTTCCATTACAAACCCATCTGGGACAAACCGATCAAGAAAAATTGTGAATATACTAGTAGAAAATTCAAAATGTTATGTTAACCAGTCTTCTATTACACCAAATTTACCGTTGTATAATTATAGCACCACAAAACAATAAAAATCATGCAATTTACATTTGGCTATAGATCTTAGTTGACAAAAGCAGCTCCATGCATTTCAGAGTACTCCCACTTCCGGCTTCAAATCTGGGTCCCTATTCTGTGGTGCTAGTGCTATCATCACACCTTGTTGAACATTGCAATGAAAGGACGACACTCATGAAAAGTAATTGCATGACCCTTGGTGCGACTATGATGGCACACGCACAACGGGCAGGAGTTAATGTAATATAGAAAACCATTTCACATCTATGATTCTACCTTGCAATAAAACTATCTCAGAGTTTTACATATCTTCATATTGTGGTAAACGGCAAGTTTTCAAGGTTAGGTTTTTTTAAATGCATTTTTATTATGTATACAGTATAAGTCACTGTTCTGCTACTAGGATAATGGCGACGGATGAATGATTTTGTTTGATGATGTCAACGATGTTGATTATATAACAGTCTTTCACGGAACAGGTTGGCTGAGTGGTTAACGCTCTGAACTTGTATTCCGGAGGCCCGGGTTCGATTCCCGCGGCCGTCCTTCCTGACTGGGGTTTTTTCGTGGTTTTCCCTCTGTCGACAGGCAAATGCTGGGAAGGTACCCTACTGCTAGGCCACGACCGCCTCCTTCCCCCTTCCATCCTTACCTACTCTTCACCGTCATCTCCCAATCATCATCATAATCATTCATCCGTCGCCATTAGCCTCGCTGCAGAACAGTGCGACGTTAAGCCCCAGACAAAAAAATATAACAGTCTTAGTGTGAAAGTTAGACGGTGGGAAGGAGGCGGTCGTGGCCTGCGAGCATGATGGTAGGAAACCTTTCGAGCATTTGTCTATCGACAGAGAAACCACGAAAAACCTCCTTCAGGAGCGAAAACCGCCGGAATCGAATCCAGGACCACTGGGGTTCCGAGCATTACTGCCTGAACCAACTTGCTCCATTGCAAATTTATCTTTTAACATACACTTTGTTCACGCATTCAACAACAGTTTAAATAAAATGTACGATTATTGAGGGAGCTCCTTCGACTCTTGGCATCGCGGATCTGTTTTTTTACGTTCAACCGGTTGGTGCGATAACCTACAACAGGTAGGTAACAAATAGTTTTTTTAGATTCAGCTGAAATTTAGCATTGTTTGTATCTACATACCTAATTACTGTTCGCCAGGATGACCGTTTACTGTAGGCTATAGATTTTGAACAAAATCCTATGATTGATTCAGCAGTCAATATTTAGGTAATTAACCCACCTACCTACCAATTTTAACTCCTTTGATCCCCGTCTAATAATTTTAATTACAACTTACAATAATTTGATTACGGTTTAAAGTTGGAAGTTGTCAAGTAAATGAACTAAAATGAGGAAAACGCTATGTGTCACGCGCAGGACATTTTAGTTTATTTTCTAATCTCACCAACCATATCCACACCATCCCACAACAAAGCATTGCAACGCCACTATTTGAAGGTCAAACATTTGCTATGGTATTGCTGTGTCGCTCAACCTCAGTATGTAATTACTAATTAGGTATCCAGTTGATAGTTGTTTACGAAGGAATGCTATTCGTATTGTCGAGATTGAATAGGAGTCCGATGTTCTTTAAAACCTACCTAGGCTAGGTTTTCATTCGGGAATTTATAAAAGTTTTCATTTCCTACTTACTAGGTTGCATATCATTCATGTGAAATTTCATATTTAACTCACAAACCAGCAAACTAGCACGAAAAACTTGATATGGTTGCAATGCAACCCCATAGTAATATTGGATAAGGTTTATGAACTAAAATATAATATAAAAAAAAATCACAACTTGGGAGTGTCCCCGACCGACCTTCCCTTGTGGAGTACTTGACTGAAAAACAAGGAGGAAACAATACAATGCCCCCCCCCCCCCCCCCCCCCTTATCACCTACAGTCATAGTCATAATCAACACAAGATCCATCGTAAAACTTCGGGTGAGAAATACTACGACCGTACGCGGCGCGGCCACTGCTCGCATTCATTTCACTAGCATGGCGATCTCCTAGACAACAGCCTTGAGAAATGGACAACTTTGGACAGATGTTTTTTTGTTCGAGTCAACACCACGGAACAGCGCTCTCTCAAAACTGTCGGTTTATTTCCTTACATTGCGTGATCCCCAGATCTCGACGCCATTTGCATTCCCCTCAGTAAATCGGCGGGAGAACGCAACGTTACGTCACGACGAGCAAATGTTGCGTCAAGATAGTCGTCTGCTTGTATAAGAAGGAAAGAAAGATCGACAATTTTACGAGCACATGCTTAAAATTCTTGACGCAATCCAAAAACTGATACCGATCAAATTTTATGAATTTTTCACATCTATTATAATGAACATGAAGAAAACTGAAACACACTACAGTTTCTTTGAGAAAAAATCCAACAACATACAGTCCTGGTTACAATAAATCTTCTTGCTTAGTTCAGAAACAAGGCAAAACTTACTCCCTAGCAGTGGCGTAACGTCCGATTTCTCCCCCCCCCCCCCCCCCCCCCCCCCCACCCCTTGAAGGATATTTTTGTGACCGATCTACTTTTCTGCAGCATTGTTTGCTAATTTTTAAATTCCCCTAAATTGTACATAAATCTAAAATAAAGTTGTTCCAAGTAAGTCAATAAAATGAATGAATTTCGCAATTAAGGTGCATTGTCCTTAAGGGTGAAAACTGAAAATTAATCGAATTCCAAACATTGACAAATTTAATTGAAGTTTTCACACAAAAAAACAGTTTACAGGCAGACAGGTATCAACGTAGGTACCTACATCATCGGATTGTCATGTATTCCCACAGCCAAAAACAACGTGCATAAATACGTAATTTTCGTGTCCTTGAGTGGCCATGGAAATTAGAGCAACGACTTCCTAGTGCTGAAAAAGCGATTTGTTTTGGAGGCACATGACTAGGCTATGGGGGAGAAGTGTTATTGTGACGCATTCATTTGCGTTCTCTTCCAGTGGCGGATACATCCAGCATGAACTTACTTGTACAAATAAAGTTGTTAATTGATAAAAGCGCAAACCTACTCCGAACGCGTTATCAACACGATCTCCAAACACACTCACATCGGCCAACTACTGGGAACAGTTGCCAGAATACCTCGAACCGATATTAATAGAGGTTCAGTTCCTGTTTTTTGTTTTTGTTTATAGATAAATGTAGAGTTCCGTTTCCGGGTTTAAAAAAATTGTTCATTAAGGTCCCGGTTCTCAAAATATTCAGAAATTATAATACAAATAGAAATTTTATAAAAAGTAAAATGAATTTATAAGGAAACTGCTTGATTTAAATAATGTCCTAGTTTATGCAATATAAATGGTGGAGAATCCAAATTTCACATTGATTGTGTCAAGTCAAAACATAGAACCCTCACATACGGTCCACAGTTTCCAAAATTGAAAGCAAATTTAATTAGCTACCTATACAATAAATAATAATTTCGATAGTATCATATAGAATCCTTTGTAAATAATTACGTATTAATCGGTCTAGGTCTACATTACAACAGGTTTGGCGCAGGTTTAGACAAAATATCGGTTCAGGGTTCAGTATTATACGGGTTCTCTCCCGTATTCGGTTCCGGTCCCTGGCTGCAAGATATGGGTTTAATCATGCTGGGATCGATCATTGAATTGTTATGTGGAGAGTGGACATTTAAAATTTAAATCAATGTCGATTGTAATGAAGTCAAGACTGGCAAGATGAATTTTGAACGTCCCGTCCTATTTATCTAGTCGCTGTAACAAAGGATCTGCGATTGCATCATCATTATTCTAACGAGATGGTTCCCAGCCTAGAAACGAGTGACGTGGCCATGTGCCACGTTGGCAGTGAATACGCCGGTCGGGCTGGGCGGGAAATCAATTTGACGGCGGCGCGGCGCTGGTGGAGCAGGCCGGTCGCCGCGACGCGTCTACAGGGTTACTATTATCGATCCACAAGAGGGGGGGGGGGGGGGGGACTACATCGTCTTCCCCATACACCGCGACAAGACCTGACCCAACCCCGAATTGAACTACGTACCAGGCGGGCTGTACAAACAATATGTGAACACGCATCACGCGTGCACCTGCCAACGGCGTGCTGACAACTGTTACACGCTTGCTTTTGAGGAGATTGTCAACAAAAACGTGAAGCAATGACTGGAAAGAAACCGTTCGACTAAGGGCGTCGACTGTTGTATATATTCATTTTAGATGATAATTTCTGTCGGGGAGTGAAGAATCCACCTGGCAATCACGGAACGAATTGCCGCGACAGTCGTGTGCGGTTTCATCATTCTATCATTAGCATTTAGCAATCATGACTTTTCCTTGCTTTCTCTGGGTGGAAAAGTCAGAGAACAATGTAATTAAGTACCTACTCAGCTAGTATCATTCAACTACTGTATAAGATCACTAAATGAAACGTGATTTCACGAAAAAATACTAATTTACACTATTCATCCCATTATTTGCATATTATAACACATAGCGGCTCTTAGAATTGACCGTGGAAGAGCAATAGCTATTTTATTATGTCAGAGATCTCAGTATTAGGCGCAATGAGAACACTTACTACTGTACCGTACGTACACTCAACAAATCATAAAACGGTATTTGAACGAAACTGATTGGCTACTGGTCAGGTTCGTTGACAATCGATCCTTGTTATTATCAATTAAATCAGAGCTCAAATACTAGAGGTAGATGATGAGTTAGCATGGGCTTCATCAGATGATACCATCACTTTTTTACACCTTGATCCATTTCATTCAAATACCTACCGTTTTATCATTTGTTGAGTGTACGTACGTAGGTACTAAGTATACATACAGTAATCAAGCCAAGTAGGAACAAGATGGACCTATGCCAGGCGCGACGCACATGCATTCACTACGAAACTGTTAAAGAATTCAGTTTTTGTCTCTTGTTGAGTATAGCTCACGAATCTCACCAGTCACCATGATGGTTTTGCTTGTCGTGAGTGGCCAAAGAAACCCTAGAAATTAGCGCCACAACTACGGGTTTCTAATATATGTCACCCAGTGCATATATCCAGATATAAAGAACAGAAGGCACATAAACTGGTTAGCTGGCTGACCTACGAACAGGTTGAGTGTTGTTAAGATCTCATTATTTACATTACACCAGAGGTCGCTGGCCTCATTTTTTAATAAGCGTTTTCGCGGTTCCTAACTCTTAGGTGGCCATAAAGCTGTAATATACTCTGGACTGGCGTGATACCAAATCAATGTGCAGTTGCAATTAGTTACTTTTAGACCAATCTTGACACCTCGACTACCTACTTAAACAAATGTTAAAATGTCAAGAACTCTTTCTCGCCCGTTAATCGAAACATTAATTTTTGAACGAAAAATAAATACTTTTTAAACATCACAAGATTGTAGGTATTTTGTAAAACATTTCTGTAGGTACCTGTACATCGCAAACCATATTATGTGATCTTTCCCTACTTGTGTTACGTGTAAAATCGCATCTTCATCAGAAACACGGTGTAACCATAGAGATATATAACTGTACTTCGTGTATACAGCGCCGAACACGGGATAGGAGTCAAGAGAGTAAAAATGAGACCTTCTTGTCAGGTGGAGTTGATGGTGTTCAAAACTCATCTAGTTATATTGAGGTTAGGAAAACCAATTTGCGTCAAGTGGCAAATTTCGATAATTCAAGTCCTCTTTAGAACTCCTCAATGTTATGTCAAGTGAAGTGTGTGAATAGAAAGTATTGTCACAGGACGCATCACCAGTAAGTAATCTGGACTGGACTGTTTTGAATTTGAAGAGATTGTTTCAAGGTCAACAAACTAGGTACGCAAGACTAGTTATTACCTGATTTCACATTGATGTCTCAGTTTAGATAACATTGTAGGTGTGTGCATTTTTTTTGAAAACAAAAGTGATGCACACAGTAGGTACACTCAAATTCATTATTATTTACCTTTACACCTTATTAAAATGGCATGCCATTGTAAAATATTAATGCGTGTTTCTTGTCCTTTGAATAGCGTTCATTTATTTACTCCTTGTGTTTTACATTATACCTAGGTAGGGGAGAAATGGCACCCTGTTAACAGGGGGTAGTAAGGACATGTGTAGTGCTTTAACATCTTTTAATAAAAAATTCTGAAATGTTTGAACATTGTTTCTTTATACTAGGTACCTACCTAGCAATGTAAGTTTGAGCTTATTTCAAAAAAACAATACCTATTGAAGAATGAAAATAGTCCGATATTACAAAAAATTGATGCACTACCTACTAGGTAGGTAGGTACCTACCTAAATTAATCGAAAGAAATGTGAAGTTTGTAAGCCATTACCTACGCACAGTCAAATGATTTACTACATTATTAATTTAGTACAAACTTGCAGCAAACTAAAGGGTAAGAACCACCGCGGTAAGAACCAATGTCAAAAGTGGTGTAGTCCTGAAAAATCTATGCTAAAAAAAATAACTTGAGAATAAGGGGGTTTAGGAGCGCCCCAAGAAAAGTGTGCTTTTAGGTTCATTTGACCTGTAGGCTGTATTAGGCCAGGTAGGACCAACTTTGGATTAAGTTAATTATCGGTGGTTAGTGGAATTTAGTGAATCCTATTGGCTGTGGAATTGGAACCATCGATAGTTTACTTAGGCGGGGTAGGACCAACTCTGGATTAAGTTAACTCTCGAGGGTTAACCAATGAAACAAGTTGGCGCGAATTCCATAGCCAATAAGATTCACTAATTTCCACTAATCATCGAGAGTTAACTTAATCCAGAGTTGGTCCTACCCGGCCTTAATCCAGAGTTGGTCCTACCCGGCCTTAGGTACACTCGACAATTCATAAAACGGTATTTGAACGAAACAGATTGGCTTCTGGTCAGGTTCATTGACAATCAATCCTTGTTATTATCAATGAAATCAGAGCTCACCTACTAGAGGTAGATGACGAGTAAGTACAGACTTCATCAGATGATGCCATCACATTTTTTTTCAGACAATCCATTTCTTTCAAATACCGTTTTATGAATTGTCGAGTGTACCTAGTACACTTTTGTTAGCAATTAAAGTCTGGAGTAATTTCTTTAGATTCTAAACATTTCTTGTGGGGTTTTCAGATTTTTTAGTTATTCTTATATATATTATTCATGCTTCAAATAAAACTCAAATGTCTTAATTTTCAAGTTTTCTTAGCAGATCAAAAGAATGAAATTTTCTGCATCAATTGGGATTTTTTTTAACAGGCATGATTTGTACATGTAGACCTATGGTGTGTACCCTCGACATTGGATGTCAACATTGAGAAATGGCTGCCGCTGGAGTGATCAGTTCTGATCAGATTACACCTATCGAGGTTGAGCATCAAGGTAGGTACCCTACTTGGGTGGGGGACAGTGACAGGACTGTGAAGTCTGGCATGTTACAAGTTGCCTAATGTCTGAAATGAACTCATCACTGCATTCAGCCATCTGACTGACCAAACTACTAGGTACTACAGACATCAATTAAAGGGCACTCACATTGTCAGATGCAGTTGATGTTGATTGTTGAATGACTGCATCTCATCGCAGCTGTCTCCACCGGAGCTGCTAGCTGTAGCATCGGAATCGATTGTCGTTTCAATCATCTTCAACTGAGTATGGAGTTGCGATGAGACATGGTCCAACTCTTGGCGCACATCAGTCTCTAGTCGAGGAACTACTTCCGGGATCCGCTCGCCCTGAGAATATTTGCTAGTCCGTTGCCTTGCTGCGATCGTTGCTTGCTGTTGAGATACAAGGTCCAGGCGTTGGATCATCGTCGATATAGCAGATTCCGATGCAGGTTTAAACCTCTGTTCGTTTCGTGAAAATTGTACTTCAACATTGTCCACAGAACTTGTAGAAGGAGGTATATTCACTTGGCCAGACAAGTCCGTGCTAGTCGACATCACTTTCCGTTTCACTTCAATCATTCGGTGATTATACTGTAGTAGTCCTTGTAACTCTTCACCTATATGTTTCCCCATCGCCCTACTCTGCAGCTTTCGCAGTCTTCGAATAAGCCAGTCACACTTTCGTTCCAACTCAAACTGAACTTTCCGACATTCAACGATTCGTTCCTTCCTGGCAGTCTCCCTGTCCTGTTCTGCCAAGCTAATTGGATCCACGAGTGGAACATTGCCACATAAGTCCATCACATCCTCGTCGTTGAATAGCACACGCTCGAACGAAGACAGTCCACCGGCAAGGTCTGCACCATCGGGCATGGGAAACATCTCATCCGACTCAGAGCCCTCCATGTGACGAAAGGCGGTGGAATCAGTCTCAGCAGCACTGGATTCCATGCTCTTGATCACTTGCAATAGATCATCTACATGGCCCAAGTCACTACTGCTCCCCAAATCACTAGGTATTACGGCACCAAGATTAAATAGCTGGTCCATGTCGTTTACAATATTCTTCTCCTTCACAAAGCTCGAGCTGTCCACACTTGGTACAGGGGCGGTCGACTGTATTCCCATGTTAATGTCGTGATCTTCCATATATTGGTCACAATTATTCATTATAGTGTCACCACCCTGAACTGAAGTCCGTTTTAGAGCTCCTTGTTTAATGGCTACGGAGTGAGAGTTCTTACCAACTTTTAGAAGCTCCGTTGCGATTGCTAAAGTTGCTAGTCTGTCGAGGCTGATGGAATCGGATTCTTCTGACACTTTGTGTGCAATTCCATTCAAACATGGGTTGTCACACTTGCCAGATTCACTGACTTTACTCACAGATTTTGAAACAAGTCCATTTTTCACAAGTTTGGACACTGAATATTTATGTAATCCATTCAACACTCCTAGCGGTGATGCAGGAGTCGTGTGCGTGGCATGAGGTAATTTGAAGTTCGGAGACTGACCAGCTTCTGTCAAAGCTGGTGCCATGACAACAACATCGAGCCGCCTCGACGAGGCAAATCTCACTCCCATTCACCCATGGAGTCCTACGATCTAGCAGTTAGGTGCAATCCAGGAGAAAATACGAGTCCTCTTCACAGAAAATGAATACCAATGACGCAAAAACATCAACACGAAACACACGCAGCACTGACAATGACACTCATTATCATCACTTAACTATTTCCAGTTTTGGAATCCACTTTTACACACTTAAGTGCCATGGAGCATCACACAGGTATCATAATATACCTGCTACCTGCTACCTATACCCTGGCTATTAAGTTTTCACTTGTTATTGATTTTTAACTTAATAGATACAATTGATTAATGATAACAACTTCACTTATTCAAAACGACTGCATCAATCCCCAGCAAATTCCATTCTTCATTAAAGATATCCACTCACTGGACACCCTACTGCGATTTCTTCTGAGTCGCCAGCAGGCGGAAAAGCAAGACATGCATTATCCGGCACACGAGCATTACTGAAAACAGAAATGATCGATAATTACATAACAATTATGAAACAATGTAAGAAAAGTACAGCACCTAAAAGAAGATTGTGCAACTGCTGAGGACTTTATCGATACACCGGTACTTTTGTCTATACGCGACCTAAACACGATTCAAAGCGGGACCCAAAAGCAGAACACCCACGTGACAAGCCTAGGCTTATGAAACTTTCAACGGTGGGGCTGCAATCGGAAATGGAGTTGACTAATTACGCGTTCTTCTACATTGTAAAACTGCGGAGTAGTGCAATGTATGTATCATAATAAATGGGAAAATCACGTGAACTTACCCAATGACAAAAAAGAAACACTAGAAGTTATTGAGAATATGAAGAAGATGAACAAACTAACACATAATGCTCACCAACAATGGCGGAGGGATACGTAAAATGCGCTTACAGTCGCAGCGAGGAAGCGAAACGCGAACGATCACCCAGCCGAGAGACACAGACCGAAACTACTACCCAAGTTGCATGACATCCATGCATTCAACAAAAATTTTGCGGTTGAAGTCTTTAAAGAAGCCCATATATTATTAATAGACGAGTATTATTATTTCCTACAAATAAATTATCTCAACATAACCAATTTGCTTGAAGTTCGACATTATTTTTATAATTAAGAAAGAAGTCGTAAACTTGTATCCCTCAGTGCAACAGCTGTGCTTACAATGATGGACGCCGCCACTTCTTGGTAATTCACAAATTAGGTCAATACATACACTTGTTGGCAATTATTATCATATTCAATACAAAATATTTCTTCGTTGCTTTCAAAACAAATATTTAGTTCAATTTTTCACTTGGCAATTATTTATAATTGCAGGTAAAGATCAAATGCTGGAACAGCAAAGGGGAAGGAAGGCAATTCATCAAACAGCCAACATAACACAAGGAACAACTTGGCGCATTTTATAAATTCATATTATCAAATATTATGAACAAAATCTACTCCATTCTAATTAAAAGGGCATTAGTTGTATACAATAATACTTACTAATGTCTCAATACTCTGAAATAAAATATAAACGAGTATGCACTATGCAATCTAGAATATGAATTAAAAAATAATGAACATTGAAATTAGGTTCACCAAATTAACAGATTATTATAATGCAAGTAGTATTTAGGTACCTAGTATTATTGACCAATGAATATTAACTATGTAGTATCATTAAATAAATGTATAATATTTACCTGTGATGTTTACCATTATTGTTCTTAGCTGTACACATGGTACAGTGCAATTGTCGTCAACATAACCCACACACGACATTTCGAAAGGGTGGACTAATCGAATCAAACGGAGACAATTTCAATTTCACTTTGGGGCATTTATTAACCATCCGGAAAGTTTCAGCTCGACTTGACCGATGTTTGTCAGCTCGATGTTTCGATTTATGCAAAACCATTGTGCAACTCTATATCTGAAATCAGCAAAATTTGAAGAATTACAAACAGCAAATTTTTTTTAAGAGTCGAGAGAAGTACAATACTGAACTGTACCAGGTACCTCAATTTGATAACTACTGTCGATATGCATCGCATATTTGGAAAGTAAATAAATGACATTGATGACATGGTCTAAATAAATGGGCATTTTATAACCAAAGCCAAAAAGCTATTCTTACAAAACACATTCCCCTAAATATCTTATAATACCTACAGCTGCACAGTCAAATGGAGTGAAACTAGGTATCAATTATTCTATGATGGGCACAAGAATAATATGTAAGTCTAACAAAACGCCTGTTGCTATTTTAGATCACATGTGACAGGCCAGCCGACAGGTAGGTACGAATGTATGGACATTCTTAGCCTATTGTAATAAGTAGAAAGTTGACTTAAAATACATTTCTACATTTAGTAACCAAATATAAATTTATAAATTACTACACAACTTATTAAACATGAAGATACTTACGAAATTACTACCTATGTGTATTATTAAATTAGAAGTTTCAAAATAAAAAGTACGTGGTTTAGTATGGCAAAAGTGACATGAAGGATACGGATCCACATAAGGGAAAGGCTTCAGCCCCCAACCTAGTGGCAGGCAGCAACTAGTGGATGCTTGCGTTACCTATCGGCGGTCAAGGAAATGTATATTACCGGCTGATAGGAACGATATTCAAACGAGCCAACAAATAGTAGGACAGCTGTTTTATATTATACTGTTAACTGTACCACCAGAATACGACCTCTAGGATCTAGCTTTATACTAGTAAAATAGTAAAACGAATGGTTACAATGAGTATGAAGAATAATAATAGGCAACTCTCTCTAGCTGTAATGAATTAAAAAGGTGAAATATTGAAAACAGGTACCTACATGGAAAAAACTGAAATCACAAAAAATTATGGTTTTGGGATGAATGAATAATGATCATCAAGGAATAGTAGGACAGCTGTTCTGAGTCTGAATAAAACGCCACCATCTAGGCTCTCTAAATAAAACGAGTGAATTTTCGAACGCGCGAAAATGTTCCATTTGACCTCTAACGTCAAAAGGCATCATCTACAAAACTGGTAGCGAAATCATCATAAATCACGCAAATTATATTGTTGTCTACGTCATCACTCATCAGTCAATCAACTCGCTGTTTTTCCTTCCAAAACAAATCAAAGTTTGCATTTTTATGCGAGAGTTATCAATGAAAATGTCGGACTACAAAAATAAAACAATTTTAAAACAATGCATTGTGCCTGGATTTTATTTGTACATACCTATATCGTTTTGATCTCGTTTTGAAGGCGGCCGCGACGAGATCATGCATCAGTACTGCAAACACATATGACATATCATTACGCAATTTGTGCTGGGTGGAAAAATAAGAGTAATATACATTCTTTAGAGAGACAGGATCAAAACACTGAAATCAAAACTAAAACTAAAATCGACCTCGAAAAGCTCACTAGTATATTAAACGACAATTCTTGGGATGAGGTCCTCAATGAATCAAACCCCGACACTGCGGCAAAACTACTGTTAGAAACCATCACGGATAGTATCAAAATATGCAGCTCTAGCAAAGTAGTACGCCCCAACAAAAATAATAAACTTAAGCCTTGGATAACTTCTGGAATAATCGTCTCAATACGGCAGAGAGACAAGATGCATAAGAAATGTGTACTTAATCCTGATAACAAAGCCCTTCTGAAATCTTATAAAATCTACCGGAACTATCTGACCTTCCTTATAAGGAAAACAAAAACTGATTACTACAAGGAAGAGATCAGAATGGCAGCTGGTGACATGAAACAAACATGGAAAGTAGTGAACGAAATTATTAATAAGAACAAAGCCAAGAGTAATATTGAAAAGATACAAACTAATGATGGTATTATCAAAGTAAATGATAATCCTGAACTTGTAGCTAATCACTTTATTGATTTCTTTACTGACATAGGGGAAAATATGGCTGAAGAAATATCTGCAAAATCTCAAACAGTTACTAACCCATGCCTAGCTACAGCCCTTACAAACAATATATATGAACATTCAATCTTTATGTCACCTGTATCTCCATCTGAAATTATTGATCTAATCAACAAAATGAAAATGCACACCGCCCCGGACATTGATGCCATCGAAACAACTACATTAAAAGCCATCAAAAAATGTATTGCTTTCCCACTGTCTCATGTCATCAATAGAAGTTTCGAGACGGGTATTTACCCAAAGGTCTTTAAATCTGCCCAAATAGTGCCGATATACAAAAAGGGAACAAAGTCTGATCTTAGTAATTATAGGCCTATTTCATTGTTAACAAATTTATCAAAAATCCATGAAAAATGTATAAAATCCAGAATATACAAATTTTTAGATACAAATAAGCTCTTCTCTAATAATCAATATGGTTTCCGCAGCCTGCTAAGTACTGATGACGCTATAGCACGACTAGCCAAACTAGCCCACACCGAAGTGGATTGCAACAGAAAACCGTTGGCTATATTCCTTGACTTAGCTAAGGCTTTCGATACAGTATCCCACAACATCCTCTTCTCCAAGCTACACAACATCGGTATCAGAGGAATCGCGCTTGAACTAATGAAAAGCTACTTGAAGGACAGAGAGCAAATTGTATCAATCAAGAAGATAACTAGCAAACCTAGAACAATTAAGTATGGAGTACCGCAAGGTACAGTCCTCGGACCATTACTCTTCCTCATATTCATCAATGATCTGTGCTCAATTGAAATGGGCGGCGAAATCATAACATTTGCTGACGACACAGTTTTATTTTTTACCTCCAATTCATGGCGCGAAACCCATCGATTAGCAAACAAAGGGCTACACATTATAAATACTTGGCTCATAAATAACCTCCTCACACTTAATAACTCAAAAACTACACACTTAACATTTTCCCCGAGAAACAAATATCAACCCGAACATTCTATGATAAAAATCCATGAACCTAACTGCCCTGAATTTAACACTTTACTGTGTAATTGCTATCTTCTTAAGAAATCACTGCATGTGAAATATCTTGGCATCATAATAGATCAGCAGCTTAACTGGAAAATGCATATAAACTCAATATGTAAGAGAGTCAGGTTTGCCCTGTTCCAATTCTACAACCTAAGAGATGTACTACCTCTTCATACGCTTAAAACTGTGTACTATGCCATTGTTCAGTCAACTCTACAATATGGGATCATTGCTTGGGGAGGCACATATGACTCTACACTGAAACCCCTAAAAACCCTCCAAAACGCAGTCCTAAAAATAATGTTGCATGCATCAAGGAGGCTGTCGACTGAATTAGTCTACGAATATACACAAGTTCTTTCTATGCGCAAGCTCTTTGCTCACGCAGTTCTTAAATATGTTCATAAATCCAAAGAAGCAAACCCACAACCATCTCCTATAATTAAGATACATAACACCCGAGCTAGAACTGCGCAGAAATCCCTCGTTCAGAGAGTGAACAAGAGCATATCTCAGCATAGTATCATTTACCTTGGCTCAAAAATTTACAACATGCTGCCTGCCGAATTGAGAAATGCTGACTCAAATAGATTATTCGGCAAACTAACTAAGTTGTGGCTATTGGAAGTCCCTACTCTTGATCTTGACAATGTAATCAATAGTATAATATCAAAAGTTAGTGAATGAGATTGTTTGGCGAGTGTTTGTGTGAATACAGTGGTTCTGAACAAGTTGTAAAAGTGGTGTACAGTATTTCTGTTATCAAAATGATTACAGTGGTTATGTTTTCTTAATATTAAGCATTTAAACTTAAGTTTTCGACATATCATTTCAATTTTTGTATTTTCAATATGATTATGCCCATGCTCATGGCACGTATTGTGTAACTTATGTTCTTCACAACCTATTATGTATCTCGTTTTAATCTTAGGTAGCGTTAGTATAGATACATAGGATAATTTACTAGAATAGCCTTTCAAGACTGGGCTGTAGCAAGCCATGATGTTAATTATTCATGATTCTAGTGTATCTCCTGTTTCCTGTTTTTCCTGTTTTTCCTGTGTTTCCTGTTGTCTCCTGTTTTTCATTTCCAATTTTTCATACAACAGTGCCAAATTGGAACTTAAAAACACTATTACCTATATCACTCACACGTTTATTCTTCACAATAAGTTAATTTCAATATCATAAATGGCTATTTTTAAATGGCTATTTCAGCCTAATTGGTCTGTCAAAATATCAAATCATATTATTAAGTATATTATATCATTATCAAATAGTAATCACTCAAATATTTAAATGGCATATAGAATGTTTTTCTTCATATTTTAGATTACACTCAAGAATCATTGCTCTACAAATTGTTCATTGTTCAATTTGATTCAATTTTGTTCAATTTCTATCATTGTTCATTGATATACAAATGATCATCTTATTGTAAGACTGTTACATTGAATTTATTCATTACTCAAGATCTGTACTGTTAGCATACCTATACATAGTAATCAATATTAGAAACAATTATTATCGAGATGTTCTAGTGTAAATGTTTTAATTTTATAATTTATAGTTTATATCTTAATTTTAAGTAAGCCCTATCCCGACACAAGAAGTTCCTTCTTACTGGGGTAGAATATTTACGTGTACCATGTACTGATTCCAACAACAATAAAGAATACTTGAATACTTGAATACTTGAATAGACCCCCAGGTAGAGCCTAGAATTCTATTCAATCAGTTAAAAACGTGTTTTTATTTTCCGGAAAATATGTCTTAAATTTTATTTTATATTTTATTTAGTTTATATATAGTATTTTATGTTTTTTTTAATTTAAAAAATATTTTTGAATAATCTTGTTGACTTGGCCCGTTTTCTTGAGAGTGCTGTGCTCTGCAGTGCATAAAATATATTTCCATCGTTTGAGGTTTCCTACCATCTCCCATTCCTATTCTGTAACTAAGTTATTGGCTGATTCACGTGATCAACAGTCTTTGAACCAAAGAGCAAACTATGTGCGATTGATGTGCAAACTTGATGTGATTTTCCTAAGAGGACCAAGATAGTAACTTATCTTCTATTATTCAGTCACAGCCAACTAACATTTCGTGGTTGACACCACATCGGTGAAAATGTCAGTTGGCTATGCATTCAGTAGTACCTACTTCTTGAGTATAATATACTACCTATATATTATCATCACTATATTCCACTCTTCTTAAATTCTTGTCATTTCTATCTCACTTTCACTCATTTCACACTTTCTTCTCATTTCTTAAATATAAATAATTTGTATGTTTTATATTGACTGTCAAGTGGATTCAGAGGATTCAGTGGATTCAGTGAGGATTCAGTGAGGATTCAGTGGATTCAGTGGATTCAGTGAGGATTCAGTGGATTCAGTGGATTCAGTGAGGATTCAAATCATAATTATTTCATAATTAATAATTTACATAAAACACATATTCTGTTCTATTCAATTCTATTCTATTCTATTCTAAACTTAAGCTAAACATTTTATACAGTAAGTCAACATTCAATCATCTTCTTCCTCCTCAAGTTCTTCCATGGTGCTCCACAATTCAATAGTTCTTCACTCCTCTTCTTGCCTTGCCTTCAAATATCTGTTGTATCTGTTGTTTGTGTTTCCTGTCCTTTGACGACCCACACATCTCTTTGATGATCTGCCTTGTCTTGTATTTTCAAATGTCATGCATCGCTGATGCGTTGTGTTGATGCATGCGCGGAATTCATGTCGTTTATTGATGTAATAAACAATATAATTATTATATATTGGCATTTGGCAATTCATGTAGCTGATTGCTCACTGGTGTTTTATGATTCCTACTGAACGCTTTCTGAAATGAGTGGCCTGTTGTGCTATTGGCTTTTAAGCCAATACCTAGCACAAAATGAAGTCGACAGCATCCAATAGCCAGGGTTAGAGTAAGATGCTCACTGCGTTAGAAATATTTGCTCTATCTACTATCAGATATGTAAAATCCCTGGTATGTTCAAGTAAGGAGTTGCTTCCAGACATATATTTTTGGCAATGATATTGGTAAAAAATAAAATTGAATTTTTTTTTTTTTAATTTTTAATTTTTTAATATTTTCAGTTTTATTTTTTCATTAAAAAGTCATTGTAACGGTGTCAAAATTTAAAAAATCTCCTAAAACATCATCTATGCTACTTTATTATAGCTTTATTGTGCGAGCGTAGCGAGCGTCTCCATTCTGCACTTTTGGACACTTTCTCTGTTTTTTTTCCCCCTTTTTTGTGTTTTTTTGTGTTTGGACCGACGGCACAGGCTACAATTTTCTTCCGATCGAGCTGAAATTTTGCACACATACTAATATCATTCTAACTTAATCGCGTATAGTTTTTGAAAGCTGTCCTCCGATTGGTTCAAAAATGAAAATATCTCCTAATTGGGCAAAAATCAAAATGTTCCGATTAAGTTCAAATTTTGCATGGACATAAAAACTTCCATGTTCTCTTATTTTACAAGTTTACAGCCTTATTAACTTATGTCCTTATTAAAATTTTTCAATATTTGAACCTGTCGGGAAATTCCACTGCTTTCTGGATTGTTTTATTTGTGTGCCAAAGTGTATTGATGGCTATTCTGAGTTTCAGTGAGAAACATATTCTTATTGATTGTGTGAATTATATTGCACTTCAAAAGGGATGTTTATTATGTATATGTATACCTACATATAATTTTGTTGTTATTTTTTTTGAATGTGTCGTGTTTGACAGTTATGACAGAAGTTTCGACTAGATAGCACAAGTAACATTTCATATTTTCCACATTTCCAGCCCAGTCGGTCAAGTTTTTACAGACTTATTTCTATTTTAAGTGTTTAGAATTCATGGTAGTACATTGATTTGTTATTAAATTTTTCCAGAAGGTTTATGGAAAGTTGCGATGAAAATCAGTAATGATGTTTAGTTAATTATCTTTGATTGAATGGATCATGCTCGATTGGCGATGTAGCGCGTGTCGGTGCTCGCTCATCAACGCGTTACACGGAGCGTTTTTCTAGTGGCTTTATACAGCTTTATGGCTTAAAAATATTGAACTGCCGCTCAAAAAATTCTCACCAATTAATTTTAATATGAAAAGTGTTCACATTGTTTTTAAGTTAAGACATGCTAATCGTGATCAAAATTGATTTTTATGAATAATTTATCAGAGAATAGAAATAGTTTTTATAATATGGTAAACAATCTAGCTGAGCCACAAAGAGTACCAAAATCACATCTCTAAATTTATTATTGCAATCACGCCAATGTTTATAATGGTTTATATACCTAGTTGATTTATTTACATTAATCAACCAATCAGAACCAATATACTTATTTGTACATCCATTCTTTTCCTGCATAATGTGCTATATAAATTATTTGAAAATAGCTGAGCTGGAGAATATGAATTAATACAACTACAACCTCTCTATTACTTGTATAAAAAACTAAATCTTCACACACAAAAGACGCAAGCTAACAGAACAAACACACAAAACTAATTTAAACGAAGCCGCAGCTGAATCCCAGTCCCAAAATTAGTGCTGCCAGAGATAGAACAATTCGAGGACCATCGCCTGAAACACAAAGGAAATATTCAGATGGAGTACACCATTAATATCACTCAATGAGTACACGAAACCAAGAGATAAGTAAGCTGTCAAACAGATTTTTAAAGTATTATTCGTTAACATAAGTTCTGTAACAATATTCCAATTTGTACTATACCTATCAACGAGATTTAGACCCGGTTTTTCAATGCCCTGCTAAACCAGTATAGTTAAGTTCTAAACGGTCATGCAAGGAATTCCATTGGTTGTTGTCATGACAAAAAAGTCCTAATCAACTGTTTAACATTTAGCATTCAATAATGGAACCTTAAATCTAGTTTTTCAAAACACAGTCATTCTAGGAATTCATTGGTAATTAACCGTTTAAAGCAGAGTATTGAAATACTTGCCCTTAGGGCCCGTATTACCAAAGTTAATCTGAGCCGGATTAACTAAATATTGGATTAAATTGGCGGCACAGCCAATCAGATACCTCCAAATGATAGAAACAGTTGAATTTAATCCAAAAGTTAGTTAATCCAGCAAATTTAACTTTGGTAATACCGGGCCTTAGTATATGTTTTATGTTTCAATTCAACAATGAAATCAACGATGATTTTCAATAAACAAAATTAACATGACGTGATAAAAGACAAAAACTTGCCGATATGGCTTAATAACTCAGTCGAGAATACGGGTCCTGAATATTTACTATCTGTAAAGACCCATGAAGTGACCCAGGGGTGGAATCGAATCATATAATATGCAGTAGTCGCAGTGACAAGCTTCTCATCTCACCCGAGGAGGCCGGAAATGTCATTGAGTTGAACTTGAGAATATTTGTAACGTGAGAAGAAATTTGTCATTTTATATGATCGCACCCCAAGTAGTGACCCACCTTTGCAGCTGTTCCCGTCCATTACGTATGGATCTCGACATCCACACTTCATGTCCGCACAAGAAATCATATCCACTTGTTCATCATTCACATAGCATTGTTGAGTCGAGTTGCACGGTTGACCCAGACCTGAGGGAAAATGAAACCATAGGTTATCCTAGAGCCTATTATATTCACTACCAACGTTCAAATGTGAAATATAAGCTCTCTAGTTCATCCGAGTAACAAGGAAATCGTACGAAGTGAGTATTTTCTTCTGCTGTTTTATGATTTGATTGTAATGCAAAGACAGAAGTGCATTTACAAAATCATTCAAAATTAGGTATTATATCTACAAAAAACACCTATTTTTTTGCCGATTTTGATAAAAAAAATTATCAGTATAAAATATGCTAGGATATTATATACGTATGTAGTACTTTACGAGTATAAAACTAAAACTAAAACGAAGATAATAGCAGAGAAGACCATGTAATACACTTTAAAAACACTCCCCTATTGGGCACTGTTGTTATTGAAAAAAAATATATCGTTCAAGCAATCGGCAATCACGATAGCTTCATCAGGAAAATTCTGATTGCTTGAAGAAAAGAAGAAGATGATAGAATGATCATCGAAATAAGTTTATTTCTCCAATAGGAGAGTGCTTACACATAAAACTATGTAAAACAATATATGTACAAAATATCCATTTGGTTGGTCAAACCTGATTGTTCAGCCAGATTGCACCATACTTGTACCATACAAGAAGGCGAATAAAATACACACACAAAGACACAATTTTTTGGGAAGTCAATCCGGCTGACAATTGCTGTGTTAGTGTTCTTATAAATGAACTTTACATTCAGGTAAACCCGATTGGTTGAGCTTCGTGCTTTGTTTTTAAAATTATAAATATTACAAATGGTGGCAGATGTAGGTATTTTTAATTTTTAATACGATTCGATCGAATGTGTATTAAAAAAAGTTTATTAATATTTAGTTAGAGGGAGTTGGTAACATATTATCATTATAGAGCCTGTATAATTATGATATCAAGTAGCAGAAGTTATCAAATTCGTTCGTTTTCAAATGTGTAAAATGCATATTACTTACGCCAAAGAATATACAATACCATTTGTCCGAGAGAGACGAAATTGGAGAGAATATTCAAAATATAGTTGTTACCTAACCATCAAATTTTGTATTTTTTATTTCAAATTAAACACTTAAAATATATTTAATACTGATCTAGTAGAATCTACAGTCAAATTTGGAATAAAGTTATCGAAATTTGAGGGTGGTTATTTTATAATTCGCCTATTATTGGTTATTTTATAAAGTGAAAACGTCTAAACTTTTATGTATCGAAATATTATGGTGAAAGAGATCCAGTGAGTTGTAGAATCACTTATTGAATGACATGAGACTCGTCTCTTTTAATGAACTCTAGAGGTAGAAGGCGGGAAATCCATTTCCCTGATTTTGCGTTGCACACTTTTGGAATGAAGTAATCAAGCCCTATCAATTGCCATTTCACTGATATCAACTAATGCAGTTATTCGTAATATAATGTTGATGTATTATGTTACACAATGACTCATGTTACAATTACACATATTATTGGATAAGGAAGAATTACTGATTTTTGAGCCCTCAAGAATCATGAAATAGACTTTCGCCCTTCTTCCTCTGAGGTACCAACAGAAATGAAAGTTTCACACTCGAGCTGCTGATAGTACCGGCAAGGAACACCATAAAAACGAACTGGACAAGTATTTCTTTCCTTCAATCATCAAATCAACTCTGTGCATTTTATCTTCAATATTTCTTCTGCAGATATACCAGGATGTGTCACAGTAGCTTTACCTAGATTTGGAATGCATTTGCTATCGGCTGAGTGGAATTGGGGCAAACAGATGCATTTGTCCTGGAAACAATGACTTCCATCTCCCAAGGAGTTCGTACATTGCAGATTTTCAAGGCATGGAGCTCGAAACGACACCGCTTCTGTAAGGAGAAATATTTATATATCAAAACGACATCAATTTTTCCGCAATATAAATAAAATAAGTGCCAGACAAAACGACAAAATAAAACATACTGAGATAAAAATGCGGGTCTCAGAGTTGAAAAACTCAGACAAGCCAAGAGTAGAAAGTCATAGAGAACAAATGTCTCGAACTTCAAGCTATAGTCTCAATTTAAATCCTTTAAAAGATAATTGGAGACATTTTGTAGGTGTAATATATATATTGTTGTTATATTGAACCCATTTTTTAAGACATCCTTGTGATTTGGGTCTAAAAGAAAAACATTATTTGAATCACTTAGAAAGGACATAAGTCCAAAAATATTGAAATCGATCTTTTTTAAATCGTCTCTTAGCTTTGTAGACACACATTTTAGCAAGAAAGGGCGTTAGTCCCAGTACTCCTAATGGCTAAAATCAGTCCATAATTTACGACATTTTGCAGAAAAGGGCATCAGTCCAGGACAGTTTATTATTTTTTTTCTCTGAATCACAACAAATAGACTTATGCTCCTTCTTGAATATGTGATTCGTTACGGAACAGGTTGGCTGAGTGGTAACGCTCTGAACTTGTATTCCGGAGGCCCGGGTTCGATTCCCGTGGCCGTCCTTCCTGACTGGGGTTTTTTCGTGGTATTCCCTCAGTCGACAGGCAAATGCTGGGAAGGTATCCTACTAATAGGCCACGACCGCCTCCTTCCCACCTTCCATCCTTACCTACTCTTCACCGTCATCTCCCAATCATCCACATAATCATTCATCCGTCGCCATTAGCCTCGCTGCAAAACAGTGCGACGTTAAGCCCCAGACAAAAAAAAATGTGATTCATTTTTTCTCAGGACCAGTACTAACCTGGCAGACATTCTGTCTCCGTCGAATGAGGGACATATCCTGGCTGACACTCGCACACTTCTTGACGGCATTCGGAGTACTGCAAAGTGCTGCAAGCAATGTCGGACTTGCAATCCGCGCCGACAGCTGTAGCAAGACAATAGGATTACTTACACACACGTAGACGAAGTTATGAGAAATGTATCACTATTCAACTAAATGTAAAACTATACGTAGCAGTACATTCGACGCAAGTGTTACACTCAAACCCAAACTCAAACTAATAAAAATCGGTACTCGAAAAGAAAAGGATTTGCTGATTGAGGTTTGATGGCATCATCCCATGAAGGCTATGTTAACGCATCTTCTACCTCTAGTAGGTGAGCTCTTATTTCATTGATAATAACAAGGATTGATTGTCAAGGAACCTTACCAGCAACCAATCCTTTTCTTTTCGAGTACCAATTAGTACACATTGAGTACAATTGGTTTGAGTGTACATTAAAATTAAATTTAAGTGAAAACCAAAGTTGAAATAATTTTTAAGAAAACTACTCTTTCTCAACCTCATTTTTACACAAGCCTTGCAATTATTACCAATATCCAACTTCCCAAGGTGATTTGAGGTCACCTGAGGTTACCTGAAGTTGAGGTATCTCTCTCTTTACTTTTCATTGTATATAGGATTTCGTGTATTTATGTACGGTATCTTGTACTTCTTGATTATAAGCATCATGTTTAGTATCTAAGAGTGTTATATATTATGTTTTCATTTTCAAGTAATATAATTATTTTACTAGGATGCATGTAACATTTGTTTATGCTTTATTCCTTCTGATAAGCTATGTGTTATAGCTTAGCAGGGGTTGTGTTTATGTTTTATGTATTTAATCTATAATAGGTACATTTTAAAAATCTGCTATGTATTAAAACTTAGCAGTCATGTTTGAAAAATGAAAAGTTTAATTTGTGTAATTATACTATTTAGAAAGAAACTGAAGTAGAACGAATTTAAATAATACATCATTTGAGCCCTTTTTACTGTGCTTTCGGTTTTGCAACTATTGTTTTGCATTATGTTCTCGACAATTCAATTGCAATGTATGAATAATAAATATTTCAATGATCTTTAAAAGAATGCGGTAGGTACCTATTCATATTGCTATCTGGATCACTATACAATCCCACTACGATAGCTACATTCTCGTACAATCTCTTGATACCTGTAGTAATTGCAACACCAATACAACAACGTAAGGCTTCTAATAATCAAACTGTGAGTCACCAGATGTAAGGCGGTTCACTTATCTCAAGTAATTATCGTATTGTAGATTCCGAGGACATCTCTGCATAAACGACTTACTTGCAATGCATCTCTCGTTTGCTTCGTCTGGCTTGAATTTCCTCATGCACGAGCATCTCTGTTGTCTCTCGCAAAAGGACTGTGGCACATCTTCGCAATCTCGATCGTACATGCACTTATCACCCAGCCGAATACCTGGAAGAGGAGAAACTCACGATCATCACAACATCAACACAATTTCTATTAATTAACCTGAAAAACAACGATTTTTCTTCACCTTGAACTGTAGCGAGAATCACGAAAAAAGTGACAACTAATTTATTATCGACTCCCATTTCGCAGGTACGAGTTACGAATGTGTTTCAAATTACGTTGATATTTGTGCAAGAAATAAGCTCCCTATCTTATCTCAGCCAGATTGATAAGATATCACATGACACCGTTTTCAATCCCTGTGTCCAAAATGGAGTCTGCTGAACAGTAACGTTTTGTTTTAAATCATCAGCATCAATGCTCAAATAAAAATCAGCTCTAATAAAATATTAAAAATCCACACCCCCAAAAGCCACCGAGAACTTGGCACGCCAGTCACATAATATTTTATTGCTCAGATCAGATTAACTAAATTCAATGAAAATAAATAAAAAATATTCGCAGATAAAGCCTCACATCGCTCACTTCACTTTCAAACAAAGTAAAATAATTGCTGCTCCAGCTAAAAACACAACAATAATGTACACATCTCCCAACAAACACGGTACGTATATACACTGCAGTCGTAGATAAAATGTGTAAATACTAGAAAAACGCTCTGTGTATTGCGTTGATAAATGAGCCGTTGCAATCATGTGAATTAATATTCGTGTGAGTTGTTCTTTGAAATTTCTTTGTATGCATTTGAAAAAGTTGGAAAACAAGTACAAAATGCCCGTAAAATTTCAAAAGCTCTTGAAATTCTTGACTGATTTGACTGAGAAGCTTAAAAAATGTTGGTCCCACTGACCGTGCAAAATTTAAGGTTGATCGGTCCAATTTTCAATTTTCAACCAATCATAGAATCTTATTCCAAAGCTATACATAAAAATTGCATAAAGGTAATTCGCTCGCTTAATAACTTGATACCTTTTGTAAATAAACAAACAAACAATCGAACAAACAAACAAACAAACAAACAAACAAACAAACAAACAAACAAACAAACAATCAATCGATTATATCCCTTATTACTATTAATTGTTATTATTATTTATTATTATTATTCAATTAAACAAAATTAATAATAAAATTCCAAAATTAGAATTCCACACTTTTGGCGATTTCATACTAAAAAAACATACTTTTAATTGAAAGGTAGAGACCGACCCAGTCATAAATCTTTAAACCACTTATCGGCAACTTACTAATTAGATTACTTAAATTCAAGTAAAAAATGTACAATGAATGAGTCTACTTCACTGAGAAACAGCCATTAGTCATCAAACTTTGAAACTGAATCAGAGCTTAATCAGAAACTGACGCATCTGCCAAGACATTCAAGGAAATCCATCGTCACCAAAATGTGAAATAGCGCCAAATTCGCTAATCAAACAACATTTTACAGCAATGACCCTCTGTGAACTAGCAAGATATTCAGCAAACAAGCAATATCACATCTTTCATAACTTTTATTAATACACAATAAATGTTAATAATGGAGGGAGATGTGTAATTAAGGAAATGGGATTTCTGCTAGTGTTCCTTCCTGGAACACTCCGCTATCTCTCCTAACGTTATCACACCTTTATTTAGACAACATTTCCATTTAGCCGAGCGTCATCTGTTATCATATGACTTGGCTGAGCTCTGTCCACCTAGTCTCAGTATCTCGCGCGCAGAACAAGGTGATTATCTCACTCGCAAGACATGGCTTCCAGTACTCTGCTTTTCGCGACGTGCCTCGTCATTTTCTGTGTGCAAATTAGCCATGCATGTAAGTAGCGCGTTTATGGATACAAAAATCACTCATTTGTAAATATCACTGCAAATATGTTTCGAATATGAAGCATCATTATTTCGTGGATTTACTGCAGAAAGTTACCAACTCACATTTAATAAATAGCAAAGTATAGGACATTTCTCTAACGACTCTTTTTTGGTTTGTTGATTTTCGGTGATTTTTTTAATACAGTAGGTAAAGCTTTGGTAAAGCTTTAGAGCTTTTGCTAGACTATAATTGCCTATTGCAATCTAATGACGCTGTTAACTCAATTTTCATAAAAAATGTGAGTTTGTGGTTTTCTGCAGTAAACCCACGATCTATTTATTCTATAACCTCACGCACTTCACTTTTTACAATGATTCGGTAGGCTATAGTAGGTACCTATTGATTTAGCTAGGTGACTGGTTGTATAGTAACTATAGTAAGTAGGTACCTATTTGCTGTATCACTTTCATGGTCTTTCATTAGTATATTATCTTATCGGGGAAGAGATTATAACGACAACGTCAAAGTAAGTGTAAATAGTTCTTGGATTAAAATAAAATCAAGTTTCAAGTTAGGTACTTTGACGAACAGTTGATCTTGATACAGATACAACTCATCCAATCAACCGAAATATTCGGTTCAAGTATCAAATATATTCAAATTGTGTGTTTAATATCATTATATAAAACTATACACAGATTGACTTAACTATTCACTTCTAAAGCCGTATCACACCTTCTTGGAAGGAAGGATGGGTTGGCAGTGTGGCACAAACATGGCCGATCTAGAGCTATGAAAATATGCAGGATAGACCTCCTGTTTCATTGGCTGATTGAGTCACGAGGCTTCCAACCAATACTTCCTGCATCGGAAATTAAAATCTTTTCTTAATTTAAGCGTTTTGCAATCGAAAACGCCAAGGAAATTTAGAAAAGTTTATGATTTTTTCTATTTGCTCCTTAGATGGGCGATGTATGAGCCATCCAATCCTTCCTTCCAACCTTTACGAACTTTGATGGAAATTGCTCGATTCGTAATTATTTCTGTGAGCGCAGCCATGTCATGAATCAACACTCATATCCCATTTTACTAGCTATGTCACCCGATCTGCTTGATCCAACAATGTGTGCACGTTTCAGATATTGGTGATAATTGTGTCGGAGGACAGTGTCCTAATAATGAGCAGGACGCATATTGTCCTAGCCAGTCGGGCAAATGTTCCTGCCCGAACGACAGAATTGTGTCTACCGACAGGATGAGGTGCTTGCCGCGTAAGTACACTCTCTTATTGCTTGCAGTTGAGCTAAATCACTACTCTTTCTAATGCGAAGCAGGAAGAAACCAAAGCCTTAGTGAGAATCTGTGAAGAAGAGTCCACACAAACCATTTCCATTGTTCGATTCAACCCGATTTGGAATAATTTCAAACAAAACATTACCTACTTAAAAGAAATGCAGGCAAACAACATGATTAGTTAATGGTTACCAAACTCATCACGGTACTCTTATGGCACTTTTTCTGTTTGTTTGTTTGTTTACTTGTTCGTTTTTATTGCCTGCAGTGCGGTCAAACCGTTCAACCAATCGATCTGAAATTTTGCACAAATATGTACTAAAATGTAATCGACGCGGTCTCGTGTATCGTTTTTGAAAAATGAAAGGGATCCTGTGATTTTTGAAATTTAATCTGGAACCGTTTAACCAATGGTTTAACCAATCAACTTAAAACTTTGCGTTGTCATCGGGACCAAAATTTTAGGTATTTTACCAATTTTCAGACTTATTGTCTAATCTGACTAATCTTTCAAAGTTATTGACATTTTACGGACATTTTATGCTAATCTTGATCTTTGCAAATGTATGCTAAGAATTTTCAGATGTTTTATCCTCTCTTTACGCTTCATTTCCAAAGCCTGTAGAGCAGAAACTTGCAAACGCATAATTATCAAATCACATGTAATACTAAGGCTCACTTATCAACGCCTTAAACACATAGCTTTTTCCTAGTAATAAGAAGCATATAAATAGCTGGAAAAGTTTGGAAACTGATACATTGGGACAAGTTCTGTCGTTTCTGACCATGTAGGTACCTATTAATAACACGTTATGATATTAACTTCTTATCTCTTGTCTAAGTTGCTCAATCTCTGGGTGCTGGATGCGAAATAAGCGCACAGTGCACACAACTCGGTAATGCTGAATGCAACCTGGACCGTATGCAATGTAGCTGCAAGGTCGGCAGCACCGTTGTGGGAAGTACTTGCAAGCAAAAGCAATGTAAGTAAGAGAAACAGATTGTCATTCCAGCCCGCCATATCTGTCTTTGTGTTGACTTATTGTGGCTTCATTGCAGATCTGAATGACCAGTGCACGAACAGTCAAGAGTGCTCACACATCCCCTTTGGAATATGTTCAGTGAACAACGGAATATGCACATGTGACCAACAACATGTACCGAGTCCAACCAACACCTCCGCATGTCTGCCTCGTAAGTCATGCTATTCTCTCATCACGTTTTACAAGTTGTACCTAAGTAAAATACATCATTACTGGATTAAAACTCTTCCAATGCACATTTCCCTCCCCCATGAGTCAATACACAAATTATTTTCACTAAAAGAACATTGGATAGACCATTTCCATGTAATGCCATTTTTCATTGTTAATTTTATTATATTATCTGCAACTGAATGAAATTATCAGAATATATTTACCAGAATGACATGGTCAAACCCTTAATCGAGCACATTTTTGTTACATATGAATAGCATTTTTTTTGATTATGCAACCTGATACTCAAACTGTTAAAAATCATTATCCCCCACTGTAATTAATTATGTAAACACAGGTTTCAGTCTCTTCCATGCTAATATTTGTAGGAAATTGTGTTGTATCTCGGTTCGATGTTCATTAAAAGAATCTCGGATGAATACTGAGAGCGAGCACTAAGCAAGTTTAACTACTGGACTGACTTAACGCCATCTCCTCCCACAGTTGCAGTCACCTGGATGGCACCATGTCAAGAAAGTATCCAATGTCAGGCTGTTTTCGGTGACAATGCAATCTGCAAGGACATGTCCAAATGTGCTTGCAAGGAGGGCTTCCATCCAGGCTCCTCACCTCCAGATGGAACCGGGGTTGTTTCTCCAGTGAAAACCACCTGCGTTGTGGATAAAGGTAACATACTAAAACCGAGCTTGACAGCGAATCTCTAACGCTCTTCTAGATTCAAGCTACATATCACAGTATCCGAATTAATTGTTTTTGTTATGTATTTTCATGAATTTTCAATTTGCATTACTTATGTCCAGAATAAATTGTGGACAGATAGTATTTGAATCCCGCGAGTTACTAACGAATCTATTCCCTCAGGTTTGTCGATGAGATGCGACCGCAATGACGAGTGTTTCTTGCCTCTGGACGCAGACAACCAGAACATCTTCTGCGAGCAGAACGTGTGCAAGTGTAGAGATAACAGAGTGCCAAGTAAAGACAACCGGAGTTGCAGTAAGTACATTTTTATGACAATTGCGTCGTTGAAGTAAGATTCTTAAAATATTGAAAGTACGGTGCACGAACGACGCGAACGCAAACAGTCTGGAGATTTGGAGAATTCCCATGGTACAAGAATATTACTGTTTTAGACAGAGTGATCTTTACATTATGGAGAATTCCATATTAGGTATAACGTTCATTTCTTACAATTTTAGAGTCAACCCTACTGGTTGAGCTTTTTGACAATGTACTCTTTAAAACTTATAAGTTGAGATATTATGTCAATCGGAAGCACAAGATTTACAATAGAGCCATTTTGCAATTTGAAGATTAAGAACTTTTTTTATATAAAATCAACAAGAAATCCAGGTAGATATCTCCTTTGGTCGAGACATTTAATAGGTTCAAACTCTACCAAAAAACGTCAAACCTAGGTAAAACGCACTGATGGCGTGAAGTTTATACCCCTTTCAGACAGACTGTCACGTGGCCACCGAAGATCCATTCCATGTGATCAATCGATCACAGCGCGTCATAATGATCGTGTGAATGGATGGGGTATGAAAGAGTGTCCCCTTCTTGCTTATTGAAATGATATATTCTGTTTTCTAGATGGTGCTGGCACAATGGCAGTGTTCTCACTCTTCTGGGCAGTCGTTCTGGCACTGACAGCAAGCAGAGCTTAACAGCGCCAATCTCCAATCATTAAATGACTTTATAATTAGAATTACAAATTGAATTTAAACCAATCAGTATGTATTTGTAGCTATAGTACAATGTAGGTCTAGTCGTATTAAGGCTCCTGTTTTTTTTTTATAAAGTTAATAAATAAATTATTGTCAATAAAATGTACTTTCTGATATTGCTAATATTGGGCCATTAAATTTAGATTTTCATTATGAATGTATTTCATGAAAGTAAACAAACAACACGCTCTTGACTTGACTCCAAACCCAGGCATTGTAAATTGAATCATAAATTCGTTAAATTCAACTTGCAAAAGCAACTTGCAAACGTTCGCCGAGCTGAATTACAGACGTCACAGTGTCAACAGGGAGGAGTGCATGGAGGTCACTGACAGAAAGGGAGACCTTAGACACACAATGATAAGATAACGCAGCCGTGAGAAGTGTGGTAACTACGACGCGAGGGGGGAGGGCGAATCCTTGCTGGGACCTACTTGATTTTGACATCACCAATTGCCTGGGAGATAAACCATTATTTCGAGAAATGATGTAACTTGTTTAATTTAAACAACAAAAATAAATACTACGGTAAATTTTGACAGTCTTTTGATAGGAATAAAGCTCTGGAGACTTTAAAAATGTAAAGAAGTCAATAATTAAATATGTTGAAGAAAAATTAAACTTGATCTGTTGCAAAACATAATAATATATTAACACATGATGTTGAAACTGTGGACAATATTAATAATTTTATTAAAAAAGTACATGATAAAGGCCCACTCATAATGCAACTTACTTTAAGTAGTAAACTTAAGTAAGGTATGCAAAAATACTTATTTATTACCATTCCGTAAGATCTCATATTATTGTGAATGGACCTGAAAATAGATAGGTAGATACTTTTTAATCAACCACAGATTCTTGATGAGGAAAACGGTTTAACCAGAGTTATTATGATGAAAACTGTACGAAAATGAATTATTATTATGTGTCTTTATTTGCATTGAAATTATAGGTACAATACAATACAAACAGGCGATATTCAGACATTGGGCCTGATCTTCCATATAACCTTTACTTTACCTATACCTAATAATAATATCTATGAATACATAACAATTTGTAGCACTCAGTAATTGACTTAGATTAAATTAAATTAAATTAAAATTAAATAAATACTAAACATAAGAAAATTTGAGATACTGGAATCAAGTAATATAATATTATCCTAATATGGATAATAATAGTAGGTAAAAAAAATATAAAAATATCTTAATTATTTGTAGGCAGTACATGTACATTGTTATAATGTTAATAATGATGAACAGTCAGTCGATAATTCAATACAATGCCATGAATAACAAGAATAGCAAGTAAAAATAAAAATAAATAAATAAATAAATAAATAATAAATTAACCATGTGTGAAAAATATCGGGGCTTTGCCTCCCAGCTATCCCGACTTATAATCAAGTTTTTTAAAAACTAAATAGGTAATTCTTAAAAAATGTATTTTTTAATCCCACGGGGAAGGGGAGCTAAATAAGAGTGAGGTAGACCGTTACGTGTCAATATAACTACTTTTATATTTACATAATGATAGCGCACGGGCGTGGCATACGTTATACTTCGTTGCCAGTACAGAAAGAGCACCTGGATCACAATGATCTCCACGAGACACAAATGTTTGCTGCAAATTCACATATTAATCTGGTTCGCATTGACTACGACCACATCAGCAGGTAAGTCTTGGCACTTGGCACATGCCACCTGGTAATGGCATGCGTGCAGTTTGACGTTGAAGTTATGATAAGAAGATTTAGAATTTTAATACCTATCTCATCGGATATTGATTACGATTAGATTTCAATACGTTTTATAGATATGATTGTTATCTCGTAATTCCATCAAGATATTTATAAAAGTATAACATCAGAAGACATTCAATCAGTTTACTTAGTTAGTTATGATCACAGATCTATGAACTATTGGCGCAGATAAACCGCCATTTTGTTCAAATTCCTTTTACATGAGATGTTCTCATATTTGAATTAGATTTTATCGAAATGAGTTGTCTTCTTAGGGCCAGTTTTTCAGTACCTTGCTAACTTTTAAACAGTCAATTAGGACAAGATTGCCATGGCAACAACCAATGGCAATCCTCGAGTGACCGTAAATTTTAAACAGTTGATCAGGACTATTGCCACTAACTTAACAACTGGTTTAGCAGACTATTGAAAGACCGGCCCGGTTTTCAATGCCCTTCTAAGCCAGAACCTAGTTAAGTTTAAAGGGTTATTCAAGAAATTGCTTTAGTATGTTATAGTGCAGGTTCAAGTGTAGAAAAAATGCTTTCCGCTCGATTGGAGTGCCGAAATTGATTTTTTCATAATTATCGATTGTTTACATCATTCTTAATATTACCTGACGTGCCTTCAATTTTTTTGGTGGACATCTTGGAAAATATGGCGGAAAACGTAAATTTTACAAATTATTAATTGCTGGTAGAGGAAAGGTTGAAAAATTATGAAATAATTCACTAAAACTAACTCAAATATGGGGACTTGAAAAAAAATACGCCGTGAACGAATTTTATTTTTTCATTGTTGGAATTGACCAATCACGTTTCTGTGTTTTTTTGCTCTCAATTTATTATGAAACGCGTGGACTTAGACTAAAATATGTGGGATTAAAATTTGTAGACAATTTCATTTTGAACAATATGCGGTTTTTAAAAAAATATTTTTTTTCCAAAAAAAATTAAATTTTTCTTAAAAAATTTTAAAATTTTTGTTTACCGCGTAATTTTTTTTTTCAAGTCACTATATTTGAATTAGTTTTAGTGAATTTTTTCATAATTTTTCAATCTTTCCTCTACCAACAATTAAAAAAGTTGTAAAATTTACGTTTTTCGCTCGTTTTCCGCCATATTTTCCAAGATGGCCACCAAAAAAATTGAAGGCACGTCAGGTAATATTAAGAATGATGTGAACAATCGATAATTATGAAAAAATCAATTTCGGCACTCCAATCGAGCGGAATTACATTTGCTCCCCTACTATTACGATGGCAATAGTCCTAATCAACTGTTTAAAATTTAGCAAAACTTGAAATACTGGTCCTTAGAGATTGTTTTAAAAGTTCGCTATACATCCAGGAGTTGATGTAACTTTGAAGATACATGCATTGACAACATTACTAATGCGACACGCGATGTGATTGTGTCCACAGAGTCTGATGAGTCCTCCATGCACATGAGTCCACATCCGTGTGAGAAGGATCGCGGTTGCGTGAGCGACCTGGGGGTGCACAGCAAGTGCGTGAGGCGATACTGCGTCTGCGTCAATGGAGCGCACTTTCAAGAGGTTCAAGGCGTTGAGATCTGTTTCAAGAATCAGACTGGTAAATAAGATTTGTTTCACCATTTTCCATTATCTTACACCGTATATTAGTAATTTTTTCAGTCACACTGATCCAATAAGGGCCGGTTTTTAGTAAGGTTTTTACTTAGTAATGACTACATTGGTTGTAGTTTGTAAAATCATTGGTTGTTCCCAGGAAGGTAATTATAATCCCAATTCACTGTCTTAAATTTAGCAGAGCATTGAAAACCCGGCCCTAAATCACCTCGCTCGATCAGCTGACTTTCTGATGTCACCTGACTACTTAGCTTCTTGTTTTCCGCATTGGTTCAGTTCTAAATTGTCACCATTGTTCTAAATCATCTAAATTAAATGGGAAGAGGAATTTTGGATAACCATATTAGGGTATAATATGCAACTGCATGTAACTTATAACTAAGAGGGTATATGCAACTACACTCCTCGATAACATTATAAAATATGAACTCGTTGATGAGCGAGCACCGATGTGCAAATCCTCGAACCGAAATCTAGTGGAGCGGTCGCTCCACCCAGCCAAGTCGTACTGTACACTCACACTCACTCAACATACCGAAAATGCCTAATAAACTGAGGAGCAGACCAAACACTTCTACTGTAAGCAATAACATGGCATTTTCGGCCTACTGGATCTCAAAATTGGAAAATCTCACATTGTTGCGAAATAACTTAATTACGAGCTATGGCCCACCTGACAGCATATACCAAATTTGGGAACAATACGTGTTGCCGTTTGCGAGCTAGAGGGCCGTGAAAACAGTGAAATTACACCCCTTTTAAAAACTATCTGATGATTCAGATTCAGATTCAGATTCAGATATCAGGAAACGTTGCTATCACCGCCACAGCCTAAACGGCAGAACCGATCGATATGAAAATTTTACCACATGTGCACTTTTGGCGTCTAATGATACCTTTGTTCTTATAAATTTTTTGTGCCACCATTTTTAAACCGGAAGTGACGTCATATATCAAAAACGGCTGGACCGATTAGAACGAAATTAGCGCCATTCGATTTAGAAGGTCATCTATAAGGAATACCAATAGTGGAAGAAGAAATGTTTTATAACCTAAACCGGAAATAACGTCATAAAAATGACAAATCTGACTAAAATCATCTCTTATATCAATAACTACATATTCAGAAGGCTTATAATGTTACATAACATTTATAGATACAAATTTTAGGTGGCAGTGATGTCAACCGCTATTTTGAAAACCGGAAGTGATGCCGTAACTCGAGAACGGCTGGACCGATTGGAACGAAACTTTCGCTATACTTTGTAACATATTATTTGTAGCATAAACACAGTAACAATAAGCACAACTTTTCTTAGCAACCAAATCACAAATCACAAATCACAACCAAATCACAACCAAATCACAAAAACGATGGCGCATCGTTTTCTTAGGACATGTGTAGATGAGTACATTTCATTTCCTGCCTACTTCTATACTATTTATATGCACGATGCGCCAAGTATTTTTTGAAAAGTTTTGACTTGGCCAATTTTTTGATATCACTACTTTTCAGTGCTGAATTTTTAGATTTCTTCTATTTTTTTTTAATTGAAGAGACTTGGCTGGTATTTTTACACGGAGTGTTTTTATGGGGATTCTGAAATACATCAACCAATTGTTTATTTCACCACAACTTCAATCAACAACACATTAAATCGCCTAAATTCTCTTTCAAGTATACTTGAAATCAAGGGTTGAATTCAACCCCTTCAAGGAAAGCCTGAATTAAGACGCCATATACACGGTGCAATTTCTTGAACAACTTCTGTGCCACAGAGGTTCTGCTCGTGCGCAGTATCACGTTTGAGATGATAAAAGGAATCTGCACATGTGCAGAACTTTTGTGACACAGAAGTTGTTCAAGAAATTGCACCGTGTAAATGGGGCTTTACACGATTCAACCCTTTCAGTGGAGTTGAATTCAAGCCTTGATCGTCTAAATGAAAACATTGAAGCATTTAACACGTTTCCAAATCTTAACTTCAAGACATCTCTTCAGCCTTTTCAATTAGAACATGTCCTATTTTCCTTCAAGTCTTGAAATACTTCAACCAATTGTTAATTTATCCGCAACTTCAATCAACAACACATTAAATCGTCTAAATTCTCTTTCAAGTTTCCTTGAAATCAAGGGTTGAATTCAACCCCTTCAAAGAAACTTGAACCGTGTAATTCAGGCTTAATGTTTATTGTTGATTGAAGTTGCGGTGAAATTAACAATTTGTTGAAGTATCTCAAGACTTGAAGGAAAAAAGGACATGTGTTCTAATTGAAAAGGCTGAAGAGATGAGACTTGGACGCGTGTTAAATGCTTCAATGTTTTCATTTAGACGATCCAAGTCTTGAATTCAACCCCCTTGAAAGGAGAAATGGCATATTAATTATGAAAGTATTTTCCCGAAAAAATTTCCCATGAAATGTGAATTTGATTTTATGAATCAATAATAATTTTTCATTATAATCATTTGAGTATATATTTACAAACTTACTGGAATAAAATTTCCCGAGACTTCTCTATTAGGTACACAAACGAAGGAAATGATAATATTGTAGAAATTAAACTTGAATTGATTACAGAGATTGACGTACCATGCGAGTCCGCAGAAGAATGTCAGGTTGAATTGACGAAATGTGTTAAACACGTATGCCGATGCACTGATGGCTATGTGACGGCAGCCAACAAAACGCAATGTCTTTCCGGTTAGTTTCACTTTTAAAACTCATCATTGAGGTCTGCGTATCCTCCGATTCAACTAACGTGATAAATGTCTGATTCTAGTCGTGGACAACTTGGGCGGTGCATGTGAGGAGGTTGTGCAATGCGACCGAGCGATCATGGGCAGCGCCGTCGCTTGTCTGTCGAACAAGTGTGCCTGCCGTCCGGACGCCAACACGGCTGACGACAAGACTTGCTACGCACGCAGTGGTAGGTGCATCTGTATGATATCATTCTCATCGAACACATCCAAAACAAGATATTAAAAATACATACGCATTGTTCAAAATGAATTATTTACATCATCGAATAATAAAATTGTCTGTTCATTCCTGGTTTCAGGCTTACATGAAAATTGCACGCACTCCCATAACTGCCAACATATAAAGAACGCAGAGTGTGAAGAAAATATTTGTGTTTGTGCCAAGAGCTTTGTTCCATCGTCAATGAATAACGCGACGTGTCTTATAGGTACCATAACCAGCAACTTATACCATCATTACAATAAATAATTATAAGTTATAACATTACATAATTTGAATTTTACTTCTTTCAGTGGCCAAAGATAGAGGAGAAGAATGTGTCCAAGACAACCAATGCAGTGAAAACTTAGGAGATACTTTTGTATGTGTTGAAAACAAGTGTGACTGTATGTTTAAGTACATTTATGAACCAACAACAAAATCGTGTATGGATGCGGAAGGTAAATTCCTTTTTAACGTGTCCCTAATTAGTACCTCCATGCCGACGTTGCTTCTGAGCTGAGTCTGAGGTAAATGAACTTTTGTTTGATTTAGCAGTGACAACACCTGTTCCAACTGGAACTATTGCAACTACTGCCAGCTCGCTCCATCCAGAGAATGAATCTGTGGTGTCTGGGAGGGCAATGGGAGAATCTCTCGGCAGCATCTCTACTGCCAGCTCGCTTCATCCAGAGAATGAATCTGTGCTGTCTGGGAGAGCAATGGGAGAATCTCTCGGAACCACTGACGCTGCTCCTGTCAGTGCCAAGGAACCACCCCGGTTGGCATCTCTGGGAAACTCGGGTTGTGCATTGAACAGCCGAACGATTTACACCCTCATCTCTTTAAATGTGTGTTTAGGATTTCTTGCCACCAACTCGAGAATTTAGTTTTTGGATCCCAATGCTAGAGGAGTGTGTACATAGAATCCTCGTCCACAAAATAGCAGGAAATGTGTCTTTACTGTAAGCCGTCATGAATTTTTAAAGTTACTTTATAAGAAATTAGAAAATTAAGAATCTTCATACAGTTAGTTAACTGAAGTAAATGTACATACATGTACACCCCTTGGGTGTCAGGAAAAGTATACATTATTGTCGTGTTATAACGTCTCAAAATTGTTTTTGAGAAAGAGAAACGCAAGGCAGAGAACTGATTACTCATCTCATCTCATACCTCTCTCGAACTCATTGACGCTGGAGAGGTCGTTCATCTCATTTTACTTATTATAATAAGATTATTTGTTTAACTGTTTATTTTTTACAGTCAACCCATAATGGCTTCGTGGAGCCGAGAGTTTTTGTTGAATTTGAAGTATTTCATGTAGGTGCCTAATGTTTCTTTTCTTCAATGGAAAAAATACAAAAAATATATACCGATGATTAAGAATAACAGAAATGGAATTAAAACTAATGAATCTAAATATGTGAGCAAATATTTTACCAAGACAGGAGTTGATCGAGCATCAATGCCACCTCCCATTTTTCTCCTGGCACATGAATAGTTGAGCGATCTTGCATTCACTGCTCATCACTTAGAGTTCATTAAGATGTGTGTATGGTGAGATAAACCCGGGTCTATAAACTAGGATGACATCCAACGAAATGTGCGTTAATTAATGCGTAATGTGCCTCCATAATAGGACCTTAACGTAGTTATTGCTATACAAATGAAACTCTCAGCATTTTATCGAACACAAACATTAGACTTCTTCACAACTTTTTATCCTCCCGAATTTGAAATATTATTAGTAACGTTTGTTTTGTACTTGTACAGTCTAGAAAGTATTACAGTTATGAACACCAATCTCAGAGTTATATAATGCCAAGTTCATTAAATATCAAGGTGTCAGCAGTGTCTGTCTTTCAACAAAAGAAAATATGTGTATATTAATTTATAATTACAAATTATCAACATAGTAAATAGTAGTACATGGAAGTACTAGTAAGAAGTACAACATAGCAATGTTGTCCTTGGTAGTAAAAGTATGTTCAATTTAAACAATTTGTAATAATAATAATAATAATAATAATAATAAAATCTTTCTCCCGGTTCCAAGAGTTGGGTCAGGGGAGGCGAGGCCACCATTTACTAGGGCCCGGACTCCTAAGCTAGCTGGCCAGGCCAGGCAATAATAATAATAAAAATAATATTTGTTTATTGCTTAGAACAAGTTTGAAACTGATTGTAGTGCAGTGTTTTTAGAAAGGAAATGTGTCCGATGCACCGCCTGATTCTGAATGCATTCTACATAGTGTTTCTTACTTGCAATATCACAAGTGGTGGCAGTTGGCGGATGACAAATATTGATTGAGCGAGCGAAGCGAGCGTCTCCTTTTGACTCGTTTGACACGGACCTCTGTTTTTTTTTTGTTTTGTTTTTGTTTTTGGATGCTAAATGGAGCAACTGAAATCGCACCGTTTCACCGATCGACCTGAAATTTTGCACACATGTAGAGACAACCTTCTCTGTTTGCTGACCCAATTTTTTTTTGAAATCTATCAATTGGTTAAAATTTAAATAAACATCTCCTGATAGGCTGAAAAATGAAAATGGTCTTCGACAAATGTGATCAACCTTATATTTTGCATGGTCATTAAGACCAACATTGTCTCTTATTTTACAAATTTTCAGCCAAATCGTCTCATTGGTTAAAATTTAAAAAAATATTTCATGTGCTTTTTAAAATTTAAACCAGAACCGTTTGACCGATCAACTTAAAAATTTGCATGGTAATCGGGTCCAACATTATCTGTATTTTTGACAATTTTCAGACTTAACTGTGTTTAAATTCAACAGTTATTGACAGTTTACGGATATTTTGCGTGTTGGCTGTCATATTTCTCGAATTTCACATTTCACGGCATCTTCGAATCTTCACTTCAAGGTTGTTAGAGCAGAAACTTTCAAACGTATATTATTATGAAACTGATATGACCGTTTAAATATTTTATGAACGAGATCCTGTGATTTTTGTTAATTAACAAGGAATCGTTCAATCATAAAGGTTCAATCGATCAACCTTAAAACTTTGCGTGGTTATTGGGACCAATATTTTAGGAATTGTTGGAGATTTTCATACAAGTCTGTGACGAAATTCAAGAATTATTGGCTTTTAAGGACATTTTCGATAAACAGAATTTCGGTTCGAGGTATTGCGCCGTATCCGTGCTCGCTCATCAACGCGTTACTCAGAGCGTTTTCCTTGTAACTTAGCAGAACAGAGATTTCGCAACCAAAATTAGAAATTGTACTTACACAATAAAATAAGCTGGTATCAATAACCTCATTTCATTTCATTATACCATCATAGATACCTACCTACTTAGTTTGCAAATTCGTAAAATATAAAATTTTAAAATTTATTGGCTTTTGATCAAATCATAAGTTATATGAATTTAAATCTGGCCTTGGTATGATGTTGATGTTAAAATAACAGGTAGTTGTGAATACGGTTTTGTTTGATATTACAAATGGTGTCAGCTGTAGGTACCTACACGAAGAAAATGTAATTCAGCATTTATAAGCGAAAATATTTTGGAGTTAGTATCCTCACCCATTTTCTATGATGATGGTGAACAAATAGAAATTGCTCATGGATGTGTACCTAAGAAAGAGATATTGCAATCACAAGCCCATACAACTATGACTTGATCCACTATTAGTCAATGTAATGCGTCAAATCAAAATATCTTGGTTTATCAGAAATATGACATAAACCCAATCCTGAATGCTATACAGATGATTTGCTGACAATAAATGTTGCTGTTAAAAAAACAATTTTGATAAGCGTGCGAATTGTCAAAATTATTTTCTCTTGCAGATAAACTTTAGATTTTGCAGATTTTTGGGGCGAACAGTATTCCTAGGGAATGCTGAGAATGGGTCCCCCGACATACACCCAAGGGAATTTTGTGAACATCGATATTATTTTTGTAATGACGATACGTGTTCAACCGTTGGTTCAACAATCTCGTAAACCTACATATCAAGAGTTCTGATGTTGTGTAAATATTTTCAAAAATATTTGATCTACTCGTGGAAAATCATCTCTGAATAATCTTACTCTTACTTTTCTAATTAATTCAGTGCAATATTTTTTCCTTTTTTTCGAGATAATTAGTGAAACAACGATAAGATAGAAGAGAGGCGGATCCCTAATAAACACTCTTTCGAGATAATCCAATCCCCTTCTTGGCTCCTCATTGGATTGGAAACAGAGACGGTGAGAGAAACCCCAAAAGGGAGTCCCAACCCCCGGGAAACCACACCATGATAGATTTATAGACATCGCCTTCATTTGGCATTGAATGAAGTAGACGCCATTTCACGGGTAATGAGCAAGAATTATATTTGATTTCTCGCCATCCTGACAAGGCCTGACGAAGACGATCATATTGCGTGATTGCGAGCGACTAAATCGCTAAGAGAGATCGATGCAATGTTTGACTATTGATAAGAATGAGACTAATCTTTGCAGTTAAGCTGAGATATATTAAAATAAAGTCGACATGTTTCTGGAACTGCGATATGCTATCTTCGTTTGAGAAATGTCCTATGTTAGTAGCTGCATGATGTGAACTGATGACATCACCACAATGACGAGATAATTAGTGAAACAACGATAAGATAGAAGAGAGGCGGATCCCTAATAAAAACTCTTTCGAGATAATGCATTAACGGGGTTAATGGATAGCGTGTCGAACAGTGAATCACGTCACAAGAAAACAGGTGGATATTGATTAATATCAAAGAGACATCGAAGCCGGCGATGAGGCTCATATGTTTACAACTTTTTATAATTGTCACTCTCAGTTTGCGGTTTTCATTCGGTCAAGGAGATGGAGTTTCAAACCCTCGTGAGTATAACTAACTACCGTATTTCAATTAGGATATTTGAGAGTTAGTTGAACCAGCATGACCAGCACTGGGTCATACAAATATGTTTATTTACTTGGGGCGAGGCAATGTGTATTATCTGCCTTCCTTATCGTCTATGTTACAAGCGTAATAGATAGACAACTTCAAGAATCTTCAGAGTACAAACAAATTTTATTTTTTTATTTTTTAGGTATGGCACCGTGCACATATGATTCTGACTGCATTACGAATGCATACTGTAAAGATCAATCATATTGTCAATGCAAAGTCCTATACATTTTTCATAGAAGACCCGATAAAACGTTCGCCTGTTTAAAAGGTAAGTTACATTTTTAGTATCGTTAGATATGCAAAACGTTTCGTAAGTACTGAGAACAAAACACATCACTTTAGTATAAAGGTAGTCCAATTCAATGGAACAATATTCATACATTGTCGATCGATATTTCCTATACGTAGTTAATAGCATATATTCAGATGACATTTCGTCGATCCTCTCCATCCAGAGCTAACTAAAGAGTGATGTTGTTTAGAGGCCGACGCGATTGGCGACGAGTGTGAGGTGGCGATTCAATGCACGAAGCCGTTTGGCGTGGACGCTGCCTGCTACCACGATGCCTGTCAATGCAGAGCTGGAGCTCACTTCAAAGAGAGGAGGTGTTACGAGACTGCGAGTAGGTGACCTCTGTTCTAATAGCTCTTAACTCCATGCTAACAGTGCTAATAGTTATCTCGTCATGAGATATGACAACTTCCGTATGATTCATAACTTTCATCAATGACGTGAAGTCTTTTCGAGGATAAGCCAATTATACACGCTGTTACCCCGTATACACAACACACCCATACTAGATTCCAAGTAATGAAAGCAGATGTTTGGAACTGTGCACGAGTACTTTTTCGAATATATTTTAATTATATCAAGAATAAACATCCAATATAAAAATAAGTAATCCAACGTGTTTTGATGAGGAAGACCCTCTGCCGCCACTTTTGGTATTCTGAAATGAATTGCTTTTTTAAATTCATTGACCACTTTTCATACAAATTATGCTCTTAAAGCTATTAACGCATTCATTTATTGTTCGTGCAAACTATGAATACAATTTCTCTGAATTTCAAATTCAGATACTTTTGTGCAACAAAAATAATATCTTTGGTGCAACATATAACCGCTCTAACTTTTAGGAGATACCTATTTAAATGTTTAAGCATGTGATTAATAAATTAATTAGAGCAATTCATTTACTACAATCCTTTGAGCAGTGAGACGGACACAGTCAATTCATTTGGTCTTCGTTCCCCTGAAGCATTTCAGTAACTGTGGTAAATATCGCTTTTGCGACGATAAATAATTCTAGTTCCAATAAACGGAAAAGAATTCATCATAGTGTCAGAAAATCATCATCTCGAAATGTATCCTAATTGTTGCTTTTGCTAGAACTGTCTTAGAATTACACTCCCAGAATAGTCTATAGTCGCCAAACGGACCAATATACAAAACTGTTTTTGAGCTACACGAACAGCAGAATGCAGCCTTTTAGTGTTTGTTTCACTATTTCAGTGCTGGGAGATAAATGTAAAGTGAAGAACAATTGTAAAATCAACTCCAACATCCCTGTATTCTGCGATAGAAGTACTTGCGTCTGCCCTCAAAAGTACCATCCTAACTCAATGAATACAGATTGTGTGGAAAGCAAATGTGAGTATTGTCTTGTTGTTTATGTTCATGAATTACACATAAATAACGGCTCGTTTAACTTTTACAAACTCAGATTACACAGAAACTTTCTTCCTTATTGCCTAAATAACGTTACTCTTTCTACATTATACCTTCCTTATTGCCTACAAAGTACAAATACAATAAATTGTCTGTAATAATACTAGTTTCATCTCAGAAATTTAGTTTACACCATTTTTGTCTGCACATTTTCACATTTTCACATTTTCATATTTTCAAACGCTTCTGTTTCAGATATCGGTGAGCAGTGCGTTTCAAACGATCACTGTTTGATCGAGAACTCGTATTGTGCAGACGTGTGTCGATGTAAAATAGGTTACATTGCCAGTCAAGACGAGCAGAGATGTCTGAAAGGTGACTGACAAACATTACAAGTTCTAGAAACCTCGAGACTTTCAGTTCAGCTATTCGACGCATGTATTAGATTTACATACTCTTGCAAAACTTCCTGAGCCCGGACTATTATCTTCGTAAATAACAGTTATGAAACTTATGCTCAACGAAGGTGTGCATATTGAGTCAGTATGCACATTACGTGCTAAACGTGATGTGATGGAAGAATAAACGCAGCTCTTCATTGGTGGATGGTTAGATTTAATTAGCTATAGTTGGTCAATATGGTCCTACTCGGCTTAGATAATTTTATTTAATCGAATCCTGTTTACAATTTTAAATCATGTAAGGAGATGTTCCACATCATAATCTAGGGCCTTCTGATTCGTAACCGTTTTATTTATTTTCAAAAAATAATTGCATACAAATTATACTTATATTTTAGAGGTGAATTTATGTTTGAATTCATTATCTGCAAATTTGTCACTTTTGTGAAGTCAACTGAATTAGTAATGCCTTTCAGTTTGTGTTGGCGTTATGCATTCATAGAAATAATACATTTGACAAAATGCAATTTCCAAATAATATTAAAGTTGGTAAAATGTTGTATTTCCAGCTGCTGAGAATGAAGGCGACCACTGCGAAGAGCCCGCACAATGTAACGTGTTCCTGCAGAAAATGCGATGTCTCAAGGGAATGTGCATCTGTGAAGAAGGCTACCACACAGTTCCACCAGACAACGTGTGCTGGAGATCAATCAGTAGGTCGAGACCATTCACTCACGCCACTTCGTACTCTTGAAAGTGCGAGCATTTCAGTCGATTCGAATTTACAACACCCACCACTTCTTACAAAACTCATCGCAAAACTAACCGGCTGAGAATTTATCAAACTAAAAATACCCTAATATATTTGCTGTTTCATAATTGATAATACGTGAACCATGTTGCTGAGCCATATCGTTCATTATTTAAAAATACCTAGTAGGCAGTGGATTTTACAAAATGCCTACTTATTAACTTTTGGTTATAAACGCGTTGTTATGGAATATGAGCAGTCAGAGATTCGATTAATGAGTCGAATGATTCTACTCATTGAGAAACAAATGATGAAAGCTCACCTCGATATTTTATTAAGCAACTATTCTGATCAACTCCCGTCTTGTTACAGCTAACGAGCTACTCTTAATGACTGCTAATTAATATTCATCGAGGAGTTTCCAGAAGGAAATGGTATTAATTTGAATCGAATAGCGGAACTGAAACGAGTAATGAAATGAAATCTAGCGCTAGAGATGTGTGAGATGAGATCATAACGAGTTTGTTATGTTTTCTCTGTTTGCATTAGCTAATGGCATTCGTCTAGCAATCAATGAGTGAGACATTTGAGACGATTCCAACGGAAATGTCTTGAAGTAGATCAAACAACTCACGTTCCATCAAGTTGCTAGATCTGTGTCTCGACCCAGTGAGGCATTATTGGTGATGATTTTGCTACAGGTGTCGGTGACAAGTACAAGACAATGTATTCCTTTCCAGCAACCCGCAGGGAGTGTCATGCTTCCAGAGGGGTGCAAGTGAGGACGTATTGGTGATGATTGCTACAGGTGTCGGTGACAAGTACAAGACAATCCAGCAACCCGCAGGCAGTGTCATGCTTCCAGAGGGGTGCAAGTGAGGACTTATTGGTGATGATTGCTACAGGTGTCGGTGACAAGTACAAGACAATCCAGCAACCCGCAGGCAGTGTCATGCTTCCAGAGGGGTGCAAGTGAGGACTTATTGGTGATGATTGCTACAGGTGTCGGTGACAAGTACAAGACAATCCAGCAACCCGCAGGCAGTGTCATGCTTCCAGAGGGGTGCAAGTGAGGACGTATTGGTGATGATTGCTACAGGTGTCGGTGACAAGTACAAGACAATCCAGCAACCCGCAGGGAGTGTCATGCTTCCAGAGGGGTGCAAGTGAGGACTTATTGGTGATGATTGCTACAGGTGTCGGTGACAAGTACAAGACAATCCAGCAACCCGCAGGCAGTGTCATGCTTCCAGAGGGGTGCAAGTGAGGACTTATTGGTGATGATTGCTACAGGTGTCGGTGACAAGTACAAGACAATCCAGCAACCCGCAGGCAGTGTCATGCTTCCAGAGGGGTGCAAGTGAGGACTTATTGGTGATGATTGCTACAGGTGTCGGTGACAAGTACAAGACAATCCAGCAACCCGCAGGCAGTGTCATGCTTCCAGAGGGGTGCAAGTGAGGACGTATTGGTGATGATTGCTACAGGTGTCGGTGACAAGTACAAGACAATCCAGCAACCCGCAGGGAGTGTCATGCTTCCAGAGGGGTGCAAGTGAGGACTTATTGGTGATGATTGCTACAGGTGTCGGTGACAAGTACAAGACAATCCAGCAACCCGCAGGCAGTGTCATGCTTCCAGAGGGGTGCAAGTGAGGACTTATTGGTGATGATTGCTACAGGTGTCGGTGACAAGTACAAGACAATCCAGCAACCCGCAGGGAGTGTCATGCTTCCAGAGGGGTGCAAGTGAGGACTTATTGGTGATGATTGCTACAGGTGTCGGTGACAAGTACAAGACAATCCAGCAACCCGCAGGCAGTGTCATGCTTCCAGAGGGGTGCAAGTGAGGACTTATTGGTGATGATTGCTACAGGTGTCGGTGACCAGTGCGACGACAGCAGGCAATGTCATGCTTCCAGAGGGGTGCAAGTGAGGACTTATTGGTGATGATTGCTACAGGTGTCGGTGACCAGTGCGACGACAACAGGCAATGTGTGGTCACATCGAACAACCCGCAGGCGGTGTCCTGTGCCCAAGGGAAGTGCCAGTGTTCCCCCGGGTTTGTGACGGATACAGAGGACCCGAAGAACTGCATATCACGGACAGGCGGTGAGTGTATAGTTGACAAATATGTATACAGACCACAGACCTAGATTCAGTTTTCTAAATGTCAAATCGTAAGAACGAGTGGGGTGTTAGAAGTCAAGTTTCATTTTGAAAGTAATTGGAAATCTGCGTTTTCTAGAACATTGCGTGTGTGATTTTTGGCCTTTGGGCTTCTTTGACGCAGATTAATCAAAACATGTTGCGGAATTGAAACTTTCATTGCGGTGTTTCAGAAGCATTTTTGCATCTACTTATTTCAAAATTCAGATCGTGTAGAGGTCTATCGAGCAATTATTTTATTTATTATATTTTCATATTCTATTGTTTAAATTCTTTATTACTAATATGTTTCAGGTGGCCAAGGACAAATTCTACCTCATCTAGTCTCCATCGCAAGTTTCCTTTTGCTACTGCTCATCAATACATTTACTCGTGTGACATAGTCCAATCTTAGACTCAACGTAGATACCTTCATTCTTGTTTCATGCCGTTTGTGTTCGTAATTCATTGTTTTTGATTAAAAATTACTATATTAAATATTAATAATTTAAATTTTACAATAACTACCAAACCATTGTTTTTTTGTCACAACCTCACTCAGACCATTACATTTGGGTTACTGAAATATGACTAATCTTCACACGGTAACGTTATAGTAGGTATTAGGTAGGAATACTGGAATACTGGAGAACAGCTACTTTTCGTTGTCATATATTCGTTTCATTGGATCATGTTTCGTTTTAAACAATATATTTATGATTTCTATCGTCGTGTATTTATACGAAATAAATACATTACCTACCTAGTGGTTAAATTAAAAATTATTTAATATTCTAATTTTGAAATATATAGATTCTAGTTCTTTATGATGCTCTGAAATCTTTCCCTATTTCTCACAAGATTTTGTGCTTGAAGGTATCCACATTTTTGGTTTAGTACCTATCTACATACATGCACTTGTAGCGTACTCGATTACATTGTGGATAATTATATATTATTGAGCGAGCGAAGCGAGCGTCTCCTTTTGGCTCTTTTGGCACGGACCTCTGTTTTTTTTTTTTTTTTTTTTTTTTTTTTTTGATTTTTTGGCTGCTACCTGGAGCAATGGAAGTCGCACCGTTTCACCGATCGATCTGAAATTTTGCACACATGTAGAGACAACCTTTTCTGTTTGCTGACCCAATTTTTTTTTGAAATCCATAGATTGGTTGAAATTTAAATAAACATCTCCTGATAGGCTGAAAAATTAAAATAGACTTCGACAAATGTGATCGACCTTATATTTTGCATGGTCATTAACACCAACATTGTCTCTTATTTTACAAATTTTCAGCCAAATCCTCCCATTGGTTAAAATTTAAAAAAATATTTCATGTGCTTTTTGAAATTTAAACCAGAACCGTTTGACCGATCAACTTGAAAATTTGCATGGTCATCGGGTCAAACATTATCTGTATTTTTGACAATTTTCAGACTAAACTGTGTTTCAATTCAAAAGTTTTTGACAGTTTGCGGATATTTTGCGTGTTAATTGGCTGTCATATTTCACGAATTTCATATTTCACGGCATCTTCGAATCTTCACTTCAAGGTTGTTGGAGCAGAAATTTTCAAACGTAGTATATTATGAAACTGATATGACCGTTTAAAAAAAATTTGAACGAAATCCTGTGATTTTTGGAAATTAACAAGGGATCGTTTAATCATAAAGGTTCAATCGATCAACTTAAAACTTTGCGTGGTTATTGGGACCAATATTTTAGGAATTGTTGGATATTTTCATACAAGTCTGTAACGAAATTCAAGAATTATTGGCTTTTAAGGACATTTTCGATAAACAGAATTTCGGTTCGAGGTGTTGCGCGTTATCCGTGCTCGCTCATCAACGCGTTACTCAGAGCGTTTTCCTAGTTTATTTATTATGAACTGGCTGCAAACTTGGCAGGATTGACCGTAAGTATCGACTCTGCTCAGTCTTGTAACTGAAGTTGAATATAGAGCAATCACTACAAGATTCTGACGATCGGTGTTTATAGATTAAAAATGTACTCACCAAACTCGCTTTACATCTTCTGGCACTGGAAGTTGTCTCTCTTCGTCGGGATCCCCTGCGGGCCGTCAGTGAACTGACAGATGTGGAGGCCGACCCTCGAGAGCGGATGACACTTGCTCTTCGGATTGCCCCAGTGGCCTCTGTACTTCATCCAGTCGGGCGTCGCGAGGTCGGAGTGGAACATCATCTCCACGTGCTGCCACGTCGACCACGGCACGCCGTAGCCGCTGTCGTCGTACAGCCGGGGGATGCGGACGAACTTGTGCTTCCCTGTTTCACCAAGACATACATTGATCACCACCACACCACTGACAGTTGAGCGACTTTCAATAGACTATTGTGTGTGTGATTGATTGTATTGCATTGCAAGTGCAAAAGATCAGAGATGTACACTGACCAAAGTAAAAACGGTATTTGAACGAACCGGATTGGATGCTGGTCAGGTTCCTTGGCAATCAATCATTGTTATTATCAATGAAATCAGAGCTCACCTACTAGAATTAGATGACGCGAGTTAGCATGTCGGATGGCGTCATCAAATCTGTTTCACCCAACCAGTTTCTTTTGAATACCGTTTTTACTAGTGAGAAGTGAATATTACAAATATTATGCAACGACTGTATGTATATTTTGCCACTGAGGAATAGGTAATTGTACTTAGTTAAAATACAAACGTCAAGCTTTTACATACACAAGAAGATACATAACATAGGCGCCTACTCTATATCTACACACGCACGCGCATGAATTATGTTAAAAAAATCATACGATGTTGATGACGATTCTCACATTGCAACGAGTTTTGAAAAGAATTTGATAGTTTGTAAGCAAACTTGGACCACTGAAATGATCTGTAATACACTCGACTCGGGCTCTTTGTATATATCATTAGGATTTAGGATCGTCAACTCCTATGAATGGTTTGAAGTAGCCAGAATGCAATCAAGTTGAACTCTTTAAAAGAGAATGCAAGGCCAAGAAGATTGGACTTCTTGTAAAAATACGAATTTATGGAGATATTAGGTTCAGGTTTTGAAATCTACTCAAGTTCTTCCGGTTTACTTCGTTCGTCGGTTCTGTTTTCACATCTGGCAAACCGAACGATGTAGTTACTTAATCTTCAAGCACTGCTGGTCAAGCACTGCTAGTCAAGCACGGATCGTCAAGCACTCATCGTCAAGCACTTTCTTAAGTTATTTCGCACTGTTCTAAATCTGGACGAATGAATGAATGAATGAATGGGGATTATGGTGACGAATATGTAAGGATGAGTCCTCATTGAATAGGGAATAGGAATAATATACAACATTTGCATCTGAACAGACAGAAACCATAAAATACTCTTAGAAAAAAGAACAGCCCGGGAATCGAACGCGGAATTTCCGGGGTGCAAGTCCAGACCTTATGCCTGAGCTAACTTGTCTGTTTAAGCACTGATCTTCAAGTCATGTTTACTTTCATAAACTCCTTCAAGTAATCAAATATTTGTCTAGTTTTATGTTCGGATTGGAAACGTTTGTGTTGTAGAAATCTCTCTTCGTGACTATTGTTTTGATTATTTCCGTCCGTGTCATCCGTTTAATCAGGCGTTGCGAGATCCATGCGGCACCGAACAATGACAGTTCGGACACTGTTCCGAGTTATGCATATAAAAGTGTAATAAATTGTATTTCAGATATTGTATAAGACTTGGAATCTAGTCTAGCCACTTTCCATTCGCACTTTCTTCGCTGAATATTGTAATATTTAGCAGCAAAACAGATCGGACTTTCATCTGGGCGAATTCACGCCGTGATGTCATGAACATGATTCAATGGGGAATTACTTTGTTTTTGTATATTGTCGTTTTAGAAGAGCAAAACGTGAATTGCTCTGATTTCCTTTAATAAGCGTGAACGTGGTATTTAGATCATGTTCGATTATATCATACGCATTGCTGCGATGTAAACATTAACAATGAAACCCAGAAGACTCACATTTTATGAATACTAGTGAAGATAATAATTACTACGTAGTACGTATAGTTCTAATTATAAGAAAATGTGAGAGATATAAATATTTTGAAATGTTGCATTATGCTATAAACAATTTGTGTATGATTAATGTATTGTTTACTATTGTAAATCGTTTTTGGTCAATGTAGAATAATTATGAGACGGTAATAAAAGAAGATTTGATTTCACTGTTTTTGAAGCGCATGCTCACGTACTGCATTCACAGGACGTCGCCTCCACTTCCACAAGCAAACTCACCTGGGGCAGTCCAGAGGCCGTGCGACCCCTTGGCGGCGAACAGCACGGGATGATCGCCGCGAGGTGTCAGCTGGACAGTTGACGGGAACGTCGGTCTCTGCAGCACGCCGCGACGCACCTCCTGGCGGTCGAACACGAACCTCCGACCGACGCCGTCGTACTTGTAGAAGGCGCCGGCGTCGTGCGCGGACACGTACATCGCGTCCGGTGAGTGGCCGCCCTAGGAGACACATCGTCATCGTCATACATTCAACGCCGAGATGCCAGGCAATGGGACATGCCACATCGTCATCGTCATACATGCAACGCCGAGATGCCAGGCAATGGGACATGCCACATCGTCATCGTCATACATGCAACGCCGAGATGCCAGGCAATGGGACATGACACATCGTCATCGTCATACATGCAACGCCGAGATGCCAGGCAATGGGACATGCCACATCGTCATCGTCATACATGCAACGCCGAGATGCCAGGCAATGGGACATGCCACATCGTCATCGTCATACATGCAACGCCGAGATGCCAGGCAATGGGACATGCCACATCGTCATCGTCATACATGCAACGCCGAGATGCCAGGCAATAGGACATGCCACATCGTCATCGTCATACATTCAACGCCGAGATGCCAGGCAATGGGACATGCCACATCGTCATCGTCATACATGCAACGCCGAGATGCCAGGCAATGGGACATGCCACATCGTCATCGTCATACATGCAACGCCGAGATGCCAGGCAATGGGACATGCCACATCGTCATCGTCATACATGCAACGCCGAGATGCCAGGCAATGGGACATGCCACATCGTCATCGTCATACATTCAACGCCGAGATGCCAGGCAATGGGACATGCCACATCGTCATCGTCATACATTCAACGCCGAGATGCCAGGCAATGGGACATGCCACATCGTCATCGTCATACATGCAACGCCGAGATGCCAGGCAATGGGACATGACACATCGTCATCGTCATACATGCAACGCCGAGATGCCAGGCAATGGGACATGCCACATCGTCATCGTCATACATTCAACGCCGAGATGCCAGGCAATGGGACATGCCACATCGTCATCGTCATACATTCAACGCCGAGATGCCAGGCAATGGGACATGCCACATCGTCATCGTCATACATGCAACGCCGAGATGCCAGGCAATGGGACATGCCACATCGTCATCGTCATACATTCAACGCCGAGATGCCAGGCAATGGGACATGCCACATCGTCATCGTCATACATTCAACGCCGAGATGCCAGGCAATGGGACATGCCACATCGTCATCGTCATACATTCAACGCCGAGATGCCAGGCAATGGGACATGCCACATCGTCATCGTCATACATTCAACGCCGAGATGCCAGGCAATGGGACATGCCACATCGTCATCGTCATACATGCAACGCCGAGATGCCAGGCAATGGGACATGACACATCGTCATCGTCATACATGCAACGCCGAGATGCCAGGCAATGGGACATTACACATCGTCATCGTCATACATTCAACGCCGAGATGCCAGGCAATGGGACATGCCACATCGTCATCGTCATACATTCAACGCCGAGATGCCAGGCAATGGGACATGCCACATCGTCATCGTCATACATGCAACGCCGAGATGCCAGGCAATGGGACATGCCACATCGTCATCGTCATACATGCAACGCCGAGATGCCAGGCAATGGGACATGCCACATCGTCATCGTCATACATTCAACGCCGAGATGCCAGGCAATGGGACATGCCACATCGTCATCGTCATACATTCAACGCCGAGATGCCAGGCAATGGGACATGCCACATCGTCATCGTCATACATTCAACGCCGAGATGCCAGGCAATGGGACATGCCACATCGTCATCGTCATACATGCAACGCCGAGATGCCAGGCAATGGGACATGCCACATCGTCATCGTCATACATTCAACGCCGAGATGCCAGGCAATGGGACATGCCACATCGTCATCGTCATACATTCAACGCCGAGATGCCAGGCAATGGGACATGCCACATCGTCATCGTCATACATGCAACGATGAGATGCCAGGCAATGGGACATGCCACATCGTCATCGTCATACATTCAACGCCGAGATGCCAGGCAATGGGACATGCCACATCGTCATCGTCATACATTCAACGCCGAGATGCCAGGCAATGGGACATGCCACATCGTCATCGTCATACATGCAACGCCGAGATGCCAGGCAATGGGACATGCCACATCGTCATCGTCATACATTCAACGCCGAGATGCCAGGCAATGGGACATGCCACATCGTCATCGTCATACATTCAACGCCGAGATGCCAGGCAATGGGACATGCCACATCGTCATCGTCATACATTCAACGCCGAGATGCCAGGCAATGGGACATGCCACATCGTCATCGTCATACATTCAACGCCGAGATGCCAGGCAATGGGACATGCCACATCGTCATCGTCATACATTCAACGCCGAGATGCCAGGCAATGGGACATGCCACATCGTCATCGTCATACATGCAACGCCGAGATGCCAGGCAATGGGACATGCCACATCGTCATCGTCATACATTCAACGCCGAGATGCCAGGCAATGGGACATGCCACATCGTCATCGTCATACATTCAACGCCGAGATGCCAGGCAATGGGACATGCCACATCGTCATCGTCATACATTCAACGCCGAGATGCCAGGCAATGGGACATGCCACATCGTCATCGTCATACATGCAACGCCGAGATGCCAGGCAATGGGACATGACACATCGTCATCGTCATACATGCAACGCCGAGATGCCAGGCAATGGGACATGACACATCGTCATCGTCATACATTCAACGCCGAGATGCCAGGCAATGGGACATGCCACATCGTCATCGTCATACATTCAACGCCGAGATGCCAGGCAATGGGACATGCCACATCGTCATCGTCATACATTCAACGCCGAGATGCCAGGCAATGGGACATGCCACATCGTCATCGTCATACATGCAACGCCGAGATGCCAGGCAATGGGACATGCCACATCGTCATCGTCATACATTCAACGCCGAGATGCCAGGCAATGGGACATGCCACATCGTCATCGTCATACATTCAACGCCGAGATGCCAGGCAATGGGACATGCCACATCGTCATCGTCATACATTCAACGCCGAGATGCCAGGCAATGGGACATGCCACATCGTCATCGTCATACATGCAACGCCGAGATGCCAGGCAATGGGACATGCCACATCGTCATCGTCATACATTCAACGCCGAGATGCCAGGCAATGGGACATGCCACATCGTCATCGTCATACATGCAACGATGAGATGCCAGGCAATGGGACATGCCACATCGTCATCGTCATACATTCAACGCCGAGATGCCAGGCAATGGGACATGCCACATCGTCATCGTCATACATTCAACGCCGAGATGCCAGGCAATGGGACATGCCACATCGTCATCGTCATACATGCAACGCCGAGATGCCAGGCAATGGGACATGCCACATCGTCATCGTCATACATTCAACGCCGAGATGCCAGGCAATGGGACATGCCACATCGTCATCGTCATACATTCAACGCCGAGATGCCAGGCAATGGGACATGCCACATCGTCATCGTCATACATTCAACGCCGAGATGCCAGGCAATGGGACATGCCACATCGTCATCGTCATACATTCAACGCCGAGATGCCAGGCAATGGGACATGCCACATCGTCATCGTCATACATGCAACGCCGAGATGCCAGGCAATGGGACATGCCACATCGTCATCGTCATACATTCAACGCCGAGATGCCAGGCAATGGGACATGCCACATCGTCATCGTCATACATTCAACGCCGAGATGCCAGGCAATGGGACATGCCACATCGTCATCGTCATACATGCAACGATGAGATGCCAGGCAATGGGACATGCCACATCGTCATCGTCATACATTCAACGCCGAGATGCCAGGCAATGGGACATGCCACATCGTCATCGTCATACATTCAACGCCGAGATGCCAGGCAATGGGACATGCCACATCGTCATCGTCATACATGCAACGCCGAGATGCCAGGCAATGGGACATGCCACATCGTCATCGTCATACATTCAACGCCGAGATGCCAGGCAATGGGACATGCCACATCGTCATCGTCATACATTCAACGCCGAGATGCCAGGCAATGGGACATGCCACATCGTCATCGTCATACATTCAACGCCGAGATGCCAGGCAATGGGACATGCCACATCGTCATCGTCATACATTCAACGCCGAGATGCCAGGCAATGGGACATGCCACATCGTCATCGTCATACATGCAACGCCGAGATGCCAGGCAATGGGACATGCCACATCGTCATCGTCATACATTCAACGCCGAGATGCCAGGCAATGGGACATGCCACATCGTCATACATGCAACGCCGAGATGCCAGGCAATGGGACATGCCACATCGTCATCGTCATACATGCAACGCCGAGATGCCAGGCAATGGGACATGCCACATCGTCATCGTCATACATGCAACGCCGAGATGCCAGGCAATGGGACATGCCACATCGTCATCGTCATACATGCAACGCCGAGATGCCAGGCAATGGGACATGCCACATCGTCATCGTCATACATGCAACGCCGAGATGCCAGGCAATGGGACATGCCACATCGTCATCGTTATACATTCAACGCCGAGATGCCAGGCAATGGGACATGCCACATCGTCATCGTCATACATGCAACGCCGAGATGCCAGGCAATGGGACATGCCACATCGTCATCGTCATACATGCAACGCCGAGATGCCAGGCAATGGGACATGACACATCGTCATCGTCATACATGCAACGCCGAGATGCCAGGCAATGGGACATGCCACATCGTCATCGTCATACATGCAACGCCGAGATGCCAGGCAATGGGACATGACACATCGTCATCGTCATACATGCAACGCCGAGATGCCAGGCAATGGGACATGCCACATCGTCATCGTCATACATTCAACGCCGAGATGCCAGGCAATGGGACATGCCACATCGTCATCGTCATACATTCAACGCCGAGATGCCAGGCAATGGGACATGCCACATCGTCATCGTCATACATGCAACGCCGAGATGCCAGGCAATGGGACATGCCACATCGTCATCGTCATACATTCAACGCCGAGATGCCAGGCAATGGGACATGCCACATCGTCATCGTCATACATTCAACGCCGAGATGCCAGGCAATGGGACATGCCACATCGTCATCGTCATACATTCAACGCCGAGATGCCAGGCAATGGGACATGACACATCGTCATCGTCATACATTCAACGCCGAGATGCCAGGCAATGGGACATGCCACATCGTCATCGTCATACATTCAACGCCGAGATGCCAGGCAATGGGACATGCCACATCGTCATCGTCATACATGCAACGCCGAGATGCCAGGCAATGGGACATGACACATCGTCATCGTCATACATTCAACGCCGAGATGCCAGGCAATGGGACATGCCACATCGTCATCGTCATACATTCAACGCCGAGATGCCAGGCAATGGGACATGCCACATCGTCATCGTCATACATTCAACGCCGAGATGCCAGGCAATGGGACATGCCACATCGTCATCGTCATACATGCAACGCCGAGATGCCAGGCAATGGGACATGACACATCGTCATCGTCATACATGCAACGCCGAGATGCCAGGCAATGGGACATGCCACATCGTCATCGTCATACATTCAACGCCGAGATGCCAGGCAATGGGACATGCCACATCGTCATCGTCATACATGCAACGCCGAGATGCCAGGCAATGGGACATGCCACATCGTCATCGTCATACATTCAACGCCGAGATGCCAGGCAATGGGACATGCCACATCGTCATCGTCATACATTCAACGCCGAGATGCCAGGCAATGGGACATGCCACATCGTCATCGTCATACATGCAACGATGAGATGCCAGGCAATGGGACATGCCACATCGTCATCGTCATACATTCAACGCCGAGATGCCAGGCAATGGGACATGCCACATCGTCATCGTCATACATTCAACGCCGAGATGCCAGGCAATGGGACATGCCACATCGTCATCGTCATACATGCAACGCCGAGATGCCAGGCAATGGGACATGCCACATCGTCATCGTCATACATTCAACGCCGAGATGCCAGGCAATGGGACATGCCACATCGTCATCGTCATACATTCAACGCCGAGATGCCAGGCAATGGGACATGCCACATCGTCATCGTCATACATTCAACGCCGAGATGCCAGGCAATGGGACATACCACATCGTCATCGTCATACATTCAACGCCGAGATGCCAGGCAATGGGACATGCCACATCGTCATCGTCATACATGCAACGCCGAGATGCCAGGCAATGGGACATGCCACATCGTCATCGTCATACATTCAACGCCGAGATGCCAGGCAATGGGACATGCCACATCGTCATCGTCATACATTCAACGCCGAGATGCCAGGCAATGGGACATGCCACATCGTCATACATGCAACGCCGAGATGCCAGGCAATGGGACATGCCACATCGTCATCGTCATACATTCAACGCCGAGATGCCAGGCAATGGGACATGCCACATCGTCATCGTCATACATGCAACGCCGAGATGCCAGGCAATGGGACATGCCACATCGTCATCGTCATACATTCAACGCCGAGATGCCAGGCAATGGGACATGCCACATCGTCATCGTCATACATTCAACGCCGAGATGCCAGGCAATGGGACATGCCACATCGTCATCGTCATACATTCAACGCCGAGATGCCAGGCAATGGGACATGCCACATCGTCATCGTCATACATGCAACGCCGAGATGCCAGGCAATGGGACATGACACATCGTCATCGTCATACATGCAACGCCGAGATGCCAGGCAATGGGACATGACACATCGTCATCGTCATACATTCAACGCCGAGATGCCAGGCAATGGGACATGCCACATCGTCATCGTCATACATTCAACGCCGAGATGCCAGGCAATGGGACATGCCACATCGTCATCGTCATACATGCAACGCCGAGATGCCAGGCAATGGGACATGCCACATCGTCATCGTCATACATGCAACGCCGAGATGCCAGGCAATGGGACATGCCACATCGTCATCGTCATACATTCAACGCCGAGATGCCAGGCAATGGGACATGCCACATCGTCATCGTCATACATGCAACGATGAGATGCCAGGCAATGGGACATGCCACATCGTCATCGTCATACATTCAACGCCGAGATGCCAGGCAATGGGACATGCCACATCGTCATCGTCATACATTCAACGCCGAGATGCCAGGCAATGGGACATGCCACATCGTCATCGTCATACATGCAACGCCGAGATGCCAGGCAATGGGACATGCCACATCGTCATCGTCATACATTCAACGCCGAGATGCCAGGCAATGGGACATGCCACATCGTCATCGTCATACATTCAACGCCGAGATGCCAGGCAATGGGACATGCCACATCGTCATCGTCATACATTCAACGCCGAGATGCCAGGCAATGGGACATGCCACATCGTCATCGTCATACATTCAACGCCGAGATGCCAGGCAATGGGACATGCCACATCGTCATCGTCATACATGCAACGCCGAGATGCCAGGCAATGGGACATGCCACATCGTCATCGTCATACATTCAACGCCGAGATGCCAGGCAATGGGACATGCCACATCGTCATCGTCATACATTCAACGCCGAGATGCCAGGCAATGGGACATGCCACATCGTCATACATGCAACGCCGAGATGCCAGGCAATGGGACATGCCACATCGTCATCGTCATACATTCAACGCCGAGATGCCAGGCAATGGGACATGCCACATCGTCATCGTCATACATGCAACGCCGAGATGCCAGGCAATGGGACATGCCACATCGTCATCGTCATACATGCAACGCCGAGATGCCAGGCAATGGGACATGCCACATCGTCATCGTCATACATGCAACGCCGAGATGCCAGGCAATGGGACATGCCACATCGTCATCGTCATACATTCAACGCCGAGATGCCAGGCAATGGGACATGCCACATCGTCATCGTCATACATGCAACGCCGAGATGCCAGGCAATGGGACATGCCACATCGTCATCGTCATACATGCAACGCCGAGATGCCAGGCAATGGGACATGACACATCGTCATCGTCATACATGCAACGCCGAGATGCCAGGCAATGGGACATGCCACATCGTCATCGTCATACATGCAACGCCGAGATGCCAGGCAATGGGACATGACACATCGTCATCGTCATACATGCAACGCCGAGATGCCAGGCAATGGGACATGCCACATCGTCATCGTCATACATTCAACGCCGAGATGCCAGGCAATGGGACATGCCACATCGTCATCGTCATACATTCAACGCCGAGATGCCAGGCAATGGGACATGCCACATCGTCATCGTCATACATGCAACGCCGAGATGCCAGGCAATGGGACATGCCACATCGTCATCGTCATACATTCAACGCCGAGATGCCAGGCAATGGGACATGCCACATCGTCATCGTCATACATTCAACGCCGAGATGCCAGGCAATGGGACATGCCACATCGTCATCGTCATACATTCAACGCCGAGATGCCAGGCAATGGGACATGACACATCGTCATCGTCATACATTCAACGCCGAGATGCCAGGCAATGGGACATGCCACATCGTCATCGTCATACATTCAACGCCGAGATGCCAGGCAATGGGACATGCCACATCGTCATCGTCATACATGCAACGCCGAGATGCCAGGCAATGGGACATGACACATCGTCATCGTCATACATTCAACGCCGAGATGCCAGGCAATGGGACATGCCACATCGTCATCGTCATACATTCAACGCCGAGATGCCAGGCAATGGGACATGCCACATCGTCATCGTCATACATTCAACGCCGAGATGCCAGGCAATGGGACATGCCACATCGTCATCGTCATACATGCAACGCCGAGATGCCAGGCAATGGGACATGACACATCGTCATCGTCATACATGCAACGCCGAGATGCCAGGCAATGGGACATGCCACATCGTCATCGTCATACATTCAACGCCGAGATGCCAGGCAATGGGACATGCCACATCGTCATCGTCATACATGCAACGCCGAGATGCCAGGCAATGGGACATGCCACATCGTCATCGTCATACATTCAACGCCGAGATGCCAGGCAATGGGACATGCCACATCGTCATCGTCATACATTCAACGCCGAGATGCCAGGCAATGGGACATGCCACATCGTCATCGTCATACATGCAACGATGAGATGCCAGGCAATGGGACATGCCACATCGTCATCGTCATACATTCAACGCCGAGATGCCAGGCAATGGGACATGCCACATCGTCATCGTCATACATTCAACGCCGAGATGCCAGGCAATGGGACATGCCACATCGTCATCGTCATACATGCAACGCCGAGATGCCAGGCAATGGGACATGCCACATCGTCATCGTCATACATTCAACGCCGAGATGCCAGGCAATGGGACATGCCACATCGTCATCGTCATACATTCAACGCCGAGATGCCAGGCAATGGGACATGCCACATCGTCATCGTCATACATTCAACGCCGAGATGCCAGGCAATGGGACATACCACATCGTCATCGTCATACATTCAACGCCGAGATGCCAGGCAATGGGACATGCCACATCGTCATCGTCATACATGCAACGCCGAGATGCCAGGCAATGGGACATGCCACATCGTCATCGTCATACATTCAACGCCGAGATGCCAGGCAATGGGACATGCCACATCGTCATCGTCATACATTCAACGCCGAGATGCCAGGCAATGGGACATGCCACATCGTCATACATGCAACGCCGAGATGCCAGGCAATGGGACATGCCACATCGTCATCGTCATACATTCAACGCCGAGATGCCAGGCAATGGGACATGCCACATCGTCATCGTCATACATGCAACGCCGAGATGCCAGGCAATGGGACATGCCACATCGTCATCGTCATACATGCAACGCCGAGATGCCAGGCAATGGGACATGCCACATCGTCATCGTCATACATTCAACGCCGAGATGCCAGGCAATGGGACATGCCACATCGTCATCGTCATACATTCAACGCCGAGATGCCAGGCAATGGGACATGCCACATCGTCATCGTCATACATTCAACGCCGAGATGCCAGGCAATGGGACATGACACATCGTCATCGTCATACATGCAACGCCGAGATGCCAGGCAATGGGACATGACACATCGTCATCGTCATACATGCAACGCCGAGATGCCAGGCAATGGGACATGACACATCGTCATCGTCATACATGCAACGCCGAGATGCCAGGCAATGGGACATGACACATCGTCATCGTCATACATTCAACGCCGAGATGCCAGGCAATGGGACATGCCACATCGTCATCGTCATACATGCAACGCCGAGATGCCAGGCAATGGGACATGCCACATCGTCATCGTCATACATGCAACGCCGAGATGCCAGGCAATGGGACATGCCACATCGTCATCGTCATACATGCAACGCCGAGATGCCAGGCAATGGGACATGCCACATCGTCATCGTCATACATTCAACGCCGAGATGCCAGGCAATGGGACATGCCACATCGTCATCGTCATACATTCAACGCCGAGATGCCAGGCAATGGGACATGCCACATCGTCATCGTCATACATGCAACGCCGAGATGCCAGGCAATGGGACATGCCACATCGTCATCGTCATACATTCAACGCCGATTAGCCAGGCAATGGGACATGCCACATCGTCATCGTCATACATGCAACGCCGAGATGCCAGGCAATGGGACATGCCACATCGTCATCGTCATACATTCAACGCCGAGATGCCAGGCAATGGGACATGCCACATCGTCATCGTCATACATGCAACGCCGAGATGCCAGGCAATGGGACATGCCACATCGTCATCGTCATACATGCAACGCCGAGATGCCAGGCAATGGGACATGACACATCGTCATCGTCATACATGCAACGCCGAGATGCCAGGCAATGGGACATGCCACATCGTCATCGTCATACATGCAACGCCGAGATGCCAGGCAATGGGACATGCCACATCGTCATCGTCATACATGCAACGCCGAGATGCCAGGCAATGGGACATGCCACATCGTCTTCGTCATACATGCAACGCCGAGATGCCAGGCAATGGGACATGCCACATCGTCATCGTCATACATTCAACGCCGAGATGCCAGGCAATGGGACATGCCACATCGTCATCGTCATACATGCAACGCCGAGATGCCAGGCAATGGGACATGCCACATCGTCATCGTCATACATGCAACGCCGAGATGCCAGGCAATGGGACATGACACATCGTCATCGTCATACATGCAACGCCGAGATGCCAGGCAATGGGACATGACACATCGTCATCGTCATACATGCAACGCCGAGATGCCAGGCAATGGGACATGCCACATCGTCATCGTCATACATTCAACGCCGAGATGCCAGGCAATGGGACATGCCACATCGTCATCGTCATACATTCAACGCCGAGATGCCAGGCAATGGGACATGCCACATCGTCATCGTCATACATTCAACGCCGAGATGCCAGGCAATGGGACATGCCACATCGTCATCGTCATACATTCAACGCCGAGATGCCAGGCAATGGGACATGACACATCGTCATCGTCATACATGCAACGCCGAGATGCCAGGCAATGGGACATGCCACATCGTCATCGTCATACATGCAACGCCGAGATGCCAGGCAATGGGACATGCCACATCGTCATCGTCATACATGCAACGCCGAGATGCCAGGCAATGGGACATGACACATTGTCATCGTCATACATGCAACGCCGAGATGCCAGGCAATGGGACATGCCACATCGTCATCGTCATACATGCAACGCCGAGATGCCAGGCAATGGGACATGACACATCGTCATCGTCATACATTCAACGCCGAGATGCCAGGCAATGGGACATGCCACATCGTCATCGTCATACATGCAACGCCGAGATGCCAGGCAATGGGACATTACACACATAAATTCATTGCCTATGGACTGGAAATTTCACCATGCCCATTGTAGTACTATGTACCGTGCTGTAGCAGTGAATAAAAGAAAGGTTGTCACTTTTGTTTTGCGTTTGAACGTGTCCTCTTCCGGACGAGACCCTAATGATAATGCTGTGCACTTATTTGGGGAGACCCCCATTGCTCGCTTCACTGAGCTACCATGTAAAGCAGCAAAAATGCTAATAAATACATGACTACTTCTACTACTCACTTTGAACGTGAGACTCATGTGCTCCCAATCGCCGACATGACTGCCGAACTCCCTGTAGCTGCCCAAGCAGTATGTGTTGATGAGCGGGATTGGCCAGACCCCGAACATGCCGGCGTCGAAGGTGCACAGCGATTTGCCTTGGCTGTAGGGGTAGAACATCCAGTAGGTGACGTGGAAGCTAGGCGCGTAGACGACGTCGTTGGAGGCGTCGTCGGGCGGCGAGGAACACAGGTTGACTAGAGCGTACACTGGCACGGGGTTGGGATACGGATTGCTGCCGTAGATGAACGAAGAGTCGTTCTGGAGAAGAAGCTCTGAAAATTAAATAACGATTAAAAACACAGCCCTGATTTCTCGAGAAATTAATCTATAGTACTTTATTCTCTCAGTTGTATTTATTTTACACAATTTTCATAGTTTATTATCAATAATGAAACGTAGCTGAATATTCTATTCGGAATAGAAATACTTGATTATTTTGTCTGTAAAGAAGCTACATCATCTCAAAATTTGTCTGCAATTAAAAATGAAATCACAAATTTCCATTCGCGTTTTGTAACAAGTCAACATGACTTTTTAGTAGAACCGTTTGAAAGCGAACGGGAATCGCACGGTTCGTCAGAGCATAGAGATTCATATACTTATATCTATGGTCAGAGCGTTATTTTGAAGCGTGTCTTCACTCTAACAGAGTTTGAAATTATAGTAGGTTAGTACACTAAATAATGCCCCAAACTGGAGTACACTATGATCTCTGGTACGATCACAAAGCATTAAATACGATAATGGTAAAATAATCGTACCTATATAACACTTTGAGGTCGTACCAGATGTCGTAAAGTACTCCAGTGTGTGACATTATTAAATTATAGTCTAAGCTGTAATGGGTCGCTACTATCTGATTCTTTTAAATTCTGTTAGTGTGAAGACAAATGTCAAAAAACGCTCCGACGAACCTTGCAATTCCCGTTGGAAAAGTCACGACGAAACTTGGTTATGTTGAGAGTGTGAGAGCGTCGTACCTATGTTGGTCTTGGTGACTAGATACCAGTACTCGGAGGATCGTCCCTTGGGCATCTTCCCCGAGCTGCTTCGCCGTCCTCGAGTCCTGGGGGTCACGTGGTGCAGGAAGTCGGGGACCGCGTGCGGGAAGAACTCCTCCCCGGGCGCGAGGTAGACGAGCGGAGCCCAGTGTCGAACCAAGGACTCGACTGCAACGAGATCGAACCCTGCGGTCATCACACATTGACCGCGACCTTGCTGCCCACCGCAGAGTAATATCAAGTCATAATCAGAGTGTCTTGGAATAAAGACGTAAGAGTGAAAGTACAAATACTGATTTCAATTAACCCGCACCAAATGATGTAATCTGTGTGTGAAGAAAAGGAAAAGTAAGAAGGTTCAAGGTCGGTTCCTGGATGAATGGACTCATACCTCTTGACGAGGTGATAATGACTCTAGAGCGGACATCTTTATCGAGACGTCATGACGAGGTGGTGAATGGTGATGATATGATCAGTGATGATGACTCTATGAGCGGACATCTTTATCGAGACGTCATGACGAGGTGGTGATGATATGATCAGTGATGATGACTCTAGAGCGGACATCTTTATCGAGACGTCATGACGAGGTGGTGATGATATGATCAGTGATGATGACTCTAGAGCGGACATCTTTATCGAGACGTCATGACGAGGTGGTGATGATATGATCAGTGATGATGACTCTAGAGCGGACATCTTTATCGAGACGTCGCACACCTCCCGTGTGCTCGATACATAATGAAGTACGATGATCGAGCAAACACAGACACTGGTCACCTGACCTTAGTAGCACAGCTTCTGGGCCGCGAATCAGTGACCTAATGCTCAGTTGGACACGCGAGACGAGACAGTAACGGTCAAGTCGAGATCACGTGACGTCAGACTTACTTCTCACGTAAAAACGCAGAACAACAATATCATACTTAGAGGTGTCGGCGACCTACTACCTACAAAAATAGGTCCGTCCGTCTATAATAAAAATATAATTACCTGCTATTTACGATACGGATGCATCCTTTACAATACGATTATAGTAAGTATATGAGCTCCAGAAACACAAATACAGCCGTGCTGGCTAAAGAGTACAGCAAACTAATCAATTAGACGGCTATTTATTAGCCCATGGTAGTAATTACAAAGTTATTATATTGTCGAGGAGTTCATTTACCATTGATCCAATTACTGCCATGATTTGGGGTTAAAAAAATCATGCCAATTACAATCATTAAGTAATCATTAATGCAACTGAATAAATAGTACCATAAGACTAATATCCGACTTTATTAGTCTAACAGTCTAAGGTATCATAAAGTAATAAGTACAGACTAGTTAAATTAATTAACCGTATGATCCACTTAACACTAACGTGATTTGGGGTGAAAAATCATGCAACGATTCACATCGAAGAACAATTAAAATACTGCTGAAATAATTAAATCAAATGCAGGCAGTGATTATGACGGAAGTACAGTAAATAAGGAATTGTAAATTTAATTTCGTGGCTGATTCTCGTCTGTGAAAGACGAGAATCCAAATACAGCCAAAAATATTTTGTTTTGAAATTACACCTTCTAAATCCTTTCTCCATCATTTAAAACAGACTCATACCTAATGTCTGGAAGTTCGCAGCTCCCGTCCGAAAATGAGTTTTCAATTTTATATCATCATAGAGAATGAACAACACTTTAACAGAGAGAAAGGAAAATCATTTCGAATTTGGTTTCCTGGCTTTTGAAATAGTACAGGTACACTTTGGGATGTTTTGAATTGTTCTCCTTATAATTTGTCTACCAGAAACAATTTTTGTTCAATTCTAGCCGTACAAAAAATAACACGATTTTCCCTGGCTGCCAAAGATAATATGGATAATATGGATAATATCAAATATCTCAGAAACTAGACACGAGATATCTTTAAAAAAATCGAGGTATTGTGTAATGGCATGATTGTCAATAAATAAGCACACAAAACATTATGAAAATCTGATGCGATGGAGCCACCTCACAAGTAAATGTGTGTAACAAACCCTCGATAACACACGTCTCACAAACACTATACACAGTGACGACACCTACCCGTCTGTAGAGGGTTGTCCACCACATAGTCTTCACTCGTCGCCGGCGTCAGCGTCGGTGTCGGCGTCGCGCTCAGCTGCCGGCCCAACGCGAGGATGAAGACGATCAACGGCGACATCACATCGCCGCCTCCGTCTGGCCGATCCACCTGCTCGAGACGAACTAAATGGTCGAGGTTGCACTTCAACTTGTCGACGGGGACGAGGATTAGAGAGTGGTGCGACATTGCCCCTCTGAAGCCGTCGTCTTCAGCTACAAGTTCACTCTGCGGTGCCGTACTTTCACTCACTCATGTGGCGGGACTAACTACCCATGGCGTTATGGAATTGTTATGCTGACTTTAACAGCGTAATACAATAAGCACCAAATATAAATAAAACAACAAAGCTTATTATATTATTGTACATAGGTACTTTCTCTGTCCACTCACTAATTACATCACTTGAAATCATCTTCCTTCCTTCCGTTTTCATTGCATCATCAGCACTTTACTTCCGATTTCATGTATTTGATTATCCATTAAATTTCTTTTAGTATACAATTATTCGCCGTGACATTCCATTTCTCGAGTCTTTGAATCAATTGAATTAGGATGCATAGAATTATTTGCCCTTCACTTTGAAATTATTCATCTCAATCAAGGCTCAAGAATGTTCTACATGATTTTACTGATGGTCGTTTCTTTACGAGATCGAACCGCAAATAAGTATGAGATAATTAAGAAATTATTCAATTTAAAAAATGTATCCCATCTCCTGAAGGGATCGCTTATCTATGATGGTTCGTTGTGATTTAGCTTACGTAAAGTTACACCTTAGGTTACATTCATATTATGTTCCATTTTATGCAATTTTATTACATTGGAAGTGATTTCATGAATGACACTGACGTCTTTCTAATTTGTAATTGCATTCGTAACGTTCTTGGTTTCAATGGCAATACCTATCAGTAGAGCCCCGTAAAACTGGTTTTATTTTTTAAAAAATTTCGTTTTAAAAATAAGAAATTTCGCGTTTTGGCGGTGTTATTTAAATAACACTCTATTTTGTTACCACAACCCTGAAAAATTAAAATAGTGTAGAAATTGGGCATATAAATTTATGTCACTTCGGTCTATAGGTTCAAGTAAATAAAAGATAATGGTCAGGACTCAGGATACTAATTGCATTAGGAGTAGGAAACCATTGTTTTTATTTTTTATTGTTGCATATATAACTAGGTATAAGGTTATTTTGGAAAATATGGCGCGATTTTGTGCTTATTTCGCAGTAAAACGACCTATTTCGTTTTTATTGTTGATTTTTCTTCAATTTCGTTTTATTTCGCGAATAAATTCTTACATATTTGAACTTGAAATTACATGATTCGTGCACATTTAGCAAAAAGAGGGTTATCTGAACAACTTTGATTGTTATCGCGATATCGCGCCTAGCGAAATATACGTTGCTCTACATCAGTATTGTTGGCCTGAAATACATACCAAAACATAAACTTAACAAGCATAAAGATTGTCCTGTAGCTACAAACAAGAACAAGTCAAGTAATAATACGGAAATGCAATATACCTACAACTCGTTTATAAGTTACATAACTTTATCGCAGAAGTCCAAAACAGCACCTTTCCCAATACTATTAGCAGGCACTTGACTTTCTATTGCAATTTTTTATACTTTGATTCTCGCCTTGAACCTGGCGAAAGTTATATGAAGCTGTTAGCAGCTTCCATTTTTCGCAGAAATCAATCGGATCCTATCTTAAAAAAACTCGTATCAATGCGACAATGAACAATTAGGTACATTAGCAGGCAATTAGAAAACGTATCATGGCAGCACTTGTGCCGTGACAGTCAGTGGCCAACACAACGCAATCTCCGGCAATGAGATTACTGATTTCTCCCGTGTAGATATCTCTTAATCCCCGAATCTTAATTGTTCAATTGTCGATAGCTACGGGAAGAATGAATGAGTACCTAGTATTTAGCTTGTCCTCGACTCGTGTCGTACTTTCGCTGTTATTCAAAATTATCCCAAGAGGAATTATACAGATAATATGATTTTTTTTGTTTCTTAATCTAGGTAGCCCTGGTTTTAAACAAAATTATCTTTTGATTTAATACCAAAACCACCATGTTAAATGAAAGATAATACCAAAGATAGTACGTATTAGGAGATAATACTTTGTGTGAATCTGGCCCCTAGGTACTACCACGGTACTACCTACCTACTTATTCATATAAAAACAGATCATCCAAAACAATATTTTTTTATTGTTTTTATTGTTGGTGAGATAAAGGTACATATAACAGAAAAAGCTCGTCTTTGTCATGAAAGTAGAACAATTAGAACTTCAACATTCCACAGCTTCTTCAAGTTCTTATGTTTCTAAAGAACATTATGACAGTTAGCAAGCAATTATTTGGATAGGTACCCTCCTAGGTGTGTATACTCGTAGGAGTAACAAACTCTGAAATGATGTAAATTCGAGAAAACCCTGAAAGATTTTTATTTAGGATGATGAGGATTTTATTTATTTGTTCTTTTGACCATTGACTAACACCTCGTTTGACTACAGTAGTATCTACACGGTCTTGATATTCTAAACGTGAACGAACTTTATTAAATTTTATAATGAAAATATGTTGTTACTTGTAGATTTAGATTTATACTTAGCTTACTTCCATTATGTTACATTATAGTTTCCTACCTTGCCATAATTATGATCAAAATATTATCCATAAGTATAGTTATAAGAATCATTAGTCTTAAGATGTTACCACTATTTGTAACAAATAAACAATCTGAAATCTGAATCACACATTACAAAAATACATCGATTTACTTCAATCATGAAGTTATAAATAAATCTGACCCGTCATCGTGCCAACAAAATGTCCGTCCTCACGTGGAAAATTCAATAATTTTGCATTGCTGATATAAACAAAAGAAGTTCGTGCGTAGTTTTTCAACTATTTCAAATAAAATGTCCTTAAAATGACAATAATTTTTGAAAATATTTACAGATTAGACTGAAAATTGGCAAAAACGCCTAAAATGATGGTTCATGGGAAGTTATAAGTTGATCAGTAATAAAAAATTACACCTGAAAGATTGCTTTAAATTTTAACCAATGGGAGGATTTGGCTGAAACTTTGCAAGATTGGGGACAATGTTGGCCGTAATGACTTGTCAAAATTTCAAATTGATCGGACCAACCAACTGAAAGATATTATTTTTTAAATTTGAATCAATCAGATTTCAAAACAATTAGGATCTGCAACGCCCAGAAATGGTACATATATGTGTGCAAAATTTCAGCTCGATCAAAGATAAACTGTGACCTGTATAGCATCAGTAGGTAACAGGAAAAAAAAACAGAGGTCCATGCCTAAAGGAGTTGCTCGCTCAATGACAGGAATGTGATATCAGAAATACTAAATAGGAATCAGTACTTAATTACACAGTTTGTATTAATAAAAAATATGTATTTAATCAATGTCCTATGGTTTAACCAAAGGTTTTACATTCATTGTCAATTGAAATGGTCCTAACTGTTATCCCTACCCTTATTTCGTTTAGGAAATTACACTTTCGCTACCTGATTATGACTGACAATAAACTATTAACAATAGGCGACACATTTCTTCTATATTTGGTTTTAGACAATATAATTTGCCAACTCAACCGGTATATTGCTTTATGATATATATTTTAAAACGTTCATCTAGACCAAACATCTATCTAGATCTAGAGAATAAATTAAAAATTATAATTAATCACAATAATCAAGTAATCACTACTACTATTCATTATCACAACCATATTAAAGAGTATTTTCAATCAAATCCCAGTTAATAAAAAATTGCAAATTTTCTCGCGCAGCTCTTAAAACAAGACAATTATATTTTGAATTCGTTGTAAACTTCATTATAATATTATATTTTATAATAATAATAATTTTGTTAATGTTTAATAAAATATTATTTTATTTTTATTATATTTAGGTATAGGTAGTAAATTATTTAAATTAATAAATTTTACGAAGAAAGTTCAAAAGAATTGTCTTGTTTTAATAATTATCTTGAACTAAGAACTGATAATTACAATCTTGCAGTTCTGTTTCAATTGGGAAAAAGCTGTTAGTAACGGCAAGAGAGTAACAAAAATATTTAGTACTAGGTACTCTTTTTGCATACTATTGACAACATAATGACAATCTAATTTCATTTACATTAGGTACAGTCCCTGGCAATACAACCAAAGTCAAAATTGGAACAGTTAGTACCTTATAATAACACATTTACTACATTTTAGAGTTAAGAGCTCAAAATTTCGTATGCACTAAGTGCCAGACTTTTACTCTTACAAGCTTATAAATCACCTACAGTAATAGTAAAACCTATCTACCATAAGTTATTGACACCGTGATTGCATCTGTACCCTTCTCAATTCACTTTAAATAAAAAAAATACATTTTATATTAGGTAGAGCTTTACGCAGTGACTACAGTACATTTCACAAGGTATTTTCAAAAAAATTAGGAATTTATGTGCGTTTTTCTTTATTGAATTCACTAGCCATCTTGTGAAATGTATATCTAGTTCCTATTCAATACCACACTTAGTGAGTCAATCATGACATAAACTCTCAGATCTTACAATGTATAGATACCGACTGTCATGAATATTAAATCCTTACGACTACTGTGATCTTGAAATCTGTGGTTTCAACATGTTCCGCAAGTAAAAAACAACACCAGATAAATGACAATTTAAAAAAAAACATTGTGTGAACATAAATGATATTTCAGGCAACTATGGCAGAATGTTGTGCGTTCTATTCGTGTCTTCATAAATTGATGAGTGAGAAAATTGATTCTTATTGAAAGATAACTTCTTCCCGACAATTTGGGCAACTTGCATGCTGTAATTAAAGCAAGACAAAGCATGTGATACACTTCATTTAATACACGTACCTACTATAAGAAACAAATTGGGTAAATAACCTTCAATAAGACCCAGGATTAGGATAAAAATCCTCACTGAACGTTCAAGGTAGGTATGTTAATCAAGCCGGTATCAAACCTATGTTGGAAGGAAGAATTGGTTGGCTCAAACATTGCTTACCTAGAAGCAAAGGTAAAAATATGATCACAGAAGGAAATGATCAAAAACAAAATACAAATAAAAATTACTAGGAAAATGCTCAGTGTTCAGTTAAAAGTACAGTTAAAAGTTTTTTTAAATGTTCCTTCCCCATCACTGCCCATTTTCGCAACCAACCAGTCCTTTTAACCTGATGTACCGCCTTTATGTTTTCAATCTCTGATGATTATTAAATTAATACAATACCTAATAGGATTTGGATGAAAATTTGACAAATATGATGGCATAGTGGTCTTAATTGCCTTGAAAAATTTCAACTTCATCAGACCATTAGGAAGTGTGAAACAATAATTTTAAATTTGAACCAATTAGAGGATGTTATTAAAATTTCAGTCTGCAAGCTCTTTAAATGGTATTTACATGTAGTCACACATGTACACCTACATTGAAACTTTTAGCTCGATTTTAGGGAGCCTGTATATTTCTCAAGACTCGATCATAATTTAAAAATCGAACCTTTTTTTGCGGCAACTAACTTTTTTCAGCAATCATTCTTTCCAAAAACAATTATAGACTGGAATAGGCTGCCACTATCCAGGGATGTCAGTGATGTAAATAGTTTTGAAACATTAGTAGACTTATTGTATAATTAGTGAAACAGGGGTAAAATATCTGAGCGAATAGGTTGAAATTTACAATTAGTTATTATTTATAATTAATTATGTTATTTATAGGATGTAATTGATAATTTATTATGAAATTGTAGTATTACTGTACACTATAGACTCACATTTCTGTTATATTCATGTAAATGAATCTAGAAATAAAATACTTTAAAAAAAAACAGTGTGAAAAGAAACAGAGGTCCCTACTTTCGCTCAATTACAAAAATAGATTTAAGGATGCTTGAAAAAGTTACTTCTCACTCAGTAACTCAACTACTTGTACTACCCTGTACTACTACTTTACTGCTGTGCCAATCATAGTCATTGTGCACCTTTAGTTACCTATGCATTTTGAAACACAATATTTTCCCTCCAGATTTAACACAGGTAGGACCTACAAAGTTGCCAGCAACCGATCTGTGATTGGGATTTTCTTGAAAAACGGTATTTTGCAAACCTCAGCCCAATATAAGGATTGGTATAATAATGAGGCATCGTACGCACGCAGGTGAAGTATGGGACGGCAAAATAAAATTACCCTTTTCCAATCCACAGATCGGGTGCGGGCGACTTTAGGTGATCTAATCTATTCAACCTTATAGGGTCTTAATTAATAGGTGGGTACCTTCCTATCCTACCCATATGTCTTGTACTCCCCATGTTTTTTAAACATAAACTAATACTTACATCCCGTAACCATGGCTGGATACACACAGTGTGAAACTTATCAAGGCATGGTAGAACTGTAGCATTTCTTTCATTCACGATATGTTCCTGGCAGATAGTGCAACTCTTCATGTCTCCTCCATCCGATGGCTTTGACAATCGACGTTTACGATGAGAGGGTTGAGTACTGAAAGCAATGAAGAATCGACGACTTGCCTTGGGCCGATCATGTCTAAATTTAAGGAAGGTACCAAATAGGTAGCTGTACTACCTTTAGTCGATTCTAACGCAGAACACTCATGGACCATGATTCTCACCTACGATGGACCTGACGCTATTGTAAAACCTAAAAAGTGTCAAAACACTCAACCTCAGCTGTGGAAAGCTCTCTGTATCAGCTCTGCCGCAGAGCCATAGACTCTCAAATGTGGGTGAATGTTGTTCACCCACTCAAGATCCATTTTTTTTCGGAACTAATCTTTATTACCCTTAGGACGGGTAGGACAAATTCTGGATTAAGTTAACTATCGATGGTTAACCAATGAATCCAGTTGGCGCGAATTCCACAGCCAATAGGATTCACTAAATTCCACTAACCACCGATAGTTAACTTAATCCAATTTTGGTCCTACCCGGCCTAAGTTAACTATTGATAGTTAGTGGAAATTAGCGAATCTTATTGGCTGTGAAATTCGTGCCAATTTGATTAATTGGTTAACTGCCCACTAACTACCGATAGTTAGCTAATCCGTTGGTCCTACCCGGCCTAAGAGCTACACGGTTGTAAACGACCTCGAACAAGGGATGGGCAATAATTGGTCGAGGATACAATGAGACAGGGGCGGTCTGGGATGAAAAGGACCGGGATGCGATGAGGCAAAGGGCCCGGATAAACATGTGACAGGGCCCGTAAAACAAAGTAAAGATAGAAAACACGTATGTAAAATGAGTAAAAGTGCTGGTTCAACATGAAAAACGACAGTAAAATGTATTTAGGGACCCGTAATATGGGAAAATGGGCCCTTAAACGACAGGGGCCCGGGATGCGATCGCATCCCGGCATCCCGGGCCAGACCGGCACTGCAATGAGAGCAAATGATTTGACGATACATTATAAAACGAGGACACCGAGTGTTTCTGCGTCTAGAATAGAACCGACTATAGGTAGAATTTACTAGGTAAGTAAGGTAGGTAGCTTATTAATGATGGCATATATTATTACAAGTCTTCCAATATCAATAATAATAATAGTGGGTAGGTATTGAAGTCGAGGTAATGCCTTGTGGTTTTGCAGTTAGGTTGGTCAACTCATTGCCTGAGCCTGGATAGGTACCTAGTATAATTTGCATCATTGTAAAACTGGGGGAGATAGGGATAAATAAAAATCTTACGCAACATAATCTTGGAAATCCCAACCATTCCTAGATGTAGGACGGCTATGGCCATAGCTGTTCTCATTTGCCCTTTGCCTATTTTGGTTTTCTTGGAACATCATGAAAAGTAGACCTGCCAGTCCAACCCCAATCCCAACCATTACAGCCCATGGATAAACCATTCTCAACTTAGAATAGAATAAACAAACGTAGGTAACTACAGAGTGTTCAGTACACTTGCAATATAAAGAAACAAAGTGCCCTTAAATTTTACAACTCAGAATCACAAACTCAAAAACCAAACTAGAATTTTTTCGAAAGATGAATCAACAACACAAAATACTACAAGGTCACGTCACTGATGGGCGACCGTGATTGGTTGGTTGGTTGGTAGTAGAAGGTAGTAGGTTGGTAGAACCGCATGTGCAGTGTTCAAAATTAAATGAACAGCTGATTCGTCAACGAGTCGAGTATCAACAAATCAAGTCTACTACATCAACAAGTACCTACCTATACAAAATAACCTAAGACTACAGATTTGCTACAAGTACTCCCAAGTAACACGATTAATTAGTTCCGTTACGTATAATAAAATTCTCTAACTGCTTGAAGATGACGGACAAAGGTATAGTGATCGTAGGGTATAGTACTACTAGGTACTACCTACCTAGGTGATTTAACCTGTTCACATGTGACACTGCAATTAAGTGCAATTGCACTTATGGTGAACGTAGACTTATTTTTATTGTTTTATTGGCATTCAAAAATCATATATTATTTGAACAGACATTAATTTATCTTAATTCTATTCTCATCAGAGATCTCAGTGCCTGTGTCTAAAGTCTGTGCATGGTGCCCAGTAGCTTAGTTGGTAGAGCTCTAACCCAGCAAAGCAAGTGAGAAACATTGTCCTTTGTGACCAAGCCTTTGTTCTGCTAGATATTTCCCTTGACGGCTGCCACCTGAACGCTTTGGTGGGATTTTTGTTGGCCAGTTTTGTGTCTGGCTTGGCTTGTGATCATTTACGCTCATGAGTAAGGGCTTCCCGCCGACAGGTCAGTGGTGACTTGACTGGTGAGGCCTCTGACAAAGAGCGATGACCCCGTCCCATGCCTCATACCCTCCCATGAATTTGTAGATCGTAGGCCTTATATTCCCCTCCCCGAACCAACCGCTGGTCTTCCCCCTTGAGACGGTATCCCTCGAATCGAGTCCCACTGGCCCGAACTCTCTTGCCCTGCAGTCTGTACCTGTTCCGGACTGGCTTCCACACGAATGCTGGATTAAGTCGACCCATAATATGACCTTGCTGCCGATGTGCCATTAAACAATACTTTTAACTTCTTGCCCCCGGCAAGAGGTTCCTAGTTCAGCCAAATCATTTTCATAGCAAACTCTTTATGTCATCTTGACTACACTTAAAGTTTTCAATAAAACTAAGTATCAAAGTACCTATCTCATTAGGTAGGTACACCCAACAAATCATAAAACGGTATTTGAACGAAACGGATTGGCTGCTGGTCACGTTCCTTGACAATCAATCCTTGTTATTATCAATGAAATCAGAGCTCACCTACTTGAGGTAGATGACGAGTCAGCATAGTCTTAATCAGATGATGCCATCACATTTTCTTCAGCCAATCCATTTCTTTCAAATACCGTTTTATCATTTGTTGAGTGTACCTACACTCACTCAACAAAAAATAAAATAGTATAATTGAAGTAATCCGATTGTCTGAAAATGATTTGATAATAACAATGATCAGTTAGTTGTCAAAGAACATCAAATTTCATCCCAGTCATTCAAATGTATTCGATTTTATGTTTTGTCAAGTGTTCCCAACTAAAATGTGCACAATTCTTTGCAGGCCATCATGTTCACTTTCCAGAGGAAAAAGACGTATTTGGCAAAGATAATGAGATACAAGTTCAGACTTCGGCCAATGAAGAGACGCTGTCAGTTCACCTCGGTTTCCTTCAAGTGAATCATCGCTACGAGATAATTGTTGACTTACCTGGCCATCTGGGTGAACATATTGTTGAGAGAGATTCAAAGCCTGGAGAAATGCCAAGTATTAACTGCAAAATTATGGAAATATCTAAAAGATTACAAGGTTTCCAAATAAAAATGGAATTATTTGCATACAAAGAGAAACTTATAAAGGAATTAATTTGTTTGGAATGCATAGGTAGTCCTCATCCTTTTTTACAGATGATTCTAATGGCACGGATATTAGGTACACACAAGCATAATAAGGAGAATAATTGAACATTTAAATACTGCAATTGCATGAAGTTGTTCACACCAATTTTTGTTTTCAGGCAAAGGAAAGGGCACACCATTGTTGAAAAATGGAGTTCGATGTACTGGCGTAGAACTTGATGATGAATCAGAAGCATCTGATTGGCAGGGGTTTGAATAATATTCAACGGTTCTGAAATAACTTGCAGTATTTCATTCTCTCAGGAGCGGACTGGCCCTGGATGCTTGGGTGCTATCACTTCTCAAGACAGGCCATTTGGAATGTGAACCCGTTACGGGACTAAGTTATATATAACAGAGCTTTTTACTCATTTTTTTGTATTTTCTCTTGTATACACTATTTGGGCCCTTTGCCATATCGCAACTAGATCTTTTCAGCCCAGTTCACCTCTGCATTCTTACCCACCCTATATCAAGAAACTGGATCTAAATGTAAAATTTGAAATTAATCAATTTCAACACAAATTTGAACTTAATCAAAGCATTTTGATTTTCAACCAATCGTTTTTTTTTTAATTTTAGCCATTTGGTGAATTTGGCTGAAACTTAGTAAGATTTAAGACAATGTATGTTGCAATGGCTTGGCACAATTTCAAATTGATCAGACCAACCAATAGGAAGATTTTTTTTTAAATTTGAACCAATCAACTGATTTTTTTTTAAAAAAGGTCTGCAACGCCCTGAGATGGTCTGTACATGTGTGCAAAATTTCAGCTCGATCGAAGGAAAACTGTGACCTGTATATCGCCATAGTAACACACACACACGAAAAAACAGAGGTATGTGCCAAAAGAGCCATAAGGAGTCGCTCGCTCAAAGAGAAAATTTTGTGTGGGGTAGAAAAAATTCCTCTATCATCTTTTTTTCTATAATTTACCCTCCCCAAAAACGAACATGTTGAAAATGTAATTTCTTGACAAAGACATTTTTGCTTTGATTTTACCTCTTTTCTCAACATACTACCATTACAACATATTTTAATTTGTATTCAATTATATAATTCGCCATTGATAGTAGGTATCATACTATCAAAATGTAATCTGAAAGTTTTGAATTAATTGTAAATAATATACCTTCTACCAAATGTGTTCACTTTTCAGCATACTTGAGACTGATTTCAAACTCTAATGTTCAATGATGTAATGACATTGTGATTATGTCGATGTTTACTGGACGAAATACAATATTTTCTAGACACAACTCATTAGTGTCCTGAGTGGATATTCCACCCTAATCCTTCCTTTCCCCACTCTAAAATCGAAATGATAATCAATCAGTAATGACGTCATACGAGGTAGAAATTAAATGACCTAATGTCCTTATTATCTCGGACCTGCTTTAATGGTATTTTAATGGTAATTCAAGGAAGAACGAAAACATTGAGCAACATCTTGCCGTATATATTCCAACACCAAATCTACCCCAGTTTAGTTGATTTTTCTTGGTCTACCTGCGTAAAAAATGAAAATGTGGTATTCAACGCTATTCATATTGTTGGCTTCTTTGCTATTTACGACGGTGTTTTGCGTCCCAATGGACAATGTGGAAGAACCAAAGGATTCATCCAGAGCCAGTAGAGGTATGAAAAACAGCAGTATTATGTACCTACCTTTAATTCCTCGAGTAGTACCATGTTAAGAACATGTTCTGTCAACAGTCTAACAGAAGCGACAGACAAAGTAATTAGTAAGTTTACGAAATAAATTGAGGTCGCTTTTGGGATTGAAGAACAAATATTGAAAAGCAATAACTCTAAAAATTGATGACGAATTTTGCTAAATAAAATTATTGCAATTGGAGGAATTTGGTTAAATTAATTATTCTTGAATTGATACCTACTGACTGACAGTATACTCGTATGTGTGCCAAATTTCATCTTGATTTCGAAGTCGAGAGAATATTTTTTAGCGGGAGGAAGATAGGTACTTGATAATTTCCCTATAAAGCCGCATAACAAACCTCGTAGACAATTTCATAGTCCAAGAAGTTTTCAAAAACTTGGAAAGTTTGTCACCTGTGTGTAAAGCCGGTTTCACATAAAGCGCGTTTTGCGTTTTGCGTTTTTTTTATTGACCCATCAAAACCACAGAAAATTTTGCCGCACGCGTTTTATTTTGAAGCCGCCCCATCTCGATTGTAGGGAGTTTTTTCAGTACCGCGCGGAGCGAAAATGACGTCACTATACGTAAACTATAAAATAACTATAAAATAAGACTATAATGTTAATAATCGCTTACCTGTGCATATTATTTCATCTAATCATATCTAATAAAAACTCCCAAATTGTTACTAACAAGAATAATACATTTTTATCAACATTCTGTTTTCGACGGCTTCTTCTAGGCGTTATAAAAAAGACAAAACGCGAAACGCGCTCTATGTGAAACCGGCTTAAGTAGTTCAAATTGCAAAGAAATGGTCCAAATGCACTTAGCCCGGTTGTACGATGTCCCGGTCCCGATAAGTAAGATAAAGTTCACTTTAGCCTAAAGTGGATGCTTTAGCCTAAAGTGGATGCTTTAGCGGTCTAGATGGCTGTTTTTCATTGGCTGTTGCCATGGTTTCAGGCGATAAATCCTACCGCTAACTTTATCGGAACTTGGTACAACCGGGCCTTTGTTTCCAAAATGGCAACTTAATTCCCAAACGAGGTTTCCCAAAAACGTTTATGGGATTTTTTTTCTTGGCTTGGCTGGCAGCATTAGAGTGTCGGAAATGAAGTATTACCTACATGCATGTTGTTTTGATCCCGAACCCCTTGTTACAAAATTTACCGCTCACCCCTATGTTTTGACTTGGGGCGCCGCGGAAAAGTTCTTATAGTACGCTAAGGGCGCCAAGATAAAAGTTTGGGAACCACTAATGTACAACGAAGGTTAATGGAGAGCGGGATGCCTAACCCTCACGGCGTTCAAGAATAAACTATGTATGGCCTTGCTTGTCAACTGCTTCAGGCTAGAGAACGAATTTCGAAAAGTTGCGACTTTTTCCAAACCCACGAGTCAGATTAAATATTATTCGACGAATAATAATTGGAATTACTTGAATTTTCCTGCTCCACGACATTCCTAAAAAAGGGTAGAGGTACCTACCTAATGTGGTCATAGTACATTATCCAATGTAATATTGCTCCGTAGTAGCGCTCGAAGTCAAAGGCATTATTTACTAACTTTTCTTGACATTTTGTTAAAGACGTTGATGATGAGAATCAAGTGATGAAGGCCAATACAGACTAGCAACTTATAATTGATCAACTGGTTCTGCTCGTGCGCAGTCACTTGGTTCCGATAATGTAATATAATAATAATAATAATGTAATTTATTGAGCACATAAAATAGGTACATAATTGGTCTGTATTCAACAATCGAGTCGTTGATCTTCCATACATCCATCTCTTCTCTTCAGCTGCTTCACATCTTAACCATTTACCTACTTCTTCTTAATTCATAATAGTCATTAAAATTGTGCTTCAATATCAGTGGTAATATTGGAAGAACATCCAAGCATTTGCTTTTTAGCTGAGGGAAAACCACTGAAAAAACATTCTCAGCAGGATGTAATCTTGATTCTCGTCTTCCAATATCATTACTTCACGAATTCTCTTTCTTGAATGATAGCGAGTTTATCCTTAACGAGCGTCTTGAAAGCTTTTAAACTTAGGGTCTGCTCTTCTGTTGTTGTTGTGTTGTATGCTACTGAGGCTGAATAGGAAAAACAGTTCTTGAATTTTTTACTTCGATGAGTTCCAAAGTCTAGCTTATCTTTGGACCGCGTGTCTCGTAGGTGAATATCACGACGCTTTCTCAACTTATCATTTAAATACTTTGGCTCTCCCGTTCTCAATATCTTGTGCGTTGCGCATGTTAAATGTAGGCTTCTTCTCGCTTCCATCTTTAGCCAATGAAGTTTTTGAATGTAGGGACTTATATGGTGTCTTCTCTTAATATTGAATACAAACCTAGCACAAGAATTCTGGACTTTTTGAATACGACCTACATATTTCTTCGAAATACACGGTCCGTAAACGATGTCACAGTAATTCAAATTAGATATTATAAGTGCCTCAACAAGCTTGCTTTTTGTTGATCTTGTCAGAATTTGTTTAAATCTTTGCATTGTTCGTAGTTTGCCGTAAGCTTTGCTATTTGCTTTCTGAATATGATCTGAGTAAGTCATTTGGCTGTCCATTATCAAACCTAAATTCCTTGCATTTTCTGAAGTGGGAATAATAGAACCATTTATATGTAGTTTAAATTCACTATTAAGTATTTTGATCCGTTGACATTTGTTCCCTATAATCATTGATATGGTCTTCGAAGTGTTTAAAGAGAGTCCTTGACTTTCACTCCATGCAGCAATAGACTGAAGATCTTCGTTTATTTTCTCTTGTGCTGCAGCTAGATCTTGAGGGCGAAAGGTATATAGAAGCTGGGTATCATCTGCAAATTTGTGTATTTTGCAGTGTTTCACACTCTCATCGATATCCGTTGTGTAAACTATGAACAGTAGTGGAGCGATACTTGAACCCTGTGGTACTCCTGTTCTATTATCCCTTGGCATTGATACGTTATTAGCTGATAATTTTACCCGTTGTTGACGTCCGGTGAGGTAACTTGCAAACCATTTAATTGTCATCTCTCCCACTCCAAGATATGTGAGTTTAGCCAGTAGGAGTTCATGATTGATAGAGTCAAAGGCTTTTGTAAAATCTAATAATATAAGACTTGTAACCATTTTCTTCTCCATTCCCTTGATCGCTTCATCAGTTACATCTAGAAGTATTGATGTTGTCCCACGATTTTTCCTGAATCCTGACTGACTATTAGATAATAATTGCAGTTCTTCTAGGTATGCAGTCAGTTGCTTCACAACAATTCTTTCTAGTATTTTGGACATTGTAGTGAGAATACTAATGGGTCTAAGGTCTTTGAAATGTTTTGGATGTGAGCATTTTGGCAAGGGTGTTATTACTCCTTCTTTCCATAGATCAGGAAATATTCCAGAAACAAGAGAATGATTTACAATACTGTGTATAGCATTTAAACAGTTTGGCATGCATAGAAGTAATGTATTGATATTTATATTATCAATGCCTGTTGCTTTGGTCTTAATTTTTCTCAATTGATCAACGATTTCTTCTGTACTAACTGCTCTGAGCTCAAAGGCATTTTTTGACGTAATAGTGTGACTGCACAATGTGCAGAACTTGATCAACTAAGGTGGACTGGGCTTTCTTCAGTCATTTCTGGAAGACACAAACAAATCCGGGGCAGTCACAAATGCGTAACAATAAGTCTCTTCAACTAAAAATAAATAAAAAATCAGCACTGGATAGCAGTGATATCAAGAAATAAGCGACGTCAATTTTTTTAAACAAAAAAATACTTGGAGCATCGTGCGAAAATGTAAGCCATACATCAAGTGAACGGCCTAGCATAATCATTGACTTCCGACATAATGTTCCCAAATTTGGTACAGGGTGGCCGCCATAGCTCCAAATTACAATATTTCACAACAAAGTGAGATTTTCCATTTTTTAGGCCTAGTTTACACGGTTCAATATTCAATTCAATTCATTGAGTTAAATCGTTTGGTTCAACGAATATAACCGTGTAGACGCGAAATAGAAGCAAAAGTTCGTTTAATTTAGAACCGGAGGCGTATTCTAGAACGTTTTCCCAATTCCATTCCTGATGGAATCCGGTCACGGCCATAAGGATTAACATTGCACCGAATCAGATTTCATCAGATTTGGGAATTTAAATGTTCTAGAATACGGCCCCTGGTCCTATTTTTCCTTTACTTAGGTATTGAATTCAATTAAGGCCATTAAGGTGTATGTTAGTCACTTTTGACTTCGATATACCAACCATTGCCAAATACTTATATAAAAATAATATCCTCTCTCCGTTCTATGCCAATAGCACAAAATCAGTAATCGAGCGTTACCACTCATAGTTGGGTGAGTGGTAACGCTCTGAACTTGTATTCCGGAGGCCCGGGTTCGTGGTTTTCCCTCAGTCGATCGATAGGCAAATGCTGGGAAGGTACCCGACTAATAGGCCACGACCGCCTCCTTCCCACCTTCCATTCTTACCTACTCTTCACCATCATCTCCCAATCATCATCATAATCATTCATCTGTCGCCATTAGCCTCGCTGCAGAACAGTGCGACGTTAAGCCCCAGACAAAAAAAAGCAAATAATAAGCAAAATGTATGATTGGTGTATGTACAGCCACCTCTATATTATGTTGTGATAAAAGTCAGCGATAAAACCAGTCTTGCAAATCATCTTAATATTTTAGGCAACTTACACAACGTCTGTGTACGACTGGTAGTCGTGATAGGGGGTAGGTTTTATCAGGACATTTAGAGCTGACTCAACCTTACATCAACCATTTCCAATCTGACACAACCATCGCCGTTAGTTTAATAATTGGTTACAATTTATGTATTTATTAATTGCTTAATTAAAGTAATTAATCGTGTCAAAAAGGCTAACAGACGACAGACGCCTTTGGACATTTTTAAGGCCAAACAATTTAGTTTTTTGTTTAATGGTTTGTACAAGTTCATTGTGTCTAACTCAATATCTTTCTAATTCTACCTATACATTTTTATCACTTTTATTATTTTCTTAAATAAATATTGTATATCTATGAAAATAGGAAAATGTATAAAACCAGGAAGAAAGTGTCACAGGGTCAGTGTTATGTATTTTGTCCAGGTTTATTCGACTTTATCGGGTCTCTTTTCGGCAACTCCTGCAGGACCGGTTGTCCTCCACACTTCTGCCAGGAAGATCCTGCGATGGTGCTCGGCTATTGTTGCGGCTGCGCAAAACTCTTCGGTAATAGGCGATGTCAATGACGCAACAATGCGATGAGAGTGTCACGTGTTATTTATACTCCATATTGTTGTAGAACGTCTGCCGATAGTCTGCCCACCAGCCGTCAACTGTCCAATCACAGGCTATCAACTCTGTGCTGATTACGACTATATGATGGATTGCTGCTGTTAAACCAGAAGAAAGATATAATTATTATTATCTGCAGAGAAACAGTGAAAAGATGTAATTTCAGTCAGTGATGTTATGCAAAATTGATGACAAATTTGGCATGAAATTATGTATATTAATAAAGAATGGTTCGAAAACAATGCTTTCACTTTTTCACGTTTACCCATGAAGGAATTACTAACTATTAGTTTATTGGCTAATTTGTAGTTATAAAGTATAGTACTTTACTTTTCAAACCACCAAAAAGTAGAATTTATTATCCCAATCCTGTTAGTTTTCACAGGAAATTTCCCGTTCTTGCCTATCTTGAACGCCGATAAGAGTAAAACACAGTAACACCAAATGCCTACTTCCGAAGACAACGCATTATCAGCTTATCGCTCTTAGTTCAGCGACTAAGAATGGGCGTATCTTTAGTTATATCCCCAGTAAGAGTTTTCACCCGCGTGTTCATAGATGTGTAAAAAAAGTTTCCAAGACAATCATCATCGCTGCGACCGAGCCGAGGTCTCGTCGCGACACTCGTCACTCTGCCCGGCATGGTAAGAGAGGTAACTTGTGTCTTATTCCTCCTTGATCTCGTTGCCGTCAACATCGCATCGTCCTCTGCCGTCGACGGCGTCTACGTCGATCACTCGGTTACGCTGGAGGAAGCCGTCAACGCCTCCAGAAAACTCAGTTATGACAAGTTAGGTGAGTTGACGCTTGGAATCTGTAGGGTCAATTGACAATTAATTTTGTTACAGTGTCAATATACTGTGATATTGTTACGTGCGTTCAGAACGTATTAGCTTATTGACAAGATATTGCAAGAAAGAATTAGTTTCTGTAATACATTGCACTAATTAATGCCATTGTTGTGATCAGTGATAAGAGTGAAGATGTGGAACAGCCACAATAGAATGCAATAAGTCTTTGTGACAGTCTAATTTGTAATAAATATTTCTGCATTCATCATATTAAAAAATCTAATACCAGTGATGTTCAATTAGGAAAAAGATGACTTCCAAAACGTTGAATTCATAATGGTATTTTCTCCAGTTTTCTGGATAAAATCGAAGTTACGTCTGAATTACGAATCACTCGTACAATTTTTTGCAGCAAAGATACATAATGAAGCAATATGAATCAAAATGTTAGATATAAATTTTATTGATCCTTAATATACTTTTATTGTTTTTAACGTTCATTTTGTCGTTCTGGATTCCGCTGTATTTTTTATACGTTTGAAGTCATATGATGCGAGCATATCCTAGTACAAGGAAGCAAAAAGCGTTTCATCAATTAGTACACAACAACGACATACGGTGCATCTTAGCTCGACTCAAGGAGTTAAGTAGTTTAAACGATTGCGTCAGAAATTCACGAGGCATTGAATTCCTTCATTGGAGATCCGACTGTTATCATTACGCTAAATATATGAGTCATTTGTTAAAAGCAATTTTCACCAATAAATAAAACCCTGTTTTAAATGGAACAATTCATTTTATGGTGCTAGTGATTTATTTATGAGTTCAAGTTGCCTTAATTAAAAATAAAACGCATCGGAAGTGTCTTAAATTAGTATGACGCACGTGCGCTTCAAACTGATCGTAAAAATGTTTAGATTAGCTTAATTTCTAAAATTCGCCTCTCCTAATATTTGCCAGCGACGATATCTGTGATAAACAATCTTGGATTATTTATAACCTCAGCCTCCCACTTTTCATCGCGTAATAGGTGATTACTAATTAAACGGAAATGGATCCGCCCTGCAAAGAGTTTTGCGAACCGGAAATAAATCGGTGCATCCCTGCACAGTCTGATGGACAGAAGCAATTCACTGTTGAGCAATTTTCAAGCTGTGCATTCAAGCAAGAAATCCAAACCACCGTTTCAATGATTGCTTGATATAAGTTTAGCTTCCGTTCAAAAAACGACAACAATGTTATTTAACAAAATCACTAAAAACTCTTAAAAGGACGTGACTCAGGATCTGGCAAATCGGATCAAAATGACAAAAACTACTGTTTTCCTGCTTCGAGAAAACTACTTCTACGTGACTTGTAGATATTTTACAAAATTTATTTCGTTTTGTAGAAATTATGCCTTATTGTACCGACATTTGAACAATCGAACGTTTGCGTAATTAACTGTGCGGTTTATTCTTGTCAATGTCTTGATTGTGGTCTGATACTGTATACAGGAAGCGAGCACCAGCACGCAGGATGCGGCAAGTGCTCGCTACGACAACAGAGCTACTGTCTTGGAGACGGTGTGGTGCACGATCACTGCTGTTGCGACTCCAAGTATTTAGGTAAGATTGCCATCAGAGACAGACACGAGAAGTCACTTTGACCATTCAGGTGTGAACGTTGTTCAAATTTTAGCATGTTTGTGAAATGAGGTTTTTCGGAGTAAACCCGACTTTAGACTCATAAGTGGGTTGAGTGTATATGTTGAGCAGTAGTAAAAGAAATTATTGGAAATTAAATTACCTACAAGCTACAAGCAAGATAACAGGGGGGGGGGGGGGGGGAAATCCATGTACCCCGCATATCCTTGTTATGGACTTTACATTAGAGTAAACAAAATTTACCATCATTATAATCATATAAAAATATTTTTTCCACGGCTAAAGTATTTAATATGAATAAGAACACTGTTTTCATGGTAAAATAATTAAAATATTGTGCAAAAATCTTTATTATTCCATTATTCCATCCAATTAAAATGTATACGATTTTAACTTTTATAACAGATTTTTTCGATGTGTACTAATTGATCAAAAAATCAAGGAATGGATATTTGAGACTTGAGTATTTCAATTTAGTTTCTTCGTCAGTGTTTGCAACTCATGAAATAAATGTAAAATTGATCGTTTCCTTCGCAAACCTTCGCGTCCTTAGGTCAGTTCTAACTCTAAGAGCTGATCACGAGATTTAGAATCATTCCCAGAATACGACGTTGAAGATGAAATGAAGTAACGATTATTGAGAGAAAACACTGGATACCATCTTACCTAATAGTTACCTTGGCTAAGGTGCGAAATAATTTTATGTATTTTCTCACATTTTCCGATCCATCTATAAAAGAATATCATTGTGTAAAAGAGTTTCGCAATGTTTTGTGCATTATTTGTTAATTTTTTAAATACACTTGAACGTGAATGAGCCGAGTTGAAAATCTCGATTGATTGTTTGACCATCCCAAACAGGCGAGTATATGTATGCATGGGTCTTTAGGAAGGTTTTCAAACGGCATACAAATGATGTATTAGTCTCGGCTGACTAATTAGCATTCTCTATCTTGTCTACATGTTTACAATACTCCACCTCTTTAGTCTTGACTCATTTTGCCAAGAAAGACCTAATAATATGAGCCGATTTACAAGACCAATTTTCTAAACATTAATTTATCTGAATAATACAATATCATTATTTAATTACAATTTCAAAATACTATACATTTCGTTTAGTTTATATTTAAATTATAGAAGACAATTTGCTGTTCGACATTCTGACCGAGATTCTGTGATGATAATAGGTACAGATAATAAAAATAATAAAAACTATTATACAATTCGCGCAATTAGGTTGTTTCCATTTCCCATCGTAAAAAACGCGGTGCATTGAAAGACTTGCACTTTTTACGGTAACCTAGCTCGTACCACATTAGGACAATCTTGAAACCATTAAGGATGTTGTCAAGAAGAATATTTATAATCAACATCAAATAATTTCCTCGGAGTTCTTGACGGTAATGTCTACATCCCGACCAAGAGCTCTCACTGCACTGCACAAATGTGAGCTCCATCGTACCTATAATTGTCACTTTGCCGCGTTTGATAAAAAAAATAAAAATAGTGTGCCTATAGAGTACACACGACTATTATTTCGATTTGTAAAAGTTTTCGATGAATTTCAAGTGTAGGAGGAGAGTGTAATTATCAATGTTTTCTTCCATCAGAATGGTTTCCATACATGCCTCACACGTGTTATTTGACGCGTGATCCATGCACGCCGATAGCGAAAGACTGTGAGATGTATAATCGAATTCGAGTGTGTTGCTGTGCCAAGCTCACAGCTGGGAAATGTAAGTAACTTGCTCTCAAATCAAATACACTATGACATACAGCGTCACACCGACAACAACCATTGCATTGCCGTAAGTACAAGGAGAGAAAAAAGATGTACCTAGGTAATCTAGGTAGGTATGAACCTCGGTATGAACTTACGAAATTAAATTCTCACATAATGTAGAAAATATTATTTTCTCACTCTTTGCTGGTTATGAAAACTGGTTGCAAAACTGCTCTTTTCGCATATACAAAAATCATTTACCTAAGATTAAGTTTCCATTTGTTCATCCATATCATCCAATCATTGAAATGCCATCTCTATTTTCTTTGATTAGACACGGTGAAAGAAAAATAATTCAAATCCAAATAAGAAATAATTGTTGAATACGATCTGCTATAGGCCGCGTTGATCTTCTTTCCGGATTAATTTACATTCGAATATCTTAAAACGACATACTTACCTAGGTACCTAACATAATGGAGTAGGACCACTAGATGGTACACTGATATGAATGGTGCATTAAACAGAGTTATAGTGCCGTACGCAGTTGAGCAGTGAATTGATACAAATTGTTTTTATTTCAGGGAAATACAGGTTATCAAGCGCAACAACAGCTTCTTCACCCCAGTATTCAGCACTCAGTTTTCCATTTACGTTGCTCATCATGGAAAGATTACTCCCATGAAACGTTAGATAGTCCTTGAAATGTTTGTCGCAATGTGTCACACGATCTATTGGGAGCAGAAGATGTAATGATCTTAAAGTTCATTGGACCATCTCTATGAATGATGGACCATTCTGCGGCTGCCGATGATGTATCATTGAGTCTCATTCACGCTTCAGAAGTATCTAGAAATGAGACACGTAAAGGGGTTTTGTATTATTATATTATCGTAGAGTTTGTTTTTCAAATTACAACAATAATTGAATTTTTGTCATGCAAATCTGAGGAGAAGAAGCCTTGTCACAAAACTTTAATTTTACGTCTTTTGTACGCACAGTACATTACAATAAAGTGTAAATAAAATTGCAGACACTCTGTGTTTTATTGAGCGAGGGAAGTGAGCGACTCAAAAAAGCCTGTTTTGTAATATTTTTTCTGTTATTGACGATAATACAGGTCACAGCTTTTCTTCGATCGAGCTGACATTTTTCACACTGTACGGACCATATCTGGGAGTTAGAACCTAATTTTTTTGAAGTCCGCTGATTGGTTCAAATTGTAATAAATTAACTTTCGATTGGTTGGTCCGATCAATTTGAATTTTTGCAAAGTCATTGCAACCAACATTGTCCCCAATCATACATTAAAGTTTCAACCAAATCCTCCCATTGCCATTAATTAAAATTTAAAACCATCTTTCCTGTGATTTTTGAAATTTAAACTAGAACCGTTTGACCGACCAACTTAAAATTTTGCAAGACGTCATTGCGACCAACATTTTAGTTATTTCTGCCAAATTTCATACTAATTTGTCGATATCTTCAAAAGTTATTGTCATTTTAAGTAGGTACATTTTGTTCTATCTTGAAATATTTGCAAATGTATGCCAAGAATTTCAATTATTGAGCGAGCGTAGCGAGCGTCTCCTTTCGGCTCATTTGGCACGGACCTCTGTTTTTTTTTTTTTTTTTTTTTTTCTGTTGGGTGAGGCTGTACAGGTCAGAGTTTTTCTTCGATCGATCTGAAATTTTGCACACATGTAGAGACAACCTTTTCTGTTTGCAGGCCCCAAATTTTTTTAAAATCCATTCATTGGTTAAAATTGAAATAAACATCTCCTGATAGGTTGTAAAATGAAAATGGTATTCGATAAATCTGATCAAATTCATATTTTGGCTATACAGGTCAGAGTTTTACTTTGATCTAGCTGAAATTTTGCACACATGTAAAACCAACCTTCTCTGTTTGCAGACCATAATTTTTTTGAAATCCATTAATTGGTTAAAATTTAAATAAATATCTCCTGATAGGCTGAAAAATGAAAACGGTCTTCGATAATTCAGATCAAACTCATATTTTGCATGATCATTAAGACCAACATTGTCTCTTATTTTACAAAATTTCATCCCAATCAGTTAAGAACGTATGAACTTATTAACATTTTTAATATCTGTCAGTAATGAAGTACCTATCAAAATGAATGTTTTCCAGTGCCAATTGGATTGAATCTGATTTGTTTTATTTTAACCAGGGTTCTTAGATGCTTAGATGTTATTTTCAAGTTTCAATGAAAAGCATAATAATATGTTGTGTTGATTGAGTTATCATATTTCAATTCAATATGGATGTATATGTTTTCTGTGCTTGTGTACGCATTTCCGGTTCGAGAATTTGCATGTCCCCGTGCTCGCTCACCAACGCGTTACACTGAGCGTTTTCCTAGTTTTATTAATGCTATCTTGATGCTTCAATTCCAAGGTCTGTAGAGCAGAGACTTACAAACGCCAAAAAAGAAAATCTTTTCACATCTAACAATTCAACGCATAGCCAGTGAGTGTTCAACAATATGTCAGACTATTTTACTTTATTACATTAATTCTACTGTTCCCTACTCGTATAGGTATTGCATTAATGTGGCAAATCTATTTCTTTTCTTTTAAATGCTGGATCATGAAGAAGAAAATTTAAGTAAATTCTTCTCAATTAGTTAGTTTTGATTAATCCAGTAAAAATTATTGTTGTGCCTGAGGAAGCTCGGAGAATTTTGAGCGAAATATTGCATTTGAATTAATAGGCCAGTTTAAGTCTAACAATAATTTTTACTAAGAAAATTTAATTTCACGCTTCAAGCATGGGCGTCGGCAGAATTTCTGCCAGGTTGTGACTTATGAGACACTTTTTTGGACCCTTTGAAAGTAATTTTGACACGTTTTTAGGTACAATTTGTTTACAAAATGTAACTGTACGTTGAAAACCCAGAACATTTTACTTGTCCTGCTCTCCTCCTCTCTTTAACCTCCTCCTCTGATCGGCTCCCATGGCTAAAGTGAGAAAAGTGAGAAAAGCGTTCAATAGTATACGATGACCAAAGGATTTTAGAATCATTCAATCATGTCACCAGAGGTGTAACCAGAAATGCAAAAATAGCAAGAGAGAAATTTGCTTGCAATTTGTACCCACGTAAATTCTTGTACAACTATCAACGACAACAGTTAGTTCGAGACAGTGGTATGAGGAACACGCACCACACGAAACAAACCAGTCCTCCTCTTCCTTCTTCCTTGCATAACCCACCTGACAGTGCTCAGCGACACCTCGCCACTGTACCACACATGTATTGGCATTGACGACGTCTGCACACACCCAGAACATGGATCGGAAGTCTTTCAACGTCACATTTCTTATCATCGTTACATGGGTGTACATCTTCAGTGCTCACGTGGACGCTGCTACAAGACGTAAGATAATTTACAATTAAAATAAAATAGTTGGCGATATTATAAACGAGATGTTATGGAATTTTAATTTTTCGTGATCGGCGCAATATCTGTAAATGAAGCAAGTTAACAATTCAAGTAACTGCATTGATAATTTTATTTGATACAAAGTAATTTATGCACGATCTTGTTTTTTGGCATTCAATTTTGTTTAATTGCTATCGCGCCACATTAATAGAAGCTATGGAGGTCGGTTGAAAACTGGTTGGAGTTCAGCGGCCCTTCCTACCTCACTCAACATTATTATTATGACGTCGATGTGTCGTGAAGACGAAGATGGTGTGTTGTGAAGCAATCGCACATCACCCATTATTTAGATCCTTCGCCTAAACTATCTGTGAGAATCTTGTAATTTATGACCGTTTGAAAAAATTGTTTAGTAGGTAGGTACCACCTACACATTTAGGCAGTCACAGTTTTCTCTGAAAATATGAAGAATGATTTGATTGTTGAAATTATAAATAATAAGTACAAAAAATAGAACAAGTGTAAGTACGATTTTTCAAATCATAAAAGCAAATAAAAGGTTACAAGTGGAAAAAGAGAGGTATTTTTAAAGTCGAAATAATATTATTCTTACAAAATATCTTATCTTTCACAATATTTAATCATGATTTAATATTTCATAATTGAACAACTATAATGTGTCACATTCCCATTTTTCATAAAATTTTGTATTTACACGACGCAACTTTCTGTCACAGAACTTAAAACATGTTCTAATTTCCATTCAAGAAGTGTGGTACAGAAGTTGTACAAGAAGTTGCTCCGTGTAAATTGGGCTTAAAGAATAAAAGTAGCCCTGATTTTTAAGTATATTAAGCCTCAATATTTTTTGCAGGAGGTGAATCTAGAAGGCAAGGCGAATGTCCACTGTGTGATTCTTCAGTCTTCAGTTATTGCAACGACAAACTTCTACATGACGCCTGCTGCTGTTTGGACCGTTACGGTAAGCAAGTGACTAACAATGCACAAAATGTTATCCTCAATAACTCCATTGGGTATTTAACAATTAATTTTGTGTTCTAGAACACAATCTACCGCCACACTGCCGGCTTGCAGACTGCCGGTTCCTTCATGCCAACACATGCGAAGAGCATGAGCTAATCACTGCTTGTTGCTGTAACAGAGTACTATGAAGTCTTGCAAAAGCACTGTAATTTTTCAAGTGATATTACAGGCATTGAGGCTAAGGCATCAGAAGTGACATTTTCGTAAAACGAAGTTTTGAAAAAACTAATTTAGTAAAATCAGTAAAATATAAAAACTCACATTTTTCTTGTATATTACTGAGGGAACTTTAGTGGCAAAAAAATAAATAACCGTTATAATAAGAAATTATGACACTTTATTTAGTAAACATTGACCTTACAAATTTCACAAAAATCTGAAAAATGTATTTTGTTCGGTAGGAACATTAATAATAATTATTACAATGTCAGTGGTGAAATAGAAGTCAGTCAAAATACAAGAGATTACATCTTGTAAAACAATGCAAATTAGGAAATCATTACAAAAAAATGCCCATATGATTAAAGGCTTGATAACAATATTTGTTGAGTAATCCGTTAAATCATACAAATTGGAATAAAAATGTCAGAAAAATTAAAACTACAAAATTCTTCACATAAAAATATTCCAAATCATAAGCTGATTGAGCGTCTACTCTCACATTCAACCACTTTACGTGAACCAAGATTCTGAAGAACAACTGACATAATTGGACATGGTAACTTAATAGTACCTCTTTGTACGAAATAAACCATTCGACTTAACATGAAAATAATTAGGTATATAAAATAATAGATGATTAGCTTCTGGTTGAGAGTTAGCATGATGAACATAACAAGGAACATTTTCTCAAAAGCCAAGCTTTAGATAAGTCGAGCATCCGACAGTGTCTGCATACCGATTCGTACGCGGTAACTGTTTTCTCGGGTCATGTGTGCATGAGATGATAGATGCTCTTTCATAAAGGTGCCTGAAGGTGTTGTGTACCTGCACATCACACACGTTTTCCAAGCACCCATGTTTTCAGACCTAGGGATCAAAACATGATCATTAAATGTCGGACCATGCTGACATGTTCCCAATCCTTCATAATTTAAAACGATTCGATAATCAACAGGAATCTAAGCAAAAAATAATTAATCATCAACAAACCTCGAACTACACTCTAGAACTATTGTGCTATATTTCTTGAAAACACAAAACTAAATAAAAATAAAAACACTAACATACAAAGCACTATTGACATACCTCTTGACTAGTAAACGCAACTCGTGTGCATTTTCTAAGTAATATTCAGTCGTCGTTCTCTCCTCCGGGGAAATATCCAAGACAACTCCCCAGTGAAGTTGGAACACCCCACGCCTCTCATTCATAGCCAGCATTCCAGGATCTTTGAAAGGATTGAGGAGGTTCTTCTGTTCAATCAAGTTCCACACGTTCGGTTGCAGTGGCATAGACAGGTCCTGAGATTTGCGCTGGACCCGAAGAAGTCTGCCGAAAGAAAACATATGAGGCAAGGGACAAGCGTTAACTTAATTAGCGAGCGTTTCTACGGGACTCTTATGCCACTTTCTCTGGTTTTTTTTTTTTTTTTTTTTGTCCATCGCATATTGGAAGCACCGATTGACCAATCAAACTGAAATTTTGAAAGTACACTAATATCATTCTAGAATAGGCTGTTATTGTTTTTGAGCAATATTCAAATAAAAAAGTTGATTATTTTTATTAGGACCCTTGCCGCACGGCACCCTGCTGAGTGACCCAAGTCGCATCGTCGCATCCTGTCCACCCCACCCCTCCACTAATGACCCAGCCAGCCCCTAACCATTAAGAAAAAGGTTGTTTTTTCTTTCATTCAAATGAGAGAGGGGTCAATAATTTGCAAACTTTTTGAAGTGATACGATTTTGATATTTCTTGAATTTCGGTAAATCTTTGCCAGAGTAATATATTTGTTAAAAAGTTACAATTTATTTCAAGCTGCATTATATTAGAGGTATAGCGCGTATCGGCGCTCGCTTATCAACGCGTTACAATGAGCGTTTTCCTAGTCTAGGTGTTAGTCCTAGAATATTGAGAACTAAGAAAAACTCACAAAAAGAACAGTCATTTTAGTGGATAAACATAATTTTTTTACTAATGAGAAAACATTTTACTGCCTCTGTTTTTAGAGCTAATTATGATAGCTGGATTCAATTTTACATCAATGGAAGAAATACCTAACTTACGTCAATATTATGTCTTTGACATTTGTCTTGGACTGAAGCATAGTTGTTGGATCGGCCCTGAACACATCGGCATTGCCATCTTCGTTGACGAAGCACCTGTTCATCCAGAAGCGCAAAGAGTTGATGAGTTCCATGTCAGTGGAATTGAGCTGTGTGTCAAAAACAATTTCCATGTCGTTTTCCGCATAGGCAGGTAAGCCCCTCTCTTGGTTGAATCCGAGGCCACACAGTGCTCCGGTGTAGAGCGTTCGTTGACGGTTCACCCTGTAACATCCCATTCTGCATAAGACTCGTGTCACATTGACAACATCACAATATAAACTGTAATGTAGTGTAATGTAAATAGTGCCTACCACAAAAAAGCATTCTAATAAATTATAGAACTAGTATTAAATACTCCTTGTTTAGGTATTTCAAATCTATTTGATTTGGACTAGGTATATAAAACACATGGTTCAAAGAAATCAACTGAAAATAATTTTATGTTGAAAGTACTAAAACTATGAAGTCTGTAATCCATCCTAAATGTCATCAGGACGCAAGGAACACATAAACACATTGTTCTTCTCTGACAAGTCCCAATAGACCAGAGCCTAACTTAACGCTGAAAAGTACCAAACATCTGTAGTCGTCAGTAACAAAGTTGACAATATTCTCAAACGAGGGATCAACAATGTGTGTCTCATCTCTACATCCTGGACATAGTACATCCTGTTGGCAACTATAAACTATAGTGACAAAGAGAGATTAGCTGCTATTTATTATAATTACTCTGGGAAGCGGAAGGAACGGAGGAACGGGAAACGGAGAGAGTTGGTACCCAGCAGAGGATGTACGAGCAAGACTGGAGAAGTGGGAAGAAGTGGAGGAAGAGAGATGATGGGAAGACAAAGAGAAGTGGAAGAAGCTGATGATGAAGAAAGAAGAATAGTAAGATCCCATCCTGGCCAGATAGATTTAGTGTCCTACAGGCCCTAACAACACCCCGACCCAATTTCTGAACTGGTAGGTAGTAGATGGACTATGTTATTATTTTATTAGGTACTTTATTTAAGACGGCTGGGTAGTGAGTTTGACCTTGAAGAGTTTTTTAATTGATTTTTGTCAATATCTTTTACCAATGTAATTGTTAACAAAATAAGGCTTTGTACGAGTATTCAGAACAGTTCAATGAAAATAATTCCATAGCTTGTACATAATGGTTTATTAGATTTACTTTGTCCTGTACAGACGTTTAGTGCCCGAAAAATTAGTAAAATTATGGCACTAAACATCTGTTGGACGAAATAAAACTAATAACAAATTCCAAACAATGAAATTATTTTCATTGAACTGTTCTGAATACTCGTACAAAGCCCTATTTTGTTAACAATTACAATAGTAAAATATATTGATAAAATTCGATTAAAAAACTCTTCAAGGCCACGCTCACTATTCAGCCCTCTTAATAGGCATCTCTTATTGTAAATGTTGCAATGTTCTCCTCAATCATCAAGTGTTGCAACTGCTAATGACTTTGGCTCACCTGAACTCAACTCGTGGTGCGAACAAGAGGCACATGAGCGCGGGGAAGCCGTGCAAGTTGGGCATGAGCGTGGTGTGTCGCAGCGTTATGCGGTTGCCGGCGGCATTCTCCCCAATGCTAGCCGCAACGATGAGACGCTCGTGGCGGTCGTGAGGGTCTGTGTCGAGCAGGACGGAGTTCACGGACATCATGTCGATGACCACCTCGCGACGCACCCCTCCGCGTGTCATCGAGTACACCTGCACACCATCATTCAAATCAGGAGCACATGTAGTTAGAATAAAGAAAAGCAGAGACAACGCCAGGAACTTTAGCTTATTTGGGCAGCGAAGGGTGTGTAATTACTTTGGGTGGGCACTGTTCCCTGAGCATAGCACACTGTTTAAGTACACACCTTCATCTCAAGTGGGCTGGTGGGGCCGCGTAGAAATGTTCTTAAGTGACACTCTTCTTCTGAAGGAGACGGAAGGTCTAGCTGCTTTATAAACTTGGGTTCTTCAGGCAGCTCTGTTTCATCGTTTGTACTGTTGACAGAACGTTCACGGAATTCCCGGTTTCTCTGCGACACAAACGAAGAACACATAAACATGTATGTCATAGTTAAGGGTTATCATCACCGAAGCATTGCATATTAAGTATGGGTGTGCAAATATTCGAAAATATTTGATTTGAATATTCAATTTGATACAGGAAAAAATTAGAAATTTCGAATAGTTCATTCATAAATGTTAATTTTATCTGGTGAAAAGCGTTTTGTCATTATTATTTGCGTTGCTATTTACAAATTTATAATAAAATATTTTAACCATCCTACATTCTTGATTTTGAAGAGTTTTGTAGCTAATTATTTGATTTATTTTATAATGTAAACTCGAACAAATAATAAAAGGTATTTTATTTGAAAGAAAAGGATTGTCTGATCAAGGTTTGATGACATCATCCCATGTAGTAATATGTGCGCTAACGCATCATCTAACTCTACTAGAGGTGAGCTCTGATTTCATTGATAATAACAAGGATTGATTGTTATTGACCAGCACCAGACCAATCCGTTTTTTCAAATACTGTTTTTAATTTGTTTGAGTGTACAACTTTGTATATAAGTTCTCCAACTAGATTCGATTCGATATTCGCAACTCACCTTGGACAAGTAACTCTCTTCTGCATACTCCCCGTAACCTTGGGCAATGAGATTCTTAGCAACGCTTTTCTCCTGTGTCTGCGAGCCCACACGGCGTTTCAAAGCCTGCAGATCCAGGGACACAACCCCTTGGACAATCGAGTAGACAGTGCCGTACAGATCGGCATCGCTGGTGAGGTTATCGAAGGCCTTCTGTGCCTCGTTTGTCCACAGGCCTGTTTGGTTTTTCATGATAGACGGCGAGATGTTGGAGAGAACACACTCGAAAGCTAGAGGTTCGATATCCATCATCTCTTTGGAAACAGAGGGGTGGAATTCACCAATGCTCTTTGCCAACACTTGCTGCGAGTTGCCAAAGTCAATGAAATGCACCTGGAAGATTATTTTAATCACAAGAATTCAGTAGAATCTACCCTTTTTCTTATAATAATCAAGTTACTACCTACAACACATGCTAAGTATAATTATTAATTAGGTAGGTACAGTGAGCGTCAAAAGGAGCCAGTCAGCGGGTGTCAACTTGATCAAATATTGGTAGTCATTGTTCATCCATCACCATTGAATCATTTCCCATGTACAAGGAAGTAGAGACACATTTCTTATGAAAGTACGGACCTACATGGAAATTCGTATGAGTCGTCTACACTCATAAGAGGGAGAGAAGTAGTTCATAAATTAACCATGATCGACTTGTACCCGAAACTCAATTTTTTTTCAAATATATTACCAATTTTACCAGTTTTTGGTAAAATTACCACTTTTTAAATGGTAAAAAATGGTAATTTTACATCTCTAGTTATGCAACACAACTGCTCTCGATGCAATACGGGTAGCTTAGTCTGGTCTGCGAAAGTAATGAACGTGGCTGTAGTACATGGGTACCTAGTGTTTATAAATAATATCCCAAATATCCCAAATATGTTATGAAGGTAGAAAGTAAAGTTCCACGTCAATCACCAACGACTACAAACTCGAAACAACTTAAATCTATGAAACTAATGCATGTCTGGACCCTATTGTCAAGGATGAAGCAAAGATAATTAAAGCAAGAAGATGTTTCATGTAATGTTAAAATCTGTCTGTGAGAATTTGCGGAAAAAAACAGAGTCCCATGTCTCATAATAAACCTCACCAATAGATGTCTCTGTGTTTGGGGATCATTCTGGCAGCACTGCATTTCAAGATTTCAAGGTGCATAGACTGTTTTTAACTATCTCTACCAGCATTTTCTTATGAAATATTCTATGGCCAGCTAAAATTAAAAATAGCAAACAAAAGTTTCTTTGCCATGAAAACTTAGGTTTTATTTAATTTCTCTCTCAATACATAACGAAATGACAGGAGATCAATTGCACTTTATTCAGCTCGAAATTGTGTACATTAAAAGTTACATTTAATGAGTAAATGCCGATTACCAGAGCCATGGAACTTGAAGCAACTTCAGAACCAGCTTGGACTTTTCAAGGTAAACTGTGAATTGTATTAGATAGACATTGCAACATTGTATTTGAGGGTTTTGAAGTCCAATAACATAAGTGGGAGAGAGACAGACATATATGAATCAGAGACATCTATTGGTGAGGTTTATTATAAGACATGGGACTTTGATTTTTTTCACAAATTCTCACAGAGAGATTTTAACATTACATGAAACATCTTCCTGCTTGATGAAGTCTCATTACGATGTCAAGACTCAAGATACAAACATTTCTGTTATGGAAGTCATGCATAGACATGACATGACATAGTCATGAGCTCATGACCTACCTCATACTTGTTTCGATTTGATGTGATGCGCGCACGGAAGTATTCGGACTTGAAGTCAGGGTCGTCGTACAGCACTGGATACACATTGCCGACGACAGGTTTGTGTGTCAGAGGCACCACACATGTGGGGTCCTTAAGCTTCTTTTGTATCCATTCTATGTTCCTTAACGAGTCTCCAGTAGACTTATTCCGAGCCCAGAAGTGTCCCGCATCCACTTTCTGAACAAAGAAGTCAATATCTTAGTACATCTATGTGACAGACAGGTGCCAGGCACACCCGCGGTCAGAAAAATTGACGGTAAACTGCTAAGTTGGAGCTCCAATGGCAATTACCGTCAATATAGTATGCTGAATGGGAAAATAATTATTATGTACGAGATGGTTGGAAATCAAACCCTCCATGCTCGGAATTGGTGTTTACCTTTGTGTTTTTGTCTAGATAATCAAGTTTTGTAAAACGAATTAAAGAAATTTGCAAGCAATTTATGTGACTGCAGGTGATACATTTTGAAAATTAAAATAAGGAATGTAAAAATAAATCAATAAATTATGCTTGTATCAACACCTAAGCTCATCTTTAGTTTGTGGACACACATATTGATGGATGACAACAGTAAAAACTAAAAAGTATTGTTCTCTTTCTCAATACATACCAGGTGCCAAATGAATGAATGTTAATATAATAATAATAACAAAGGCCAAAGCTGAACTCACATAAGTAATGTCAATCTCCATGTGGCTCTCTAGCTTTGACTTCTTGGGGAGCTCCAGAGTATTCAGTGGAACTGGTTTACGATTGAAGACCCAAGACTCGTTGCTGTTGTCTTCTAGCCCCAATTCCCTTGCACGCCGCCAGGCATCTGCTGAGCTGCAATCGGGCAGAGTTGGATTTACGAGAATGACCCACTTGACTTGCCCACTTGGCACTTGACTTGCCTCACATCAGATGGACAAACATCAGATCAGACATTAGCATTAGAATTTATAACAATTACGACTTGATAAGTTATGAACTTATGAGTGAATAGGAGTGATATCATCTGGAAACACTGTACCTAAGTAGTAGATATTTATTGAAATGCTGGGATAAATGTTAAAAGCAAACTCACCGAAGCATCGGAATCATGACGGGCAAATTCAACTGGCGCATCTTGACGGCTCGGTACACACCCATCACAACCTTGCCTGGGATATTAGGCTTGAATTCCTTCTGTTCCGAGACACGGATTCCAGGTTCATCACTCTCGGCAAACTGAACATAGGCTTTGCTACAGAAACACACGAGGAAACAAATTTAATTTATTTGGAATGTTTGTCCTGTGTGCGTCAAAGAAATTGGTAAGATAGATAAACCCAGTTGTTTACCATTCACAGGGATTAAAAATCAATATGGATCAAAGCGAGAGAGAGCTCTGCTATTCTCTGCAGAGGGAGAGAATACCGCGTCGGGAGTTCGAAGCTGCGAGAAGTGATAAAAGGAGAGTGGGAAGACCGAGGGAAAAGTGGAGAGAGCTGGTAGCAGAAGATGTACAAGAGAGACTGGAGAAGTGGGAAGAAGTGGAGGAAGGAAGGTGGTGGGAAGACAGGAAGAAATGGAAAAAACTGGTAGAGAAGAAGAACGAAGAGGAAGAGCCAAGCCTGGCCAGCTAGCTTAGGAGTCCGGGCCCTAGTAAATGGTGGCCTCGCCACCCCCCGACCCAACTTTTGGAACCGGGAGGAAGATTATTATTATTATGGATCAAAGGGGTTGAAATAGTCTTATTGAAATGGGATTTTGTAACTTTTACACAATCAGCATTTAGCTGATTACATAATATACTACAAGACATTATGGTTTAGTGTACTGATTTACCTTGAACCATCATAAGACACCATCATCTCGTGTGCACAATCCTTCAGAATCGACTTGATTGTCTGATTATACAGCTCCTTGGGTTGGTCAGTTGGCAGACCTCCAAAGTAAACCGTTGTGTAAGGGCTTAGTCCATTGAGAGTCTTGACAGCGTTGAGCTCATCGACTTGGCCCCCTTGTTCACCACGGCCACAGTAGTTGGGATAAAACGCTCCGGCCAGTACCACCTGCACGAACAAGAGAACTTTCTCATGCCTCACCCCTACCTCAAACGCGAACGTTTTCAAAATGCCGATTTCAAGATTGGGGTCCTGAAGAGGCTAGACCCACACTTCCCCCACCCCACCACAAGGAAAGAGTGTCAACTACAAGATTTTTGCAGTCTCGAAATGGGCAAAAGGAAACGCCCTAAAATGGCAAAAATGGCACTAGCTCACCCAAATTAAGACATAATTGTAACCATTTTTGAAGATCACAAACACGGCTGATGTTCAATATACCTTTAATATGAGAGGACCTTCGGTCGGGGCCCACTTGATCCTGGCATTGCCGCGGGGCTCCTGAATTCCAGCCTTGTCCAGGCGCCGCGTCAGATCTTGCACCAGCTCGTGGACCTCGTGCATGGCTCGGATCTCAATCAAGTTGCGCTCGGCCCATTGCTTCTCCCCATCACCAGCAGACCGGCGGAAGTAACTGTTGTTCGTTAGAAAAATCCAGGTCTAGGAACAAATGTGAAGTGAGATCCCCTATCAGGATTCCGATGAAGTTGATAGCATCCTCTCACACATGGCCTGTACCTACTACTCAAGTCTGCTCAACTAAAGATTACATGTTTCGTCACACACTGGCAAGTTGAGAAAATGAGTAAGTACTTTTCATAAATAGGAAACCAGTAAAAAATAAAAAATAAATAAAATATTAGCAGTCATAGCCAAATTGAAAACAACCAAATCTTCCTGGGTGGGGTAATTTGTGAACTAAATATTTAAAATACTAAAAATTGGACTAAATTGGTGGCACAGCCATTAGATACCTCAAAATTATTGAAACAGTTGAATTAAATCCAAAAGTTAGTTAAATCCAGCTCAATTTAACTTCGGTAATACCGGACCTAAGTTAATGGGAGTGCTTATAAAGGGTGGTGCAAAAAAAATTGCCCATGTTTGAGGAGAGAACTACAACAGAACTATAAAAAATAAAGAGCTGAACTTTCACACATTATAGAACAAGTATGAAAATTTGACGTGTGCTATTTTCAGAAATGTTTAATTATTGAGAAAAAAAGTTACAAACATTTGAATTAGGACTTTGAAAAAAAGTTTATACCAGTGTACCAGTGAACAGAAGTTTAACAGCACTGCAAACTGCAAACAAAAATAACTAAATTTGTTCTCACAGATTCAGAAATCTATTACATGGAATCATCGTTTGCACATAATCCACAAGAAAAATGGTGGACCAAACAACAAAAATCGCCTAATTCCCATGAAGTAACTCCAAATCAATTCTTCAAACAAGTTAATTATATTCCGTTCGGTATATTTCGCTTTCAATTGTAAATTCAATCATTACTAACTTTTTTCCTAGTCAACAAAAATGTTTGAAACTTTCACACATTACATTTTGGTATATTTTCTAACCTGGGTACAAATTTCAGAACCTAGTATCTTTAATAGTGTCGATATAGAGACCTCTCAAAGAGACAATTTCTTTTGCGCCACCCGGTATATCCCTTTCACTTGCTCACTTTACCCATTGGTAGAGCCCCGTGAAAGTGGTTTTATTTTTTAACAAATTTCGTTTTGAAAATAAGAAATTTCGCATTTTGGCGGTGTTATTCCAATAACCCTCTATTTTGTTACCACAACCCTGAAAAATAAAAATAGTGTAGGAATTTGGCCTAAAATTTATGTCACTAAGGTCTATTCGCACAATTAAGATCAGCTCTGCACTCTAGTGGTAGAGATGTGGTACTAGAGGAAGGGTGCACGCATTCAATTCTTCATAAGGAACGTGTAGAGTTTGTATACCTCTGCTTCATACACTATTAAACATAGAACTCTGAAAAAAGTAACGAGTATTGAAAAGATTATGCTTTATCGATCTGTCACCTCAAAATGTTTCTCCGAGGTTAAATTGCAGCGTAATAATCGTTCAAACATGTAATGCATCAGCCAATCAGAGGACAGGAAATGGTTCAACAGACCTATCAGGCTACAGTATAAGCCGTATTTGCTTCATACGGAAAGTTATTTTATAATTATTTAGACACAATAAATACATTTCTGAGGTGACAGATCGATAAGGCATGATCTTTTCTATACTCCTCACAATTTTTATGGTTCTATGTTAAATAATGTATGAAGTAGAGGTATCCAAACTCTACAGAAACATTATGGAGAATTGAATGCGTACACCCTTCCTCAAGTACACATTTGTATCACCAGAGTGCAGAGCGGAAGCTTGATTTAGCGAATAAGGAAGTATAGGTTCAAGTAAGTAAAATATACTGGTCAGGACTCAGGATACTAATTGCATTAGGAGTAGGAAACCATTTTTTCTATTTTTCCTTGTTGCATTTATAAGGTTATTTTGGAAATATAATAAATTGGAAATATAATATATTGGAATATTTTGGGATAATTTTGTTATTATGGCGCGATTTTGCGCTTATTTCGCAGTAAAACGACCTATTTCGTTTTTATTGTTGATTTTTCTTCAATTTCGTTTTATTTCGCGAATAAATTCTTACATATTTGAACTTCAAATTACATAACTCCTGCACATTGAGCAAAAATATGGTTATCTGAACAACTTTGATTATTATCGCGATATCGCGCCTCGCGAAATATACGTGGCTCTACCCATTGGCATATGATTTGCAAAGATAAAAACTATAACTAATCTGGAAATTGGGAGTTAATTTTCAAGGTGTATGTATATAGAACTCCCTATGAATCATAAAAATTGTCATAAAAGATATAAATCTTGATACTTCATCCTGAATTTTTCATTACAAGTTAGGACAATCTGGCAAGATAAGATATCCTCGTCAAACTACAGATTGCAACCACAAATATGGTGAGTTGTGTTCGTCAAAATACGCCAAGGGATCAGGGATCATTAAAGTTAAACGGACCGTGTGGTCAGTCAAGTTTCTTATATTCTAACACGGATAATCATTTAATGTAGCGTCATAACATACTATAAATTCAAGTGAGTATCTGAGTGGGGTACAACCAAGGAGGTCCTAAATATAGATTATATTATAACCTCCTTGGTTATAACTTTAACTACATCCATTCACACTGGTACATATAAAAATCTTACTTTGTATGCATTGAGGAAGCTGATAGGATCGCTGGTTGAGCCATTTGCCCATGAAAGACGGTTGTGATAGGCAGAGAGCGGCTTTCGAAACGGATTGCTGAACATGCTTTTCATTGTCATGGCTGCACCCATGATGATGCAATCGTTGAGACAACTGAACACGTGTCCAAGCATGATCAGCTTGGCAATGGATGGGTCCACCGGTAGCTGTGACATCATTCTTCCGAGGAAAGTCAGATCTCCATCTTTCCAAGAATGCACTCCATTTACCGTTGGTAGTAAAGCGCCTTTCTACAGGAGAAATGCCCAACATGTAACTACTTCTCTATAACAACACAGATTGTTTTAACAAACCACTAATAACTAATGGAGCATAATACCGAGCCTCACTAAGAAGACGAGGTGAAAATAAAACAGAAAATGAATGTTTTTCTCTAAAAGCTCTTTCCTGTTGCTCTAATAATGTCTGTTCATTTCATTTACATTTTTGTTATGCCGTGTGTCAACACGGCATAATAACTAAAAGTGAGATCTTTATGTAAATGTATGTAATTTACATTGTTAGGCAGAATTTATTTTTGGTAATGTCCCAACCAATAAATTACTACAATAAGCATTTTTAATATTACCAAATGTTACCTACATTTCCGGTTTCACATTATTATAAATAATATAATGGCTCTCCACTGTAGCACTACCTCAAATTGCTAAATCTTACTATCAAGCTACACTCATAGTATCACTTTAAACTCGTTCTTTTCTGCAAGTCCAGTCCAACTACAAAATTGGCCAAAAGTGAAATTTTCTAACCCAAAAAATTGGGCCAGCAGTTCTCTTCCTCAGAAATAGAAGGCTCAAAGCAAAGTCCATTATCTCAATTTCGAGTTCCACTTTTGGAACCATGTAATCAAGCTCTTTCAGTTTGACTGGACCAACAATTACAGCTCTGTACCAGTATTGAGGTCTGCTCTTACAATGTAAATGATATAACCCAATAATGGAAAATTAGATCCAATTAGATCATAATCATATTAGATGAAGCAGAATTACTGGTTGTTGAGCTCACATCGTAACACAACGCTTTGCTAGTAACAAAACATAATTTCCAGTTATGTAGATATATACAATACCCATCATACAAACTAACTAGCAATCCTTCTTTCACAATTAATTAACATAGTCCGTACTTCCTTAAGTGAGAGTACAGCCTTGTTGAAGTTGGATCCATCAGGAGGGTCGAGAGTCAGTCCAATGATGTGCCTGGGATCCCCCATGTCCAGAGCCTTGGCCTGAGTGATTACACGCTCCAATGGTCCACGTAACATCTCCGGTTTGTCTTCCAACAAAAAGTCCTAAACAAATCAAATTATCCAAATTACCTACCATCATTTTTGATGCAATATGCAACTCTCGAGTATTCAACAACAAAAACACGTCGACGACCAAGCAGGAAAATGAACCGGGTTTCTGTGTGTCCATGCAAAAGTTAATAATTCTTACTTTGTATGCATCACTGTAGACTAGGCGGTAGACGCGACCAGGGCAAGTTCGGCCGGAGCGGCCGGCACGTTGGACGCAGCTTGACTTTGAAGCCCACGCTAGTTGCAAGCTGCTGAAGTTAGTTTTGTTATCGCAGATCAGATGTTTTGTCAGCATGAAGTCCACCACTGAAATAAGATGATCTTCAGTGCCCTGGGGCTGGATTCACAAAAGGTATTATCTGCTAATACGTATTATCTTTTGATTTAATACCAAAAACACCGTGTTAAATGAAAGATAATACAAAAGATAGTACGTATTAGGAGATAATACTTTTTGTGAATCTGGCAAAATCTGGCAAAAAAAAATTTACTTAAAATTTATTTATACCTAGATTAGTTAAGATAAGATAAATATGTAATTGAGCAAGCGTCACCAAGTACTCTTTTGGCACTTTCTCTGTGTTCCTTTTTTGCCTGCACAGCCCAGGTCAAACCGTTCAACCAATCGATCTGAAAATTTGCACACATAGGTACACTCGACAATTCATAAAACGGTATTTGAACGAAAAGGATTGGCTGCTGGTCTGGTTCCTTGACAATCAATCCTTGTTATTATCAATGAAATCAGAGCTCACCTACTAGAGGTAGATGACGAGTAAGTATAGACTTCATCAGACGATGCCATCACATTTTTTTCAGACAATCCATTTCTTTCAAATACCGTTTTATGAATTGTCGAGTGTACTTATGCAGTCTAGATGCGGTCTATGGGATCGTTTTTGAACAGGATCCTGTGATTGGCTGATAAATGAAAATGGCCTGTCTGTAGCTCACACAGTTCAACGTAGGTATCAATATCACAATATCAATATTACAGCAAATTAAAATAAATTTATTATGTAATTTTCGAAATTTAAACTAGAACTAGATCGATCAACTTAAATCAAGTTGATCTCCTTGGGACTAACATTTTAGGTATTTTTGCCCATTTTCAGACAAATCTGTCATTATCTTCAAAAGTTACTGTCAATTTAAGGACATTTTATTCTATAATCATGGAATATTTGAAAAAAATGTATTTCATTACTGCTTTCTTGATGCTTCAGTTCCAAGGCCAGTAGAGTAGATACTTACTTGCAAACGTATCACATCGTATGCGAGAATCGCTCATCAATGCGTTACACAGAGTGTTTTTCTAGTTTATATACGACCAGACCAGGTAACGCAAAAAATAATCCAGCTGTTTAAAAGGTCATTCTGACAAAACTATAAAAGTAAAAGAGCTGAAACTTTCACACATTATGGAACACTAAGAAAACGCTCAATGTAACGCACTTTGTTTCCAACAAAGTAACTCCTAATTAATTCCTCAAACATAAAGTAGCTAGCTATATTAATTCAATAATGTTTAACGATTTTCATATTCAATAAATATGTTTTGCACATATTAAATTTTGGTATGTATTCTAAAATATGTACACATTTTAGAATCCTATCTCTAATATTATGTAGTTTCACTCAAGCAGGGCGATTTTTTGCATAATAAAAAACAATACGTATGACTACACACTTTTCACTTGTTGAGCGAGCGTAGCGAGTATCATCGCAGTACTCTTATACCGTATTAACTCGTGTATAAGACGCAATTATATGTCAATATTTTGATTCTGAAAACAGCCCTGCGTCTTATACACGCATACCAAGCTTTTTTCCCAGTAAATCCAGGGTGGATGTTTGTAAACAGAGCTGTGGTAGACTGCCACATGTTGTCTATCTCTGCCTTTCCCTCTCACTCTGTCTGGACTACTCATACTGAGTCTAGACACAACACTATTAACATATTACATTTTTGCAACAAAATGTTTTCCCTTGCATTTAGATCAGGAGACAAAATATATGTTTACGTCTGAAAAACATTGCTCTGACAGACATAAAATAGTCTAAACACTGTTGAATGGCGTCTTAATAGAAGGGGAGGAGGGGAGTTGGGTTTGTTTTGGAATGCAGAGGAAAGGCAGGTGCATGCCTCTTAGAGCAAGCAACAGCTGCTGGGAAGAGACTCCCCTCCCCCCTTTCTCAGAAGCAGGAAATTACTGTTTGTTTACAACAAGTTGGCAGTGATTTTCATTCAAATAGCTCAGTTAGCTGGAAAACCAACATTTAGATGGATATCATGTTTACAAACACACAATGTTTTTCATCATTTTACTGCGTCTTATACACGCATGCTAAGTGTTTTCTTAAAATAGACTTCTCAAAACAAGGGTGCGTCTTATACACGAGTGCGTCTTATACACGAGTTAATACGGTATTACACTTTCTCTGCATGTTTGTTTTTTGTTTTTGTGTTTTTGTCAGCAGTGCCCCGATCAAACCGTTTAACCGATCTAGCTGGAATTTTGCACACTACTAACGTAACCTAAGCAGTCCCGTGTATAGTTTTTAAATGCTGTCCTCTGATTGGTTGAACATTGAAAATGGCCTGTAGCGTAGCTCACAAATAAAGTCTACTCTCTAATGAACTCTCTAATCGGTGCAAGTTGCAGCATGTTCAACTCACCATAAGCGACGTCAGGGACGGTAACCGAGCTCTCGGCGATGTTAGTAGACAATATGATCTTCCGATAACCATGAGGTGTTGGAGCAAATACAGAGACTTGATCTTCATTCGTTAACATCGAGTGTAGGGGTTTTAGCACCCACCGTTTGGCACTGGACAAGGAATAAAAGAGTTATTTACTTCATATTCATAATAGAGCTAACACTATTTGACAAAAATGTTATGCCTAGTCAATTTATTATGAACCCAATTATTTTTTCGAAACAACATGTTTGTGCAATTTAACACATCATCCAGGTTTTAAAAATCCCTATGTTGCTACGTACATAAAAATGGTCACATTCCTGGGCGTTTGCCAAATTTTTCACAATTTATTTTATCATCCAACCAAAACAAACTTTAATGTAATAGAAAAGAGCAGTGTATTTCAAGTACTTTACCCATTTTCGTTTTCGTTTGACAATAGCGAAAACAGGTGTTCGATTTCGTGAATACCCGGTAAAAAGACGAGCACTGCTCCACAAGTAGCTCGGCGGCCTGCTTTCTCGAGATAATCAAACCCGATGATCAGATTAACCGCTGCTTTGTACATTTCCCCTGATATACCTGGTTCCTCTGGGGGAGTTACCTGTAAGAGATTCAAATTAACTCACACTAACTCACACAATTACTGGTACTTCTGGTGATTTACTGGATTCCTAAACTCACTGAAAGCAAGAACAAACTTACATATTCACTGTCCTGCAGCACTTGTTCTAAGTAGAATACCTCCAACCTAAATGGTGTTGCACTCAAAGATTTATCTCCCTTATCCAAGTCGATAATTGAAGCGGGAGTGACAGGTGTCGATGAAGTGATTGCCGCTCCAGTACGTGGGTATGTGCCAAAGTACACAGCAAATCTTTCTACGTTGATTGTAGCTGACATCAAGATCACCTGTGGAAAAGCGGTATTATTTTATTTTGATCAAAACTCATCTTTACAGTAAATCAAGGCTCACACGTAAATATATTGGGACTGTCGGGACCCTGACTTCCAGATCGGTGGTGGGAGCCACGACCCAGTGGAATGCAGAACAAGAGATAGGGAGTTTTAGTAGATTGACAAGCAAGCGAGAGGTTGAGAACCATCATTATTTATCTCCTTGTGTAATTTATTATCAATTATTCCATTGCATGTAGTAATTACATTGCATGCAATATATTCCTCAAGAGTAACAACAGTACCCAATGCCATAGATCAGCCCTCATTTCACCATAAGGCTGAATTATGCTGTAAGATGTACCTTTACACCTGGAGACACCCTGAGGAATTTCTTGATGAGCGCAAGCACAAAATCCATGTCTTGCGAGCGTTCATGCACCTCGTCAATGAGGATGTGCGTATAGCGATCGAGACTCTTCTCCTTGACAAGGATCTGCAGCAGCACGCCCGTTGTGCAGTACGTGATGCGTGTATCTGTTGATATGTGTTCCCTGTCCAAACCAATCTAGAAAAAAACCAATACACAGAATTCAACAATCCGTCAAAGACTCAAAAAAGTATTAAATAGATTAGAGAGAGAGAAAGTGCCTCCTCAAAGGTAGAAAGTCACAATGACATGATATCAGTTCAGTGTTCACTAACATAATTTGAAATTGATACAACAAACACAGCTATGCAGCTTATTTTGAATATTACCTAACTCAGATTTGAAAGACAAATCTAGTTAGGAATAGTTAAGCGAGCGGAGCGAGCGTCTGCACTTGACTCTTGCGGCACTTTCTCTGTGTGTGTGTTTTTTTTTTTTTTTTTTTTTGCTGGTTCAACCCAGGCCGCACCGGTCAACGTATCGATCTGAAATTTTGCACACACCTTCATCTCATACTAACTTAGACCTGTATAGTTTTTGAGAAAGATCCGTTCACAAATAAAAAAATCGCGTTTTCCCATATAAATAGCATTGTAGGTTCGAGGAGTCCGTTGCGGCCGCCCGATGCGCTCCATTCAAAACAACTCGGAAGCAAGCAGCTGTCTATCTATTATTGTTTGAATACGTAACAATTATTTCTTTGCGGTTAGATAATAGTTAAAGCAATACATGCGAGGTTATACTTAGGGTTTATTTTATTATTTTTGAAGATGTAGTTAATAGGTATAGGTATTTATTGTTTATGAGAGTTTTAACATGCAGTCTTACTTCCAATCTTTTCAAAGGCTGAGCAAATTATTTGTGGACCGATGAAATGTCTGCTGGATTGTAGAAATAGATTGGTTGGTTGATAATTGAAATTATGTTTATGAAATATTTATTTCATTTGTATCAGATACAATGTGTTAGGTTTGTGTTAGGTAAGCAATGTGCTAGAAGAAATAAGCTCTTTTATACGGAACGGCAAGTAACTGTTTGGATAATGTTTCTTAAATTATGTTTGATCATATTAGCACTTAGATAATGGCCTATTTTGTGGTTTGAATCTCTGTATTTTTTATTTATAATAATTCCATAATACCTACGTACCTAAATACTGAAATAAATACACATGAGTGTGTATCATGTTGCAATGACTTGCAATAACTGTTGCAATAACTTGCAATGAGAAGCAAATTCAGCTATTTTTTATATAATTTAGTGGATCGTGCTTCTAGATTTCAGTTGTTTTAGGTATATTATTGCCGGCTTTTAAGGAATTATGGTTCGAGGTTTTGCACGTATCCGTGCTCGCTTATCAACGCGTTACACAGAGCGTTTTCCTAGTATTGCATATGGAGCAATTCATTCATGTAATAAGTTACCTGAAGATGTAAAAAATTGTAAAGATTGTGTAGTATTTAAAGATATGGTAATAATAATAAATAATAATAATCTTCTTCTGGTTCCGACAATGTTGTCAGGTCAGACAGTGGGAGCTCCCACTGGGTCTAGGACCTCGGATCTCTTCCAAACCGGCTGGCCAGGCCTGACGTTTCATCCTCCTCCTCCTCTTCTTCATCCTCGTCACCTTCCTCCAACTTCTCCACCAGCGCCCTCCAGATCCTCCTGTCCTCCCACCACTTATCTGCTTCCACTTTCTGCCACCTTTGCTGCCTGTCCTCCACGTCTTCTCTGATAAGACCACTCCACTTCTCTCTTGGTCTCCCCACTCTTCTTCTTCCCACCACTGTTTCTTCAAACTCCTGTCTTGGTATTCTCTTGAGATCCATTCTTTTCATGTGTCCAAACCAACGCAATCTCTCTCTACCCATCTTGTAGCTCAAACTTTCCACTCCCAGCTCCTTCCTAATACAACGGCTTCTCAACCTGTCCATCTTTGTTACTCCCTTCACACTTCTTAGGAATTTCATCTCCGCTGCCTCCAGCTGGCTGCGTTCCTTATTTCCAATCACCCATGTAACTGCTCCGTATGTTAGTATTGGTAAGAAATACATTTTATACATGAGCAGTTTACACTGGCGAGGGAAATCTTCGTTCCACAGCAGCTTGCGAACAGCTTGGTAGAAGGACTCGGCTTTTTGAATTCTCGCCTTCACCTCTGCATCCACCTTCGCCTCCTTAGTTAGTATACTTCCCAAGTATTTGAATGCATCCACCTCTCTCAGCTCCTTCCCACGTAACCTAATTCTTATCCTCTTTCTCAATGTTTTCCTTCTCTCCATTTTCAATATTTCGCTCTTATCTTGGCTAATCTTCAGTCCCACTTCCTCCGTTACTTCACTCCAACGATTTATCTTCTCTTGTAGTTCTTCTCCACTTTCACCCCAAATGAGCACATCATCAGCATAGACTAAAGTTCTCGAATCTCTGCCCTCCTTTTCTTCAACCATTTTCAGCAGATCATCCATCACTATTACAAAGAGAGATGGGGACAAAACGCTACCTTGACGTAGACCTTCCTGTACCCCAAACCACTCTGATCTCCCTATGTCTGTCTGTACACTGCTGACACTTCTCTCATATGTACATTTAATCCTTTCAATAAGACCATTGCTCACTTCCTTCTTCCTCAAACTCTCCCACACCACCTTTCGTGGGAGCCTATCGTACGCTTTTTCTAAATCCAAAAACGCCATGTACATCACTTGCCCACTCTCCCATCTCCGATCCATTAACTGCCTTACCGCAAATAAAGCATCCGTGGTTGCCCGTCCCCTCCTAAAGCCATATTGTTCTTCTCTTAACCCTTTCTCCACAAAACCTTTCAAACGGGTCTCGACCATCTTCTCGTATAACTTTGCACACTGACACAACAGAGTCACTCCCCTGTAGTTACTACAAGCCTTACGGTCCCCCTTCTTGAACAGTGGCACTATTATACCTTTTCTCCAGTCGTCGGGAATCTTCATTTCCTTCCAAACTGCTAGTATTACACGGTGCAGCCACTTTTTTCCTGTTTCTCCTGCCGCTTTTACCATTTCCATTGTCACCTCGTCTATTCCTGGAGCTCGCCCATTCTTCATCTCTCCCAGTGCTTTCCCAACTTCCATTTCGCTTACATCTGCTTCCTCTCTCTCCTCTCCTGTGCCTCCTTTTCCCTCTGCTCTTCTCTCTTGTTCTTTCCCTTGTTCTGTGGCACCCGATTGCACATTGAGAAGGGTCTCAAAGTACTCTTTCCACATTTTGATTACATCATCAGGATTTACTACGAGTTCGCCGTTGCTATTTTTCATCGTTCGGACTTCTTCTCGAACTCCTCGAACTATATTATTATATATAATAATAATAAGAGAAAAAAGGTAAAAATTGTATTAGGTATAAAAATGTACTGTACATATACAGCTAAAAAATAGATAAATAAATATTAATAAATAAATAAATATTTATAGCTAAATAAAAGATTTCAAAATCAAAACCTAATTCAAATCTGACATCCATAAGAAGCCTAAAAAATCTGCAGTCAATCAATAAAAAATGTTTGTTCTGCAAATCAATGTATCAATACCAATTTAACATTGTCTAGAGTTTACTAATACTACCAGCAACAATTATTACTGTGTTGCATTGTTGCATATGTTCAACTTTGGGGTTTGCATCATTGATTTAAACTGCCTTGAGAGTAAAAGAAACAACATGAACTAGATACCTGCCAAGTTCTTTCCACTACAGAGCATTACCAAAGATAGACCTACGGGCAAAATCAAATCGGCCTGTCAATGACCAAGGGAACCTTTCTTAAACTTGGAACACACTATCGAGTACAGGTGGAAGAAATAAGTGATGAATGTGCTCAAGCCAACCAATGGCACACTTTCATTGGCTAGTTGCTAGTGCCATCATGTGAGCTGTTTCTTTCAATCATGATTGATTGAAAAGCTGCAAGGAAAGCAAAGTCACGTGAAGGCACTAGCAATGAGAGACCTGCTTTCCCCAATTTGATAGTTTGTCACAGCTTTGTTCCAAATTTCAGATATTGGGACTTAATTGAATAGAAGTATAGTTCCAACTGAATCTATTATGAAGTTCAAAGTATTACTAATACTTGATTTTTAATTCTATTTCATCCAGAATGCATGGAAGAGTTAGCTGAGCTACGTTACCTGGTAGCCAACAAGGCTTCCCAACTCCCATCCTCTCTCCATGCACACACGCTGCGCAAGAGAGCGCGCGGCAATGCGCCGAGGCTGAGTGACAATGATGTTACACGGAGCCCGCTGCCTGTAGCAGTAGTTCAGGATGTATTGTGGCACCTGCGTTGACTTGCCGCAGCCGGTGGAACCCTTCAGGATGGTCGTTTGGTACGACTTCACCATCTGCACAATCTGAAACATAAATCACGTGGTATTGAAATAAAGTTAAGATTTAATAAAAAAGAAAAGTACCAACCTCAGGAAATCAATGGACCACTAGTCATTATCTTGCTATGTGACATCACGAATAAAACAGATGACAGAAGGATGTGGGCTGTTACCGTCAAGAAGGCTGTGACAGCACAGTAATCAATAGTAATCAATTAGCAAAGAAATTCAACTGTCTTTCCCACACACATTTTGATTGGCTGTTTCTCCCACTATATGGACAGTGCTGCTCTAGTGTGAGTAAAGAGAACTATTATTCTACATTGACTCCTCCCATCACCATTGGTCCATTAGTACATATCGATATTTAATATGATGCTAGTCTTTAATGGGCAACTTGTGCTACTCGTACATGCAATAAATTCAAAATAACTGTTGATGGAAGTTACTAATTAAAGTATAACATTTACAAACAAAAAAAAGCCTTTAAGTAATCTTAATTTAATTCAAATATTTAAAACCACAAAAAAACAACATAAACAGGCATCTCTAGTACCAAACTTTTTGAAGACAATTAGACAAGCCATTTCTTAAAAAGTAGAGGCAGCCAACACCTGCTATAGAAACAAATAGTAGTTTGATTAAAAGGAATAGACTATACGTACTATAGAAGTTTAAGACTAAAGCTTTAGACTAAGTAATGCTGCAAACTACAGTAGGTATGTGAAAAAAATGGATTGTCTGAAAAAAATGTGATGGCATCATCTGATGAAGTCTATGCTCACTCGTCATCTACCTGTAGTAGGTGAGCTCTGATTTCATTGATAATAACAAGGATTGATTGTCAAGGAACCGTTCGTTCAAATACCGTTTTATGAATTGTCCAGTGTACCTACTTACTTTAATATGTATGACATTGACACCTGGTATGACCTCAAAGTGTTAAATACAATAATTTTACCATAAATATTGTATTTAACACTTGGAGGTCATACCAGAGGTCATAAAGTACTCCAGTGTGTGGCATTAATTTAGCCTTTTAAGATGTAATGTTACCATACCATCTGATTTTTTAAAATTCTGTTAGCATGAAGAGAAATGTCAAAAAAACATTTTGATGAACAATGCGTTTCCCGTTCGCTTACCCAGGCCTCTTAATGATTTTGTAATCAACAGCCAATAGTTAAAATTGAGTATGTACTCACCTGTGATTGGAACTGAGCGATGGGCAAAGATTGCGGCACTGTACAGACTTCAAAGTCATATTTATTATAGCAGGCGTCGGAGTCCGGTTCAACTAACGTTGGTGTAGTACCGACAGAGGTGAGATCGTCAACCCCGCTCATACAATCCCTGTTTACCACATAGCCCAGCGTTTCCTTCCATTCTTTCTGCAACAGGAACAATTACTTCTGCAATGGAACTGCAAATCACAGGTAATTCCAACGCCGCTAGGGTGTAACTAAGCAGCACCATCCAGACCTTCCACCTGAATTCATACTTTGCCAACCTAAACTTTCCAAAGTGAATCCGCTAACTTGAATGTGCCACCTAAGTTCTAGCTGATTTTCATTTTGTTGTGTTGGTTTTAGCTTTAGCATAGTAGGTACATCATTTTCGTTGCTAATCTTCGCCACCATAGTCATTGTAAAGAAGATTTGAACAAACTGTATGTCACGACGTAGATAAGTTTAGGTATAGGTAAATACAAATACAATACACCATTTCCACATCAGCCAAGGTAAAAACAGCCACAGACGAAGTGGGCAATTCAAGCTCGATTCAGTGATTATATTGTGACTTTTTTAGAAGGTACCTACAAATGTTTCAGGCAAATGACTGACAGGAGCACAACAATTATTCATTATAAATGTTCGTAAGAGGTGTGGCTTATTTTTTAGGTTCTTGTTTTAAAAATATATGATATGAAAAGTGTCTGGAAAATTATGAAAATACCGAGGTTGAGCAACATTGAGCGCAGTCAGTAGTTGGATGGGTGACCATTCAGCTCTGGCTTGCCAGTTGCTGCTGTTGGGCCAGAGAGACTGGGGTGGTTGGGGGTTAGTGTAACGACACCCCTCCACCTGTTATCTTATTAGTCTCTCGACGGGCGTTACACCGTCCTTGGGATGGGACGTTAAAACCAGCAGGGCGCTCCCAAGGAGCTACTCACTCGCTTGAAATCCCAATATATACTACATTTGGGGAGGACCTTTCAGCGCCTGAGGGCAAATGCCAAAATGCAATCGCCAATAAAATGCTGTATGTACCTAAAAAATGTGGATTTTCTTTGCTCTTCTATTGATATATGGGGTGAAATGGAGGTAGTGCCAGAAAAATAGCCAAAATTTGCATGGAAAATAGGAATTCCAAACAGAAAATAGATTTTTCGCTGTTTCAAATTCCATGTCAAACGTAGAGTTACATACTAATCCTCAACCAACTTCACCTCCTATAATGGCGCATCATCAAAGAAGTAGAGTTATTGATGCGGTAGTAGGACTGCAAGTCCTGTAAAGCCATAACAAAAAAAATAATATCTATTAGGTACACTTGGCCAAACAAAACTTGAACGTTCAATAAATCTGATAGGCTGATAAATGTAAGATCGCAACATCAGAAGTCAGTCTAAGCGATATCATTGCCTCACTCTAGTAGCTGACCTCACATTTCAATGAAAATAACAAGCTTTGATTGGTTATGGGACATGACCAGCAGTCATTCAAATCTGGTCAACGTTCAAGTTTTGTTTGGCCGAGTGTACCTAATCTACATATAACAAAGAGTCCTTGATAGTAGGTAACTCAACACCCATAAAGTCTTCAATTTTGGAATGCATATTTCATCATTTATGGTTGCACACTCAAGGGTTGCACTAAGAATGTTCAAGGAAGCTTGTACCTGGTTCTCTCTGGTTGGGAGTATAGTACAAGCACAACCCAATAGTAAGAAAGCTGCTTTTTATTTTTTAAATATTCAGGTACCTAGTACAGGTGATTGATAATTTATACACAAGATGAAACTTTGTCCATATCTAGAAATAAAACTGCTTGAACACTTAGGTACATACTAGGTATATGGGTGTACCTGGTTTAAATCCACAAGATCTAATGCCTTGGCTTCGTCTGCGTATGCCGGACCAAGTAATGGACGGTCCAGTGCATTGGGCAAAGGAAATTGCCTTTCAATGGGAACAACAACATCACCGCTGTGCTGCCCCGTACTTGCAAACAGCCTTGGTGGCGCAACCGAGAGATCAAAGAATGCAGCAACAGGGTCGAAGTCCATCGTTTCAATTGATCAAAACAAATTAACCTGGAAAGAAGAGAAAATTGATAAATCGAGTCTTGAAAGTGAACCAAATGGTTTGTTATTCATGCTTATACCTTCAGTTGGAATTGCAAAGCATCCGACATTGAATTGTCAATTTTAAGAGAAGAGAGGAGAAATGGAATGAAAAACGAGGAAGGCCACAGACGGGACAAGTTAATGGTTGATCTCAACATTGCTCTGCATGCAACAAATTAGCAACGATCATCAAACTTTACAGGGATTGATAACTCTCAAACCAGCCGGCAATACATCCTGCTCCCACCGCTTTCAATGCAACGTAGGTAAGAAGGTGGTGGATATTCTCAGAGGCAGCGATTTCAAATGTCAAACTGTCATCTTTCAAAAACTGAATTAATACTAAAATGGTCTAATATGTTGAAGCTTGATTATTATGGCCATATAATAATGGTAATAATTTAATAAGTTAAGTTGCATTATTAATCAAATATGTGACATTGTGACATAGGGACATAGAGTTGTAACAGAGTGACAGGGTTTGTACTGAACACTACAACGCTGTTTACATATGAGCGGTTTGTGGATTTTCTGTTGAACCATCACGAGTCAGAAACCGCTTCAAGACATTGCGGCAGACAAATGATAAGATAATAAAAAAATCCGTAATCAGCAAACCGCTCTCATGTAATGGGGCTTAGGTAGTCCTAGTACTACCTAAAGGTACCTACTATAGCCCCATGCACGATTGACGCGGACGGACAAGATGGACACAAAGAGTGTGATTTTGCTTGAATTTTTTTTCTGTTCGCGTCATCCGTTCGCGTTCGAATTGTGAATATCGCAGTGAGTTATTCGATATATTTTAACACAGTTTACATTTGCGTCGGTTCGTTTGCGTCATCTGTCGGCGTCAATCGTGCATGGACCTTTCTTAGCTCTACCTACCTAGGTAGGTACTACCTATACCTAGGTACCTACTACCTACTTCCAACTTAGTAGGTAGGTACCTACCTAGGTAGTAGGTACCTACCTACAACAATGAACATGCTCACGATGTTGATCGCTTTCGAATTTGCTAGTTTTAACCACTGGTTTTAATCTGTGCTATTATTCATAGGTCCTAGTAGGTAAGGTAGGTAGTACCTAGTATACCTAGAGAGCCTAGATGGCCTACCTAGTAGTAGGTACTAGGTAGGTAGGCCTTCGCCTTCCTAGCCTTCCCAGCCTAAGCAGTGATTGTGGTTGACATAATCTTTCATACAAAAGATTTAAACACTGTTAGTACAAACAGTAGACCACGCACACATATCATAACATGATAAAGCAGTTTACTTACCCTATTTCCTCAACATACCTAATCAACTAATTTCCAGCACGCCAAATCGAGCGCTAATCAACATGTCAAAAGAAACCTTGTGGGAAAGCAAAGCACGGGAAAGGTCAAAGGAAGAAAGAAAAAAACACGCCATTTCCTGTTTCTCGCCCAATCAGCAATCACGTCGCATATCATTACCGGAAACCATGAATAAGCGCGCGTAATATTCAAACCTCCACCTTCTGCATGCAACCGTTGATTATGCAACCCATGCAACCTCTAATCCTATGATGCAAAATGCTTAGAAGGGAACACAGAGAGCGTATGACGAAGATAAAATATTACTGCTGAAACATTACTTTACATTTCATAATTATGATGAATATATCATCATACAATAATAAGATTATTTTACATATTTTCGGCGACATATTTAACAATATTTTCCTAGAGCGCTTAAAAAGTTAAACCTGACAATTCGCGGTTACCACCTCCGCTAGTAGCGCTGAGATCGCCTGCGAATGGCGGACCGGGGCCCTGATTCTATAACTCCATTGCGACCGCTTAGCTAATCCTTATGCTTGGGACGCGCAGCGCTCGAATACGCTATCTGGTGGTAGATTTTTGAACTTGACTTTGGTGGATCAGCATTCACTTCGGGCCGCCTACACGGGCTAACTAAGTGCAACTAACGCAGATTATTTTCGTATTTCTTCCGGTTATTTGATGATTTGATTAGCTCGCACCTTTCATCCAACAAATGTTTGACACAAGATACTATGTATTTAGTTCAATTAGATTTAAATATAATTCATGAGAGCGTTATTTCCATGTGTTTTACTGATCATGTCTTCTACTCTGCTGCCATACATTGCGAGTTTCAGTGAATTTCGCACTTATTTTGTATTTTGTTTAATGAGTATAAAAGTTTTGTACTATACAACTGGAGCTTATAACTAAATTTATGGGGTATACAAAGACGTATAAAAATGATACTAGACCGTACAAGAATATGCGATGGGGGGTGACAAGACGGCTCCTATTTGCCAACGGGACGGAATATTCAAAGACATATTTTCTTACCACTTCGAGTGTTGACAATCTCAATTGCCGTCTATTGATTGAACTACAACCACAATTATTATTTAAGAAACCTTCAATATAAACCCATTCATCAGAACTTAATTTATATTTTTGCTTTCATTACTGATCTTTTCCAGTGGAGAATTAAACAGTCATGCAATGCAATGAAATGCATAAATATCTTTGATATTCACTTAAATTAATAAATATTTAAAAATGTGTAGGTACTATATTTGAATGAAAGAACACAAATGTTGCACAAATGTGTTCTATAATATATTGTTGCACAAAGATCATAATATAAAGGACAATCACTCCGAGGATAAAGTAAATAACTATCTCCCTTGCCCGCGAAACGAGTCACAGGTCAGGTGAAATCAAATAATTTAATAAATATCTATTCAAAGACAAATATACATTTTGGAACTACATACTGTAAGACGCAATAAACAATTAATCTATTAAAACTTAAAAGTGAATTCGATTTGAATAATTCAACTGACAGCCCTCAAAGATATTGTCACAGATCAGGCCATAGTTTGTTGAAAATTGAAATAAAGAACTGGAGAAAAATTAACTAGGTGTGTCCATAATACAATAAAATAATTTTCATGATGTGTGGTTTTGTTATTACTTGTGGAAAATATAATTTAGGTACATACTTTGATTTCTAGTACAATTAATAATAATAATAATAATAATAATGTAATTTATTGAGCACATAAAATAGGTACATGGAAGAATGTGCCGTTGTTATAAATGGAAAGTCAGTCTGAGAGATCCGATAATAATTCAATTTTTTAAGTGCTATGTCATCAATAACACCCGAAATATGTGTGCATACTTAATAGTACATCATAATAACTATCAATTAGATGTAAAAGTTTTTGAATTCCGTCTAAAAATATGTAACTAAACGTCCCCGAATAACAGGTAAACCTGGCAGAATGGTAGCAGAATAGCACTGTGCAAACACGTGACCGAAACTGATCCACTAAACTCGGCCACTTCCTGTCATGTGCGTTTCCGTTGCGCTTCCCACTCGGGTGCGGATAAGCAGGTGGAGATTTCACGCGCTGTGTGCTATTCTTATACCGGGTGGCGCAAAACATCCCCTTGTTTGAGAGGTCACTACATCAACACTATTAAAGATAGGGGTTTGAAACTTGAACATATTTTAGAAAACATACTGACATATAATATATGTAAGTTTCAAACATATTTATTGAATGGGAAAAATGGGAAAAATTACCGAAGTTGGTTTTGAAAAAACAGAATAATCCATACAAAATTACGTGTTTGAAGGATTTGTTTGCAGTTACTTTGTAGGAAGTAGGTGATTTTATGTTTACTTATGAATTCCTAAATGAACATGAAATAACTTTTAATATATCTATGTGAATTTATCCTTGGTTTATTGAGTTATGTGTGAGAATGTATTTAACTTTCGTCCACTGACATTAACGGGAGTTTAAATACCTACATTGTCCAAATCTTCGCTGAAAACACATACACAATTATTTTCTTCCCTCTCAATTTCTATTCTTGAAACCACAATTATCAATAAGATACTTTATACTAAATGGAGACACCTTTTATGGCAAATCATGACAACAATGGAAACTTCTGTGCAAAACAGAGCTGATTCTTTATAAGAAGCTACCAAATTGTTTAATCTCTAACGTGTGCTTTTCGAACTCTAGGTATAAACTGTTGATCAAAGGCTCAATTCAAATGTATGTAACTTTTTTCTCATAACTCAAATATTTCTACAAATCGCATGCAATAAATTATCATATGTGTCCTATAACGTGTACAAATTTCAGCTCCTTATCATTTGTAGTTCTGTCGGAGTGAACTCGCAAACAGCGGGATTTTTTCGGCGAGTTTTGGGGGAGTTTTATTTTATTTACGAATTAATATGGATACCTCGGACATTTAATTATATAAAATCATGAAGTACGTGGGAAATTTTCAGCAATCTATTATAGAGTGGCAGCAATTTAAATGCGTAATGATGTATGGATGGAAACCTAGACAGGAAATGGGGCAAATTCACATAGATTTTGTACCCGAGTAACAAAATCGCTTTGCAATCATAAGTTCTGTTCTCATTTCGATTTTTGTGTCAATTAATTAATTAATCATAAACTAAAGAAGAGATTATGAAGGTTTTATATTTCACTATAGAACTACAAAAGTTTTAATCAACCGAACCATCAAGATTGTATGAAATTTCCACTGGTTTCGCCCAATTTGCCCGCATTAATGGTTCATTTGGAAATGTATGAAAGAAATTTATTCCCGCTCTATTTTACATTGTGGCACTGAAAAGTATCTATTACTAACGGTACTCTTTGTTCCTAACGCATATCCGTGCTTTGACACTATTTCCATAATTATATTTAAGAACAATCAAATAGATAGCAGTGGCCAGCGTCAATGACTAATAGCGTGCATAGCAGCCATGTTGGGTTCTTCAATCCGCACCTAGCGGGTTCAGCGTTTCGCCGCCAGATGTCACTGAGCTTTGCTGGTAATCGCCAATAGTTTGTCCAGGTGCGTGGAGGGGGAAGATGCGAGATGGATACACTTACTTACTTTTGTTCCTTCTCAGCGTCGGGTTGGGATGTGAATCCGACTGTGGTGATTCTTGCCCCATTTATGCGTCTTGTAGTTTTAGATATTAAAAAGGATATCGACCACTCAATCAATAAGTCAATGTTTCTTTTAGAACGGAATATAATTGAACTATTTTGAATACGTGTATACATTGGCAAACATGTTTTACAATATCTTTAGCCAAGAGGCGATTCGACAAAGTCATTTCCAGCGTACATCGGTTGACGTTAGTACCTTTCTCCGTGGGAAGACCCAACTGAGCCTGCATCCACAGGGGGAAGATATCTGAAGAAGTCGATGTTTGCCGGTAGCGCAACTGACGAAGAAGACACTTTGGAGTGGGAAAACCTTCCGTTTTATTAGCATGGTTCATATATGAAAAAGGATGGGGGCGTTTTTGGCAATGAATAACATCTGCGCAAACCTATACGCGAAACTGCGTGGTCTATGCATTATTGGTGGTTACAGGGCCTATTTCCCACTCTCGACCGATCGATATGTGAGAGGCCAATCCAGAGACTGGATCCAAACCATTCAATCAGAAATTGTTAATCTGACGGGACAGAGTGGCGCCGACTGCTAAGACGCCACATCCGGGGAAAACAAAAACCACCCTCTCAGCATCCCCGAGTTTATGACATCGAGAGGGGTGATTCCCATTTCTTTTATTGGAGTAATCAAATTATCTTTTATTATCTTGTTTATCTGTATCCCATGTTCTATGCAAAGGGTTTCCTCGCTACAAAATCAATACGAGCATGGCTTGACTCTTGAGGCATTTTTGATCTCAGCTTTGATAAAAATGAATAACCTAAACTAAATACTTAATTTTTGTTTTGATTTGTCTTTATTTGATCCTATATTTGTGTCAGACGCGGATTCAGACTTATTTCCTAGAGTGGGTGAATTTCCCAAAGCATGCAGATAGGATAGTAACTATTCATCCAATAGTATAGGATGACCAGGTAAGATTTAGTAAAAAACGGGAAAAATTCAGTAAATACAACGGCATAAGAACAAATATTGTGTCGGGGGGGGGGGAGGGGGGGGGGGGGGGGGGCATTTGTAATGGGGCCCACAGCTCCGCGAAAAAAAATTATATTACTAATACTGGGTCGGGGGGAAGGCATCATTTAGGGTTTTGTGATTCTGTGGTTGGGGGGGGGGGGGGAGGGGTAGAACACTCTTTACTATTGTTGTATCTCATTACAATAACAGTGTTATACCACATTGTACAAAAGGAACACAAATTAGTTAACATTTCCATGGCAACGAAAGGCACATGAACATGAAGTGTTCAATGTCAACCAAACACACACACTTCCCAAATTAAGAGTAATGTATCAAAAATCAACATCCGTCTTCCGTTCATCAATAACTAGTAGTATTATGTAAGTCTATTCCCGAGTGATGAACAGCCAACGTAAACCATCTCGACGTCCCGGTACGCGCGAGGAAATGTTGGCTGTGATCGAGGTCCAGCGATCTCGATCTGCCCACGTGGTGTCGCCGCGTCACAGCAAGTTCTTGCATCTCCGAGCCGCATGGTCGGAGGCTGCTAAGCGCGAGCAATGCGACAGATTCAACAGCTTGATCAGAGACCCCAGGTTGCGAGCACACGCCATGCGTCATAGCATGGGCTGTCAGGATTGTTTCATGCCACGGTATGTTTACTTGCACTTGGAATGGAAGATATATAAGCAGGGTGTGAATTGGGGGAGGGGATTTCCCAACCTCTTGTGTTTTCATCCCAGGCTCTGCTTTCCAATAAAGTGTCCCGAGGGGAGGGGGGGGGGGGGGGTTGATTTTTTTTTCCCCCCCTCTGTAATATATATTTAACGGTATTATGTTTAAAACTACGATTTTTGAAATCCAGAAAAGATATGTACTATTAAGATTTTAGAATGATTGTAGGTATGTCATACTATTTTCATACTTCCAAAAGAGTGGGCATATATGGAGTTAAAATCCGAAGAAAGTAACATTTTTTTAGACATTTTGGACTACAGTAGGACTTTATGTTCAACTCGCATCAAATTGCTTCAAAATGAGTTTCAGCATAGCTTACTATCAGTATCACATATCACATTTGGTTCTCCTTTGAAGCTATAGGGTTGCAGCTTGCCTGGCTTGCCAAATGTAATTTTTTTCAGAAATGTCTCGATTAGAAAGTAGTTTTCCATTTATTTATTACATGCATTATAACATACACCACTCATTCTCAGGAAATGTATTTTCCTCTCTCTCTCTCTCTCTTTCCTTTCTCTCTCTCTTCCTCTCTTTTCCTCTCTGTAAAATGGACACTGGTACATTTTAATCAGGGATCGTACGTAATTTCTTGGAAGTTTTAGATGTGTATTTCAGCGTCAAGTTAGCTTAACTACCAAACTACTGTTTTTACGAAAATATAAATTAGGTAGGTAGCCTAGACTTTTCATGTCACAATGCACAATGTCAAATCATCGCTAATATTCATTTTGTATTTTTTTAAATCTATTATGCGGACGAAAACACTATTTAGACTTTCGATATTTTGAACTTTTGATTTAAATCAAAATTATGTATACCCTGGTAATTTCTCCATGGGCTATAATGATCAATATACAATACACAACTCATTAAAACTTAAAAGTGAGCATTGGCGTGGTTGCGCTTTGTTAAATAGTTCAAGGACACATTCACAGTTTGGATACAATCATATTCTAGTGATGGGTTCAAGGTCACAAGCTGTTTGCGTCATGGACGCGCCTGCAAGAAACATAGTCGAGAGCCATACGGTTTGACACTCCTTCTGTGGTAGCAATATTGCTATCTTCACTTCTTGGTGTGTGGAACCCGATGTAGGCAGTACAGTAGATTATGAATTAAATTTCGCATTGCTTAAATGTTTAAATAATTGAATCTGTTAATTTTTGTACCTTCTCAACGTTTTTTTTATGAAAGTACTTTTTGTCACTAGTATGAAACGCGCGCAATATATTCAACAGGTTGATATCAATACCATGTTATTCGGTATTAAAAATACTATAGGTAATTGTTGTTTGGTATTGTTTGTTGTAAGGAATTTTTATTTCAGCCAATCATGAACCAAGTTGTCACAATATGATACTATAACGTGATACAAATTTAATTCGTTCGGTAGATCAGACATAAACGTTTTGTAGTTCTGCACCAAAAACTTCGTAAATCAGTTGAGAACGAGGTTGATAATTGATTAATTGGTGATTAATATTGCGGTCTTCCCTTCTTGCTAGATGTCCCACACCCGGCGAAGTGAGAGCAATGTTCGGCCGAGCAAGGATCACGGACGTCCCTGAGTTTGCGTCCTCCCCCTTCATGCTGGCAGACCCTCCCGCATGGTCGCAGATGCTGACGACACGGGAAGATGTGTTCGTCTACAGGAATCAGTGGCCTGAAGAACAGCTGCCGTGTTCCTGCAACAACTGTCTGCGTCACAGCTCTTCCGACTCAATTATACAAAGCATCCGGAAGGCAAATGACTGGGTGCTATCAAGTCCATTTGAAGAGTCGTCTGATAATCTTAGTGAAAATACTGCACCACAGAGCAACAGCTCAAGCAAGCAAGACGATAGTTCGAAGTCAAGTCCACACTCAAGAAACTTAAATATTACGAAATGCGATAGAGAGATGCCATGGACCACATCAAGTCCTAAATCTTGTTACGACGTGCAATGTTTTTGCCGGAACTCCATCTCTACTGGGTCCAGCATTGTCGCGCTTCCTCTTTTCCCACGGCCTTGCATGAACTTCTGCAAATCCTGCAACCACCCGATGCTACAAGCCACATGTTACAACTGCTGCAAGTACAATGTGTGCAACTGCAATCCTGCCATCAAACAACTCAATGAAAATATCACATTGAAAATAATTCTTCCTCTTGACAAAGGAAGCAAGAAGGATACATCCGAGAATGATCAACCAAAGAAGGATAAAAAGAAGAAAGACAAGGAGCCAAGAAAGCCATCAATCAAGAAAGGATGTCAGTGCTGCAAAAAGGGATGCAACCCTAAAGTGTGCAGAGGAGCATCAACTGTTTGTAAAAGTAAATATGGAGATTGCTCAAAACCAAAAGTACAACTCAACACTGACACCTCGTCTGTGAATACAGAATCAGAAGTGACATTATCGAGCCAGGGTGCTATGAGTGCCACTGAAACGTCAGACGACACAGAAAAAGAGATATCAACCGTCAATTACGACCAAGCTCAGGACAAGAAAGAGAGTCCAAAAGCTTTTGTGACCCAACAAATGCTACAGTATCGAGTTGAAATACCCAACTCGAAGAATAAGGGGACTACGATGAATACTAATGTCAATCGTGACGGGCCAAGATGTGAAAACAGAACAGAACTATCGTACAGGAGCACATTTCCACCGCACAACATAGATTACGACCGGGCAAAAAGAAGGCAAATGATTCGTCAGAAAAATGGCCAGTATTATCAAACCAATCGCGTATTAGCGGCCACCATGTCCCAATCAAGTGCAATGTTTTCTAACGGGAATTCAGGAAGCGTACAGCCCGAGTCGTCAGATATGCTGCAGGGAGACTGCACGATGAATGCAGATGATGATCAGCGAAAACAAAGAAGCTGCAACCCTTGGAGAAACTACGTCATTGTGGCGCTTGCGATCTTCATATTAATATTGCTGAGTTGCATGTACACGTGTCTATGCAATGGTCAGGTACTGCCAAAATGCTTCTGTCGTTCTAAACCAAGAGTATTCCCTTGCTTCTTCAACGATAAATAAAATAGATTCTAGCAGCTGACTGATTGTAGTTACAGACTTTTTCTGCGTTGTTCTGAAACTTCATCATTGGGTAAAAAATAATGAAGGGAACATATTATAATTTATGAGTTTAAATTTGTATTGTCTTAATCCTAAACATTAAAACCTATATTATGGCACATAGGTACTCGACATAACGACAATCACATTATACAAAAAATAGCTCCACAATAGAAGTGAACTAAATTGAGTTGGAATATTATTAAAAATATAGTTGTACCATTCAACGTGACTATATAATGTTATATTATATATTAATATTATTTTAATTAATTGTGATCAGAATTGTGTACGTAACACAACATAAGTAAAGTCCATTTTGTACACAACTGCGAGACTCGGCAAGCAACTCGCTACACATTTCCACCATGTTGCTTCTGCTACTTGTCCAGAGATGTTTTCGCGGCGCTGTAGACGGATAAATACCCGGACATTCTCTGTACCCTGAGTCTCTGAGCGAAATCCAAGAGAGTAGTCTGAAAAGCAACAACAAAAGAATGCATTTAGTCAACAACTCAAACATTAAAATTTTACACTACTAAATTATCGTAACAAAAGGGATTAATTCAATTTGGACAGAAAATATTATTTTACATAAATTAAATCTACAGTAACCCCATACAGTGCTTATTGACTAAACCAAAAATAATTTTAAAATCTGATAAATTCATATTATTTCAATTCTTACTTGTTTCTTGGTTGTATTGTCTTTATTGCGTATTACACTTGTTTGTTTGCTAGCACCTACTTGTTCGTGCATTTATCATAATTACAGCAAGTGTCATATTCGGTCATAGCAGTATCAGAATGAGCGTCAAGCCAAGGTAAATAGACGGAAGTTCAGCGAGTATGTTTGAACATTGATTTTTACTTACGTATCCGATTCCGAATATAAGGAAACAACTGGTAAAATGCAAAATGCACTTTTCTGTATTTTTATGTAGGTACTAGTTCATGGGAATGTATTTATACTCTACTGTACTATCTTCCCCAAGTTGTGAAAACACTTGTTGCTGTGTTCTAATAAAGTAATCGCTCACCTGTTGCCGCGAGGTCGTTATGCCTCTACACTCCACCAGGACGATGTACATGAACAGACTGAGACTGTTGGGCGCTTCCTTGTGATAGAAACTGAACACTTGTTGCTGTGTTCTAATAAAGTAATCGCTCACCTGTTGCCGCGAGGTCGTTATGCCTCTACACTCCACCAGGACGACGTACATGAACAGACTGAGACTGTTGGGCGCTTCCTTGTGGTAGAAACTGATCCTGGACAAGCCCAGTTCGTCTGGCAGATACATGTAGATATATCGAGCACTCGTCCAGTCCTTCCAAGTGTCGACCATCATCTGGCTGAAGGCTTTGTCCTGACTCTTGAAGCCGAGCAGCATGTAGCTGGTGCTGTCCAAGGTGTTCACCTGGTGGAGAATCCCTGTCTCGGGCGTGATACTGCGAACTTCTTTGTATACACCTACAACAGTTCAGGCAAATTAAACACTGTCTTCTATCACACTCTAAAGTGTGAACAATTAAAAAAGTTTAATTTGTAAACAAAATACACCTGAAAACGTGTCAAAATTGATTTCATGTGAAAAAACAAAAAATGCGGGGACACCAAATGATGGGGAGCGTGGCCCTTCTCCTCCCACAACCCCTTTTAAAACCGGTGACAGAATTAAGTGATATACTCGTATCTCAAAAGGTAGTTCACGTTGACCACTATGTATTGCCATATCCCGGCGAAGAATACAAATATCTATTCATAGATCGAATTTGAACGATTTGAACGAAAGGTTTTTATTCTGTTCTATTTTTTTGAATATAATTCTGTTGCATCGAGAATAAGATAGTGGCTCTCATTATATATTCAACTCTATTGTCGAACTTTTAGTTTTTACTTATTTATAAGTGAATAGTACTTCTCGACTAAAATATTTTGTAGGTAGAGAGACAATCAGTTTTCGATTTGTTTACTGCACCCATCACTACAAGATGAGTCTGTTGACCGAACCTGACCGAAGTGCGACATTACTTTCCCTATTCGAGTGCAACTCTGTATGTCAAAATCTATCATTTCATTGGTCAATCCTCGATGACGAATTGTGTTTACACGTACTCGACGCATGATGGGCGCGTGAATCTGACATCTTTACATAACCTCTCTATTGCATCGCGCGCTAAATCGCTACCTTGCAAATATCTTTCAGTCGCCAAAATGGAAAATTTAAAATCTGAGTGTTAATTAGATCAATAAATTTAGTCATGTCATCATTTCAAACAGGTGAAGTTATTGCATTAGACAGGTAATTTAAAATATAAGTATGTGCTAAAAGGGTAATACTCAGTAACGACACTGTTTTTAAAATTATAATATATCTCTGAGTCGAGCCTTGAATATTACACAAAATAATAAAGAAACCGAAACTAAAACTTTTCAATTCTACTTTTCATAATACATGTACATAATAAATATACAATATTAGCCATATCCTCATATCCTACGACGTATGGGCATCTGAAATTGATACCATGACTAATTCGCGATTGCGAATAGACCATTTTAAATATTATCTCGGGGGCTCTGCTTTCTAAGAAAAATCATATGCAGTTTGATTTCCAGACACCTTAGTCCCTGTTTCAACAATAGGTAAAACAGGGACTAAGATGTCTGGAAATAATACTGCATATGATTTTTCTTAGAAAGCAGAGCCACGGAGATAATATTTAAAATGGTCTATTATTCTTGATGATCTTTATTTCTGGCATAACAGCTAGTGTGTGCACGAATACGATGAATGAACACGTACCTTGATGCAAGACCGTATGATCGCTGAAGTTGTGGTCTCCTAGGAACTCGCCGGAGTGAAGGAAACTCTGCAGAGAGTCGGGGTCGTCAGTGAAGTGAACCACCGGGAAGCTAACTGCAAATGAGAAGACAGGTTCACATTCATCAATAGGGAAGTTGCATGTTTAGGTATATTTAAAAAAGATACCTACATTTCAAAATACCAAAATTTAACTGTATTATGTTAATGTAGTGCTTTCAGCACTAGAAATAAACATTTTCATTTATAAAAATAAAATTGAAATTCATGGATATTTGATCGGGAGAACGGTTACGTGACATAATTTGTATCAACCAACAATAATGTTGTCGTGGTTACAACAAAATATTATGAATCAGGTTTACCATTTTCCAGCCCAAATGTCAACTTCATTTACATTTCATATTTATGAATGGAAATTTACGTGTATTCACTTTGTTTGTGAAAATAGTGTGCTTTACCATTTTGAAAAAAAATTGAACTCATTAAAAATATTGTATGTAATTCCCTATTGTCATGTCTGATTGTTCGATATTCATGTAGGTATCCATGAATTCCATGAATGAAAATAACATCATAATGACATAAATTCTGAAGGTTACCTATGAGAGGGGTTGCATAATATAAATCATGAACTTGGTATCAATTATAATCTGATGACTTCAGGACAAAAGAACGGCAAATGTGGTTGCAGCAAGGGGCACCACTGTGGCTTTGTAAGTTCGAGCCCTGTCGAGGCCAAATGTTCCTGTACCAATAGCGCCCTCCAATTAATCGACGATGGCGGCAAAAAGGGCAAAGGGTTCGTTTCCATCAAATACGGATGCTGCGACGAAGAAGGTAATGAAGTCGGAGTCATTACTCACGACTTCCAGATCGACATGAGTCAACTGAAAAGAACTAAAAGTGGAAGTGGCATCGAAATAAGACGTCTGTCATCAAAACATTTGACAGCGCCGAGTGAAGAAGACTTCTGGCGCAGTCCCAGAGGTTGCCGTCATACGTACTGTCATACCGAATATCAAGGGTGCTCAAGAAAATAGTGAGTATTGAGAGTGTAAACTAGAGCAAATACTTCGTGTAAATAATGCAGTTAGGATATTTAAACTGCATTATTTGCACGAAGTATTTTTACTAAGTTTCTTCAAACAAACAACTGCGTAGGAAACAATCAACGACAAATTAAACATTGTGTTCAGATGCTTTCTTAGTTTTATTTCAGTAGGTACCTACTGCATACTAACTGTAATTCGAAACAATTAATAATTAAAGATAACATGATATTAGTCATGACTCCACCAACAAATATTGCATAATTGATTAGGGCTTTGTCGGGAAGCCAACTAAACATTCGACACGAAAGTATTGGTTTTGTTTCACAGCTCTCGTCACATTGATGCTTTTGTTTGATCTCTGTGTCAGTCAGTCTCCGTCGAATACCGACTGGGCAGTGAACATCCCTCGGTCCCGCAATGCGCCGAAGAAAGGTCCCGAGTGCAAATGCTGCGTCTGCGTTCGACAAGCACGCGGCTCGAAGCCCCACGAGGTCATCTTGAAGATCCAGCCGGTCGATCAGGACAACTCCGGCTGTCCAGCCAAATGTCCTCAACGCTGCCGAAGCAAAGTGTTTCCTTGTGTGAAAAGTTCGAGAACTGGGGCAAAAGACATTACGATAAGCTTTGTGAACACCAAAGAAACAAACAAACCACCGGATAAAGAAAATGATTCGGGTTCTAGTATAAATGGGAATGAAGAAAAGACATCGCCAACTAAACAAGAGCCTACTCCAATAAGCCCGAAGGAAAATGTCGAATTGAATCCGATTCCGACCGCATCTCTGGCAGCAGTAACCGCTCCTCTAGTGACTGAATCTGAACTTATTCCAGACGAGGAACCTCCTTGCTCTAAGGTGGAACAGCCTACTAGAACCTCTTTGGTACCCATTATCCAAAGAAGAATGGATCCCTCACTCCATTCGGAAACCATCTCAGAGCGTAACGACAGAGGGATGTGGATATTCGTAGCATTTGCTATATTGTTACTCATTGCGTACTTGTCGTGTTCTTGTTCGTGCCAGCAGCAATCAAGCCCTTACCGTCGTCCTATATATTAAAAACAGCACCACCTTTGTTTGAACAAAATTATAATAATTAAACACGTTGACACTCCCTCAAAATAGTATAAGTAATTATTTACTTTTATCAGATACTCTATCTTGGAATTTACTCTATCAACAACGTGATAATCTTCTCTGCCATAAGTTACTATAAGTTTGCGACCTTCACGATTATATGAGGCCATCGATCATGATAATGACCTTTCTTAATCGTCCCAAATTAAGTTTTACAACACCATAAATTAATTGTCGAAACGTTCTCATTTTGTTAACTTCCTTCCTTCACTATGTCTGGAGTATAGCTATCTCTATGGATGGAAGCATTGACTATACCAAACACTGTGGAAGGACAAAAAACACGGAACAGAAGTCGTGTGATACTCATTTTTATACTTATTAAAGTTTCTAATATAGTACAATCACTGACTAGTGATTTATTCCCTTAATCAGTAGTATTGACTCATTTCTTAACACAAAGGAATGATAATTTCGGTAAGGGGGTGTGCATAAAGGACGTCACTGAGCTATTTTGACACCCCCTTCCCCTGTCACGCTGTGTCACACTCTACGAAACCCTTCAAAAACTATCTCTACCGCTAAATAGAATTTGTCTGACTGCAAAATTTATCAAAATGTATCGCTTTTAGCGAAATTACAGGTCCCGACACATCAACTGAAATTTACTAAGAAAACGCTCCGTGTAACGCGTTGATGAGCGAGCACCGGACACGTGCGCAAACATAGAACCGACGGTGCGTTAACACATAGAACACATTATTAAACGTTTTACGTTATTAAACCTGTAGAGGTGATATTTCCAATCAAAAGACGAAAGCTCTCGGCGCTGTCATGAACAAACCCATGTCGTCGTCGTCATGTTCCCTCACCTCATGAACAAACCCATGTCGTCGTCGTCATGTTCCCTCACCACATGAACAAACCCATGTCGTCGTCGTCATGTTCCCTAACCACATGAACAAACCCATGTCGTCGTCATGTTCCCTCACCTCATGAACAAACCCATGTCGTCGTCGTCATGTTCCCTCACCTCATGAACAAACCCATTTCGTCGTCGTCATGTTTCCTCACCTCATGAACAAACCCATGTCGTCGTCGTCATGTTCCCTCACCTCATGAACAAACCCATGTCGTCGTCGTCATGTTCCCTCACCTCATGAACAAACCCATTTCGTCGTCGTCATGTTCCCTCACCTCATGAACAAACCCATTTCGTCGTCGTCATGTTTCCTCACCTCATGAACAAACCCATGTCGTCGTCGTCATGTTCCCTCACCTCATGAACAAACCCATGTCGTCGTCGTCATGTTTCCTCACCACATGAACAAACCCATGTCGTCGTCGTCATGTTCCCTCACCTCATGAACAAACCCATGTCGTCGTCGTCATGTTCCCTCACCTCATGAACAAACCCATGTCGTCGTCGTCATGTTCTCTCACCTCATGAACAAACCCATGTCGTCGTCGTCATGTTCCCTCACCTCATGAACAAACCCATGTCGTCGTCGTCATGTTCCCTCACCTCATGAACATACCCATGTCGTCGTCATGTTCCCTCACCTCATGAACAAACCCATGTCGTCGTCGTCATGTTCCCTCACCTCATGAACATACCCATGTCGTCGTCGTCATGTTCCCCCACCTCATGAACAAACCCATGTCGTCGTCGTCATGTTCCCCCACCTCATGAACATACCCATGTCGTCGTCGTCATGTTCCCCCACCTCATGAACAAACCCATGTCGTCGTCATGTTCCCTCACCTCATGAACAAACCCATGTCGTCGTCGTCATGTTCCCTCACCTCATGAACATACCCATGTCGTCGTCGTCATGTTCCCTCACCTCATGAACATACCCATGTCGTCGTCATGTTCCCTCACCTCATGAACAAACCCATGTCGTCGTCATGTTCCCTCACCTCATGAACAAACCCATGTCGTCGTCGTCATGTTCCCCCACCTCATGAACAAACCCATGTCGTCGTCATGTTCCCTCACCTCATGAACAAACCCATGTCGTCGTCGTCATGTTCCCCCACCTCATGAACAAACCCATGTCGTCGTCATGTTCCCCCACCTCATGAACAAACCCATGTCGTCGTCGTCATGTTCCCTCACCTCATGAACATACCCATGTCGTTGTCGTCATGTTCCCCCACCTCATGAACAAACCCATGTCGTCGTCGTCATGTTCCCTCACCTCATGAACATACCCATGTCGTCGTCGTCATGTTCCCTCACCTCATGAACATACCCATGTCGTCGTCATGTTCCCTCACCTCATGAACAAACCCATGTCGTCGTCATGTTCCCTCACCTCATGAACATACCCATGTCGTCGTCATGTTCCCTCACCTCCTTTCTCCTGCGCGCTGAGCAGCATCCCCTCACGGAACAAGGGGCTGACTTCCAGCGTCGCTTGGCAATGTCGTTCATGTTCGGCGTCGAGGTAGTGGTGGCGCTCCCGACGCATCGGCTCGACGAATGTGAACAGCGAGAGAGCGCCGCTGCCGGTGTTCTGCAGACTCTCTGTGCTGCTGATGCTGCTGTTACTGCTGGCTGTCTCACCATTGCTGCCTGGAATATGGGATGATTGATGAGGCCGACACGACACATGTAATGCACATTGCACAACAATATCTCACACGTTTTTCATTTCGTTCATTCACATTTTCACTCCCTCCCCTCTGATTGCTTGACGACAGGATTGGAACCACTGGTTAGAACACGTCGAATATTTTTGACTTAACACGTGGTATTTTATTCATTGTAATCATCGCCATTTTAGCAAGTAGGCAATTGTCTTTGTCTTGTAATGCATGTTTTAGCTCAGTATTCACTGCATTTTCACTGCATATTTGAAGCGTTTTTTCTATATCTTTGAGTAAATTTAGACATCATTTAGGTATATACCACTAATTTGAAATCATCGATGAGCCACCCTTCATAACCATTACTCATTTATATAGCTAAATTACACTTATTATGTTTCTTTTTTCCTAATTTACTCAATGGTTAAACATGGATTATTAAAAAGGACAGCCATCAATAAAATGATTTAATAAAATAAGCGACGAATATTTTGTCTTCGGCAGGAAAGTTTCTGCTTTACTTTGGACCTGGAAAATGTGTTTTAATCATTGTAACATTGATCACTGGACTGGAATAATAATACTGTATTTAAATTAATTGGAATGTAGGTATTTAAATGTCTAGGCAGGAAAAGTGGAGAAATACTTGATTTAACAAGCTACTTGACATTATGTACATCAATCAGCCTCTTGCTTGTATCACCGTGTCACAAGTCGTACGTATAGGCTGTTGGTAAAGAAATATGTTGGTTTTATGGCATGCAGGTGTGTATGTTTTACCTGACATGGGCCATACTGGTTTGTTTCGTGATTTCGCGGAGGTAGATATATCATTGAGACTGGTTTTTTAGGTACTTAAACTATTATTTTGAGATATTTTAATTGGTTTAAATGTCCTTCTCCTGCATTGGAAAGCATTTACTAGACACGATGAAACCCACACGGTGGAAGTAAACTCTTGGCACGGATGGATGATTCTCTAAAGAAGGCGAGAAAATCGAGGCAAGACATTACACTATTATTGGGATGGACCACTTGCTATGATTTCACACACACCTTCCAAACCTGGCATCCCATTCTTGTCACATTCGCCCACTTGTACACACACATGATCTTGACATAATTTCACTAATTATTTTGTAAATTCTTAAATGATATTCCATAAATTCCATGAATTTCAATGCTAAGTAGGAAATCTAGGGGTGGCAGCGGTGATCCAGGGGGTCGGTCGGTTGCATTCATCAAATGGAGGTAAACGCTAAACTCTGCAACTCTCTGTATGGTCATTGCTAGTCTCGGCCGGTTGCAGACCACACCACAGCGATTATGCTAATCAGGCAAGGCAAGTGTGTAAGGTAGGAATGCTAAAGTGTTGACTAGAACCTTGACTTGAAACCAAGAGTCCTTGATATGACGTCACAGTGAAATAGGGTGTGGATTACACCTCGGGCGTCGCAACGCGCGGCGTCGGAATAGGTAAATACGCCGAGAAACACAATTATCATGATCCACTCGACCCATCGGTTGGCAGAGTCATAAACATTCTACTCAAGGTATTATGACATAACTGCCATTGATATGTACACAGTGAGTTCTTATATTATACGGTTTCTCCTATTTCAATTGCAAATACTACTCAATCTTATGAAGGAGTTTCTTTTTATGGACGTCTTTGCGTGAAATTATGTCAAACAAGAAACAGTGATGTACTTTATTCCCAGTATAAGAAAAGTGCATTAGCGTATTAGCCGGATTGAAAGATGAGCTCAGCGATGATATGAGATCATGTACCTACTATTCGTTACATTACATTTAGTGAAGTGAAATTCAAATTCTTTCGGATAAACCAATTGGTAAACACTTAGCAGGTAAAGTAATTGAGTGCTGCTCACCGTCTTTAAAAACAAGTGTAAATGATGCCTTGTCGGCTAGGGTACTTAGAGACACTTAAGATCTAATTGACATTTAGCTTAGTATTAAGACTAACTGGATTTTTATTACGTTACGATGTGGCAATTGAAAGTGAATCTTTACACTTAGTACCTAATAGAGGAGCAAGCCGGATTCTCAATGCTCTAGCTCATTAAAATTCTAGAGAGTAAATATAAATAGAACATTTTAGTTTTTCACCCTTGTAAACACAAACTATGTTTGGCCTTAGGGGGCGAAGGGATTTTGGGTGGTCCACCACCTGGTTTAGGAACTAAAAAAATAAGTTATAATAAAGGAAAATGAGAAATCCTAAAAAATGAAAGCGTATTTGACAAAGTATCTATAACGTAATCTTACGATAATGCCTTGTTAATGATGAATTAGAAATTCCGTTCATCTTGAATACTATTTCTTGAATAATCCGAGTCGCTGATATAATTTCACTTGTCAACAATGCAAAGTTATAACTCGAAACGTCACAAGTAAATCTGAAAGAGCACGGGAGCTGCGATCTTGTTGGAAACCGCGAACACACTGCCTGACAGCTTGGGCCATGTGGCTCCCCCACTTCTTGCTTGTTCTTGAGGGGGGTAATCAGCTTAATGAACAGATCCGCATGCTATCATGAGGGGGGGGGGGGGATAATCGGTGATGTCTGCTCCCTCACCGTTACTAACTCAAGTTTAATCGATTAAAATAATGATGAATCCTCAAAATAGATCAAACATAGGTGCAAAGGTTTAGTCAGCCACACCCTTATACCCTTGTTCTTTCTAAAAGACAAATCGCACCAATCAATTTAATTTCATTTCTGATACTTTCCACAAAACATACCATTTTAGAGATGTAAAAACGAATTTAAGCAGTTAATTATTTATTTCGTGTTCTTATTCAGTGCAGTGATGTGATGACTGACGAGAGTTTGATTGGTACATTAGGGCATTCATTTCACTTCTCTCGCTTTTGGGTGGGCTTTGTAAGAAATAGCGTGCTTCGAGTCATCACATCATATCTCATAAGCAGCAAACCTAGAAGCACTACCTGACGTGACAGTGATTGAGGTGCGAGAAGAAACTACGAAACAAAGTGACTATGCTCATTTCCACAGCTTCCAACAAAACCAACACAAGTCCAACAAGAGCTGAAATGAGCGATGATCTTATGGGAAACAATGTTAGCTTATCATATTAGAATGTGGGAGGTGGTAATTCACGACACAAACAAAGCGTTAATGTTCACTCGGCAATTTATTCACTATACAACGTTTAGTAATTCATTCATATTACGTCGAAATGAACATGGCAAGGCTTAACTAAATTACAGGACATTACGAGACAAAAAATAAATAAAACTTGTGCATTGCAATTTACAACTTGTCTGTAAAGGTACGAAAGAAATTGGATAATATGTATATAATTAACAATTCAATGGTCATAAAATAAAAATCTTTTTAAATTCACCGACTAATTAGTTTTGCCGGCGAGGTGTGCTTGTCAGCTATACTTATCCCCGTCTCAAACGCTTTATTAGTCAAGAGTTGATGGAAAGATAAACATAATCTGCAGACTTTATTAGGAGAGGTGCTCAATGCTAAGTTGCATCACAAGAGCATGGGAAACCACTCCCTAATAAATGTATTACGTGAAATAACCAAGCCCTGGAGCTATTATCTTTAATTGACTCTTATAGGTAGAGGAGGATGATTTTGCTATACGTCTTCACTGGTTCGATATCAATCATTCAAACTTCAGAAGCAAAAGCGAAGGCTGAGATCGTCGTTAGAGATGGTACTTTTGCATATGAAATAACAGCAATGTTGTCATAAGCTCAATGACACGAAAACACGAACAAGTCACTCTTGTTTTCACGATAGGATTAACGATCCGTATTTGAGCGCGAGATCACGACTAGGTGTCATCAAAACTTATTGTTGATTGATAGTTTAATCCGAGATTATATACCATACTTTATCTGATTAGTAATTCTAAAGGAACTAGATGTTCGGTCGACATCTTCGCATGACCAGCAGAGCAAGCGTCAAGTCAGGTTTGTTTGAGTCTCCAAGACCCAACAATGAATGCTTTGGCAATCGTTTTGCATAACTGAAAACCATCCTTAACTCATGACGCCTTGGGAGTCGTTGAATTATGCAAAACAGATAGACCATAAAATGACATTTTAAAGGTCTCGCCCACTCTCAGCGTAGGTTTAAGTAGCTTGACATATTGACTGTCGGAATTCGCAGTGTTCTACATTCAAATGATTTATTCCACATAAAGTGCACTGCTCTGTCATGCAGGGTCAGCTTATCACGTGATCGGTCTCCATGACTGTGGATGTGCTCAGTCGTAAATACAAATGCTGGGAATAAGATGGTACCCAACTAATAGGGTACCGATCCTTCCCATTTTCAACACAATCTCCCAATTTCCAATACATATCTTACCAATGGCAGAATGAAAGTGGCAAGGCCGTAAAACATAGATACATCACTGTTCCAGGGAGCTTGCCAGTAATGAGTGATGATAAGCCTATTTCCGCTAATACATGCGACAAATAAATGAATAAATAACCTAATTTCAAACATTCCATTATCAAGAATAGACTTACAATGATAACTTTTTGGTTTGATCATACCTAAACTTCACATGGCAGAATTAAAGTCAACCCCGACAAACTAAATCAGCCTCTAAAAATGATTTAATTTTAAAGGTAAAACGATGATTCTACGAACGGAAATATCGTCGCATCATAAAATGCGACGTGAGACTCACATCCCGGACTCAATGCATCATTCTAACCGCATCCTCCTAATCACCTAATCCACTTGTGAATGTACTATACACAAATACACACTGGATTTATTATCTCATGATTTCAAAGAAAGTTTCGCCGACCTCCGGCACCCCCCAGGATACTACTGAGTGGAAAAGAAGAAAAATCTCCTTCTCCAACAAAATGATTTCATACATTTTTAAATTCTACATTGTTTTTATTTCACTGGCTTATAATGTGTAGAAAATGATGCCATTTCAAAACGTAGATGAAAACTCATGCTGTTCTCCGAGCTTTGTTTCTCAATTAGTTGGTAACTATTATATTAGGAAAGAGTTGTTGCCTAATTTATTGCTATCCACTTTTTAAGACCAAATCAATCAGACCTTTCTTTCTGTCTCTCTTTGACAGATTGCGTTTTTAACTATTTGCTATACGGATCACATCATTTTACACGATTTCAGGAAATGCATGCGATTTTTAAGGTATTCAACTTGTTAAAAAATTACATATATCTTGATTATCAGATCAAAGTGATAATTTGAAAGTCATTGATACCACATTTAGAGTTCAACACTGTACTCTTTTGTAGCAAATATAAAAGTTCGTTTAAAATTGTCCAGGGATATTTTATAAATCTCAATGATTTTTCATAGTTGTGTTAATCAAGGTGGTATAAGCATGCACCATTATATTGTAATAACCTAAAAACAGTAATATTCTTCTACAATAAGCAATAAGCATCAACATATTTTTAGGGAATTCTCCTCTAAATTAAATTTCCAAATAATTGTATTATTATGGTAGGGGAGACGTTGCTGAATACAGATATGTTATTAATTTTGTTGTGGGGTTAATAGTTCTCTCGGAATTGATTTACAAAGTTTGATATTTTTCTTCTAACTTTCAAACAAGAAAATTGATATTGACGTCATAACTCAGATGTTGCCATGTCAACAAAGCATATCACCATGGTAACACATTGTTGTGGACTTAGAAATGACGTCACAACCCAGATTCTCATTACATGCCGTTTTTCCCGCCAAAATGTCCCATGACATTTAAAATGATTTTTATTAATGAAAATGTTATATTTCTCAAGTGATAAGAGTGTTTGTGATTATTATTTGTGTTGTTATTTACGAATTTACCTTAATAAATTTAGAGGAGAATTCCCTGCACGTCAAGGCTCGCTTATCGAAGAGATAATATTGTTGCACATAATACTTTCTGATACATTTGTGTAAAAAATGTGAGCTTTCCCACCTAGTAACGGTTTCAAGTAATAGGATCACGATGAGAAGTTCATAATGCAGTGTCCACACCAAACAACAAAACAAAAACACAAACAAAACAGAGACACAAGAGCAAGAGCAACAAGAAAAAGCAAAACCATTCAGTTATCGTTTTGATTTTTCCTTGTCAGCTTGGTGTGGACCCGGCATTATTACCCAATAGTGAATGTATTTTATTTAAAAAAAATTGATGACCACATTGTAATGATATATTATTCAAGTCTAGCTATTTAAAATCAACATTTGTTTCCTGATTTGCATAAATGACGATTACATAATTTGCAATAGCGGACCACCTATTAACAGCTGCAAGCAGTAGGTAATACACGCACTAATTAATATGCAAACATCGTACTTCTTATTACATCATAAGTCAGTCCTATTAGTCTCACACTACATAGACGTCAACAGATTCAACAACATCAACAGACCAAACCTACAAAAATTCCAAAAGAATAACTTTAGGGTATTTATCAAAAAGTGATCTTTTGTAGATTTGAAGAGTAATTTAAATTATTCTTAAAAATAAATAGGGAAATGTAGTGAAATTACGTTTTCGTTGGCTTCGTAAAAAGTAATGATATTACATTTTAGTACTTTTCATGAAAAAGGAACGAAATTATTTCGAAATTACAATAAAAGGTAATTTATAATTTAAATTAATGGGACTTTCAATTTCTCGTGCCATCTCGGTGAAAATTTTCTTGGACATTAATTACAGTGTGATTCTATAATAATTAATAACAGTAACTTCCAAAGGAAAATAGAAAAATCTATTCAGGTTCAAATTCACCTTCCTCCCTCAAAGTCAAATTACCAGATAAAAGTAGTGAAATTACTGGGACGTTACTTTCAAATTTTTGTAATTAAATTACTGGCTCGTTACCCATAAAAGTAATTTCTTTAGAGTAACGCGTTACTTTCGTTACGTTATTACCAAAGATGAGAGGATATTACCCAAGACGAGGCATCCATCTTCAAAGCTGGGTTTAAAATTCAACAATGGAAAAATCTCACATTGTTGAATATTAAACGTATCTTCACCAAACAAATTGAAAAATTGAAAGATTCTCTAAATCCTTGAAAGAATTGAGGAAGAAATGCTTTTCTACTAACGCAATCTATACCTGGAAGATTAGAACATAAATTATGTGTGTGCATAACCAGTTCCAGATTCATGAACAGCCCCTCCTTTCGCTGTGCAAAAGGTCAAAATGTCTAGTTCATCTTAGGATATATTGTATGGTTTCTTCAGTGGACGACCATGAACCAAGGTGCCCAAGAAAACATTTGGCATCACCATAAATAACCTTAGTATTTTCATGTAATTTTCTTAGTTTATACCTATTTGCCACACCTACCCCTGGTGAACGCCATGTCCGTCCGTTCCATCGACTATGAGCGTGTTGTGTTCCACGAAGGCCATGGGATCCTTGGTAGGGTGCTAGACAAAATAATGACTGTTATTATTTAATTTATGCGAATAAATTCTCATCAGGAAAGAAAACAAGTTGTAATAAATAACAAAACTTTCAACAGGTAAATTTTTAAATACCTTGGAAGAAAATCAATATTCCATAGCAGCAGCATGGCGTCATGTCTATAAGACAACATTAGCCAGAGAATTGTGAAAATATCTTTGTCTAATATTCTCTCTGTCCGCAGAACAACACCTTTATTATTCTATGGCAGAATTAAAAGAATTGTAATCGATTCGAGAATGCACTCTTCCATCTGTTAATGTGTTCATCTGCAGTAAAATAAACATACATCCTGATTGAACTACAAAAACATAGTTTAATTTGTGTACGAATATATTATAATATATTTTTATGTTTTAATTATTTCATATTCTAAGGTCACAGCTCACACAAAGACAACTGCAATTTGTTTTTCTAATTTATAATTTTCATGTTATTCTATCAATGAATGGATGGTACCAAGGAGGTTCTATATTACTGGACCTGGTTCTATGTATCTGTAGGTTCTATGTGAGGTTCTCTGTACTATAAACTCATTGGATAAATTACAGTAAGCCAGTGGTACTCAACCTTTTTGAATTCTGAGCCAATAATACGAATTTGCTTTTATTGGCGGGCCGCATTTTTTTAAGAAAGTCCAATAATGCTCAAGCGATCAGATAGGTCCATTCCAGGAGCGTAGGAACTGCATTTAATCTGGGGGGGGGGGGGAGAGGGGCTGGGGGGCGAATCCCTTCAGTTTTAGCCCCCGCAGTGCGTTTTTTTTTTTTTTTAGAATTGAACAATTTAAAAGTGATTTAGGGGCTTTCAAATGCAAGAACTGAAGTAAACTACCCTCCAATTGTTGCCCCGCAGGGCGTTTTTTTAAAGAAAGTGATTTTGGGATAATAAACTTAATTTTGTATGGAGAATAGCGAGTCAGTCTTCTCGGGGGGGGGGGGGGGGGGGGGGGGAAGGTGTCCCCATCTACCCCCCTACCTTACGTGCCTGGTTCATTCTGGTCTTTTGTTTATTAGGAAACGAATCGAACAATGTTTCACACGCCAAAACAATACGCTATTTTAATTTTCGGAATTGGTAAATTGCTTAATTTTCGTTGCAACAAGTTTGAAGTTACATTTTCAGCCTGATGCGTGGATCCTTACTTGACAACCTCTCACAATTTCTCTCAAATGAAACGATTTTTTTTACAGTAGGTCACATTTTGTGAACAAGTAGGTATTTGAAACATCAAAAATCAAAATCAGTCCCGCCCGCGGGCCGCAGGTTGAGTAGATACCACTGTAGTAAATTATACATTATGCGCACATAGAGTGAACTCCGTGTGTGGGCTGATTATAATTTAATGAAATATATTTAGGTAAATATCAAGATAACGTCAGGTGAATATTTTATTGATATATAAATATTGCGGAGAATTATGAAGTTATTCAGTACAAAACATAATAAGTGTAATAGAGAATTGGCGGGTTAATAAAAATATGAAAGTTCCTTACAGTAATCTTTACCAGAGGCAATTATCCCTGTTTTTATTTCATTATTATTTGATTTTGCAAGTAATCATTTCACAATTTGCTTAAAACCCATAGTAGGTGGCCAGGGTCCTGATTCTATAACTCCATTGCGACCGCTTAGCAATTATTTCAATGTTAATCCTTATGGAAGAAATTGCTAAGCGGTCGCAATGGAGTTATAGAATCCCACCTCAGCTCTCTAGTGGTATGATGGATTAAAAACGTGAACTATTGAATGTACTACATATTGTCTAGGATGAAGAGTTTTCAAGTAATTTATGTAAAAAGATTGATACAATTCAAAACAGTAATATCGACATTGACGTGCGGCAGTGAATTGCCATGGCAACAAAACCTATACATTGTTGTAACTTGCGGACCTAGAAAAGGCAGTACGACACAAATTGTTTTTCTCGCCAAAATGTCCCATGAATTTTCAATTTAATATTTTATGAATGAAAATTTTGTGATAGGTGTATTTGACATTATTTTTTGTGTAGCATTACAAATTTACAATAAAACAGAAAAATAGAATACGGATAGTAAATAGCATTAGTGAATATTTTAATCCAGTATCTATTCCCTTATGCAGCAGTAGTATTCTATAATAGTAGTAACAATAATGTCCACAACTTCACATATCTGAGGCTCTGTAATGATGAGAGGCGGCATTAATCTGATAACAGTCTGATGTGTAGGTTTGGTCAAGACACCGTTGTCCCGTAGTTTCAGACAAATGTCCCAAGCCTGAGCCACATCGGAGTTTATTACAAGAGCATTCAGGAGTCCTCTTCCTCTGACGATCGGAACAGGCTCTTTAGGCAGCTGCTGAGTCAGCAGATCTCGGAATATCTTCCCCATCTTCTCCGCATTCTCAGCTAGCTTCTCCTCCTCAATAACTCTGAGCGCAGCCATGGCAACGTAACATGCCAATGGGTTGCCGCCGAACGTGGAGCCGTGAGACCCGGGTTCGAGGCACAGGATGACGTCATCGTCAGCAAGGACTGCCGAAACCTGTAATCGAATCACAGTAATAGGATATACGTGTGTACGTTATCTATACTTTGGGAAAAGAGACTTGAATTCATCTTACAGGATAAACCCCTCCTGAGAGAGACTTGCCCAGGACGACGATATCGGGTCTCACGCCCTCGTGGTCGACGGCGAGCATCTTGCCGGTCCTCCCGAGTCCCGTCTGCACCTCGTCGGCGATGAACAACACGTTGTACTTGGTGCACAGCGTCCTGACGCCTGTTAAGTAACCGACGTCGGGCACCACGACGCCCGCCTCGCCCTGGATGGGCTCAACCATGAAGGCGCACACGTTTGGGTCGCTCAAACATACCTTTTGATTCATAATCCATAATCTTATACATAATGTTTTCGCAATTGAATAAAGTTTCAAGTTTCTACTATAAGTAGGTATTTGACAGATTTCTTACTTCCAAAGCGCCAAGATCGTTGTATTCTGTCGAGAAGAATCCTGGCATGCATGGTCCAAATCCCGTATGGCTCAAAGGATCAATTGAAGAAGATATTGCGGCAAGGGAGCGTCCCCAGTAATTACCTTTAGCAAATATCACTTTTGCTTCGTTCTTAGGGATGCATTTCCTTTTATATCCCCACTTCCTTGCTATCTTGACTGCAGTATCGCAAGCATCGACACCTATTATAAGTTCCTTGTCTCGTAGCATCAAATTCAAATCACATCAATTTGTATAGGTAATTAATGATTCCTCATAAGGCAAGTTACCAACCAGTATTCGTTGGAATGACTTTGTCGTAGCCGAAGAGTTTGGTGATGAACTCGGAGTATTCCCCCAGCAGAGCGGGATAGAAAGCTCGCGAAGTGTGATGGAGGATGCCGACTTGCTCCTTCATGGCTGCGATGATCTTTGGGTGACAGTGACCTTGATTCATTGCCCCATATCCAGAGAGGAAATCAAAATACCTTCTGCCCTCGACATCCCACACGTATACTCCTAAATTGGACAACAAAATACAAAATATAACTTATCTAATTCTGAATAGGGAATAGCATACAAACACCCTGCAGAACATTGTCATTAAAACTTTTAAACATTTTAAAAATGTGCTTTTAAATGGGAATACAATTTATTTAATGGTTTCCTAATCAATTCATACAAAAAGTATCACATAGTTGTTTTATAATGTAATTTTTTTAACATTAAAACTATGCCAAAAGTAGCCAAAAATACTGCAGAATGGTCCAAAATACATCGCTGTAGTAATTTTATAATAATCCTACCCTATTTATTTGTGATATTCTATGGAAATTGTATATATTTACCATCTATTTGCCATACTCGATATTTACTATATAGCCATTACGGAGGCAGCAACTTTCTCAACATAATATTCCAATTAGATAATTAAATATGCTAATAATACCTTTTCCCTTGGAAATAGCTACCGGCAGGATTTTACAATCTTGACATCCAAACTTTTTCTCGCGTTCAATTACTTGCTTGGTCGATAATATATTTGTATTTCCTAGTTTTTTCAAGTCGATGTACGTACTAGCACATCGCCAAGTAGGTACCTGTAGCTCCTTGACGATTTACCAGGATTTTGACATTCATCTTCAGAAGCACACATTCAACTTTTTCCTGAGGAGTTCGAAACGTTGGGGAAGATCCAGACGGCAGAAACAAAGCTTATAGAAGCGATCAGATCTAAACCTATAACCACGCTTGCTTATACCATACCACATATACTTGTCTATGCTTATACACTGCGTATCTTATACGAAGTTGAATTTGACAATATGCTGTCAAAATTGATTTGTTCGAATATTAAATACTAGGAAAACGCTCAGTGTAACGCGGGATTAGCGACCAGTACATGCAAATTCTCCAACCGGTATTCCGTACAGAAACGCACAGAAAACAGTTTCAATTTCAGTTGTAAGTATTACATTTGACTGTTAAAAAACATGACTCTCGAGGGGTTGTGTTCTCTCTTCATAAGAGTATTATGGAAAGTATTTTACTAAACAGATTATTTTTTACAGGCATATATAATCTAATTAATTCATCATTCAAAATTCCCCAATTGAGTAATGCTTTTCCTACTAATAGGAAAATACATACACAGAAATAAAAAAATACTTACATTTTACATCATATTGAATTATATGTTCACTCAATCAACCAAATCAGATTTCAGTTGCATTGGAAAAACATTCATTTCAATACATCATTTCTGACAGCTATTAAAACTGTCAATACTTGCACATTCCCATTTTTTATACAATTTTGTGTTTACACGACGCAACATTCTGTCCCAGAACTTAAAACATGTTCAAATTTCCATTCAAGAAGTGTGACACAGAAGTGTGGTACAGAAGTTGTACAAGAAATTGCATCTTGTAAATGGGGCTAATTGCAACGTGTAAATGGGGCTTTAGTGATGGAGCAATAAATAAATATTTCAAAGTTTCAAACAGTTTTTAATAAAAATTAAATTATCTCGATAAGTGGAATATTATTACGACTTTTTACGGACAGAGAGATTTAACAGACTTAATAATAATTTCCATAGCTTCTTCTAATTGCTGCTTGTTAATGATTAGAGGAGGAGAAAATCTGATGATCGTGCCGTGCGTTGGTTTCGACAGCAGACCGTTGTCTTTTAATTTCAAGCAGACATCCCAAGCATCTGTCGCTTCTGAAACAAGTCAATGGCAGAAGTTTCATACTATTTGTTAAATTTATACGGTGGCTGCGTCGATCGACCATTTTTCAGATCGTTTTCATTTTTCAGATAATCGGTCTCCAAACCACTTGGTCTTTACATGAGTGCAAAATTTCAGCTTGATCTGAGAAATGGTGCAACATCGCCAGAGACAGAAAACGGGGTCCGTGACTAAAGAGCAAAAAAGGACGCTCGCTCAATCATGCTCAATTACAGCAGCTCCCAAGTTTTTATGTATTGTTTGAATCCAAACGGCTGGTGTATTGGATACATTGAGAAGGGTCAGCACTTGGACGGGTGAACGTTCAACTCTGGTTTGCCAGTTGCTGCCGTTGGGACAGAGATACTGGGGTGTTTGGAGGTTAGTGTAACCATGGTGTAGCGACACCCTTTTAGTTCCACCATCTATCGCAGTCTTTCGTCGGGCGTTACACCGTCTTTGGATTGGTGGGACGCATGATCATCATCAAAGGAGTAAAAGTTGTAAAAGTTGCGGCAGTAGAGCCACAAAAATTTCTGTAACGCTATTAAAAAAAGACACCAGAACTTGCGGAGCCACTCTATTGCACCATCTTTCTGCTGTATTAACAATCGATATAAAAATTAGTGTTCGAAGCTTAATGATGGATCTAACTAAAGTATTTATCAACATTTAGTAAAAAAAAAAAGGTTGACGGTACACATAAGTTCTTACCTGGATTGATAACGATTGCGTTTAGAAGTCCCTTTCCTCGAACCTCTGAGACCACCTCCCCTGGTAGCTCTGCACAGAGAGTATTCCGGAATATCTTCCCCATCTTCTCCGCATTCTCAGCTAGCTTCTCCTCCTCTATAACTCGGAGCGCAGCCATGGCAATGTAGCATCCTAAAGGGTTGCCGCCGAACGTAGACCCGTGAGTCCCGGGTTCGAGGCACAGGACGATTTCGTCGTCGGCAAGAACGCCCGATATCTGGACGAGATATTACATTGAACTCATTAAATGATGCGATGAGAAGTTCAGGCGATAATAAGTCAACTTACGGGGTAAACACCTCCTCCTAGCGACTTGGCCAGGACGACCATGTCGGGTCTCACGCATTCGTGGTCGACGGCGAGCATCTTGCCGGTCCTCCCGAGTCCCGTCTGCACCTCGTCGGCGATGAACAACACGTTGTACTTGGTGCACAGCGTCCTGACGCCTGTTAAGTAACCGACGTCGGGCACGATGACTCCCGCCTCGCCCTGGATGGGCTCAACCATGAAGGCGCACACGTTCGGGTCTTTCAAAACCGTCTATGATAAAGAAAAACTATTGGAATGACGCACATAGGCTTACAGATTCCAGAGTAACTTTTGCGTTAATATTGTTCTCACTTCTAACGCACTCAGATCATTGTAGGGAATCTTGATGAATCCTGGCATAAATGGACCAAATCCTTCGTAGATCATTGGATCACTCGAAATAGAAATCGCAGCCAAAGAACGTCCCCAGAAATTGTTTTCAGCAAAAATCACCTTTGCTTCATTTCTTGGAATACCCTTTTTCTTGTACCCCCACTTCCTTCCTAACTTCACTGCACTGTCACATCCCTCCACACCTGTAACATAAACCTCCAACAGAGTATCGCAAGTATTGTTCTAATTAAATATGGCCTTACTAACTACCAACAGACAGTCAAATCCTTAGAACCCACTCCAACCTCTTGGACAACATTACGCCAGCGAGTTCAGTCATTCTTTATCGTCCACTTGATCATAAAACAGTGGATTAAGTACCTGTGTTCATTGGAACAACTTTGTCGTAGCCGAAGAGCTTGGTGATGAACTCGGAGTATTCCCCCAGCAGAGCGGGATAGAAAGCTCGCGAAGTGTGATGGATGATGTCGACTTGCTCCTTCATGGCTGCGATGATCTTCGGGTGACAGTGACCTTGATTCACGGTGCCATAACCGGAGAGGAAGTCAAAATATTTCCTACCCTCGACATCCCACATGTAGATACCTGGAGATTTTGCATTGATTGACTATTAGGTATACATGTCTATGGGTATACCTACAATGAAATCCGGTTCACTTTATGTGATAATGTGACAATTTCCCAAGTTCTAGGTTTCATTGTTCCATCAGAATGACACTTGTAGGTACATTTATTTTCAGCCAATAGGGCATACAGGTACAATCGGGAGATTGTAAAAGAAGCCTTAGATAATTAGGTATTAATATTGAATAATAGCATTCGGTACCTTCTCCTCGGCAAAGAGCAACTGGAATAGGGTGAACAAAAACACCACCATACTTTATTTCTCGATCCACAATTTCTTGTGTAGTTAGTTTTGAATGTTTTGCTGTCTCTTTCCTTCCACACGTGCTCTTGAATCGTCGGAAACAAAGTCCGACATTCGTCGTGTACTTTTGCAATAGCATTCGTTGTCGGATCATCACAGCTCAGACTGTGAGTGCAAAATATTAGCATAGGGTTAGGAGCCCCTAGTTTTTAGGTGTTTTCGTAATATGCATTGGGTGAAGTGGGTCATGTCATACACGAGATGTTTGTATACCTACATTTGCTACGTAGTACGTATCTACCACGCACTTCAACCAACATTGAATGCAAATTAGATGACAAAAATACATACGCTTTTTATTAGGGATAACTGGGGTAAGTATGGTATTGGGGTAAGTGTGTCCCCGGCCCATAATTCGAAGAAATTTATTTATTTCTTATTGTTTTTGTCTTGGGTATTGTGTAGAGAAAGTCCGATTTTTAATGGAAAAATATCTTTAAGACATCCACGGTCTACAGACATGACAGCGATGGTATCTCGATGGTCTGGCCTCAATGATCGATAGTTTTCTCAGTGTCGAAAATATGAAAAGTAAAGGTCCCCCCTATATTTTTAGCCTTTGAAAAATATTTTAAGCTTTCTTCCCCATCTCAATATGAATCAAAAAATAATATTGGACTTGCCATTAGTAGACAGAAACTTCACTAAAGGTAGGTATAGGTACTCTCCTCAAACCAATAAAAATTGGTAGGTAGGTATAGCCAATCCTTTTCTTTTCGAATAGTATACTACTCGAAAAGAAAAGGATTGGCTTCTGGTAAGGTTCCTTGATAATTAAACCTTGTTATTATCAATGATAAGAGCTCACCTACTAGAGGTATAGATGATGCGTTAACACGGCCATGGGATGATGCCATCAAACCATAATCAGCCAATCCTATTCTTTCCGAGTACCGATTTTTATTGGTTTGAGTGTGCGTACCTAGTGGTCATGTACCAACTACCTTACTTTATCTATATTATACGAATTGATATTTTAGATACAAATTCGGTTACTTATCGAAAGTATAATAAATAGGTACAGTAGGTACATTCGGCACGGAATTTTCAGCAACGTGAAATCTAGTTTTTGTTTGGAATTCCTATTTTCAACGCTAATTTTGGCAAAATTTCTGGCACTACCTCCATTCCACTCCATATCAATAGAGGAGCAAAGAAAAATCACGTTTCTGAGGGGTACAGCATTTTATTTGCGATTTTATTTTGGCATTTGCCCTCAGGCGCTGAAAGGTCCTGTCCGAATGGAGTAGGAGTTATAGCACAAATGGGACGGGTCTTCTGTTTAGATCATGATGAGCTACAGACAGCTGTCATAAAAATATCTCCTAATGTCACTTTTTAATTGTAAGTTTTCATAATTTTCTATAATCAAAGCACTATAAGGATTAATAATTTTAGTAAAACTTGAAAGCTCGATGTGTGTCACAAGAAATGAGGTGCAAACCACTTGAGATCAGTGGTGCAAACAGGGATAGTTTCTTTAATATAAATACCAACCTACCTACTTTTAACATTTTATTTTTAAACGCTGTGGATATTCTTGCAGTTGTCTGCATAAATACCAAAAAGGTGTAGAAACGTAGGTAGGTGTTATATTGATTTGCATGGGTTTATGTACTTAATTAATTAATTTACTTACTTTGATGATTACTTTACTTGCCGTTAACAATGATTAAATATTGCAATCTTCGTTTCAGATGTCAAAAATACACTTTGGTAGAGATCTGAGATTTTTATTTGAATATTATTTTGTTCTGTGTGTTTCAACGAAGCTGATAAATTGTGCGCGATTTAGAGGGCAGTGTCTCTAAACTCTCTAGAGACAAAACTTGGATGCGATCATATAAAATGACAACTTTTTTTGTCGCGTGACAACTCTCAAATCTATGTTATTCACGGCAATTCTCGGGTGAGATGATTAAAATGTTTAAAACGTGTTTAAAACGATTTTTATCAATATCTTTTACCAAATTGTTAATAAAATAAGGCTTTGACGAGTCTTCAGAACTGTTCAATGTAAATAAATGTTTTATTTCGTCATTCAGACGTTTAGTGCCATATTTTTATTAAATTTCAGGCACTAAACGTCTGTAGGACAAAATAAAACTAATACACAGTTACAAGCTATGAAATTATTTTCATTGAACTGTTCTGAAGACTCGTACAAAGCCTTATTTTATAAACAAATACATTGGTAAAAGATATTGATAAAAATCGATTAAAAAACACTTCAAGGCCACGCTCACTAATCATCCCTCTTAACATGATTGTCAAAAATCTTGCCCACCCGTTAAAAAATAATATTGAGTCTATGACATTAACAGCATTCTATGATTAACATTCATATAAAATGGAATTAATTGAAGAGAACATTCAATGATAAAATATGAGAGGAAAACAAATGGCCGAAATATGGAAAATACGAATAAATTAACAGCAAATTGTCATGAATTTGTAATCAAATAATACGGCGTATGTAGATCCTGATCCGTTTTCGTAAATGTAAAATAAAAGTTACACATTTTAAATATTTATGTATTTTATGCATTTTGTCAAAAGTGATCACATCAATAGAGATTTCTTAAGGGCTGATGCTTTTGAAAGTCTTAACAATAATGTCAATAGATTCATCTAATTGCTGCTTGTTAATGATTAGAGGAGGAGAGAATCTGATGATCGTGTCGTGGGTTGGTTTCGCCAGCATTCCGTTGTCGCGTAATTTCAAGCAGACGTCCCAAGCCTTGGCAGCTTCTGAAACAGAATTCACTTGACATTAGTGTTGGATTTATTTGTAGGTAGGTACACAGTTTATTTATTCCAGACAAATACATCACAGCCTTTAGCAGGCTTTACTCTATTGGAGTGAACAACTTTATTCATAACTTATAAATCGTATACGAAGTCAAGGAACCAGAAATAATAACTTACTAGTAGGTATATGCAAAGGTATGCAAGCAATGATTTTTGACAGTTGTTCTGTTATCGTTACATATAAATGGCTACCTAGTAATTGCGACTGTATCAGGGTTTTGTAAAGAATAAGTAAACATATTAATATTATTGCAGCGAAGTATAGAAACTCAAAATTTAATGTGTAACTATTCCATCGTTTGATTATATTTACATTAACTAATTACTCCATTGACGGTTATTACAATACATTTTCATACATTTTCGATTCTACATTAATTTGATTTTACTCCAAATTAAAATTTTTACCAGAATTGATGACGACTGCGTTTAGAAGACCCTTTCCTCGAACTACTGACGCAACATCTTTTGGTAGCTCAGCACACAGAGTATCTCGGAATATCTTCCCCATCTTCTCCGCGTTCTCAGCTAGCTTCTCTTCTACCAGGACTCGGAGCGCAGCCATGGAAACATAACATCCCAAAGGGTTGCCGCCGAACGTTGAACCGTGCGACCCGGGTTCGAGGCACAGCGCGATGTCGTCATCTGATAGAACTGCCGAAACCTGTGGTCGAATGGAACAATCATCATAATCATCGAAAGTAGCCTTGGAGCATTGCCATATGGTCAATGAGGCCAATTCTATAAGTAAGATTGTTCGCGATCGTTAATCAGTTTAATAATTCGCATTATATTCTATTCTCACATAATATTAATTAATGTAAGAGCTGGCGCTCCATTTAAGGTGTCGGGTACAACAGACACCGTCTAATAAACAAGTCGATCGCAGAGCAGAAATACCTGAGATTCACGCGTAGGTTTGCTACAAATTCTTTAATTGCTGAATTATTGACAAGATTGTATCGACTTGCTCCTTGATTGCTTGTTGAGCAGAGAGTTCGGCATCAGTTCCAAGAAATTAAATCAGTTCGAAACCGAACGAATTTGCAAATGTAGTTTACTATAGTGTCGAGAATATGACTTGATATAAATTTGACATATTTTACCGTCATATTCTGTCATATTTATTTTATTTTACATGGAATTAGAATTTAAGAGTCAATAGCTTTATTGTGCCGGTGTGTCGTCATACTCTTGAGGAAATCTACCTATACTCACCGGTAATATTCCACCCGCCAACGCCTTGGCTAAGACGACGACGTCAGGCCTGACGCTCTCGTGGTCGACGGCGAGCATCTTGCCGGTCCTCCCGAGTCCCGTCTGCACCTCGTCGGCGATGAACAACACGTTGTACTTGGTGCACAGCGTCCTGACGCCTGTTAAGTAACCGACGTCGGGCACCACGACGCCCGCCTCGCCCTGGATGGGCTCAACCATGAAGGCGCACACGTTCGGGTCTTTTAGAGCTTCCTGAAAGTAGAGTTTGCGAAAATGATCAATGTTGAGAGTTGAGAAGAGTAAGCAAATAATTATAATTTAATTTAGGGCCGGTCTTTCAAAACACAGCTAAAGACTCAATTAACTGTTAACAGTTTCAAAGATTTCAAAGATTTCAAAGATTTATTTTTCGAAGTGGTACATTGTATTTACAGTCGTATGTGTACATACCCCAATAAGCATAGCTTGTGGCGGGGCATGTTATTAAAATTAGGTTAGATTAAAATTACATAATGTTATTACATAATGTTATTAGATACTTGAAAAATGGGAAAATTAAGAATATACCTAATACTATCTAAATTATAATTATGATTATAAGTGATTATAATTAATACAAGTAGTTCATATAATTAAGATAATCAGAGTGACAGAGGTAAGAAATTACATAATGTTATTACATAATGTTATTAGATAGGTACTTGAAAAATGGGAAAATTAAGAATATACCTAATACTATCTAAATTATAATTATGATTATAAGTGATTATAATTAATACAAGTAGTTCATATAATTAAGATAATCAGAGTAACAGAGGTAAATGTGCTACACCTTGTAAAATGTAATTTGGCTAGAAGTAGACAAAATTATAGACTATATGAAAGTAAATGAGAATAGATGAACGTTGTTGCCATGACAATGCAATCTTAATCAACAGTTTAAAAGTTAGCTAACTGTTAATACTCTTACTTCTAATTGCTTGAGATCGTTGTAGTCAATGAGCTGGAATCCGGGCATGAAGGGTCCGAAGCCCTCGAAGCACGAGGGGTCAGCAGACGCCGACACAGCTGCCAGAGAGCGGCCCCAGAAGTTTCCACGTGCAAACACAACCTTGGCTTGATTTGCAGCTATGCCTTTCTTCTTGTATCCCCATTTCCTCGCCAACTTGACTGCACTTTCACAAGCCTCAACGCCTAAAAATAAGAAACATTCGGTCTTTGGGGACAATCTGGACTTAATTCCATCGATTTTTCGTCCCTCGCGACGAGTTCAAAGACATTGTGTAATGTTGTTTATGATATCGGCTTGGAGAAATTAGTGTTTCCCCTAAGGTATCGGCGTTTTTGTACATGAAAATGACTTCTTACGAATTACCTGTGTTCATTGGAATGACTTTGTCGTAGCCGAAGAGTTTGGTGATGAACTCGGAGTATTCCCCCAGCAGAGCGGGATAGAAAGCTCGCGAAGTGTGATGGAGGATGTCGACTTGCTCCTTCATGGCTGCGATGATCTTTGGGTGACAGTGACCTTGATTCACGGTGCCATAACCGGAGAGGAAGTCAAAATATTTCTTATCCTCGACGTCCCACATATAAACACCTGAAAAATGGTGCCATTTTAAGCGAATTGTACAAAATTTATGCCGATTTTTACTTGCATGAGAAATGTTTGTGGACGCAAAGCTGAATCTTCGTAAAATAATTAATTTAATTCCAATGTATGTGGCCAGTACTTATTAGAAAAATGCAAACCCATAAATGTGTAGTTTTTAGATATTCAACGTTAGAATAATAATTGACATGGAGCCAGTTTTCCAATACTCTGTTAAAACGAGTAACTAGTTAGGAATGAATGTCATTGGTTGTTAGTTTCCATTGCAGTATAGTCGTAATCAAAAATGTTTAAAATTTAGCAGTGCAATGAAAAACTGGTCCATAGAGATTGTTTTCAAAAATTTCAAATATTTGAAAATTTTGCCTAACTCAAATGTCCTCTAGTTATGAACAGAGGCTTTTATGTAATGTTGGAGTTTGGATTTATGTTAGCATATTGTCATTGCAGCGAACGAACTGTGAACAAATGATTTATTTTATTTATCATGCAAAACAAATTCCAGTTTTCAATAAATAAATTGGATTGGGCCTTCAAAGCCTCATCCGTACATTCCACTTGTATGAAACACTTGTATGAAAATGGTGGGCTTACCTTGTCCTCTGCATAGAGCAACTGGGATTGGTTTATAATGATGTGCTCCATACTTCTTCTCGCGTTCTATCACTTCTTTGGTGGACAACTTCGAGGTTCCAGTCGTTTTCACGTCACAAGTGCTCATACATACTCGGGAAGATCGCCCCAGACTCCAAGACACTCTTTGAAGCATTGCTTGTTGGAGCAAAATAAATAAATAAATAATTCACACTGTACTGTTGATTGGAAGAATGTAAATTTAAAATGTAAGAATTTGATTATACCTATGTTGTTGTGTCTACGAATGCAATGAACGGACAAGAATTAAAATAATCGTGTCTTATATAGCAGATAATATGAGTGAAGGTCCGGGAATGGTTTTATTGCAAAGATAAAGATTAGATTACTATTAAATGGTTGAATGTCAAAGTTTAAGTTTTAGAGTTCATTCGTCCATCTAAAGCCAATATTGTTCAATTATGACTGGTACTTACTGAGTAACGAAGGTTGCTTCTAGCTATTTTCTTCACTATTGACCTGACAGACCTTTGTCTTTGCAGTTTGTCATTAAGATCTTTGAACTTAGGTAAGCATGGAGGAAGATGGAGAGGAGATGTGTCTGGATATGAACTCAACACACTTGGCATTGTATTAGACTTAGCAAAAACAACTTTTATTGATGACTTTATTGCTCTAATCTTTATCATAATTTCAACACAATAACATGCGTGTTTTATGGTATTATTAAATTTGGAATGACGTGCTATTCGCCTATTTAACAAGTGTGTAATACTGTTTTATCAAAAAAATACGTTCACATTACGTTTGGGGTTATTAGAGTACTTTACAAAATGATTAAAGTAAGGAATCAATTAATAATCTTTTAAAGTGCCAAAACTAACTAAAATAAGATTCAAAATATAATATCGTATGCATTCCTCCACATCGTCGATTGCCTATCCTCGGTGCGCCAAGCATGTGATCCAACGTCTGATACCACAGACGTGAAACTTTGAGAATTATTTGCGCCATTGCTTGAAGCCAATCAACTTATTTCTTCTTGAAGCTGAGGATTGAGCGCTTGATGATGTCAACGCAGTCGTGGATTTCCTCCTCCGTGATGACCAGTGGCGGTGCCAGGCGGATGATGTCGCCATGAGTCGGTTTGGCCAACAATCCGTTTTCCTTCAACTTCATGCAAACGTCCCACGCGTCCAGTTCTGAGACAAACGAAATAGTTTTGTATACCTGCAGGCTACTGAAGATTACAAATTACAAATTTAGGGAATTTTATAATGGAAACGTATCCTTTTCTGTGATTATAATTAATAAATAGAGTTTTAACTTTTAGTTGAGGTTTAGGTCCTTCGACACTGATTGAGTGGTGCCGTGCCGCACCACTCAATTGAGTGATTGTGCATTGAGTGGAGCAGTGGCGTGCCGAACCTATCTTGAGGACCGGTGCTAATTCATTGATGGGTATACCCACCCACCCCCAAAGGTCAAGAAAACTAAATTAGATACGATCAATGGGGGGGGGGGGTCTGTTCACAAATTACATCCAATTAGGTCATACTATGATCATACGTCACGCACTTCTCAACCTGTTGTCGCTTTGAGCATTTTATTCATTGGCATTGCCATCAGATGCAAAATTATTGAAAATGTTAATCTAGTGGAGCGGTCGCTCCACCCAGCCAAGTCGTACTATACACTCACAGTCACTCAACATACCGTAAATGCCTAATAAACTGAGGAGCAGACCAAACACTTTTACTGTAAGCAACAACATGGCATTTTCGGCCTACTGGATCTTAAAATTGGAAAATCTCACATTGTTGTGAAATGTCTTAATTTCGAGCTATGGCCCACCCCACTACATATACCAAATTTGGGAACAATAGGTTATGCCATTTGCGCGCTAGAGGACCGAGAAAACAGTGAAATTACACCACTTTCTGATTCTGAAGATGATGATGATTCTGATGATATCACGAAACGTCGCTATCACCGCCACAGCCTAAACGGCTGAACCGATCGACCTGAAATTTTTACCACATGTGCACTTTTGGCGTCTGAGGTGCCTTTTTATAAAACCAACCGGAAGCCGCCATTTTGAAACCGGAAGTGACGTCATAACTCAAAAACGTCTGGACCGATTAGAACGAAATTAGCGCCATTCGATTTAGATGGTCATCTATATGAAGTATCAATAAAAAAAATATTATTTTCTTATTTTCTAAACCGGAAGTGACGTCATAAATACGCAATATTTAACTTATTTCAACAAATTATACTTAAAATACGTACATAATTAACTTACATTGTAACATAGACAATACAATTTATATATTCAAGGTAGCAGTGTTCTCGGCCGCCATTCCTGAAACCGGAAGTGACGTCATATATCTAAAACGCCTGTACCGATTGCAACTGAACTAGCTCCTGCGTATTCATTCTGCTATTTATTTGAAAAATCAATTGTGAAAAATGAATAAATAAATTAATGGTACCGGAAATGGCGGCAGGAACCACTAAATGAAACCGGAAGTGACGTCATATATTACAAACGGCATGACCGATTTTACGGAAATATAGGGATTAGGAATTCAGATGGTCGTTCATGAAGGTATCAACTAGATAAAACTAGATTGTTTTCTTATTACCTATACCGGAATTCGGCCGCTATTTCAAAACCGGAAGTGACGTCATGTATCGAAAACGGCTGGATCGATTATAACGAAACTTAAGCTATTCTTCTTGGATAATCATTTTCATCTTATACCAAACGCAACTTTTCATAGTAACCAAATCGGTTGAGGCGTATTTTTTTAAAGAAATTAGTCCCTGCTCGGACATGTGCTACAAGCTGTATGAATAAACTAACAAAAGAAGTGATATCCCAGAAAAAACACTCCGTGTAAAAATACCAGCCAAGTCTCTTTAACTATAAAAAAAAAATAGAAGAAATCTAAAAATTCAGCACTGAAAAGGAGTGATATCAAAAAAGGAGCCAAGTCAACGAATTTTCAAAATTTTAATCGTACCATTGAAATAAAAATATCAACCCCCGAGAAATACTTAAAAAAAGGACTTGGCGCATCGTTTTTTTAAAGACATTTTTCTATTCTTAAGCTTATGCCACTCACATACTACGTAGTTCAGAAATGCCTAGAAAAATTGGGACAAAACTTTCAAATTAAATATTGAACATTCTGTAAAATATTTTAAATTTAAATATAAGTACGCAAAGAAACATAGCATTGTCTTACAAGCAATAAATACAGAACAGTTGTGTTTGTGATTGGTAGGTACCTATAGTTTTGTGGGTACATCAACATACCTACTACAGCATTATACTTTGAACCTTCTCGCCGTGTAATTAATTGCTATTAATTAACATTTTATACCAAAAAAATTCATAAATTACATAACGTATTACTTTAGATAAAAATCTAGTCAGTAATTATTTGAGCAGCATGGCTCAGTGCACTAGTCACTTATACAAATCTCATTGACGGCCTTCTTGTAATGAGCGCTTTCGCTATTTCCCTCAGTCACGATATTGAGAAGTATGATTGATTAATATGACCCTAGAAATAGTGGCAATAACGAATAGACTAGGCCGCTTCCGTTTATTCGTTATTCGTTTATCCGTTTATTTCCTCTGAATATTGACAAAATACCAAAACTGCCAGTAGGTAAGAGTACTAGTTATATTAAAACGTAGTATGATTCGTCGATAATGAATGTGATATACTCAGGAAAATATACTTGTAGAGTTCTTCCTATACTTTTAGGATAGAAAAGTGTCTTTAAAAAAACGATGCGCCAAGTCCTTTTTTTAAGTATTTCTCGGGGGTTGATATTTTTATTTCAATGGTACGATTAAAATTTGGAAAATTCGTTGACTTGGCTCCTTTTTTGATATCACTCCTTTTCAGTGCTGAATTTTTAGATTTCTTCTATTTTTTTTTTATAGTTAAAGAGACTTGGCTGGTATTTTTACACGGAGTGTTTTTTCTGGGTTATGTTTACGGTTGCTTTTTTGGGGTTTTGGATCACCCCATATTGCTCTGACTTTGTGCCTAACGACTTCAAATTTTTCTTTCACGTTGACGTTCCTCGGTGGTCTCGAATTCTTAGGGATCTTAAAAAACTTAAGGAACATCTTATAAAGTTTAGGAAAAATCGAAGTTGCTAACGGCATAATCAAGGCGATAGGAGGGTGATTAAAAAATTAAAAATGAGTAGGTACCTGATTTTCCACTCGTCAAAACAACAGTTAACATGAACAAAAATGCATTAATTTTGCATGTGAATGAAGCATACCCTCATAGTGGATCCCTTAGATTCAATTCGAGAATTACGTGAAGTTGGGTCAATTAATTGGCATAAACACCAATGTGCAAAGGTGATTGAAATTATGATTGCCGGTTGGGCAATAGAGAAGTCTCGTGAAGATTAGAATTCAGAATAATATTTATTTTATGAAAGTTGAGATGTTGCTGAACACAGATGTGGTATTATTTTTGTTCTTGGACGAATAGTTCTCATGTAATTAATTTACCAAGTTTGATAGATCTCCTCTCATTTAAAAACAGGAAAATTGGCAATGACATCACAGTTTGCTATATTGCCATGGCAACAAGGGAATCCCCATGCCAACACAATGTTCAAGACTTGGAAATGACATCACAGTTCTGATTCTTGTTTCAGGCCGTTTTTCCCGCCAATATGACCAATGATATTTGAATTTGATTTTTATGAATGAAAATTTGAGATTTCACGGGTGATAACTGTGTCAGTCATTATTATTTGTGTTGATATTTAGATATTTACCAGAATTAAATTTCACGAGACTTCCCTATTGGTCCCAGTAGGGAATTGCAGCCTAAAAAAAATACCTTTATTGATGACGATAGCGTTGAGAAGACCTTTGCCCCTGACGAGTGACACGATGTCAGATGGAAGCTTGGCGAGCTCTGAGCGGAGGATCTCGCCCAGCCTCTGCGCGTTCTCCGACAACTTCTCATCCTCCAGGACGCGGAGGGCGGCGATCGCCACCTTGCAACCCAGAGGGTTGCCGCCGTAGGTCGAGCCATGCTCGCCAGGCTTGATGCACAGCATCACCTCGTCGTCGCACAGCACGGCGGACACCTGGAACCAGGAGTCCGTTCAGCATGACCTCGGTGCAACCAAGCGCGATGGAGGTGAGAATATCATGTGAGAGTGAAAATCACTGACGCTGGAGCGACGACGTCGACTTCTGCCTGCGCACTTGAGCTGCACCAAAATCGCCCTCTCTTTAGTCTTTACGGCCTGGTCGAGCAACTATACGGTACATTTATTCTATTTTATACTCATTATTGTACTTGTTCTTGTTACTGTCACCTGTCCGTGTCTTTATGATACTTTCTGTGTTTTTTGTTTTGTTTGTTTGTGATTTTTCAGGCAATGCCCAGATCAAACCATTCAGTCAATCGACTGAAAATTTGTACACACACATGTCACAAGAGCGGTCTCTTGTAGTATAGTTTTTGAACAGTGTACTGTCATGATCATGTGAATGTGATATTTGAAATTTATACTAGAACATATACTTCAAGTTTTGCATGGTCATCGGGACGAACATTATAGGTATTTGTGAACATTTTCAGACCAATCTGTAGTTAACTTCAAAAGTTATTGACATTTTAAGGACAATTTATGCGTAGAATTTGGAAATATTTGAAATATCACTCTCCGCAATTTCAATTCCGCTTCTCGAAAAATTTAATTTCGTCTCTTTCCAAGGTCTGTGACGCCGAATTGAAAGAACATTCCAGAACAACCGGCATTATGGCAGGAAATTTAAGACAAATAGCTAGTTACCTAATAATAATAATAATAATAATAATAATAATAATAATAATAATAATAATACACATTTATTTCATTAGTTATAATATGCTGTTCACCAGTAAGGACAACCATATTCATTCACCTTGGTCATTGCCTTGGTTCACCAGTATCATGTTAATAACGTGACATACCAGTGACATTCACCAGTGACTGTATCATGTTAAATATAACGTGACATAGACACTGGTGCGTAACAAACGGGCAGACTTTGTGTTTCCTAGAAACTTACAGGTAAGACACCGCCAGACAAAGCCTTGCCGAGTATGACCATGTCAGGCCTGACGCCCTCGTGGTCGACGGCGAGCATCTTGCCGGTCCTCCCGAGTCCCGTCTGCACCTCGTCGGCGATGAACAACACGTTGTACTTGGTGCACAGCGTCCTGACGCCTGTTAAGTAACCGACGTCGGGCACCACGACGCCCGCCTCGCCCTGGATGGGCTCAACCATGAAGGCGCACACGTTCGGGTCTTTCAGCGACTCCTGCGAAAATGCACGAGAATGTGGGGATTCATTTTTATGCTACATCCTACGAAATAATTTAAATTTCTACTTGGAACGATTTTTAGTGAATAGCATTTCGGCTAAAATTAAAATAAAATTTGAAGGAACATTTTAAAGTACCAACATTATTTTTTTTAACTCTAAACTCTTTAACTTTTTTTAAACTCATTTTAACTCTAAAATTATGCTACATACGAAATAATTTAAATTTCTACTAGGAACGATTTTAATTACATTTCGGCTAAAATTATAATTAAAGTTGAAGGAACATTTTAAAGTTTAAACCAACAATATTTTACGTTTTTTTACTCTAAATGTATGAAGTGAAGTGCCTAATGCGAAGAAACCTTCTTATACCTCCAATGCTGTAAGATCGTTGTACGGGATCACTGAGAATCCTGGCATAAAAGGTCCAAATCCCTCGTAGCTCGAAGGGTCGGTTGACGCGGAGATTGCAGACATGGTTCGACCCCAGAAATTGCCTTCGGCAAATATGATCTTCGCCTGATCCTTAGGGATGTTTTTCTTGGTGTAACCCCACTTCCTTGCTAGTTTGCATGCCGTCTCGCCCCCTTCCACTCCTTCATAACGTAACATGATCAAATATCACAATGGGTTAATATCACGTCAATTTAAGAATTTATTAATTTCTCATGTTTGCAAAATTTGAATTAATATTGTCTATTACATACATACGAGCTCTGGAGTTTGATAATATTTAGTGGGTAACAGTAACGTAAGTACTAACAACGAAAACATTGTTGAACGTGGCTTAATAATGGTGTTCTGAGGAGTAGTAGAAAAATGATGAGGATGGGAGTGCACAAATCCACAGGCTAATGATTGACGACAAAAAAGAATGGAATCAATGAATGGATGAAACAGAGTAAGGGGTACCTATGTAATTTATCATAAGGAGAATCATTACATTCTGAGTCTGACAGTTGTTTGTCTTTCCAGCGTGTTATCACTTATGCAATGCACTTTGGATTTTGAGTTCCAATAAAAATGGAATGCAAACGGCAACGAAGTACATTTTCTCTCGCTATTCCCCCCCCCCCCCCCCCCCCCCCCTTTCTCATCTCTTGTATAGCAAATATTATTATGAACTTTGATATGAGAATATTTAATAATAATAGATTAAAAATTAAATTCTAAAATAGATAGATAATATCTATTTTCGTACCAATAAAAGTGACTATTTCTAAAAAGATCACTTTCTTAATTCGCGAAGTCATGTGTGACGTTACAATGAGTTATACTCATTTAAAAGAATGCATATCTTGAGCAGGCGCGTAGGAAGGGGGGGAAGGGTTATCCTCCCCCACTCGAGCAGGTTGATCCCCCATTATTATTATTATTATTATTATTATTATTATTATTATTATTAAGTCTATATTCTCAACAGAGCCAGGCTCCACTAGTGAGAATGTAATATAGAGAAGGGAGGAGAGGAAACCCGGTACCGGCATGTAGCCTACTCCTGACGAAAGATACCAAGGGGACCAACGGCTTAACGTCCCTTCCGAAGGACGGTGTAACATTCACAGCACGAGCCTCCACAACCCGCGCCGTCGAGAGACTGATAACAGGTGGAGGGAGGTCGTCACACTAACCCCCAAACACCCCAGTCCCTCTGGCCCAACGGCAGCAACCTGGCAAGGCAGAGTTGAATGGTCACCCATCCAATCGCTGACTGCGCTCAATGTTGCTTAACCTCGGTGATCTAACGAGAACCGAGGTATCCAACACACCAGCCGTCAGTTTAGTGTCCAAGAATGACTTAAAAATTATTTAAATTCTAAAAAAACGCCCTGCGGGGCAAAAATAGTGAGTTATTTGTTGTAATTTGAGCAGTTCCCAGAATTGATTTTAAAATGTTTTTATTCGAAAAAATGCCCTAGCCTGTGGGGCAACAATTGGAGTCTTTTTTGCTTCAGTTAGTGCATTTTAAAGCCCAAGAATCACTTTTAACTGGTTTACATTTAAAAAAACGGGGGGAGGGGGGCTTCGCCCCCAGGACCCCCTTCCGGGTGTCGCAATCCCCCCCCCCATGATGAAAGTAGTTCTACGCGCCTGATCTTGAGATGTGTTGCTCTTCTTCATGTGGATATTGTAAAATTATTTTATGATTATTTATTATAAAGTTTACTTGATTACCGTTGTTTCATGGAAACAGTTTTTTTTTCTCGACTTTTCGCGTGTTTACGGCTAGTTGTTACATTGAATGTGACGTAGAGTGAATTCAGTTTAATTATCGAATATGAAGAAGCAATCAGTGGATAATCCATAAAGCTATTCTAACTTCAGCACTGTGATCGTGTGACTTTGTCTGACAAACGATCGACAACTCTTATGAGAGATTAGCATTGACTCGACTTTGTTGTCGATGGACTTTGACGTGTCAATGTTATTCTCCCATAAGGATGTCGATCGGCTATTGACAAAAGTTATACGATCCCAGTGCAGGTCATAGTGTGTATGTCTGACCTGTGTTCATGGGCATGACTTTGTCGTAGCCGAAGAGTTTCGCGAGGTACTCCTCGTACTCTCCGAGAACGTCCGAGTAGAAGGCGCGTGAAGTGAGCGTCAACGCCTCCGCCTGGAGGTGCAGGGCGGCGAGGATGTCCGGGTGGCAGTGGCCCTGGTTGACGGCGGAGTACGCGCTCAGAAAGTCGTAGTATTTCTTCCCCTCGACGTCCCACATGTACACGCCTAGGAACCGTGGAGGCATAAGAGGATCAGATATCATGTTCATGCATCGAACATTATTTTTAAACATTATACAAGCTGTTTTTGTTTAATGCATTTCGATGCATTTTTACTGCAATCATACTGCATCTGTTTTAATCAAACTGATTAATGTGAAATATCTACAACTTAGTGCCACAGTGCAATTGATGTTGACAACTTTTTATCCTAAATAATTACGTCATCTGTGATGGTTAAATTTGACAAAAAAATAATATTTTCGAAATATTTTCAAAAATGTGCAGTCTTTTTCCATTGAGTTATTTGGAAAACCTAAATCTTCATCACCAACCATCACCTTAGACAACACACACCAATATGGTACGAACATGAGAAAAATAGAATGCTCATGTCAGGCGTTTGCTTGGGGATTCCTACTAAAAGAATGAGCCTACTTTAAATTGTCTTCTTTATTGTACAAATTAAAAATAGAAAGCAACGTAATATTATAATGAATTCTCTTGGCAGGACACAATACAGGTATTGTAAAAATGTAAAATTTGTTGGTACCTTGCTTGTTACCATTAAAGTTTTTAAGTACCTACTGCGTATTTTACTACAATATATTGTAATGTAGTTTCGAAACGAGATATTTACATTTTGCAAAAATCCGCAATTTTCAACTCACCTTTTCCTCGGCACAGCGCAACCGGCAGAGGATGGTAATTATGAGCTCCATATTTCTGTTCTCTATCAAACACTTGTTTCGAAGTTAATTTCGGAGCTTTGAAATTTAAATTGTTCAATTTCGCTTCACTTCTCTGCACCTCGCTCGTAAGAATTTCAAAAACTTCGCTTTGAGGCATTTTGACCTGAAATATAGGTTAGGTATATATTAGAAGATGATAAACAAGTAATATCAATTATCAAAGTATACTTCGATCGGTCAATGTTATTGCAATTACCTAATAAACTGTACGAAACGACAGTTGTCAAGAAACTGATCTGCTTACTGATTAAAGCAGTGTCTATGCGAGAGATGAAGACCGCTTTCTAAACACTATACTACATAGAAATATTGTGGAAAATTCCACGCAATATCGATTGAATTTCCCCCCACTGACTTACATTCAGTTGTGATAGGAGCCTTTTGAGCTGTCGGCCCGCCACAAAAATAGATGAACTTGACGTCATTGCGTTTCTCAACATTCTTGGCAGAAACTTAAAAATATAGAATAAGAAGAGAAAATGCCAAATTTGTTCATGCATTACACATTCAGTTTCAAAAACAATAAACATGCATAATTATTTAAAGAGAGAGATTGGAATTTATAGCGATTGACAGCCACAGTTTCAACTATGATTGATTCAAAACATATTCAATTTAATGTTGAGTCGTAATTAGGTATCTCTAATTTAATTTGGTGCAATAAGTAGATTATTAAATATGATAATATTGAAATATCAATGGAATTTTATTTATTGTTTGAGGACTAAGAAAGTAAACACTTATTTAGAATTGAGATATCTTAGTAGAATAATGGTAAATATTTGTTAAGATGCTCACCGTTTTGACAGCTGATAGTCTGAAGAAGAGCAAAGAGAGGGTTCTCTTTCTTGGCCGACACGTCAAGGGACACTCGTTACCAACTGAACAATTTCGCTGCTCGCATGCTTTCTTATCTAATGAGATCTGCTTAAATAATGCTTTTCAAGGGCAATACTCTATTCGTAGGTTAAAAAACTGTTTGCCGATCAATTGACACGGAGGGTCATTAAAGAAGTGGCTAAATTAGCGCATGGAATGAAAAACGGGCAAAATAAAACAATTAGCGATATATTGGCTATTGCACATAATTGATACCATGCAACCTAAAATTTACGTCAGCAGTAAAAAGCTAACAACACTAAAATTCGAACGTGTAAATAGAATTGTTTTGTTATAAAGAAGTTACGCACAAAACCTGCGCAGTTCGCCAAAGATTCTTTTTCATTTGGCTAATAGCCACGAATCAGGGTCGTTTTTAGCTTGCGTTAAGAATCAGCTGTTAAAGACCCAGAGTTAAAATTCTGGAAATACCTATTTTTGGTAATAAGTTCATTAATTTTGAATCTTGAATCAACCTCATGACGGGTTTTAGTTGCAGTGTCAGAGTTCATCGAAGCATATAAATAAAAAATAGGTAGAAAAAAGTCGGAGTAGTACGTTCGATTACCTACCTAGAGAATAAGAATGGAAGTAAGAAATCAGTAATTAGTTCAAACCAGATGAACAACGTGTCGTAGGCTAAATAATAATTTAGTCTAAATGTGAGACAATAGGGAAGTCTAATTAAAATTAGATTTCAAAATAGTATTTGTTTTATGAAACTTGAGATGTTGCTGGCTGAACACATGTATGGTATTATTTTTGTTGTGAGATGAATAGTTTGAAAGGAATTAATTTACAAAGATATATATTTTTTGCAATTTTAAGACAGGAAAATTGACAATGACATCACAATCTGCCATATTACCATGGCAACAAAATCACCATGGTAACCCATTTTGGATTCAGATACTAAGTATGCTGGATTTATCGAAAGGCAAAGATAAAATCTAGATACCACGACGGAATTATAAACTAAATAGTTTGGGCGTATTCAGGGGTGGGCCGGGGGGCCATGCCACCCCCCCCCCCCGAAATCAGGATTTCACCTAAGAAAATAAATTCATTTAAAATAATATGCGAAAAAAAACCTTAAAAATAGACAGATCATGTCAGAAACGTTCCAAATTGGTTAGAATTGAGTTAAAATTCCCAAAACTGTTCGCCCCGGACTTGCATATCCTAATGAGTTCAATAAATGTAAGTATTCTTAAACCTCTTAGACCAATATTTAGATATTATGTAATTTATAATTCTCCAAAATAGAATACACTTAGATTCAAAATTGCATCTAAATGAATAACCTTGATCCAAAATTTTCTCGGGGGCTACGCCCCCGAACCTCCTGTTTTCTGCTGTGGGGTTTTCAAAATATTAGTAATGTCCGAAATTTCATCCTGGACACGCCCTTGTAATGGCATTACACACTAATGTTTGTATTCTATGAAAATCCCATCCCATCCCCAATCCCAGCCAAAATTATTTTTAAATTTATTTATAAAGTCAATATATTCAACAAATCGATAATAAAACCTTGTTTTTCTTGTAGTAGCCAAAAATTGGCAATAGAATGAGAAAAATTGCTTATTTATACTGGTGTATGATTATGCATGTGTAAGAGTTTAAAAAAATAGACTGATGAAATAGGGATCCCTATTGGGGATTACTAACTCGCCCTACTCGACTTGACTTATGGTAATTGAATATAAAATTATATGTATACATTTAATTTTTAAATATTATGTGTAGGTTAAAATATTTCTCTTATATACATTTTTTGCTTGGTAGATACATCATCACGTATAGGTATTTCTTTTTGCCATTTCTATGCATGCGGCTGCCTACAGGACAGACTGAAACAATAACATATAAATAAAGCTATACTTATCTAACTATTGACTATGTAAAAGTATGCACGTGGTTGCAAACATTGGAGAGTCAATACAGTTATACAATTTTGCATCAATATAATTGCCTTTTGAAAACAAGATCAATATGATCAAACAACCCATTGAAATTAATAGATGCTGCTGGATGAACTCAACACAACAACAAGGTTTCGTCAGCCAATAGCCAATGGAAAATTTTGAATGACGCCAGTTTGCTTCACTAACCATTTTGAGGACAAATTGATTTACTGGAAGGGAGGAAACGGAGGATCATAATTGAACAATCTTGCATGTTCGTTGGCAACTTGGCTGGCTGTTCCCGCTGCTTTGCTAGTATTTACGCTTACCTGGCACCTAACTAAGGTAAACACAGTTGGTCAACATCTTAAAATATAAACCAAGAAAGGAAATCAATCGAACGAAACCTATCCATAATCAAAGGTAATTTTAGGGTAAATACAAAATTTACAAATTCATTTTTCCAGAATCTTAATTAGGGTGAAAGTCCTTTTTTGTCACAAAGCTTTTTTAATATTGGATAGATTTTAATTTAATAATGAACTTAATTCATTGCGTATTGTGTTGTGACAAATTGCATGGCAAATTAAGGCTATAATGGAAATATAATGATTTTCGCGCTTTAACTAACACACCACGTGACTCGCACACGTGTGAGTAGAGAGTGACGTAATAACCCCCCCCCCCCCCCAACCCACCCAACCAGCTGATCAGCAGTTCAACGCAGCAGACAGGTGGTTCAGCACGTTCAGCAGGCACTGCACATCTAATAAATTGGGTATTTTTGTAGAGACAGCGCAGATTTCTACAGTGTGGCCATCAGCTACGTAATTATAAAGTTTATTATGATACTACATAAACACTGATTCCATGGGCAGTTACTCAATGTTAAAATCACTTTTTTAGGTTAAGGCATGACTTGAATGATGTCATCATTGAAAAAGAGTAGGGACAACCCAGAAAACAGCTCTGCTTGTAGTCCAGATATTAACGATGTTTTTGATAACATCGCTTTGAGTGAGGAAAGATACTCTGAAAAAGGTTTTAAAGAAGGTTTTAAGAAAGGAGTAATTGTTGGCGAGGTGGAAGGGTTCCACTTGGGCTATCACAGGGGTGCCGAACTGGGAGCTGAATTGGGATACTACAGAGGTGTCATTGATGCGTCTCTAAATAAACAGAGAGCTGAAAAACTTCCTGATAAAACTGTTTGTGCACTCACCAAAGTTCAAAATTTACTTGTACAATTTCCAAATACTAATTCAGAAGAGAGTGATATCCTGCTTCTTCGAGACAGAGTTAGGGCTCGATACAAGAAAGCATGCTCATTGCTGAAGATTGATGGAACATACCCAGAGACAATCAAGTTTTCATTTTAATGGCTTCAGTGACAAGAGACTCAGTGCAATCAACAATTTTGGAGGTGACAAACTACTTGGATCCTTTGCTACCATTAGCAAATTGCCACACAGTGGATTTTATTACAAAACACTTGTGGGACATACTTGTTCCAGTGCTATTACGTAGTGATGTGGAATCAAAAGATATAGGGATTGTCTTTAGAAACTTTCAGGAGTTTCAAACAAACCCCAATGTGTGTGTTATTGATGAATTATCTGAATTCATGACATTTATATCAAAAGCAAGTCAAATGTCATTAAGTAATTTCAAAAATATTATATTCTCAAACAGAACACTACAAGAAGCATTATCATGTTTCAGTTCAGAACCACCTCATGCCACCATGGAGGTAAATCAGTTCATGTCTACAAAGAAAACTCACGAAGTTGATGCTATGAGAGATGTTGTTGCGTCTCTTTCACGAAAATGTCAAGTATCCCATGTTGTTGACGTTGGAAGTGGAAAAGGTTATCTCAGTTCTATGCTAGCCTTACACCACAGACTCTTTGTTCTTGGTGTAGACTCATCCCATATTAACAGCCACGGGGCTGAAGAAAGATCAGCCAAATTGAAACGAGCTTTGATTGGAATTAAAAAAAAAGTATTGTCTTGCCCTGAAGAAAATGATACTGACAGTGACACTAAGCGAAATTGTAATTTAACATATAAACAAACAACTGAATTTGTAACCCAAAACACAAATTTGGTAGAGCTTATGGATGAAAAATTCCCAGATTCACCAAAATGTGAGAAACTGGTTCTTGTTGGACTCCACACATGCGGTGATCTCGCATCAACATCTCTCAGACTTTTCATAAACAATGACAGTGTGTCTGGCCTCTGCAATGTTGGGTGCTGCTACCATCTCATGACTGAAGAATTCTCTAAGGATCCATTTCCAGAAAAAAATCAATCAGACAACCAATTCAACAATGGATTCCCAATGAGCAAATTCTTGCAATCAAGACAATATTGCTTGGGACGGAATGCAAGAATGTTAGCGGCACAATCTGTAGAAAGAGTTAGTGCAAGCTGGGCTCAGTTTCAGCAATCGGTGCAGTCATTGCACTATAGAGCTCTTCTTCAAGTTCTTCTCGTTGAGCGGCTTGGGTCTACTTTACCACAGCAAAATGTTGGGCGCTTGGCTGCAAAATGCTCAAGTTTTGCTGACTATATCCATAAGGCAATAAAAAAACTGGTTTTATCAGGATTGGAGGCAAGTAAACATTAGAAAAGCAGTCGGAAACTTTTACAATTGTCACAAGAAGCTGAGTTTTGTAAAATACAGTCGGGGCGCCGAGTGTTTGAACTCTCACCAGATGGAGCCACCGTCACTTACTCTGTTAGGTGGAGAAAGACGTTATTGCAAGGTGAGCGCGCAATGAAGTCTTTCTCGGCCTAGCAGAAAAACTGCCTAACGCGCTGAGAGTTCAAACACTTGGCGCCCCGACTGTAGGTATGAGGCTATAAGTTTTTCATAAATAATATTAATAATCTTTCTCCCAGTTCCAAGAGTTGGGTCGGGGTGTGGGAGGCCACTATTTACTAGGGCCCGGACTCCTAAGCTAGCTGGCCAGGCTTGGCTCTTCCTCTTCGTTCTTCTTCTCGACCAGTTTTTTCCACTTCTTCCTGTCTTCCCACCACCTTCCTTCCTCCACTTCTTCCCACTTCTCCAGTCTCTCTTGTACATCTTCTGCTTCCAGCTCTCTCCACTTTTCCCTCGGTCTTCCCACTCTCCTTTTATCACTTCTTGCAGCTTCGAACTCCCGACGCGGAATTCTCTCCCTCTTCATTCTCTTCATGTGGCCAAACCACCATAGCCGCTCTCTCCCCATTTTAAATGCCAACCTCTCTACCTTCAAGTCTCCTCTAATCTTTTCACTCCTGATCTTGTCCATCTTAGTTACTCCTTGTATGCTTCGTAAAAACTTCATTTCTGCTGCCTGCAACTGGCTCTCCTCCTTTCCTCCAATCGCCCACGTTACGGAACCGGAGGCAAGTATTAGCAGGAAATAGCTTTTGAAAAGGAGTATCTTCCATTTCTGGGGGAACTGCTTATTCGTTATTCCATCTTTTTTCATAAAAAAAAACAATTTATGACATTGTCATTAGCAGCTACCTAATATACCTATTCGATTTAAGTTTTTCATAAGTTTTTCAATATTCAATTTAAGTTTTTCATATAAAAAATGTATGACATTGTCATTAGTTCAGTTCAGTTCAGTTTTATTTCCAGAATTCATCAATACATTTGAAAGAGGTACAGTGAAAGGACTCCTCTGGTTGACACCATTTAGTGGAGTATGTGGAAAGGTTACTTGAACTAAATCTAGTAGTAACCTAGTATATAAGTAATAGCATTGAAATGAAGACAAATTAATATCTAAATATATGCTACAATTATATTTTACATTTAGGTAATAAATCTAGGTAATATAGGTAATATCTAGGCAATAATAGGTAATTTAGGTAATAAATCAGACATTATAAATAAATAAATAAATTAATTAATTAATATTTGTCCGAGAGGAATTCGTCGATAGAATAATACACCTTATCTACTAATAGTTTGTTGACAAGGGTTTTGAATTGTGAATATTTTTGTATCTCTCTTATACTTTTAGGCAGGGCATTATACAATTTTGTTTTGAAAAAAATAGAGTTCTTTTGAGTGCATGTTGATCTGTGTCTATCTATGTGAATGTTATTGTTCTGTCTAGTATTGTGATTATGAATATCGCTATTTTTTTGTATTTCTTTCCCTTGAGATCTAATTGCTAGTACTGACTCTAGGATGTACAAGGAAGGTAACGTTAAAATTTTGTGTTTTTTGAAGTGTTGCTTGCAATCTGGTTTAATGAAATTGTTGTTATTTTTATTTTTATATTTTAATCCAAGAAGCCACCTAATATCCAATATTCGATTTATCTCAAAACTAGTATTTTTCGAGCATAAATATGTTTGCACCTATACACAGTACACATTTATTTAAATCAAAATCATGCAAATTTGAAGCTATTTTTTTTTTATAGGTATCGGAAGTTGAAATCGAAAGTTTGTATGAAACTCATAAAATTGAACATTACCGTCTCCAAGTATTCCACTTGCTCCGTCTGGTTATTGCTCCTGTAATTGAAGGACTCATTTTGCTGGATCGATTGCTCTATCTTATGGAACAGGTATGTACATGTAGGTCTACTAATAGATTTATTTGTTTACACAAACAAAAATTTTAAAATTTGTCAGTTACCTACTAGGTACCTATTGTGATCTAATAAAAGTCCTAGTATTGGGTTGCAATTTGTCATATTTTTTGTGTTCACTTCCTCTGGTTTGTGAGCATCCCACTCAAACCTTCTGTAGTTTCAATATTCATCAAATTTAAAATGGCGTAAGAAACTACAAAGTAGATTTGCAACTATATTTGAAACCTTCCTTAAATGCGGATGTTTTTACATGAGATTTTTAGTTGGAAATTAGGTAAAAAATGAAAAACAATTCTATAGGTATTTAAAATAGTAACTAATTTTTAAATCTTTTTCAGGGTAATAATGAAGCATTTCTGGTTCATATGTTTGATGCCTGCAAGTCTCCAAGATGTTTTGGTTTAATTGCTATAAAATCGGATTTATAGAGCGTAGTGTCACAGTGTCCAACAGTCCAACTAACGATATTATCCATGTATGATAACTAGGTATGTCAGGTAGGTATATTTTTTCAATAATCAATATCAATTTAAATATAATTTAATAAAAACTAAAAAATACTGAAATTTAAATTTGAATTTTTTAAATAATGTTTTAGTTTTTGAAATAGAATAATGAATTAATAGAAAATTAAATTGTTCATCTTTGACCATGAGCACGTCAGAGTGCTGGCGATGAGCCACCTGATTGGTTAGTGGCGACGCGCCTGAGCATCAGTTGTCGAACTGTAACGTAGCTTAATACTTGAATACTTTGCTCTTGGGGGCCTATTCTATAACGAAAACGAACCATTCTGGCCTGGGCCCTGATTCTACAACTCCATTGCGGGTCCGCTAGCAATTATTTTAATGTTAATCTTATGGAAGAAATTGCTAGCGGACCAGCAATGGAGTTGAAGAATCAGCTTATACCCAAACGGGGCAACACCCTAGTGGGATATAGTTTGGCTAGTGTCCTATTGGGATGAAAATGGGTAAAATATGAGACAATGTTGGTCTTGATCCCCTTGCCAAATTTGAAGTAAATAGGAGCATTTTCATTTTCGACCAATCAGATTTTTATATTATTTTATTAACCAATTGGCGGATTTGGCTGAAACTATGTAAGATTTGAGACAAAGTTGGTTGCAATGACTTGGTAAAATTTCAAATTGATTGGACTAACCTAATATCTACACAATATTCCCTTCTAAAGGTTGAGCGGATCGAGGGATTTCAGTACCTACTCGAAAGTATTCAGCTTTTCCCACTTCGTGACGTCATGGAGTAGGACACAGCCGGCAACTGCTTGATATAGTCTGTATGCGCTGGCATGTGATTTACATAGAAACTGTCCTACTCCATGACGTTACGAAGTGGGAAAAGCCGAATACTTCCGAGTACTGAAATCCCTCGATCGGTTCAACCTTTAGAAGGGAATATTGTATAGACGTTGGGACCAACCAATAGGAAGAAATTTTGTTTAAAATTTGAACCAATCGACGGATTACAAAAAAATTAGGGTCTGCAATGCCAATGCGCAAAGATGGTCCGTATGTGTGAAAAATTTCAGATCGATTGAAGGAAAAATGTGACCTGTATATCGGCAGTAACAGAAAAAAAAAATCCAATGCCAAAAGGAGTTGCTCGCTCAATAGAGTACTAGAGTAAGCGACTTCCGGTGCCACTTTATTTTCAGTTCTTATGGAAAATAACAAGGGGACTTACTTTTATTGCTGGTAAGTTATAAACGAAACAGAGATTGAAGTTGAAATCTTCAATTGAAAGATAGAATTTAATGGTGGTGTATTGGGAACTCTATTTCGTTTATAACTTACCAGCAATGAAAGTAAGTCGCCATGTTATTTTCCATCGGAACCAGGGTCCCGAACCTTTATGAATAAAGGTTCGGGTTCCGGTTCCACAATTTTATTTTATAAAGTTTCAGGTTCCGGTTCCGGTTCTAAAACAAATATTCTTAAAGGTTCGGTTCCGGTTCCTGCATAAAGGTTCCGGTTCCGGTTCTAAAATTTAAAATCAAACTATATTATAAAACTTCAGTTTTACCAATGTCAAATTTAATGGAATTATTGGATTTGGATTTTCCTATGAATGCAAGCACAGGTGGAGGCAGTCAGTGTCTGTATAAAATTCACAGGATGGTGCGCAGAGTAAATATCAGAGGAGACAGTAGAGCGGCTGCAATTTTCTCCATAAGACAACGTAAACATTCATTTTTCCTGAGCTGTCATATTCCAATTGTCAGCAATGCAGTTCTCATCGCAGTAGTCAGATTCAAAAATTGAAAACTCGAGCAGCGTTTGCATAAATATGAAGAATTATTATTTTTTATCAAGAATTAAAATATTTAAAAAAAAAAACATTTTGGAAATTTTATCAAAAAATAAACTTTATACAACTTTGTGAATAATATTATATCCAAGTGATATACATTATTTTTTATTAAAAGAAGGAACCTTAAAGAACCTTTAAGAACCTAATTGATTATAAAGGTTCGGGTTCCGGTTCGGGTCCCTGATCGGAACTGAAACCAAGTTGCACCGGAAGTCGCATACTCGAGTACTCTATCAATAGGAGAGATGAGACAAATGAAATTGCCATCAATGGAATGTTTGCCTTTTTTACATACCAAAAATGGGGGAAAATGTTTGTCCAAATGGCAGAATGGAGCAATTTGGAAAGCTCAAGACTCCCAGGCTGTTTTCTGTTTCTTTTTGTCAAGGTGCTGGCATTAGCTATGTAGTAAAAACCATAAGCAGCAAGAACCAGAACCAATAATCAGGATATTCATTGAGGTCTATTAAATAATTGTAGTTTAAGAATCAGAACCGAACATTTATAAATAAAATAAAGGAACCAGATCCTTTACAAATACTACCTACCTACCTAGTAGATAGGAAGAGAGCACGGTGGAGTACCCGTGGTAGAGAGTAACCATTACTGAGTACCATTGTTTTGGTTCCAGTTCCTGCTTTAATACTTGAAAAATTACGAACTAGGTACTTATGGAAAATTATTCCAGTTATATTTAATATTTTTTTACAGCATTAGAAAATGAAAGTTTTAGGTACATAATTTTAAAAATTATTTTTTAAATCTAATAAACGAAATGATGAATAGGTAATAATATGTTAATATGATAAAAGTTCGATTAAGATAGGTATAGAAGATTTAATATCCAGATTAATACGATCTACTCAATATCATCCTGAAATGCCCACAATCACACAGCCCTAGAATTGAAAACTAGGTATTACTCAATTGTTAAGGCTGTATAATATTGTGGTATTGACAGTAGGTAAATGAGAATGCTTTTTGTAATAAAATTCCGACTCTGAATTTTGTACATCATGTGGCTGATTGGAACACATTCAAACAGCAATTTCAAAATGGTTGGGGTAATAGCTGTAAATAATAAAACTTGAAGTGCATACCAACTACTTGAGTGATTATTGATTAATAATACCTTATAATACCTATCACTAATCAAGTCTTCTCGAACTATCTGCGAGTCAAGTGTTCCATATACATAAACGATTTATAACTTCTTTGGTAACATCAGTTCAGCCACATGTGGCAAACTGAAAAAATAAACATGCGGTATTTACTAAAATATGCTAAGGAAACTCTAAGGGGCTGTGCATCAAGGACGTCATGCTAAAAATTGGTTATTTTGACACCTCTCCCCCTTGTCATGCTGTCACAGTTTTCGCCCCCCCCCCCCTTCCCCATGAAAGGACATCGATTTATTGTTTTTATCAAAACTTAGGTACAACCATATAAACTGAAATTTAAAATGCTTTAAAATGATTATATATCAAAACGTGACATCCCACTGGCTCCAGACCCCCCCTCACCCCCCGAAGCATGATGTGCTTTATGCACAGCCCCTAATTAAATTTTATAAATATTCCGAAATTACATTATATAATGTATTTTATGTATGTACATAGACATATTAGTGCATTGCCTCCTAAAAACTACAAAATCGTTATACATTATGTAATGAAAATGAGTTTCTTATTTGCTTTTAGTAAAAGTCAAGTTTACTTTTTTACAGTGTGGCCAAAAGCAACCCAACATAGGTAAATAATTTGATACATGAATTAAATTGAGTGACCTAACTACGTAATAATGCAGGTGTCACCCAAAGACTTTTTAAGACAACATAATACATAATATGATAAACTAAAGCAATCCTGAAATAGCTAACCTGACAAACAATATAAATTGTGAGAAAGAAGTAAAATTGGATAAAAAAAATAAGCTTCATACATTAATGGCTAATAACATCGACTAATGGCATAATATTAGTCATGCACTATGCAGTTATAACCAGAGAACTAACAAAATACAAAACCATGTCTGCATTTTAATCTGTTTATGGAAGTTCAAAAATATTTTTTAGTATTTAGCACCATACTAGGTATCTCTTCAAATATATTTTTTCCTGATTTTAGTTTTGTTTGAAACATATTTAGTAGGTACACTCGGCAAAACAAAAATTGATCGTTGACCCAATTTGAATGCCTGCTGGTAATGTCCCATAACCGATCAAAGCTTGTTATTATCATTGAAATGTGAGGTCACCTACTAGAGTGAGACAATGAGATCGCTTAGACTGACTTCTGATGGTGCGATCTTACATTTATCAGCCTATCAGATTTATTGAACGTTCAATTTTTGTTTGGCCAAGTGTACATGTACAAGCGTGGAAATTAGATGGCCCAACTCTGCCTCCCTCCGACCCATCATTAACATGTTATTGTTTTTATAAGGAGCAGAGAGAGACCATCTAATTTCCACAACTGGACACTGCCATATAATCTAAGACACTACATACAATTGGATTTTTTATGGTAAATACTAAATACATACTACTAAATATATCTTTCATATTATAAAGTTTCAAGGGAAACTTGAAGAGAGCCGCCCAGTCCAGCAAGAGAAAGGCAGTATAATCCGTGCAAAGAAGTTTGATTTCTTGGGAACATAGGCAAAAAGCTATGTTCAGTATTTTTAGTATACATTTTGTTCAAAGGTTCCAAAGTTTATTTCCAAATGACCTATATAACTTAAACTTTAGAGCTAGGTACTAAAACACATAAATATCTCATGACATAAACTTTAAGAATTTTTGTAAGAATTAATTTCCTTTCCTTGCTGAATGGATAGCAATACAAATATAGGGAGGCAATATGTAATATAATCATTGATGTATAGCATGAACAGGCCAACGTGCATGGAACTAGCATCACACATATATAGGAGAGGTGGGGACTGTTCAATGCATCCCCATTGGCTATCTTGAATACGAATTATATGGGAATTACGTTTGAGCAGCTGGCGCTCTATATGTTGTGTGGCAGACATGAGAACTAATTTAAGCTTGCATTTCGTTCCAAAATTCAAAATAGTTCAACTGTTCACTACCTGAGCGCCACCTGCTCAAAAGTAATCCCTATGTTAAGAGGCAAACGGAAGCGAGCGGGAATCACACGGTTCGTCAGAGCGGTTTTTAAATTGTGTCTTCCCACTTAATAATTTTAAAAAATCAGATAGTAACGACCCATTACAGCCTAAAAGACTAAATAATGCCGCACACTGGAGTTCATTATGACCTCTGGTACGACCTCAAAGTGTTAAATACGATTATTTTCGATTATTTTATTAAAAATATCGTATTTAACACTTTGAGGTTGCACCTGAGGTCATAATGAACTCCAGTTTGCGGCATTATTTAGTCTATTAGGCTGTAATGGGTCGTTACTATCTGATTTTTTAAAATTATTATGTGGGAAGACAATATTTCAAAAAAACGCTCTGACGAACCGTGCGATTCCCGTTCGCTTCCGTTTGCCTCTTAATCCATTGGTCAATTCCCCATGGAGCTGGTATCACCAAGAATGTTCAAGTGTCCCCACCTCTCCTATAGTAGTGTGAAGCTAGTTCCATCCACTTTGAACAGGCTATGAAGTAGGCCTTGCCACAAAGCTCATGCCATCTTCGGACTTCAAAACTTAAGGAGCGATTCCACAAACATCAACTTAGATATTTGACTTGAGAAAAGGAGATGTTAAAAATGAGAAATATCTATGAACAAATTGTAAAATGATCAGCTGTAGAGATTACCTATTTGAATCCATAAACCACACAGATGTGATGACCAATATCATTACTATAACTAGGTAGTTAATCTAGCAGTCCTCAACAAAATGCATTTTATTTTTATATGAACTAAATAGACATGATTATTGATTATTCTATTGCTACTCTAATTTAATTATTGTACTTGCGGTGTAAGAACAAATTCTGCTTCTAAAAAGCTCAAAACTTAACTCAACAATTTTAATGAAATAGTGGATTACACTATTTGGCTTGCAATTCGCGTTGGGTTAAGAATTGCCACTTTGCGGGAGTAAACTAGTCCTTTCTTCAAGCACTTCAACAGGACTGCCACTTTCCGCACAGGAAACCTTCCGACTCTTTCCACCAGACTTGTTTATACTGATAGGTGAAATGCTCTTGACACTGCCATTGGGCTCTTGGGTGCAAAAGTCCGGCATGGAGCTGACAGTCATAACGCGGCTAGGGCTGAGCAGCTCTTGATCACCCATCCCGCGATTCTGATCGCCGTTGCCACTAGATAGTGATTGTAACAACGACATGTCGTTGCCAGTCAATCCACCACCACGCTCTGCTGCCTCGATGCAGCGCTGCAAGGCATTCTTGTCATTCTGAAATAATTTCCGGTTGCAAAATTTAGAGATCACAATCACAAGAGATGTGTTTGCACTGCGCGATCATTTAACCAAACTCTCCAATAATATTCCGGCAAAATCATGTACTATGTGCTGCTGTTTGGCAACAACACAGGCGTTTGGCAGATTGGACTGGTCAATAGGTTCCCATCCATGTAACATCCAGAACCAGTCAAAATATTTTAATATGTATCTGCTACGATCACTACACTTTACAGGGATTGGAAACGGTCTGTGAATTGTGACGTAACTTCCATAAGACCAATGCTAAATGAAGGCCGTTTTGCACTAGATGACTTCCTGCACCCGCTAACTTTCGGCGCAAAGGACGCTTTTGGAGCTTTGCGCAGATGAGAAGTTGTTCACACAGTTTGCCGGCAGATTCAAAATCATTCCACTTCTCTTTCGCACATTACTTGAAAGTTGAAACAAAAATTATGGAAACGTTTCCATGACATTTGAATTTGATTAATAAATGAAGTAACTTATTAAATTATTACCTTTATTATCTCAAGCTGCGACATATCGTGCCGTTCATTGCTATATTTAGTTTTTGACAGATTACAGTTTCGACGTTCGAAATTGCCGCCATTAGGGGCGGTGGGCCAGACCCATGGCCAGCTAGTCAGACCATTTCCAATCCCTGTAAAGTGTGTTGATCGTAGGTATCTGCTTACACCCTTCGACTTCTACTTTTGGTTTAACCAAGGACAGTCTTTGGTACACAATTTGACTAGCCAACACGAGACCTGGTGGAGACGTCACTGCCAGGTCCCAGATTTCCCATTCAATTAATAGAAACGTTATGCACACTTTTGCAAGACGTTCAATACCACCCTTGTATATTTGTTGACTTCGATAAAATTGCAACTGATGGAGCTTCAGTACATTATTCCAAATGTGTGCACTGCAAATTTCAGAAAGGGAAATTCATGCTTTCTTCTACCTCTTCAGGTTTAAATATACCTAAGACTTAGGACTTACAAAAAACACTGCATTCACAAAAAAAAACACCCATCACATTCCATGAAAGATACCTAATACAGAAGATATTACTTATTATCAGTTAATACTCTTTGTGAATCTGGCCCCAGACGAACAACTAAGAAATACCCTTAGGCCCAGTTTTACCTAAGTTGCTCTTATGTTATGGATGAGATATTGCAAAAGCCACAATATATTAGTCAATGAGCAATTCCAAATGAAGGGTACAAGGAAAGAAGTAGAACGCTTTAAGCAGTGGTTAATTTGGGGGCGGACGAGGGCGGACGCGTCCCCCCACTCTTTTTTCAGGGTGGACGCCGTCCGCTCACTTATTTTTCATAGAAGTAAAAATTCTCTTAAAATTGTGTACAAATCGAGTAAAAGGCACCAAATTTGGTCCTGAAATTCAAAATTTTCCCGGGGCTATGCGCCCCGGACCCGCATTATGTTGGGGGGCCCTCCCCCCAAACCCCCCATTGCTTTCATAAGCAAATATGTTTCCCTGACATCACCGAGCGTCCGCCCACTTATTATTTTACAAATTAACCACTGGCTTTAAGTAAATTTTTTGAAAAAATCAGTTGAAGGTAATCTTGCAGAGATTTTCATGAGCTCTCAGAATACACCCTCGGCTTTCAGAAAATATTGCTACACAGTCGTGAAAAACGCAATTGAAATATTGATTTGTATGGCAGATAGATACAAGTTTCAACATAAAACTTCGTTTATTTCAGTTTCATCCGAATGTGACTTACAGCGTTCTATCCCGGTACTCTTCAAATGTCATCCTACATTTAGAATGGAGGGGATCTTCATCAAAATATTGTCAATCCAGCCTTAATTATCTTTTTAACTCTATCACTAAATAAAGTGACCCATTCGCAAGCCTCAGAAGGCATCTATGCATTTGGTTAAAAATTGACACATAATATAATGCACTTACTTGAGACAACTGGTGACTCTTGTGGCTCAAAGTTGGTGAATTTAAATGACTTCCCTCGTCATCCAAAGAATGTAGCAGCTGTAAGAAGAAAGTGAGTTCGCACTTAGCAGAATATTCAATGTGGTGATAGAGCAACATATTTCATACAGAATGTTGTGACTTGTGAGAGACTGGTTTCAATTTGACTTTCTCTAACAATATCTGCATTTGATAGACTTAGCTGAAGTTGTACTCATGTGTCTCGAGCAGAATTAGTTTGGGATTGAGATGTGAGTAGTGAGTTTAACCTGAAGAGCTTTTTAATCAGTTTTCATCAATATCTTTACCAATGTACCTACTATTTGGTAATAAAATAGCAACATACGAGTCTTCAGAATTATTCAATGAATATAATTTCATGGCTTGGAATGGGTTATTTGTTTTATTTTATCCTACAGACATTTAATGCCATATTTTTACTAATTTTCAGGCACTGAACATCTGTAGGACAAAATAAAACTAATAACCCATTCCAAAGTATGAAATTATTTTCATTGGACAATTCTAAAGTATCGTAGGTTGCCTTATTTTATTACCAATTACAAAATGGTAAAAGATATTGATGATAATCGATTAAAAAACTCTTCAAGGTCACATTCACTACTCATCCATCTTAATTAATGAGCTTAAAAATACATACATGTTTTTCAGTTTGGTAAAGTTTGATTCATATGAAGCATTGCAATCCTTGATCAGGCTACAGCACCTTAACTCACAACACTGGGATAGTCTGCAAATCCAGTTGAGTGGTATTATGTGACTTGGATCATCTAAAGTCTATCTCGTATTACAGCTATAATAAATTACAGCTATAATTGTGGAGCATTTGAACCAAATAATATCGTGATTATTACTTATTAGTAAGGTGACCATATTCGAGAGGAGTCAAACCGGGACAAAGTTTCTGAGTGATACAAAGGGGGGTCTGGGGGGCTCGCTCCCCAGAAAAATGCCGCGCAGCGAATTTTTTGAAATGCATCACTCAATTATGGCTTAAAATCACTTTAAAAGTATAGTTATTTTCAGGAAAGTAGGTAAACTAACGTGAAAAAATCTAGATCTTGTGGTTGGATGATGGAGTTTTTATGTGGTCATTGATGTCCGACCTACCGCCGTGAGCTATTGACAGTATTGTCTCGCAGACCATGCACTTTATTTCGTGGTCATTATCAGTTTTTACCTTTTTCATAAACACAAACTCTTTCTTTAAGTCTTCGTTAAATTTGCACTTCCTCCGAGGAGCCATAAGTAAAAGTTCTAACAAGTAACAATAATATCACAGACAGATGAATGACAGGAACACAAACCGGCTAAACCAACTTAACACACGCCATCTTAACTTTCAACGAAATCGAAATCCGTGCGCATCTTCTTTTACGCATCTTAGATGTGACCGCTGTAGACAAAAGTTCCATCTAGCGCCGTTAGAGTGAACTACCGGGCGGGACATTTTAAGCGGCAATTTCAAAACCGGGACAAATGAGCCGTTTCGCAAAGGTTCTCGGGACACCGGGACAAGAGCATTAAAAACGGTACTGTACCGGTAAAACCGGTACGTATGGTCACCTTACTTATTAGTTATTATATAGACCCAAGATCAACGGTAACGTACCTACACATTCGGGAACATTGAAATATTACATCTGTGCAGGGTGCAAATTGTCCATTTTGCAGAGGGGCGGGGAGGGCGTTAATAGGAAAATAAATCGTATCAAGGTAAATGTAGTCAATAAATTAATGATTGTCTGAAACAAAGGACACTTTGCAACCCTCCTAGCTACAAATCGGGGCAAAATGTGATACTTGCATGGGTCCTCCAGTAAATGCGTGTCCGAACTCCAAAATTTCAAAATTTGTGAGAAGTGCAAACTTGATGCAAACTCAATTTGAAGCATTTTTTGGGGTGTTTTGGACATCAAGCTCTGTTGTACGGAGCAAGATTTAAAAAATAGTATATTCTTCCAACTTGGGCCAAAGTTTATACTTTTTATGGAATGATGAAAATAATATGGCATACATCATTCAAAATACTTTTTCGTGATTTTAAAAATTATATTTAAAATATAATAATACAAGGAGATACTTCAGTGGGAAGCAGACCCAGGGTTGGCAAAAACAAAGAGTGCCAAGTCCCCCTACTATCCCCCACCATCAATTCACATCCTGCACGTGTTGTTAACAGTTGTTAATACCATGGTCCATGGGAGAGGAGTAAAATGCCCAAGAAACAGTTGATAGCCTTACATGTTAGATAAGAGCAAATCTTCTTGGCTTCATGGACAAGGAGTATGTCTGTATCAATTATTTGGGTTTTGGTGATCTTTATGAAATGGTTCTGTACTTTCATAATTGAATTCCTGAAAATAAAGAGTTTTGTGGAAAAAATGTATGTGCCAAGAGATTTGCATCAAGGATCAAGGATTGGAATGAACAAAGAAGTGTATTTACCTTTTCCACTTCGTCGTCAAAGTGTTCAGTGGATTGTGTTCCCTTCTTTGCTAGCTCCATGAGAGTGGCCTGCTTTGCTGCCTGATAGAGCGAGCGCTTGATGCGGATGTAGAATACCTCGGTGATAGCGCGCACTGTGTAGTCCGGCACAAAGATGGGACGCATCTGGGATTCTGCATTCACAGACTGGAGGCTGCCCATTGTCTGAGACGTTGACGTTGGCGTAGGAGCAGCAGGGGACTCTGATGCAATCAACAAAACATACAAATAACTACTCACTTTAAATAACTATAATGTCTACAAAATTAATTAAAATTGTATTAAAGTACATAATGTCACCTTAGTGAAAAAGTGACTAGGTAACTCACATTTCAAAGTTCTAAAATAATCGAATTACAATGTACCAAATGAACTTTAAAAGAAAAGCTTCTGTACCTGAATGCACACTATAGTCTCTTAATTGAGTGAGCGACTCCTTTTGACTCTTTTGAAAAGGACATCTGTTTTTTTTTGTCTGCTTGGTGCAATTACAAGTTGCACCATTTCACTGATCAATCTGAAATTTTGCACACATGTAAAGACCATCTTTATGTTCATTGGTTAAAATTAAAATAAATATATCCTGATGGGTTGAAAAATGAAAATGGTCAAGTTGATAAATCTGATCAAACTCATATTTTGCATGATCATTAAGACCAACATTGTCTCTTGGTGCAACTCGTATTGCTCCAGGTAGTAGCCAAAAAAAAAATAAAAACAAATACAGGTCTGTGTCAAAAGAGTCCAAAGGAGTCGCTCGATCAATAAAATAAGGAGATATTGCAATTTCTAAATTGAAATCCATGTCATAACGAGACGACATCCCCTCAGTTGTTTCATTAGGTTAGTAGATTATTATGGTTTAACGGTGGTGCGTCAACGACGAAGTGATAATGCGCAAATAAAATTTTACTTTTTACTTTGTTGATCATAAGTCAAAAATACCAAGTTGCACATTGCGCAGTAGAAAATGCGCGAACTCCGTATGGACTGTAAAGTTTGTAACGTCACGATGAGTAATATTTGTCGTTTTTTTAAATTACTGCTTTTAAGTAGTGATGCCATCGGGTACCCGGATACCCGGGTCAGAACCGGGTAATGGGAGACCCGGGTTACACTCACAACCCGCAAGTAGTAAAAAAGTAAAAAAAAAAAAAATTTTTTTTTTTTTTTTTTGATTAAATTTTGTTTTTTTGCGCCAATTGAGCAGGGGAGTATACAATCAAGCCATTCCTCTCTCCAACGGGAATCATCACGCTAATTTACCCCTCCAACACCACTCTGGTCCCCACTCAGACAGTGCAGCACTATTTGCTGCAGTCCTATTTTCAATTGTGCTATTTCCATTGCGCAACAATACCTAAAAACTCAAAAGGTATACTGTTTATTCTTCCATCATCTTAAAATCCAAAAAAAAAAAAAAAAAAAAATATATTTTTTTTTTTAAAGATGGCGGGTACTCGCCCGGGTACTGCTGGCGGGTACCCGGGTACAAAAATTACTACCCGATGGCATCACTACTTTTAAGCTTATGATATTTACCCGTTGTTGGAAACATCCTAGATCATATTTAAGTAAATGGCTCTGCACTCTATATTATACAATGGGACTGATCACTTCAGCTATCCGAGAAATATTCTCCTTTTATCCAGTAGACGTCAAAAAATATTATGTTCTGAGTTACCTATTTATTATTTTACTATAAAAATATTAGTTATTTTATTAGTAACATTGTATTCAATAAAATGAAATGAATTGAGGTTATTTATAAGAAAGGTAGTTATTAATTTAAGCCTATTTAGAGAATTATGGGCCAAACTTGTGATACCTAATGATTTGTAAATGTGGGTAGTTCCAGCCGGTGGTCATATAGGTAATGTGTAATAAATAATTCATTCATACCAATGCCAATGTTCTGTGTGAGAGCTTGAGTGCCAAAGTATGTGAAAGGTCCACTCTCAAATCTCATGTTTTCTTTTCCAACGAGGACCTCAACACGACCCTCTAGAATAAGCACAAAATAGTCGACCGCTTTGCCCTGAAATAAAGAATCAATTATATTTGAGTCAGCCCCTATAGAATATTTTTCAAATTCCATTTGCTATTTATTTGAGTAACAAACCTGCTTATAGATAACAGCTTCAGACTTTTCTTTGTTCTTTACTTTCACATGGTATATGACATCTTGTGTGAGGAGACGCCGCAGTATTGTCTCGGAAATGATTTCTGGCTTGAATGCATCCACGTCTAAAATAAATGTGCCACATCATGTCAGTGAAATCCAGCACTTCTCTTCAAATTACTTAGTAATATCTGGACTGTCAATAAATGTACCTACACACATATTCAAAATAAAAAAATTAATAATTGATTTGTTTGCAGTCAATTGTTTTCCAGAGAAAAACTAATGAGTGTACGATGTGCTAGAATAACTAGTAATATTATTGGTTACTAGGAAAACGCTCTGTGTAATGCGATGATGAGTGAGCACGGATATGCGCAACACATCGAACCGAAATTCTGTCTATTGAAAATGTCATTAAAAGCCAATAATTCTTTAATTTCGTCACAGACTGGTATGAAAATCTTCAAAAATTCCAAAAATATTGGTCCCAAAGCATGTTAAGTTTTAAGTTGATCGATTGAACCTGAACCTTTAAGATTGAATGGTTCCTTGTTAATTTTCAAAAATCACAGGATCTTGTTCAAAAACTATACCTGGGACCACTCATATGATATAAGTGTGTTTCACAATACCAGATCGATCTGTTGATTATTAGCGTCATAATTATGCGTTTGAAAGTTTCTGTTCTAACTACCTTGGAACATTGGAACTGAGGCGTCAATGTTGCCGTGATTCATAGCAACAAGCAAAATGTCCGTAAAATGTCAATAACTTTTGGATTTAATCACAGATTTGTCTGAAAATTGTCAAAAATACAGATAATGTTGGTCCTAATGACCATGCAAGTTTAAAGTTGATCGGTCAAACGGTTCTAGTTTAAATGTCAAAAATCACAGTAAAGATGGTTTTAAATTTTAACCAATGGGAGGATTTGGCTGAAACTTTGGATGATTGGTTAAAATGTTAGTGGTAATGACTTGTCAAAATTTCAAATTGATCAAACAAACCAATCGAAAGATAATTTTTTTAAAATTTGAACCAATTACGGGATCCCGTTCAAAAACGATCCCAGGGACCGCATAGAGTACGTTAGTATGTGTACAAAATTTCAGATTGATTGCTTGAGCAGTTAGACCTGGGGTGTGACCACAAAAAAAAAAAAAAAAAAAAAACACAGAGAAAGTGCCATAAGAGTACCGTGGTGACGCTCGCTACGCTCGCTCAAAAATGGGTTCTTTACTTACTAGCACTCATGTACTGGAATGTAGCCAATGTGAGTTGTGGAGAAATGTGAATGTTTTGGTTCTCGCGACGCTCTGCAAATATAGTGAAGTCCTGCTTCGACACCTTCTCATTTCGTCTACGTTTATTCCGATTGTCAGCTGAAAACAAAAATTTGATTAGTGCGACTTACAGTACACACTGCAGATTCACTTTGCTCATTTTGCATTTCACACTGAACCCAAAGGATACGTAACCAACAAAACAAAATGAACAATAAAATCGTCACCCTAAAAGAAGAAATGAAAGTTCAAGATGTAACTTTTCGAGTAAATATCGGATTAAAATAAGAAAAACAGGTACATAAAAAATTGTGATTAACTAATAACTTCTTAATCAACAACAGATTTTCCAACTAATTTCATGAAACCAATGATTTATATATTTAATTAAAATCATAAGGAATATTGCTCCTACAATGTTATTGATTGAATACCTATTGAAAATATTATTCGTGTGGCGGGCCGCAATAATGTTGTATGTTGCACATAATGACTTAAAATATACAAAAGTGTCCAATAAGTTTTGTAAAAAAGGTCCTATAAGGAGTATGCACGAGAAAGCTCACGGCCTTCTTAACCGCCTAAATTTCGCCATGACAGTCCCAAAAAAACAAAAGTCAAACGTGACAGCCAGTTTTTAAATTGTATATTTTAGTATTTGTCTACTCTTTTACGTCTGCTTTCTTGTTCAAATGTTATCCCTAGTGTTCATATTTAATGGTTAGACTATTCAATCAATGATAATGGATTTTGATTGATTCCAACATTACATTTTCCAGAAGGTACGTGTCAAATTTCGCTGGCCATGCTGACCACTGTCTATTATAAGAGGATTATCAATTAAATAAATGCCTGCATGTATGTTTGACATAAATGCAGACAAGCTTTAACATGAATAATGTCAAATATTACTGTCAGTTGCCCTAAAGATATAGCTTTTAAACTATTTAGACAAAATAAAGCTCTGGACAAGCTTGAGCCTACCCGTCATGGCGGCCAAAAATCAAAATCACAGATCACGTGCATACTCCTTATTCTATGTTACTTTCATTTCATTGAACATATTATGACAAAATTTCAGTACTTTCATTTCATTGAACATATTATGACAAAATTTCAGTACCAAAACGTAGTATGTTACTACAGCAAGTATCAGGCGCATCAAGATGGGACCGGAGATTTCAGCACAACGGAAATCAATTTTTGACAATTCACAAGAGAACTGAAATTTTTGGCATTTATACTATACAAGGATATTCAGAAACAAACTTTTTGATACCAAAACCGAAAATCGATTTTTTTTAGAAAACAACGTTCTTCTTTTCAGGTGATGAAATGTTCAAATGTTCTACATGTCTAATCTAATGTAGTGATTGCATTACTGAAAAATTTAAAAATGTATTTCATGGCAGATATGCTTAAAGTGAAATCAGAATCTAAGTTTGAAATGCTTCCTTTGAGTAATAATCTACTAACTAAGACTAATGGACCTTTTTTGGCAGAATAATGTTGTATTTAACACAACCTATCTATCACGTCATGTATTGTATATACAATAGTGACATCCTCAAAAGAACAAAAAGTTATAAAAATTAAACATGACTCACTCCAAACATCAGTTTCATCCACAATCTCAGACTGGATAAGTTCTTCGATCACATCTTCCAGTGTGACCAAGCCGACAGTCTCGTAATACGGATCACCCTCTCCCTCGCTGTTCACTCGATGAACGAAAGCCATGTGACCCTTGATGCCCTCCTTGAACTGGCGGAACATGATGTCGAGAGTCATGTCTTCAAATACAAAGTTGCAAGGATTCTGGTAGAATTTGCAAAGAGTCTTCAGTGGTGTACAATCATCGGGATCAACAAAAGCAAGATCCTTGATGAACAGTGTTGTGATAATGTTCGTTCGTTCCCCTTCGTAGACCGGAATTCGAGAGAAACCTGTGAAAAGAAAATTAAGTAAATTTCTTAAAAAATCAAGAGTTGTTTAAATTATTTACAATAAATTGTTTATGTTCTCCACTTGTTCAGTGCTACAGTTCGGAGACCATTGTGCTAAATTGTCCATCAAGGTAGAATGGAAATGTAAAATCGCATTGCTTAAAAATGTGGCAGTGACTTGATTGATTCGTTTATTGAGCAATTCATTATTAATGTGCAACCACAAAGTATAGAGTACCAATGCATTAGTTTTTATTACACAAGACTCTCTAATATTTTAAGTTGCACTGCACATGCATATTACTGGTGCAGAAAGCCAGTCTAAAATGCAATCAGCTCATTCTTTTCTCTTAGTAATTTCAAATAATATATTTAATTTTGCAATGCTTAAACTATGCATGTCTCAAATTCTTTTCTCCAGTTCTTTGACACATGACTCCATTAAAGAATGGATATTAAAAGCACCCAATTTCAGGTTGACTTACGACATGCTGTGCCTCTAGATTTCAAATGGTCGTAAGAACATAACAGAACTGTGGTGAATGAGTCTGATAGAGGTGATTAAAAATGAACAGGAAAGGACTCGCTAAAAGAATTAAGCGGTACTTAGGTATATAGTATTTATTACAATGACTATTGAAGACTCAGTTAAGATGCAAGATTGCTCTAAATACTACTGTCGAAAAGTAGGTCATACTCCATTTGCCATAAAGTCCAAATATTTTATGGAAATTTTATGAGTGGAAAGAAGCAAAACTTGAAATTCAGTCTATTTGGTGGGAATCGAGGTAGTGATGTTATCAATATTGGAAATACAATATTTGGACTAACTACACTACATTAATAATATTCGATAGTTATTAAATATTGGCATAACAAATTTGTATAACACATACTCTTTCTACTAATATTTCGAGAAATGCAAAAGGAATAAGGGATGCACATCTAGCAATTTTGCATTATACATTTTTAGCAAGAAATCGTGAACAAATTAAAATGTATAAAACACGTGAAAATAATAGTAGCCCGTGTCTCTAAATTGTTGAACATTCAAACCTTGCTTCATGATATCAGAAACGGTTTCAAAGTCGAGGATGGAGTCATAATTTAACATGAAGGCGTCGTCCAGTTTGGTCATCACCTCCTTGACGGTCTTCCTCCTCAGCTCCAGCGCGCCAGATATGATGTTCACCTCGTCTTTCTCGAGATCATTGTACTCGGTTGTGACCTGTAGAACAATAGCACATCCCTTATCACACAGCACCTCAATCTTGACAGCATGGATGCAAAGCTTTATTACTGAATATCACCACTTAGATCAATTAGGATATTTACTATTTAGTAGAAGTGATAGTGATATTAATGTATAACTTTCCTTTGCAGATTAATATTTCAGAAGAAGTGATTGAGTATTATAAATCAAGGCACAGTAAAAAAGTTGTATTGTTGTGTTGTGTTGTGACTTGTGAATACAAAGAAAATTGATTCTTCATCGAATAGGACCTACACATGCATAATGACAGCTGAGAAGGAAAGAAAATAGTAGGTTAAACTAGAAAACTACATAGTGGTTAAACTACATATACAAAACTCAGAAATGACCATTCTTATACGTAATCATCATGAAACACTAAAACTTCTATTCTTTTTGTTTATCTGTGTTTTTTGCATTACATTTTAAACGAAGTAACAGATCTGGCCAATTTTTTCACAAAAGATTCATTACTATCCAATGAAGAAGGCTAATGATTTCCAGCAAAATCGGTCTATTAATTTCAACGGAAACTTGATTTGTAGTTTGTACTTAGCTTAGCAATATGAAAGAAACTCAATTCTGTTTGCCAATAAAACTGGAATTGTTTGACCGATCACCACCAAATTTTGCATGGTCATTGGTAACAGCATTCTTTGTGTTTTTTTTACAAATCTGTAAGGAACTTAAAGAGAAATAGACATTTACTGACATTTGTATGCTTCAATTGAAATATATGTCAAAATGTACCTATCAAAACATTCCTCTATGATATTTTATGAATGCAAGTAAGATCAATCGTTAAAGCCGGGTAGGACCAACTTTGGATTAGCTAACTATCGATAGTTTGTGAGCAGTTAACCAATGAATCCAGTTGGCGCGAATTCCACAGCCAATGGGATTCACTAACTTCCACTAACTATCGATAATTAACTTAATCCAACTTTGGTCCTACCCGGCCTTAGTTAGGTAAATCTTTTAGTATAGATTTAGTGGACCTTGACTTTCAGTAAGATTATCTTCAAATGGGGTCTCAATGTCTGTAATGAAAATATTTGATACACATATTAAATCCCATATGCATTATACTGAGCATTTTCCTAGAAATGTTAATATATTGTTACTTTATGTTTCAAGGTCGATCATTCTTATGCGAATGAATAGACCACATTTTAAATTATCTAGTTAGCTCTGCTTTTCAAAAAATTTCATATGCAGTACCGTGATCCTAATATCTATTCATGTTATGATCCATTGTTGAAAAACACATGAGGATCACGGTACTGCATATGAAATGTTTTGAAAAGCAGAGCCAACTAGATAATTTAAAATGTGGTCTATTTCATTATATTTATATTATTTAGTCCTCCCCCTTAACCAATTCACATAATCAGTTGGGTAAATGTCAAAATATCTATCACATAGAAATGCAATGATGTCATTGCATTAAGAAGTTGAGAAGTTGACCCTTCCGAAAAGTTTCATCGCCATCTTGAGGGCCCAACTACTGCATGTCACGACTCTCTATATTCATCTTGAGGGCCCAACTACTGCATGTCACGACTCTCTATATTCATCTTGAGGGCCCCACTACTGCATGTCACGACTCTCTATATTTAAACTTGATTTGAGATCCACTGTCAGACAGCTGTATTCAGCTGCTGTGTGGACAGCGCATTCTCATCGTGTTCTGTTATCACACACGTCCATCAAGGCTGCTTGATATAGTAAATAAACAGAGTGTTGTCACACTTAGGAGACGATATGAATTGCATCACTGTACATTCATTACCAGTGTTGAATCAGTCGTTTCCACAAGGAGGGGCAAGCCACAATCAAGGGTGGGCAAGACAAAAATAAGTGTTGTTTGTCCAATATAGAGTTATTTGACTTTTGAGGGCAGTGACGCATCCAGGGATGAGTTCCGACGAAGGCAATGGGTGACAAAAATATTTTTGAAAATGCTCGTGAGATTCTTTCCACTTTCCAGAACTACTATGCACTGACTACATACATTGATTCAAATGTAAATTTTCATATAGTATGTAACGCAAAATATGCCACTTTTTACCCCCCCCCCTTCACCATTGTCAAAAGTTATCTCTTACACTTTATATACAACCCCCCCCCCCCCAAAAAAAAACACAAAACAAAGCATGTCACACCTGCAGACCCTCCCCCCCCGCACAAAAACACAAAATGCAAATTTTCACTAGATTTATTGCAAAAGAAAACATTGGAAAAATGAGAAAACACAGAACTTTTTATTGATTTATTGTTCATCCCTCGGTTTTCCTAAATTGTAGAACGTGTTTTCCAATAAGCGAATGAGATCTAAAACGCCGGAAGATTCGTAAGTTCATTTTCTTGAAATAATTAAATATTGCTTCTTCGGCAGCTTATCTCAGTAATGAACCACGCACGTCAATGTCCTAATCGCACTTCATAAGCTACAAGCAATAAATAGTGTTACAGTTTTACAGTGCGAGAGCACAATGTCATGACATAAGACGAGGATTATGAGGCGTAGGGAAGATACAAGGCTGGGAGCAATCGAAGTGCGGGTACCGCAAATAGAATCTAATCTTATAACCGTAGTAATTTATTTCCTTGGGCCGAATGGAACGTAGAAGATCTTTACATAATATCACAATTTTGTAAGGAAGTTTGCCAAGTGGGTCTTAGACGTTGATGACATGTGTTCAGCGTGGCTTTGTCAAAGTTGTGACGTAAATCTTCTGTAGAAATTGAAGAAGTCATGGAAGTGCAGCAGAATATTGGACATATTGTATAGCAACGAATGATCAAACGGTCGGTGTGGTTTTTCTGCCAGACAGATAAAATACATAAAAATACATTTGAATCCAAACTCATGTGTGTGTATCAGGAATTGATTGCGGACTGGGATGCATGTCGTTTCATTTCACAACAATTTTAGATGCTAACGAATTCATAATTATTTTTGAATATGTAACAACGTAAGAAGTTGATATGGATGTAATTTAGCATTATTCTGGAAAATTTTGTGAAATAATCTCCATTGTCCAAAACAGCGATGTATCTAGCATTGTTTTGTTCTTCAAGGCCAAGTCCTGAGCTCTACGCTCTTGGGTAAAGAAGGGTTCATCCCATGGGTTCATCCATCGAAACAACATTTGCAGAGAAAATGACCGGTCGCAGCTAATCAGAGCAACACAACGCAACAACCGTGCGCCAAAAATGTTGAATCTCGCGGAGTGGGAAAGAGTTTCGGTACTCACGGCTGATGCGAAGTGAAGCAATTACTGACGTTTCCACGATGTTTGAATACGCAGAGAAAATTAATCCAGATCGTACATGACAGGAATAATCGGGTGCAGGAAGTTGGCGTGCAAACAACTACGAATTTCATTTTTTCAAACTGGAAAGATCAATATAAACACCTTCGGATGAGATGAGAGGGTGCAAGTGTGAAGTAAATGACTGTTGATCACATGTTCGCATACAGACGTGACCACCGCATCATACGGCTGATAACTTACCACGAGGTTGTGACAGGAAATTAATTTATATCAGTACTATTACGTAACTGGGACGAAATGAGGTCGAATAGAAACAGAATGTCAAAGCTTGCAATGTAACAAAAGTATCCCAACAGCGGATAGCAGTGTACTAGCTAGTTTGTCAATCAAGTCTCGCCTCTCCGCCTGATCCAAGATAAAAAAGGTTCCAAGTCATATTTTTAATTATTCAACATATGATGAGAACAGCATAATGTAAATATAATGTATAATGACTAATTATCCATAATAAATAATAATTAATTCATAATACCATAATGTGTAATACAATTGGAAATACAACCGAGACTGAAACTGCACCCTTCAATACACGATTGCGACACGCATGATATCTTCAATACCTCATGACTCTCGATCAGAGACACTACTCAATCAATGCGAGTGATAAAACGCAACGAATATCAATGGTCCTAGGATGTTTACTTCATAAGTACTCAATAGTGCAGAAATTATTTACTAGGAAAACATTCTACATAATATGTTACGTGTTGATAAGCGAGCTTCGTATTGCATGCGAATTAAATTCGAGGGAGAATATCTGCTCTATAATAGGCATTGGAAATAGATATGAAGAAAGCATGCGTCAAATGAGCAGGGATACATATTACATATTTTATTCAATTTCTTGGAATAAATTGGAACAATATTTAATGTAAGTCCCAATGACCATGCAAAATTGTAAGTTGATACGTTATCGGTTCCAGTTTTAATTCTCAATCAATCACAGGATCTTATTCTACAACTATACACAAGACGAGACTGCTCATATGACATAGTGTGCGTGTGTATATGTGGAACATTTTAGATCGATTGGTTGAATGGTTTGATCTAGACAGTGCAAGCACACAAAAACAAACTGAGAAAGAAAGTGGCATAAGTATGCGCCGTGGTGACTCTCGCTTAATTTAAATTAATTTTTAAAAGCTGGCTAGCGAAAACAGCAAATTATTAATCATATACAAACAAGTACAATGTACTATGTAACCAAGCCAAAATGTGTCCTTTATTTAATCTTTTATAAAGATTCAAGAGTGACGTTAGTAAAACAATCCTATTTTATGTGCAAGAAAGTTAACGGAAACGGTGAGCACGTGTCTTCCCTCTGAGCAATCTACCAATAGTTAGAAACTTCATTATGTGTCATCGATTAATCAGAAAAACATTATTTATCAATTATCACTAATTGAACGAATAGAGATTAAAATATATATATAAGGAGATAATTCGCGCCAGCTGCGAACTCTTACTTACGCTACTATGTAGTACATATAGTGAAATACACAATGAGAGTGTTAAGTATTGTCATTAGCGACAGTTAAAGATAGACGCACATGAAATTGTTCTGGTGTCTTGCAAGGATAAAATAAAACCAATCGTTTTATTTTCAGAATACAGATAGGTTTAGCATAACGCAATGCGAAATTGCAGTGGTCTTTCGCTGCCAAGTCGAAAAGAGTTGCCAAATATTTCCACAGTACCAAATATTATGTACCCGAACCAGAAATCAGAAAGTTGAATCTCCAGGGGTATTTTAAATTTTAAATCTTTGAAAATTCATGTATACCTAATCTCATTAAAAAACTTACGACAATTTCACAAAATTAATATCTTTTATCCTGTTTCAATTTTTCAAATTCACCCGTTCCGGGCTCATGACTTACGTTATAAAAATAAACAATAACAGTTTTTTTTTTATATAAATTAAATAATTATTTTACATTAACGAAATATTTAGTATTCAATTGAAATTCTGCGTATACAAAAACATTAATCCGAAAACATATCACAGTCAACATCTCCAGAGGTATGAATCTAGATTGAGATTGCGGCGATGGAAGGAGACAATTGTTTAATTGCACGTATGCACGCGATGCGAGAACCGCGCAGGCGACGACACAATTTGGCGGACTGTACCGTGGCTTAGATTATGAAATCGATTAAATTGACTCAAGTTTTTACTTTTATTTTCAGTCGACTAAAATGCCGTAGGATTGCGGCAATGCGGAATACACATCCCCAAAATACCGTGTGCGTCGATTTCATTAATTATTATTATCAAACATTCTTCTTTCAAAATTATTGAGTAGGATCTGGTACAATATCTACCTATCACTCAATTTTAGTAAAATAAAAAATAATTTTGAACAACATGCCGGCTGGCCAAGCCTGTTGCACTCTTCCCCTTAAAATAAACAAATAATCATATAATTTAACCCAGCTAACACTCTGAAAATTACAATGTAATCTTTACGCAACCAATACCATGGAATTTATTTATTTATTTTTTATTTTATTGTCTTTATTGTACACATTGTGGTAACAAAGGCGATGTTCAGCATGAATTAAAACAAATACAGTGGCTGCTCTTCCACATGACCAAAGTGCACATGACCAAATAGACCTTCGTGCACACTATTATGGAATTAGTAAAATCTTTTCATCACAAATGCTATGATACGTCTTTCTGCACAAGCCCCAGATTAATTTTTTAATTTGATTTGTTTTATGATTTGATTTCCGTTGAGTTGACAATCCTAAAAATTACTTGCTTGGTCTCCACAATGTGCAGACATGCCTTTAATCGATATTTTAAACCCTTTTAGGAGTTGTATATAAAACATACATTACATAGGTACCTACATAATTGTTTTTTAAAGCAACATTTCAATTGATACTCTTTAGGATGTATTCACAACACGAGATTTGTTTGGGTACTCGTGGCCATCGATGCAGCCAGGCGTCCACACTTCCACACTTCAAGCCCTTTAACAATGCGTTTGAGCTAATAAGGACATATTTTAAACAACGAACAACCTGCCGACGAAAGACTGGAGTGTCCTTGAAGTATTGGGCGGTAGTTCTTAATTATTTGTTACACAATGTTATGTTTTTACTGGGCAGTAGTTGTGATGATGCTACAAGAGTGACGCTTTTTTCAAAACCAACAACCTCACTTCATAGTTCATATTGATGATACTAACATAACTCAGGATGCGTATCTTCTTTATAAGAAAAAACACGTCAATAATGATTGTATTTGAACGCCACTAGTTTGTTCGCTGTGTAAACGCAAAATAAAGTGCCAATGCTTTTGAAGGCTAAACAGCTTTTTAGAGCTAGTACTGTTTTTGTGAAGGGTCAGTTTTCGAAGCACCTGGGTTTTAATGATTTAACAAACGAACCGGTTTTAAATGCCGAACAATATAATTGCAATGACAAACAAACAAAGCACTAGGGAGCTGCAGGAGTTTTATCATCTAAAGAAAGTGCTCAGAAATAGACTAAGTTGGCACAACTTCCATCATAATTAAACATCTGTGCCTTGCTGAGTTTTGATGTATACTTTGATGGAATTAGATCCAGAGGCGGGAGTTCGACACCCGATAACACACTTACTACAAAACTTCAAGAGCGAATTACAACAGTTTCAGAGACAGATAGCTGACAAGAAACCGCACATTGATCGGTAAGAATAGCTTATCAGATAGCGGCACCTTATCGCAATCCTCTCAGTACGGGCATTCAGATTTGATCGAAGCCAATGTTTACCTTCGAAAAGATAAAATCGCGCAGGCACTGCTTTAATAGTTATTTCCGAGCTAATTAAAATCTTGGGCTTTGGAATGCCACGATCAAGCTCTGCCGTTTATTTGAATATTCTGACGATAGGTTTTACAATCACGATGATATTTTTGGAAGAGCTTGAAAATAAAATCTACCTGCCAAAAGCAGCGCTGGTAGTGACAGGCAAACGACATGCCGTACAGTAAAAGCTGACAGATTCAAGCCACAGCTGTGTCTAGATTCATACAGTATGAATACGTTACATAATGTTATCGTGCAAAATATTCCATAATCTGTACATTAAAGTTGAGATACTTTTATTCAGACTAAACTGAATGCGACAAACTGCTCAAATTCAATTAAAATAAAACCTCGCAATAAAAATGTACATCCGCGAAGAAGACTACATTCAAAAATAAAATAGAGATAATTATTGAGCGAGTGTAGCGAGCGTCACCAATGGGATTGGGACTCATATGACACTTTCTCTAGGTCAAACCCAATGGGACAAACCATTCAACCAATAGATCTGAAATTTGGCACACTTATACTACCATAATCTAAGCGGTCTCTGGGATCGTTTTTGTACAGGATCCTGTTATTTTTTTAAATTGGAACAGTTTGACCTATCTTAAAACTTAAAAACTTAAAACTTTGCATGGTCATTGGGACCAACAATTTAGTCTAATCTGTTTTTAAGGACATTTTATGCTATAATCTTGAAATATTTGCAAATGTATGCTAAGAATTTTCAATTATTTTATCACAGCTCTCTTGACGCTTTAGTTTCTTCCAAGGCCTGTAGAGCAGAAACTTGTATACGCACATCAAATCGCATGCAATACAAATGCTTCGCTTATCAACGCGCTACACAGAGCATTTTCCTATAGTATGAAACTTGTAGGCATAGGTACGAAATTTTCCTGACAATGAGTATCTTCCACCAACTCGATGAGACCCATCAATCCCATCTCCCATCGATCCCATCGAGACCCATCTCGATGAGGCCCATCAAGTCCACCCGTGCATTTTATAGGAACGATGTACAGTTGTTTCGCGGTACTTCAAGGATTACAATTTAATAAAAAATAAATCTGCCCAGGATCTTCGAATACTATTTTACGAAGTTTATCCCGCATGTGAGTAGATCTCTTCGTCCGCTTAGCAGGTCGAGCTTGTAAGCCGTGCGCTGGGCAGATCGATGTGCCACGCTAGGTCGAGGTTACGCTGTCGCTACCGTCCCATCCCGATCCCATTCCCGACCCGACTCCCGTACTCCCCTAGATATTTCACCAGGAGGCAATCGATAGCGATCACCGCCTGCTGGAAATGGGTCGCGCGCTGATTGAATCATTGCATTGAGAGATGCAATAATAACAGACAAGCCCCGCGGGGGACGAGCGTATTGCGCGCCGCTGTCGAGTCCTCTGCAACCAGATCCACCCGGACGAGTAATGGATGGTTTCCATGCACGAGCAAACCACATCCAACGACGTGCAAGACAGCAGTTAACCTAGCTTGACTTTCAAGGTGTTAGCTACTGGAGGTGAAAAAGAGAAGGATAAAGAAAATCGATCCTCTTGGAAATTGACTGATTCGACAGCACAAACTGTGCACTGCCCCTTTCTCAAAGAGCACTCTCATCTCTTCAATGCACTCTCTATAAACAAAAATAAAACGTTTGCGAAAAGTGTTATGAACTTGATTGATAACATCTGCAGAGTTCAATTCAGGCAAGCAAGGGGATTGGAGATTTGAGCAGATTGTTCGACTAGAATACATCCATAAAAACACTCACTATAAAAATACCAGCCAACGAAGTCGGTTCAACTAAGCAGGTTTTGGTGCGTTAAGGCCGATGCACAATTGACGCGGACGGACGACGGAGACGATGTTTAGGTATGATATATTAACTCTGGCTGTTCACAATCGGACGCGGACGGACGACGACTTTAACACCGCGTCAATTGTGCATCGGCTTTTAGACAACACATACTATTCCTATTTCCTATGTGTGCGTGTACCTACTTTTAGGTACGTTTACAGCTCGGCGTTGACGCGCTCGACGTTGGCCAATCAGAAGGCTGAACGGCGCGCGCAGGAGTGCTGGCGTTCAAGGTCAAAAGATAAACCATGTTCACCTTTCAGCGCTGAGCGCCAAACGTCGAACGTCAGGCGGTCAGAGCCGAGCTGTAAACGTACCTTTTAGTCACGATGCTAGTGCATATAGAAGACCCCTCACAGAGTGTCTGCAGTGTCACTTGTAACTTAATCGTAACAACAATAAAATAAGAGAACTTACCTTGACCAGTTCCTTGAGTCTCTCTCGAGTGTAGACCGTGCCCAGTTCAACACCCAGGATTAGATCTAGTATTTTACTGACTGGATATGACACTGGGAAAGTCAGGATCATCACTAGCTTGGTTATGTAGATCGTCTTGGCACCGACTGCCAACCCATGACGAGAGCAGATGGCTTGTGGCGTGATCTCGCCAAACAACACGATGCAGATCGTTGAGCCAAGGATGGCGATGACTCCGGTCGTCAAATCATCCAGCAGAATGGTCAGCGACGAGTTGACAAGCACATTACCAATCAGAATACTACATAGGAGGTAGTTGCCCGATGCTCGTACAGGGATGATGGCATTGGCGTAGCGCTTCTCAGCTTCCGATCCCGTGTTCGCCACGATCTTCAAGTCAGTCTGGTCGAGCGACATCAGGCCCAGATTGAGCCCCGAGAAGAGTGCGGAAAAGCAGAGGCAAACGACGATGATGGTGATGGACACCCACGTTGGCAGGAACTTCTCATAAGAGTGGATAGCGATGTGTGACTGCGCTCCCTGGTGCTTCCACGTGTGGTCCACGCCGAGGACATCCTTCACGCACACGTAATAGATGTCTTCTTCGACGTTCTTCTGCGGAACGCGGATCTTGACCAGCGCCGTGTGATCGGACAGCGAATCAGCCTCAACCTGCCATTAAAACCAGTCAGCATGCCGTACAGTGTTTCCTCCACTACAACAATGCAAATCCGACCAGGCGGTCCCAGCTCACCCGAAAGAAGTCTGTGATGGGGAACTCGCAGTTGGCCTCGTCCTTGCGAGACGTGAAGGTGATGTGAGTCTCGGCTGTGAAGCCGCTGCCGTAGAGGCGAATGACGGCGTCGGAGAATGCCACAAGATCGGGCACTCCGGCGTCGGACAGCTCGTAGCCCTGGACAGGCAGCTCAACGCGCAGTCCGTACACAATGGCAGTTGACACAGGAGATGCTCGGCGTTGACGCAAGCTAAACGAGAGGCGGAGATCAATTTTAATTGTCCATAGACAGTTTAGATTGATTGATTGGTAGTGTCTAAATCTTTGAGGTACAGGAGATCTTAACGAGATCTTAACATGAAACAAAAAACAAATTTGACATTTTAGCAGCGTATAGTGAGCGCTATCTGCGCACTCCTACATTCACTGTTTGTATGTTTGTTTACTTTTATTTTGTGTTTTTGCCTGCACTACCTGTGTACTGTTTGTGCTAGTTTGGTTTGTTTGAACATTTTATTGATAAAACAAGTTTTTTTTACATTTGTACGACTAGGCCACATAGCCATGACTGGCTAGCCTGTGGCAATATACTTATATATTATACAATAATAAATGATAAAGAAAGACAGACATATAAACACTATTACAGACATTCCCAATGCTTCAACATTATCAAGCAGCAACCCTATCGAACACATTATGCACACAACAATAATGAAAAAAAATCCCAAACTCTTTGAACCATATACTAAAAAAACTCTTACGCATACCTCTGGCCACACCCCCTTCATCCCATTCATGTTGTACTATTACCAGTGGCGGCTATTTGTCTTTACAACAGGTGTTCAATTACATAGAAGGACGTAGAAGAAAGTACTCTAAGAGGAGAGCCCCCAGCAGATGCGGGGCCGGGGCGCATAACCCCGGATTTTTTTGTATCTTTAGTTTGAAATTGATGCATTTTTACGTCTTTTGGAGAGCAAAATGATAAGACAAAATATTTAACTTCCTACTTCCTGGATTAGGGAGCACTTTTAAATAATTTTCTTGGATGATCAGGTGTGCAATTGTCACACCTTGCACACTGTAATAGCCGCCACTGACTATTACTATGTAAATGTACTATACTATATGTACTATACTACTGTACTATGTACTGTAAATATGTATTATTACTTTGAGGACCCTGCGCAAACCGTATACTATTTTACCTGCACAGCATCACTCAGTATACGAGGTGCAACCCAAAAGTTCGCGCAAAATGCCAATAACATAAAAATAACTTGAAACATACTCCTATATTACACCGTCTTATTCGAAGCAGTACCTTTCGCCATGTAAACAGCAATTTTTGAGTTTTTTCAGTTATTCTATGCATCCCTAGACGTTTTCAAGTGTGACCATGTTTAGCACCTTGCGCGATGGTGATTTTATATTTTCTATCGCGTAAAAACGAAGTTAATTCAGTCCGGATATCCATCTAAGGTAACATGAATAAGTTGAAGAAGGTGATTTTATGAGAATATGGGTGATTGGGAGGGATTGCCATGTATTTGGAAGCTAGAATGTGGCAAACAACGTTTAGTGCACGCGTTTAGAGTCGTTATTCTTTTACTTGTCCGTTCGAACGTTTACGATAAATTATCTCCCTCAGCCGTTTCAAAATTGCACAGAACATCTTGCCGTTGACGTTTTAACTAGATAGAAGGGACTCTCGCGAACGATGCCTTACATTTTAAAAAAGCGATCAACTTGATGTGATTGCCCCACAAATCAATCGTGGTTCGGCAGTTTCTAGCTTCAAAAACCACCTCAATTTGAATGATCTGACTCCCTGAAACTTGTTCGTCTTCCCCAAGATGAAATTCCGTCGAACGATCTTCTTTTAGACAACCCACATGTCAATTGTTGTTCAGCAGTTCGAGAGATGAAAGCACCATCGCGAAACGTGCTCTAATAGTCACACTTCATGCCGTCTAGGGATGCATGGAATAATTCAAATAACTCCAAAATTGCTGTATACATGCCGAAAGGAACTACTTCGAAGTTCGAATACGACGTTATCTAGGAGTTATATTATGTCAAGTATTTTTTATTTTATGGTCACGTTGAACGAACTTCTGCACCTCGTATATGTGCTAAACACTCAGTTTTGTTGGACAACACGGGGACGTATTCTCGGATGCGGTTTCAACTCGAGAATAGAAGGTACCTGCATATGACGTCACAGCTGACCAAAATCTCACTGGGGGACAGATGCTTTCAGCGCGTATTTAAATGATAAATAATCTTATAGTTCTGGATTTATTTCCTTTGATACAATTTCTGATCCTTTTTTCACATCTGTACTTTAAATACCTATAGGAACGATTAATTGCCTGTGTCTCAGCGACGTTAAAAGATCGAGGTCTGTTACCTAGCAACCAGGGTGAGGCACCCTGAATCAAAACCGCATGCGAAATGTTCGACTATGCGAAATCAAATAAATTTTGTTTCATCAAAGAAGTAAATCTCTTTGATCAAAGCTTTAAGCAGTGGTTCATTACAGCAATCTCACGACCATTCTCAACCAACTCAAGAATAGGTCCCTCCAGGATACTTATCTTTTCAGTTTCTTTATCTCGTTTTGACCGAATTAATGTCCCAGCAATTAAGATAGCATTACGCCGAAATGAATTCGGTCGAAACGAGATCAAAAATTATATAAAATAGGTCCCCTGGGGCCTATTCTCCAGTTTATTGAAAAAAGTTTCAACATGGTCGGAGAAATTATTTCATTTTCACATTATGTGTACCTATATTAAAAAAACACTACTGCATACAGGGGCCATTATCTATTTAAAAAATCCCGATTATTGTGCAATCCTATTCACGTCCATATGGATTATAACATTGAACCGAATCGGATTCCAGCTTAAATCGAGAGTTTTGAAGTTATAGAATAGGACCTCAAGGGGTATTTTCATGTATGCAAAATTTCGCTCTCGGAGAAGCGGTGTGGCTTGTATCGCATGAAAAAATGAAAGAAAAAAGCAAAAAGCAAAAAAACAGTGACTCCAGCCAAAAGGTGGGAAGGGAAGTGCACGCTCTATACTAGCTTAAAAATAGTCGTAAACCTCCCATAAGCTTGGAGCAAAAGGCTCCTCTGTATGGCTTGATCGGAGCGCGCTGTGGGAAGCAGGACAAACAATCAATAACGCTGCTACTGCATCGCCAGCGTAACTTCCTGATCCAGGAGTTGTTACCTACAGAGTGGCGCTATGAAGTTACCACTTGGAGCTCACCTTTCAAGTGCACTCTGAAATGTCATGCTGTACATAATGTCATGCCAGTGCTGTTCAGAAAGCTGGCTCATAATACTCGGCGAATTGCCGAGTTTAGTTGTTGATCTTTGGTGGTAAAGAATGACTTGCAATAGACTAGACAAAATTACAAATATAAAAATAAGCCAAACATGTAAATAATTCTTCAAGTTACTGACCGATTTGTCTAAATATTTGTACACAATAAAGTGGTCCTGATGGCAAAATTTTCTACCAGTTAGAAGATTTTGTCCACTATTTTGATTTTGTTCGCGATCAGAGAAATGGTGTGGTGACGTACTTGTATCCTACCTTGCGTGTATCACACATCACACCATACAAATAGGGAAAACAAACAATAAAAGAGGTCTCAGACATACGAGTTAATTACGCAATTTTTAAGTGAGAGCATAAAATTTAGTCCGATGATCAATAGGAAAACGCTCCGCGTAATTCTTTAATGTAATTCGTAATTCGTCAATAAGCAACACCTCGAACCGAAATTCGCTTATGCACAGAAAACATCTAAGCAAAACGATCCAATTAATCAAAATAAAATAATAAAATAATGTACTACATTAGGTAGGTAAGCGTTTCATTGCAAGTTAGAAACGCCATCTCTAACACTCGGGCGGGAGTGAAACAAAGGCGCGGATCAAGTTTGACAGTCATTTCAAAGTAATTAAATGCCAAGCAACGGGATCAGAACATATTACATTTTAAATCAATGCGATAAAAAAAACAATCAATGAGACGATTTTTTTTATTTTTTTAACCCACAAAGGATTTTGTTGATGGCCAACACATGCGTAGGTAAGGTACACAATTTCAGTTTGATCAGAGTATAATGGCGTGTATCGGCTTGAACTGCCTGTATCACGGCAGGGACAGAAAGAACAGAGATGAGGCAAGGGAGATACTCGCTCGCAACTGTTGAATCAACAGAAAGAACGTAAGTCTTCTAAAATATGGAAACAAATTAGGAGTAAACCGATCTCTCCATGTTATGTCGAGAGTGAGAACCATTACTCTATGACTTGACCTCGCATTAGGTCAAGAGAAGACGTACAAATATGACCATGATAAAGAAATAAGAAAAAAATATAAAACGAAACGAGTAGAGTACAAGAGAATTTGCTCGGTATTGCTGTTGCTTGAAAAATAATCTCATATATGAGATTGCAAATTAATAAGTCAGCTTTTCAGTCACGGTACCTTACCTACCTAATAATTCTTCCAACTTTCCATAATGACTTTTACGCTCTAAGGGTGATTTCTTGCAATGCAACTTTGTATAGTGGATAATCGTTAATCGTAATAAGGACGAAATATTCTTACCTATGACTTTATTCCATTACATTACAAGAGAGAAAAGAAACCCCTCATTACAGGTATCATAATGCAAAGCCAAAGATCATAATGTAAATCTTCTACTACAACATATCAATAATACTCAGGAGTCAGGACATGAAAACTTCGTACTTCCTGCCTACAAATAAACGTTTCTCGCTCGTAACACCTTACTTCTTGCCAATAAAAATCAATATGAGTTGAGTTGTCATGTATAGAAGAAAGAACATTTAAATGTAACAAATCATGATAATAATAACATGCGAAGAGCCAAACATCCAACAAACAATAAAATTAACTTTAGAACAACATGGGTTTGTTATTCCGTTTGATGACCAATTGTGCTCTTATTGCATGACTATGACGAAATCCAGTGGTGCGGCCGCACTACGCAGCCAACGAATATAAGCAAAAAACTTTCAGATATATAGGTAAGCAAAAAAGTATTGCTAACATAAATGTAGGCATACTTGAACCATATCGCATGCTATCAAGCGCATCCGTGAGTTCATGATCCGTATGTAAAATATTGCCCATCCTATACAACAATTATTTCAAATATTTCTAGACAATTTTATGAAACTTGATGCTTAAATAATTGGAGATGTGCCAAGCTAACTAATCCGACAGAGGCAACGCGTTGATGAGCGAGCACCGATACGTGCAATTCTCGAACCGGAATTCCGTACCAAACGCACAGAAATGAAATGTACATCCATATTGCATTGAAATATGATCCACTCAATCAACATAAAAGTATGCTTTTCAATAGCATAGCAACTCGTCGCATATCTACGGTTGGCACTAAAATGTTCAATATTAATAATGAATCACTCGGGTGATTCTGGAATTTCTGACCAAATTTCTGCTTGAACCGACAAGTATGAGGTATATTTGAAATAAATTCCTAGGTCAAAAATAGTTTTAACTCAGTACCTCAATCACAGATTAATAAATAAATGTAATAGGAAAACGATTAGGTTAACAAGCGAATATCTATCTGATTTTCTTTGATTTGTGACAGCAGTCTGGAGAGAACTCGAGTTGCAGTGTCAAGGTGCATACTTTTATACAAAGGGAGGTATAGGTACCAACATGAATTTTGAACGAAACGTTAATAAGTCGATAAGTTCTTGACAGATTTAGCTGAACATTTTATAAAATTAGTTTCAACAATTTTGAAGGATCTGAGGCTGTTCGAAATACGGCAAAACTTAACTTTGGTATAATACCTACTCCCTTGCAAAATGTTGATCCTGATGACAATAACAGTTTTCGTTGTGATCGGAACTATTTGCATTTTCAACTATGGCAAGATTCTTTTTTACATTTTTAAGCAAAGAGGATTTGGATTTAAATTTGAAAAACATGATGACTATGGTCTTAACTTGCAATATTTCAATTTAACTTCATCGGATTATTTTGCACTAATTGGAGAATTTTATTCAACCGGCAGGGTGTCCATACTCCAGAATGGAGTCAAAAAAAGTAGCAAAAGTAGCATTTTGGTTGAAAATAAGTGGCAAAAAAGTAGCAATTTCAATGAAAAAAAGTAGTGGCATTTTAAGTGGCATTTTAAGTAAAGTAAGTGGCATTTTTGTTGAAGAAACGTTCCATAAAATAGATTTTTACAGAACGTGACAAATGTGGAATCAAGGAAAATGGTAGGTTTTTCAAGGAAGCCGAGGCAGCAATTGGGGACCACAGAGGAGGCGCGAAAACCATTGCTGTTCTACCGACTACTGAAGACAAACCAAAGTTAGGAATGCAAAAACAGTGTACCAAACACAAAACAAATAGACGCGATATTAGAAAATTATAAATATGAATGTTAGACCTAAACAATTGCAAAAAAAGTAGCATTTAAGTGTCTTTTTGCGATTTTTAGCAATAAAAGTAGGAATTAAGTAGCATAGCAAAAATAAGTAGCAATTAAGTAGCAAAAAGTCGCCTGTGGACACCCTGAAATGGTAATTTACTCTGTACCTACATAAGGCACAAGTGCAAAAATGTCCTTTCGGAGAAATGGTGCGACCTTCTTAGCAGAGACAGAAAATACAGACATTCGTCAGTGTCAAAAGCGTCACAGGAGCTCAGGGGCCCTATTTTATATCTCGTTTTGATCTCGTCGCGGCCGCCTTCATTTCGGCGCAATGCTATCCTAATGGCAGTGAAACGAAGGCGGCCGCGACGAGATCAAAAAAGATATAGAATAGACCCCCAGGGATGTCAGATTTCGATGATTTCAGCATTTGGAATTTCATTACTTGAGATGTTTTGGGTTCAAGTCATTTTCGTATTCTTTCTTTTCAGCTGAGCTGACCGATGTTTTTGTGGAGCACTGGCTGTCGTTTTAGACGAAATTATTTTTATGGGATGCGTTTTACATGAGACTCAATCGGGTCAATTAACGAACCACATGAGGTTGTTGTTCACATTTTGTGTGGTAGTGCAACTTGGCCGTATCATACGAGTCGTATGACAACGTCAGAACACGAATTGGCGATTCAATTACCAAATATATCTAATACCTACTTTAGAATAGTACCTACCTAATTGATGATATAAATGGGACATGTCAAAATTTCTTCAGTTACCACGGTTGTAAAAAACCTCGCTTAAAAAAGACCAGCTTAGATTTTTGGAAATGTATTATGCTCTTTACGGTTTATTAAAAAAATATTATTTCTGTCGATATGAGATCAACATTTTTGTTTTGTAATTTTACATTATAACACCCCACTACCCTTGCCATTATCAAACAAAGCTCACTTCCACTTCGTAATTTCTAACTCTTATTCAACCTACTATTATTACAGGACAGTTGGTGTAAGATTAAAATTGTACGATGGGATTTGACCATATTATTTTTGCTAAAATGTAAGCGCTCCACTGAAAAGTATAGGTAATTTAATTTAGAAAAGCGTCGTCAAAACGCGAATGTCCAAGAACACAGAAATAACGTGTTTCGCACTACAATATCTTATGAGCAGCCAATCCATGTACACTCAACAATTCATAAAACGGTATTTGAAATAAATGGATTGCCTGAAAAAAATGTGATGGCATCATCTGATGAAGTCTATACTTACTCGTCATCTACCTCTAGTAGGTGAGCTCTGATTTCATTGATAATAACAAGGATTGATTGTCAATGAACCTTACCAGCAGCCAATCTGTTTCGTTCAAATACCGTTTTATGAATTGTCGGGTGTACCTAACGGGTGAAACCAATCACACACATTTTCCAAAATGCTTACAGAATCCTGAACAAAGTTATGATTTATATGAATAGTAGGGCAGGAGCGGTCGCTCCAGCCAGCCAAGTCGTACTGTACACTCACACTCTCTCAACATACAGTTGCATAATAAACTGAGGATCAGATCAAGCGTGCTGTAAGCAAGAACATGGAATTTTCGGCCTACTGGATCTTAAAATTTGTACCTAACTCACATTGTTGCGAAATACCCACTTCAAATTGCGAGCTATGGCCCACCACACTACATTCTACCAAATTTGGGAACAATAGGTTATGTCGTTTGGGATCTAGAGGGCCGTAAAAAAACGTGAAATTACACCCCTAAAAGGTATCTGATGACGATTCTGATGATATCAGGAAACCCTATTGACAGGTCCACAGCCTAAACGGTTTAACCGATCGATCTGAAATTTTTACCACTGTGCAGAGGCGTCTGAGGTGCCTTTTTTGTTATGACTGTTTAGACATAGGTAGGTACCGTTACAAGTTGTAAGAATAAACTAAAAAAAGGATTGATTTCCCCATAAAAAAACACTCCGTGTAAAAATCAGCCAAGTCTCTTCAACCAAAAAGAAGTACCTACCTAAAATCTAAAAATTCAACACTGAAAAGTAGAGATTAAAAAATTAGCCAAGTCAAAACTTTTTAAAAAAACTTGGTGCATCGCTTTTAGGGTAGATAGGTAGGTATTATAGAAATAGGTATGTGTAGATGGGTATATTTTATTTCTGACCCTATACTTCTATACAGTGGTTAATTTGGGGGGACGCATACATTCACTCTTTTTTCAGGGTGGACGCCGTCAGCCCACTTATTTTTCATAGAAGTACCTAAACTCCGTTTCATGCAGTCTAGAGTCCTGTTTAACATGGGTAGTCCTATACCTGCCCATGCTATCTAGGACTCTAGACCCCATGAAACGGAGTTTAGGTACAAATTGTTTTCAAATTGTGAACACATCGCGTAGAAAGGCACCAAATTTGGTCATTAAATTCAAAACTTTCCGGGGGCTGTGCGCCCCGGACCCGCATTGTGTTGCCCCCCCCCCCCCCCCCCCCCACCCCCAAACCACCCATTGTTTTCGTAAGCACTTGTATGTTTCCCTGACATAGCCGAGCGTCCGCCCACTTTAATTTCTTTTGTTAGGTGGGTCATTCTCCCGAAACGTGCAAAAATGAAAATGAAAATAATTAAGAAATTTTTCGTCCGAATTTAAAAATGTAAAAACTTAAATTGTATTTGAAGTCATGTGCAAAAAGGTAAAAATATCAGCCGAGATCGTTTCCCCAAATTTATATTTTTGTATAGGTACATTGTGCATTGTGTGTGTTGTGGTAATGATGAGTTGTGGTAATGACGATTTCATGCCTTTTTTTAAAATCAGAAGCACATTTTAGATATCAGCAATTTGAGGTTCCCCCCCAATTTCAGCCTCTCAGAAGCGTTCTGCCAACGCAGTAAAACAAAATAACGCTAGAGTTTAATAAGTAAATGCAAATGCCCAAAATAATAAATTGAAGTGATTCAAACTAGAGAGGCCTTAAATAAAGTACTTTCCAAAATGCATGAAATTGTATCAATTTTATTCCAGAAAACCAAAATTTTTTCGAGACTATGTACCTACCCCGGACCTGCATTAACTGACGGGGCAGGCACGTAGGAGGTCGGATACAGGGGAATTATCCCCCTGTATCACCGTACAAAATTAAGTTTAGTGTCCCATAAGCACTAGTAATTGTTTAAAATCTTAAAAATGCCCTGCGGGCAGGGGCGGATTACCCATTAGGCTACTTAGGCTATAGCCTAGGGGCGCCAGCTTCCAGGGGGCGCCGCGGCGGCAAACAAATTCCACATTATGATACAAAATATGAAATCATAAACAAACTATCAATACCTACAAAGTAATATGAAAATGTGGTAACTTGTGTGAAGACAATAATTACTACATATTATTTTGAACAGAATGGGGGATATGGCGATTCCACCGATATGGCGATGCCTAGGGGCGCCAAACTGTTTAATCCGCCCCTGCCTGCGGGGCAACAATTGGAGGTTTGTTTGTAGCAGTAGGTGTGCATTTTAGAGCCCCAGAATCACTTTCAAATTGTTTAAATTCTAAAAAATGCTCGGCAGGGCTAAAACTGGAAGGCTTCACCCCCTTCCCATCATAAAAGCAGTTTTTAAGAACCTGAGTGGAGGCCTTTAAATTTACCCCATAAAAAAGGGGGGGAGGGGCTAAATTTTTATTTACCCGGGGCGCTAACTCTTTGCAAAGAGTCAAGGGCCGGCCCTGAATACACGTAAGTCACAACATGCATCTGACAGTTCTACCAGAACCAGAGTGTGGAAATTGTAAAGTTGCAATGAAAATCTTATCGCTTCGTATCATGTTTGGCTGGGTGTTACCTACTATGTGCTCGCTCATCAACGAATCAACGCGTTTTCCTACTTACCTACCTACAATTGGTGTTTAACGGCGCGTAGACCGCGATATCATTTCGAGCAGGAAGATTTTTTAAATTTGGTTGTCTTGCATCTAGGTAGTAGGTACTACCTACCTACTACTAAGGGAGGTCGTGGGAATGGTTAACACCATGGGCCCAGTCCGGGGGATTCAAGCACTGCCGGGAAAGAGCAGGCCAGATTGAAAATGGACCGGCGGGAAGGGGTGGGGGCGTAGAGGGCTTTAACGAATTATATCCAAGTATAAGGCCTGAAAATTACGTTTTTTACAGGAATTTGTCAAACGTAGTGACAACGAGCAGAGTAAGATCGACCGCAGTCTGGCTTTATAATTTTTTATGGTGCAATTCATGAAACATTAGGTGAGGTAACTAGGTAGTAGTACCTACCAATGTGTAATATTGCCAAAATGAAACTTAAATACACATACCTGAAAGATTTCTGCAGTTGATTGATGGCACTCGTATCTTTAATCTCAGATTCAGTCTTCAGTAATACTTTTTCCTTGTAATCAGGATAGGCCCACTTGATCACCTCACCACTAAACCGAAACGTACTTGTTGAATTAAGCTCATGATATTTGGAATTTATATTTTCTATTAGACAGGATAATAACTTGCTGTTGTCAGTTAGGTTAGGATCACTGGGAACATATACAGCCATGTGAGCAGTAGTCCTATTTGTAAGCACTTCAACCACTTTAATATTCACATTGTCAATTTTGCACTTGCTGATCCATTCTGTTCTCCATGTAGTAGGCACAATTGGCATGCTTTCTTCCAAGTCTGTTCCATTCAACTCAATTAGTATTTTTCTGTCATAGCTTTTACTGAACATATTTTTTAATAGTGTTACATTTAGCACACGAGCCGACAAAATGACTGGTTGAGGTCTAGTCATAACCGTACCGGTACTTATAAACAATACACATATAATTATTTGAAGCGATTTCCAATTTTTTAAGTTTGCATTTACAGCCATGATATTATATTCACTCACCATCACTACACAACGCTGGCTAAAAACGGTTTGAATGAAAACAAAACAGAGACACTTATATTTATACCCTCGCAGACAGAACAACAAAATGTCTTTGGCAGTTGGCAGGAATGGAAGTGAAATGAATGGACCAAGAGTCGAAATCTTTAGGGTGAAATATGCAACGCTTGCGCGGGATATTCAAAATTCTTAATGATTTTATTTTCATCTTCTTATTCGCAAATATGACAAAGATTAGATTATTTAGCAGCAGGGCGAAGGCCGATGATACTTTTTCCTGAGGGTAATATACCTTCAATGTACGGAGCAAAAGGTGCCTTCAAAACGCCAAACACAGCTAAATCTGTCAGGTACTTGCACACATTTGGTGCATTCACTATTGCCTTCATACTTATTGTCTGGCCTGTCAGCTCCAAGTCCCATGGACAAGGACATTCGGGTGCCTAAAAGGAAAAAAAACAACATTTAAAACATACCTAAAGACCAACGAGCCCAACTCTAAAGGCCGATTTACACGGCCATTCCAAACTTCCCAAGTTACCCAAGTTCCAAATCGCCGTTTCAAAAACTCTCGTGTGAACTAAGAAAACAATTTAAATGGAAGATTGAATTCAATGTTTTGTACTTTTAACAAGGCTCTAAATTAAACGGCCATTCGGATCGCCAAAGTATGGAACGGCTTTGTGAACCGACCTTAAGGTACGTTTACAGCTCGGCGTTCGTTCGACGTTCGGCGCTCGCCGTCGAGCCTCCTGATTGGCCATAGCCGAGCACTGGCGTTCAAGGTCAAAGAAACCATGTTCATCATGTCCATGGTACCATGTACCATGTCCATGGTATAAACCATGTTCATCTTTCAGCGCTAGCGCTAAGCGTCGAACGTCTAGCTGTAAACGTACCTTTAAGGCGGTGAAGCGCTCGGTTGTTTTAGCAAATTGAGAGAAAAATTGTTTCCAAAGTGGGTGTAACTTTGATAGGATGTTCACATGATTGGTCTGATTGTATATTAATAGCACTTCAACATTTTTGCTTCGTGCCTTGTTAATTAGGCGCCGGTTATTCGACAAAACCGCGCAAAACTATGACATTTCTGATACGATTGGAGACCAAACTCGTTAACCAATTGATCTCAAATTTTAATCATGATTAGATTAAAGACAAACTTAGGGTTATCACATAGCACATTTTTAGAATTAAATTTCATATGGAACAAGAAAAGCGAGACAAGAAAATAGATGATTTTTCAGCAAAAATCAAAAATCAATTAGGTAACAAAACAAAAAATTCAAAATGTACCAAGTGATAACCATAAGTTTGTATTTTATCTGAACATGATTAAAATTTTAAATTGTTTCGTAAACCCATTTAGTCTCCAGCAGGCGTGTAGGAAGCCGAAGGGGGGGGGGGGGGATGGGGGGAAAATCCACCCCCTCTGATTCAATTCCCCTCCCATGTTCTTATACATTTATGTGTCAAGAAAAATATTTGCTTAAAAAGTGTTAAAATTGCGTAGAAATGCACGGGGGGGGGGGGGGGGGGGGGACATAGTATTGATGGTGACAGTGGCAACAAAAACAATGGTGAAAAATACAGGCACCTATGATGCAATGAGGAATCTAGGAATTGTAGAAATCTAGGAATTATTGGAATATCAGATTTTTTTGAATGTCAGTAGTAATGAATGGAATTTGGTGTATTTCTACATCGATGACAAATAAAGGTAGAATAAAAACAAGAGGAGGGAAATATCCCCCAAATTTCTATGTGCATGATCTGGGGCCCTCTGCTGGAATTCGATTCAGGGCCATAGATTAACATTGCACGAATCAAGTTCCAGCCAAATTGGGAATTTAAAAGTTCGAAAATAGGGTGCCAGTGCTCATCACGGAAATTGGATGTGTGCCAAGCCCCTGAGGGCCCCTGCTTGGCTGAAAACAACACACACACAGTTTTGGATTCTATTCTATCCCCTGTTTAAACTTTAAAACCCAGGACACAATATATGGAAATGAAAAGATTGTCAATAACTTCATCAAATCTTAACACTGAAATGACAAACACTGGAATTTAAAAAGTCTATGAAATTTTGGTGTTTTGGATTAGCAGAATTTAAGAAAATAAATCACCATTCACCACTGACAAGTCGTTGCCACTTTTTTTATAATATTATCAGTTATTTAACTAATCAACCACTTACATTGATTATAAGTTTATCCATAACAGGTGGATTCTTTCCGAACACAGCCTCTGCATATGTACGTCTTTTCTTACTCTCAAGAAATATTACATTGTTGCGACCATCAGCAACATGTTTACCTGAAATATTAAAACAAAATGTCATTGTCACAGCAGTGTTGGCAAAGTAACTTTTAAAATGTATCAGTGTTACAGTTACAGTACTTAATTTCATAAGTAACACCGATACAGTTACCTACAGATGTAGGTACTTTCACAGTTACCTACAGAGGTAGGTACTTTCACAGTTACATTATTTAAGAGGGCTGGATCGATCGGTTTTATGAAGTATTGGAGAGCTTTCACTAATTTATTATGTGTAAGTAATCACAGTTATAAATTCTTTTAGCACATAATTTACTTATACTGGGTAGTGGGTAGATTTTCGATTTGATTTTCGATATTATAATAAAAATGCGGAGGTAATGATAAAAACCTATAAATTTCACAAATACTCGTTTAACTAATCTTATAATAATCGGCCCTTGTGCATTAAATTTTTTAAAGTCTCCGCCATTTTTAATTTACCTAACAAAAATCAAATTTGACAAGTTGCTTTTCAGCAATGATGCAATGGCAATGAGCTGAAAAGCAATTCGTTCAGTAGAGTAAAAGAGGGTTGCGCACGCAAGTGCAAAGAGACAGGGTGACAGCATCGTCACCGGTGGTATGACAGTTCGTAGTGAGCATTCTCTACCTTCAATCCATTCTCCTCTGAGATCTCTAACCCTCAACAGTGCGTGCGTTGTATCTAATGTCCGTCCGTCCGACAGGGTAACTCAGTAGGTAGAGCTCTTGCCCGGCAAGTGAGATGTCCTGGGTTCGAGCCCCGGTACGGTCGGATATTTTTCACAACGCACATCCCTTCCTATCATCCTGACTCCATGGAAGTTTTCCACAGAAACCTACATTCTCATTCAACAAATATCTTCTGATTGGTTGAAAATCAAAATGGTCAGATGGTGGATATTCTCCTATGCGGATATTTCAAATGCCAAACTGTCATCTGTCAACCAAATTTAGCAATGAACGGCACTAGAGAGCCTAACGGCACGATATGTCAAAGCTTGAGATAATAAAGGTAAAAAAAGCGAGCGTAAGGAGCGTCACCATGGTACCATATGAGTATGACACTTTCCTTGTGTGTTTTTTTTTTGCCTGCACTGCCCAGGTCAAACCGTTCAACCAATTCGATCAACGCGGGTACCTACACAGAGCGTTTTCCTAGTAATTTAAGAAGTGACTTCAATTATTAATCAAATATCATGAAAACGTTTCTATAGTTTTGTGTTTCAATTCAACTTTCAAGTACCTAATGTGCAAAAGACTGGTGGAATGTTTTTGAATCTGGCAGCAAACTATAAGAACAACTTGCATCTGCGCAAAGCTCCAAAAGTGTCCTTTACGTCGGTGCACCAGATGTGAGCCGGTGCAACCGAAAGTAAGACATTGCAAACAGCAAAAACTCGAACCAGACCTAAGGCCGCCTTCATTTAACATTGGTCTTATGGGAATTACATCACAATGCACCGACAGTTTCCAATCCCTGAAAAGTGGGATGATGGTAGGTCACACATGAGCAGGAAAATGTTGTATTTCAAAAATTAAAGTGGATAATTATTATGACCTTGCAACTACAATTTTTATAAATTTGATCACCAAAACCTGTTTCTGCAAATTAAGTATATTTTATTGCATTATTTTAAACATGGATTCCATAAATAATATTCTCACTCGAGTTGCCAGCCCCCTCCAGTTCACCCCCGACTTGATACATAATTCATATTTTTACTTGCTGTTAAATGGTAAGAAGAAAATAAATCTCTCTGATATTATATGCAGACTCCTTACCAGACTTGAACGTAGCTCTTTTCAGTCGAACAGATTCATTGCTGTCATCGAGTCCCTGTTGACCTTTCATTTTCAAAATTCGTAACAAGTCTCGAATGTGGCATCCTTCTAAGGATATAACTTTCAAGGCCTCAAACATTAGAGCTTTTCTCAGTGCCTGAGAATAATCAAAAGAAAATAACGTTACTCAGGCTTGTGTCCCAAAATGTTCATATTAGGTACTAGGTATAATCATTTCATCTTACCATTAGCATATCTCTAGACACATTCCTTTGACCAGAGAAAAGAAATGAATCACTTGGAGAGAAGGCAAACAGAATTGGTCGTTGTAGTTTGATTCCCGAACCTTTGACAATTTTCTCAATAATTAAAGAGATCCAGTATATGCCATCATGGAAGATTACTTTACATATTACTTTAATGCCAGCCATCATGCACTGCTTGCGCAATGTTTCCTCAATCCCTTCTTCAGTGTAATCAAGGATCTGGCTACTAGATGTACTGTTTGTGTGCATTTGATAACACATCCACCTTTGTCTAGATCTAGTTGTATGAAGAGATGCCTCTAAAAATATTGAATAAACATTATTCTGCATGATTTATCTAGTGGAGCGGTCGCTCCACGCCAGCCAAGTCGTACGGCGCGCGCACACTCTCATATAAAGGCTGGAGCAAACCCACTTTTACTGTAAGCATCAAAGTGGCATTTTCGGCCTACTGGATCTTAAAATTGAGAAATCTCACATTGTTGCGAAATATCTTAATTTCGAGCTATGGCCCACCCTACAACATATACTAAATTTGGGAACAATAGGTTACGCCCTTTGCGCGCTAGAGGGCCGTGAAAACTGTGTTTTAGGGCGGTTTTCATAATAATAATCTTAGTAGTAGTAGGCTGGAGCTCAAATCCGGTAAACAGGCCACAGCCTAAGCGGCTGAACCGATTGATCTCACATTTTTACCACGTGTGCACTTTTGGCGTCTGATTTAACCTTGTCCCCATGAATTTTTTGTGACGCCATTTTGAAACCGGTTAGTTATTACTCAACAGTGAACACTGTTTAAAGTTAAACTTTGAAACACCTACCAATTAATGAAATACATCCAATCCTTTTCTTGATTGAATTTTCATCCAAGTCCTGAAAACAAGATCATGAATTAAGTATGTATAGTATTACAAAAAGTAATTAAGAAGAAAGCATGGAGCAAGTAGGTCATCTAGTTTCGATTTTGTCAAGTTACTAGATAGATCTAGTTCAGCAGTAAGTACAAGGCTCTGGAAAATTACACTCCGGACGAAACTATGATTTGCTATGCCCCCCCCCCCCCCCCCCCCCCAGGGGCGGATCTAGCCTCTCATCATGGAGGGGGCGATTTTGGAAAATATGAAGGGGGTCTAGGGTAGTGGTACTCAACCTGCGGCCCGCGGACTAATTTTTGTGGCCCCCAGTTGATGTTTCAAATACATACTTATTCACAAAATGTGTCCACTGTGAAAATAATAAAAAATAATTATAATAATAATTTCATACAAAATTAAGTTTAGCATCCCAGAATCACTTATAAATTACTTAAATTCTAAAAAAACACCCTGCGGGGCAACATTTGGAGGGAACTTTGCTTCAGTTCGTGCATTTTAGAGCCTCAGAATCACTTTTAAATTATTAAAATCTTAAAAAAAGCCCTGCGGGGCCAAAACTGAAGCAGTCCCCCCCATGATAAAAGTACTTTATCTCTACGCACTTGAAATGAACCTGAAAGCCTGAAACTACCTGATCACGTGAGCATTATTGTACTTTTTTAAACATGCGGCCCGCCAACAAAAGCAAATTCGTATTATTGGCCCGCAAGTCAAAAAGGTTGAGTACCACTGGTCTAGGGGTACCTATCCCCAGACACGGACGTCCGCAGAATTTTTGCCAGGGGGTGGGAGTAATGCAAGGAAAACAATTGTCCCACAGGCTAAGGGGGGTGGGGGGGCGAGCCCCCCACACTGCCCCGCAGGGCGGTTTTTGGTTTTTGGACACTTTGAAATCAAATTTTGAGACGTTAGGAGTGCCCCCACCTTGCCCCGCAGGGTATTTTTTGGTTTGACCACCAAAAACACCACCAAATTTTTATGCTATTCTGACATCCTTGCCCCCCAGTCACCCCTGTGGACGCCCATGCTCTCAGCCGCCAAAAGCCTATCTTTTCTGGCAACATTTTTTTCAAAATATTGAAGAAAATATTTAGTTTTAAAGCACTTTTAGAGCAAAGATTAATCCTTGCCAATAAACAAGCCATGATTACGATATTTTTGTAAATTTGACGAAATGAAAAATCAACCTGCTGATCTTAATAAGGTGGAGGAGGAATCATGGGGGGGGGGGGCAATCGCCCCTTCCACCCCTCCCTGGATCCGCCCCTGCCCCCCCCCCCCCCCACAATCGAAATAAGTACAAATTCTAACACCCTTTGACCAAATTCAGGTCATGGGCAAACAGGTAGGAAAATGTTGACATTTCCACTTTCCAGATACGAATTGAATTGGTGCATTTTATAGAGTATGCTTGGGCACCGAAAATCACAGGTTTCCTCCCGTAATTTCCGAGTTGTAGGTACGTACATTTTTCCGTACGTCCTGTTTTTTATGTAAATTCATACCTACCTACATATACGTGCTTTTTTTTGCTTTTTTTCTGTTACTGAGGCTATACAGATCACAGTTTTTCTTCGATCGAGCTGAAATTTTGCACACATATACGGACCATTTCTGAGCATTGCAGACCCTAATTGTTTTGAAATCCGCTGATTGGTTCAAATTTAAAAAAGATATCTTTTGATTGGTTGGTCTGATCAATTTGAAAAACTTGTAAGTAAAACAAATTCAATATAATTTATTTATATAGGTAAATGTGCTCCTGATAATATCATCCCTGATCGCCCCTATCTCTAGGACCACAAAATCCCCCAGAGGTCAGTCGTGTTCCTTATTTTCTCGAATCACTCAATAATTTCCGAGTCACGAGAGATGCGATTGCGCAATTGTTGAACCAAACTCTCAAATATTATTCAGGTATTATCCTGCATATTTTACAAACACTGAAAAAGTTGAAAATGTCCATCAGCATTACACGAGAGCGCATAATAATTTTTTTCTAAACCATGTTCATAAACAATCATCGGCCAAATCTTTATTTTATCTTGGGATTCGTTCTTTTAATGCTCTTCCACTTAATGTTAAAAGTGTGAGGAGTCTTAGCATATTTAAAAGCAAACTTTTAGAAATTATAATGACGGAAACATTTATGTTGACATCCTAATTAGATTATTCTATGTTTTTAGTGTGTTAATTCTTTGGTTTGTGTCTTTATTGTGTATCTTTATGTATCTTTGTATTGTACTGATTTGTGAAAGATAGCGCTTGCGCTAAATAAAGAATTATTATTATTATTATTATTATTAAAAACATGTATTAGCTACTTCTTCAGAGCCAATACCTACCTACTTCTTTGCGTAATCAAATCAAGTCCCCAACGACATGTCAATAATGTAGAAGTCAGGGTGTAAAATCCTGGATGCTACATGGATGGACGGACACCCATTGACCTGAGGGTTGGGTCATTACGCGTAGAACATTAATTTTCAACATACGCATAGAATAACACGTAGAATAAGTAGAAAATTAATATAGAATATTTTTTTAAGTGTCCGTGAATTGACATAAGTAAAATTTGGAAAAGTTGGCAAAGACCAAAATATATTATTAAAACCTTATTAGTTGCCTTATTTTCAAAACTTCAAAACATCATGTTACTTACTTATGACAGATTAGAATCGACTAGATCTGAGTCCATCAGTATAGGTAACATCAACATGAATATAAATCAACCATTATTATCAACATTCAATAAAATTGCGTGGTTTCTGTAGGTATCTAGAGATCTACTTTAAGTCTACTAAACCAAAAAGGTAAAGTTGAATTATTGAGACAGACCACCAGAAACAAATTAAATTATTCATGGCCAACTTACTTTTAGAGCGGTCAAGTAAAAATCTTTTGTATTTATTCTACCTACCTACTCTTATCCATACTTGGGGAAAGTTCTTTTTTAAAAAGAACTGATCAAAAGTTCAAAGGTTAAAAATAAATTTTTAAAGTTCAAGTTCCCCCCAAAAAAGAACTTGTTCATTTAAAAGTTCATTTTCAATACCTATGTGCTTACTGCCATACTACATACTCTATCTACCTATTATATTTACCTTAAAAACTCATCTTTTCGATGCAACACAAGACTGACAAAGGGAAAGAAGGTAAGGTATACCGAACTAACACCTGTGATTGTGACCATTTGCCAATAATAACAACATCATGCACATGAAAAGGTTTGTTTGATTCGTTTTACATCAAATTGTATGTGATTTTGTTTACATCAATTTATAACGATCTTTTATAAAGTATTTATGTGTGAATAAAGTATGACAATGTACACCCCTACATAAGATAAAACGCGTGTACTCTCGACACCAAGAGAACTTTTCAAATATTAGAAGTTCGCGGGAAATTTGAACTGATCACTAGATCACTCAAAAGTTCACTAAAAAGTAAAAAGTGAACGCGTTTGTACAAACTTGAACTTTTTAAAAGTTCCTTCCCCAAGTATGCTCTTATCCCATCTTGTAGTTGTATGAGATGGTCACAATCTTAATTTTCGAAGTTTAGAGGGTAATTCCACCACTTATTTTATAAGTCTATTCATTGCAATAGGATTACAAAAATATTATTGCCATTTGGTTCCATTAACATTAGACCTATATCACACATTTTTCATTGGATTTCAACAAAATCGAGATTATCCTTTGTTATGCTGATAAATTAAGAAATAATTTTCTACGTGTAGACTGTAGAATATATCATATAAAGTAATTTTCCACATTACATCTATTTTACGGTAGAATATACCTACACGTAGAATACCCATCTTCTACTCAGAATATTCTACTGACCCAACCCTGCGGCTGCAACACATGTGTTATTGCCAAACAGAATCTAGGCTGATTTAATTTTGCCAAATATTATTGCAGAGTTGGAGAGATCGCGCAATCGCATCTCAATTGTGGTGACTCAGAAAATGTTGAATGATACCGTTGTAGGCATAAAGAAAGAATTAATCTATCTCAATGTGCAATTTGAACATCATGATTCAAAAGTTTGCCAAAAGTTGCATTAATTTCGGCACCACCTACATACCTACCTACATTGTTTAATACAAAATAAATACCTAATGAAGCCCAAGCAGATGCAATTATAGAATGATGCATTTGGTATTTTACTCACTTAGAGCATACCAACCAGGTTACTTACAGAAAGTGTATTTGATATTATGAGAGCGAACGACTTTACAGTTAATGGGGACTTTTTAATTATAATCTTCTTTTTGGCATCAGAAAATGTAACCTCTGGAAATTCTGGGAAAACAAACTTCCGAAGGTCATCCACTTGAAATCGGCACAGAATACGTTCCAGGTCCTTTATAGCTGGAAGAAACAGTATAAACAGTATAAATGTAAGATTGATGATTAAATGTATTTTTATCAAGCAGTTGATAAAATTGGTAAAATTGACACAGTTGGTATACAGTTGGTAAAATGACCTAGAGTTATAGCGGTAAGTTCGTGAACTGTAAGAATAATGATCCGCAATGGCGGTTGTGTACTACTGTAGTCTAGCGAACGTATACATACACGTGTAAATATCAATATATATAATCAAAAAATATATAGGTACCTACCTACAGTAGGTATAATACAACTGTAGGTAAATAAAAATAAATCAATTTTATTGAATTTTTCTTATATTTTCTACTATTAAAAATGGTGTATTTGACATAATTTATACCATTTCAATAATACATAGAAGAAAGTTTTGCCAATGAAATGACACAGCAGTGTTCACGTGAACGACGAAAATGACAGAAATATTCGAATAGTGAACGAACTTTAGCTAGAGGTTATGATTTATGATTGAGTCAGAGTTATGTAATCCACAGTCAGAGTTATGTAAAAACATTATGTGTAGGTAGGTACCTACGGTATCTGAAAATTCAGGCCCTACAAAAGATATACTACCTACCTACCTACCTACCTACCTACTACCTAGAAGCCGACAAGAGTGAAGAGAGGTTATGATTGAACACTTACTTGTTTTAACCATTTTAGAAGAAAGTTTACAAATATTGAAATACTGGTGTAACAACTGGGATGAATTACTGAATAGACGCTGAAATCCTTCAACTTAATTCTTTCAAACGTAAAACAAAGCAAACTACTTTGACCGTTTTGACGTTTACAGAACACACCAAACGAACGAAAAGCAAACAAACAACAACAAAGCAAAGATCTTGGAAACCATTAACGTCTTTGAACAAAGTACAACAACCAACCAGAACTTGCCTCTGCCAAGTACAAAGTTGCCAAGTGTCCATCAGTCGGTCGTCATTTCTAGCATAACTTCAGAAACCCGGAAAATTCTACGCAGTTACCCAAAATCTGGGTAACTTCTTCCTACATGATTAAACATTACATGCTTAGGCAATTTCATAGAGAAGTTTTCATATAAAAATTAAAACTAAGAAAATTGCTACATTTGACAACACCGCTCTCGACGCGCGAAAAGGAGAGGAGCGAGCGCAACGCAATGGCGGTTTTAATTCAAACAAAATGTAATGGCGTTTTCCGTAGGTTCTGGTTTTCCACTGGCCGCACTAGTTCTGCCTGCACTCAGTTTGAATGTGAAATTTACACTGACATAATAGGGAAGTTTCCTTGAAAATAGATTTCAGAATAGTTTAGATGTTGCTGAACACAGATATTATGGTATTATTTTTGAACAAAGGAATCACCATGGTAACACATTGTTGGAGGCTTGGAAATGACAGGTCTGTTCGTTGTGGTTCGTTCGCTCTGCACTGGCTACACTTGAACTGTTCGACCGACAAAAAGTGTAAATGGTGTAGACACTTTCCACACTCGGCATAGGGCGAGTGTCGGCCAGTGTAATTCTGGTGTCACTAGTGTAGAGCGAACGAACAGACCTAAGATCACGTTCCTGATTCTAAGGTCTTTTCGTTCGCTCTGCACTGGCTACACTTGAACTGTTCGACCGACAAAAAGTGTAAATGGTGTAGACACTTTCCACACTCGGCATAGGGCGAGTGTCGGCCATTGTAATTCTGGTGTCACTAGTGTAGAGCGAACGAACAGACCTATTGTAACATGCCGTTTTTCCCGCCAAAATATCCAATGACATTTGAATTTGATTTTTATGAATGAATTTTTTTAATTTTGCTGATGATAAGTGTGTTTGTCATTGTTATTTATGTTGATATTTACAAATTAACTGGAATAAAATTTCACAAGACTTCCCTATTAGGTACCGTTCCAACAGCCAGCAGATGTGTTCAACTTCAGTTCCAAGCAAGCTCAACAAAGCTCATTTCAGTTCAAGTCTCTTATTCACATCTCGATATCTTTTGAATGAACAATATTTCAATAATATTTGATTGTCTACTTCAGCAATGATTCTTCATTATTCATACATTCATGTTCACCCATTGTTCGATATTGAAGGAATCAGGGACCCGAACCTTTATTAATAAAGGTTCCGGTTCTAAAACAAATAATCTTAAAGGTTCCGGGTTCCGGTTCTCAAATTTTAAATCAAACTAGATTGTAACACTTCAGTATTATGCCAAATTTAATGGAATTATTGCATTTGGATTTTGTCCTATGAATGAAGCAATGGTGTAGTGTCTGTACTATTCGTACAGAAGTCACATGATGGTGTGCAGACGGCGGCATATTTCTCCATAAGACGACGTAAACATTAATTTTGCCTGAGCTTCATAATTGTTAGCAATGCAGTTCTCATCGCAGTAGTAGATTCAAAAATTGAAAACTCAAGCATCATTTGAAAATGAAGGATTTTCAAGAATTAAAAAAAGTCAACAAAAAATACTAATAGAAATTGTATCAAAAAATTAAACTTTTTACAACTTTGCGAATAATATTCTTTGAAAATATTAATATCCAAGTGTTAAAAAATTAAATCGTACATGTTTATTTTATTAAAAGAAGGAACATTAAAGAACCTTTAAGAACCTAATTGATTATAAAGGTTCGGGTTCCGGTTCTTGGGGAAAAAAGTATAACGGTTCCGGTTCCAAAATTTTAAAGGTTCATACCGGTTCTAGGTTCCGGTTCGGGTCCCTGGAAGGAATTTACATATTGATGGGTTATAAATAATTAGGTACAGGTACAACTTGAGTAGGTAGTATACATTGGCACAAAAATTATATTTTACCACTGTGGAATGACATTGTTTAAATCACAAGGAATAATACAGAAATATGGATGAATAAATATAACTATGGCAAAATTGTCTTAATTTTGATCCATGATCAGAGCAAAGAAATAATTAATTAAATCTCTTTAATTAAAATATGAGTAAGTTCATACCGTTATTACTATTACAATCAAAATCTAATGTATATTTTCCTAGATGTACCTACAATTTTTATGGCTCAATTTCAGTAGTTGATTATCTGCCGGGCACAATCCTCACCAGGTCTTGGGCAACGGTGATGGTAAGTCCTGAACTCCTGACTCGTAACTCCTGAACCCTAGATAGCAAAAGCGAAGGTGTCCAATCACCGTGCAGGCCATCGCATGGCAGTAACATGTCATCACTGCATGGTGATTGGACACAGATGCAATTCGCTGTCGCTATCCATTGTAGAAGACAAAACACTAAACGTCACCACCACCCACAGCATGACTGGGGGGTAACGGGCGGATTATCAACAGCAGAAATTTGTACTTGGTAGGTACCTAGTTATATGTCTAGGAATCACATTCATTAGTTATGCTACAATCCCTTGCACAACACGGTGCATTGAATATAAAAAAGCCAGTATAAATGAAACTTAAATAAACTATTACAATTTCAAATAGAGTTTAAACCAAAATATCATAGTTCCACTACCATATCTATTCGGGGATAACACCCAGGATACTCCTATCAAGTGTAGGTAAAAGAAACGAGTGCCGTGTGTGCCTCTCACTCATTGATTAACGCATTCCATCATGTGACCTCGCTGCACGATTGGAAAGCAGTGAGGGAAGCAACAAAATACCTGTGTAGCCTCCACTAGCTTCTATGGTGTTTCCCGGGATTAAGAGAGCATTCACACTGTATTCAATGATGATCCCCCCCATCACATTATGTGAGCTCGAAAGTCTCAAAACATAAGTTAAGGCCTCGAGGGGGTTATTATAATACTCCATTGAACTATTTTTGTACCTTAAAAGCAGAAAGCCAGGAGTCCATTTTTAATGATTCTTGAGGGGCTCTCAAAAAATACGGAAGTATAGTATGACTGATTTCGTCCAATTTAATTTGACTTCTTGGCATCCTTAATTTTGAGAAGAGAATAGGTACTTCAATAAACATTATTTGAGGACTGAAATCAATTTCAAAAGTCCAAATGTACCTATGCGACTAAAAATTGAGAAAATATACTTCTGGAATTCTGCTTGTATTTAGGTAAGATTTAATTTCCATAGAATATAAAAGCGTCCTCTATGCAGATTGCGGAAATGCAATCTGCATAGCAAATGGCTAACCCCATTGCTGGTGGAATATGTGTCCAATTTACAATTACAGAATCAGGAGTCCATGCCCCATTGCTGTAAGCCACTTCCACTGGAAAGGAATCGGATTTTGAATGTCGTCATTTGTTTTTAGGTAGTACCTAAGATGAACATTGGAAAGAAAGAGAAAAGTCCGGATTCCTTCTCCATCCAATCAATAATCAAGTGACAAAATAGAGGGCTTTGGCCTCTTTACACCTCGCAGTGTGGGCTGTATTTATGGCTGCACAAAATAACAAAGCAGAGGTGCACAATAGTAGGTACCCAGGGTGCGAATTGTTCAATTTTCAGAGGGGGGGATAGGAAAAATAAAAATTCCGAGAATGATGGGAAAAATAGCAAGGCGAAAAATACGATTGCCCACGAACAAAATGGGGGGCTGGAGGGAGGGTTCCCCCAGCACCATGCGAGTCCGGCGGGGCACATAGCCCCGGGAAATTTTGATTTTCAAGACTGGATTTGGTGAATTTTTAAGCAATTTATACACTGTTTGAAACCTTTTTTCCTCACGACGAATGGCACTATTGGTAAAAGAGGAATTGCTTTTAATTTTTAAGGGAAATAGTGGTGGCGAAGTAAAATAAATCTTGGAATATATAAATCTTATTAAATACAGCTTATTTGCTAATAAAGGCAATTTGACAGTTGTTCCAAGTGACAATTTATTTTTATAATTTTAGATTTATTTCTGAAAAAAGTAGTACCTAGTTAATCTGTTTTTTCGTAGATAAAAAGTCAACATTTTACTGAGGGGGGCGGGGCAAATCTATCCCCCTCCCCCCCTGGGATGCTCTAACAGAGCCGAGGATGAGAAAACCAAAGTGGGGAAATCTCCCCATCCCCCCATGAATTCACACCATGTAGGTACCTACTACCAGTGGTTAATTTGTAAAAAAATATTAAGTGGGCTGAACAATTATTAGGGGAAACAAGTTTCCTTATGAGACAATGGGGGTCCGGGGACAGGACGATCAAGCTATATACTGACATAGCCGTGGACAAATTTTGAATTTCAGGAATGATTTGCCCTGTACGTTTTTATGTGATTTGTACGGTTGTTTGTTTAAATGTTTTGTGAAGTACACTCAAACCAATTAAAAACAGATTGGCTGCTTGTTAGGTTCCTTGACAATAAATCCTTGCTATTATCAACGAAATCAGAGCTCACCTACTAGATTTAGATTATCTAGTACGCACATACTTCATGGGATAATGCCATCAAACCTTTACCAGACAATCCTTTTCTTTCGAGGTGCCGTTTTTACTTGTTCGAGGTACATATTATATTGATATGCATTACCCTTTGTGAAATTTTCAATATGTAAATGTGTATTGTAAAAAACATATTAGGTGAGCTTACAAATAATCATAGTATTATTCGAGCCAATTTTTACCTGCAAAAAAAGAAGTGGGTGAACAGCATCCACCCTGAAATAAGACTGAGAGGACACACTCCTCCAACCCCCCATATTAAGCACCGAGTACTGCTATGTACTAGTATTACTATGCCTCTGTAACATAAATGTTTCTTAGCACGGTTTACAATACTTTGTAACATTTCATAGGAATTGTAAAAAAAAAGTCAACATATAAAATAAAATTCTACATAGATACCTAGCTACTATTTAATGAATAAATTCAGTGCTACATTGTTGTTTTGTAAGTACATAGGTAAATTAAAATATTATTAGCGTAGAGTTTATAATAGGTAGTAGTATAATCTATGTAAAAAAACTTACACAATAAAAAATGGCAACTGAATTACTTGCATCTAGGAAGTAAAATGTGCACATGTGAGATATATCTGGTTATATAATGCTTGTATACACCAGATCACAGTAATGAGGTTCATACATAATACTCAAAAGACTAGACTTTTCTCTGCTTCTCCACAAGTGCATACTCACTGTCATTATAAACTGCATGATTGGGTCCAACATTGAGCTGTGTATCTTCTTTGGCTGTAGGTATTGATTTTTTACGGATCATTCCATAACCCAAGTGTGAATCATCGGCCATCCGACAAGCCTGCATATTTTCCAAGACAGTGTCATATTCATTAATTGATGGGAATGGGTCAACAAAGGCTGGTACAAATGAAGGCGGTGGATTCTTTACTGAAGTCATTGGCAGTGGTATTTGTTTATATCCTGGATTACTGTTTAGCTTGGAAGTTGATCCAAAATGTTGTAAAGTATCGTAATTGTAAGTTTCAGACTTGTTTGACAGCTGTGTCATTAGGATCTTGGATCCTCCTGGTTTCTTTGGAATGATACTGATTGCAGGCTGTTCTACACAGTGTGAATATTCCGGTTCATCATCGATGTCACTAGATCGCAAAAAGTTTTCAGTATGTGTCATTTCATTGAGACCTTGAGTTCTCCAAGCCTCTGTACGTACTTCAACACTATCATATTCCATTGTCGGTTTTGGTGTACCAAAGTCGGAATCTGACAGCTTTCTATAGCTTCCTGGAATAGGTTTTACTTCCTCTCGAGGCATTTTGTTTCGAGGTGCGGGGTAAATGTGCTTTCTGGGAGGTTTTGCTGGTTTAGGTCGAGGTTTGGACGGTGCAGCATTGCTGATGTTGGGAGTCTGACTATCTACAGAGGCAAATGGTTTCAAAGATGTTTGAGAGATGGCAGTGAAGTCCATATCAACAAACTGTGTAGCGCTTGTCGGAGATGGGGGCAAAGGACTACGAGATCTGGCCTCCATGCTCAAGGCTGCTTGGAACTGATTGTCACCACAGGATAGGATACCTGATGATGGTGGTGTGGTTTCACTCAACATCTTTCTCATGTTCTTCATTTTTGACGATATACACCGATATATTTCCTGAGGGTTAATGTGCTCCAAGTGAAAGTCACCTTCCCCAGTAGTACATTTGCGACCAGCTTCGAATGTAAATTTTCCGTCTCGGTGACCATACCTTCGAATAAAACAATATGGCCAGGTTGCCAGGAGACGTTGATCATGATAGTACCGAAGCTGTAAAGCTGCTGAAGTCATAACAAGAGTGTAGGAACCAACATCAAAACCACAGCGATTTGATGCTTCTGATGCCACCAGCTGGACTGAAAAAACTCCTGTAAAGAAACAAATGTATTATTTCATTGCCTTCTCTAACATCAAACAAATTCCGACAATAGGTAGTACATTGCCTGGGTAGTTATTCTATAATAATAATAATCTATCCGCTGGTTCCAATTCAATGGGTAAGGGGGTGGGTGTTCCCACCAACACTAGGGCCGCAGGACTACTGAAGACCGGCTAGCCACGCCTGGCGTCTCCTCGTCTTCTTTTTCTTCCTACACTTCCAATTGTTCCACAAATTGCCTCCACCTTGCTCTGTCCTCCCACTGTCTCTCATCCTCCAACTCACTCCAACTTCCTCCTCTCTCCAATACATCCTCCTTAATAACTCTTATCCACCTCTCTCTTGGTCTTCCTACTCTACAAGTCCCGAAGTAGAATTCTGGATTACGATTCACGGCCATAGGATTAACATTGCACCGAATCGTATACGGGCCGAATCAGGAATTTTAAAGGTATAGAATAACTACCCTGGTCTGGAATCGAAGTTTTAAAAATTCAGCACATACCATTAGTTTGAGCACCATCTTCAAGAGATGAGCAGTACAAATCATTGTCTTCCTCAATAGTTTGTCTAGAGCAGTGATCTTTGAATGCCACACTTTGAAGAGCTGCAACCCAATCTAACATTTCCTTTTCAGTGACTGTCGCTAAATGGTGTTCACCCGTCTTGGTAACAATCTAAATCAGAAAGTTTTTATTTATTACATTTTTTTACAGTCTATCATATTTGAATATTCCAGCAGAGTGATAATCATAACGATGACAAAATCTGCATAGAAAAGCAGATTGACGACATAACATTTTATGTAAAGTGACCAGCAGTCCATCTGTGGATTGGAAAAGGGTCATTTTATTTTCCCGTCTTCTACTTTACCTGCGTGCGCACCATGCCCCATTGTTATGCCGAACCTTCTCTTGGGTTGAGCTTACTAAGGAGTTCGTAAAATACCTACATGTTTTTCAAGAAAATCCCAATCCACAGATTCGTTGCGGGTCACTTTAGGAACATTTATATGAAAAAGTGAAGCCGGTATGAAGTGGAGGAAGGTTTTTGTGGCAAAATAGGGCTAAAAACCCTGTAAGAACACACACAGACACTATACATACACAGTGCATGATATATTCAAGGATTGTTGTAGGATACCTACTTATTTGTCTAGATGAAGAAAATGGCAATTCAATTGTTTATAAGAGTTGTTGATCGACCCTCAATCAAAGTTCCACAAGAAGTCCTGCCTAGATTTGCAAAAACCAGACAACATCACATGACACACATGGCCATTTCTATAAAGTCTCTCTAACAAATGGTCACGTGACCAAGAGCTAAGCCACGCATAAGTGCAATCTGAGTTGGCTCACACAGCAAATCAATAAAAACATACTGAATACTGAATATCACACTAATATTACGTAATACTGTATTATCATACAGTATTATCATAATAATCATAATAGTTTCGTCATTTTTGCTCGGAATTTTACAAATAAAAAAACCTATTTGAACTACTTTCGAATTCGATTAGGAATTTTGGGGAAGCTGAATAATGTCGACTGGAATAATGTCGACTCACTCGTGTGACAGGGTCTTTTCATGAGTGGAATAACGTCGACTGAAAGTCTACGTTATTCCAATAAAAGTACGTTATATTATCAACTGGAACAACGTCGACTTTGAGTCGACCTTCTTCCAGTGGAATAACGTCGACTGAGAGTCGACATACTTCCAGATTAGGCGCTTAAAATAAATGTTGATAAAGTGGAATAATGTCGACTCAAAAGTCGCCCTTATTCCAGTATCGTGAAAACACAGTCCTCAATTGGAATAACGTCGACTCTCAGTCGACATTATTCCACTGGAATAATCTCGACTACAAGTCGACGTTCTTCCGACTCCACTGACGTATTCCACTGACGTCACACCTTGATTTGGCGCCATTTTTAAACGTGTTTACGGTTCCCACAATTTAGTCTGAGCTTATTCTAACGTTGGACTTGTTTTAATGCAACAGCAACATTTTATGTTAAAAAAAAATCGGGACGGATGTATTGGAGGTAAAAAAGGTCAAGTTGGGTGTAAAATCTCTTATATAATGAAGAAAATACATTTTCTTCCTTTTATGAGCAATAGTTTGGCAAATTTCGTAATTTATATGTTTAGTCACGTGGTATCACTTGAATTCCCTTGACGTCGCACTGTTCTGCAGCGAGGCTAATGACGACGGATGGATGATTATGATGATGATTGGGAGATGATGTTGAAGAGTAGGTAAGGATGGAAGGTGGGAAGGAGGCGGTCGTGGCCTATTAGTAGGTTACCTCCCAACATTTGCCTGTTTAGACGGTTTGCCTGAATAGACAGACGTTTATTTGCCTGTCAATAGTGTATTTGCAATTAATAGAGAACCGTCTATTGACAGGCAAATAAGCGTCGGTCTAAACAGGCAAACCGTCTAAACAGGCAAATGCTGGGAGGTAACCTACTAATAGGCCACGACCGACTCCTTCCAACCATCCATCCTATCCTACTCTTCACCATCATCTCCCAATCATCATCATAATCATTCATCCGTCGCCATTAGCCTCGCTGCAGAACAGTGCGACGTCAAGGGAATTCAAGTGATACCACGTTACTAAACATATAAATCACGAAATTGGTCAAACTATTGCTCATAAAAGGAAGAAAATGTATTTTCCTCATTCTGTAAGTGATTCTACATCCCACTTGACCATTTTTACCTCCAATATTTTTGTCGATTTTTTTTTTTTTTACATGAAATATTGCTGTTGCATTAAAACAAGTCTAGCGACAGAGAGGGGTAACTACTGGTTAATGCTTGACTAATTTTGAAAGATCCTTTTTCTCCATATTGGAGATATTTAATAATTCACTGCCACTGAAATGGAAAATTAATTCGGAAGGCAGTGAAAAAATTACTTTGAGCTGTCAAATTTTAAACTTACTAGAAACACGTTTTTAACTTGAATCAGAAGACTATTACAATATTATATCTTGTTTTTACTGTACATTTATTTGTTCTGTGTTGTTTGTTACTGTGAAGTATGCACTGAAGGTTAGTACAAAGTAACATTCAAGTCTCTTGCCAACAACATTACAATCGAGGGGGGTGCCATTTTTAAAGTAATTTTTGAAATAATCTCCAAGATGGTGGCTGAGCATGCTCAGATCTACCCTGACAATGTACATCGCATCATACCAAGGCTGGCTATCTACTTGCCCCTCTCTGTAAGTATATGAATCTCTATTATTATTATTATTATTAAGTCTATATTCTCAACAGAGCCAGGCTCCACTAGTGAGAATGTAATATAGAGAAGGGAGGAGAGGAAACCCGGTACCGGCATGTAGCCTACTCCTGACGAAAGATACCAAGGGGACCAACGGCTTAACGTCCCTTCCGAAGGACGGTGTAACATTCACAGCACGAGCCTCCACAACCCGCGCCGTCGAGAGACTGATAACAGGTGGAGGGAGGTCGTCACACTAACCCCCAAACACCCCAGTCCCTCTGGCCCAACGGCAGCAACCTGGCAAGGCAGAGTTGAATGGTCACCCATCCAATCGCTGACTGCGCTCAATGTTGCTTAACCTCGGTGATCTAACGAGAACCGAGGTATCCAACACACCAGCCGTCGGGTTCAAATAATAAGCTCAGACTAAATTGTGGGAACCGTTAACACGTTTAAAAATGGCGCCAAATCAAGGTGTGACGTCAGTGGAATACGTCAGTGACGTCACTGGAGTCGACATTATTCCAATGGAAGAACGTCGACTTGTAGTCGAGATTATTCCAGTGGAATTATGTCGACTGAGAGTCGACGTCATTCCAATTGAGGACTGTGTTTTCACGATACTGGAATAAGAGCGACTTTTGAGTCGACGTTCTTCCACTTTATCAACATTTATTTTAAGTGCCAAATCTGGAAGTATGTCGACTCACAGTCGACATACTTCCAGATTTCAAGGTCGACTCAAAGTCGACGTTATTTCAGTTGATAATATTATAAAGTACTCTTATTGGAATAACGTCGACTGGACGTTTTTCCACTTCATGGAAAGACCCTGTCACACGAGTGAGTCGACATTATTCCAGTCGACATTATTCAGGCGTCCCGGAATTTTTCCTGTGTGGTCAAACATATAGAAATTATATTTGATCAATAAGAACAAAAAATTTATAAAAAGGATTTATTGATCCTTTGTTGTCACGAGCTGCGGTTCATTCGGGCATGAACACCCTTCATGAATGGAAGACGGCTCTCGACGGTGTGTTGTAAAATGTAAATTAAAGGCATCGCAGGGTATGAAAAAGGTTGCTTTGCTCGATGAAGAAGTCCGGAAATCTACAGATGATATAGTTATGTATACTAATGGTAGGGGAGGGCGGTACATAGTGGGACGGATTTCTTATTATTGCTCTAGTTTGTTTATTATTTTAATATTTTGAAATGTTGAATACCCAATAGTTGCGCACCATAAATTAGAATGCATGTGCTATTTTTATAAAATTTTAATGTCTACAGATAAGAAATTAATTGCGTTGTCCCACTATATACCGCTTTCCGGTACATACTGGGACACTGCTGGTATATACTGGTACAATGCTATTTTTCTAGGGAAATACTATGGAATAATTTTTGAAACAAGTGACATGTGATTTATTATCTGATGTATTTACTTATAGGTAGGTAATTAGTCCGTTTTAATCCCGTCATTAATCCACCGCCTTCGAGGAATTTTCGGCATCTTTTTTCGGGGGAAAAAATATATGTTAAAAGATTAATTTAGGTCCATTAAAATATTTGGTATGAATTAAAACAATTAACTACTTGTATCAACAAATAATTTAAGACCCACACAAAAGTTATGAACAGAAATATAGCCCAGTGGTACATAGTGGGACATGTCCCACTATGTACCGTTCTGACTGTCCCAGTATGTACCGTTTAACAATATATTTATTTTTATTTTTTCAAATATGAAGGCAGGTGAAGAGAGCATTCATCAATAAACCTACTTCATGCCAATTGAATACACATCATAACCATACGTTTAAACTAGCCATAATAAGTAAGAGAAAAAAGTTATCAAAAACATTGTAAACACAAAATTTCTACATTTTGCAAAACTGATATTACAAGTGGAGTATCTCAATTATTTCAAATACAAACATATCTTGAAAATATGTCCAGGAGATGTGATTTATTGTGCTGACATCAATTATGCATCTTCACTATTTTTTTTCTTGACCACAAGGCGAGAAATTCAAATGTCCCACTATGTACCGTGTCCCACTATATACCGGCCTCCCCTACTGATGAGAGTATATGTAAAAAGGTGAATAATGACTTGGTTAATGTAGATAGTTGGTTAAGAGTGAATAAATTAAAGCTCAATATAAGCAAGTCTAAGTGCATGCAGTTGGGAGGTGTACGACTTAAAAAGGTACAGATGTGTCAGCAAAATAATATTAAAATAAATGAAGAAATACTGGAATATGTCGATGAATTCAAGTATTTGGGCATAGTGATTGATGCAGGTCTGAATTTTAACAGTCATGTAAAATATATAAGGAAGAAAATTGCAAAGAAAATTGGATATATGAAAAGAATAGGCACAAACTTATCAATGTATACTATTACTAGATGTGCTATATTTAACATGATTGTCAAGCCGCATTTCGATTTTGTTGGTTCAATCTTATTCCTAGCATATAACAAGGATGTACAACAGCTACAGATTTTGCAAAATAATGCCATGAGAGCTATTTTAAGAGTTCCTAAGGTGATGCTAATTAAAGCAATGCTTAATATTTTAGATTGGTTATCAGTCAAAGAAGGAATTTTGTATTTAGTTTTAATTTTTATTTATAAGATAAAGAATGGGCTACTCCCGAATTACTTAAAGTTGCAATTAGAATCTTTTCTGATTGAAAATGAAACGTATGGAACGAGAAATGTGATGGATGGTAAAATGAAAGTGAAGAACACGAATAAAGTTAAAACAGACAAATCAATTTTCATTGCTGGAGTGAAAGAGTATAATAACTAATAAGTTAGATATTGAAATAAGAAGTGTAAATAATGTGGGTAGTTTTAAATTTAAATTGAAAGAGTATATTTTGTCATGCAGGTTGAAGGAGTAGGGTATAAATGTTTATTGTTAATTGTGACTTTGTATTAATTGTTATAACATGTACCTACTGTGTATGTGAAACTTCAGCTGATTGCAGCTAATAATAAATACAAATACAAATACAAATAGGTACCTACATAGGTGCACCGCGGCCCTTAAACAGACTTTTAAAATATTTATGTACGGACAAATAATAGATTTTTTGTACAAATTTTTTATGTACAAAATTTTTAATTACCTCATGACAAAAATAAGTATTGTTTATTTTTTTTCTGTAAGACTTCTGATTGGTTTTGTCATGCTCAGAAAGTTTCAGGATGGTACTAGTATCAGTCTAGGAAATATAAAAAAATTACCCAAAATCTTACTTTTTGGATATTTGAGCGTTATACAACATTTAATATTTTTTTACTCGTTCCACTTAGAACGATGATTCTTTTTAGAGCTGATAGCTCTAAAAATCAATTTTTTTAATTTTTTTTTTAAATATTTTAATTATGTACCTAGGTACTTTTTGACAAAAATATAAATTTTTTTCTTTCTGTAAGACCTTTGCTACCTATGATTTTGTCATGCTCAGAAAGTTTCAGGATGGAACTGGGGTGCGATCGTGTAAAATGACAACTTCCTTGTCGAAGCGAGAAGGCCGTGAATAACATTGAGATGAGAAGCTTGTCGCTTCGACAAGGGAGTTGTCATTTTACACGATCGCAGCCCTGGACACAAATGGAAGAAAATGGGCATCAATGTTAAAATGCACGATTAAATACTAATTTCGGATATGACATTCGTAAATAATTTTCATTTCCCGTACCGATACTAGTACCATCCTGAAACTTTCTGAGCATAACAAGAACATATCAGAGGTATTACAGAAAAAAATAAAAAATAAATAAACAATACAATTTTTTGTCGGGGGGAAATTAATTTTTTTTTACTAACAAAATTTGTAAAAAAAAATATTTATTTTTCAGACATATACATATTTTAAAAGTCTGTTTCAAGAGCTATCACCTCTAAAAAAAAAATCGTTCTAAGTGGAATGAGTAAAAAAATATTAAATGTTGTCTAATGCTCAATTATCCAAAAAGTAAGATTTTTGGTAATTTTTTATTTATTTTTCCCAGACCGATACTAGTACCAGCCTGAAACTTTCTGAGCATGACAAAAACATATCAGAGGTCTTACAGAAAAAAATAAAAAAAATAAACGATACTAATATTTGTCAGGAGGTAATTAAAAATTTTGTACATAAAAATTTTGTAAAAAAAAAAAATCGATTTTTTTCCGTACATAAATATTTTAAAAGTCTGTTTAAAGAGCTATCAGCTCTAAAAAAAAATCATCGTTCTAAGTGGAACAAGTAAAAAGATATTAAATGTTGTCTAACGCTCAATTATCCAAAAAGTATGCTTTTGGGTCTATTTTGGCGCCCTGTAAGTAAAAAGTATAACGAAAATGGAAAAATCCTGAAGAGGTGTGTGTTGCTTTGTTCTGGGTAGTATTTCCACAAATTATTAGCAAATTTGGAGTGATGAAATTTTATTTTGCGATTTTTTGGTTGAGTTGATAAGGAACGACTCTAATGCATCTGAGAAAAGTCCAGCGGCCCACTGTGCTCCAGTCTCCCCTACCTATCCCATCATTGTCTTTTCTATTTAGGTAATTTTTCTATTTTAAAATGAGAAATGTTCATGTAATATCATTGACAATGACGTACACTGGGGTTGGGAACATGCGACTGGCCAGTCATCTGTCGTCGATGTCTAGTGACAAACGAAACTACAGACCAAGGTCAAATTCTTCACTCGTCTGGCTGAGATCGTCTTACATATAGGCCAAGATTGCACGGAAAGCTGACGCAGCACTACAATATGCTTTGGATGCTCTTGTAGTATAAATATATAGACACAGCGTAGCATTAACCAAAATTAATAATAGTTCTTTATATTGACAGAATTTGATAAACCAGTGCGGCCTCAGATATCGGCGAAAGCAAGTCACGAGTCCCATACTGAGCTGAAGTCAATGGTAATATGATGGTGGTCAATTTGTTTACAAAATAACAAGTGGGTGGACGTTTGATTGGCAGGGGAAACATGTTTGCTTAAGAAAACGGGGAGGGCTTGGGGAAGGGCCTCCCAATATAATGCGAGACCCAGACCCAGTGGATCCAGGGCCCAGAAACATCTGATTTTCTGAAATTAAATTGGCGCCTTTCTACGACTTGTACATAACTTTATTTAACTCTCCCGAAAAATGAGTGGGTGTGTGCTCCACTCTGAAAAAGGGTCACACAGGACAGGTCCGCCTCAATAAGCACTGATAGCATGGCTTATAACAATGAAACACTCCCACAGTTATGAAAAAGTTCCATGAACAAATGTGATGATCAACAGGTTGCCGGGTTGCATTGTGTGACGATTCTAAAAAGGATCAATTGTTTTAGCTTTTAACTACGGGGAATTCTAGTTAAAATTTAACCTAGAAAGACTACTCATCAAGCTACATCCCAGTATAGACCTGGAAATATATTACTTAAACCCTTCTTCCCACCTCCATGCATTAGTTTAGGTAAGTTCCCTCCCCATCGCCTGGTAGATACGTAGATACCTATCACTTGAAAAGTTGATTGACTGTGGTGGGGAGTGACTGGAGGGTTTAGCAAACTTAATTCCGCGACCGTACATCCTACTATTGAAAACCCAGATTTTTTTAAAAAAAAGCTATCGTTAGCTAATACCTACCTAACTTATACACCCACCTAGGTACTCGGTCTAAATTTCGGTGTAGTAGGACCATTATGTAAATTTTACTAATTTATTTAAATTATAAGTACTTACAATAAAAACATTTGGCTGTTGCTTTTGAGCATCTTGTTTGATTTTCACACAGTTTTCTAAAGTGATGATACGGACACTCATATGTTTGCTCGGTTCCTCTGCACCAAATATCTCCAATCGCTCAATGCCATCATTGCTGGGTTTGAAGAGCTTACAGTATTTTTTCTGCCATGATTTCTAAAAATTAATCGAAGTTAGTTTGATTCAGGGTAGAATATAAAATAAATTATTTGGAGATGAAATGTCTACCTTGAGTTGTCCCAGCACACCATGGGGAGGGAACAACAAATAACCCTCTTTTATTGGTGTGGCCACTTCCATGCTAATGGGAACAGTAACAGCAAACTCAGACACATACACCATTCAACCGCGGCTTTTCTTCCTGTTTATAACAATATCACTAGATTTGCACAGGAAAAGCAAATATAATAATTACGATAAAGAGCTTGCACACAGATAATAAACCGACCATCCCACCACCACACAACACAGCACAGCACAGGCAGGCTGGCAGCAGACCAAACTGGTTGGTTGGTGATGACAAGTGTCAACATTGTTGCCAACTGCAAAAAATTAACTTCGAGCGGCGAGTTTGTTTGCTATAAAATGTACTAAATGGTACTAATCACTACACAATTAAATAATATCTAACTTCGTCTTTGGCCAATAATGCTCCGAGAAAGTAAAGGAAACTACGTATTTTCTTTTTCTGCCACACGTACGTATTATGTAAAACGCGCTAATTTTAAATTTCTTTAAATGTGGGTTGGTCCAATACTTGCGGTTAGAGGATGAGTCACATATAGCAGAGAAAGTATGTATTGAAGAACGAAAACATGAATGCTTAATGTACTGATCTTAATACACGTTTTCATGATATAAGCTAGTGGCATTTCTTTATGTACCTACAAATATTTCTTGCAAAACACAGAAATTTGAATTATAAAAACAATTGTGTCAAGACTCAAAATTTTATTTTCAAAAATAATATTTAATAAGAAAAACAAAAAATGTAGGTAGTACACTCCTGGACACTGAAATTGGCCCGCGGTCAATGTTCAAGTGGCACTACGGCTAGTATTTATTTATTTAAAGTAATTTTTCGGCCTTAACTCATACTAGCCATCCGGTCTTTGTGCCAAAAAATCACATTAAAATAAATGTCAAATACTAGCCGTAGTGCCACTTGAACATTGACCGCCGGCCAATTTCAGCGTCCAGGAGTGTACCTACATATTAAAAATATTCTTTCATTATTCCTTAGGTTCTTTACCATTACCTACCAGAGATATTCTTTGTTCTGTGAATTTCAAAGAAACTATAATGTTTACATATTTTCATTTTCAAGGATGTACCTATTGTGCTAGGTAATAATAACACTTAATGACAATTTCTCATACAGTCCAAAATTTATTTGCTAAACACACATCTCAATCTAGTCATATTAAACTCTGTACCTACTAAAAGTTACATTAGGCAGGCATATTAAAAAGTATGGAATTACTCACCAACAAACAATGACATTAATCTGTTTCCTTAATGTGGTTCACTTAAATAATATAATTGAGAGAAGTCAGTAAATAAGATAAAATAATTATTTTGTTACATCTATTGAATGAAACAAGTACATTTTTTCATACTTAGGTACCTATATTCGATTAATATTTACAATAAATTATTATTACCAATAATTGACCCTCCCCCTCTATCTAGTAATTATGCAAATTGTTAAATTGGGCATTACCTACAAAAGAAGTAAATTGAGAAGATGTCTAGATTTAAGTGTTTTCTCTTGAATTGGATCAAAATCCAATTTGGTCAAGCTTTATTTTGGCACTCCCAATAGAAAAGCAATTTTGTATGATTATAGTGATTTTACTGATAGCAAAATGTTCTTGACAATAAATAATACTGGTTCATAATAACAATCAACAAGTTAAATTGAGAATGTTTGAAATTGCAATATGATTTCAAAGCCTGTGTGCTGAATTATTAACTGTTTCTTAGTGTATTCCCCATTAGCAATTAGCACTTGCAATGCCAAATGCTTTTGACTTTATTAAGATTTTATTATTAAAAAATATTTAACGGTTGCATTTGCTAAGACTACAACTTGTGTCAATGTATTATGTATATTTAATAAAGTGTAGATCCGGATATTAAATGAACTTTGAAACTGTGTATGGTAAAAATGTGTGGCATTTGTTAAGTCTACGAGAGGTTCCATCTCATTTCATCCGTAATGCAGAGTGGCAAATCAAAGAATAGTCCATGTTAATAATTGAAATCGCTTGTCCCATATAATAAATAACATGGAATCTCAAGTTTCCAAACTTAATTGGGAATTAGACTACCTACTCTAGACTATTGCGATTTGTGGGGAGCGGAAGAAACCACAGTGACTTGCAATCATCTTTGTTAAAACTCTTTTGTTCCATACCTACATCTACTCATGCCAGGATAATCATATGACTCGAAATATTGCTAAATAGAGGAGGAAGATAATATTTTGACATTAAACCTGCAAGTAGTAATTTTTCAGGTTGTTTTCAAAATGTTAAAGAAAACATAAAATTTGTACATTTTATCGAGCTACTATTACCTACTAAACTTAAAACTAGGTACTATTTAATCTAGATTTAATGACATCATATTACCTACCTATTGAAAGTGGAAATCATATTTTTTTTACAAATTATTAATAATACCCCATTAGAGCGATTGCAACTGAAATTGGCCAATAGATTTTGAATCTGAGTAACTGATGTTGTATGTCCATCCTCCTTCAAAACCAACTTGAAGTATTATACATATACTACATACTGGGATTTTTCTTATATAAATTGATTAATCTATCTTGAGGAATGTTAATAAATGATGACATAGTGGATAATTTACATCCAATTCACTTCAAATGGTACGTAGTGATGTGCATAAACCAAACATACTTTTCATTTTTATCCATGTGTTGTATCATCTTCCACGAAGTCAGAAGCTTCCTCGCGCGTCACACACTCGACGTGACTCACTTTGTTGCGAAACTTGACGCCGTAGAACTTGTTGGCGTGAACCAACAGCTCGGGACGGAAGGTTGTGGTGATGAACTGTGCATCGTTGGAGAGTTCATGAATCATCTCAGCTACAGCCATTCGATGTTGAGCATCAAGAGCCTGAAATTCAAAACAAAAATATAAAAAATCCAGCCAAACTCAAAAGTTTGATACATTAAACGTAGCAATTTGAAGGTATGAAGGTTTACAGACCTGGTCAATCTCATCAAACAAATAGAAAGGAGCAGGATCGCATTTTTGAATAGCAAAGATCAGCCCAAGAGCCACTAGTGACTTTTGTCCCCCAGAGAGTTGGTTCATCTCTCTCATCTCTGCATTGCGTCCTGAGAAGCACACTCGAATTCCTACGCCTGTAAACTTGTCCGAGTCGGCTTCACCATCGTCGTTCTCTTGTGACCCGCCCGCTTCATCTTCATCTACACGTCTCATCACCAGTTGAGCATTTCCAGTGGGAACCAACTTATGGAACACTTCGCTGAAGTATCTTGAAACTTGCTTGAAAGTGAACTCGATTGCTTCATATTTCCTCTGTTCCAATACAACCATTAGCTCCTTGATCTTTTCGTCCCCTCGATCCAGCTCCTCCTTGCGTCTGTTAAGTTTCTCTTTCTGATCAGAGAAGCTCATGAACTGATCAAGAGCTTTTTTGTTCACGTGGCTGTACTTTTTCAAATGACTGTTTGCTTTTTCCATTTCTTTAAAGAGGTTTTTGGAGCTGAAACTCTGATATTTAGCTACAATATCAGGTGCCGGCAAAGATCCAAGGTCATTGATCTTTTGCGTGCAGTCAGCAATTTTGGTCTGTAGCATGTTCTGTTTGGATGCCATTTTCTCTAGGTCTTTGGCATCACCTTCAATTTTTTCTTGGGCCTCTTTTTCCTTCACTTTCCATTTATCTTGATCAACTTGTTCACTTTTTTGCTGCAAAATTAAATTTCATTTAAAATTAGTGCTATAAAGGAATGTCAATTTGTACACAGTAACCTATTCCCCTTAACCCAACGGCTGGTGTAATGGATACCTCGGTTCTCGTTAGATCACCAAGGTTAAGCAACATTGAGCGCGGTCAGCGGCTGGATAAGTAACCATTCAACTCTGGCTTGCCAGTTGCTGCCGTTGGGCTGGAGAGACTGGGGTGGTTGGGGGTTAGTGTAATGACACCCCTCCACCTGTTATCAGTCTCTGGACGGGCGTTCAACCACCCTTGGGATGGGACGTTAAAACTAGCAGAGCGCAGGGAACTAACTACTCACTCGCTTGAAATACTCACTCGCTTATTTTTAAAATTTCCTTCCTCAAGTAGGTATACAATAATTACTACACTAGGATCTAAAACATAGTACATACCCTCTTTGCAGCCTCTTGAACCTTCTTCTCGGTGTTCTTAAACTCAATGTTAACTTCCTCAATACGCTTCTCTATGCTGATTAGTTCTGTTCTGCCGTTGTCTAATTGTCGCTTGCGATCTTCGACCGAGATCTCCTGCAGCGCTTGAAGCAACTCGTCGTTACGACGCATCAGGTTGTTTGTCAACAAATTCTCCAACTTGTTCTTCTCTGCCTCCAACCTCATCCTAGTACTGAATGCTTCTTTGTTCTCCTGAGTGAGTCGTCTAATATCATCGTTGAGTTTGTCCACTTCCAGCTGGTCGGTGACAGACAACTGCGACATAAGTTCCTGATTCAATTCAGATTCAAGGCCTTCTTTTGTGGTTTTCATGGCTTCCAAGCTTGACGCATATTGGTCAATGGAACGTTCTTTGGGGGCTCTGTAGCGCTCGATGCCAGCCACTTCTTCCTTCATCAAGTGAATGTCTGTCTTCACCTTATCAAATATGTCCCTAAAATTAACAAGAGGAAAATCAATTTTATATGTCCTACTAATTACAAATGATCAGTTTTGATACTTACATTTGAAAAAGCAAATGCACAGTGTATTTATTTCATGCCCACCATATCAAAACAACCTAGGTACATATTAGTATTTGGAGTCTGCAATAATGTTATTTTAAAACCTAACACTATATGTATTACTAATCTCGATAATTATTTTCCACAATATTGAACATTATCCCCGAATAACTAAACGACTACTAGAAAACAACTGTGCACAGTCATCAGAATGATGCATTGATCATTCTGATGACTTCGACTTCGACTTTGAGGAGCTTGATACAGTGAAAATGATAGTTTCAAATCCTCCCTTTACTTTCATATACAAATTCGCGCCCCAGACCTAACGTGATGGAACCAGGAGCAATCAATAGAACCATTTTCAAGATGAATGAGTATGTAGTACTTACTAAATTTGCATTTTAATTAGCCTACTTTTGGCAAAAAATCTCTGGAAAACTATCAAATCACTTTTATGTGAATCATATTTAGGTAACTACTTTGCATAGGAGGGACCATCATATTTCCCCTTTCCTAAGAAATGGGTCAAATTCTACAAATAGAAAATTTAATTCTGCCCCATAATATAGGTAGGTACAAAGAAAAAGTAGGCAAGCTGAGCAAATTTTTGAGATATCTCTTTCAAAGTTAGAGTTATTCTTTCAATTTTACATTGCGACCATACAGAAAAAGACATAGCTACCGATATTTTCAATTGTGTATTAAGCTGCTTTCTCACCCTAAGATTTCTTTGAAAAACTACTACTATATCGTGTATCAGATACAATATTTTATTCTAACAGTTTTAAATGTACCTACACGTTCCTGGATGATTTACTCAGCTATGATGAGGGTTTCCCACTGCTTACTTTGACGTTTCTCCTTATAAAAAGTGAAGTTTTACATGAAAAATTGTGTTACCTTGGTGAAAGGGTTTTCTAGAAATTCGTATTTGTTTTTTAATAAGTGGAAATTTCAAGAGTGATTATATTGCTAGTCCCTCTTTAAGGTCAATACTTAGGTATTGTCTACTCACTTGGATTTACTGTTCTTTGTCTCGGTCCGTTGCATACTGGAGACAATCTCGTTGATCTTTCCCTCAGTCTCCTTCAAGTTCTCTCTCAGAGATGCTAGCTCGGCCTCAGACTCGCGAATCTGGACATTGAGCTCACTCCTTGTCTTCTGGATCTCGAGGCGAGAGCGAGATGTATTAAAGTAACCTCCAGTTAGCGAACCTTTCGAAGAAACCTGATCACCCTCCAGAGTGACGCAATCCAACTGGCTAGTCTTGGCCAAGTTTGTTGCCACCTCCAAGTTCCGGCAAATGAGGGTCTTGCCAAATATGTATCGAAGAGCCTTGTCATACTTGGGAGCATAGTTCAATTTTGTCACCATAGGAATGGCATCCTACACATAACAAAAATTTGTTTGATTAGTGATTTGGAATGAAATAATATAAACTATACTTCAAAAAACAATGATAATGAACAGGAGAGTAGAAGTTACAAACAACTAAACTTACATTGGTTTTAGGGTAATCCATCTCCTTGACATGCAGCCGATTTAGTGGCATGAAGGTAACTTCTCCTGGCAACTTAAGTCTGTTCATCTCCTTCAAGATCTGTGTGCCTACCTTATCCGATTCAACAATGTGATGGAAAAGCCTGCAACAAAATTGTAAAAATGATAAATGTGCTTTCGATCTGATACATTAGCTAACACTATGTATTACCTCGAGGTGAGGTTAAGTCTAGAAATAATGTTTCCGACAATGTTGATATAACTTTCAAATACCTATGAATGTGAAAAATATTTGATCAAGAAATTTTCTTGAGTTCAAATTAGAAAATTATGGTACGGTGATCTGTCGATATGGTCCGTATCGACATAATTTTTGTGCCAAACCAAATCTCAACCATACCTAAAGTATGTCACATGAATTATTTGGCTCAAATGTGCATGGCTTAAACAATCAGTGCTGAACTTGTGGAAATAACTGTATTTCTACAATTTTCAAAATGGTCGGATGGTTTGCGCACAACGAGTTGAGTTTTGGTGATATACAAGTTGAAGTTATTCTCTTTGGTTCCAAGGTAATGAAGACATTACAGACTAGGAAAACCAGTGTAACGCATTAATGAGCGAGCACGGGTAACATCTCCAACCGAACACAATCCAATAATAAACGATAACTAACTACACTGATTTTCATTGTAATATTCCAATCTAAAAACTGTGAAACAGTTGGATAAGAGATCAACGTAGCCATGAAGTTGGTTGGTAATTTTTGATCAAACTGTTCTGGGATCGATTTCAAACTCATAAAATGCTAATAAGTTTAACTTTGACTAATTCGGCTTAAAATGTGTAATAATTAATATTATAGATAATGTTGGTCTTGATCACCATGCAAAATTTGAACTTAATTGGAACATTTTGATTTTCGACCAATCAGAAGATATTATTATTTTTGGAGGATTTGGCTGAAACTTTGTAAGATTTGAGACAATCTGATTTCAAAAAAATTAGTGTCTGCAACGCCCAGAGATGGTCCGTAAATGTGTGCAAAACTTCAGCTCGATCAAAGAAACGGTGCAACCTGTATAGCGGTATGGACAGGAAAAAAAACAGAGGTCCGTGCCAAATTAGCCAAAAGGAGACGCTCGCTCAATAATAACACCAGATTTTACAACGAGGAACAGCCAACTCCTACAAAATAGTACTGACCTGTTTCCAGCAGTCACTTCTACAGCTGTGTAAATACTTTTCTCACATTCAAAGTTCTCAATGACGGGACCAAAGTAAGAGTCTGCAATGTCTGCCGAAGCACCTCCACGCTCTCGGAAAGTTTCTAAAACCTTACGGACACTGTCTCGCCCGTTCAGGATGGGCTAAAAAGAAGGTATGTAAGTTAGCACTTACAATTTAATTGATGTAATTAATTAGGAATATATATCTATATATATATATATAGGTACCCAAACGAGGTAGGAAGTTACCATAGGGAATTTGCAAACACACGGTATAAAAACACACTGTATTACTTTGTAGAGACCAGATTTTATTTTGTCTGAATTTTTGTTTCTAAATTAACAAATTTAGCCTTTTGGTTGTTTTATAAATCAGTCATTGTGTGTATTAGGGGGTACTAAAAACAAGTAGGTTTTTTGATGTTAGAGAATTAATAAGTTCGATTTGATAAGGTTCAAGTAGCCCAGAATCGTAGGCACAGACAACCATGTCAATTAAAAACTGCACAAACCAGAAGAATGGTATAATTATTTATCAATTATTTATCAATTATCAACATACAAAAAAATATTATTTATTAACATCTAAAATATTAGGTAGGTAAATCGCAGATAAACACTGATCTCGCTGTTACTATTTCTGATTATCGACATAGTATTTCGTTTTATGTGGTTATTAAATTTTAACAGATTTCAGTAGGTACTAGTTCAATAATTCGCCATTTAACATTGAAAAAAAAACACATTCTAAAATCTCGTGATATTTCCCAAAAATGTAACTTCATAAATAAAAATTAAATTTATATCTATTAATGGTAGGTTAGGTAACTGAAATGGGATGAAATTACCTTTCCTGCCATTGATCGTAAAGACTGATCAGCTTTAGCCAAGTCCTCTTTCAATGTGGAGAGATTCTGTTGAATTGCATTTTCTTTCCTCCATAATTCGCTAAAATCACATAACAAAATGTTAAAACAACACTGATGCCAAGATTCTTTTTGTGGCGTTTGAGAAGAATAAGAGTTACAAAATGCCTACTTTCTGGTGCTCTGTGTCTGATCTTTAACCTTCTTTAGCTCATACGACTGCTTGAGGTACTCATCAATGCAACCTCGATGGCGCTCCATCTCAGTGGTCTGCTCTTCAATCTTAGCTCGGAGCTCTCGCAGTTTATCAGCATCCTTTTTCATGTCATCGCCCAATTTCACTTTATGATCCTGTTTGTCTTTAATTTGCTTTGTCAGTGACTTGAGCTCTTTTCGGATCCACTGATCTCTCTCATCCTTTGAGGTAAATTGGCTGCCACGACCTTGTTTGGCATACAACTCTTTACGTTTCTGCTCTTTTAACGACAACCTGATTGCAAAAAGAATTAAATGAGTATGTACCTAAAAGGTACCTAGGAACCTAAAATATAATTTTTGTAGAAACTTTTCATTTAAATTAAAAGGGTTTTACTTTTACGTGACATGTACACTCGGCAAAACAAAAATTGATCGTTGACCAAATTTGAATGACTGCTGGTCATGTCCTATAATAACCAATCAAAGCTTGTTATTATCATTGAAATGTGAGGTCACCTACTAGTGTGAGACAATGAGATCGCTTAGACTGACTTCTGATGGTGCGATCTTACATTTATTAGCCTATCAGATTTATTGAACGTTCATCTTTTGTTTGGCCAAGTGTACCTAGGTACGTATAATAATATAGGTAGTGCAATATTAACATAACTTACTCTCGAGTACACTCTTCCTCCTTCTTCTTCATCTCTTCATATTTTGGCTTTAGAGTTTCAAGATCAGATTCTTTTTGAGAGATGGTGACTTTCAACTTTCTCAGTTCGGCTTCAGCCCGATCTTTGGAAGTGTTATCCCCTCTAACCTCATCAGAAAGGTCCTTGATTGTAAGCTCAAGTTTGGTTTTCTCTTTGACCAGCTGTTGCTGTTCAGCACTCAATGTGTCGCGCTCTTCTTTGTATGTTTGGACATTCTTCTTAGCCTCACGAAGACGCTTTGCAGCTTGCTTCATATTCTCCTGAGCTGTCTTTAGCTCGGCGCTGTACTTCTTCTGCTCTTCGCCGGAATTCTTTCGAGCTGCTTCCATCTAATCCAATAGAGAAAATATGAGTTAAACGATTCTTAATATCTTCAGTAGAAAAATGTGCAACTGTTACTCACGTCATCCAACTTCTTCCTTGTTTCTTTCAGTTCTCTGTCATGAATGGTGTACTCAAGTGAGCGCCTCATTTTATCCCACTTCTGATATTCCTTCAGTTCTTCTTTTTCTTCCTCTAGAGTTGTTAAACGCTCCTCGATAGTTTTTAAAAATTCTTCGATTTTGTCAACCTTTCCCTCAGTTTCTGTTAAAAGACAATATTTATATTAATATAATAACTTTTTTGATCATAGCAATTTTCATTTAAAATATTTAGAATATCTGAAACCTTTTAAAATAGCCTTAGACTCCTCTCGCCGCTCATCATACACTCTTGTTCCAGCCACCTCTCGCAAAAGCTTCAACCGATGAGAATCGGGAGCAGTAGCCATCTGGTTGATTTTGCCTTGCTTTACGATGTAATACGGATTAGAGCGAGAGAAACCAGCCGACTCGAGAAGGTTCATCACATCAGTGCGAGGGACAACTTTTTTGTTAAGGAAATACTGATCCTTCTTTGCTCCAATTACACGACGTAGAAAGACTTCCTCTTTGTCAATCTAGACATAAAATTGAAAAAAAGAAATTGAGCATATTTGAGCAATACGTTAGCTAAGTACCAAAAAGAAAACATCACATTCCTGATTTGAATTGCGACCTATTGTACAAAATTCAAACAAACATTTTTCCTTGTGACTCATTCATTACCCAACAATGATTAAACTTAGTTGATTGATTGCCAGTGGTCTTATACATTACATCTTGCAAAAATTTACATCCTGCATGCTTTAGATATCATCTGGGTGTCTATTGTTTTTTTTATCTCCTTTGGACCGAATTCATGTCGGTTCATTCATGTCTTGTGTAAAGCTATCTTAATGGAGTGAAATGAATTAAGTCGAAACAAGATCAAAAGATACAGAATAGGTACCCAGGGCTCTAAAAGTTAGTTAAAAGAACGGCGTTGATGCCCTGGCACTCGACGTTAAGGGCGGCAACCTCGACAATGCCAAAAGAAAAACCATTTCAATCCTTAAGCGCTAGCGTCAGCATCGAAATGTAAACTTTATCATACCATTATCCTAAATTTCCTTGTTTTGACGTGTTTGTTTGTTTAACATTTCACAGCGATTCGCGTGATGTTACGCGTTGCTGCGATTCGAGCGCTGATTTGTTGAGAGACCAACGCGACGACGAAAAAACGCATTGCGATTAAATAATGCGTTCATGGAAGACGGGCTTTACTGCATTAGTAGATAAAAATACATAGAAAGGGCTAAGTGTCATTTCACATTTGTTGAGTTGCTACAAACTCACTGCATAATGGACTTGTGGAGACCTATTTATTTTCAATTAAAACCATTGGGATGGGATTCTTTCGTTAGCAAGGAGATTTTGCCATAAGCTTTAAATACATTTGCTATTCCACCAGCAATCGAAAATAGTTGTAGAATCGCAATCCTGGTAAATTTGTGGTAAATTTAAGGTGGCAGTGTGTTTGGACGCCATTTTTTAGCCTGGAAGTCAGGGGCACACTGGGTTGAAAAGGCCCGGGATGAAATAGCCTGAAGCGTTTGGATAAATAGGCTCGTAAATAGGTACTACCTAGGAATGTTAAGGGTCCATAAAACAAAGTATTTGAAGATAACCTGAGTGAATGAAAAATAGTAGAGACTTGTAAAATATGTAAAAGGCCAGTAAAATGTAAAAACTCTAGGTAAGCAAACAACAGGAGAGGCCTGGGATGCGATTGCATCTCGGCGTAGCTAGCCAGTACGTCACTGTCGAAAGTGATGCCATATCTCGAAAAGACTCTTGCAAGTTAAGTGGGCAATGTACCACAAACAATTTTAAGAACATGGACCATAATATGACAATGTTGACTTCACTCGCATAGCTTTGAGTGCAATCAACACGTTATTAATGGGATGTGGTGACTTTCGTAAGTTGGTGTCCAGTTCCCATGTTGATGGGAAACCGGTTGACAACTTATGAAAGTCACCTACTACAAGTAGTACTGTCCTAAAGATGTCAAAATAATTACTGGTCCAAGTTTTGAAACTTACCGGAAGTCGGCCATCAGTATTGTCGAAAATAATCTCAACATAGGCATTGAGTACTCGCGGACCCGTCCCTTCGTGAAGAAGAGCTTGACGTTGCTCAGGTCGCAAGTGGCAGAACTCATCACTCAGTACAAATTGTATGGCTGTAAACGAGGAACCAATGAGAGTTTTATGAAATGTAAAAGATTGACATTAATTGTCAATGTTATTTGTAAATAATAATGAGTGCTAGGCAATACCATAGAAGAAGTTGCTTTTTCCGGATCCATTTCGACCTACAACAACATTATGTCTAGGATCGAAGGGCTCAACAATTGTTTGTTCCCTGTAACTCTTGAAGCCTTGAATGATAACCTGTAAATATTGTCATTATGAAGTTTTGAAGTCTGCCAATTAAAGATGTTAATACGAGGTAGGTAGGTAGGTAGGTAGGTATAGGTACACGGAAAACTGCATTTATACATTACTGAATCCATCCTAGGTAGGTACCTAGTAAAATTGACAGGTGGGTAGGTAAGGTAGGTACTACCTACCTATGTTGTTTGTAAAGTTGCAGGTAGGCTGGCAAGTGTACCTATTAGGTAAGTATAGCCCAAGGAGGTTATATACATGGAGTGGCCATTCGCCGCGCGGATTGAAGCCGACTTTCTGCAGTTATATTACACTTCACGCGCCAAAAACTCCAGGCAAGCAACAAGTCACTTTGAACGCGGTCATACGAGCTCAGATGCAAGAGTTCCAGGAATGTTTTAATTGCGCGCCAATGAATACACTTATAGAGATGCGGTTTGTAACATTGTTTAACTGAGACTCTAAGGAATCACCTCCAATTTTTCGATTCTTGATACTTCAAATAGTTGCGACGTTACAGCAAGTTGAATAGAACACTTTTTGTGCATTCTTAGTTCTTTTCAAAACGTTCCCATATATATTGTAATTGCATGCCACGCAAAGTGTAAAAAGTGAATACAAAATGGGAGGTGATTCCTTGGAGTCTCAGTTAAACAATGTTACAAACCGCATCTCTCTAAGTGTATTCATTGGCGCGCAATTAAAAAATTACTGGAACTCTTGGACAGGCGCTCGTAAGCGCGCGTGCGAATGCAATCGTTTTCTGCCTGGAGTTTTTCCGCCTGGGAGGAGTGTCGACTAGCCGGGAGTGGCTTCAAGCCCGTAGCGTAGGCCGGTATAGCGGTTGGCCCCTCCAGAAGAATATAACTATAACCTCCTTGGTATAGCCCTACCTTAGGTTACTCTACTGATTAGGTAAGTAGGGTATAGGTATACCTACTCATGTCACTTGTTTCAGAGAGACATTCGATAACTAACTGTATATATGCCCAATTTTGATCTACAACCAGTGTAGGTAGGTAGTAGTAGTCGAATATAGGTAGCCCATTTAAATCTGCCAAGAACCAAACTAAATGTTTAGAAGCAAAAACCTTCTCTAGCCTTCTCTTGATACTTTACCTGTTTGATAAACATTGTACGTTTATTTCCACACGTAAGGTCAGTGTTAATGCTGCAAGCAATTAAGGCTATACAGTGTCTTTCATACAGAATTTATCATTTATTAAATCGTTTATAAATAATCTTCACTGTGTTGTCAAACAAACAATGGCAACTCCACCACCGAACTTCGGCTTTCGCTCGCTCTCTCGGCAGAGTGCAGTCGGCAGAAATCGTAATGGCGGCAGGCGGCAGGCGGCAACCGGATATTACGATATTATTCCCGCGAAAATATAAACACAAAAAGCAGATAGTGGGCTAGACCGCGTTTTGGGAAAATAAAATTTTTACTCTTGGTGTAAAAGTGAAGTGGTTGGTCACAGCCTTATTATAATTATTTAAATTTTTTTAATGTGTGTACATCCTGCATAAGGTATTAAAATATAGGGATTATGGATTTTTTAATGACAATAAACCGAGAAACTATCAATCAATCAATTATTGGGGGCATTTTAAATGAAGGTATAATAAAAACTACTCTCTTGGAACTACCAGTACCAAAGGAAACAATTTAATGAAATCACTGATTGGTCATTCATCGATGGTTAGTGGAATTTAGTGAATCTTATTGGCTGTGGAATTCGCGCCAACTGGATTAATTGGCTATTTAGTTACATAGTTACATAGTTAGTTACGATAGTTACATCCAAAGCTCTACCCGGCCCGGCCGCGTATTTCCGAATTGCACCCGATTTCGGCACCATGCAACTTTGTCACGCCCCTTATATACTCTCTGACCGAAAAACATTAGAGTATTTTTGTACTGTCTTCCAAGAAACATTTACCTTATATTTAATGTCAAATTGTAAATTAAAATATAAGAATTGATTGGATAGGTATTATTAAAACATACTTTTTTAATTCATTCATCAATTATAATTATCAACATAAATGCTTTCTAATAAAATAGGACGATGATAGTAAGCATAATTATATTGTTATTCATTGAAAAGTACACTCGTAATTTTTTGCAATGTGTTATTTTTAATAAAGAAAGAAAAAGAATAAAAGTTACTGTTACAATTTTCACTCTATATTCTGTATAATTTGGTACACACATGCAATACAACACAATAGCATTATGATGTGCTTTTAAAAACATCTTTTAATATGGTGATTTTTTTTATTTTTATTAATGGTGTAACTATCATTCATACAGTTTCTTCATGTACAAACATACAACATTCATTTTAATGACAATGAGAGAGTCTGATATCCTTGGGTTCCGTCACTTATTAGGTAGGCCACTTATTAGGTAATTTTCCTAATAGTGTCTAAATCTTAATAAGCATATCACAATGAAATAATTCGCAAGCAGGTTACACATTAGGTGTACTTATTTTGTTGAGATAATTACTTAAAATATCTAATAAGAAGATTAGTTATTATCATATTCTTGATATAAACTAAACTCGCACTATTATAAAAGAAATGCATTGACAGTTATTTCGAAATTTTTGAAACCAATCACTGTTAATTTAAAGTGGAACCACTTCTATAAATTCGTAAATCTCAAAACACATCACATAAAACGGCTTGATGGTAGAAGATCTCCAAAAAAAAACACTATCACCGACACCAACATATTTTCAAAACCTGAAATGTCACTGTTGTAGTAATTGTGTTTCGGATATGTATCATTGGCTAACTGCAGAAAGTCAAGGTTGAGTAAGGAGAGTAATTAGTCAGCAATAGTTGTATTATTTCTGACAAATTGCTGAAGAACAAAGACAAAAATGAAATTTACAAGTTCACAATCTCAACAAAATACAAAATAAAAGTCTTCAGCGAAAATAACAATTAATTCAGTACGAAACTTTTCATAGAATCAAATTTGATAAGACTTGGCCAAGATTTCCGCACACACCAGTCCGTTTTCTACGCAATTACAAACAACTTCGCCCACTTTTTACTGTAGTTTTCACCTTCGAATCGTGGTCTAACAACACACTTCCATTTATCTTCTGATATAACGTTACAATTTACAATCACTGCATATTGATTGTTAATCAAAACCGAAAAAACTGTGTGCGACTTCTATATCCGCGTATGCAGAACTGTTCTCGCTTGGCCTGGCGTACTACGCACGCCTCTTGGGGGAGGGGCTTAATAGACATATATAGCATCGGTGCTGAAATCGGGTGCAATTCGGAAATACGCGGCCCGGCCTAAGTATCTAGATGGTAGTGGTTCGTACCTAGGTGTATTCCAAGAGAGTAGTTTTTTAAATCATTATCTTTACCTGATTGTTTAAATTGGAAAGGAAATAAAGATATTATTTATTATAATTAAACCCAAATCAATAACATTGCGGGACTAGCCTTAGACTAGGAGAACAATGCTAGTCCATCAAAGCCTACGATTCACTAGGTCGGAGCCACTTTGGTTGAAGCATAGAGGTATAAGGCCGGAAGTCCATTTCAATGATTCTTGTGATGAGCACAAAAACTATTAATTCTACCTACGATCTTTCTAAATTCATCCAATCACATTATTTTTAATGGTGACATGAGTCAATAACTGTGTTTGTTGACATCAGACCACTGCATCAGCCAAATGGCAATTGATTTGACAATTTGATTACATCATACCAAAATTGAGTGAAGCAAAATCCAGAAAATTGACTTACGGCCTTCTACCTCTGAAATACAAATCAACCAATCCGAAGATACTTTTTTTAAATTTTGAACCAAGCAACGACTTTCGAAAAAATTTGCCTCTTCAGCCTGCTGAGTTGGTTCTTAATGTGTTCAAAATTTTAGCTCGATCGGAGAAACGGTGTGTCCTGACCCCGGCAGGGACATACAGACAAACAGAAAAGCAAGAAAAAGCTGAGGTCCTGCCAAAAGAGCGAAAAGGAGACGCTAGCTCAATTAGTGTATAATTACTATTAAATCGTTCTGACATTTTAATATCCCTTGCTCCCCATCAAAATAATCTACCATAGGTAGACTAAAGAAGTAGTATTCCATGTCATACTATCAAAATTGGATCCGTTTCAAAGTCCTGATTGACGAAATGAACTTGTGGGCAATAGAATTTGTGCACTAGTTCATACGAATAATTCAGGAAATCATTAAAGTTTAAATCATCCTGACCTTTGGAAAAATTGATTGAACAGGTGTAGTGATCGTAGAGTGGGGGAATTTTTCTTCTTGGAAATCAAATATAATTTAGATTGACTTGATATAGAATAATCTAGTGGTACTGAAAATATCTGTTATTCGTTATGCCTCCGAAAATAAGAATTGGAGTTCGTTTTAGAAAAGTCATGTGTGAACATAATGCCACGGATTTTATAGCAGATAGATTGTGTTATTGTTCAAGAAGTGTGCAATGCTTTCTACAGCAATAGTGTTTTCAATCAGTAGAAAACCAAGTATTCTAGCGATGAAACTGTCAGTAATTTGGACATATGTGTGCGTTGTATTATTTTCTTCGTGTGTATTTTCACTTAAGGTCGATTCGTATGAAGACACCATTATTTCTGAATTAGCCAACAATAGCATAGGTAATTATTACTGAAATACAATAAAAGTTCATAGAATATAGGTAATTTAATTCCATAATTTACTTTCAGCGGTAGTCATTTCGTCAAATATAATGGCGAATTCTGACGAGCTTATGAAAGATGTGAAGTCATATCTATCTGAACTTAGAGAAGCTCATCCGATAGAAAGTTTATTAAATTTTCAATTCTACAATAGACCGGAGGAAATTAACACCGCTCTTATGAGAGGTAAGATATATATAAAATTGTTATGCTACTTATACGCATACTAAATTGTGATGGCAATAATCTATGTCATTTGTACCTGTTTTTTTTTCAAGATTTAACTGCAATACTGACTATTACGTCTTGTAAGGAGATGTGGGGTATATACGAAGATGCCACCCTAGAAAATTTATTACACCTCTCGATTACTGGTAAGTTATACCCCTGTGTGTTATACAGCTCCGCTTCACTTTCGAGTCTTTTAGCTAGTCTATCTCGTAGGCGGCGGTCTTCTCTATGTAGCCTTCTAACCGCTCGAAAGTTTATATCCGGTATGGTCTAGTGGCTAGGATACCTGGCTCTCACCCAGGAGGCTCGGGTTCGATTCCCGGTACCGGAATTCTTTTTTTTATTCAAATAAGATGCTTTTTTGTTTGTATTATATTATGCATTCTTTTAAACACTTTTATATCCCGAATCCCGTTCATATTGATACAAATTAAGAGTCGTTCCAATATTAATCCATTCCTACTAGTTTTCTATTCAAGTTTATTTTCCATAACATGGTATACATACATATATGTTTACTCAAGTCTTGACCCTTGAATAAATTGACTTTTTTAGGGTATTTGGAAGTTACATTGATACAATGTAGGTAAATATTTTTAATACTAATAGTAGACAATTTAAATGAAATTGATTAATAAGTTATAGCGTTATAGGCTAACTTATTTTAACTTATTTAACTTATTTTAGAGTTTTACATCTGCTTTGCTCCAAAGCTTTTTTATAAGTTAAGTACATTAGAATAATAAATGACCTCAAACCCAAAATACTTCAATTTAATTACTCAAATCGTTAAAATTCCAAAAATTTATATTTTGTCTTTGAATAGTTTAATTATTGGGTACGTGCTGCATATTCAAGGAGGTATTCTCATGAATTCAAAAAATATTTCTAGACAAACCTCACAAATTTGAAACTTATTATTACAGTAAATTTTACATGTAAAATTCTGTAGGATTTAATGTAGGACTCACTACATTAAATTTTACATGTAAAATTTAATGTAATAATAAGTTTAAAAAGTAATAAGTAATAACCTAAGTAATAACCTAAGTAATAACCTAAGTAATAACCTATGAATATTAGTACTTTGTGTGACTTTAGCTAACAAAAGTAGCAAAACAATCCAGTTTTTGAGAACGGAATAAAATGTGTATGGTCAATGTGTATGGACAGATTAAGAATATTCTAAAAAAAAAAAGTAAAATTGTGATTAGTAACTTTTATTAACTTTGACAATATTCAAAACGTATTCAAAATACTCTTGGCCGTAAAAGGGGTACGCATTATTTTTTCGTTAAAATTTATATTGCTCTTTGTGGAGAAAAACAAGAAGGAACATATTATATCTTGATTTTTCGCTCTTTCTGAGAATTAGAATATTGGGATAAGGCGATTGAAATAACTTGAATAAGCTTCTAATGGGATGGGACGACTCACTCACAAAGAAGTTGCGACAGCAAATAGACATTGCAGTTGCCAGGGAATCCAGTCGACTCCAGGCGCGTAGGAAGTGGGGGGGGGGGGGTCAATGACCCCCCACCCCCCACTTTTCATCCTGACACCACCATAATATATCATCCTCAGAAATAAAAAAGTTGCAAAAAGACATGTAAAAGTGCACAGATTGGCTCCATTATGAGGTTGAATTCTTAAATTTTTCTCAAGTGTTGCAAAACCGATTGAACAGAGGTCAATGACTCATTATTTGTCCAACTTGATCGTCCCAATGAATACATTTAATAATTACATGTTTAACTATTTGATACCAAAACACCTACAGATTGTTCTTATTGCTCAATGTTTTTGCTTATTGCTGTTACTAATGCAACCTTTTTAAAGGATTTCCAAAATGTATTCATATTCATTCTCTTTTACTAGAAATTCAAACAATTCCCTGCGGGGTCAATGGAGTACCTATCAAATAATCAATAGTTACAGATTATATTGCATTTTGTCTAAAGTTTCCCCAAGAATATTGCTTATTACATATTTTTAATTTCTTTGAAAAATATGCCAAAAAAGGTTCAAATTCGATTATTTTGTATCAATAATTAGAAATATTGCTTTGCGGGGCCAATGGGGATTCTAAAAATAAATAGTTACTGCAGATGATACTACACTAATGTCTAAAGTTTCCTCTGAATATTGCATATCAAATATTTTAAATTTCTTTGAAAATGAAGCCAAATTGCTTCAAATTCGATTCTTTAGTAGGTCTCAAAAATTCAAAAAGTCCCTGCGGTGCAAACCCAGGCCCCCTTTGGCGGAGCAATAACTTTTTCTGACATCCATCGATTCCCAATAATTTTGACCCCCACTCAATAAAAAGCTCCTACGCGCCTTGGTAGACTCTGGTCTATAACAAAGATTTATCAGAAAGACAACGGTCGGGCTAGTTCACGATATTCACGATATTAGGTTGTCCAAAACGCTTATCTAATATCATAATTTTCCACTTTAATCCCACTCTGGACCTGTCCGAAATCGGACCAAAATCTATCTTTTGTTTTAATCAGTTTAAGCCAGTGGTACTCAATCTTTTTGACTTGCGGGCCAATAATACGAATTTGCTTTTATTGGCGGGCATTTTTTTTTTTAAATACAATAATGCTCACGTGATCAGGTAGGTTAATTCCAGGCGCGTTGGGACATACTTTTATCGTGGCGGGGGGAGGGAGAAGGGGGCGTTATTTTAGATTTTAACAATTTAAAAGTGATTGGGGCTCTCAAATGCACGAACTGAAGCAAACTACCCTCCAATTATTGCCCCGCAGTGCGCTTTTTTTAGAATTTAATAAAATTTATAAGTGATCCTTCCTACGTGTCTGGTTCATTCAGTGTCTTTTGTTTATTATGAAACGAATCGAACAATATTTCACACGTCAAACCAAACACGTTTTACAGTTAGGTATCGGGGTCGGTAAATTGCTTCATTTCGAAGTTTCATTTAAGGAGGGACCATCATATTTCCCCTTTCCTAAGAAATCGTTGAAATTCCGCATATATATAGAAAATTGCGTTCTGCACCATAATATGCCAAGAAAAAGTAGGCAAGCTGAACTAATTTCCGAGAGATATCACTTCAAAGTTACAGTTTTTCTTTCAATTTAACATTGCAACCATACAGGAAAAGGCATAGTGATATTTTCAAAAGTGTATTAAGCTGCTTTCCCACCCTAAGATTTCTTTAAAAAACCACTATATCGTGTATCAAGTACAATATTTAATTCTAACAGTTTTAAATGTACACGTTCCTGGATGATTTACTGAGATATGAGAGTTTTACTGCTTTATTTCGACGATTTTCCTAATAAAAAATGCAGTTTTACTGATAAAATTGTGTTGTCATGGTGAAACGGTCATCTAGAAATTCGTATTTTTTTGCAAATTAGTGGAAATTTCAAGAAGACCGTGTTTATATTGATCGTCCCTCCTTAAGTAGCTTTCCTCGTATTTTCAGCCTGATGCGGGGATCCTAAAATGACAACTCTCAAAATATGCCTCAAATAAAATTAGATTTTTTAAATATTATTTTTCGGTGGACACATTTTGTGAATAAATAGGTATTTGAAACATCAACTGGGGGGCCACATAAATTAGTCCCTCGTTGCCACCATAGCAACCAGCCCCACCGTAGCCGTTCTGTATCCCTGTATTTGTGAAACATTAGGGTCGGGCACTTGCGTCGATAAATCTGTAAATTCCTTTGAGAATGAGGCTGTTTTATGATGTGTGACGCAATAGTTGACTGAGTGGTGCGACCGCAATTAAGGGGGTTATACGATTAAGTCACATCTTCCAAATGAGCTTATTTTTGGCAGAGGTATCAATAATCGCTGTTTATACGATACTGTGAAATATGAACAACTTCTCGTGTCTAGATTTTGAGATATTGTAGTTATACATTCCTAACGCGGTAACGCAAACGCGGTATCCAGTCAAAGGCCATTCATCCATTGTCAATAGCTCAAAAACATGACACTTTCTAACAAGCTACAGGCTCGGCTACATGCCGTCATTTATGATCTCCAAATCCCAATCCTCCCCTGTTGTCAAATATGGTCAAATGTTTTTTAAAATATAGAAAGGGGAAGGACATCTTTCTATACCTCTCAAATGTGTGGTATTTGGCATCAATGTACAGCTAAGGAAAAATCGCCCTCCGTGCCCCATGACTTGATACCTGGCTCATCTCTAAATTTACAACCTGCCAAAACAAACACTTGTTTTTGTTTTTGCGCGTTTTTATTTCGCAGGTTACCTCCAAAAACACCATCCCTAAGTGAGAGATTCACTAAATTTTCATCATTATCAAACACTTGTTCCTAGTCAAGCTCTATTGTGCAAATTCTGAGTGGAAATCAATGGAAACTTTCAAATAGGTATAGAGAGAAAAACTCCACTATACCTATGCCATTAAAATCATGACGATATCCATGCTATTTTTGAGTTTTGAATTTTACTTAGGTTAAATTTTTTTTTCTTTCAAAAAAATGATTTCTAGATAGATAAGTAGTTGGACATTCTATTAGGAAAAAAATTGAAATCAATACCAACATGTGCTATTTTAAAAGTTATCAACCAAAAACTAAATGATTTCCCTTTACCTCATGTGTTACAGTTTTGTTCATTCTCGGAAAGCAATACATTGAAACCTCGCTATAAGACAGGAGTTGCAAGTTAAATTACATTTTATGATTCTTTTATACTTAAATATAGTTGAAATGTAGGAAAACGTTTTTTGAACTTGTAATTTCAAGAAAAAATATTTTTGTATATATTGTATCAATCGAAGGTTCTTGTCTTTTGGTTGCTCAGAAGCTCAATGCGCTCGCTTGCCATATGATGTCGGGATGACGATTCCAGTTACAAGTGGCTGGAAAGATGTGTCTCAACTGATCACCGACATCGCTTCGTCTCGAATCATCAACTGGGATTCTGTTGTGATCCTTCACGACGAATCTGTCGGTAAGCAAGAGGGAAGTAGAAATGATATCACGTTTTGACTGGCTGCCACATACATACTTTTGCTTTCTAGATGAAACTTTGATACGCTATCTGATCACGACGCTCTCATCTGGATCATCAAGAAGTGCAAATACGATGTCAGTTTCTGTCTTCAGTATCAAGAGCTTCAAATCGGATTGGGATAAGTAAGAACGAATAAATGGATGGAGAATTCGGGGCTGATACATTTTAGAGGAAACTTTGAGCCGTAGAAAACTTGTCGAGTTGTAGTTTAGTTTTATAAAGAATGCTGATTTTAAATGTATTACAAAATTGTCCTGCACTCCTGCATGTATTTTTTATGGGTTCCTGAACTAGAAACGAGGTGTATAGATGGCTGGCTGGTGTTGGTCGCTAATATACTGCAAGTGATTATACATGATTGATTTCTACAAAACTAGGTCTTTTGAGCACATAAAATTTAATTTTGTTTCTCATGAAGAGAGGTCGGAGGAGGCACCGGTCCGGTGGAGTCCTCGGGAGGGTGTGGGGGGGGGGGGATTTCAAGCTCGTTTAACACTCCAATGGCAGCCTGGGACAGGGGGTTTAATTGTGTACATGACACTGTGACGTAGTAAGCAAAACAAGTAGGGAATTCCAACTCACCCCGTATTTATTTACATGTAAATACTGCCAGGATTCCCACTTCCCAGTCAACGTTACTGGTGCCTCAGTGTATGAAGCGAAAATCTGTTTTACAGTCTGGGGTTGAGGTTAAAACCGTTGCCTTACAACAATCCAGTATTTTTAGAACTTATGATAATATCTCAAATTTGTTTTTCTTACATAATTTGGATTTTTTAATGTTTAGGTACGTAAAAATATTTTTTCCTAATTTTTTGCGATTATCATATTATTATTATTTTTTCTTCCAAGTGCAGGCTACTCAAAATTGTTGTTGTTTATTCCTCGACGAGGTGTGGGCAGTTTTTCTCTGACACATTGGTTGTTCAATCCTTTAGGCGCCGAGAGATTCTTAGGTTATTTGATGAACCTTCCTCGCAAATGGTTGGTCTTCACTTTTTGGTGGTAGCAGCAAGAGATTTGATAACAGTCATTATTCAACTGGTAAATAAAATGAGAAAATCTAAGTTTTTCCTAAGCTTTGTCTTGTTTTACCATGCTCAGAAATGTTTGAACAATTCCAGGCTAAAGCATCAGGTTTGGTGAATCCAAGGAGTCAGTGGCTGTACGTCTTATCAGAAACCGGTCAATATGAAAACATTACGGAACTCGCTGCTAATCTCGGTGAAGGTGACAATGTCGCATTCTTATTCAATGTTTCCCAGGGAGATGGGCATGCGTGTCTGGTACGTCAGTTTTTGGACTTACTAACCTTTTAAAACTATACAAAATCAAACTTTATTATAACCATGCAAGCTTCAAAGTAAGTTTATCAATTCTTTCATAAAAAAAGATTTCCCATTCCCCGGTTGATTTTCATAATAAAATATTACCTAATATACATTATAATTTTTTTTTAATAAAGTAAACATTTTATGTTCACCAGAGAGGTCATCTTTGTCATGCAAAGGAATTACTTCACAGTTTCATGATAGCTCTGAACAATTCCATCATTGAAGAGAGGAAACTCTCCAGTCAGGTGTCACGGGAGGAATGGGAAGCAATCAGACCCTCCAAGAGTGACCGCAGACGCGTAATGTTGGACGACATCAAGACACAACTCAGTGTCATAGGTCACTGCGACAACTGCACCCTCTGGCAGATGAAAGCTGGCGACACGTGGGGCAGAGAATTCAGTGACAAGGAAGAACACGATGACAAGATCACTCATGTGGGCTGGTGGAAGGTCAGGGAAGGGCCGCAGCTCAACGATCATCTCTTCCCGAACGTGGGGCATGGATTTAGAGGACGAAACTTACCTCTTATTTCATTTCATGTAAATATTTTCTCATCCTAGTAAAATGCCACAGTCCATCGTTACGGGTTGGACCATTCGCACAACTGAATGTCATGTAAAATCATGTGATTAAGCCCTCAAATATTTACCATAAATATCTGCAATATAAGTGATGAACATTTTGTTGTACTGCATCCATTGGTTTTCACACAAAAAATAATTATTTTCTGCCACTGCCACTTCTTATTAGAATTAAATGAAAATGGGTACATATTTACTTGGTATAACGATACACATGCAGGGTGCGAATTGTTCAATTTTCAGAGGGGGGGGGGGGGGAGGGGGGATAGGAAAAATTAAAATAGGAAAAATTAAAATTAAAATGCCATTATAAAAGAGGATTTGCTTTTAATTTAAAAGGGAAATCAGAAGTGGTGGACAAGCAAAATAAGTCTTGGAATAAATAAATCTTATCAAATACAGCTTATTGCTAATAAAGGCAATTTGACAGTTGTTTTGTGTGACAATTTATTTTTATAATTTAAGATTTATTTCAGACAAAAGTAGGTAGGTATCTATTGTTTCGTAGATTAAAAGTCAACATTTTACAGAGTGGGGGAAAAATCTATCCCCCCCCCCCCCCCCCCTGGGATGCTTTATTGGGAAACAGAGCCGGGGATGAGAAAACCACAGGGGGGGGGAACCGCCCTCCCATCAATTCGCACCTGTTACACCCGTACCGCCATCAAGCAAATTGGCTGTCAAATGTTGCTAAAATAATTTTATAATTTATTTCATTTCAGTATCCACCCTGGCAAATAATGAAGTATAACGAGACAGGCCACGTTTTAGAATACAAGGGACTTATCTTTGAAGTGATAAAAGAACTGGCACAAAATCTAAACTTTAGGTATTTATGACTGATGGCTGTTGAATTTTCACAAATCAGTAAAACCATACGTGAACATAATATTATGTTGTTCTTTTATAGTTATTCGGTGCTCTTTCTGTCTGAAAGGGGCGATGATGTATCGAATGACACTAGAGACGTGTCATTTAAACAGGTAATGATTCAGATAATAACAAAGTTGTTAAACATGAACGCTGAAAGCTGATTCTAGCATACTTTTCTGTTTGATTCAGTATATGAATAGTGAAGATTCATCCACGATTCGAGTCCACTGGAACGATATAATAGATATAGTGAGAAGGAAGAAGGTATCTTATTTACGTAATTATTCGAATTTATATCGATGGTAAATAAGCCAAAGTAGCCCACAAATATTTTTCCCGCTTCGTATTCTAGGTATACAACATTTACTTCACGAACATTAAAATGTTGTAAGCTAATTCAGACCCAAAAGATAACATTTAAAATTTATGAATAAAAAATAAAGCATTTTTTTAAGCAATGCCCTAAAAATTTTGATTTGGTAGATTACGATCTTTGGTTAATTTACCATCGATATTTACTTCTTTCGATTTCTATTTTATTGAAGAGCATATTTTGAGAAAGATATCCAATAAAATAACGCTGCTTTGTCCAGGTATTTCTTGGCGCGGGAGCGTTTACCGTGTCCCACGAGCGGAAGCATGTGATCAACTTCACTGACTCTGTGAGCGTTCAATCGTACGCCTTCGTTGCTGCACGACCTCAAGAGATGAGCAGGGCGCTGCTCTTCATGTCGCCCTTCACGAGTGACGTGAGTCCAGGAATGATTGATAACTGTACGACACACAAGGACAAGCCCTGCAGAAATGTCCCGCAGAGATTTTATCGATTTACGATTTTCGATTTTAAGATAAAATCAAATTAGACATTTTAATTCATATAAAGCCAATAGGATTTCAGAGTTTCTATCAAGAGGCTGTTTCATTCGCTAGAAATAGAAATTTCCCAATGTGAATTACGAGAAGGTCTCTTCGTTTACCCTGCCAAAACCTACAGCAAACTGCCACAAGACAAGCTACCACTTTCACACATCATCCCTAGGAGGTGTAGCTTGTGGCAGTTTGCTGTAGTTTTTGGCAGTTACGCTGTAGTTACGAACAGACCTAATGTGTGATCGACTTCACGCAATTTCATACGTAAAGGCAAGGGTCAAGATAGAAATTACCTTTTTTTGGCATAGGTATAGGTACGCGTTTGTGACGAAAGGGTTCATGTCACAGAATTGCCACGCAGGAAATAATTTCAAAATTGGCATTCGTATTTTCGGATTTTACGCATTTCAGATGCAATTTCATACCAAATGGAAGCAGACATTTAAATAGTTACTGCTTATTTCTGAAAGAAAGAGAGAAAACTTTTATTCCAATAAACAAATTCATGACTGCCACTAGGACATAGACTATAGTATAGTAAAAAAATTAATAAATGTTAAAAGCACATTTTGTGTGCCCGTTAAAATGTTCTGGTGATTTCTGACACATTGGACAATATAGTATAAAGATCAGCCCATTCACTTTCTATTGAATTTAGATGAAGCAATAAGTGTACCATTGAACACTGTAAAGTGTAAATGTAAGAAAAAGAAACATTGTCTAAATCTGATGTGCACATATTTTTACGGGTTAGGTATATTATACAGTTACAGTTACAGGTACACTTGGCCAAACAAAACTTGAACGTTCAATAAATCTGATAGGCTGATAAATGTAAGATTGCACCATCAGAATTCAGTCTAAGCGATCTCATTGTCTCACTCTAGTAGGTGACCTCACATTTCAATGATAATAACAAGCTTTGATTGGTTATTATGGGACATGACCAGCATTCATTCAAATTTGGTCAACGTTCAAGTTTTGTTTGGCCGAGTGTACATACGATTTTTCTCATATCACTTAATTTTTAACGATAATGTGCGGAATCAATTTGGCAAAATCCAATGTTTACAATAGAGATGGAGATTATAGGTAGATAAAACAAAATACGGAGATGGAGAAAAATATCAGTTAGGTACATGAATTGATCAACTCATTGATTTCCTCTAGACATGGCTGTGCATTGGTTTCACTGTGGTTTTGGTGGCGCCATTGTTGAAGTTCGTTCATTCTCTAAGTGCGTACTATGAGTACCACGACGGGGAAGATGCTAAGAAGGGAGGCCTCAACAGATTGTTCAACTGCATCTGGTATGTGTACGGCGCATTGTTACAACAAGGTAAGACATCCGACGTTCATTTGTTATAAAAAATATACCTAGGTTTTATTCTCAATGCATAGATAGCTGACGAGTCTCCCCCAACGTAGAATGAAGAATAGCTCATAACTGAAAAAATGTATCTACTTAATTTTTAAAAACATAAAATAATATCGTTGGATTTGACGATTGTGTTTCTATGCTTAGCCTTTCTGATGCTACAGATCCAGATTACTTAGTCTTAATTTTTATAAAATGAAATTACGAATGTTTCAATTTTTATGATTTTTGTTTAAGGTGGCTGGATCGATCGATTTTCTGAAGTATTGGAGAGCTTTCACTAATTTATTAAGTGTAAAAAAATCACGTTTATAAATTCTTTTAGCACATAATTTACTGTTTTGAATTGGTTATTGAAGATATTTCTATAATTTTAACAATACGGTATAATATGGCAACATCGTACTTTGGAAATTTGAATTTGTGCGGAATCATGATGGCAATAGACAACATCATAAATTATCTAGTTAGCTCTTCATTTCAAAAAATTTCATATGCAGTACCGTGATCCAAGTATCTATTATGGTTTTTCAACAATGGATCATAACCATAATAGATACTTGGATCACGGTACTGCATATGAAAATTTTTGAAAAGCAGAGCTAACTAGATAATTTATGATGTTGTTGAGCGAGCGTAGCGAGCGTCACCACGGTACTCTTATGGCACTTTCTCTGTGTGTTTTTTTTTTGTTTGTTTTTTGTTTGTTTTTTTTGTTGTTTTTTTTGCCTGCACTGCCCAGGTCAAACCGCACAACCAATCGATCTGAAATTTTGTACACATACTAACGTAATCTATGCGATCCCTGGGATCTTTTCTGAACGGTATCCTGTGATTGGTTCAAATTTTATAAAAATTATCTTTCGATTGGTTGGTTTGATCAATTTGAAATTTGGCAAAGTCATTGCAACCAACATTGTACCCAATCAAAAAAAATTTCAGCCAAATCCTCCAATTGGTTCAAATTTAAAACCATTTTTCCTGTGATTTTTTGAAATTTAAACTGGAACCGATTGACCGACCAGCTAAAAACTTCGCATGGTCATTGGTACCAACATTTAAAGTATTTTTGCCAATTTTCACTCTAATCTGTCGTTATTTTCAAAAGTTTTTGTCATTTTAGGGACATTTTGCGTGTTGGCTGTCAAATTCACGGCGACTTCGAATCTACAGTTCAAGGCAAGGTAGTTAGAGCAGAAAGTTTTAAACGATATGAAACTTATAATGACCGTTCAACAGATTGATCTGATATTGTGTACACACACTACATATCATATCATATGGGTGGTCCCAGGTATATTTTTTGAACGAGATCCTGTGATTTTTGAAAATTAACAAGGAACCGTTCAATCATAAAGGTTTAATCGATCAACTTAAAACTTAGCAAGGATTGGCACCAATATTTTTGGAGATTTTGGAGATTTTTATACAAGTATGTGACGAAACTAAAGAATTAATGGCTTTTAATGACATTCGATAGACATAATTTCGGTTCGAGGTGTTGCGTGTATCCGAATATCTGTCAGTAATGAAGTATCGAAATGAATGTTTTCCAGTGCCAATTGAAAATTGATTCTGATTTGCTTTATGAACCAGGTGCTTAGATGCTATTTTAAAGTTTCGATGAAAAGCATACACTTTTAAGTTGATATCATAATCAATTCAATATGGATGTGTATGTTTTCTGTGCGTTGTGTACGCATTTCCGGTTCGAGAATTTGCGCGTATCCGTGCTCGCTCATCAACGCGTTACACTGAGCGTTTTCCTAGTCTATTAGCTTGCTGAGCTTACACATAGAGTTTACTTTCATGAAAAGTCAAGGTATCTTTAGTAGGCATTTAGTGCCTTCTAACTACCTTGAGCACTCCCGTGTTGCCAAAAGTATTTTGACTTGATTCGCAATTTGAATTGAATCACCTACAACTTTTTTGAGCGAGCGTAGCGAGCGTCACCACGGTACTCTTATGGCACTTTCTCTGTGTGTTTTTTTTTTGTCTGCACTGCCGAGGTCAAACCGCACAACCAATCGATCTGAAATTTTGCACACGTACTAACGTGATCTATGCGGTCTCTGGGATCGTTTTTAAAAGGGATCCTGTGATTGGTTCAAATTTAAAAAAAATTATCTTTCGATTGGTTGGCCCGTTCAATTTGAAATTTTGATAAGTCATTACGACCAACATTTTGCCCAATCAAACAAAATTTCATCCAAATCCCCTCATTGGTTAAAATTAAAAAAATTATTTAATGTGTTTTTTGAAATTTAAACTAGAACCGTATCACCGATCAACTTAAAACGTTGCATGGTCATTGGGACCAACATAATCTGTATTTTTTACTACTTTCAGACTATTCTGTGTTTAAATCCAAAAGTAATTGACATTTTACGGACATTTTGCGTGTTGGCTGTCAAATTTCTCGAAAATGTTGTTCACGGCTACTTGGACTCTTCAGTTCTAATCCAAGGTAGTTGAGCAAAAACTTTTAAACGCATATGAAACTAATAATGACCGTTCAACAGATCGATCTGATATTGTGTTCACACACTAATATCGTATGAGTGGTCCTAGGTATATTTTTTGAAAGAGATTCTGTGATTTTTGAATATTTACTGGGAACGTAGTTTAATTATAAAGGTTCAATCGATCAACTTAAAACTTTACTTGGTTATTGGGACTAATATTTGAGTGATATTTGGAGATTTTTAAACAAGTCTGTGAAAAATTCAAGAAATTGGCTTTTAATGATATTTTTGATAGACGCAGAATTTCGGTTCGAGGTGTTGCGCGTATCCGTGCTCGCTCATTAACGCGTTTCACAGAGCGTTTTCCTAGTATTTAGCACACGATGATATTGGTTTATATTTTTTTAATGAAAGTAAATAGATCAAAGATTCCTTCTTATAATAGGTTTTTTGAAAATCTATTGGGCCAATTATATAAAATCTTCATTTGTAGCCAATTTTTAAAACCTACCATAAAATAACATGGGGAAAATACATATTTCTTATTCGCCTATCTCGAAAACTAGACACGGGAAGTATTTTATTTTTTGAAGTGTTGTTTAGGGGATACCAATGAGTGAGTACAGCAAAATTGAACACTATCTGAAAAAAATGTCGATCGACCCAGCCACCTTAATTTCAACTTTGCGATACTTCATGACAAGTTATCGATTATCGTTTCATTTTGGAATATCGAGTATCTAAACGTAGATTTTAACTAATAACTATAGTCCTTGACTGTTAGTTGAAAATAAAATGAAAAAGGAAGAGTAATGTAATACTAAAATAGCGAAAGCTAAATAAATAATTATAAAACAAAAACTGTTTGGTGCCCTGTGCGATGCGAACAAATACATAACGCCCTCCCCCCCCCCCCCCCCCCCCCCCCCCCTCCTTGGGTTAGAGAAATTTGGCAAAGATTTTTACTATACATAACAATACCAATTGTTTATGTAATATCAATAATCACAATTCAATTCTCCTTCGGGAACCTCTCTGGGCCCCACCTTGATCTTGGCCTCTGTGTGAGGGCACTGTTCACTCGCACACCCCCCTAGGACCGGCCTTGTTACTATGTTGATATCAATGTTGAGGGTTCTCAATGGAATCATTACGTTTCACTATCGACAGGAGGCCTTCATCTCCCACGGGCTGATAGTGGCCGCTTAGTGGTCGGTACGTGGTGGTTAGTGGTCCTTGTCATCATCACCACTTACTGCGGAAATCTAGTTGCGTTCCTAACATTTCCGAAGATAGAAAATTACATCACAAGTGTCGATCAGTTGATGGAACTGCACGACACGCACACGTGGGGCATCTTGAAGAACTCTCCTCTTCAGGAGCAGCTGAAGGTTGGTGGTAATGTTATGTTTGCCTACTGCATTCACAGTGCTGTGTCAATGTCAACTTTCAACTGACATGCCAATATCCAAGTTTTATCGGGTCATTGGTCTCAGATCTTCATATTTTTTTGTTTGCTTATGGCTAGTCAGGATTTTAAGGCAGTTTGATCCCCCAAAATGGCAAAATGAAGTGTAAAAAAAGGCGCAAAGGCAGAAACAAAACTCTCAAAATAGGCACATCATGCAACAGCGCCATGAAAAATGTAAAAATAATGGGAAGTTGGGATAAGTTAGAAATCTCATGTCATGTCCATGTGATCATCAAGCGAGCGTAGCGAGCGTCTCCACTTGAAACTTATGGCTCGAATCTCTGTTTTTTTTATGTTTGTTTTTGTGTGTATTTGTGCATTTGGCGTCTCCTGCCAAACGAAGTAATTGATAAGGCCAATTTTTTCACACAACTTAAATTACTATTCTCGTTATGGTCAAAATGATTTTCAGCAAGTTCGCTCCATTGGTTGCATCGAAAACTTGATGTGTAGTTATAGTTAGCTTGGCAATGGGGATGAAGGAAACGCTGTGTATATAACTGCAATAGTTTGACCGATCATCACCAAATTTTGCAAGGTCATGTGTACCAGCATTATAAGTGATTTTTTACAAATCTGTAAAGAGCTTCAAGAGTAATAGACATTTTACTGACATTTGTATACTTAATTTAAAACGGCCTATAGCCACACCACCATTTGACCTATCCAATGGTCTTCGATTAATCTGATCAATCAAACTCATATTTTGCATGGTCGTTCAGACCAACATTGTCTCTTATTTTACAAATTTTCAGCCCTACCAGTCAAGAACACAGATGCACTTATTGACAGTTTTAATAACTGTCAGAAATGACATTTCAAAACAGAAATTCCACTGCATTCTGGGTTGCTCTATGTAGCAAAGCAAAGTTAATAGATGGCTATATTCTCAATATCAATGTAAGACAGATTCTTTTATTAGTGGATCATATTGCAATACATAATGTAGTCAAAATGTAATGTAGGTATTTCATATACATAGGTATAGGTATACCTTATCTAAAATAATTTATTTTACGATATGGATTGTGTTTCACAGTTATGAAAACAACGTTTTGACTAGATAGCATCATATTTTATACATTTCCAGCCCAATCGGTCAAGAATTTACAGACTTATTGCTGTTTTAAGTGTTTGAATATCTGTCCAAAGAGATTGATGGAAAAATATCAGTACACTAATCTGTTATTTAATTGATCCAGAGTGTTTATGAAAAGTTGCAAGGATAATTGGTAATAAATAATGTATAGTTCGTTATCTTTGATTGAATGGATCGTGCTATGATTGGCGATGTCGTGCGTGTCGGTGCTCGCTCATCAACGCGTTACACCGAGCGTTTTCCTAGTTAATTAAACAATTTTTTTATTCAAATATTAACTGGCATGACAACACGTTATTTGGTATTATACAATGAATCGAATATAGGTGATGCGGAGTTCCTGAACCATTGTCAGTCAGAGATCCAACGATCTGTACCTGATAAAAAGTGAGTTTGAATAGTGTAAAGATACCATTTTAGTCAAAATGAGTCCAACATGCCAAGAAAGACAGCATTAAATGCTCGAAAAGGCAGTATTATTTCTCAAAATTCCAAAAGAGGCACTATCACCCCAAAAACACCCAAAAAGGCAACAAATGCAATATAAAGTAGGTATATTTGTAACCAACGTGCCATCATGATACATGCGGATGTATTCCTGATTTCGCGGGTCCTCAGGAGCATTCAGAAATAGGCATTTGCCAGAAAATCCACCAGAAATTTGCCAGAAGAGTCTACACGAATACCATGTCACACAAACCTTTCAAGAATAAAATACTTGGAACTCATTAACTTGGAACTGATGAATTGGGTTTTCAATCTTGTTGATGTTTATTATACGATTTTGAAGGCTTATCCTTGTTTTTGCTCAATATGTACCACTGCATAAATGAGATATGAAAAGCGTTCATTCGGCATACACGAACACAGTTCTATTCCTCATAGATAGAAGGCAGGTAGTCCATTTCAATGATTCTTGTTGAGTGAGTGAGTTGAGCTTATAAAATTATTCTGCTTTCATCCAATCATGGTGACACTGTGACAAGTTATGTGTAAGAGAATACTTCAATATACTGCCTGTATTTTGTTGATATCATTCAAATGACAATTGAGAGATTAGCTTGGTTTCCTACATCATTCCAAAATCGAGTTAAACCGACAAAATGGACTTCCGACCTTCTACTTCTGAGGTACATTGTTATTATATTATTTTAGTGTTAACTTATTGTACAAAATTGCATACATCTGGCTGGTCATTACGAATTACGATGAAAATATTTTCTACTTTTCTCTAACAAAAAATGTTATTATGACGTAATAACGACAACATTGTCAACAATGTAAGTATATCCAAACCTATAGGCCTGCAGCTATTAAGCAACTCTCACGGAATCAATTATTCTTTCATTTCGTGAAACAAGATGCTGCGTAGAAGCAAAAATTAGACTCTCTTGGTTAATAGAGAAGTTGCGATGAACTGATTGTTGTCGTCTTTTCGATCGTATGTACACTCCCCCAAATAATAAACGGTACTCGAAAGAAAATGAATTGACTGACTAAGGTTTTATGGCATCATCCCATGAAGTCAGTGCTAACGCATTATCTAACTCTTTTAGGTGAGCTCTGATTTCATTGATAATAACAAGAATTGATTGTCAAGGAACCGGCCCAGCAGCCAATACGTTTTGTACCAAGTACCGTTTATTATTTGGGGGAGTGTACATCAGGGATCGGCAACATGCGGCTCCTTGGTGCTTCTTGGATGGCTCTTTTTAATTTAAATAAAGATCTAAATCGAAAAATTTGAAAATTCGGGAAAAAAACGCCCTGCGGGTCAACAATTGGAAGGTTATTTGATTCAGTTTGTTCATTTTAGGGTCCCAAAATCACTTTTAAATTGTTGAAATTCTTTTAAAAAAAAACGTCCGACGGGCAACAACTGGGGGGATTCGTCAAAATATCAAAATAAATTAGTAATTCAATTTATTATTTATTATATTTGATTGCCTCTACTGCGGCTCCCAATATTATCTAATTTATTATATTTTGGGAAATTAGCTCCTTCACCAAAAAGGTTGTCGACCCCACAACGAAGCAACGAACGAAGCAATAATTTTGCTTATCAATATCATTGATAGTGTTTGACACTTTTGGAGCATCCGCATACCGCAGTAAATAGAACAATAGGAACTTCTCTTCTTACCTCTATGCTTCTATTGTAAGGCTTAGATCCCTCAATCAATTCATTTGCCAGGATTTTTGCGAACGTATTTTCCGGCAAATACTGTTCACCTTATCCGGAATTAAAAGTTAATAATTTTTTCCTTTCAGAATTCGGACGAGGCCAAGTTTCGAGCATTATTGAATGGTGCTCGACTTCATGACTTCCACGATGTTGAGCTAATTGACAGCATAAGGAAGCACAAACACGTGTTCGTCGAGTGGAGAGTCAATCTTCTGTTCCTCATGCGAAAAGCCTTCTTAGAAACGGACACATGCGATTTCTCTTTAGGTGAGGACCAATTGATGCAGATTTCCAAATACCGAACGTAGCCAATTCCTAACAAATATCTCATTTTTGTACATAGGCGACGAAGAGTTTCTGGAGGAGCATATTGCAATGATAATGGCACAAGGAAGTCCATATTTGCCGATAATAAATCAAGAGTAAGTGAGCTGGTATTTGTTTTTGGAGGTATGACGATTTTCATTTAGTTGGAAGAAAACATCTTATAATCAGGCACAAGGACATTTGTTTTTAACTGATTCGACCGGTTGTGAGACCTTCGAAATCGAATTATAACAATGTAGCTGAGAATTAATATGTTCTTAAAAGAGTGCAGAAAACGCACCAACCAAGTGACAGTTCGACTGCTATTTTCACATAAGAAAAAGATGTATTTAAAAAGTGATAAATTGTATGTATATCAAATTAACTGTCACGATTAATGTATTTAGATTGAAGCGCATGCATCAAGTCGGTCTAATCAACAAATGGCTTCTTGACTATCTGCCGAAACGAGACCGATGTTGGCGCACGAGTCGTGTGGCGCAAGTGAATAACCGAACAGTCAATCTCGATGACATGCAAGGATCCTTCTTCGTCCTGTTCCTAGGTCAGTTTCAAACATATTCACACCCAAAACAAGTCAAGTCAAGTTCGTTCACACGGCATTGTTTTATGTTTGCAGGATTCTTCAGCGCTGCTTTAATTATTCTTGTAGAGAAAAGATATCACAAGTGGAGAGAAGCTCGCAAAGAGAGTGTCATCAAGCCATTTATATCTTAATTGCCAAGTTGCATTTGTGCATGTGATGTCTAGTGCAACGAGGCCAACTAGATAGCCAGGTTGGAAGGATAGATGCATGGATTGAAACCAGTTTTGACTGGTTCAGTTATAGTCCAACACCTTTTACTTGTGAAGCACAGCATTTATTATTAATGCACATTAAAATATGAAAAATGAAATGCAAATTGATTTGCTATCACTATAATGGTTACACATTGGAAAGCTCACAGACTTATTTGGAATTATAGCTTGATAATATGAGTTTAATGTATTGTTTATTTTATTATTGAATTTGAATATTACTGTTTAATATAATAGTTGATACACAAAAAGCAATAGTGATTCTCTAGGCAGAACATGATTATAAATAAAAATGATTATTGTGATTGAGATATCTGTCGTGTGAGTAATGTAAGTGGTGTTGAGAATAGAAGCATCAGCAATGGTGCATGTCGACGAAGTTCTGCTTGTTCTTGTACACAGAGCCCCAAGCACCGTACTTCTTGCTCTCATCTTCCTTCATTTTCCTCTCTTGCTCCTTTTTCTGAACAGCCTCATAGCCTGCTTTCCTGCAAAGAATGGAAACTGACTATTAGATAAAATACACTATTTTATATAATTTTTAATGAGCAACTTCACATCACCACGAAAGCGTCCAGTCTGGAAGGACGACCGCGGGAATCGAACCCCAGACCTCCGGAGTGTAATGTTTTGTTTCAAAACGGAATTATGAGTTTTTTGGTTTTATCACAGAGTTAGGAGCAGTTGCTAACACTATTTTTATGACGAACATATTTGTTCCAATACTGTAGGGTATATGTTCTTATCTTAGAAAAGAGAAAAGCTTTCAAGGAAGTAGAACAAGTTTCTACATTTTATTGAATTTACAATATTTTCAGTTTCATGACAAACAAGTTTCTTAGGCTCTTAGCCGACAGTTGGTTGTATCTAAAGTAGAGGGAGTTCAATGAAATGATGAAAGGTCAGTAGATACGTGTGAGTATTTATTTACCTGGATGCAGGATCCCTCAATCCGCACTGCAGACTCGTAGACGCCGCACACATTTTCTCTCCTTGGACCATGGCGTCGGCGTAAGTTCTCTTCACTTGACGATTAAAGACGAAGGTTTCAGCTTCTCTTTGGACGATGTCGGCAACGATGTCGTTGAAATGGAGGTAAATTCAAGAGTTTCACACTCGTAATGAATCTACGGCACGTGCTGGAGCTGCGTTAACACCTCAAACTCAAGACGGTTGGCGCTGTTACCACGACGGCTACCCTTGCTGGTACACAGGTTTTTATCTAGCCTAGAAACAGAGAAAACGAAAGAATTAGAACCAATTGGCACAAACTAACTTTGTCCATTGAAAATGTTCAGTCGTTGATTACATTTCATTGAGTTTTTTAAATATATTAACGCTTACCTCACGGTGGGTAGAAACTTGGAGTATGCCTCGAATCCTGTAACTCTGCTCTTCATGGACACATAAATTTCTTATCTCTTGATTATAATAATAATATACCCTCTCACACACACTTTGATCGAACACGTTTGAAGTACGTTTGACTCTGAATATCTGAACTTTCTGAAGTCTTTTGAGCAGCCAGCGGCATTCTTATACCCAAGAAACCCGGGTGAGGGGTTTGGAGGTAGAGGCGGGAGGTAGAGAGGCAAATACGTAACTATGAGGTCACAAGCTGATCCTATCACTAACTGAGTGCATGATCAATAGCCAAGAATGACGTAGATAGCTTCAGGAGCTTCAGGTAGTTGTAGCTGGTTATCCTCACGTCATTGCCAAGAACTGACCTCTAGATATCCTCTGGTAGGTGCCGCATAGCGACAGATATGATGTGAGAATAATTGAGATGCACCCAAACTGCACTTTCCAATCCATGCTCATTGTGCTCCATGCTTCTTTATATAAAATGCATTAACGATTTATCGTGTAAGAATTGTCGGGTTTCTTTCATCTGCCCCGAACAATTCATTAGACTGGATTTACAAAAAAATAATTTTCCATATTGATATGAAATTCTTGGTGATTTTCCAGCGATAACCGGTCTAGTGAATGCCGGCAATATGTGGGCAGTTTTCTGATGCCACAGGTAGCCATGTTGCATCAGCTAAAAAAGTTGTTGCCCTTCAACATGGGAAGCACACGATGATAAAATTGATGGCAACTATAAATTCTGCCGAAAAACATCCGTGACGTCATTGTTATGAAGATTAAAAATTGTTTCAAGTTTCGGAACGTCATCGATTGATAAGTAGCTATTTTTGGATTCTTGAGTGTCATGGAATGGAGGGGTCGAGGTCATCAGCCCCTTCACGTTCTTGTGGATTTTGATTTGCGATTTTGATCTCAGCAAATCTTTGCAATGAGAACAAAATAGCAGTTATACTTATGAACCACCCAACAAGGGATATCGTTACGTACGGACTACTTCTACGGAAGTATTTGTATTTATTTGAACATCCGACAGTTTGTGGCAATACCCAGGTGGCAGTGGCGTCGGAACCGGGGGGGCAGCAGGGGCACGTGCCCCCCCTAGACGTCTGAAGGGGGGGCAAGAGTATCAATCTGCCCCCCCTGGCAAAGCATAATATATTTTAAAAGGTCTGAATATCAAAAAAAATCGCTGCGCGGCATTGTTGTTACCTCATGTCATGTGAGAGCCTTCTTACGAAATTCAATTGATTTTGTTATTTTACACCAAAATCATTTTAACACTGCCTAGAGTAATAAAGTTTGAGAAAATCGCTGCGGGGCATATTTATATGAACATTCCTGATATGAGTGCAGAGTGAATGATTAACCTTTGTTTTCTTAAAATTAAAATAAAATGCACAAAAATCATTTGAAATTCAAAAAAAATCCGCTGCGCGGCATTTTAATGTGAAATGTCTGTGATTTAATTTCATAATGCATTTAAAATTGGACCTATTGTGAATGTGAAAAAATGCGGAGATATCATCCAAAACTAATCACTTTTCAAGTGCATATTACCTACTTATATAATTTTATGACACATTTCCACACATATTTTTTTAATCACTTTTTTTGGCAGTCCTGACGTGAAGTGGTTTGGATCCAATTTACCAACAAGTAATGTCGACCATTTATTTGTTCAGAGAAAGATCGGTTTAAAAAGTGTGAAATCACGTAGAAACGCGCCAAATTCATTCTTGAAATTCAAAATTTTCCCGGGGCTGTGCGCCCCGGACCCGCATTGTGCTGGGTGGCCCTCCCCCCAGACCCCCCATTGTTTCCTTTGGCAATCGTGTTTCCCACACACATAGTCATTTACTGTATTATATTCTCCCTTACAATTTAGTACCTAACTTACCTAGATCCTAAGCAAAGTGTGCCCCCCCTGAGAAAATAGACTTCCGACGCCACTGCCAGGTGGTAAGGAATTCTAATGACTAATTAATAATAGGTACTAGCTTAAACTATTATTTAGTCTAAGGTACTAGGTAAGTACTATGAATGTAAATAATTTTCTAAAGAGGCTATAGTTAAATAAGATCTAAATGTCTTCACATCCCCAAAAATCTATTCTTCATTTTCTTCCCCCCAGTCCCGTATTGTAGAAGTACGGACTATACTACGTTATTTCTTGCCACTTTCTCTGCGTTTTTTTGTGGTCAATGCCTAGGGCTTACCGTTCAACTAATCGATCCTAAATTCTGCACACACACTAATGTTGTAAGAGCGGTCACACGTAAAGTTTTGAACTATATCTGTGATTGGTTGAAAATTAAAAATGGAACCGTTTGACCGATCAACTTTATATTTTGCAAATTTTGACAACCAATATTTAGGTGTTTTTGGCAATTTTTAGTCAAGCATTATTCCAAGTGTCTAGTTGATATTTTACGGCAATTTTTAAAAAAATATTTGTCATATTTATTAAAAGAAAATCAAAGACAAAAGGGGCATTTTATTTGTGAAAATATATTTTTTTAACATTTGAATTCTATACCGAGTGGCGCAAAAAAGTCACCTTTGAGAGGTCACTACATCAAAACTATGCAAGAAAAGGGCTGAAACTTTCACATGTTTTAAGAACAAAAACGCGCGTTGATTTAACACTAGCTTAAAAAGTCACCTGTTTTGTACGCCCAACAAAACATAAAACGGTATTTGAACGAAACGGATTGGCTGCTGGTCAGGTTCATTGACAATCAATCCTTGTTATTATCAATGAAATCAGAGCTCACCTACGACGAATAAGCATAGACTTCATCGGATCGGATGATGCCATCACATTTTTGTCAGAATCCATTTCTTTCAAATACCGTTTTATGAATTGTTGAGTGTACATAATTAAGTTTGCTTTGATCATCATTTAATTTACATAAAAATGACTCCATTTAGTAAAGCATGTCTGTATCTTAAATTCGCATAGATTTATTAAACATAAATCTAAGTTTATTTAGAAAGTAAAGTAAAGTAAAGCAAAGTAATTCCATATCAATTCATCAAACACGTTAATTTCGTCTGGTTTAATCTTCTTTTTCAACAATAACTTCAATAATTTGTAACCTTTACCTAATTAATGAATGTGTTTGGAACTTTCAGATGTTAAATTTTGGTATGTTTTCTAATATGTGTACAAATTTCAGAATCCTATCTATAATTGAGCGAGCGAAGCGAGCGTCTCCTTTTAGCTCTTTTGGCACGGACTTCTTTTTTCCTGTCACCTGAGGCTATACAATTGCTACAGTTTTTCTTCAATCGAGCTGAAATTTTGCACACATGTAGAGACAACCTTTTCTGTTTGCAGACCCTAAATTTTTTGAAATCCATTCATTGGTTAAAATTTAAATAATTATCTCCTGATAGGTTTAAAAATGAAAATTGTCTTCGATATCTCTAAATCTTGCATGGTCCAGTAAGACCAACATTGTCTCTTATTTTACAAATTTTCATCCCAATCAGTTTACAACATATAAACTTATTGACATTTTCAATAGCTCAGGGCTCCCAACAGTTTCTACCTTCAAAAAAAGTGAGTTTTAATGACTTTTAGGTAGAAAAAATTACCAAAAAATGACCTTTAAGGTGATACTAGCGCTCGGCCGTTTTAGAAAATTGAGAGAGAAAAATTGTTTCGTAAGTGAGTGTAACTTTTTCAGGATGTTCACATGATCAGTCTGATTGTATATTAGTAGCCCTTTTTAATTTTTGCTTATTGCATCGTTAATTAGGCGCCGGTTATTCAACAAAACCGCGCAAAATGATGAAATTTGCGATACGATTGGAGACCAAACCCGTAAACCAATTGATTTAAAATTGTCGGATAGTAGAATAATAATGTGGATTGACTTAACTAGGAGCACTTACTAAGGTAGATCTAAACTAATGCATAATGTATATTTATGTAGGTAGTCATGATTGATTGATTGTGCAGTAGGAAAAAAAGTGCAGTAATTAATACAGTAAACCAACTTTTAGGAACATAAGACTTATGTTAGAGGCATAAAGTTTCAGATGTGGGGGGAATTCCGGGGTAAAGCTCATATACAAATCTTAGTAAGTGTTTTGTTGGAGGAACCATTCTTTTAGAAGCTTTTTAAACGAATTTTGGGGTAGGCCTTGCATCGAGTTCGGAATCTCGTTGTATATTTTACCTCTGAAGGAAAAAGATCTTTCAAACATTTTAGTCACGTGAGAGTGTGAATGGAGTTTATTTTTTCCTCGAGTGTTAATTGAATGGATGTCACATCTTTTTATAAGTTTCTTGTGCAAGTATTCTGGTTGCGTTGTTGTAAGGACCTTATTTACTAAATTGCATATATGAAGTTTACGTCTCTCTTCTAGTTTTAACCATCCTACTTTGTTGTAATGACAAGATATATGATTATGTTTTTTAGTGATAGGATCAAATCATTTTAAGTTTAGAGCGAAACGTAAACATGAATTTTGGGCAGTTTGAAGCCTTTTGGCACTCAAAAGATTTTCCTCCTCCGGGATTCTAACCCGGCTCTCTGAATGTCTAGTACAGTTGGTAGTTCAGTTGATAGAGCACTATGGACTCGCCTGTTGTCTAGACATTCAGAGGAGTCGGGTTCGAATCCCGGAGGAGGAAAATCTTTTCATCTTGCAGTTGGTATTTATTCACATCCACCTACCCTAGGTCCAGTGATGATTTCAGACATTATTCGGGAGGGGGCTAATGAAAAACAGGGGTGCAAAATTTAATCTGGAGAGGGGGTGGGTGTACCCAAACGTAGTCCGCGTAGGAACTAAATTTCATCATGGGGGGGAGGGGGATTGCGACACCCAGAAGGGGGGCTGGGGAGCAAAGCCCCCCAGCCTTAGACCCGCAGGACGTTTTTTTTGAATTTAAACCAGTTAAAAGTGATTCTGGGGCTTTAAAATGCACAAACCGAAGCAAAAAAACCTTCCAATTGTTGCCCCGCAGGGCATTTTTTGAAAATAAACATTTTAAAATCGATTCTGGGATGCTAAACTTCTCAAATTACAGCAAATAGTTCCCTATTTTTCGTTTTAATGAAAACATAATTTTAAGAATTTAAGAATTTTGTTTCTATAAGATTGTTTTGTCTCTGGGCTCGGGGGGGGGGGGGGGGGGGGAGGGGGGGCCTCGAGACATGCCTGGAATCATCACTGCCTAGGTCATAAGGAAAAGCCATATTTCATAACTGTTATTTATTTATTTAATTTGTTTGTACCTAATAATTATACGACTATGTATTTTATTTCTTCATTAGGCCCTATATATCCAAAATTTATTTTGCCAGAATAAATTCAACTATTTCAATAACTTTGAATAACTGCTGGGCTGGCTGTGCCATCAATTTAGTCGTACAATATTTAGTAAACCCGCAGTTAATAAGGGGGTCTGGATGTCGAAGAAGTGTTCCTCAATGATAGTTAGGTAACCGAAGAGAAGAGGTTGGCATTGACATTATGAAAATTGTCCAATCAGGAGTACCCTGTGGCTCGGAGCTCGGTCGTACTGTACATCAAGTTCATAAATATCACATTCATAGGAATCGTTTGCAGACCGGCTTAAACTGTTTACTATTGATTATTTGTATGTTATTGATTGAACTGTAATTACCTAGCTTTCTAAAACATTGAAATTATTGAGTCTAGTGCCGGTAAGGCAGGTTGTAATTACAGACTTCCATGGCCACTACAGCAAAACTGCCCAGAGACAGCATGTCAGCATCTGTGCACATGTTGATGAGCTACTTGCTAGTGTGCCAGAAGAGTCAAAGCGATACTTCGATGTCTCTTCATAGCGAGGACAAAAACGAAATCATTCCGGAGGGATAACATTGATCTGAAATGATTCCAGGCCGGAATAATTTTTTTTTGTTACAGCATAGGCCACCTGGGAAGACATCAGATGGTGAAATTCTACTTAAGTAATTTTCCATGCGGGAGTTCCATGCAGTTCCATGTGGGAACTGCTGTGAGCTTTATACTAGAATGACTAGACGCAATTGCAATGGAAAGTCGAGGAATACTTGTTGCTGGATGAGCCATTATTAGTAAGCAGGTGAAATATGACACAGTAATACAGTCTCATATAAGATTATCAGATTTATTTGATGTATTACATGGGAAATTATAAAATTATTTTTAACCTCAATCAAAAGCAGAACAAACAAAATGAATAGGTACTATGAAACATTTGACGAATTAATATGTATATGGAAATGCTATAGTATTGCTATTGGTAGATAGAAAGCCAGTGGACAAGAGTTTAATAAGACAATGTAATGTACTCGTATCCACTTGTACTTTTGAAATTAATATTAATTAAATTATAGTATGATAATAGGTAATTGCAAATTTAAAGAACACATTATTAAAATAGAACTGTTAATACTAAACAAACTCTTTTTATAAAGAGTTTTAAACTAGCTTGAAGATCTATCACTAATAATAAGTAATAAATCCATGTAGTAATGTACAACATTTGTTCAGGCAATATGTACTTCTTAACGTGGTACTTGAGGCATTAAGCTGACACGAGGTGGTGGGCCCCAGAAAGCACTTGATGAGCGCTTGAGATTCTTGAGCTTGTCGTTGCCAAACATTACACCGAGGTCTACAGTAGTTGGACGGCTGCCAAAGTAAGATTTAAAGGCCACCAGTGGGTAGTAGCTCTGGATCAGGGCAATATTTTTGAGAGATTCCTCTGAAAAAGAAAATAAATCATTATTATTACAGTAAACCCTCGTTAATTCGAATTCAAAGGGACCCAAAAAATCCCAGTTCGAATTAAAAAAGTTCGAAATATATAATTAATGCAAAAAAATTTGTGTGCATTTTCATGAAGTTTGAATATTCCCGCCTGTGGAAAATTCCCGCCATTGCAAAAAAGTGGGGTTGGCAAACCTGTAACAGCAGTTTGGCCAACCTCGCAAGCCAGATTATCTCATTTTGATGCCATTGAAGGTTGTGTTTTGTTTTGAGTGTAGTTTTTTCGTAGTTTGTTCGCGATTATTTTATCAATCCTTCTGCAAAGTTCGAATTAAAACAACTGTATGCAAGGAATAACATGGGCTGGGACAAAAATTCAGTTCGAATTTCGAATTAACCTAAAATTCGATTTATAAAAATGATTTAACATGTAAAAACCTATCCTGTCCACTGGGACCATGCACCTAGTTCGAATTTACCCCTAAATTCGAATTATTGAAATTCGTAATAACGAGGGTTTACAATCAGTAATCAGGATGGAAGTCTCAAGTAAAGTAGGTAAGTCAATTTTGTGGTCCAACTGAGTCTTGAAAATTAAATCATTAGGTATTGGTGTAAAAATGTTTACTCATAAATTTGAAGTTTCAAATACCTAGGTACCTACCTATGAAATCATTGGATTTTTTAAGACTACCTATGTAGGTACATCAATTATTTTATTTGGTTACCCAGTAACCAAATTTAATCATACCTACCTAATCATAGTTTATTTATATTTTATACCTATCATTTTTAGATTCATAATAGGGAAGTCTCATGAAATTTTATTCCAGTTAATTTGTAACTAATTATCAACATAAATAACAATGATAAACACACTTATCGTCAGCGAAATTTAAAATTTTCATTAATAAAAATAAAAATAAAATGTCATTAGATATTTTGGCAGGAAAAACGGCAGGCAACGAGAATCAGAATTGTTGTCATTTCCAAGCCTTCAACAATGTGTTACCATGGTAATTTCTTTGTTGCCATGGCAATATAGCTAATTATGATGTCACTGTCAATTTTCCTGCTTTAAAATTGTAAGAAATATATCATTCTTTGTACATTAATTCCTTGAAAACTATTCATCTCACAAAAAAATAATATTAAATCTGTGTTCAGCAACATCTCAACTTTCATAAAATAACTATTATTCTCAAATATAATTCTAAGGAGACTTCCCTATTGGGAAACCATACACACTTGAGTAGGTAGCTGTAAACAGTAGGTATACAAATAATTACAGTTTCAGAAACAACAAGCAAACATTCTGTGTATGAGTCTAACAATTGTAGTTCCCAGGCACTTACTGCTAGACCAGGCTGGGATGCAGAGTTTTGGATTCTGGTCCTCATCACCCGAGTCACCAACTGTGTTGTTGAGGAGTTCGTAGTCGTCAGGACCGGCAGCTCGAAGAGGTGCTGGAACCTGATGGATGCTGACTTGACTCTCATCAATCACAAATGTATTATTCAATTCAAGCTTTTGCTTCTTCGCATGTTTCTTCTTGGCTAGTGCATCTGCCAGCTGCTCCTCGTGTCTGCACAGAAATTAAAATAAAAAATTAGCACAATCCAGGTTAGGGTATGGGATTTTTTAATGAAGATAAAAAATTGTATTTTTGAAACATTTGTAGAAGTAGTGACTGATTTAGTAGGCATACATGGCAGTACACTCTTGAACCATGTGTAAAAGCTACAATTAATGGACACATTGGCATTAGTTAGTCACTGGATGCACTGTGTTTCATAGATTGTAGAAGCATGATAATATTTGATCATAAAGTGAAACCCAAGTACATAAAAACCAAATTTTGCTTGGTTTAATGTTTGTACCTAGAGGTATATAATATTATTACAAGTTAAAAAAAAATACAAATAAGTACACTCCTGGAAACTGAAATTGGCCCGTGGTCAATGTTCAAGTGGCACTATGGCTAGTATTTATTTATTTATTTGAAGTAATTTTTGGGCCCTAAACTCACACTAGCCATCCGGTCTTTGTGCCAAAAAAATACATTAAATTAAAATAAATGTTAAGACGACTGGGTAGTGAGTTTGACATTGAAGAGTTTTTTAATCGATTTTTATCAATATCTTTTACCAATGAAATTGACAAAATAAGGCCAGAAATATCATTCTCATCCCGTTCCCTTTCTCCCATCGGTCTTCCATGATTTGTCTCACTGCAAAGATGAGGTCAATCGTTGACCGTCCTCTTCTAAAACCGTATTGTTCTTCTCTTAGTTTACTCTCAATACTCTCAGCCACCCTCCTTTCGATGATCTTTTCATACAATTTAGCTGTTTGGCACATCAAAGTTACTCCCCTGTAGTTGCAGCATCGCTTTCTGTCCCCTTTCTTAAAGATAGGAATATGAATAAAAAATAAAAATAGATGTACCTATTAGAGGTGTTCAGAATGCGTAAAAATGCGTCAAATCCAATCCAAAATCCAATTTTTTCCCCGGGACTCTACGCCCCGGACCCGCATGCGCTTGGGGCCCCTCCCCCCCAAATCTCCCATTGTACTCAGCGAAATTTGAAAATTGTGCACCTCCTCACTTTTGGGTCACGAGCCGCCACTGCTAAAATGGCTGGCTTCATTCTGTCAACATTTTTCTTTGTGTTCGTAATATTTGAGTGATAAATTCATGTTTGTGTGTATTTTCCCAAGTTTCAGTGTGTATTTCTCATTTGCATTACCTACCAAGTGATGATTGAATGATGAATGAATTCGGCACTTTACAGCGTCTTTGAATTAAAAATGAATGACTTCCCGGACACATTTCATTGTTGAGGTTAATAATGCCGTAAAAGATGATATGATGATGACCACCCTGAACATGATGACATATAGTTATATATCAAAACGATTTAATTTGATTATTTAATCGATTTAAATTACGAAAATCGAATTATTAATCGATTTAAATAAAATAATCGTTGAACACCCCTATATCCACTATTATGAATGTAATGTTTAAACGAACAGCACTTGGTTTTGACAGTCTTCACACGCGTACGTATACACGATATTTGTGTTGTTTCTATTTATTAAACCACTGCAAAAATAAATATTATTGACTGCAAATATTGATAAGCTCCAGTATGCAGTGAATTTTCTTCATAAATCACCTTGGATTATTCAACATGAACGACATGGTATGTACTCATAGGTAACTATTTCTTTTGATCGGATGTAGAGAAATAAAGTCACGTGATACACAATGGCCTTAAGCATGAATGAGAAAGAAACTAAAGAGATGGATGCCTTACTTGCGCTTAGCGAGTTGCACCTCTGCCTCTTCAGCATCTTTCTTCCGTTTTACTGCAAGCTTTCGCTGCTCCTCCTCAACTTCTTTGATTTTCTGAATGCGCGTTGCTTCCTCAATACGTCGACGTTCTTCCGCTTCAGCAGCCTTTCGTAGTGCAGCGGCTTTCTTCTTCAACATCTGCTCGCGAAGCTCTTGTTCCCCTCGCTCCTGCATTTGGCGAGCTTTTTCTTCCTTCTCGCGTTCAGTGCGCTTAATCTGCTCCAGTTTTTCACGCTCCTTCGCCTCTCGTGCATGCAGTACCTAAGTAACGAGATTAGTTAGATTTCAATTACTATTGATTGTTTAAAGGTGCATCTCCATTAAGGTCATTTCATGTACAATAAGAAGGTAATGAGTACAGATTACAGAGCTGTAAAGAACATTTAGTTGGCTATTAAAATGGTGTCTGCTAAGAAAAAAGTGAAGATCTTAAATGAATCACATATTCAAGTAAGGGCTTCAGTCCTTAAAAAGTAGTTATGTGAATAATGAAAAAAAAATATGTAAAACTTTGTAGAGAGTAACTGTAATAATAATTCAAAATAATGCTATGCTAAATCATATATTTTTGCTCTCCCAGAAAAAACCCTCACAAGTAAAAATGCAGCCAAGTCTCGACTATTATTAATAATTGAAACATGTATAGTAGCATTAGTCAAAGTTGTATCAATCAATAAATAATAATAAATAATAATAATAATAATAACTTACAATGCTTGCATGAAGGGTGAGAAAATCTTTGAATTTTAGTAAAAGTTTTAACAACTGTAACAAGTTTTCAGCAAATTTAACTTTTCAGTATTACAATGAGATTTAAACCCTTGCCGACGTCCTTGGCTCCTGCCCAAATGGTGAACTGCTACGCAACACTCGTCATCATGCAGTGAGAACAGCCATCGTCAACGCCTTTCGACGAATGAAGAAATTCGAAGTCTATAAGAGGTCCTCCGTCTAGCAAACAACGGCAGCACAAAACGCATTGACATAATTGTAATTTCTCGGGATTCGCGACAAGCCTACATCCTTGATCCGACCATCAGATTCGAGAAGAGCAATAAGCAACCCAATGATGTCAACAGAGAGAAGCAAGCGCACTACGAGCCCACAATACCGTACTTTCAAGACAAATTTGATCTCAATAAGATCGAGGTCACCAGTCTTTTCGTTGACGTTCGAGGAACCATTCCGTTTTTTTTCCCGAATTTGTCGACTGTTTTCAATTGTAAATATTAGGAATTTTAGAGACTTTATTTGCGTTTTCGAGCATGGGGGCACACTCTAGTGTGAGAAAGTATAAGTGCTATAACGGAATTGTTTTCGTTTCGTCCGCCATTTTTATTGATGTTATCAATATCAATTTGATCAGAAAGGCAGTATTTATTACATTTGGAAATGAACCACAATATGGTAAGAAATCTGGTGGAAATGATAAAATGAAGTACCTAATAACAAAGAAATAACGTAAACAACACAACTCACAAGTTATTTCACCTTCACTGACACTTCAATTCCGCCATGACACCAAACATTGTCAACAAACCAGGGCCGTGCGGTGGTTTTCCAGCATAACTAGGCACTTGCCACATTTCCAGCCAAAAAGACTCGCCCCCCCCCCCCCCCCCCCGACTAAATTACTAATTTATAATTTTTTTATAGCATTAATAACCAACAGAATTTTTCTTATCGAGAATATTTTAATCCTGATAGAAGCAATAATTTTGATGGAATCTCTCACCTTGTGTTGAAAAACTTTCGATTGTGAACTTTCCGATGGCGCTGCATTTCTGTCTATCCTTAGACCAGAGAAAATAAACGACTGATCCAACTGATTACACACGCTTGGGACTGTCATAATTACAATGTCCAGCCGTGACCAGCGCAATCGAAATCAAAATTCGACACAACACAATCAGAACTCACTTCCCAAATCTTCCAAATTATAAACTTCTTTGAATATCTAACATCGTTGAGAGCAGTCAACAAACTGACAACATAGAAATATCAAAGTCAAAGTCAATTGAAATCACAACACAACATAATAACAACAAGTTAACCATTTTACTTCACAAAATGTGTGCAATATGTTTACCCGATGAGAGTTGTGAACGAACTGTGTCATTTGCTTATTTTTATGGCCGAGTTGAGGACATTTTATGCTTTACTTTGCCTCGGCCCAAGGTTATCGCCTGTTCTAGCCGAGTAGCATTTCCGTTGGAGCGAGGGAGAAGAAAGATATCGTTGGAGCATTGGTTAAAGAGAGAAGAGAGATACAGCTTTGAAACATTAGTGTGAGCGAGATGGAGATCAGTAGTTGGTGTTCAGTCTGATGACGCGACGTGAGTAACGTCACAGTGCGAGTGCGACTCTTCCTCCCCTCCCCGTCCACAATAACACAGGTGCGTAGCTAGGGTAACCTAGTCCTCGCTACTAGCTGTTCTAAATACATTTCCTAAAAAATCGCAATTTTGGCGGGCACGACTGGCCATGCTCTATACGTGTATATTAAGTATCTCGCGCATATTATACCATAAAGTACGTTCATTTTACAAAGTACATTTAATGAAAATAAAATATTATTGGGTAAAATAAAAATTAAGCTTAGGATGTCAACTGCCTGGCTAGGCAGTGCCTAGTTTGCCTAGGCTGCACTGCACGCCCCTGCAACAAACCAATACTCGTCACTGCGCATGATACTTTAGTGTCATGGTGGTTATGGACCAGGGGTCGGCAACCTGCGGCTCCGGAGCCGCATGTGGCTCCTTGGTGCTTCTTGGATGGGTCTTTATGATTTAAATTAGGATCAGGAATCAAAAAATTAGAAAATTCAAAAAGAAAAAACGCCCTGTGGGACAACAATAGGAATGTTATTTGATTCAGTTAATTCATATTTTAGAGTCCCAGAATAACTTTTAAATCGTTGAAATTCTAAAGAAACGCCCTGCGGGGCAACAACTGAGGGGCTTCGTCAAAATATCAAAAAAAACTATAGTAATTCAATTTATTATTTTTGGTGTATTATATTTGATTGCCTCTACTGCGGCTCCCATTATTATCTAATTATTAATTTTTGGGAAATTGGCTCGTTCATCAAAAAAGGTTGCCGACCTCTGTTATAGACTAATTGTCAGTGCTGCCATCTGGTCAGCTCGAAAACGCGAATAGTATTGTTAGTTATGAAAGGTCTATAATTTTTCGGAATCATCTTTATAATTTGCAATTGGTATTATTATTAAGTCTATATTCTCAACAGAGCCGAGGCTCCCCTAGTGAGAATGTAATATAGAGAAGGGAGGAGAGGAAACCCGGTACCGGCATGTGCCTACTCCTGACGAAAGATACCAAGGGGACCAACGGCTTAACGTCCCTTCCGAAGGACGGTGTAACATTCACAGCACAGGCCTCCACAACCCGCGCCGTCGAGAGACTGATAACAGGTGGAGGGAGGTCGTCACACTAACCCCCAATCACCCCAGTCTCTCTGGCCCAACGGCAGCAACCTGGCAAGGAAGAGTTGAATGGTCACCCATCCAATCGCTGACCGCACTCAATGTTGCTTAAGAGAACCGAGGTATCCAACACACCAGCCGTTGGGTAGTTTTAGTTCACTTTATACCGTGACACGATTTGAAAGGAAGAAACAGTAAGGGAGATAAATATTGTAATTTGAGGAATTAAGTTACAATAAATTAATACAAAACGTTAATAACAAAGAAGGAGGAAAGAAACCTGACTCAACAAGACAAAAATCTAAAATATCTAAGAAGAATTAACAAAGATAAGTACGTTGAAGTATTCTAGCTCCTTCCTGGCCATAAAAAGACAAAAACAATTGACATTACAATATCTGTCATGCAGAATTCTATGAATAATTGCTTGAAATGTAGTAGAGTGGTAAAGAATGGAGTGATGTGTGCATCATGTGATATGAAATGTCACTATAAATGTGCTGGCTTACTTAGGGATGCAAAAAAGAGACACCTGAAAGACCTAATGAACTGGGAATGTGCATCCTGTAAGGATGATGATGGTATCTCAAATGCTGCTGGAAGTACTAGACTTCATTGTGGAGGGGTATTGAGGGAAGTGAAAGGAGGTGTATTGGATAAGGTATACACCGATCTGAAAGATCTTGTAAATACCAGCAATGCAGAAATAGTAACAATCCAACTTGAATTAGAAGCAGAAAATAGAAGAATGGCAAGAGACAATAAGGTCATGTACGCTAAAATTCAAAACTTGGAAGCAAATCTTGAGGATTTGAATCGAGTGATGAGTATGAATATGAATTCAATGCTTAATATGTTCGAGTATATTATGCATACGATTGAGTTTAAAGAAGCTATCCACTCTGATATTTCTGATGAGCAATTTTACAGTCCTCGAATGCAACATCAAACAACATACCAGAACAAATCCAAAGGCAGGGTTTCGCATCAAGGCAAGTCATTGATTATGGACTCGGTAAATGAGGGAAAATGTTATGTTAACAGTAAAAGTAAAGGTGTATTGCCAAGCAGGGAACAGGATCAGCATAAAGGAAAAGGGAAGGGACAATACGAAAGTAAAGAAGTGACTGTAAATTCTGGAGATATGTCTCCAATTAAAAGCTGCTCTCATGAAACAATGGATGGGTCTAATCAAGAGAAGAAGAATGTTATGCTTCACTCTCCAAATCATACTAAGCAATTCAAAAGTCCCAGGGAATCTTCGAAGAATAACAATGAGCATCCATTAAAATCGAATGACTTTATCTATAAGTCAAGAGTTATATTTAATTCAAAAAAATATAACAGCAGGCAGTATCGAGCAAGGAATTGTCCCTCAGAAGATACGAGTAAAGTCTCTGAATTAGAAGAATCCATTGTTGAAAAATTGTCAGACTTCGTAGTGGAACATCATCATGCGGTCTCCAATATAGAACAATATGCAGTCTTCGATGATGCAGTCTCTGTTGTGGAAGAAAGTGCAGACACTGTTGTAGTACGAAATGAAGATTATGTTGTAGAAGAGATACTACCAGCAGATTCAGTTTTGGAATACCTTTTAGGAAATGGTTTAAAACAAAATGCGGACTCTGTTGGGGGAAAAAATGTGGACATCGTTGTGGAAGAGCATGCAGACCTCGTTGCAGCAGAACACATAAACTCTGTGGTGAAAGAAATTGCAGACTCCGTTGAGGAACAAAATGTTGAGTATGATACAGAACATGTTGTGGAATACTTTGCAGAAACATTTGTGGATCATCTTGCAGACTGTGGTGTGGACAGCGATGAGACAGCTTGGATTAAAGTATCCAGTGCCGACTTATGTCAGAATACATTGTCTTCAGTGGATGGCGGAGGACAGAGCAATGTTGATACAACACCTGTAGTTCAATTGTTTCCAGTTGGTACGACTGCGCAAAGTCTGATATCCGTGCATGTGGGAGTTCCAGGGGGCACTACCATTACAACAGGTGGCTTTTTTCGATCCACCAGAAGCAGAGTTCCTCCAGTGCGGTTGGACTTGTGACATAAACTCAAAATACTACATATGAACTGCCAAAGCGTGAAGAACAAAGTTTTGGAGTTCCAGCATGCAATTGATTTGCATAACCCTGACATTTTCATTGGTACAGAATCCTGGCTAACTCAAGACTTCACCACAAATGAAATTTTCCCAATTGGCTTTAATATATATAGAAGAGATAGAGAAGAAAAGAGGGGTGGAGGTGTGTTCATTGGGGTAAAATATCATCTACAAAGTGCACACAAATGGTCGGACACTAAGGAAGAATTGTTGTGCATTTCCATCTCAACTGATCTCGGGAATAATAAGATATTAATCATAGGAGCATATAGACCACACGACCGAGATGCGTTGGAATTTCTTACTGTTCTAGAAGAGAGACTAGCTAATCTACATCATGATGGAACGAGAAATCACCCAATAATTATTGGAGGTGACTTTAATCTTCCTAATGTGGCTTGGACGAATCAATCACGAGTATCTAGTTGTGCTGCCCAACTCGCAATAAACTGCCTGCTTAGTGACAATGACATGGTGCAAGTAATATGTGAGCCCACACATCCGCCTGACAACATATTGGATATTTTCCTAGTCTCACCGCCGGAGATTGTGGCTAAGAGCTCAGTTGAGCCCGGGATCAGTGATCATAAGATAATTATAGTTGAAGTAAACATCTGTTCGAAGAAACAGCAGCCGAAACCAGTGAAATCTGTCTGGTTATATAGAAAAGCTGATGTTCAGTCCATGTTCAGACAAGATGTTCAGACAAGAAATCGTAAACCCAAGGTGTCGCGTGACTCCTGACGCCATCTCTTAGTCCAAAAAGACGCTATAACACCAAATGCTTGTAACAAAGGGAGCTTATTGCATAAAGGAACAGGAAGGAAGATACATATTGGGGGCTTGAATGTCAGGGCTCTAAATAAGGGTTTTGATCAAATTAAATGTATTATTATGGAAGAAGATATTGATGTAGCATGCATTACTGAAACTTGGCTGCAGCAAAACCACCAATCGGCGGACTACTCGATTCCAGGATACAGACTCCTAAGAAATGACAGGGTATTAGGTAGAGGAGGTGGAATTGGTATTTACCTTAAAGATACCATCAGACACAAAGTCATTCCTACTGTTACATATACAGACCACACTTCAAATGATCAACAACTCCTTGAAAAACTTAACAATAATAATAAAATTGAACAATTTTGGGTTTCTCTGCATTTAAAACGAAAAAAGATTGCTATTGGCGTCATATACAGACCTCCCAGTAACTGTTATACAAATATAATGGAACTTGAAAACTCAATCATAAGTATCGGCGCTGTGTCAGACAATGTTTTATTAGTTGGTGACTTCAATATTGATTTGATGAAACCAACTGATCCTGATTGTAAATTTATCTCTAAATTCATGCATAAACACAAATTCAGTCAACTGATCAAATCTCCTACAAGAATTGCTGTTGGTTCGGCTGATCGTTCATCTTCATCAACGCTGATTGATCACATTTACATAAAATGCATTGATTGTGTAGTCAATACAAGAGTTATAGATGTCTCCAAGATTAAAGATGATCGGGGCATAGCAATCACAGATCATTGTCTAACATCCTGCACTCTTGTCTATAAAACTCCAAAACGAGAGCTGCAGAAGAGATATTTTAGGAAATATTCTGATATTGACCTTGAGAAAGTAAAAGAAGAAATTGATCTCTTTACTTGGGAAGATGTTGCTGAGGAAGATGACATAAACGTTATGATTAAGAAATTGAACGATCAACTTCTCCACATTGAAAACAAATTTGCACCTTTAAGGCATCTTAAAACGACAAAATCTCCATGTCCATGGTTTTCAGAGAGATTAAAGGGTATGTCTAAACTGAAGTTAAAAGCTCACAACAGTTTTAAGAAGTCACCCTTTGCAGAAAAGTGGCAATACTATTGTCAACTCAGAAACCATATAACATTGCTAGTTAAAAGGGAAAAAAGGGATTTTATGGAAAAAGAATTGAAAGCAATTGAAGGTAATCCTAAGGTTTTCTGGTCAAATCTTCATAAATGGGGAATTACTTATAATCCGAAAATGCTTAAATCTAGTGGAGCGGTCGCTCCACGCCAGCCAAGTCGTACGGCGCGCGCACACTCTCATATAAAGGCTGGAGCAAACCCACTTTTACTGTAAGCATCAAAGTGGCATTTTCGGCCTACTGGATCTTAAAATTGAGAAATCTCACATTGTTGCGAAATATCTTAATTTCGAGCTATGGCCCACCCTACAACATATACCAAATTTGGGAACAATAGTTTACGCCCTTTGCGCGCTAGAGGGCCGTGAAAACAGTGTTTTAGGGCGGTTTTCATAATAATAATCTTAGTAGTAGTAGGCTGGAGCTAAAATCCGGTAAACAGGCCACAGCCTAAACGGCTGAACCGATTGATCTCACATTTTTACCACGTGTGCACTTTTGGCGTCTGATTTAACCTTGTCCCCATGAATTTTTTGTGCCGCCATTTTGAAACCGGAAGTGACGTCATATCTCGTCAACGGTTGGACCGATCGGAACGAAATTTGCGCCAATCGTTTCAGACGGTCATCTATATGGATTATCAATATCAAAAGACTGAACATTATTTTAAATAAACCGGAAATGACGTCATGAAATTTGAAATACATCGATTTGCATTTCAGCAACAACTGTTGATCCGATTGTCTTGATATTTATGTAACGTTTGTACTTTTGATATTTCATTTGACTTGTTATTAAACCAACCGGAAGCCGCCATTTTGAAACCGGAAGTGACATCATGTCTCAAAAACGGCTAAACAGATTAGAACAAAACCAGCGCTAAACGATTTAGACGGTCAACTTTATGTAATCAGTAATATTTGATGATTCAAATATCGAAACCGGAAATGACGTCACACATTTTATGACCTATACCGGAAATGACGTCATAAATATGCTAAATGACGCTAAATTCACCACTTTATACTTTAAAACAGATATAAGTAAACGTACTTTGTAAATAATTATAAATTCAAGGTTGCAGTGTTCTCGGCGGCCATTTTTAAAACCGGAAGTGACGTCATATATCGTAAACGGTTGTACCGATTGCAACCTAAGTTTGGAAATGTGTTGGACTAATAATTATGAATTCAAGACGACATTATTTTCGGCCGCCATTGTTAAAACCGGAAGTGACGTCAAATATCGAAAATGGCTGTACCGATTGCAATCAAATTTTGGAAATGTGTTGTACTAATAATTATGAATTCAAGACGACATTATTTTCGGCCGCCATTGTTAAAACCGGAAGTGACGTCATATATCAAAAATGGCTGTACCGATTGCAACCAAATTTTGGAAATGTGTTGTACTAATAATTATGAATTCAAGACGACATTATTTTCGGCCGCCATTGTTAAAACCGGAAGTGACGTCATATATCAAAAACGGCTGTACCGATTGCAACCAAATTTTGGAAATGTGTAGGAGTAATAATTATGAATTCAAGACGACATTATTTTCGGCCGCCATTGCTAAAACCGGAAGTGACGTCATATATCGAAAACGGCTGGACCGATTGTAACGAAACTTAAAGCTATTCTTCTTGGATAATTATTTTAATCTTATATACCAAACGCAACTTTTCTAAGTATCCAAATCGGCATAGGCGTATTTTTTTAAAGAAATAAGTTCTTGCACGGACACAAGCTGTGCTACAAGCTGTATGAATAAACTAACAAAAGAAGTGATATCCCAGAAAAAAACACTCCGTGTAAAAAAGGCAGCCAAGTCTCTTTACTTTAAAAAAATTCAACACCGAAAAGGAGTGATATCAAAAAAGGAGCCAAGTCAATGACATTTCCAAATATTTAATCGTATCTTTGAAATAAAAGTATAAACACCGAGAAATACTTTACAAAAGGACTTGGCGCATCGTTTTTTTAAAGACATTTTTCTATTCATAAGCATGTGCCATTTATATACAACCGTCATTTTGAATGTTTAGAATAATAGGGAAACATCTTTCAATTAGGTACATATTATACATACCTTCTGTAAAATATTTTCTATATGAATATATACGCTATGAAACTTGTTGTCTATGCTTTCTATAAATATACACAATAGTTATCTTCGTAATATTGTTTCGTGGTGAATATAATTAAGTCTCATCATGCGTTATACCTTCACATCATGTAACAATTTCTATTAATACACATTTTATAAAAATACATTTCACAAAGAAGACAGTCATATTGAATTTCTATTAAAAAATTTAACTTTATACACTTGACACTTCAAAAATATATAATTGTGTTCCATTAGTTAGTAATTATTTGACAACGTTTCATGATTTCCTTCAGTCAAGATCAAATTATGAAAAGATACCAGTCTAATATCGCCATATTAACAGTACTGCAAGAATATGTATGAGCCCACTTCCAATAGATATGAAGGGATGTGTGTTGTGAAAAATATCCGACCGAACCGGGGCACGAACTTGGGACCTCTCACTTGCCGGGCGAGAGCTCTACCAACTGAGCTACCCGATCGGACGGGCGGACATTAGACACAACACACTGATGAGGATCCTGACTCCTGACTCCATGGAAGTTTTCCAAAGAAACCTACATTCTCACCACTTCCAATTGTTATGTAATTCTTTCACCCTTATATTACTTATATATTACAGCATAAAATCATGCTTCTATCGCCATTGACAAAACTATAAAATAGTCATTACTAAAAGTAGCTTGATTCATAGATTCTGGCTCTAATAGAAAGAGGAAAATGTACCTACTTGTAAATTTCTTTCCACTTTTAGGATAGAATGATGTCTTTAAAAAAACGATGCGCCAAGTCCTTTTGTAAAGTATTTCTCGGTGTTTATACTTTTATTTCAAAGATACGATTAAATATTTGGAAATGTCATTGACTTGGCTCCTTTTTTGATATCACTCCTTTTCGGTGTTGAATTTTTTTAAAGTAAAGAGACTTGGCTGCCTTTTTTACACGGAGTGTTTTTTTCTGGGATCCCAATTACCAGAAGAGTTAGCACATGCCAACCAGCTGAACGAGTATTATATAAACTCAGTTGCTAACCTTCCAATTGACAATTCTTTAATTGAATACTATATGAACAACACTCATCCAGCTGTAGCAGAAGATAATATGTTTCAGTTAACACCAATAGATGAAAACATATTAATAGACAATTTGAGAAGAATTAAAACAAAAGCGATGGGTAATGATGAAATAAGTGTAAACACTATCATGCTCAGTTCTTCACCACAATGTGGTAGCGTGATACTAAAAATCTTCAACCAGTCTCTATCTACTGGCATATTTCCACTGATATGGAAAGAAGGTTTAATAACTCCAATTGCTAAATGTGTGTCACCTACAGAGTTCAAAGATCTTCGGCCCATTACAATTCTCCCTGTGTTGTCTAAAGTGCTTGAAAAAGTAGTCTGCAAACAACTGACCACTTACATAGAACAATTACATTTACTTCCTCAAACGCAATCCGGATTCAGGAAGAATAGAGGCACTGAATAGAATAGCCTCACCATCACACTTGCGCCAAAAGCTTTACTTGACATCACAGATGATGCTATCAGAGGAATTGACAATAAACAGGTGACTAGTTTAGTCCTGTTGGATTTCTCTAAGGCTTTCGACACAGTCAATCATGAACTTCTTTTGGCTAAGCTATCTTATCTCGGAATTAGTGAAAACTCATTAAAATGGTTTGGAAGTTACCTAATCGGTCTCCAACAACGAGTCAAGTTATCCGCAGAAAATATTTCTTGTCCACTTCAAATACAAACCGGTGTACCCCAAGGCTCAAGCATTGCACCGATACTCTTCATCATTTATACTGCGGACATCGGAGACTGCATTAAAAATTGCAGAATACATAGTTATGCTGACGATACTCAGCTTTTGTACACCTTTGACCCTAAGGACTTCGACGATGCACAGGAAAAAATTAATGAGGATCTAAATAGCATTGCATCGTGGTGCAATAGTAGAGGCTTGATGCTTAATCCTCATAAGTCGGTTGCAATGATTTTAGGTACCAATCAACAGAGAACAAAAGTTATCAATAGTACATTTCAATTGACCATCAATGGTTGTATTATACCAATGTCGAACTCAGCAAAAAACCTTGGACTCACATTAGACAGCCACTTGAACTTTTCTGACCATGTGAACAGAATGTGTGGGAAAGCTTATGGCAAATTGAAAACACTCCAGAGAGTAAAGCAGATTTTGCCGAGTGGGACTAAATCCAGATTGGCAGATGCACTCGTCCTATCTCAGCTGAACTATGGGGATGTTATATATGGTTCTTGTATATCCAATCAAGATAGTAATAAAGTACAAAAAGTGCAGAATGCCTGTGTCAGATTTGCTTTAAATGTACAGTTGAGACAACGTATTACCCCATTTCTGAGAAAGCTAAACTGGCTTGATATGAAATCCCGACGATTATTGCATTTAAGTTGCCTTACGCACAAAATTCTCTCCACTGGACAGCCAGAATACCTCAGGAAGAAACTCATCCAACGGAAGGACTGCCATACACGGACAATAAGAAATTTGAATCAGCTCAACATCCACGCTCATCACAGTCAGAAATTTAAATCATCTTTTACTTACTCTGCCGCTTCAACATACAATAAAATATCAGAAAAATTCCAAGAACTTAATTTGCCATCGTTTAAACACAACCTAAAGAATTTTCTACTTCAAGATAATTAATAACATCAAAATAGCCACACCACAGAAGAAATACAAGTTCACCTACGACTTTAAATATTATGCTTTTATTATGTATTAGTAATTTTCTATCTATCCGTTATAATATTTAGATTTAGTTAAGATTTAGATACTAGTTGGTTACATGGAAGATCAACAGACACAATAGTGTATTTTCCTGTTGAATGTTCGCCATTTTGTATATCATGCAAATAAAGATAATTGAATTGAATTGAATTGAATATTACCTAATAGTTTCACTTATATGTTGATTAGTATTCAGTGCTTTTTAGTTTTTAGCAACCTTATTTGTGACGCAGTCTTTTTATTCAATAAAGATTATTATATAAAAACAGCTATCTACTAAAAGCTGAAAATTGAAAAATCCGTTAGAGCTGATAGAGGCTCTTTTCCTTTAGAGCTCCTCACTACTCGTTTTTAACTGATTTCTGAACGAATCCAATCCAAAATGGCTGCCATCGACTTCAGTTCATTTTGATAATTCTAATATTTCTTTGCGTGCGTCTTATTTTAACAAAATATTTGTGTTTCGAGAGAGTTTTCTTAAATAGCCTTACAATTTCTCATTTTAACTACCATTTACAGCAGGGGTCAGCGACCTGCGGCTCCTTGAATGGCTCTTTATAATTCTGAAATCGAAAAATTTGAATATTCGAAAAATAAAACGCCCTGCGGGGCAACAATTTGGAGGGTTATTGATTCAGTATGTTAATTTTAGTCCCAGAAATTGTCATTAAATTGTTGAAAACCTAAAAAAACGCCCTGCAGGGCAACAATTGGAAGGTTGTTTGATTCAGTCGGTTAATTTTAGAGTCCCAGAATCACTTTTAAATTGATGAAATTCTAAAAAAAGCCCTGCGGGGCAACAATTATTGTCAGAACTGGGGATATTTAGTAAAAATATCAAAATAGACTAGCAATTCAATTTATTATTTTCAGTGTTTTCTATTTGATTGCCTCTACTCAGAGCCAGTTGTTTGTGGTGATAAAAAAGCCAAAATTCGTTTTCAACATTCTGAAAGTGGTGAATTGGTGGTGATAATTATGTTAATTTTTGCGATTGGTGGTGAAATGGAAAAAAATGATTTTTGTAAGAATAAGTGTGAAATATGACGCGCAAGCGAGCCGCAATACTACCAACCCCCCTCTCACTAGCGAGAATCGGCGCGTGCGCATACGCACCCCTGTTCAAGGTCATGTAGTTGCGTCATTCCATGCTCAGCAGCCAACCAGCTGGCACCCCCATACACTCTTTGGCTGGCATTGACAGCTGGCTTACGAAGAAAACAGTGTGATTCTTTCTATTTCGTGGTACTTTTGTTGACACAGATCGAGGAAATTTTCGTAAAATATATACTCGGAATCGGGAAATGTTGCAAAACACGTAGGTTTGGGACCAAATTGCGTGAAATCGCAAGAATTCGTCAATATCGCGTCAAAACTAAAATTTCGCGAAATTTCGCGAGAAAAAGATACATATTTGGAATCAGGTGTGTACGAAACGTAAAGATATGACAGAAAATTCATGTTTCTAAACATTTCGCGTTTATCGTGGAAACCATAAACAACCCGTCCTGCCTCTACTGCAGCACCCATTATTATCTAATTTAACTTTTTTTGGAAAATTGGCTCCTCCACCAAAAAAGGTTGTTGACCCCTGATTTACAGTCATATTTTGTGAATTGAGGCTTACGATGGCTTCTTGAAACGAACTTCCCAAATAATTGAGGTTAACCATTCATAACCCTTCATAATATCAATCAATACGATTTAATCCGATTAATCATCGATTACCTATGCTTGTTGATGTATATCGATTTGAAAAAAATAATCAATGAACACCGCAAGTTTAAGCGCGCACAGTGGATGTCCCACCTAAAATACACTTGTTCTCTCATCAACGAAAAACCGAATGTGTCCCAACGTAAATAGTCCTGCTCCACTCATTCTGAATCTGATGAGTACCTATTAAATTTGATAATGTTTAGATGTCAGTACAGTATAACTTGTTGTTTCTTAAAAAAGAATCTCAAATACGATCCTCTTTTTACACTGTGGTGTACTTTGGCAAATTTGAACACTTAAATTATTTTTTTCTCTAAAATTACCCAAAGTTCCAATGTTACCAACAATGGTGGTAATATTACCATAATATTACTGTTACGGGTAATATTACCAGTTCACATCTCTAGTACCTAAAAATAAGATAATACTTACTTTCTGTCTATTTTCCTCTCGCTTCTTTCTCTTTTCCTCTGCCTGAAACTCCATCAATTCCTTGCGCCTGCGATTTGATTCGTCCTCCTTCTCTTGCCGCTTCCGCAACTCCTCTCGTTTCTTCTCTTCGGCCTCCTCCACAGACGGTGGCTTAGGAGCAACAGTCTTGTTGATGAAAGTGTCTATCCCGGTCACAATGTTGGGCTGGAAAGTGATCAGTAACAAATAACGTTTGTCATCTACATTCTACACAGGAATATTAAGAAACCATATCTCTCGATATGAACAATGAAATAGAAGTCTTTCGAAATCTGAATAAGACTAAAACAATGGCAGGTATCCCATAGAAGTTTGTTATAAATTTCAGACAAACAAAATGTCGAAATATTTATTTTTGGAGATTATTCTCTAGAATATTTCTGAGAATATTATCAATAATATGTGAGAATATTACAAAATAATAAATAGGTATGTGCCTTTTGCTCATCATAATACATGAAAATTATAAATTTTCTCAACTTACTACATGACGTGCTCCTGAGCTATTCTGGTTGGCAGAGGTGAGTACCAATCGCGGAGGCTTGATGGTCAATGGAGTTGCCTTAGCAGTCTTGCCACTCATCAGGACAGGAGGAATCGGTTTGAGCACTGCATTCTAGAACAAGAAGCTTAATTTCTTAAGAGTTTCAAGGCTAAGTGTTATCTGACACTGGGCTCAAATCTTATGAAACAGATTATGGAACTTCCAGGGTTCCCAGCCAGGTCTCACAAAAATATGGGCAATTAGGCTAAAAAATATGGGTCCATAAATGGGATTTTATGGGTTTTAAAGGGGACATTTCTAATAAAATGCATTTCCTAGATGCATTTATAACGCATTGAATCACATTTTGATCAGCTGAAAGCTATTTAGCAGCTCACTGCACAAAAAAATCTTGAATGCTTAATATGACAGGGAGAGCAAATGTATGAAGTCTCCATTCTCACTTTCCCTATTCTTCAGAATACAATTCCCCCTTCCTATTATTGTTTAAAAAGTGCATTTCAATAATATGCATACTACTTATTAACTTTTATTAATTCAAGTTTAGACCAAAGTTGCTACCTTTTAATGCATACAATCCGGGAAAGGGACATTACTAATACTTTTCGTGATACAGTGATGGGGGAAGAGGGGGAATTGCCGAAATACAAACTTTTTGGGATACACCCTGCTCATGGCATCAATTGGGGCCTAGGGAGAGGGCCCCCAGCAACACGCGGGTACGGGCCGGTCAGGCCCGGGAAAATTTTGAATTTCAAGAATGAATTAGAGCCATTTCTATGCGTTTTGGACTTCAAATTTAGCGATTTTGATCACCTAAGACTGTTCGGTTTTTACGGAAATTTAGTTTAGTTTCCATATTTTTTCTCAAATATTTAATAATCACAAATATGATCATCTGGCAGCGGTAGCACTGTGCAAGCGATATGGAGTTGCGTTGGAAGTACAAAATTCAGAATTCCGGGGCAATTGCTGTTCCGGAAAGATTATGGCAAATTCTGGGAAAAGGACAACAATCCCAAAAAATCCAGGACGGGTGGCAACCCTAGTTTAGATGGGACAATACTTTGGAGAAACACGCTGAATTGCACTTGAAACATTGCCCATGAATTTAAAATCATATGCGGGTCCGGGCCGCACAGGCCCGGAAAAATTTGGAAATTTAAACGTATTTTTGGACCATTTCCATGTGTTTTGGACAGTCCATGTGTTTTGGTGATTTGATAGTTGATACACTGTAATTAATTGAATAGTGTAATAGATTCCTCTTCATTTTATGGGTCAGATCTAGAAAAGTGGGAATTATAGTGCCTATAAATTGAAATGCTGAAAAAATGGGTTTTAGGGGTTTTATGGGCCGCCTGGGAACCCTGTGGAACACTTTCCTCTGAAGAGCGACCCGACCTCCCCAGAAATGTCGAAGAATTGAACTAAGGTAACTGGTTGAAATTTATTCAAACATTAATGCAGACCAGTCATATGTTATTTAATACCAATAATAATGAAAATCAAACTGTATGTATGTAGCAATACGTATCTTCACAACCCACGGCCACGCCATCAGGAGGATATTTGATATCAATCGTATCGTATTTGATAAAACATTCTAGAGGCTATCAATCATCACTCTTCTGTCTTGGAAACATGAAATCCAGTAAGTGAGAGAATGCTTGGAAAGAATAAAACATTGATAAGTGAGTCTTTCTCCTCATTCACAGTCCATCTCATGATGCATTGAGTGCGAGGGGGTAATTGCTAACTGGTTAGCTCTGAGGATCTTTCGTGGTGGTTTCTCTCAATCAAGTGGCAAATGCTGGTCCTTCCTGGCCTTAGGGGAGGGTCCCAAATCCCACAACCAACTTAGCCAATAACGTCATGTGAACACTATTTATTTAAAGTAATAACTTTGGGATTTATTATATGAATAGGTATTTCTATAAAACATTGGCCGTGCCTACATTATTATATGGATCTGAAACGTGGGTAACTACTAAACGCTCTGAACAACAAATGCAATCTGCTGAGATGAGATTCCTCAGATCTGTAAAGGGATGCTCAAGGGCAGACCGAATCAGGAATACGGATATACGACAGGAGCTAAACATCGAAAGCATTCACGACAAACTAAAGCACTACAAGTCGAAATGGAGCGAACACCTGCTAAGGATGCCGGAGAGCAGATTACCAGCTCAAGTTTGGGAGTACCACCCACATGGAAGAAGAAATTTAGGACGTCCAAGAAAGCGTTGGGAACCGGAACAGGCTGATGAGCCTAATCCATGAAGGATGATGATGATGATGGTATTTCATACGTGTCATAAAAAATAAAAATCTGAGTCGGGTCGCATTTTACCACGGCTGATCTACACTATCAATTTATGATGCCAATTCGAAAAATAAGGAACACGTCTGACCTCTGGTGGATTCTTTGGTACTATCCATAATGGAGGATATAAAGGGTTTATTTATGTAAATAAATGATATACAATTTGCTTTAGTTGTTTGTTATGGCTGAAAAAGTAAACTTGTAACTATTTATCTAAATTTCATTTGTTTCTCCTTTTTCACATGGAAACACGAACATCAAAATAAAAAAGTACATCTAAAAAGTTTCCTGCCAGAAGTGGCTCCATCACGTATGTATCGCTTATTTGTTCGAATAGCCTAGTTATAACGGTATGATGTTCAGAAAACCAGACAAAAGAATTCTATACATGTAAGTACAACATGTACAACATGTCGGTACACTCGGCCAAACAAAAATTGAACGTTGACCAAATTTGAATTACTGCTGGTCATGTCCCATAACCAATCAAAGCTTGTTATTATCATTGAAATGTGAGGTCACCTACTAGAGTGAGACAATGAGATCACTTAGACTGACTTCTGATGGTGCGATCTTACATTTATCAGCCTATCAGATTTATTGAACGTTCAATTTTTGTTTGGCCAAGTGTACATAAATTTAGCAAACGAATATTGATCAAGTCTCTTGCAACATTGATTAACCATTGTTCGAACAGCCAAAACGAGTAAAGCCACATAGTTATCATACCTCTTTCTCAGCTTGATGCTCCTGGTTAATTTTGTTTTGTTTGTTAACAATTGCCTTAGCACGATGTAAGGACTTGCGTGCCAGCATTTTCAACAGAGATGATTCCTGTAACAGAGCACCATCATTAGCATAGCTGTGGCCGGTGAGATGTTGTGCAGTTCTAATTTCATGTTCATAGTGTGATCCCACGTACATGTGTTACAGTTGCCTTAAGAATTAACGTCTTATAATAGGTACATAGCTCTACCTATTTAGTTAATAACGACTCGTGAGGGGAGGAGTCCAGAATTGTGTGGGAAATGTGGTGATACATGGACTATTAAATTAGGCAATAGGTGAAGCGAGGATTTTTATCGTATGCTGATTAAATGAAAAATTCAAGTAAAACAAAAATATGATTCTCTCTCTCTAGGTACAAAGATGAAGTGTATGCAATCAGTCAATCACTGATCAGTATTAGGTATTTGGACTCACCATGATCTGCTGAGTGGATTTCTGTGCAGTGGCATTCAATGCTCGAGCCTTTGTGCGTGTGATTCGTCCGGAAGGCTCTTCATCGGCAGGTGGTTTAACGGGGGACATGTCACTCATTTTCTCGAACTGTTCAACACGTTTCTTTACAGACATTGGCTGAGGTGGTGCATATGGTTTCAAAGCTTCAGGCGTCAGTTGGTGGCATACTACTTTCAGCTCTTTAGTGACAGTTGATGTCTAAAAAAATGTAAAATTGCATTAATATTGGACATGCTGCTCGCAGAGAAAACATCGCCACTTTGACAATTGTATTCTTGGGGTTTCTTTTTTACAGTTCACGGCAGTCACAAATCGATTTGACACACATCATCGTTTTCATCTTTGCAGAGTCAACATTTCTCCACCCTTTTCAATCCCACCCTTAGGCCAAGGGGGTTTAGGCCCTTTGAAAAAAATTAGCATAAGAAGAACAATGTTTAACTACACGTAATGTAATCGACTACCTACGTAATAATACAGTAATACATGGGGTTAGTAGACTGAGGGTAAGACATTAAGGAACTTGGAGGAACTAACTTACCATCTGATTCTTTGGCTTTGCCATCAAGTTCAGTGGAATGTTGTCCTCTTCTTCACTAAATATATCAGGCGAGTTGATGGTCATTGTCACAAGAGTGCTCTGGGATTTCTGTACTGTCACTGACACACTCTTCTTCTTTTTTTTCTTCTTATCAAGCTGTTGATATATGGACGTGCAGTTAGAACTGTGCAAGTTACAACACAGAGACAGATAGTAACTAAGAAAGAATGAGAAGAATTAGATACGTACAGCTGTCACTGCGGTCTGGGCATTCATTTGTTCAGTCATGATCTCCGCGCTATCTACAGATGATGATGAAGACAGCCTCTCTTGCTTAATGTGAGTAGTAACTTCAACAGAGTGTGCATTGCTCGTGTCCACAGCACTACTGTAACTTGATTCAGAAGAGCTTGGCTGGCCTCGACGATGCTTTTTGGTGTTTGATACGACACTGCTGACCGACATAGCAGTGATGTCAAGTGCTGATGGTGAAGATGGACGACGCAACTTATTGTTCAACGCCATCATTTGCTGCGAATGTTTCATCTTGATGCAAGCATTCTGTAGAAAAAAATGTAAATTTAGTATAGTACTATCTAGACACTGGATTCATGTGGGAAGTTTTAAATATTTTTAGTAGGCAGCACTTTTGACCTATTTTCAGCATATTCTTGCTGTGCAGGGCAGGTGTAGGTGCTAGCTTCACACTACTATTATACATCTCTTTTCACTGGTCACCATTTTGCCATCATGGCATCATTGGCGCCCACAGGGGAGGGGGGGGGGGGGGGGGCCTGGATGTCAGCAAAACATAAATTTTTAGTGGTGTTTTAAGTACAACAGTTTCATTTTGTAAACCAAATAATTTAAAAACATTAATTTCTAAACTCGTCAAAAACCCAAAAATGTCTTGTGGGCATTTTACAAATGTGTCATATTTAAAAAATATTGATTATCAACAAAATAAAGCACATTTATTTTATGTCAAATAAACCTTTTCGTATGTAGTGCTTATAAAACTTACTTAATTTTACGAAAATTAAAAAAAAACTCTTTTTGTCCAAGATGGCGGCATAATTTTGAGTTCTCGTATTTTCCCTTGAAGAGAGCACATTTTCTTTAGTATGTGCAAGGAACCATTTTTCTCTAGCTAGTGTAGGCTATTGTACAGATACCGAAACCGATAGGTCTCCACTCTCCACCCCCCAAAGGGTTAATTTCGTGACACATTGATTTTTAAGTTAAAAAAAGTCCATAATATGAACCTAAGCCACTGCAACCTTGAAGCACAAATTCCCTGAAAATGGCAGTCATTTAGAGCTTACCCGCGGACATATTTCATTTCTTGAATAAATACAACTTTGGTTAGACTTAGAATTTTTATATTTTTATCGTACTTTCCTGACACATTGCTTTTTATACCTACAAGAACAATAAATTGACAAAAGTATTATAATTTCACTGAAATACATTCTTTTTGGTACTTTGGACAGCCCTGGAGCCCAAAATGGCCGCCCGATTTTTTGAAGACATCGAAATTATGAAAGAGCGGAAAATATCCAATAAGACTGCCAAAGGAAAAATTAGTATCACATTTTGCACTATTTTGTCAATTGTATACGTGCTAACAGCGGCCCTCACTAGTCACTATACAGGGTTTGGCAGTATGAAAATAAACAGAGGAAAGCAACAGATAACATTTCGGAGAGGGATGGCAAAGCAAAGTGACAAAGGTGGCCAAGAACAGGAGAAAAATGAGAAAAAAGCTGTGAGTGGAAAAGTTAAGCTGGCAGTTGTTCAGAGAGAGTGAGAGATTAAGTTGGTTTAGGTACACCAAGGGAATGGGACATGAAGAAGTCTGCGAAGAGAAGTTGAAAAGAGTAGGAGTATGAAGAAAAGAGAGGCTAGGCATTTGAGATCTGAGTACCTACGGTGAGTAACTGTACTAAAGAGATGTTACTTTTACATCCAATGACTGAGAGTACATACCTACTTTGATCTTCAGGGGCGGATTACCTATAGGCTACTTAGGCTATAGCCTAGGGGCAAGCTTCCAAGGGGCGCAGCGGCATCAAACAAATTCCGAATTATGATAAAAAAAAATGATATCATAAACAAACTATCAATTCAAAGTAATAAGAAAATGTGGTAACTTGTGTCAACACAATAATTACTGTGTAGTCTTTTGAATGGAATGGGGGATATGGCGATTCCCCCCCCCCCCCCCCTCATGCAAGAGGTAGTGTTCCTAACTTGACTCTTGAGGTATTACAGCGATTTGGATAGAAAAAGGCGCCATTTCCTTGCACCAGATTCAATCAAATAGTGCATGAATTCTAAAAATAAAGCCCTGCGGGGCATCTCTCGCGGGTTTGACATCCCATTTTAGGCAGTTTCTGTGATTACAGCGCTGTTACATGATTTTAAGAGAAAGTAGCACCATTTTAAGGTCCAAGATTAATTATAAAAGTCTTCAAAATCCAAGAGGCCCTGCGGGGCAAGTTGAGGGCTGTTGGAATGGACAGGGTGGAATTGTTTCTTTTTTGTGTGTGTGTGTGTGTGGGGGGGGGGGGGGGGGGGGGGGGGGTGGCGCCATGTGCAAATTAGTCTAGGGGCGCCAAACTGTTTAATCCGCCCCTATTGATCTTATAGTAACATTAACTATTCTGTTGGCAAACACACACATTAACTATTCTGTTGGCAAACACACCTTAAATTTTAATGTACAAGTAACACATTCTCTATGTTTGAATGGGAATGTAAAAAATATGGTTGTGCAATCTTACTTTGGCAGCAGCTCTTGAGATACGAACTGGCGGCACAGCGACAGCATTCTCTTCTTCTGTAAAGAAGACATGCATATTTAATTTAGTAGTAGATTAGATTATGATTAAATTATGTACTACTTGGTACACTCAACAAATCATAAAATGGTAATAGAACGTAACGGATTGGCTGCTGGCCAGTTTCCTTGACAATCAATCCTTGATTATCAATTAAATCAGTGCTCACCTACTAGATGAGCACATCGGAAGAGCTCATCGGAAGATGCTAACAAATCTATTTCAGCTAATCCGTTTCTTTCGAATACTGTTTTATCTTTTGTTGTGTATACATATTTAAATTAAAAAATGGTAGATACCAAAACTGCAAAAAATTGCTAGTAGGTAAGGTACAAAATTGAGTTTCGGGTCCGGTACAAACAATCATGGCTAATTTACGAGCTTGGTACTTCTCTAGGTACCTTACCTACCTAGTGCAAAAGAAAGACTAGTACCTAATACGAATTTCCATACTTTCACAATATGTGACTTTAAGGGCGGTCATATATTTTTTCCCGCCAAAAGTAGTTTTGGAGCGGTTTTAGAGGGAAATACGAAATATAAATTGCCATATTTGGCAATCGGTTAAAGATATCGAAAAAGCAAGAAAGACATGACATGTATTGAACCTTTATCTACATTTTCATCGCTAACTGTCATGACTTTGCTCCTACTATGTGGTCAGCATTAGTCGGGCACGAAAACGCTCTGATTCTCGACCGTTTTTTGTCGTCGCTCAAACGGAGCGTTCTTGTGCCCGACTAATGCTGACCACATAGTAGGAGCAAAGTTATGACAGTTAGCGATGAAAATGTAGATAAAGGTTCACTACATGTCATGTCTTTCTTGCTTTTTCGATATAACATTGGTCATCTAATCTTGAATACTGTCAATGCCTTAACATAATTTTTGTCTTACTAAGAAATAAGAATCTTCACAGTTAATACAAAATTAAAGACACCTACAGATTGTTCAAATCTTTTTTACAATGATTATGGTGGTGAAGATGGCAACGAAAATGATGTACAACGCTAGCACCAAGTACCAACACAGCAAAATGAAAATCAGCTAGATCTAGATGGCACATTCAAGTTAGCGAATTCACTTTGGAGAGTTTAGGTTGGCAAAGTATGAATTCAGGTGGAAGGTCTGGATGGTGCTGCTTAGTTACACCCTAACGGCGTTGTAAGCGTAAATTGAACAGCCTGTATCTACCTCTAGTAAAAACGCCGAACCGGTAATATTATTGGTACTAATGGTAATATTACCAATTTAAATCTTTAATAATTAGCATGACGGAGAAGTAAATCTAAGTTTAAAAACCTCTTAGGTTTTCCAATAAACCTAGTTTCCAAAAGCAAGTTTTGAAATCATCATGGAATTGTGTAAGTTTCATGGATGAACATTAGGTAGGTCTACTACATTTGTACTATAAAGTTGCTACAACACAGCAATGAATTTAACGCAAGTGCACTGCAGATGTATTGTGTGGTGTGGTGCAACATAGCTAAATACCTTCCAGTAATGATAGCATGAAGCAAAGTTAGTGATTTTGATGTAGGTAGGTAGGTACCAAGACCTATAACCTGAAATATTTCAATATGTGAATACATCGATTAGTATCAATATCGATAGGTACACTTGGCACATTTAAAATTGATCGTTCAATAAATCTGATTGGCTGAAAAATGTTAGATCGCAAAATCAGAAGTGAGTCCAAGCGATCTCCTTGTCTCACTCTAGTAGGTGACCTCACATTTCAATGACAATAACAAGCTTTGATTGGTTATGGGACATGACCAGCAGTCATTCAAATTTGCTCACCGATCAATTTTAAATGTGCCAAGTGTACATAAAAACAACATTAATATTCAATATCAAAATCCAATGCGCTCCATCCCTAGGTAGGTACTGTGAGCTGTGAGTGACCATACTGTTGGGCGAGGATGGACTATTGACGGAACAAAGTTTTAGAGAATGAATTGCCCACTCTTTGTGCAATGTTGATTACTTTTTGAAAACATTAGTAAGTTCATAGTTCTAGGTAAGTTAGAGTGCTTATATTTTTCATGGAAGTTGCATGCAGAAAATTTCAGTGAACTTCTGAAATTACACTAATAGGTAGCTTTTGGAAGATCAACATTTATAGAAGTGATCTACAATGCGCAAAGTGTATTTTATTCTCTACCTACCTACAACGGTTTCATTTCAATGTTCTGTTTACGGTCATTCCATGGTCACTCATGTTACATTTAGAACTTTCATTTAGAGGTAAATGATTTCCAGCAAGTACAATTTTAAGAAAATATTAACCAAAAAATTACCAAACATGCATCTCAATAGTGCAAAATATTCATATTTTTTCAAAATTTTATTTAATAATATGTATGCATGTAATTAATTGCAATACTGTGGTCACTCATGTTACAATAATGGCTCCATCAAAAACATATCTATTAGTAGTTAATAGTGATGGGTAGCCAGGAATTTTCCCGTGGGAATATTCCCGCACATGGGAATATTCCCAGGAACTTCCCAAGGAAAATATAAATTCCCGAAAGTTGGGAATTTTTTATTTAAAAGAACCTTAGGTACCAGTACTTGGATTTTTATGTATAGATTCAAATGTGGCATAATAACACTCCAGTTACACAGGATAGGGTTAGAATCCGTAAGAAATTCGCTGTCCCATTACTGTTTCTCCGATTTGATTTTAGGTGCTTGTGAAATTATGAAGGTTAGAAATATTTCGGTACCTAATCTACCCGTTTGCTGTTGTAGAAATTTCTTACCGAGAAGTCCAGATTTTTAAGTTTAAAAATGACGATTTAATTTTTTGATTATTTTTGGCATCGCTGCCATTTTTATTTAAACTAAACTTAATAATTTTATCACAATCGAAAGAAATTTGAGCTTATTTTGACTCGCATAATGCGCGATTTGTACTTTTAAAATATTTTAGTGCAGTCATTTCATTGCACCAGTGTGAACTGAAGTGCAGGTGAACTAAATTTAACCCAAAGCTTAAAAATTATTGTCAAACGCTTCCAAAATTCGATATCTGATTTTTTTCTGCAACTGGGTTTGAACTGTGAATCATGAATAACAAATCAACTACCTATCAATAAGTACTTTTGTTGAACTATAGTATTTTCCTATTTATTCTGTTTAAGCGTACATTTTGTAGAATTAATAAATTACCACTATTCCCTGCCTTCGGGAATATTCCCGGGAATTTTCCCTGGGAATATTCCCCAAAAAATAATTTCCGGGAATTTTCCCATCACTAGTAGTAAGTAACCATTTTCTCCCTAACTAACCATTTAAAATGAGTCTCTTTATCTTGTATGGTAAAGCACACCTACCAGTCATAATAATAAATTATTTAAAATTTTCTAATTAACAATTATCATAATAAAATTAATTGATTTACCGGTCACTCATGTTACAAAATGCGGTCACTCATGTTACACACTTTTTAAGCAAGAAATTAGCCAAAACACGAGTTAAAGTGGGAAGTTTTTCATCTTGAACCAAGCATAAACCCATTGTCATAAATTTTGGAAAATTTGTTTAAAAAATTTCTATAACAAAATTTTTTTTTAAATAAAATTTAAAATTTGTATATATTTTTTTTAAATGTATGAAAAAACGCAAAACTTTTTTTTTCTTGCACTTGTATACAGATAGTTGTAAATTAGTTGAAGTTGACGAAATTACACTGCTCTAAAAAAAGATTTTCTAGGAAATGATGCGTTTTCGACAAAATTAAATCGTTCAAGTGCGGTCAATTGAAGAATATTCATATCAGCCAAAAAAAAATTGTATGCCAACAATCTTTATAACCATCTTTAAATAAAAAAAAATAAAAACCCACAAGAAAAAAAAATTTTTTTCTCCTCAAAAAGTCTACATTTTCATGGAATGACCCTTTATCGTCAATGCTGTGGTCACAATCTCTAAATTGTTGGTATGTACGATGATCAATCACCTAAAATCTAGTTTACAAGTTAAAACTCTTGCAAGAGAAGAGCATAATACATACCATCTTCAATAATGGTCGGTTGAATTGGTCTCTTCCGTGTTGTGCGGGCAGCAGTTGGGGTCTTTGGAAACATAGATTGTTTGGGCTCTTCTGCAGAAGTCAACAAACTGAGGAGCCAATCGTTGATTTCCTGCGAAATGTTTTAAAATTAGATCATAAGTGGAGAACAAGGGGGAGGGGTAGTCCTAGCGGGCTCGATCCGGGGGAGTCTGAAACTGACTGGTGGGAAAGCCAGTTCAGAATGGGGAAAAAAATCCTTTACATAATTTCTTCTGATTCTTCTGTTTTTTCAACAACTTTCAATAATTTTAACTTTTTCCCCATTCAATGTTTGAAACTTACAATATAGGTAGGTACACTCCCCCAAATAATAAACGGTACTTGGTAAAAAACGTATTAGCAGCTGAGCCGGTTCCTTGACAATCAATCCTTGTTATTATCAATTAAATCAGAGCTCACCTAAAAGAGTTAGATAATGCGTTAGCACTGACTTCATGGGATGATGCCATCAAACCTTAATCATTTAATTCATTTTCTTTCGAGTACCGTTTATTATTTGGGGGAGTGTACCTACTACATAAAATTTTATTTTGGTATGTTTACTAAAACTAAAATTACAAATGTCAAAACCAGATCTGTAATAGTTTCGATGTAGTGACCTCTCAAACAGGGGGACGTATTGTAAATCAGGTCACTGAAAAGAAGAGGAAGGAAAATGTATAAGAGGAGAGGAATTATAGGTGAGAAAGAAAAGATCAGGAAAATACAAACGGAATTAGATCAAGAAAAAAAGAGAGCTAAAAGTAAATTCTTAGAGGGTATGTTTGATGAAAATGATGTAAATAAAAGTTGGAGGAGCATGTACCACTACATCAATACGCAAAAGAAGGGGGGGAACGACTTACCAACACTAATCAGTGAAAACGGAACACTCCATAGCGTAAGTGCAGAAAAGGCGGGGGCCCTTAATACATTTTATGAGAGAGTGTTTCAAAAGGAAGAAGATAATGGGGAGGGGGAAGGGGGGGAAGACGAAGAAGATAATTTACAAGTTAACGAAGAAAAAGAAAAAATTTATATATCGAACGTAGCTATTCAGGATTGTATTAGAAAGTTAAAAAATAACAAAGCACCTGGCATGGACGGAATTTCAAACAACTTCATAAAAATTGCACCAAAGGAAATTTCATTTTATCTAACTATTATTTTTCAAAATTCAATCGATACGGGCATAGTTCCATTGGAATGGAAGAAAGCAATCATTATACCAATTCATAAGGGTGGGGAAAGGGCAAAATTATCCAACTATAGACCAGTTAGCCTAACATCAGCTGTCTGCAAGATATTAGAAAGATTAATTGATACCGAAATTAAAATCATAATTGAAAAAAGGGGGGGTTTATTTAGAGGACAGCATGGATTTCGAAAGGGACACTCATGCACTACACAATTACAGGGGTTTGTGCAGGAGTTGTCGGACACTTTGGACAGGGGGGAGAAAATAGCTGCAATTTTTCTGGATTTCGAAAAAGCATTTGATAAAGTTCCACATAAACAACTAATAGCCAAATTACAGAATGTTATTCAAAATACAACTATCACAAAATGGGTTCAAAATTTCTTAAGCAATAGAATACAAAAAGTAAAGGTCGGAAGTGAGTACTCAGACTACATAAGAGTAACATCTGGGGTACCACAAGGAAGTGTATTGGGACCACTGTTATTTAACATTTTCATCAACAACCTGGCACAAGGCATCACATCAAAAATCCGTCTATTTGCCGATGATTGTGTAGTATACAAAACTATAAATGGCAAAGACGATGAGGAGACGCTACAACAGGATTTAAATTTAATAAATACATGGGTTGAAACAAATTTAATGGGGCTGAACGTGAATAAATGTAAAGTAGTAAATTTCACCAGGAAAAATAGAAGAGAAGACCTTAATACAGAATTTAACTTGGGAGGAAACATACTAGAGGAGGTAGATGCCTACAAATATCTTGGAATACACATACACAAGAATCTAGGGTGGGGAGAACATATTAAAAAACTTACTAACAAGGGAATAAAAGCTCTAAATTTTGTAATGAGACAACTAAATGGTACTGGGGTTCACATTAAAGAAAAAGCATAGTACAAAAGTTTAATACGTCCGATGATTGAGTACGCTGGTTCAGTCTGGGATCCATACAATGAGAATTTAATCAAAGAAGTAGAGGGGGTGCAGAGATTAGCGGCGAGAAGGGTTCTTGGTAGAGTTAAAAGTTTCAGAGTTGAAAGAAATGAGCAGGGGATAGTTGAAAAATTAAGAGAACGGCCCAGCGAGATGGTAGAGGAATTAGGATGGGAAAATTTAGGGGAGAGAAGGAAAAATGAAAGACTGATGAACTTCTTTAGGGTAAGGAATGGGTGGACAGGATGGGAGGAACTGGGGGAAAGGGTGGGGAGAGGTGTTCAGAGAAGTGTTCGAAGAGGGTTAGAAATAACTGTAGAAGGATCAAAGACCGACATAGGAAAATACAGCTTCATAAGAAGAACAATTAAAGACTGGAACAGTTTAAGTGAGGCAGCGAAAAGAGCTGAAGAACTTTTGGAATATAAAAGGATGATAGTGAAAAAGTGAAGAAAGAAGTAGAAGAAAGAAAAGACTGCCACCGTGCCAAAGCACATTTGCAGGATATATTACAAATACAAAAATTGTGCCACCCGGTATAAATCAGCACAAGCGCGTGAAATCCCCACCTGCCTATACGCACCCAGGCGGCCATTGGCAAGCGATAGCAGTGCTTGCGATGGGCATGTAATAGCGAATTGTCAAAAATATTAACATAGGAACCAGTCTTTTCGTCGGGCTACTCGGAACTGCTCCAAGCAACATGGAACAGGTGATTGTGTTCGTTGGCCTACAGGAAGGAAGTAGGTACCTAGGTATATATTGCTGGTGCATTTTGGAGCAATGTACAGAGCAGTTCGGAGCAAGCTCAACGAACAAACCTACAATTCCGTGTTCTAACTGCAATGTTGTCGAGTGAAACGTCCGAAAACGTCCTCGAGTAAGTATAGAGGCGAGTCGTGAGTGTGCGTGAGTGTGCAAAGTTACTGATCACGTGTGAACCGTGACACGCGTTTCACACGTGCCTAATATTCACAACTTTAATCTCATGGTCAAGTTCAGAGTTTTCTTGAAGATATAATTGATCTTAAAAAGAGAGTACCTACCTAGTGGAATGAAAAAAGGCGAAATTATGTTGATCGATATATATTTATATATTTTGCATAGGTTACTTTTTATTCATTGTGTAGTAACTAGTAAGCACTCTTTTGGTTTACAATGGATATTGAAATGGGTGAAATAGTTTTGGGTCGTATTCACAGACCTGCTTTAAATAAGCAACTTTTTACACTAGAATTGTTCACTTTTTTTTTTTTTTTTTTTTTTTTTGGTATTAGGTAAATTAATTAATATTTTAACCACCTCTTTACCCATAATGCAGCCATGTATGCGTCCCAAATTAGTTTCTATAATGTTAAAAATAAAAAAATAAATGCCCTGTGGGCAGGGTTGAGTAACACACGTCGAAAATTGTGTCAAATATGTTGCAAATGTCAAAAAGTCACGTCGAAAATTCAAAATATCCAGCCCTAGAAATAAATACTGGCAGCTTGTATTTTCAAGGTTTTTTAAGCCCGATTTACACGGTACAATTTCTTGAACAACTTCTGTGTCACATTTCCAGTTTTCACACAATTTTGCATTTACACGAAGCAACTTTCTGTCACGGAACTTAAAACATGTTCTAATTTCCTTCAAGAAATGTGACAAAGACTGTGCCAAAGACTGTGACACAGTCGTTGTTCAATAAATGTGACCGTGTAAATCGGGCTTTAGATTTCTAAAAATGTAGCAGGTACACTCGACAACTCATAAAACGGTATTTGAAAGAAATGGATAGTCTGAAAAAAATGTGATGGCATCATCCCATGAAGTAATGCTAACTCGTCATCTACCTCTAGTAGGTGAGCTCTGATTTCATTGATAATAACAAGGATTGATTGTCAAGGAACCTGACCAGCAGCCAATCTGTTTCGTTCAAATACCGTTTTATGATTTGTTGGGTGTACATTAATTTTTGACATACATTTTGTAAAACAGGGGGAAGATGGAATAGAATAGCACTATTTGCCCATATTTGTAAACTCAGCAATGTGTGTCAAACACAAAATGAACACACCGAGGAGTGGGTCAGATTAAAACTTCCGGCTGGTTATCCGGACCAAGAAAAGTTAGTTGGAGTGGAGCTAGGAGAAATGGAGCCATAAGTACATGGTCTAGTTGCTAACTTCCTACATCCGAAGTATCGTGGTGCAAAATTAACTGAAAAGCAATTGGATGATGTGAATGATTTCTTCTGTTCGGAATTAGACATGAATGGTTTTGAGGACCTCAATGCATTCAAAAACCTTCTTAGTATTATTGGAACATTAATGGCAAAACAAGAACAGCAGCAAACAGGTGATGCAACTGTTAAAACTATCTTACCTTGCCTACCTATTGGGGTACAGTAACGAGGAAAAATCCGTCGATGGCTGCAATTGCTAAATAAACTGAGAAATATTCCCGTATCTTTAGCAACTGGTCGTATGCATAATAACATTAGAAACAGACTGACATTTGAAAGATCAAAAAAGTTGTTGCAATATCTACAATTCACTTAAAATGAGTGACATAATACCTACTAGGTAATATACTCATTTGCGACGTCGAGTATTATACCTACCCAACCCTGCCTGTGGGTAGTGATGTAAAATGCTCGATATTCTTTTTGAGAATATTCTCGGGAATATTCACGAGAATATTCTCGAGCACGAGCATTTTGTCGAGCATATTCTTAAAAATGCATCTAAGCTTATAAAAACTCGAACTTTTAGCTCAATTCCAAAAATTATACACTTTTATGCATCTTGCATACATATATTGTTATGGAGAACAAGTCGGGAATCAGGTTTCAAACATGAAGTTATTGGCGCAGGGACCTCCAATTTTTTTTCATTCCGTACCTTTATACAGGTCGCATCGTTTCTCCGATCGAGCTGAAATTTTGCACTCATGCTCAGACCATCTCTGGGCATTGCAGACCCTAATTACTTGAAATCCATTGATTGGTTCTAATTTAAAAAAAATTATCTTCCAGTTGGTTTATCCGATCAATTTAAAATTTTACTAAGTCATTGTGTCCTACTGTGACTAAAATCTATCAAAGTTTCAGCCAAATCTTCCCATTGGTTTAAGTTTAAATAATAGGTAGGTACCTTCTGATTGGTCGAAAATCAAAATGTTTCGATAAAGGTTCACATTTTGCATGGTAATCAAGTCAAACATTATGTAACATTTTGCAAGTCATTTTAGCCCAATCAGTCAAGTAATTACAGTCTTATTGACATTTTATGAGTTTGAAATCGCTTAGAAAACAGTTTTATCGAAAATTACCAAATTCATTATTGAATTTGGGATGAACTTTTTATATATATATATATATAATAATAATTTTCAAACCTCTTGTGAGAATATTCTCAAATATTCTCGGAGAATAATCTCTTTGAGAATATTCTCGAGCACGGAGAATATTCTCATGAGAATATTCTCGGCTCACATCTCTACCTGTGGGACATCATGACTAGACCCATTCATGATTCTCACCCAAACAAAGCATAAGATTTTGTAGTTATCAACGTGAGTGACTGTGCGTGAGTTGTAATTCGAGAGTGTGCGTGAGCGTGCATGAGTCTGTAAGATTTCCTGCTCGAATGTGCGTGATCGTGAGCGACATGCAGAGCCCGCGTGCGTGAGTGAAAAACGTCGTCGCGTGACGTGACCGCGCGTGAGTCAAAAATCACTCACGCGCTTACCTCTAATAGGGTCGTTAAAACCATAGTAGGTAGTATTAGTAGCTTCCTGCTCAAAAGAATTTCCTGATTTACTGATTCAAGTGCCCAGAGTCGACTGGATTCCGTCCATAATATTATTATTAGCTCACAGTCTTGTGGTGTTGAGGACTGACATCCGCAAATATCTACTTGCAGACACAACTTGTTTTTAGCACGAGGTTGCAGGTAGGTAACTAAGGTAAGTGGTTAGTACCTAGGTAACGTTGGTAGAAGTATAGGTGTGTAGACCTACAAAGGCCATTAGTAAGGTAGGTATATGGTAGGAATAGTCGGTCCTATCAGCTTCATGCTCAAAAGAATTTCCAGATTTATCGACGCAAATGCCTAGAGTCTACTGGAATTCGTATTAGCACCGGTCTTGTGATGTTGAACTGACATCGGCAAATATCTAGGTACCTACCTACTACTTGCGAACGCAACTTCTGCAGAGCATGAGGTTGTAGGTAAGTAAACAGTAGATAGGTAGGTAGTATAGTAGGTAGGTAGGTAAGTTACCTACGCTAGGTAGTAGGTAGGCAGTAGGTAGCCTATACAATACATACCTCCCCTCTAACATTCAAGCAACTACATATATCTTCAGTAAGGTTGAAAACCTTCCGCTGTTTTTCATCTAACTTACAACGAAACATTTTTAGTTTAATATGATTTCATTAACAAGAATTCACAAAATCCAAGCAAGCTGTGCTTCAATTCAACTCAACGGTCACTTTGAAATTGAAATTGAATGAATACAACAATTGACAACAATGAAGGAAGGAGCACATGCAGTGTTGCCAAATGCCAAACCATTGTTTCAATTAATTATCTGAAAGCAGGACAGGATTAGCGGGCCTAGCCAAAGGCCAAACTGTACTCTTAAATCTGAAAGAGCATAGTAAACATTATAAATGACAAGGATTGTATATAATAATTTATAAGCATTGTGTACATGATTAAATAAATATACTTTGTTTGTTATCAAGTTGGTACGTTTTTTATTCAAAGATTCAAAGCGGGCCGAAGACAGCCAATGGCGAACCGAGGTCATTCAAATCCACACAGTAGCGGGAACTTTTGAATTTTGAATTTTTTTACCAAAACTTTCCCAAAAGCGTTAGTCAAGTCCCCCGCTCATATATATAAAATAAATTCACGTTGAATATTACTAAAATTAATAATAAACACGTGTTATATGAAAAAAAGAAATAAGTCAACACATTAACACGATATTCACCTACGATCTACGAACGAGTCGAGACATGCGGTCCAAAGAAAATCTAGAGTTTGGAACCCATCAAGAACTGTTTTAGCATGATCGAAAACCGTAATTTTGAAGTGATACATCTCGAAAATTAGTTGAAGTTGACCACTTTTTCTTGCCATATTAGGTATAATACAAAACATAAAAATACATAAAAACATAAAACATAAAAATGTAGAGTGAATTTCAAAGATCCCCCCTTAATTTAACTGCTAGTGTGTATATTATTTTATATTATTATTATTTATTACTAAGGTATATTATTATTAGGTATTATTATTATTATTAATAATTGAAAAAGGATAGCAAAATAATAAAAAAAACATGTCAATAACTGCCAAGCACATTTCCATCTAAAATTATTGAAAAACATTTTCGCACTGAAAATGCTTGACATCATTTCGCCCAGTTTACTGCCCTATCGTCGGCTTAGTACTTATTTGTCCTATATCCACTTTTTGAAAATTTTGAGTTAGGTATTGGATTTTGCTCATTAATACACCTTTAATACATACATAACATAAAAATACAAATTTTCCAGAAAACCTAAATTTTTGAGCTATTTGCTTCTAGGTGAAATTTTAAAATTTATTTTTCTAAAAATGCAAAAAATTTTCTCAAATATGGTACCTTTTGATGTAGATTTAATTCGCCCTTAAACTTAATTCAAATGTGATAGAAAATAGACATTGTCTTTTGCTTCTTTACACGGCGTTTTTTTAAATTTTCAATTTTTAGAAACAAAAAATTTTCAAAATTTTATTTTTGAAATTAAAAAATTTATAATTTTTTTTTCTTAAAATATAATAAAAGGGTGTTACAAATATGAAAAAATGCTTAAATAGTTGATATGTACCTCTTTCTGTACAAAAACTACGTAAAAATTGGATATAGGACAAAATGAGTAACAAATATTTCGTTCCCATGACTTTCTTTGTCCTATATCCAAACGGGGGTGCCCTTAATTGGGGTAATTAAGAGTACAGGGTAGAAAAATCATACAAGATATTATTCAAGACATTCATAAGAATGAGTGATATTTTTTTCTGTTACATAGATTAAGTAGTTTTGCCGTGAGAATGAATTCAATCTTTAAACCGCATTATCTCCGTCTAGCAAAAAGCGGATATAGGACAAACAAGTACCAAGCCGACGCTTTGTAAATCAAAATCAAAATCAAATAAAAATATAAAAAAGAAAAGGGCTGCACAAGAAGAAATTAACAAAGACGGAACGGAGACGAAGAAAGAAAGAAAGAAAGTAAGAAGAATGACGAAAAAGGAGATGAAGAAAGAAAGTAAACACCCAGCAAACACAAGGTTGTACCAGCACCAGGATCGCGTAACTTTTGACAACAGTCGATCGATTACAAAGTCGAGTCAATGCTAATATCTCATAAGAGTTGTCGATCGTTTGTTGAGAAAAGTTATATGATCGCAGTGCTGGTCTGTCCCCATGGTTGGAATTGATTGATTTCAAGTATTCGTTTTAAATTATGAAGTATAATTTTATTTAAGTTTTTTTTACTTTTACTTTTTTTACTTTTTACTTTACCCAATATCTTTGAAGAAAAACTGAATAGTGAAAATTTCACAAAATTTACATGAATTTCCTCAGTCGATTATCCCGCTCTTACAAGTTGGCAAACATGCAACTTGCAACATTCAATTCAAGGTCATTTGTTTTGTAGTAGTGGCATGAATGTGCATGGATGGAATGGAAGTGAAATGACATGACCTTGAAAGTTGAAACCATAAACTTTTTGCGACAAAACAGCGAAATCGATGTTTTTGTAGAAATCAAGTGATTATGATTATATAATAGTTTAATCGGTCTAATTATCATACCTTTTTCGCAGAAAAGCGCAAAGTCTCTTGCTAAGTTACCTACCTACCTACCTACCTAAGCAAGTTATTGTACCTAGCTACGTTTGGTGGTAAGTATGAAATTTAACCTAATTTAGTTGGCTATAGTTGTAATACCTAGTAGGTAAGTAGAGAGCCTAGTTTACCTAGTAGGTAGCTACAAACTACTACACTTAGCACATGTAAAAGTGATGTCTCAATAAATCTGATTGTCTGAATCGATCTCTTTGTCTCAGTCTAGGTATATGTCAATAAAGAAATGGAAAAGATAGTGGTATGGGTGAATGTGAATAAATTAAAACTGAACGAAAGGAAGTGCAAAGTTATGTATGTTGGCAGGGAAAGACATAGTGGTATTAATGATAATAATGATAAGGTCATAATTAATGGTATAAGTGTTGAATGTGTCACTGAGTTCAAATACTTAGGTATTATAATTGATAATAGGCTTAACTTTAAAAAACACATTCAAAATGTCTTGAATAAACTTGGAAAGAAGTATGGTTATATGTGTAGGGTAGGGAGTGTTTTATCTGTTTGGACCAAAATTTTAATATTTAACTGTATTGTCAAACCCCATTTTGATTTCTGCTGCACTCTCTTCTATAATGCCTGTAAAGAGGATGTTAATAGATTGCAAGTTATGCAGAACAAGTTCATGAGATTTATTTTACGTGAGAGAAGGATGACCTCTTCTATTGAGATGAGGGAAAGGTTGAACTGGTGCAGTGTGGAAGAAATGGTACAGGTTGCAGTGTTTATGTTTTTATTTAAAATTGATAGAGGTTATATGCCTGGATACTTTAAGATGAATAAGGTTGAACATGCCTATGACACCCGTTCGGTACGGGTTTTCATTGACCATTGTAAATCGCATAAATTAAATAACAGCCTATTTTATAAAGGAGTTAGGGCTTTTAACACCTTGCCAGCTGCTATTAAAGACTTGGACGATGTGAATAAGTTCAAGTGTATAATAACTGAATATGTAAAAGTGAAAGAGGTATAGGTATAGGTATAATTCTATCATATTATATTTATTGTGTGCCTATTTTATTGTAAAAGTGTGTTGAGCTGTATTGGAAGAGACATTTCATGATTGTACTGTACTGAAATAGCCGATGGCTAAATAAAGACTACTTAATAATAATAATAATAGTAGTGGTAGTAGTAGGCTCTCATTTCAATGATAACAAGCATAGACTGTTATCAAACATTTGAGCAGTCATTCAAATTTGTTCACCAATCAATTTTAGTTGTGCCGAGTGTAGGTATAGGTACTACCTAGTAATACCATTACCAACGACGTATAATAGTATAGACTAGTAATGTCCTATCCCGAAGTACAGCGGTGGGTGAAGCCTAGCTGCAGCGGGCGAAACGCTGATGAGTGAGAGAGAGGGAAACAACATCGAGTCACGTGACGGTGTGTTGCGCTAGTAGCTATAACGTTGCCGTGCATAGGATAATCAGAGTATTAATTGCATATCTCCAAGTTTTTGAGAAAATAACAACGGAATACCTATGGTAAAATATTATTATTATCATGTATATCTTCATTTATTGTGAGATAAAATTTCAACATTATTCCGAATATGAGTTTGTAACTACCTGTAAGCAAACAATGTAGGTATTCCAATAATCGACAGATTTTATGCATTTCTTGGGCACTGAGCGTGGGAAGGGTTGAGTTGACATAATGTTTAGTCTTTATTTAGATGATTGTTTACAAATACACAGTCACAGCACATTCTTAGACGATGATACGACATTTGATCCAATGCATATCGCTACGCGCTCTCGCCCGAGAACACACCGCCGTTCACGCGGGGCCGGCTTCAGTCGCAGAGTCTTTTTATTAGTCTAGAACCATTATACGTCGTTGAGTACTGCCTACTCCGTCATTCCCACTGATTTTTTTTATTTCTATCGATCCCACGCTTCGTCCTAGACCAGGTGCTTTCTAGACCAAGAAGCAAGTCTGCCACTAAAGCCTAGGTAGGTAGTTAACATAATTCAATGTTTCATGAAATACCTACGTTGAGTTAAAGCTTTTGGTGAACGCCATGTAGTAGACCTAATATTGAATCTAAATAACTAGTGAGTTAATTGTTGACTTGGATACATTGTATAGAGCCGGTATGGTAAATGTGCATTGTTCCGCTGCAATAGAAAACATTAAAAAATGTACAAAATGATGAATATCCTTGCTATTCACTCCGTGTTTCGATGTTTCACTGTGGGGGAGAGTGATCTCAAGTAGTTTTTTTTAGTAAATTGTATAAATAAACGAATTTCTAAAGCCGATTACCTACTTATCGCTGGAAAATAATGCACGGCCATTTTGAATTTCGCCAACATGAACTACTAACTAAAAAGTTTGTGTCCTTTTCGAGTATCTCCTTCATCATTGGCAAAATTATTCCACCCAATTCTACTTCAAATAATGAAAGAAGAACAATTTTAAACACAATTAATTCTCAAGTAGCTAATGAAGGAAGAACAGCTTTAGACGTCACGTCACACAGTTCAGCCTGCGTGCCTATGTTCTGCCCCATGCATTGCGTAAATAAATGTGTCAAAACGATCAACATTAAATAGAACTATTGAACTTACCACATAAATACTTACTACTAAAGTCTGCGCCACCATAAAAAGGTATCTTATAGGTACACTCATTTCATTGAAAATTACCTAGGTATCTGTTTTGGAAGAATAAATGTGCATTTGTTGTGTGGCGGGACAATACACCTTTACCGCCTGTTCTACTCAATGAATTAGAGAAACATGAGTCCGGCCCGGAATACAAGATGGTAAAATTACCTTCAATGAGCAGGAGCTGATACCATTCGCTCATGTCACTGTCTGTCAGACATAGTGTCTGACTGAGTCAGACATGGTGGCATTATCCTAATTTTACCCATGTTCGTGACTCCCTCCTTTTCCGCTGCAATGCTTCCTCACCTCACATCATGTGATTTACCAGTCACTACACCCTGTCGCCGTGCTTTATTTTATTTACTAGGAAAACGCTCAGCTTAACGCGTTGATGAGCGAGCACCGATACGCGCGACATCTCCAACCAACCAATTAAAGATAACTCACTACAAAAGATAATAGCTAATATGAATTTATTACCAGGGACCCGAACCTTTATTAATAAAGGTTCCGGTACCGGTTCCGGTTCAACAATTTTACTTTATAAAGGTTCGGGTTCCGGTTCTTAAACAAATAATCTTAAAGGTTCGGTTCCGGTACCGGTTCCTGCATAAAGGTTCCGGGTTCCGGTTCCGGTTCTCAAATTTTAAATCAAACTAGATTATAACCCTTCAGTATTATGTCAAATTTAATGGAATTTTTGAATTTGGATTTTGTCATATTGAATGAAGCACTGGTGTAGTGGCTGTAATATGCGTACAGAGTTCACAGGATGGTACGCAGACTAAATCTCAGAGTCAGAAGAGACAATGGCGGAAATTTTCTCCATAAGACGGCGTAAACATTCATTTTGCCAGAACTATCATATTCATAATTGTCAGCAAAGCAGTTCTCATCGCAAAAAAATTGAAAACTCGAGCACCATTTAAAAATGAAGGATTTTCAAGAATTAAAAAAGTCTACAAAAAATACTAATAGAAATGTTATCAAAAATTTTTTTTTTACAACTTTGCGAAAAATATTCTTTGAAAATATCATAATATTAAAATCCAATAAGTAAAAAAATTAAATCGTACATGTTTCTTTTATTAAAAGAAGGAACCTTAAAGAACCTTTAAGAACCTTTAAGAACCTAATTGATTATAAAGGTTCGGGTTCCGGTTCCGGTTCTTGGGGAAAAAAGTATAACGGTTCCGGTTCTGGTTCCAAAATTATAAAGGTTCATATTGGTTCTAGGTTCCGGTTCCGGTTCCGGTTCGGGTCCCTGTTTATTACTGATTTTCATTGCAACTTTCCATCTCCTACATATTCTCTGAAACAATTCAATAAGAGTTTCAATAATCTTTATCAAACTCTTCTGACAGCGTGATCACATTCATAAAATGTGAATTAAGTCTGTAATTTTACATGACTGATTGGACTGAAAATGGAATAAAATTAGATAATGTTCGTCTTGATCCCCATGCCAAATTTGAACAAACTTTTAATCGGAACATTTTGATTTTCGACCAATCAGAAGATATTATTTAAACTTAATAAACCAATTGGAGGATTTGGCTGAAACTTTGTAAAATTTGACAAAATATTGATCGTAATGACCTTGTAAGTACATACCATTTCGAATTGATCGGATCAACCAATCGGTCGGAAGATATTTTTTTTAATTTGAACCAATCGATCGATTTCAAAAAATTAGGGTATGCAAACCCCAGATGATCGGTAGGTACATGTGTGCAAAATTTCAGCTTGATCGGAGAAGCGGTGCAACCTGAATAGCGGTACAAATAGAGAAAAAGACAAGGCTGTGCCGTAGGAGCAAAAAGAGACACTCGCTCAATACAATTTACCTTCCAGGATAAGATTTTATGTTAGTACTTCCCAATTATCCCTATTATGATTGGTTGTTAGCTTGGCATTTATTCTTGATATTTTTATTTAAGGTTCACATCTTAGCTGCGCATACAATGATGACAACTACTGAAAATATACCTGTATCAGAAATTATAAGGAATAAGAGCACTGGAAATGTTGAAGATGATGAGCCAAAGAAAAAATCACGCGAAGATTGGAGAAAAGCCAAGGAACTTGAAGAAGCACGGAAGGTTTGTAAAAATTAAGCATTTGTTATTTTCCAGCTTTCACCAAAGATAATTAAAGCAGGAAGATGTTTCATGTAATGTTAAAATCTGTCTGTGAGAATTTGCGAAAAAAATCAAAGTCCCATGTCTCATAATAAACCTCACCAATAGATGTCTCTGATTCATATATGTCTGTCTCTCTCCCACTTAAGTTATTGGACTTCAAAACCCTCAAATACAATGTTGCAATGTCTATCTAATACAATTCACAGTTTACCTTGAAAAGTCAAAGCTGGTTCTGAATTTGCTTCAAGTTCCATGGCTCTGGTAATCGTAATTTACTTATTAAATGTAACTTTTCATGTACACAATTTCGAGCTGAATAAAGTGCAATTGATCTCATGTCATTTTGTTATGTATTGAGAGAGAAATAAATAAAACCTAAGTTTTCATGGCAAAGAAACTTTTGTTTGCCATTTTTAATTTTAGCTGGCCATGGAATATTTCATAAGAAAATGCTGGTAGAGATAGTTAAAAACAGTCTATGCACCTTGAAATCTTGAAATACAGTGCTGCCAGAATGATCCCCAAACACAGAGACATCTATTGGTGAGGTTTATTATGAGACATGGGACTCTGTTTTTTTTCGCAAATTCTCACATACAGATTTTAACATTACATGAAACATCTTCTTGCTTTCACATACTAATGCATAGTTAACAATGGTGCCAGGTGTGGTTTGTCTTGGCCAGGATATCTATGCCAGCTCATTTATGCATCATGGTCTGTTGGGTCTGCAGGCCTTTAAATAGAGATTTTCCTTACATATAATATACCCTGACACTAGTTGTCCAGGGGGCCAATTCTTGAGATTCACGTTTTGAAACCGTTTTACGTTTACATGTTATAAAACTGTAAACAGTTGACAACTATCGGTTAGCCTTCAACTTTTTACGTTTTAAACAATGAAACCATGACACGGTTTCAAAACGTGAATCTCAAGAATTGGCCCCCTGGCCCATCCGTGTCACATCCCGAGGCTTTTCAGCCCAGTCCGTCTCCAGTCCTCGTAGTTGGCTATCCCACCAGTTTCAGACTCCCCTGGATCGGGCCCGTTAGGTTGACCTATTCCCATGTCCTCCACTTATTATCAACAAAGTATAAATTAAAAATTAATGTCTGCAAAATGACCTAGTTGTCGACGCGCCATTAAACAATACTAATAGTGATCATAATCATCCATCTTTCCAGAAGTGGCTCCTTCATGTATCACGTCTTGTTTACATGAATAAATGAGCATTTGTAGTATGTATTATCCTTCTGAGAGCAACGGTCTTAATACAGGTAGTGGTAATTCACCAATAAAAAAAACACTTTCTTCTATAGGCTGGTACAGCTCCTGCAGCTGTTGATGAAGAAGGTCGCGACATCAACCCTCACATCCCGCAGTACATTTCTGCAGCACCGTGGTACTTTGGGTCGAAAGGTCCAACATTGAAACATCAACGCCCACAGCCCAAGGATGATGAAGACATCTCAAGACTTGATGAATGCTACAAACGAGGTGTTGATACTGTACGTATAAATGAAATTTATTTAAACTGATGTTTATTCTACTCTTTATTAAGGTACGTACTCAAGTATAGTAAGTTAAATAATTGGTTTGTCAATTTTTTTACAGAAATCTGTGGCTATTAAATTTAGAAAAGGTGCTTGTGAAAATTGTGGTGCAATTACACATAAGAGAAAGGATTGCATGGAGCGCCCTCGTAAAGTAGGAGCCAAGTTTACAGGTGCCAGCATTTCTGCTGATGAGTTTGTTCAGCCTGTACTCTCTGTTGACTATGATGGTAAACGTGATCGCTGGTGTGGTTACGATGCTTCGGAACATAAAGCCATAATTGAAGAATACCAAAAGGTTGAGGAGGCTAAGCGGCAACTCAGAGCAGACAAGTTGAATGCAGATGGTGATGTTGATGGTGACATTGATGATAACGAGGATAATGAAGATGAGGATAAATATGTTGATGAAGTTGATATGCCAGGAACAAAAGTGGACAGTAAACAACGCATCACTGTGAGGAATCTGCGTATCCGAGAGGACACTGCTAAATATTTACGTAACTTGGATCCCAATTCAGCATATTATGATCCAAAAACTCGATCAATGAGGGACAACCCTAATGCCTCTGCTACAGTCAGCAATGAAGAGTAAGTTGCAATGAATTGATATGTAGAGTAGATAGTTACTTTATTACTAGGTACCTACCTACTATACAAATCATGTTAGGTAGGTTAGGTACACTTGGCACAACTAAAGTTACTCGTTCAAAAAATCTGATTGACTGAAAAATGTTAGATCCCACCATCAGAAGTCAGTCCAAGGGATCTTCTTGTTTCACTCTAGTAGGTGACCTCACGTTTCAATGATAATAACAATCTTTGATTGGTATGGAACATGACCAGGCATTCAAATTTGGTCACCGATCACTTTTTGTTGTGCCCAGTGTACAGTGGTGGAAAGAAGATCATTGTATTCCTCCTCTCTCTGACCCATGTCATAAACATGTTTTTATATGGAGCAGAGAGAATGGCCAACCATTAACCAACCAACTAATTTCCACACTAGAACATGACCTGCAGTAGTTTTATCAATTTTAAAAGATTCATCAATCATTCTTCATTTCATAATCATCTTTATAATAATAATAATTAGTTCTATGTTTTCTTAAGTAGTAAATTGTAGGTATATTATATTTTAGCTAGATTTATTAATTATTAATTAAGCTGGATTTTTGTGGTCAACCTATAGAATATAGATGCTTTGGACAGCTGTCGTTTTGTTTTAATAAAATGCACTTCTCTCTCCAGAAATATCCTCTTGATACGTAACTATGTTTTAATTGTGCAGTTGATGGTCATCATTCATCAACCTCACCTGGTCATCAGAAACACCCTAATTTTACTTGTCATTCATCTACTGACCGTGAAGTTTGACTGAGTTTAGTTACTTATACTGAGTAATTAGTAATTACATAATTATTTTATTCTTTCAGTGTCGATTATGCTGGAGAAAACTTCGTACGATTTTCTGGAGACACTCAAAAGCACTCTGTTGCCCAGCTGTTTGCATGGGAGGCCTATGATAAAGGTGTTGACGTACACTTACTGGCAGAGCCAACGAAGCTAGAGATGCTACAAAAAGAATATGATAAGAAAAAAGATCAATTCAAAAGTCAAGTTCAAGACAGCATAATTCATCGCTATGGTGGAGAGGAGCACCTGCAAGCTCCGCCAAAGTCCTTACTTCTGGCGCAGACTGAGGATTATGTTGAATATTCACGATATGGAAAGATGATCAAAGGTCAGGAAAAGCAAGTCATACGATCTAAATATGAGGAAGACGTGGTTGTAAACAATCACTCGACCGTTTGGGGGTCCTTTTGGCAAAATGGATATTGGGGATTTAAATGTTGTCATTCTTTTGTTAAAAATTCTTACTGCACGGGTGATGCTGGAAAGTCTGCTCCACAGCTCCCTGCTTCACACCTTCCCAGTACAAGTACAGCCACGGCTGATTCTGCATTTGTGGAAGCCGAGAAGACAGAGGATTTGAGTATTTCCGATGATTCCGATTCATCCGAAGAAGACATTCCAAGGTCACACTCTGAACATAAGAACAAACAATCGAAGAAAAAGCGGAAAAAGGAAAAGAAGAAGAGGTTAAAAATGCACCAGAAGAAGAAACGAACTAAAGAAGAAGAAGAACCGGAGGACAAACTGAAGTCTGCTCTTCGCCAAGAAGTAATCTTGCAAAAAGAGGCTGATCGCATTTTGTCTATGGATGAGCGCAAAAGACCTTACAACAGTATGTTTGATGTGAAGAAACCAACCGAAGAGGAAATAGAGGCCTATCACATGAAGAAGAGCCGGATTGAGGATCCAATGGCACAGTTTTTATAATCTTTTCATTGTGCAGTTTGGTAATTTATTGCAAAATGTAGTCAGTTTGGACAATAAGTAAGGCTCACTCTTTGCATAGTGCATCAGGCATCACTTTATACAAGTCTTACTTGTATAAAGTTTTTATATAGGTAGGTACCTGCTATATTTATATCGTCAGTGAAACTACAAAACCTCATGACACATTTTTGAAATTCATTTTTTTTTTGATATTTGTATAGAATTCAGTTATATCTTTGATCATGTAGAGTAACCTTGTAAATATCTGACATAGGTACCTTAACTTTTTTTATAAAAATAATCTGCTTCAGTTTTATGTCTCTCCTGGGGGGTTATTCTAAATTTCCGTGTCGTCTCGTTTCACGTGATACGGGCTCACTGCACACTGGAGTGCTATCTATTTAACATGGTAGTGACGCCGTGTCAATAGGCCATTTAAGAAAGTAAAGATACATCTGTTGGTGAGGTGTGGTACTAATGTTATCAGGCTTAAGCGCATGCGCAGAGCGCACTTCAAAGGACTGGCGTGACGTCATCCCACCCACAGCCTTCTCGAAAACAACACGTAAATATGACAGACACTAAACAGAACTAGTCACTACACACTAGACGGCTGTGGACCTGTCAGGCTTTATCGCATGCGCTTTGACTTTCTTAAATGGCTTATTGATACGAGACGACAAGGAAATTTAGAATAACCCTCCTGAACAGTTCTGAAAATGTAACGAGGTTTTGTAATTTCACTGACGATCTGTAGATTATGTTACTTAACTTTAAAATGTAAGTTGTGAAAATCATGTTATGTATGCATTGTGTAGCTATAATAATTATATGCAAGCTTAAAAATTGGGAATTATTTTGATTTCCCCGTTCAATGATTTTCCATACTTCCTATTTTCCTTACTTCGAACCTTTTTTATAAGAGCAGATATTTAATTTACATTTTTTTAATGAGTGTGTTGTGTGTTCTCCAAATCAAAGATGTAAATCGGACTTCAGTTGAGTTGAACATGTTGCTTGCATTCAAACTTGCCACCACAAGTGATCCGTCATTCAGCAGCTTCCAGCTAGGTGTTCAGAACTTGTCTCAAGCCCCGTCTATGACGACACAAGTGTTGATATCGTCCAACGAACTAGTAGTAGCAAATATTGAGACTTGAAGTGACGTAATTATGACGTCAGATCAAAAAGCACCGTCAAAATTCCATGTTTGACGGAACGAGGGAAGGGGGTTGTGTTTGAGGAGAGAAATAAAATGGCGTCTCGAATTGTAGGAAGAAGTCGTGCTAAATGTTTTTGGTTGGAATCTACCTATATTAAACGTTATTTCAGTACAGAAAATGAAAAGGTAAGGGAGTAGATTTAAGATTTTTTTAAATTCAAATTCAGCGTACATGAAAGTGTTTTATAAATACCTACATTTGCAGAACGGATTAGTCGTGGGATTGTATCTCGGCAATGAGGCAAGACAAGCAGCGGAAGTTTGTGATCTGCTGACTCCTACAGCTAAGGCAATCAACGAGTCCACCAAAGGAGCGCTTGTCAATAATCTTCTAATGTGAGTGTGCCTAGATTTTCTAATTATTGTACATTACCTCACCGTAGTGCTTTCGACGTGTCTTAGTTTCTGGCAGCTCCACCATTTTGGAAATGTTACACATAGTTTGTTCATTTACGCTGCCACACTCTGGCACTTTGTACAAACATCCTGATAGATGTATCTTGCTGCAAGTTGTGTCAGGTTTTGGCGTCGAAAAACTAACAAACCTACAATTCTAGAAATTACATGATTTAAGGCTGTAGTTCGGCTCACTTATACCCCGTTCCCACTACAAGTTTCAACCGCAGTTGAGAATCTCAATCGCAGTTGAACATCAGTGTGAACGCAACACAATCGAGTTCAACCGCGATCGAAAACTCGATCGTGTTTCTACAACTCAGTTGAGATCTGAACTGCAGTTAGCCAAAGCAGTTCACAGGAAATATGCGCGCACCACTATAAAATCTTTGGACATTTGACAGCTAACCTAGTCCTACCTGACATTTTCGTCATTGCCGACATTCCCGTAGGTATTGTAAGTTTACTCCTGTGTTTACTTAGTAATTTGTTGATTATATTGGCGTTGATAATTTGCTTCAAAGCAAATAAATAAATACTTTCACTTTCGGTGAGCGCCATGTTGTTTATTGTTCAAAAACAGCTGGTTGTCAGGCGGGTTGCGTAGATTACAGGGTTCAATTGCAGTTGAGCTTGATTCTGTGTGTGAACGCATGTGTCAGATTTGGTAGATCAACACAGATCAACGCCATTTTTATTTGAACTGCAGTTGAAGTCAACCGCGGTTGAGACTGTAGTGAGAACGGGGTATTACGGTACCTAGCCATGATTCAGTTTGTTTGTTCGTCAGACTCACAGCCGTCTGTACACTCGGCGTTCGTTCCTCCTACTGTGAGCTGCCTGTTTTCTGAGAAAAAATTATTGTAGTTCCTCACCTGTCTTCCCGGGAAGGGGCTGCCACCATCGAACATTCAAATAGGGTCAGTGTCCCAGTTCTCGTCACCCTGTAGCACAATTCAGCATTAACTAATTTATAAAACAACTGTTTGTAAAATGTCACAACTTTGCTGCATTTCATGATAAATTAGACCTTGAAGATTAATTTCTTATTGGTCATTGCTAGCAGGCTCATAAAAGTTATTTTACAGTTTAAATGAGCAAAAACCATTACCCAAATCTCGTCCACTTGAGTTCAGTGTTAAAGTGTTCATGGTGGTCGAGATTAGGGACGTGGACGAGAACTGGGACACTGACCTTAGCCAAGAGGCCAGTTCTGAAGGCCGAACAGTTCTGGGGGCCAATTCTTGAGAGTAACGTTTTGAAACTGTACAGTACGTTTTCACTGTTTAAAGCGTAAAAAAGTGAAGGCTAAGCAATAGTTGTCAACTGGGTGATTCCATTCCATTTAACCCAAAGTCGTTGCACCTAGAATTTTGATTTTTTTAATATTTTGCACAGTTGTTCCTACATAAAAGCTGATATCAAATCTCTAGTTTCAGTTCGATTCAAGTCGGCTTACTCAAATTACGTGTAATTAAAGATGGCGCGGACGGGAAAATCGGGGTTTTTAAGCTTCCAGGAGAAATGCTGTCATTTCTATACTATTCAAGTAAACAGAACAATCTTTGCGGCGTTTTGTTCATAAAAGATAGGTAAGTCTATAATTATGTTCCATACAATTTTGCTGTATATGGATTATGGAACCCTTCATAGCCTTCAAACTTTGACTAAAATTATTAAATTTTTCCAATATTTGAGGCATGATTATGAATAGAAGGGAGTTATGGTTCAAACTCCCAATTTTATTTTAGTTTCACCTTATAAGAATTGATTTTCACACTTCATTGTTAGTTTTAATTAATATACCATTTTAAATATTATCTCATTGGCTCTGCTTTCTAAGAAAAATCATATGCAGGTTGATTTCCAGACACCTTAGTCCCTGATTCAACAATAGGTAAAACAGGGACTAAGGTGTCTGGAAATAATACTGCACATGATTTTTCTTAGAAAGCAGAGCCACCGAGATAATATTTAAAATGGTCTATTGATTTTTACCAAAAAAAAGTCAAAACCCTAAAAAGTACCATTTTTGGTCCCATTTTCCTCAGGCGGGGGACCAGATAAAAATTTGCGCTATGCGGCAAAATAACCAGCATTACTTGATGTATAATTGCTGCAAGTTTGGACTTGTTTTTTTAACGGGAGTGGAAATGCATTTTCACGTGCATTTCCATGAACTGCTCTAATGGAGTTTTCGACTGGCCGCACTGGGCCGCAATAGGTTTGCACTCGGTTTGAAATACATATAGCATTAAGTTTTGTATGGTGACGTCATTTCAGTGCAACCCCAGTGCAGCACCAGTGGACCAGTCGAAAACGCCATGTTGCTCCAACTTGCACCAGCCCTATACTTCCTGTAGGCCGACAAACACAATCACCTCTTCCAAGCTGGGGGAATGGTACTTTTTAGGGTTTTGACTTTTTTTTGGTAAAAATCAATCAATTAAAACTAATAATGAAGTGTGAAAATCAATTCTTACAAATAAGGTGAAACTAAAATAAAATTGGGAGTTTGAACCATAACTCCCTTCTATTCATAATCATGCCTCAAATATTGGAAAAATTTAAGAATTTTAGTCAAAGTTTGAAGGCAAATTACATTATGAAGGGTTCCATATACAGCAAAATTGTAAGGAACATAATTATAGACTTATCTTTTATGAACAAAACGCCGCAAAGATTGTTCTGTTTACTTGAATAGTATAGAAATGAGTATGACAGCATTTCTCCTGGAAGCTTAAAATCCCCGATTTTCCCGTCCGCGCCATCTTTAATTACTCGTAATTTGAGTACGCCGACTTGAATCGAACTCAAACTAGAGATTTTATATGTAGGAACAACTGTGCAAAATATTAAAAAAAAAAATTCTAGGCGCAACGACTTTGGGTTTAATGGAATGGAATGACCCAACTGTAAGTTTTATACAATGCAACTTGGTAAAACGGTTTCAAAACGTGAATCTCTAGAATTGGCCTCCTGGAGGCTCTCAGTTCCGAACTGGAGGCCAGTTCTTGAGTTTTCACGGTTTGAAACCAATGTACATTTTCATTATTTAAAAATTTAAAACTTGACAACTAGTATTGATTCTAAAGCCTACAACCGACAACTAAAGACTTCAACTTTTTAACGTTTTAAACGATAAACCGTACCTACCTACATGGTTTCAAACAAGAATCTCAAGAATTGTCCCCCAGCTTGGAAGAGGTGATTGTGTTTGTCGGCCTACAGGAAGTATAGGGCTAGTGCAAGTTGGAGCAACATATGGCGTTTTCGACTGGTCCACTGGTGCTGCACTGGGGTTGCACTGAAATGACGTCACCATACAAAACTTAATGCTATATTTCAAACCGAGTGCAAACCTATTGCGGCCCAGTGCGGCCAGTCGAAAACTCCATTAGAGCAGTTCAGAGCAAGCTCAACGAACAGACTAATTATTATTCACCACAATCAAGCACTCTCTTCGCTCCATTCTCCCTCCTGTCTGTCGAACAGGGTTGCCAGATGTTTGAGCGCTGATGTCGCAGCGGCAGGTAGTGAAGTCCCAACGTTGAAATTTAATATATTGTCCAATTGCCCAAACACGATATTGGGGAAAATACTCTCCTCAGGGCATCAATGAAGCAGGGGCGTGCGGTCGGGGTCCAGGTATGCGGGTACCTAATGCGCAGCATACCCAGGCGATTTCAGCAAATAAATAAATAAATAATAATATTAATATATCGCCGAGTGATTGGTTTAACTATATTAAATTGCTTTTTCGACGTTGCGAATAAATGTTTTTTGTTGAGTAGTATATCCTGATTCATACTGCAGCGTTTAAACACGGGTATGCGAGTAGGAACGTCGCATGCCCAGGGTAGCGATGAAGTTGATTTACTGCGCAAGTACTGGGCATGTTAGCGGGGGAGGGAGCGCGGAAAACACAGCCTAGGCCAGTCATGACTCATACGTGGGCACTGAGCAGAGTGTTGTGCAGTGATTTATAAGTATTTGATTTAGTGTGTTGCAATTATTATGTGTTTTTCTTTGACTTCAACATGGATATGACAAACAACGACAAACCCTCCAACCGCCCAAGAACTAAATATAAGACAATTTCCATTTCGCATACCCAGGTCTGAACTCCACCGCACGCCACTGCAATGAACATGCAATGAACTGCAATGAACTGCAATGAACACTGCAAGAACATAAATTTTGTATTTAGAAACCTTTCGGGATCAAGTGTGGCAACAAAAAATCAAGCATACAAGACCATTCTTCGTCCATTATTAGAATATGGTGCAGCGGTATGGGACCCATACAGGAAAAATGAAGTTGAAGCACTTGAAAAGGTACAAAAAAATTGCAGCCAGGAGGGTGACAGGACGAGTGAAAAAGTGGAGGCTGGAGAGAAATGCAAGGAATGAACTGGAGAAGGTGTGGGAAAGTCCAACTGAGATGATGAAGGAGCTGGGATGGGAGAGTCTGGAAAGTAGAAGAAGGATTACACGCCTGTGTAATTTGCTAAGAGTTAGAAAAGGGGAACCAGGGTGGAAAGAATTGGATGGTAAGACTAGGAAAACGCTCGGTGGAACGCGTTGATGAGCGAGCACCGACACGCACGACATCGCCAATCATAGCACGATCCATTCAATCAAAGATAACTAACTATACATTATTTATTACCAATTTTCCTTGCAACTTTTCATAAACACTCTGGATCAATTAAATAACAGATTATTGTACTGATATTTTTTCCATCAATCTCTTTGGGCATATATTCAAACACTTAAAACAGCAATAAGTCTGTAAATTCTTGACCGATTGGGCTGGAAATGTGTAAAATATGATGCTATCTATTCAAAACGTTGTTTTCATAACTGTGAAACACAATCCATATCGTAAAATAAATTATTTTAGATAAGGTATACCTATACCTATGTATATGAAATACCTACATTACATTTTGACTACATTATGTATTGCAATATGATCCACTAAGAAAAGAATCTGTCTTATACCCCTTCTACACGCTCACTTTAATACAGTATGTTAAACATACATTTAAATGACGTCTCACTTTAGCACGTCTACACACTCACTTTATCTATTGAAGCACTATCTGGTGACGATTCTGTAATTATTACCTTAATTTGTCGATTCAGTGCAGTGTTATTCTAATGACAGTGAGGAGATTTCACATGAATGGTCCATTGAAGTTATTTACAAAATATGTTACAGCTGTCAGTTCATGACAAAATCACTCTTGGATGACATAGCCTCACTTTTAACACTCATAAGGACTTATTTATTATTTTAAAATTGTTTTGAGCCTTTGTGTTAGGTTAAAAAGTATTATTAAATAGCACGCAACACACTTACAAATTCAATGAAACATTTTAACTTGAATATGTATACAATTTTACTATTAAATCTAGAACTGAAGAAGAACAAAAGCGAATCGTTTTTAAAAATAATCTCGCGAGATCTCGCGTCTTGCGTTAAACATAGGTTAAACATAGGTCCGTCGCGAACTTGAAGTGCGGTGTCATTTAAGGGAAGCTTGATCATCTACACGGTATACTTAAAGTGAGTGGCTACTAAAGTCCTATGTTAAAGTGAGCGTGTAGAAGGGGTATTACATTGATATTGAGAATAGCCATCTATAAACTTTGCTTTGCTACATAGAGCAACCCAGAATGCAGTGGAATTTCTGTTTTGAAATGTCATTTCTGACAGTTATTAAAACTGTCAATAAGTGCATCTATGTTCTTGACTGGTAGGGCTGAAAATTTGTAAAATAAGAGACAATGTTGGTCTGAACGACCATGCAAAATATGAGTTTGATTGATCAGATTAATCGAAGACCATTTGATAGGTCAAATGGTGGTGTGGCTATTGGCCGTTTTAAATTAAGTACACAAATGTCAGTAAAATCTCTATTACTCTTGAAGCTCATTACAGATTTGTAAAAAATCACTTATAATGCTGGTACACATGACCTTGCAAAATTTGGTGATGATCGGTCAAACTATTGCAGTTATATACACAGAGTTTCCTTCATCCCCATTGCCAAGCTAACTATAACTACACATCAAGTTTCCGATGCAACCAATGGAGCGAACTTGCTGAAAATCATTTTGACCATAATGAGAATAGTAGGTAATTTAAGTTGTGTGAAAAAATTGGCCTGATCCATTACTTCGTTTAGCAGGAGACGCCAAATGCACAAATAAACACACAAAAAAAAAACAGAGATTCGAGCCATAAGTTTCAAGTGGAGACGCTCGCTCCGCTCGCTTAATGAAGGGAGGAAATTGTAGAGGAAGAATCAAGAATGCATTAATTGAACCGCGAGCACGGAAAGACATCGGAAGATTTTCATTTATTAATAGAACAATAAGGGATTGGAATGAATTGGGTAAAGTGACAGAAGATTGGATGAAAATGGATGTAAGAAATGTAAGATATGAATTAACGAACCGAGGAGCAAGACAAGAACGAGAAGAGATGGATGATGATGTTATTATTTAGTTGTATAGTATTTAGTGTTTAGTAGTAGTATTATTAGTTCCTTACCACCTGTCTGTGACAATCTGTAAGATGTAAATGAATAAATAAAAAAAACAATAAAAAAGAAAAACTGAAGGCCTAGGAGGAAAATCCCCCCATCAACACGCAGGCTTGGAAAATTTTGAATTTCAAGATAAATATCTAGCCATGGACGTTTAGTGTTTTGGACTAGAATTGCTACCTAAAATTGCCAGTTCACAATTGTGGAAATTTAGTTCCTTTCCTACTATTCGAGAAAACGGGGAACTAAATGGCGGATGACAGGGGCACATTTGAATTTAAAAATATTACCTTTAGCTGTTCGTTACTAAATTTATAGAAATAAATATCAATTGTTTCTCCTTTTTCACTGCACTTGGAAACACGAACTGTCGAAAAAAAATACCTTTAAGTGAATCTGTAAACTTACTAGTGATGCCATCGGGTACCCGGGTACCCGGGTCAGAACCGGGTAATGGGAGACCCAGGTTACACTCACAACCCGCGAGTAGTAAAAAAAAAAAAAAAATTTTTTTTTTTTTTTTTTTTTTTTTGATTAAATTTTGTTTTTTGTTGCGCCAATTGAGCAGGGGAGTATACAATCAAGCCATTCCTCTCTCCAACGGGAATCATCACGCTAATTTACCCCTCCAACACCACTCTGGTCCCCACTCAGACAGTGCGGCACCATTTGCTGCAGTCCTATTTTCAATTGTGCTATTTCCATTGCGCAACAATACCTAAAAACTCAAAAGGTATACTGTTTATTCTTCCATCATCTTAAAATAAAAAAAAAAAAAAAAAAAAATTTTTTTTTTTTTTTTTTTTTTTTAAAGATGGCGGGTACCCGCCCGGGTACTGCTGGCGGGTACCCGGGTACAAAAATTACTACCCGATGGCATCACTAAAACTTACCGTGCGGTAAAGTTATATTTTCTAAAAAATGTGCTTATAGAAGGCGAAGTCACCCAAGTTGGCGATTGACAACAACAACAAAAAGTTGGTCACAATATGGTAGGGTCAAGTCGCCCAAAATGTGACAAGTCCAATCTGGCAACCCTGCTGTCGAACGGTGTTGTTAGTAGGTACTACTACTGGTCGTCACAACTTTTTTAAAGCGCTCAAAGACAAGACAATGTCCAAAGATACCAACAATGAAGACTAAATCCACTGCTCAAACCATCTACTAATGCTTGCCTAGTCGAACGGTGAATATCTTTTTTTGCTTCGATTAATTTGTGCATTTTATGAATTTGTGTACTACTAGGTACTGAGCACAAGTTAACCTTTTAAATAACTTTAAATAAAAATGGATGAGAAGAAATTGTTGAAGAAGTTTGAGAAATGGAATGGAAGATCAACGACTCATTTTTTGAGAACATAACAACCAATTGGGTACTACCTAGCCTACCTATCTATTTTTAAGGACTAAATAAGTTATCATTTTAATGTACACTCCCCCAAATAATAAACGGTACTTGAAAGAAAATGAATTGACTGATTAAGGTTTGATCGCATCATCCCATGAAGTCAGTGCTAACGCATTATCTAACTCTTTTAGGTGAGCTCTGATTTCATTGATAATAACAAGGATTGATTGTCAAGGAACCGGCCCAGCAGCCAATGCGTTTTGTACCAAGTACCATTTATTATTTGGGGGAGTGTACTTAGATGTAGTTACAAAAAAATGTGTTAATTTGAAAAGCAGGAGAACAGATTCAAGTATAAACTTAACATTGGTACGGGAGAGGTTAAAAGTTTGCAGCCTGGAAGAGTTGACGGAGGGATGATAGTTTCTTTCCAATGCACTTTAGTTCGATTGTGTGATAATTTCAGGCATACCTAACTCCCAAGTCAAGGCATGTGCGCCTTAATTTTTCAAGATATCGCTCGATAAGCAAGTCAACTTCGAAAAAAATTCCGATGGACAAAATTGAATGTTGCGCTGTTTTGAAGGAAAAGCAGGGAAAAACACCTCAAACTATTTTGGATGGGTTTTCAGCAGTTTACGGGGAATGTTGCATGGTTTTCCATAGAATGATCTCTTTCAATATTGTTTGTGCTTTTTCCTTGATTTTGAAGGAATTTGATGATGGCGCAAGACTCAATTTCGTCCATTAAAATTTTCTTTTGCTTATTTGGCGATATCGTAAAAACTTAGTAGGTACCTACCTACTTTATACCTATTGCATTAAATAAGTCATAAAATCTAATATGAGAACAGCGGTCGCCAACCGGTGGTCCGCGAGGAAATTTTGGTGGTCCGTAGAAAAATTTGGTAGTTTACGAACTTTCAATGCAAGACATTTCCAAAATATTTGTGTATTCACTCACTCTAGGTATTTCTATCAATTGTGAAAATAATATCAGTTTCCGAATATTTTTTCGATACAGTCATTTTAAGGTGGCTCATCCAATCGGGCATAGTCTCAGATTTTCATAATTTTTTGTCTACTTATTGATAATCATGCCATACACAATCATTGAAAAAAAATAAACACTTCTCGTGTCTAGTTTCTGAGATAAATTGAGTTTTCTTCCCCATGTTATCTTATGGCAGCCAAGTAAAATCGTGTCACATTTAGGCTAATAATGAAGATCTAATTTTTATGTAGTCCCAACTTTGATCAAAAAACTTTTTTTCTGGTAGATATATGGATATTCTATTAGGGAAAAAATTCAAAACAATACCAACGTGTGCTTTTTTAGAAGTTATAAACGAAAAACGCAATAATTTTCCTATACCTCCTGTGTTAAAGTTTTGTTCATTCTCGGAAGGCAATAATTTGAAACCTCGCTGTAAGACAGAAGTTGCAAGTTAAATTACATTTTATGGTTTGTTTATACTTAAATATAGTTAAAATGTTGGAAAAAGTAATTCGTGATGGTAATTTCAAAAAATAAATATTTTGGAATGTTCGATCGGTTGAGCCACGTTAAACACTATTTCTCGAAATAAAAGTTGACTAGAAATCGCGTAAAACACACCAAATGTATTTCTGAAAACAATTTTTTTTCGGGACTCGCACGCGCTTGCTGCTGGGGTGCCCTCCCCCAGATTGTCTCCCTAAGCAATTGTATTTCCCATCATATATTTTACACTCTGGAGTAGAGGTCAGTTAGCCTCTCCGGGTTTGTACCCGGGTACAAACCGGGTACCCGGGTACGCCATTACCCGAGTACTAATGGCGAGTACCCGGGTATCAAAGAGTATTTAATTTTTTTTTTAGTTTTTTTTTAGTTTTTATGTTTAACTTTATTATTATTTTTGCATCAGCTGCCACTTAATCACCAGCTGCATTGTTTATAGTTATGTAAACTGAATTTAACATTTATTCATATTTCCCAAATCTCAATAATCCCAACCAATATATATGGTTTGTTGATTCATTGTTTGTAATTTCATCAGAATGCTGGTGAAAGATTGATGATTGAGGGGATGCAGGCAAGATCTTGTTTTCAACCTTCCATTGTGTGGACGTTGTGTATCTCTCCTCAAGGACACGGATAATGCGGCAGGCTCTGAGCAAAAAAAATCAATGCATTTTATAAAAAAAAAAAAAATTTATTATTTTTTTTAGTAATTTATTACTCAGGTAATTAAAGCGGGTACCCGGGTACAAAACATTACCCGAATCCGACCTCTACTCTGGAGTGGTTTGCAAGATATAGAATTGTGTTATGTGGTCCAAAAGGTTGCCGACCGCTGCACTAGAACATACCTTCCCTCGATAACCTTTCCAGGCCGCAAACTATTTCAACTAGTCGTTTCTGTAGTCCCATTTTATGGATTTGTTTAAAAATGAGTAGTACATACCAAACTGACCAGAAACAATAAAATTGTGCCATATTCTTGACTCAACACCAATTTAATGCCGGTACTACTTTCCAAATCAGCAGTAGGTACCTATTAGTGTTTTTCTTGCCTTAAATGGCTGCCATCATTTCGTTATTGATTGAGTATTGCTATTGTTAGCTGAAAATTATGATGTTTGGTAGTACCTACACACTTTCTCAGGTAGGTACCTACCTACTTACTCGTAAGACAAAATGAGTTAGTTAGGTAGTAGGTACCTACAATACCCAGAAAAAAGAATTATGGTTGATTTTATAATTTTTAACAAAAACTTATACAGGTACTACCTACTAGGAAATCATTGTACCTCTAGAGGTATTTTGTAAAAATTCAGTGGAGTTGGTAATAATTTTAAATAAAGAACCGAGAGAAGATATTGTTGAATCATTAAGTGTTCTGATGGCTGAAGGTTAATTGGCATAATTTTATTGTTGCAGGTCTGATTGTCAGTAGTCTTCCTACAACATAAATTCAACCTGTTGACAATTGTTGTTGCAATATGGCCTCTGGAAGAAGCAGCGGGAGTGCTTCCTCTACACCACAGCGAGTGCGAACTATGAAACGGCAGCATCCGGCAGTGCTTAATGGGATTGGAGGCTCATTTGAGGACAAGAACAATGACTTTTTGTGCCCTATTTGTTTTGAATTAATTGAAGAGGCTCACATTACAAGATGTGGTCATACTTTTTGTTACCACTGCATTTCTAAGTCGTTAGAAAATAGTGGCAGGTGCCCGAAGTGTAGTTATTCTATTGGTGGACATGAACATGTGTTTCCTAACTTCTTACTCAATGAACTTGTAACAAAGTACAAGACTCGTGTGATTGGATCTGGTGAGTTGGGGGTTTCAAGAGATGGATCAGAGGATGAGTTGGAAAGTCCTGCTGATGGTCTTCGCGACTATGTGGCTACAGAATCACAGAATCTTACATTGCCTGATGTGAATGTTATATTAGAGGTATTAACACAGAGGAAGCATTTACTGGAAGCAGAATCATGTGCAGCTCAAAATAGACTCCTTCATGAGTTTCTAATGCATCTCAAGCAACGAAAGGAAGAGAAGCTTTCATTGCTCACAAAGGAAGTGGCACTTGTTGAAAAGGATATGCTTGAAGTTGAAGCAATACTAAAGGAGGTAGAGGAGAAGTGTCCGTCTCTAGAAAAGGACCTAGAAGAAAATGCATCCATTTCATCTGCTCTGAAGAAAGATTTAATGGCAATGGATGCATCTACATCACAGTATCAAGATGCATTAGGTGACAGCGATGGGTTCAATGGTAGTAAAAAGTCTGCTAATCAAGCTGCTGCCTCTTTGGCAATGAGACGGAAGCGCATGCATTCTCATTTTGATGATTTTGTTCAGTGCTATTTCGCTTCTCGAGCTAAGGAGTTGATGTTTGGAAATGATGATAAAACTATTAGCCCAGGAAGTTGTCAAATGAGTGGCTCAGGATTGGATGTTTTCCGAGAAAACTTGGTTAAATTCTCTCGTTATAGTTCTTTACGACCTCTTGCAACTTTGAATTACTCTAGTGACATATTCAATAATTCAACTATAGTTTCCAGCATCGAGTTTGACAAAGACAATGAATTCTTTGCCATTGCAGGTGTGACTAAAAGAATAAAAGTATTTGAGTATGGATCAGTGATTAGAGACACAGTAGACATTCATTACCCTTGTATAGAAATGATTTCAAGTTCAAAGATATCATGCATCAGCTGGAACTCTTACCACAAAGGAACACTAGCAAGTAGTGATTATGAAGGAACTGTTACTGTCTGGGATGCTACTACTGGTCAGCGCACAAAAACTTTTCAAGAGCATGAGAAGAGATGTTGGAGCGTTGACTTCAATGACGTTGACACTCGGCTCATTGCGTCGGGATCAGATGATGCTCGGGTCAAGTTGTGGTCTCTCAATGTAGAACATTCTATAGCATCTCTTGAAGCTAAAGCTAACGTGTGTTGTGTCAAGTTCAATCCGCGGAGTTCCAGTCATCTTGCATTTGGCTCTGCAGATCATTGTGTACATTACTACGACTTGCGTCAAATGAAAGAAGCACTGTGTATATTCAAAGGTCATCGCAAAGCTGTTTCTTATGTCAAGTTTCTTAATAAGGAAGAGATAGTGTCAGCATCTACAGACAGTCAGCTAAAGATGTGGAACATTAATAATCCTCATTGTCTGCGATCGTTTGTTGGTCACATTAACGAGAAGAACTTTGTTGGATTGGCCACAGATGGGGACTACGTGGCTTGTGGTTCGGAGAACAATGCATTGTATGTGTACTACAAGGGTCTGACGAAACAACTTTTCAGTTTCAAGTTTGATGCTATGAGAAGTGTTCTTGAGAAAGATAAAAAGGAAGACGATGTAAATGAGTTCGTTTCAGCTGTATGCTGGCGGCAAAATTCCAATGTTGTTGTAGCTGCTAATAGTCAAGGCATTATAAAAGTACTAGAACTTGTATGAGTAGATACCTACCTTTCTCGCTGCTCGACATTTCTTGATATCGTACTAGTAGGTACTTATAATTTGGGTTTGTGCTCTGTCCCACACAGTAGCAAAGCAGCAGAATTTGGGCCCCACTGTACAATATTTTAAGTGCCCCCAACCACAACTTTTTAAAATTGCCTATGGACATCGTAAGACAATCTAGAACAAAATATAGGCACCTAAATGTGTAATTACCTATGTACAATTGTAAATTTACTTTATAATCCTATTAGTACTTTCGTTGATTACTGCTATCAAATCCAATGTATTGACTGGATTTTTTAAGCAATACAGTGTTGTAAAATTAATTTATACATGGAGACTCGAGAGGAGTTCTCACCTGCACACGTATCCAGTCTTTGCAGGCCTAAGAAACTTTTGAATTTCATAAATGAATTTAGTGTGTTACCCATCTATTGCGTTTTTTTTGCCGATTTGATCATTGTTTAAACTTTAAACTTACCTACAAATATTATTTAATTTGATTGTCAGAAAAAGAAATTGACTTTTGTCTTTTTACCTCAGAGGTAAGATAAAAATGTTAGCACAAATCACTATAACTTAAGCTACAGTCCAGCAGTTTTTAAGTGAAATCTATAGGTGGGAATAGAGCTCGGAAAGTGTTAGTGCTAGATATACTAATTTTAAAGTGAGAGTTCAACTTTTACAGTTCCGACAACTGATGTTCAGCGCGTTGGTTTGACGCTGGCCAATCAGGTGGCTCAATGCCGAGTGCCTGAGCGCTGGGAGTTCAAGGTCAAAAGATAAACCATTTTCATCTTTCAGTGCCGCGCGTTGAATGTCGGTGCGTGTACATCGAATTTAAGCACGTGAACGTCGAACTGTAAATGTACCTATAGTTTACTTCGATCTAGTGGAGTGGTCGTTCCCCGCCGTCTGGTCAGCCCGTCAATGTTTCTTACCATATTAGGGGCAAAAATAAAATACAATATTCTATGTATATCGATCAAAGTATAATAATTTCTCAGGAAGAATGAAATTCGCGAGACCCTCCTAAAATAGTCCTGGACCCTTACCTAATACGATGTGCTACCCAAAAGTTCGTTCGACATGACCGTAAACGTTCCATAAAATAAAAAAGTACTTCTTGTTGTATCCTAGATTCTACCGTCGTATGGTGCTTTCATCTCCTCACCCGTGTAAAAACAACGTCATATCGGCATGAAATTCCGGCTTAAAGATGTTCTTATTGACATCCCACGTGTCAATTGCTGTTCAGCAATAGGGAACTCTTGTCTAGTTGTTGAAAGGATTAAAAACGTGAAATATTGAAAGTACGTATGCATGTCGAGGATGTTGACAATGAAAACATGATTATTGTGGGATGAATAGTTTTCAGGTAATTGATACAGAAAGATTGGTAGATATCTCCAAATTTTAAAATTATTAAGGTAACCTTGTTTTAAAAAAGTAATATCGGTATTGACGTCATGGGGCTCAGCATTGCCATGGCAACAAAGTATCGCCAAAGTACTTTGTTGTGGACTTAGAAATTACTTCACCGGCTCAAATCACATGTCTTTTCCCGCAAAAATGTCACATGAAATTTCAATTTGATATTTTGTGAAAGAAAATGTTAAGTAATTTTTTCTGGTGAAATTGTATTTGTCATGAATATTTGTGTTGATATTGACAATAAGGAGACTTCTCTATTCAGGAGAGACAACAAGAAGTACCATCACGAAAGTTGCTCAACAAAGTCACACTTGATGATGTAGGAATGCATGGACTATTTGAAATAACTCCAAAAGTGCCGAAACATGCCGAAAGAATACTTTGAGTTTGAATATGATGGTGGATCTAGTAGTTATGTCAAGCTTTTTTTTTATGGTCGTGTTGAATGAACTTTGAAGTAGCTTCTCGTATTGTGATTTTTCACACTAACGCCACTCTGGACTGGTCCATCACTGGACCAAAAACTATATTTTTTTGAAAAAAGTACTAGCCATACACCGTAGCAACTAGCCCAACAGTAGCCAGGTTGTATGTAGCCCAGTCTTGGGCCGGTATTTCAATGCCCTGTTAAAACCAGTAGTTTAGCGTCTGTGGTTATTCTAGGAATGTCATAGATAGGTTGTTGCCATGCCAAGCAACCTAATCAACTGTTCAACTGGCTCTTAGGACCAGATTTTGCATGCTCTGTTCAGTGCAGCATCAATGCTGTCCTAAGTAGGTACCAGTTTTTCAATGCTCTGGTAACTTTTTAACAGTGGAGTAGGACTTCATTGCCATGGGATCCTCTAATAGTGTGTTGAACATTACTACAGGTTTTAAAGTGCATTTATACACTGGAACTTAGTGAAAAATAATAAATAGGGTCCCGCGTCTTAGAAAATTATTTATTGTGCCAAAATAATCTGAAACTGACTTCCCACGGAGAACTAAATGTATCTAGCTGTTGCTGTAGGTACCTACTCTATGTAAATCAATGTTGTACTGTACACATAATGTGACGTTTCCTTCTTTGAGAGAGTCTTGTTTTCTCTTGAGTTTTATTTTCTAAAAATCACAGAAATATTATCACACGCAGTGTTGTGTTGCAAGCGTAATATTTCAGATAATTTTTAATGGTCATTGATTTTTTTAACCTATATAGTATAGTTCTATATTATAGTCCATTAATTAAGTCGGAGTTTTTTAGGCTTTCTTCAACAAAATCAACAACCCCCCTCTGTAATTAGGTCACAAATTGTGGACCCCCTTCCCCCAACGTCTATACAATATTCCTTTCTAAAGGTTGAACCGATCGAGGGATTTCAGTACTCGGAAGTATTTGGCTTTTACCACTTCGTGACGTCATGGAGATGGACAGTTTCTATCTAAATCACATGCCAGCGCATACAGACTATCAAGCAGTTGCCGGCTATGTCCTACTCCATGACGTCACGAAGTGGGAAAAGCTGAATACTTCCGAGTACTGAAATCCCTCGATCGGCTCAACCTTTACAAAGGAATATTGTATCTATGTTGCCCAAAGAGGTTCTAGTAGGCTTCAATTAGTACCATATTATTTGGATTTCTGACCAATGAATTTTGATTTTCCAAACAATCATTTAAACATCACCAACTAAAGTGACCCGCAAACAATCTGTGGATTGGGATTTTCTTGAAAAACAAGTATTTTACGAACCCCTTAGTGAGCTCAACCCAAGAGAAGGTTCGGCAAATAAAAAAATATGGTTTGGAAGTATGACATTATATAACTACTCACACCATAAAAACTCGCCCCTTGTCACAAATCGTGAAATCCCCCTGCCCCCAAATCACAAACGTAATTTATGGAAGTCCCATATATTTTCTCTCTTTATAAATTTTAAAAATTGAAGTAAATCCAATTTATTATATTGAAAATAAATAACTTAATTTTAATTGACATAGGCTGAGGACATGGCTCTTTGATTTATGTGTTGGCTTTATGTTTGAGAACAGCTATTGAAAAATAATGTAAATTGTAATACAAATTTCAGATATTCTGGTTCTTGATTTTTTTTAAAAATATTGTATCTCTTTAAATTTTGAAAATTACAAAAAAGCAAGTTTGTTAAAATGAAAATTATTTAATTTAAATAAAAAAATTACTTTATGCGCTGAAGACAGGGCGCTGCGATTTATGTTGTCTTGACATTTGAGCAGAGCGAATTATTAGAAAATAATCCGCTGAATGAAGTGGTGTGTATCGAATGGATTACCACCACTACTGTTTGATGTAATATTGACTCTTAACATTTATTATTTAACATTTAATAAAAACTTAATAGCAAGCAGTTTCTGAAATAATTTTCACAACTTAAATTTATTTCTTCAAATTTAAAAAAATCTTGAAAATGTACAATACAATGTTCATCACCACCAACTCTACTCCTGGCCCCCTTTCACTACATAGTATCAGCCCATAGGTAGGTACTTCTAAAAAAGGTTAGTAATTATACAATGGTCCCACGAAAAATTATCGAGTTAATTTCCCCTTCTAATTTTTAGTGTTTCATTGAATGTATTCTTCATAAAGAGGTAAAAAAATATAACATTTAAAATTCAAAATGATTATTAAAAGTTGTTCTAGGTAGCTACTAATTTTAATTTATAATGTCAAAATGTCCATTATCCAGTTACGTACACACTCAACAAATGATAAAACGGTAGGTATTTGAAAGAAATGGATTGGCTGAAAATAATGTGATGGCATCATCTTATGAAGTCTGGGCTAACTCGACCTCTAACTCTAGTAGGATGAGCTCCGATTTCATTGATAATAACAAGGATTTATTGTCAAGGAACCTGACCAGCAGCCAATCCGTTTCGTTCTAATACCGTTTTTTGATTTGTTGGGTGTACATCAATTATTATTTTCCAGCATTGGTAAACATGATCTACAAATGAAAGTTTTGGATGCTACTCTCTTTTTTGGGATTGGCAATATTATTAATTTATTATTATCGGTAATCAAAAAGTAGGTATTGGTGAATGTGCAGCCTTATCGACCCATCTATTATTCTTCATTCTTGAATATTTATAATTTTTGGAAAACAATTGTATGAAATGCTCATCACGATTCATGTGTATATAATAGTGTATGGCAGCTAAAATGTATTGCGTGCTGTACAATTATTGGCAAATATTGAACTATTAGGAGCCAATTTACCTAGTTTTATGCTGATGCATTTATATGTTGTAACTGTCAATGAAAGAGTATCTAATGAATATATTTGTTTAGTGAAAGAGGGTTTCCTTAATTATTTATCCTCATTTCTTATTTATTTTATTCCTTCTTGCAAGTTGCTTCTAGATTTTACTCCAGCATGGTCCTATAACTTACTTTCTTTGTATTTGACCTTGCTAATTATTTCCAAAAATATCTTAAGTTTTTTTTAAAAGGTCTATTTGACACTTAAAGTTGCAAAACGCCACCTAGTGGAAAAAGTTAACATCTATACCACGAGTACTTGTGCTCATGCGCACAGGGCGCGTTCAGGAAAGTCACTTAGATGTCAATCGTAACGAGTTCAGTAAAAGTTATAATTACATCGCGAAATAACAGATATTGATGAATACCTTAGTGTCAACAATCAAATACAATCGGCATATTTCATTACAGCACACATTCATTCAAATTCTTGTGAAAACGAGTTGTCTATTTTTTCTTGATTTCACATTTTTCTTGACGTAACTTTTTTACGTTTTAAACAATGAAACCACACATGGTTTCAAAACATGAAAACTCAAGAATTGGCCTCGGTTAAAGTTTGTAAAAATGCAAAAAAAAATCTCAAATTTAAGGTACACTTGGCCAAACAAAACTTGAACGTTCAATAAATCTGATAGGCTGATAAATGTAAGATCGCACCATCAGAAGTCAGTCTAAGCGATCTCATTGTCTCACTCTAGTAGGTGACCTCACATTTCAATGATAATAACAAGCTTTGATTGGTTATGGGACATGACCAGCAGTCATTCAAATTTGGTCAACGTTCAAGTTTTGTTTGGCCAAGTGTACCTATTGATGAAGATTTAATTCCCCCTCAAACTTAGTTCAAATGTGATAGAAAAGAGACATTGTCTTTCGCTTATTTACGCAGCGTTCTTTTAAATGTTAAATTTTAAAAAACAAAAAAATCATTTTTAAAATTTTTTTTTTGTAATATAATAAAAGGGTGTTACAATTATGAAAAAAATGCTTAAAAAGTTGAAATGTACCTCCTTCTGTACAAAAACTACGTAAAAATTGGATAGGACAAAATGCGTAACAAATATTTCGTTCCCATGAGCCATGACTTTCTTTGTCCTATATCCAAACGGAGCTGGGGGTGCCCTTTATTGGGGTATTTAAGAGTACAGGGTAGAAAAATACTACTAGATATTATTCAAGATATCCATAAGAATGAGTGATTGAGCAAGCGAAGCGAGCGTCTCCTTTTGTGCACGGACCTTGGTTTTTTTTGTGTGTTTTTTGTTACCTGCTCGTACCTGCAGATCACAGTTTTGCTCCGATCGAGCTGAAATTTTGCACACATGTTCGGACAATCTCTGGGGGTTGCAGACCCAAATTTTTTTGAAATCCGTTGATTGGTTCAAATTTTGAACCAAAAATTTGAGTTTTGATTATTTTCCGATTGGTAGGTCCAATCTATTTGAAATTTTGACACGTCATTGCAACCAGCATTGTCTTAAATCATACAAAGTTTCACCCAAATCCTTCAATTGGTTGTAACGAATCATTATTAGTTCGATACTGACTTGTATTCAGTATCCGACTTGACTTGTACTCCTTAGACAGTAGATACATTCTTTTCAATGTCGTATCCGTAGACTCGGGTATTGTTCCTGATATCCGGTCTGTGTCCTTGTGTTGAACCTACCCTGCGGGAGTCGCAGAGCTTACCCTTTTACATTCGGGCAAGACATGTAGTTGCTGGTGGATTGTTTGGTCAACATTTCGGTACTCGCGCATCAACGCGTTTCTCTGAGCGTTTACCGTTTGATCGATCAACTTAAAAAAAAAATTAGGAATTTTTTGAGATCTTCATACAAGTCTGTGACGAAATTCAAGAATTATTGGCTTTTCGATGACAGAATTTTGGTTCGAGGTGTTGCACGTATCTGTGCTCGCTCATCAACGTGTTACACAATACGTTTTCCTAGTATATTTTTTAGTTACATAGATTTATTAGTTTTGCCTTGAGAATGAATTCAATCTTTAAACCTCATTATCTCCGACTAGCAAAAAGTGGATATATACAGCTTCATGCTCAAAAGAATTTCCAGATTTATCGACGCAAGTGTCCAGAGTCTACTGGATTCGGTCCATAAGATTATTAGCACACGGTCTTGTGGTGTTGAGGACTGACACCTGCAAATATCTACTTGCGGACGCAACTTCTTTTGAGCATGAGGCTGATAGGACAAACAAGTACTTAGCCGACGATGTTCTAAATGATAGTGGTATGATAAATCTAAATAAATCATAATGATAAAATGATATTTGAAATCAAGTTCCGTGTCAAGAAGTTGTTTGGTGTAAATACAAAATTGTATGAGAACTAAGAATGTGACACAGAAGTTGATCAAGAAATTGTACCGTGTAAATCAGGCTTTAAGCCCCATTTACACGGTGCAATTTCTTGTACAACTTCTGTACCACACTTCTGTGTCACACTTCTTGAATGGAAATTAGAACATGTTTTAAGTTGTGATACAGAATGTTGCGTCGTGTAAATACAAATTTTGTATGAAAAATGTGAATGTGACACAGAACCCTACAAACACTGGGCGGCCCGGGCTTCTGCCCATCTAGCGCCCAAGTGGGACGTCCCGGGCGGGAACTACTAGGGCATGCCCTGGGCCTGCCCAACGGAGCCCAACCGATCCGTTTTATCTGGCTGTAAAATTTCTAGGAATGTCCCGTCTTGGTCCCGCCCGGGAATGGCTAGGGACGGCCCGCGCGGGCGCTACGACTGTTTGAATTTGAGCTGCTCTAATGACTTATTTTTTTCATATTTATAACTTCATTTCTATAATAATTACATCTACATTTCACATGGATATATTGATTTAAGAATAAATATGTTTACAATTCCAAAGCAAAGTATTCATACCATTTTAAACGTTATTAGTAAAGTTTCTTTTATGAACTCGGCAGTCGGCCATCTTCGTGAATCAACTTGTTTCCGTTCTCCCTTCTTCATTTCAAACGCGGCGTTTGACGTTTGTTGATATTTTACAGAGTGTCATGAGTGTGTAGTTTACGTCCTTTTGAGTGATTTTGAATGTGATTTCAATTATTATCTGTGTCCGTGAATGCGTGTTCACTGCTGAATAGTTTGTCTCAGTTCAAACCATTTAATGTGACACAAATCGTGAAATAATTACAGTTTTGTTGTGCCTCTTTTGTTTGGATTTTCATCACAGAGCCATACAACCCATTGAAGGTGAGTCTTCATCACAACTACATAAGTATCCAGGCATTAATCGTTGTTACTCTAGTTTTGTATGCTGGGGATACTAATAAACCAATAGGTAGTGTGACCAATGTTCAGTAAACATTAACCTCACATGTACATTTTTGAAATGTAGCAATTTATGCAAAGTAAAATTTCCAACTAGGTAGGACCTAGGTAACTAGGTAGTTTAGGTATTTATAAAATAAATAAAGTAGGTAAACAGTTTGCTTGGCGTGGTAGTCTATACATATCAGTGGTAGTAGTCAGTAGGAACCCTAGTACCTGTAGGTACCTAGTACGTACCTCCGCCTATTTTGGGAATATTTTCACCCTACATTAACCAATAACCATCCCACATACCTACCAAGGCACCTACTGCAGTTTTAATAATGTTACTTGTTAAAGGTGAATCTACTCTGGAAGAAAATAGGCTATTAAGATATTGAACTCCAGAAACAAAGCGCGTATTCGTCCTGCGAGCGAACCAAGCTGTATCGTCAAACCGAGCCGAAACATTAAGAACCGAACCGAGCAGAGTGGTAAATATTTTCATTATATTTAATTATTTAACTTTATCAAGGATTTTAGATATACAGCAATTATTTTTGTTTATGTAGGTACCTTACAAGGCCTATAACAAACATTTTTGTTGTGATCCGAAAGTAAAAATTATGTTGCATGGAAATTACATTCTTGTCGGAGGTAGTAGATACATACATTGAATGGTGGTCCCGCTTCATTCAAATACGTAGTAAAATTTTTGAGATTAAATGTTGTCATCCAAAAAAATAAACCGCACTTTTGAATTTCCTCTAACGCGCCGGTGGTAAGAGAGCAGCCATTCCATGCGAATGCAGACATATGCCACATAATACATATGACTGCTGAATTATTAAATGTAAATAAATCAGCATGTTTTTATATTATATTCATGGTATTTTCTTGCTGATTCCAAATATGTAATCAGTTTTGTGCTAAGTTTGAATAGTTATTTTGTTATCAGTAAAATTGTGGGACCGCATTTAAATTTAAATTTTGTGTCGAACCATGTAAATTACATAAAAAATTTAGAAGGCTGCACAATGATCCTAACTATTTTTATTTTGATGAATAAGATGCTGAACATAGCATCTTACAACCGTACACCCGTAACACGGAATGGCTGAGAGGAAATTAATTTGAGTTGCTAACTTTCACCTTACTTTTTGTAGGTTCTACAGATTCACCGTGAACTTGCCCTGCTCTTATTCTAGAGTCGATTTAATTGCCTACCTACTTCAATTAAAAAGTAAATTTACTTCTTGGCAAATTAGCGAGAATTCTGAAGATGCACAGGACTTGGGACTTCATCGAGTTAATGGATTAACCCTACCCTACAGATGTAATGATTCAGAACTCTCTGATGGTAAGCCACATTTTAGTATTTTATATGTGTAGTATTTCCTCTAACCTTACCTATAAATCACATTTATGCAATATAGAATGTTTCAAATTTTTATTGGGGTTTTAAATAAATAGTGTACTACCTAATGGTAATAATTTTACCTCAAGTGATTATTGTGGCAGGTCACACAACACAAAAGTGATTTTTGTATTATTCATTGCCAAGAAGTTTATCCTATCAATTTACAAATTCTTCATTGAATCTATCTTTCTTTTTTTAGGGATCACTCTGTGCCAAAAATTCAATTTTTAAAATTTTTGTAAAGACTGTTATTTGCAGCTATCTGCTATTGCAGTTATTTACATAAATAGTTCTTGTGTAGTAGGTAGAAACTATTTGCTAGGCAGCCTCATGCTCAAAAGAAGTTGCATCCACATAGATTGCGGATGTCAGTCCTCGACACCACAAGACCGTGTGCTAATAATTTATGGATGGAATCCAGTATCTGGCCATTAAATCGGCAAATTCTTTTGAGCATAGCATAATAATAGTGTTAAATATTGACAAAATTAACAAGATCCTACTGATAACAAGATCTTGTAAATGTTGGACTTTCATTGGTCTGACCGAATAAAAATTTACACAAAAAATAAAAAACACTTCTAACAATACGCTGCATGATCTTGCTAAACTTTTCAAGATCTTGTATAAATCTTGTTTAGGTTAGAATCTGTACCTACAATAATAAATAATTGCAAATATCTTGCGAACATTATTAGTACAAGGTACATTACCTAAATACTTTGCAATTTTATTTTTTCAGATGAAAGAAATACGTATTCAAGTGCATTCATTTTCTTGAAAAACTGAAGATGAAAAATTGTGCCAACATATCCGTGAGTGAAGTAAAATCCGAATTGTGTCTTGTCGATAAAGAGACAGCGTGCCAGACTCACTGCCAGGTAGTACCTACCTCAGAATGTTTTGATACTATGTGACGTGTGAAGGTTGAAGGACATTTAAAAATTTTAAGTGATGTGGTAGTATAATCTTTTACAATAATATACGTTTATATTATATGAAACTGTTTTTTTTTTAATTTTCGTGTGTTTTCCTGCTCTTTATTATTCCTAAAATTCAATTGCAGTGAATCTCCTATGTGTAGCATTTTATTTTTTGTAATTTATCAAAACAATATAGTACCTAAGTAAGTAGGGAATAGTACGTGAAAAAATTATTATTGAAACGATTCAATCGTCCTGTAAGAGATTATCAAAAAATAATTGCTAATTTCAAAATCCAACAACCGATTCATAAACAAAAATTATGGATCTTTTTATCCTTCTTCATTTTTTTATGAATAAGGTACCTGTAATACTTAAGTCTCTAGAAATTTTGTTCCAGTAAGTTTTTAAATATCAACGCAAATAATTACTGACATTTGTCACCCGCGAAATGTTAAAAATTAATTCATGCAAATGAAATTCAATTATAATGGGACTTTTGGCGGGAAAAACGACGTATTACAAGAATCCACTTACACTAATGTGTTACCATTGTGGATCATCTGTCAATTTTCTGTAAATTTTCCTGTTAAAAGTAATCAAACTTTGTTAATTCATTCCTTGAAAACTATTCATCCCACAGCAAAAATAAAATCACATCTGTGTTCAGCAACATAATCAACTTTCATAAAATAATGGTCTATTATTCTGAAATCTGAATTTCACGAGACTTCCCCATTATGTGACAGTCAAGTTGAGGATTTCAAATGATCCCAAAATATTTCCTCCAAATAAAAATGCGTTAAAAATAAAAACAGTAGGAGGTACCTTAGGTAATGTGTCAGGTTGTGGAACAGCTTTCAAACAATAGGGAAACATGGCGAGATAAAATAACTTCCAATAACCACTGATTAACTTTATAATATACCGGCTATTTTTTTTTTTATTAATATTTGACCATTTAAATGCATTTCTAATGTGTTTGAGTAGGTACCTACTGTTCTTCTAGTTGACATAACAAATTACAACTGTTGTGAAATATTCCGTGAACTGTGAACTAATACATTGACCCTGGAAGAAAATACCTGGATTATTTTTTTCGTATGGCAACGCCCACTCTCCGAAATTGTGAAAAAATCCCGTTTCTCGTGTCACTCACGTTTGCAATTAATTATGTCTTAATGAAACGTATTTTTTCCAGGTACATTCGCATTCAAAATTAGTGCCTATATGCACGTGTCTGGATCAGAGGCACGTTTTGTAGGTACTGCATTTTGAATGAGAGTGTACCTAGCAAGCTAGCACGTGACCGTTATGGAATGTGCGTAGGGGGAGGGGGCTACAAAGCGAGCAGCTGCTCCCGCGCGGGCCGCCCGGGCGGGGGCCAGGGCCGGCCTATGCCTCCCGCGCGGGCCGCCCGGGAGGGTCCAGGGACGGCCCATACCTCCCGCGCGGGCGTCATGGGACGGCCCAGGCCGCCGCCCGGGCTTATTCCCAGTGGCAGGCCCCGGGAGTCTCACTCCATGCTAATCACCCATAAGACGGGAGGTCCCTGGGCAGGCCCGTACGCCCATCTGGGACGGCCTAGGACGCGTCCAGGGACCTCCCAGTGTTTGTAGGGAAGTTGTTCAAGAAATTGCACCATGTAAATGGGGCTTTAGATATTTTTGCCAATTTGAAGATCTATCTGTCGTTATTTTCAAAAGTTATTGTCATTTTAAGGAATGTTTTTGCTATAATCTTGAAATATTTGAAAATTTTATTCATAGTTTGCACGTGACATCATCTCATTGTTGTGCGGCCATCTTGGTGATACATGTCAGAACGACTGTCAATCTGTTTTTCAGTAAGAGATCAGTAACTATCTTTGACTATAACCGATAATAATTAGTTTAAATTGACTTGACAACTATCACCAATATGGCCGAAAATATACTTTTTTACATTGTTGATGTAAAACAAAAGACGCTCGTGCAAACTATATGAATACTAAATTTTCATCCCTGCCTTCTTGATTCTTCAGTTCCAAAGCCGTAGAGCAGCTGGAGCTGATACTTGCAAACGCGTATCACATTGGATGCAGTATGAAGGCTCGCTCATCAACTAACACTTATCATTTTCCTAGTTAGTTATCTTTGATTGAGTGGATAAAGTTCGCCATTCAGTTAGAGATGTAGCGCGTATCGGTGCTCACTCATCAACGAGTTACACTTAGAGCTTCCTAGTACTAATGCACAATTTATTTCCAGAGCTGGTTCCAAATTGAAGATTGGTAAAGTAAGAGTTTTATATAACTTGAGTGAACAATTCCCAGCGATTGCAGTGGTGGGAATCGGAAAAGAAACTTTGGGTTACAACGATCTGGAAAACATTGATGAAAGGAAAGAAGCAACAAGAATAGCAGCAGCAGGTATTTTGTCAGAGAATAAAAATCTGATAAAAGTAGATCATCTGCATGTATGTCTATATGTTCTCATCAAGGCAGAGAGGGATACCTACTAACACTATGACTGAGGTAAAATCGCTCCACGAATAATAGTGAAGCTGTTTCAGTTAGCAGCTGCTGGCTGCTCTAATGCATTTATCATTACTATTGTTAAAAAAAAAAAAAAAAAAATGAACTAACCACCATCACAGTCAGGTGATAAAGTAAGTTTATTCTTCACTCTATAGACGTCGTTCAAATCGACGGCAGAGATTGAAATTCCCAGAAATTCAGAAATTGATCCCTGGCTCTGATCCCTGGGGAACACCCAAATTACAGGGTCTGTTTAGGCTTCACTTTGGTCAATGTTATTGGTGTAGGAATGAGAGTACCGTTAGTAGGTACTAATGTATGAAAATGAAGCCTATGAATTTTCCGATTTGATGTTTCGGGAAAATTGATTCAAAGATTAATCGGAATGCAGAAAATCGATTTAAAAATTGATAAAAAATGGATAGAAAAAATCGATATTTGATATAGGTAAATGGAATAAAATTGAAGTTCATCTGTCGCTTTTTTATAAATCAATTTTAATGATATATTTCCTTCGTCGGTTCCATAGTTGGGTCGGGGGGTGGCCAAGGCCACCACTTGCTAGGGCCTCGGACTCCTGAGCAAGCTGGCCAAGCAATTGGCTCTTCCTCTTCTTTTTTCTTCTCCACCAGCTTCTTCCACTTCTTCCTGTCTTCCCACCAACTCTCCTCTTCTACTTCTTCCCACTTCTCCAACCTCTCTCGCACATCCTCTGCTACCACTTCGCTCCACTTCTCCCTCGGTCTTCCCACTCTCCTTTTGCCACTCCTGGCCACTTCAAACTCCCGCCTTGGTATTCTATTCCCTTGCATCCTTTTCATGTGCCCAAACCACCGTAGCTGCTCTCTACCCAATTTAAAAGTCAGCCTTTCCATATTCAAGTCCCTTCTAATTTTCTCACTCCTGATCTTGTCCATCTTCGTTAATCCTTGCGCACTCCGTAGAACTTCATTTCTGCTGCTTGTAACTGGCTCTCCTCCTTTCCCCCCAACAGCCCAGGTGACCAACCCATATGTAAGTATCGGGACAAAGTAGGTCTTGAAAAGAAGTACCTTACACTGCTGAGGGAAATGCTCATTCCAGAGAAGCTTTCTCACTAGCTGGTAAAACAAGTTAGCCTGCTGAACTCTTGCTGAGACCTCTCTTCCTATCTTTCCATCCTTCGTTAACCAGCTCCCAAGGTACTTGAATTCTCCCTTCTCCACCAATTCCATGCCTCGTAGTTTGATCTTCTCGTTCCTTGTTGCCTTCCTCTCCAATACCAGTATCTCACTCTTTTCTTGGCTAATCCGCATTCCGAATTCTTCAGTAGTCTGGCTCCATCTATCAATCTTTTCTTGCACTATTTCACTAGTTCCTCCCCACACTACTATGTCATCGGCACACACAAATCAAACAAATCAAACGCAGAAATCAAATCAAATCAAATCAAATCAAATCAAACAAATCAAATCAAATCAAATCGCACAAATCAAACGCAGAAAATTGATTTTTTATATAAATCGAATCGCCCATCTCTGTAAGACATGTGTACTGTACAGTTCAGAATTTGTGTACGTATCACAAGCTTGGCGGTTGGATTAATGATGATGGCGCATTTTCAAGCCACGGCATAGGAACTATTGAGTCATCACTCATCACTTTGCGCGCAGGCAGGTAGATCTGGAGGGAGACTATTGAACCACATTGTCATAATTTGAGCCCCCCCAACCCCCTTCCGTACTAGCACGAGCAATGCCGTCTGAAGTCAGCTAAAATATCTTTAAAATAATAAAATTATTACTCTAGATTCTATGTAGGTACTCTATTTAAATCAATTATGTTCTGCATTTTGCAGCTGGGTGCCGCAGTTTACAAAGTGTGGGAGTGACAAACGTGTCTTTGGAGGGCTTAGGGAATGTGGAAGCAGCAGCTGAAGGTGCAACGTTGGGTTTGTGGCATTTTCAGGAATTAAAGAACAAGAAGAAGCAGAAACCACCTTGCAAAATTTCTCTCTTTGGAGATAAAGATAAGTGAGTATGGAATTGTAGAAAATGGTACCGACACAATGCATAAATAAGTAAGAAAGTGAATTGTTAATTACCTAATATTTATTTTCTATTCAAGCTGTGGATGGCAAAGAGGATTGATAAAAGCAAATTCGCAAAACTTTGCAAGGAGGCTAACTGATATGCCAGCCAATCTGATGACTCCACTCATCGTTTCTAATGTAGGTTTTAAAATTACTATGTATACTGGGCAAAACATTAATGTTTTTGAAAATCGATCCATATTAATATCAGTGGAATGTGTGCTCACCGGCATACAGCTCTATATATAGAGCTGTATGCCGAGTTAGCCTACTACTTCTGAAGATGCGATCAAACTATTTTCAGACATTTCGATTACTTGAAATATAAATTTATCTTTTGTTGAGTGCATGCTAGCAGCGAGGTTATACTGCTTATTTATACATATTTATTTAAACTTATTTATAAATGTCGAATTCTCATCTCAAGGAGGTCAGAGTGTGGGTAAATCTAGGGACATCGGTCTGTGGGGCACTGGTGGGGAAGCCAGACTGGAATTGGGGTGAACCGGGTAAGGAAGGATTCGGGTTGGTGGGACTTAATTTGGAGGGGATATCCATCTTGAGGTGGGAGGCCGGCAGTCCATGCAGGTGGGCAAGGCCAGAGAATTCGTGGAAGGTCATGGGACAATGTGTGGTCTCACCCCAGGTGTGTCCGGCATCGGAAGTCCTTATCATAATTCATAAGCAATATGCATAAATGCCCGCCGACCTAGCCACAGTGTTACTGGCCAACACAAACCCCACCACCACCTAAAAGGAAAATATATACACAGAGCTGGACTGACCCTGGCGGCTCGGCGGCGATCGCCCCCAAGGCCCCTGGATTGTGTACAACATAAATTTGTATCAGCGTTTTTAGTATTTTGGCACTTCAAAATGAGTTCGAGACGTTTCGAGGTGCATTTTGTTCACATATTGCAACTTCATACGTTAAACAACACAAAACTTTATAACTATAAGGGGGTTCGGGGGCTACGCCGCCGAGAAAATATTCTCTGAAGGTCATAATCATACATATTAGAGCAACTTTGAGGCATATTAAAAAGAAATAATTTTTAGGGTAAAAGTCTAGAAATTCATGAAAAAAATCGTGTTTTGGAAGGTTGTTTTCGTAGTATTTCATCAAAATATTGTTTTGATCAACCTAGTAGGTACTTGATTTCAGTGATTTGAGCAACTCCAAGATTTTTTCTGTTTAAACCCTTTTAAAACAACATTTTGACACTATAAGGAGCACATTTTACAAATTTTTAGTTGAGGCTGACCCATAAGGGGAGGCCAAGGCCGCCCCCCCCCCCCCTCCCGTGAGCACGCCTATGACCAACATGTGCTATTTTAAATGTTATAAACCAAAACGATATGATTTTCCTATACCTCCTGTGTTAAAGTTTTGTTCATTCTCGGAAACCTCATTATAAGACAGAAGTTGAAAGTCAAATGATATTTTATGAATCTTTTATACTTGAATATGTACCTAGTTAACATTTTGGACCAATCGAAAAAATAATTCATGATGGTACTTCAAAAAATAACTATTTTGGAGCATTCGATCGGTTGAGCCACATAAACATCACGAAATCGTTTTTAAAATCGACTTAAAAGTTATAGAATCCCAAAAAAGCCCTGCGGGGCAGGCTGCTAAGCTGCATCCTTCCAAAAACTTCTCAAGTCAATTGTAATTGCCGCCGAGGCCCTGACAAGCCAGTCCTGCACTCTACATACATATAAACTGGGTTACAGTCAGAGATTGAAGAAAGGTTCAGAAGACCATGGAATTTTACCAATGTATGAGAACTTTATCAAGTCGAGCACATTATCTACATCCCAATTAGTAAACTGAAGAATAAATTGCAATAATCTATATATTTTTTTAGAATGCAGTGGATGCACTTGCTCCTCTTGGTGTAAAAGTTACGGTAAGAGACCAGAAGTGGGCCGAAGAGTTAAACATGAAATCCTTCTTGTCCGTAACTCGAGGTTCATCCGAACCTGCGAAATTCCTTGAGATGAGTTACTGTGGTGGACGAAAAGACCAAAAGCCAATAGTTTTGGTTGGAAAGGGTGTGACATTTGATACTGGTGGTATAAGTTTGAAGCCCCCTGGCAGCATGGATGAGATGAGAGGAGACATGGGAGGCGCAGCATGTGTTATAGCTACTCTCCAAGCTACAGCAGCACTGAAACTCGAGGTTAATCTTATAGGTAAGGATTGTATGTAAAAATGAATCTGTAGAGAATGCAGTGCCAGACAGCATGTATGAGGGAGAGTATGAGTATGAGTATGTATGAGTAAGTATTTACAAATACATTGTCCACAATAACTACTCATCTTGAAATTAACTCACAGCGCGGGGGTCTTTTTTCCGGAGGTTTATTTCCAGGGGTACCTATTTTTCCAGGGTCTTTTTTCTGTTCATTTTTCCTACATTTGCTGCGTGAGCTAACAGATTCATTAATAATCTAATTGTTGTAGGTCTTGTACCACTATGTGAAAATATGCCAAGTGGTTCAGCTACAAAGCCAGGAGATGTTGTGACTGCAATGAATGGTAAAACAATCCAAGTTGACAACACTGATGCTGAGGGGCGTCTGATCTTGGCAGATGCACTGTGTTATGCTCAACAATTCAATCCCAAGTTCACTTTGGACATTGCTACCCTCACAGGTAAAAGTATTGTAACTGTAACCTGTTGGGACTTATACATTTTTTTTATTGAATAAATTAAATAAAATTTTTCTAATTTTCTAATTTTTTTTTAAATTAAATTTTCAAACAAATCCAAAAAACAGAAGTCCCTGCCAAAGGAGTAGCTTCCTTAGCTTTCTCAATTAGTTCCACTAGAACCTAGTGTCGTGCTCACCGCCTAAACAAACTCCTTGTTGGCGGCCGTTGGGCAATAACAGGGAATAGCCCTGAGTGCGCAAGCAGGAAACAGGTCGAAATTGAGCAGGTGGTGGTTCAGAGCATCATGCTTAAATTGCGTTTTGTCTGCAAGTAGATATAGTCCAACGCCCAGGTGACCCAATCTCCCCCCCCCCTACCCCCACCCTACATCCGCGCATTCAACTTTTTTCCGATAGAGGGTAAAATTTTTCGTAAAATTCACTCGGTGTGCACTCTGGCGCTTGGTAAGTGTGGCCCTTAAAGCCAAAATTTGTCAATTAAAGCCAGAATATCTTTCAATCCAAGTACACGATTTAAAATCTGGAATCAAATTCGAAATTAGCAAAACTGTATCTCAAAAAAGGTACCTATGGGGTAATTATTTTTGTGACCTTGAACAGCAAAATTTTGGAATCTGAGTAACTCAACTTGAAAACAATATTTTTAAAAGTGATTTGCATTAGTCCAGTGGCGGCTATTACAGTGTGCAAGGTGTGACAATTGCACACCTGATCATCCAAGAAAATTATTTAAAAGTGCTCCCTAATCCAGGAAGTAGGAAGTTAAATATTTTGTCTAATCATTTTGCTCTCCAAAAGACGTAAAAATGCATCAATTTCAAACTAAAGATACAAAAAAATCCGGGGTTATGCGCCCCGGCCCCGCATCTGCTGGGGGCTCTCCTCTTAGAGTACTTTCTTCTACGTCCTTCTATGTAATTGAACACCTGTTGTAAAGCCAAATAGCCGCCACTGCATTAGTCAACTCCAATAATGAATTTACACATTTTTATTTCTGCATATTTTCTCTGTGACCTTGAACTACGAAGTTAGCGTGCACCACCCCTATGCAATCAAAGTGCGTCAAGTGATAAAATCTACCCACCAGGCATTTTCAAAAACAATTTTTTTATTGAGCGTAGTACTACCTACTGTTAGTAAAACATAATTAGTTAAAACTATTCGGTTGTGTGAACTGTGAGGGTAGTTTTTTTGTAATTTTAAAACATTCCAATTTGTCAATAGATAATGAAAACTAACTATAATATCACTTACTAAATATGGAGTTTTTGATAATTTTGGGATGCATTTCATGTCCAAACACTACTTATCCAAGATAATAGAAAAAGGAAAAATGTTGAACTCTACTCTCTATCAAAAAGTCGACGCTAGTCCGAAGAGGGGGGGAAAGATTCTTAATCAGGTATGATCAGGTGATGGACCAATATTCTATTTGCAGGTAGAATACATCCCTCAACGCCACAAGATCGTGAGCTAATAGAGCATGAGGCTTCGATTCCATTTTGCAAGACTAACTGTGGATTTTGTGTCATTATTAATATCAAGGTCATTTCAAACATTTTGTATGACTATTATTCGAAACTAAAAGTAGAGAATGCGATAATATTAGTATAAGATGGCCACTCACGCGAGTTTGCACCCAGTGTGTGTGTGGGCAAGTCACTTACATGTCAATCGTAACGAGTTCAGTAAATGTTCATCGCAAAATAACAGAAATTTATGCTTAACTCAGTGTCAACAATCAAATACAATCTGCATCATATTTCATTACAGCACACGTTCATTCAAATTCTTGTGAAAACTGATGTCTATTCACCAAAAGCACTATTTGACAGATTGCAATTGTTTGAACTAGGCGTCAAGAAAAATATGTCGGATGCCTCGTTCAGAAGACCGTGATAAAAAACAATTGCAATCTGTCAAATAGTGCTTTTGGTGGATAGACATCAGTTCTCGCAAGAATTTGAATGAATGTGTGCTGTAACGAAATATGCCGATTGTATTTGATTGTTGGCACTAAGGTATTCATCAATTTCTGTTGCTGTTAAATTTCTCGTTATTCATTTGATATTTGTATTTGTATTTTGTATGAGAGTGACTACTTGCCCGTATGCGTATATTGAAGCCACTCAGTGGGAAGATGTTAATTTTTTAAGCTATTTTTCACTTCCAATTTTATTTTAATTTCTATTAGTTACAATTAGTTTTATTTTATTTCTGTAGTAGTTAGTAGAAGTTTAGTAGTGAAGTTAGGTGGCGTATTGCAACTTTTAGTGTAGAATTGTCACAACTGAACACGAGTATCGAGTATGTTGAAAATGTTCGCCATGAGAAAAGGAGCCACTGCACAATGGATTCTGCTACTTTATCATTGATAAAATAAAAGATTTCACTTGATTTCGCATAGTCGAACATTTTCGCATGCGGTTTCAAGTCGAGAATAGGCACCCAGCGTAGACTTTGACCTAATTTTCTCAACTCTCTGGACAGCCAAAGCATCTCAGTACCATAATTAAGAAAATTGATGGTTTTACTTCCTTATATTAATTAGATTAACCTATATTGATATAGTATTCCTTTGCATTTACTGACAATAAGTATTTTTCACTGTTAAGTAGGTATGTACAAACCTTCTTGAAAACATGAGCTTACTTTGGTGTTTTAGGAGCAATGAGGATGGCTCTAGGTGGTGCAGCTACTGGCGTGTTTACAAATTCAACCAATCTTTGGAAACAACTTTCTGCAGCTGGAGCAGAAAGTGGCGACCGAGTTTGGAGATTCCCTCTGTGGAAAGAATACTCCAACAGAGTAACTGGTAATATTATAAAGCTTGCAATAGTAATTAATTATGCAATGAAAATATCTGCGAGTGTACAACGTTCGATTGTTTTGCAAAATTTAAAATGAAAGATGTAATAATACTTGGGTATTAGTAGTGATGTGAGTCGGTAAATTTACGGTCAGGTAAATTTACCGGTCAGGTAAATTTACCGTACATTTACCAAATAAATTTTACCATGGTAAAATTTTCAAAATTATCATCATTATATTCTATGGAATCAGCCAAGTGCATAGGTCAAGAAAACAGTGAAATTTACACTTTAAATGAGAAGTGGAGGGATTTAGTGAATATCATTAAAATGTTGCATTATACAATGTACCTATTGCACACATTCTCCGATGTGAAACCAAGGACATAGTAGGGAAATACTTTCAGGGATATCAAGCAGACCTCAAAGTAAAGTGAAATGTAGTCCATTTTGATTTGTATGTGTTCATACATAAGTTTTATGAATGTGAAATTGTAATGTTTTTTTAATTACCTATACCAAAGTGAAATGTTGACCAATCTCGATTTTGTAGGTATAGAAATATGCAGAAAATGTTCATTTTATTTCATGAATACTAACTTAATTTTATCCGAGATTTTATCTATTATTTTATTTTATTTTATCTTCATTTTCTGTAGTTAGAGTACTTGTTAAATTGTACTTGATTTCCCTAGAAGTGTTTCTTCATATATTTTCTTTGGTTTCATAGCAGAGAAGTGTGCAAATATTCCAAGTATAAACAAAAATGCAAATTTTTTATGATTTGTTTTAAATGAAGGTATTATTTAAATTGCAACTTGGAAATGACTGTAAGAGACCTAGGGAAGATAAGGGGAAGCAAATGGTTCTTCAAAGTGTATTGTTGGATATGTCTACACCCATATAATTTATGTGGACACAAAACTTGCAGATATTATTATAGCTTATGACTTGATGTAGGTACATTGTACATCTTCAAAACGTTAAATCGATAGGTAATAAATATTGTTAATTATAATAATAAACAACGTTTTGAGAGTGTAACAGGGGCAGTAACGTTCTCCATTATGGCATTATTTAATTTATTGAGCTTTAATTATGCGCAATTATTACATTTTATTACATTTTGGAGTGTGAAGACCAAACGATGCAAAAAGAAATCGCTTGGAAGAACCACGGCATCCCCTTCATTTCCTGATCACTTAATACACATTTGGCACCCCCAAAACACTTTTAAAACAATTATTTCAAGAGCCAATAGCACGATTCCTGAATTAGACAAAAATAAAAAAATTTACCGAGAAAAAAATTTACGGTAAAATCCACATCACTAGGTATTAGGCAGGGTGCGAATTGATTGGGGGGGGGGGGGATTTCCCCCCTCTGGTTTTCGCAATAAAGCATCCCAGGGGGGGATCTCTGTAAAATGTTGACTTTTAATCTACGAAACAATAGATTAGGTACCTTCTTTTTTCTGAAATAAATCTAAAATTATAAAAATAAATTGTCACACAAAACAACTGTCAAATTGCCTTTATTAGCAAATAAGCTGTATTTATTTGATAAGATTTATTTATTCCAAGATTTATTTTGCTTGCCCACCACTTCTGATTTCCCTTTAAATTAAAAGCAAATCCTCTTTTTTAATGCCAGTAATTATTGTCGTGATGTTTTTCATCACGACAAATGGCAATAAAATAGTGTACAAATTGCTTAGAAATGCACCAAATCCAATCTTGAAATTCAAAATTTTCTGGGGCCGGACCCACATGGTACTGGAAGGCCCTCCCCCCAGACCCACCATTATCTTCGTGGGCAATCGTATTTTTCGCCTTCCCTGTATTTCCCAACATACTCAGAATTTTAATTTTTCCTATCCCCCTCTGAAAATTGAACAATTCGCTCCCTGGTATTAGGTATATCTAGAATAGGAAATAAGATTAGAATAAGACTAGAATAAAATTAAGTATACATAGCTTGCACAAGATGTCATCTTATTGTTGCCACCATCTTGATGGCACCAATCAGAATATCTGTGAATCGAAAATGTAAATACAACTGTTTACCTCCATTTATAAGTAAAATCTGACCCGTCAACGTGCCAACATAATGTCCGTCCTCAGGGTAAAACGCTTTCCTGATTTAAAATAAAAGATGCCCGTGCAAGATATGAATGGTAATTTCCATTTCAGATTTTCCATCAGTAGATGTAAACAATGTTGGCAAGGGAAAGGGAGGAGGAGCCTGTACTGCTGCTGCATTTCTTAAGGTATGGGGAAATCCAAAATTTACATTTATTTCCATAGTCACTGATGATTTCAGAGATTTTCCTCCTCACTACTATATTCCATAACGAAAACATTCCAGCCTGGAATCATTTCACGCCATATTAAGGATAATGATCTGAAATGATTCCAGGCCGGAATGATTTCGTTTTCGTTACGTACATGAAAAGGCCCCTGGAGGACAAATTAAAATGGAGGACAGCACAACAAAATATATAGAAAACAGTGCCTTTTTTATATTGAGGAAGTAGTGATCAATCCGATACACTTTTAAACACATCCGCAAAGACACGCATATATAAGCACGGAAACAATGATGAGACTTTCCAAGCCCCAGGAAAAATATTTATTCCTAAATGAATGTATTGATTTGTTAAAGTAGTACCATCGATATTCCACGTAATTCAAGTCAGTGACTCACAAATTAAATAACAAATCAATGAAATAAATATTTTACAACTATATTTTGCATTGTTGATGAATATCATAAGATTAATTTGTAGAAATACGATATTTTATAAAGAATTGATAATTATTTTAATTAATTTCATGCAGTATGAATTAAGTACTTGATTTGATTTTAAGCAGTTTCTAGTAGAAATTGGCTAAAACAGAGTATTATTCTTGATTATCTCTTTATCTAATCCCGTACCCCCACATTTTTAAACGGCTAAAATATTGAAAAAAATCGGCCTTTTGAATGAAATCAATATTTTTACTTTGTAGTTTATATTACGATTTCTACAGAAGATATAAGTGTAATTTTGAAGCTTCACTAGTTATCTTATGGGAAATTTCAAGATTTCCTTTCAAGATATCTCTTAAATTTATCCCGTGACACATGTTTTTCTTTTCGTATTTGCAAATGGTATTGCTTGAGGCATATTTGAGGAAAATTGGAAGCATTTTTATTTAACAAGGACTTTTGATGGATGTACTTTAAGTGCTCTCAATTCTCTAAATATGTACAAAATATTTGTATCATATACAGGTGCATCAGGGGGGGGGGTCCCCCCCCAGTAACAGCCCTGCAAGGCTTTTTTTAAAATTTCAAAGTGATTCTGGACTTTTAAAATGCACCAACTGAAACAAACAACCCTCCTATTGTTGGCCCGCAGCACCTTTTTTCCGAATATAAACAACTTTTTTACAATTTGTACCTAAGGCCGGGTAGGACCAACTTTGGATTAGCCAACTATCGATAGTTAGTGAGCAGTTAACCAATGAATCCAGTTGGCGCGAATTCCACAGCCAATAGGATTCACTAACTTCCACGAACTATCGATAGTTAACTTATGTCGTTTTCGGCTGGCCGCACTGGGGTTGCACTGAGTTCATGATCGTGACGTCATGTCGTAACCTGGTTTTGCCCTAGTACTGCCTAGTGCTGGCCCCATTTCGGTCTCAGCCGAATACGAATGATATGTTTTGATTTTGTGTTTTGACACTGACAGCTATTTTCAAATGGCAACCGAAGAAATTGAGCTCCCGAGTGTTTTGAAGGAAAACCTACAGTAACAACATCAATTTTGTTTTTCGCGCCGCCATTTTGTCGGAGTGCGGCGGAGTGGAGGGGGCAACTCTACCTAATACTTCCGAGCAAGAAATAGTGCACTGAGTGCGCACCCAGTGTGCACCACTTCCCAGTCGAATACGAAAACATTGCCCCAGAGCAGTCGAACACGCCACTTGCACTCAGTGCAGCTCAGTGCAACCCCAGTGCGGCCAGCCGAAAACGACATTAATCCAATTTTGGTCCTACCCTACCTAAGTGATTCTGTGGCGCTAAACGCAATTTTGTATAGTGAATGGAGGGTCAGCATGCTCGAGTGGTTGGGGGGTGGGGGGATAATCCCCCTGTCTCCCACCCTTCATAAGCACATGCATATTGTTATAATTACTTCAAAGCATAGAACGAACCCCATGCCATGGCAATTGTCATTGCAATCAGAATTGATTGCACCCTCTCCAAGATAATGCTGAAATCATCCCTGTCAGTTGTCCACTGTAATAAAAATTAAAGGAAAATAAAAAAACTTGTATGTACTTTTCCTACAGGAATTTGCTCCTAAAGGAGATTGGATGCATTTGGATATTGCTGGGGTAATGGGCCCATCAGATGAGCACCCGTACCTGGCAAAAGGAATGACAGGTCGACCTACTCGCACCCTTATTGAGTTCATTGCAAGTCACGTGAAATAGAATTGAAACAGGTATATGCAATTGACCAATGTAGATCGCCTCCCACTAGCACTCGTGCCACAACTCCATGGGGTTCCGTGTTTTAATTAAAAATAGATTGGTACTATTTAAAGTGATATATTGATCACGTGTGAACATTGAATTGAACAAGTTTCATCTGTTGGTATTTCAAATTCTTATTTTCCAAGATTCCTTGAGTTCACATGGTAACGCTGTGGATTTTCATAAGTCACGAACCTTTATTTATCAATTGTGAAGCTGCCGCTTTGCCTATTCTCGAGTTTAAAACGCATACGAAATTTTTTGGTTTGTATTCAAAATCAAGGAAATCCTATTTATTGTTTTTTTAATTTTAATTAAACTGAAACAAATGTGCAGTGGTGCTAATCCGTTCGGTTCACATTTACAACAAATTCAAGAATAGGTAGGTAGGTTGCAGTGTTGGGCAGTAAAGTAAAGAAAGTAACTCGTTACTGTAACGAAATTACTTTTTCAGTAACGTCGCCGGTAACGACGTTACTTTTGAAATAAAGTAATTTGTAAAGTAATTTTACTACTTTTTGGAAGTAATTTCGTTTGAAGTAACGCGCTACTTTTGACGTTACTTTTGACGTTAAATAAGTAGGTCACAAAGCGATTATTATTTCAGAGCAAACATTTGGCAACATAAAATAAAAAGGCACTGCAGTGACATATTATTTCTATATATAAAACGAATTGAATTCTTTGTTCGAGTACATAATCTAATCCTTGTAACATTCCTTCAAAAATATCTTTCATTCCTTCCCTTCCGTCCATTCAGTGAAATAACTATTAATTGTTCAAAGTAACGCGAAAGTAATCTCACTACTTTTTTCACCAAAAAGTAAAGTAGTGTCACTACTTTTGGGGAACAGTAGTAAGTAAAGTAGTTTTACTACTTTTGAAGTTGAGTAGTAAGTAAAGTAGTGACACTACTTTTGAAAAGTAATTAGCCCAACACTGGTAGGTTGCTTTTACTAGCTTTAACTTTTCCTCAATGCATATAATTCATTTTTATATGCATCTTATCTTTTATGTTACAATTTAATTAAAATTATTTTGTGTAGAATGCCGAGTGATTCTATTCTCAAAAACATGGGGACACTGACGAGTGCCGAGTAAAGGTTTACAAAGTGGGGACATACACTTTGAAAAACATTATTAAAAATTTTCTTTTTGGTTTTGTAAAATGAATTGAATATGATAATAAAATTAATAATGTAATTTTATTGATATCAAAATAATGGTGTTGACTCATTGTCATTAGTAGTAAATTATTTATTTTCCAGCACCTCCTTGCAATATTAGTTTTTCTTGTGTTCACGCCTATGCTGAAACTGAAGCTACGTTTACAGCTCGTCAACAGGCATACTGGCGCTTCAACGCTAGCCAATCAGATGTCTCCAAAGCACTGACCTTGAAAGACACTTTCAAGGTCAGCGGTTCGAGCTGTATACGTACCTTTATGTAATTCCAGGATAGTCCAGGAACAAAATGGGTTTTATAATTTACGGTATATGTACCTACCAAACAAAGTGAGTTAGGTACAGTAGTAGGTACTTTTTTTAAACTATACACAAATGCTATCACTGATAATTACGAAATTATTAGGTAGGTATATTAAGATTTGTTTTTAAATCAATAGGTACCTAATAAAACTGCACACACATCATTGATGAAATTTAACTTTATTTCACAAACAGTATTTTATTGGGCACATGTTTTTGATGCCACATTATCATAACATAGGAAGTAAGATAATGTCAAGACTAAAGAGTGGATTGGGGAGGGTATTACTTCAAGCTTATTTTTTCGATTATCAAAAGATGAGAACAAATACAAGATGTTTTCAGGCCAATACTAATTGCTATTTAATATGTAAACTGTTCTCAAGTAAAAATAGGTACTTACTTCCTTAACTTACCGTAGGTACTTGCATTTAATCAGCTTCCATGTGCATTCCAGCAACAGAATTTTTTTTCCGAAAGTACCTACCTAGACTTTAAAGAGTGGTGCATACAGTGCAAGGCGGCCATGTATGTACCTTAACTGAACTGAACTGATTAGAACATAAGTGCGCCAATAACGACACGACACAGTACTTGTCCCTCATAGTATGGTCTGCACCAAAAGTCACGGAAATTCGAAACAACTCGTATGTAGCCATCACACGCACGGTTTTCTCCGCTAATGCACCAATCACTTAGTTTATTTGCTCACCACTTCTTGCACAACAGCTGTCCGAGAAGCTGTTGGTCATGTGGGAGGGTTTAGGGGGCAGTCCCATACTCCATCGTTCCGCGTCCTCTACCGCGCCCTCTTCCCCTGCCTCTGCCCCTACCCCTCCCACGCCCCCGTCACCTCCGTCCCTCCGGCATGCCTATATTGCTGGTTGTCTTCTCAAGATAAGCAAGAGGACCCTGGAGAATGCCCCCCGGACCGGGAACGCCAACAGGGAAACCGGGTGGCCCTCGTGGACCGCCAGCCTGCTGCATGAACATCGCTTGCTGAGGACTCACCATGGGACCTACACCTGGGGCCATTCCAGGAGGACCCTAATAAAAGACAACGGATTTATGACTTGAAAGTTTTTAAGAGCATGTTATACTATTAATAACTGTACCTAGCATAAACTCATGTAACACTCAAAGAACGGTTCTGATTAAAGAAGATGTCAAGATTTGAGTCTGTACTCTGTAGTCATTAGAAATGGTGCAAAACAGTACAGTATCACTACCAACTACCAAGTACCTGCTGCTGCATTTGCTGTTGTTGCATCTGTTGCATTTGTTGCTGCTGTTGCATTTGTTGGAGTTGTTGTTGTTGCTGCATTTGTTGTTGCTGCTGCTGCTGCTGCTGAAGCACTTGTTGCTGTTGAATTTGTTGTTGAATGTTTGGGATGCTACTACTCTGCGTCACTGCGCCAACTGGGAGTACTTGGGTTGGGGTTGTTCCCGTTGTTCCATTGGGAATCCCAGATGGTGTTGCACCTTGAGCAGGAGATTTGGCCCAACCTTGTAGGTCAGCCAACAAATTTTGCCATACAGAGATCTTCTCATAATGCCGCTTGATGAGTTCTTCTTTACGTACTAGCTCTAATCTCAGCTCATTGATGTCCTGTAAATGAATACATCAAGTATTGTCACACAATGATTCTACAGTCCACACATAGCCAAAATTATTAGTGGCCCGTGGGCATTTAAAGTGGTGTGGCTAATAATTTGAAAACATAAACAGAGTCATGGGAGACCGGGATTTGCATTGTTTGTTTGCAATCGTTCTGAAAGGGTTGAACATCTCGCTGCAGATGAGGCCTAAGATGTTTAATTTTTAGTATTTGCAGGGACGAGCCGAGATTTATATTGAAAATATTGTCAATTTGATTGATCTAAATCATTGTATCTCACTCGCTATTAGGTACTCAAAATTACGCGCTTGTCCAAACTGTCAACCATGATGTACCGCACACTCACTACGTAGCGTCTGTGCAGTAAGCAACTGGCAAGTTCAGCCAAGACTGCATGCAACGGGACTCGGTCCCAATGCATGGTGACATCTGCGTAGACTCCTTGGATGCAAATGAACACCTAGTCAGCAGCGTACGGGAATTGCACTGCATAGTGGCGCAAATTATAAAAGCAGCCGGGTTAAATATAAAATAATGTAATTTTCGTAGTCCATTCTCTTCTTTTCGTATTGTTGGTGGGGCTTAGCACCATAACCCATATCTACTAGCCGCATGAACCATTTTAGGCGAACCTAAAAATGAAATATCAGAACTCAAACCGAACCTGTTTGCTAACATTTCCTTCCAGACGTACCTTTGAAAAGATTAACTATACATAGGTAGGTAGGTACTTAGTAATTCTTATTCTTTAGTGTTTGTGTTACAAAGGAACTATAAGTGCAAAATCCCTTAGTGCAAGCACCAGACAATGTGTCATGACTAAATGTGATAAAAAAACCAATGCAGGTAAAAAAAGGTCAGAGGTTCGCTTTGGGAGGTTTGGCCAAATATTTTAAGTTCGGTTCGAGGTTCAGTTTGGAAAAATAATATGAGGATCATAGTTATGTGTACAGTTCAGTATAGCGCTCCTTGTTGCAAGCGCTGAAAGATAAACATGGTTTATCTTTGTTCTTAGATGTCATGGCATTGGGTAAATTTAAGATAAGCGTCTTCACTTTGACCAATTCTAGAGTGAAAACGCTTAGCGTAAAATTACCGCTCATTGTACGCTCTTAACATAATATAATATGTGGCCCTTCAGTACTTCACACTGGTAGGTACCTACCCGCTTATCTCATGCAAGATCACAACCTGAAGGACACCTAGAAGTCCGAGTCAACTAATGATGATATTGATACCTGTTCAGCATGGGCCGGCCTATCCCTGGCAATGTAAGTAGGTATCATCATAGTTGACTTGGACTCTATAAAGTACGTCTTCCATAGCCCCGTTTACAACAAAATTAACGTTCGAAAATTAAGAATATTAACGCAATTTTAATTTTCAAGCCCATGTAAACTTATGGATTTGTTCACAACGAAATTTTGTAAATTAACGTACGCCAATTTCACCTCAAAGTAGACCTACTTTCAACTTTCAAGTCGAACGTTAAGTGGCGCATGCGCACGGACACTGATTGCGCTGGCCGCCTCCATCTTGTTTTACGTGTGTGTTATGTTTCCTAAGTGGTTGTGAACGAAAGTGGAATTGCGTTAATTTTGCAACGTTAATTTTCGAACGTTAAGTTGTTGTAAACGCGGCTCATCACTGCGATGTCGCAGTCCATCGGCAGCATTTTTCAGTCAGCGTCTTCCATGAGTGCGGCAGTGCAGGGCGTCACGATATTTTGAGACGAACCTTGCGGCATTTTAAGCAATAACAACAGTTGTGCCGTACTGTCCGTGTCAAACGTTTCGCGCGTTTTTGCTGTCAGGCGGCATCAGTTTCATTTCATGTATTTTTAATTGTGGTTTTATTATTTTGTCGTCCGATAGGACGATGCAAAGATAGGACGCCAGGTCGGTTACTATTGGCGCTAGCGTCGAGGGAGGTCACTTAAATTATATCAAAGGATTCTTGCTACACAGACCATATTTTCATAAGAATTGAGAATAAGAATTAAAAATTGATGTTGATATTTGATTATTTACGGAAATAGTGGATAATTATTAGATACTGTAGGGTAATAATGATATTTTGATCGTGTAATGACAGCTGTCAGTATTTTGTTTTTGTTTCCAAGCTCTCTTGAAGACTTGAAGAAATGGAAACAGTGAAACAACTGAGGGGGTGTCGTCTCGTTATTAAATGGATTTTGATTTAAAAAATTGCAATATCTTATTATTTTCATACATGTTAGAATACTCGAGTAAAAATGGATATATCTAAACAGTAAGTAAATCTTCTTATGCCGGCAAAAACGTTTAGCGCATTGTAGTTTTGAAGGACCTTGGTTTTGACCTGTCTCGATGCTAGCGCCATGCAAGCGGGGGAAAGTTTGGCCAGTGCCCTATTGTTACTTAATAAATAAATATATAAAAACACATGATGACTGATGAACGGAAGTTGGTTGTTGTTAGTTAAAGTTCATTCACGATTAGAATTGCAAGCCGTAATGGCGGCCGTGTAGATACTACTGTAGTCAAATGAACAATTGTATATCTACATATGAAAATATCAATATAATAATCCAAAACTATGTATAATACGACTGTAGATGGAAATAAATCAATTTGATTGAATTTTTCTAATATTTTCTAATAATAAAAATAGTGTATTTGACATAATTTATACAATTTCAATAATACAAAGAAGAAAGTCTTGCCATTGACAGGGCAGTGTTCAAGTGACTGACCAATGAACGACGTGATCGACTAAAACGTCAGTGAAATTCTTATCGTGAACGAACTTTAGTAGGTACCAAACAGTACCAAAAGGGGCAGCCAAAGCGCTCACGTCGAACTAGCATTACAGCGCATGCGTGGATGAATTGTACTGCCTGCGTTAACGCATCGCATTGCAAAATTATAGAAGTTGAGCCAACTTCTGTTGCAATTTCGCAGCGGCATCGGCGGCACCTGAATCTGAGCTGTGATTGGCTTAAATGAAAAACTATGGCGGATTTCGCAGATGCCGCCGTCATGGAAGACGTACTTAACAGCAATTGGTTATGGTTATGGTATAGTAGAGTTAACAACCTACCTCCTTCACAACTAATTCAGGTTTCAATGCAGAAAGTAAAAATCTTTTCTGCAAGAAAAAAGCTTCCATTTGTCTTGCCAAGTCAATAAATCGTAGTATTGTGTGGTCAACCTCTACTTTTATCTCGTCCTTTTCCATCGTTGGCAATGCTTCATCTTTGGTCAAGACATTCAAGCAAGACTGCAAATGCAAAGAACAATGTATGGTGATTGAAATTTACACATAAGCATGGATTAATGATGACATTACTAACGTACTTGAAATGCTTCTTCAAACTCATCCACTAAGTTACCATTTCCATTTGTAGTAGTCGCCATCTTTTTACAAGCAAGTTTTATAACAACAACAACAAACAAACTGGTCCACTCGGCTCTTTGCAAATGGCCTTTGCAAATAAAGGCGCAAGGTCCACTCGACGGCTGTCCGCCATCTGGCGGAGATCGAGTGGACCTTGATAAAGGCGATAAAGGCTAGAGGAGGCCGTGGTGTGAAGCAAGCATCACGAGCGGTGTGTTTGAAGTTATCTTTGGTCTTGCTCCTCTTGCTTGCTGAGAGCTGAAGCAATGTTTTAGGTATTATTATTAGAAAGAAACTAGAAAGTGAAGCCATTTGCGTAGAAAAATATCCTCTTTTTGGTGAGCGAAATTTTACAACGATTTAATTTTAGTTTTCATTCCTACACTAACCTTAACCATACTTTTGAGATATACCTAGGTACTGTCGCATTGACGTTCAAAGATAAACATTGTTGATCTCTGGTGTTGTAGCACCAACCTAGGCTCTCTAGCACCAACCACCCACAAATCACGTAAGAGGCCTACAAAAACGCCTAGGTAGGTGGTAGGTAGTAGGTATACCTATTTCGAAATCATTCGAGTCAAATTTCATGTAGATTCACTGCCTCCTGATGTCAGACCGAACAAAATAATTAACTACTTAAGCAATTTAATGTTATTTCGTTCGGACTGACATCACTCTCGAATAATTCTACCTACGAGCACTCTAACAAGCTCGAAAATACAGGAGGGGACGGAACAGGTTTGGCTCAGAGAGGTAACGCTCTGAACTTTTATTTCGCAGGTCCGGGGTCGATTCCCGCGGCCTTCCTTCCTTCCTGACTAGGGTTTTTTCATTGAATTCCCTCAGTCAACAGGCAAATTCTGGTTATAGATCATGACCGCCTTCTTCCCAACTTACCGTAGTGTTCAACAATGCACTGTTCTGCAGCTAGGCTAAGTGCTTCTTCCATGGACGCGATGTGGCTTTACGGAACGATTTTTCAGTCACCTTCCATGATTAAACATTTAGATTACACAATATGTTTAGAATCTTTCCAATATCATTGTGTTGTGTGTTAAATAAAAAGTTATATGAGTTTCAATTCAAATTACGAAACAAGTCAAATTACTTTTGGCAACACGGGAGTGCTCAAGGTAGCACTGAAGGTACTAGTTAGAAGGCACTAAATGCCTACTATGCGTTTTGTGAAAATCTAATGATACAATTAAATAACATTTTCATTTGTAGCAAATATTTGTAGACTGCCAGATATGAGATAACATGGGGAAAATACTTCTTTCTTCTTATTCGCCTATCTCGAAAACTAGACACGGGAAGTATTTTATTTTTTGACGTGTTGTTTAGGGCAGCAGTCGCCAACCTTTTGGACCTCGGGGACCACTTACATGGCAATTTTGTATCTCGCGGGACACTCGGGCACGTAAAATACGTATGCCAGGAAATACGATTGGTGAGAGAGACAATGGGGGGTTTGGGGGGAGGGCCTCCCAGAGCTAAGCGGGTTCGGGGCGCTTAGCCCCGGAAAATTTTTGTTTTCAGTAAGTCATTTGGCGCGTTTCTACGCGATTTCAGCCAACTTTTATTTCGAGAAAGAGTTTAAAATGACTTAGTAGGTTTTTGGAAAAATACTTGGAAACTGATATTATTTTCATTATAGAGCTAGTGGATATGTATATACTTTGTGAAAGGCATATTTACGTATTGAAACATGTCCGAATTCAGTACCTACATTTGTATTGGAGTGCCATTTTTCTAAATTAAATAAATTGCATGGAATCTTAAAAATAAACTTCCAAATTTCTCTGCGGACCACCAAAATTTTCTCACGGACCACCAGTTGGCGACCGCTGGTTTAGGGTACCAATGAGTGAGTAGGTACCTACATTAAAAATTATCACTGACATTACTATCTGAAAAAAGGTGGCTGGATCGATCGATTTTCTGAAGTATTGGATAGCTTTCACTAATTTATTAAGTGTAAAAAAATCAAGTTTATAGGTACATTCTTTTAGCACATAATTTACTTGTATAATATACTGGGTAGTTGAAATAGACAACGGTTAAATGGTATTTATACGTTATCTTATTATTTAGAGCAAGAAGAAATTCAAATTTTATTGACTGCTGTCCACAATACATGGTTGACCATTGAGATCCAGCTTACTTATCAATATAAAATACATTAAAATTAATAACTAATGAAATATTTATGAATGAAGTTAATTGGTTTTAAAATAAAAATATTGATATTTACAATTACTTTCTATACAATACTAAAAACTATTACCCCAAAGAAGTTACTGCCCCAAAGAAGTTAGTTTTGAATTGGATATTGAAGATTTTTCTATAATTTTAACAATACGGTACAATATGGCAACATCGTACTTTGAAAATTTTGATTTGTGTGAAGTCATGATGGCTGAGGTTGCTGAGCTACACCTAGAGTTTACTTTCATGAAAAGTCAAGGTATCTTTAGTAGGCATTTAGTGCCTTCTAACTACCTTGAGCACACCCGTGTTGCCAAAAATATTTTGACTTGATTCGCAATTTGAATTGAATCGCCTATAATTTTTTATTTAGCACACGATGATATTGGTTTATATTTTTTTAATGAAAGTAAATAGATCACAGATTCTTTCTTATATAGGTTTTTTGAAAATCTATCGGGCCAATTAAATAAAATCTTCATTTGTAGCAAATTTTTCAAACCTGCCATAAGATAACATGGGGAAAATACTTCTTTCTTATTCGCCTATCTCGAAAACTAGACACGGGAAGTATTTTATTTTTTGAAGTGTTGTTTAGGGGATACTGATGAGCAGAGCCAGTTGTTTGTGGTGATAAAAAAAGCCAAAATTCGTTTTCAACATTCTGAAAGTGGTGAATTGGTGGTGATAATTATGTTAATTTTCGCGATTGGTGGTGAAATAGAAAAAAATATATTTTTGTAAGAATAAGTGTGAAATATGACGCGCGAGCGAGCCGCAATACTACCAACCCCCCTCTCACTAGCGAGACTCGGCGCGTGCGCATGCGCACCCCTGTTCAAGGTCATGTAGATGCGTCATTCCATGCTCAGCAGCCAACCAGTTGGCACCCCCATACACTCTTTAGCTGGCACTGACAGCTGGCTTACGAAGAAAACTTTAGACTTTAGACACAGATCGAAGAAATTTTCGTAAAATATATATACTCGGAATCGGGAAATGTTGCAAAATACGTAGGTTTGGGACAAAATCGCGTGAAATCGCGAGAATTCGTCAATATCGCGTCAAAACACAAATTTCGCGAAAATTCACGAGAAAAAGATACATATATTTGGAATCAGGAGTGTATGAAACGTAAAGATATGACAGAAAATTCATGTTTCTAAACATTTCGCGTTTATCGTGGAAACCATAAACAACTGGCCCTGCCGATGAGTGAGTACAGCAAAATTGAACACTATCTGAAAAAATGGTCGATCGACACAGCGACCTTGGGGCAAACTTTACCAGGATGCGGTACCTTTTTTCATATCTTTTTCTTTTGTAATACCTACTATTATGTCTAGGCCTTTCATTACATCACAAGCAGGGGTCTTTTCAGCCAAGTCCACTTCTTGCAAAAGTGAAAAAACCTTGCTTTTATGAAACCTTAAAAGTAGGAGGGTCGATCAAGGAAGTATAATGACTAGCCCAGGTATTAGGTAATGATAATGGTGCACTGTAGGTCTATTCTAGAAATTTTTCCCAATTCCATTCTGATGGAACCCGGTCACGGCCATAATGATTAGCATTGCATGGAATTGAATTCCACAGTGCAATTGGGAATTTAAAAGTTCTAGAATAGGGCCACTGGTCTCTTGAGAAGTTTGGACACCTTTGGTATTATTATTACATTTAATTTAATTACATTAAATATACATTTTAATTCTTTTCTCCTGTAGATGATGGAGATGTCTGCAAACTACATTGGCGCTGGAGTACAAGCAGACTGTGAAATGTTCCTGTCATTTCTTGACAAAGATGGTGATGATTCTTCTGTTGTTACTTTAAAAACATTTCAAGACACATGGAAACAGCTTAGATTCCAGAACATATATTATGGCTGCAACAGTTTTGCCGAACAATTAGAATTTTCAGAAGAAGTACTTGCCATAGCAAAGATGTTGTGGATTGAATCAAATCCTTTGCCAAAACAAGTGAGCAGATTCTTTCTCTTGGCTGCACTTTATATTAAACAACCATTTGTGAATCCTTATCCAAGTGTTAAAATTCGTCTCTCAGATGATGAATTGAAAGAACTGGAACAGTTTTACAATGCGTGTGAATTAGCAAAGTTTCATGAAGTTGGACTTGTGTTGGAACTGATGTACTTTAATAGTGCTTTTTCAATGAGCGTAACTTGCCATGAGTATGGTTTAGAATCACGAAACAAAATTGATCGGGATGGTGATATGATCAGCAACTGTTCTAGCGATCTGAATGTGAAGGAGTTGTTTGAAGATAATGGATTGTATGATGAATTGAGCCTGTCATTCACTCAATACCACCAAATGAAATGTGGATTGAGTTCAGATGGAGGTGAAGCATATCTTCCTGATGAACTTTCCTTCGTGAATAAGAATACTTGCCAGGAACTACGTTCCATTGCCTTTCCAGATACCGCTTCCTCCATGGGCAATCGAAGTGCTACTGACATGGAAGATGAATCTATAAGGCAACGCCGCAGTAATATTAAGAATAGGGCATTTAAAAAGAAAGGCAAGCGGAATTGATTATGATGACACAACACAAGAAAATATTTGTTCAATATAATTTTTAAAAGTACAGTAGGTACTTGTAAGGGGCTGTGCATAAATGATGTCATGCTTCAGGAGGAGGGAGCACCAGTATGGGACACAGTGTGATAAGTGGTGTGGAGCCAGTGTGACGTCACTTTTTGACATAGTTACATTTTAAAGCATTAAATTTCAGTTGATATGTTGGGACCTGAAATTTCGCTAAAAACAATAGATTCTGATACATTTCTTTACAGACGGAGAAATTCTAAAGAAGTAGGGGCGGCATGAGCATCCGCAGCAGTTGGCGAGGTCAATTTGTCGCGCCCGTTGGCACGACCATGTTGGCTGTTGGACTTTGAGATAATTTTGTTACTTGCTTTTGGGGGGGGGGGGGGGGGGGGGGGATGTGTGACACGGTCTGAGAGGGACCAGGAGGCCAAGTCTTGAAACTTACGCCTTCAGGACGCAAACGCTCTCGGACGTCATAAAGTCCCATTTACTGTAAGAGTGATCGACATTGAAACATAAAGTCAAGCCACTTATTTGATTGTCATCCAGCAATCTATTGGAAACAATTTATTAACATTATAATTATTATTACAGATATTAAACAGTCATAAAACCTTATTCAAAATTAAGCTAAACAGTTAAAGGTAGATTTCAAGGTCACCATTCTTACAGTAAATGGGACTTTATGACGTCCGAGAGCGTTTGCGTCCTGAAAGCGTAAGTTTCAAGACTTGGCCTCCAGGGGTGTCAAAATAACCAATTTTTAGCTTGACCGCCTTTATGCACTGCCCCAGAAAGTGTGTGTATTGATTGCTTGTACATTTTGTTGACTCGCTTACTTTATGTGTGAATTAAATGGATTTATGTCCCAACGTTGGTACTTTCTGTTAGTACATGTTTCATAATTTTAATGCATGAACTTCTGTAACTTGCTCCAAAGTGATTCCAGTGATTTAGGTAATGAAAAAGCTGATACAATCTTTGTCTGATTTCAAAACCATGTGACTTGGGAATTAAATTGTGATAAGCTGTGTAGAAATTTTTGTTGAAACCTCCAAACATTTCTGCTATACTTAAGTCATATTCACTATGACCATAAAACGATGCAGGATCAAATATTATTGGACCTGCACTGGTTTCTGCTATATTGCCACTCCACAAGTCACCATGTAAAAGTGATGGCCGGATTGTGGCGCCATTGAAAAATATTGGTACTTTTTCAATTAACTGGGACCATAACTCCATGGCTTCTCTATCTCCGTAGGTCGTTTCCAGTAAACGAAACTGGTGATCAAGTCTCTGCCGCGTAAAAAACGTTGCCCAGTCATCACACCATGTGTTATCTTGAGCTAAATAGCCACAGCTTGTTTTTGTATGGAATCCAAATTGTGTTATGATAAAAGATTGCTTCTCATATGAACCAACAAAACTATGATTTTGGTCAGTTGACTGTAAATTATGTAGATGCAATGCTGCTAATTTCTCTCCCAAATGGGTGATGAACTTGCTCATTCTTTCCATTTCAATGTACTCGAGAACTATTGCAGCTCCACCTTTGGGGTTTTGTACTACTTGTATTGGCTGAGGAACTGTAATTGTATTCGTTGCATCAATGGCTTTTAATCCTTCATACTCTCCATCAAACATCACTTTTGCTTCCGATTTGTTATTGAACTTGATAAAAACCTTTCCAGAATCCACCAGGTAGGCTTGACCCTGGTTGATGCATCCCCCACCAGATTCCCTGGCTTTCGTCATTACCCGAGTATTCAGTGCTTTCTTTATTTCTGTTTCCATTACGGCCTAATTTAGGTAAATAATTGCATGGGTATCCGCCACAATTTCTTTACATTTCAATAATTTCAATGACACTAGGTCCCAAACTGCACACGTCTTGTTAACATAACACTACAAAAACCATGACAAAACAATGTTTGTACATGACACATGTGTTTGAATTCACGTTAAACAACAGCATTGACGACATTATGACGTCATATGTGGCATGAGGCCTAATTCTATTGGTCAACGACGATTCCGTGTCGTCAGAGCCATCGAATCGTTTATATGCCGATCAGGCGTGGCAGCCAACTTATTGTTATCAGTTATCAGCAGGAGTACCAACATGCAATCTTCTTGTAAGTGAGCATGATGCTGTGGTGAGGTTAGGTTATTGTTGTTTTACTTGTTGGAATTGGTTGGAAATGTGCGAAAAAGAAATGGAAGAGTCTTCCAGCATTGAAGTAAGAATGACCATGGATGGAAAAGTAAGTTTCTTCGGTCATTACAAGATATAAGTGTGGGTGCAACCTGTTTTGGGAGGCTTGATAGGTAGATTCCGACAAATAAGGGCAAGGCACACTAGAGATTCTCCATGCTGCTCTTCACTCAGCTCTCTGTGTTTACTTGACAGTGTGTATGTGTTTTGAAACAACGAATCCGACACAAAATGTGAGAAATCAAATGTGCATCTAAGCCGCCACGGCCAGAGAAAAGGGTCTGTCAAAAGAACAAGCAAGTGCACCCAAGCACTAATATAGACCCTACATCCAGTGTTGGAGAAGAAACTTTTAAAAAGGATGTTACCTAGACACTTCTTCCTTTTGTGTGTGTTAGAATGAACGAGTTTACTTTCGTATGTAGAGAGGATGAATGTCAAAATGGTTGTTTAGCCACAAACTTTGGTATAAAGTTTGCTAGGTACTAGTCACGAGTGTGATGATCTGAGAGTGTTTTTTTATTTCTATTGTAATCTTTAATTGAATTTAGTAGCCCTGCCGACAAGCCATTGTTGGTTTAGCGGGGCTACGTTGAAATGTATTTAATTTATAATAAATAAAAATAAATAAAATAAAAAAAAGACTTAGAAAATATTTTTAAATGGCCGCCTCTGCTGCCACGGGGTCCCGTGACAGCAGCTGATGCACTGGGTTCACGGTAGCGTGACTGTAGTGTATCGCTCGACCTAAACACTGCTGCCACGGGGGCCCCCCGTGACAGCAGCTGATGTACTGGGTTCACGCTACCGTGACTGTAGTGTATCGCTCGACCTAAACACTGCTGCCACGGGGGGCGTGTGCAGTTCACGCTACCGTGACAGCAGTGAAAAATGACACCTAAACACTGCTGTCACGGGGGGCGTGCACACGCTGGCGTGGAAGCAGTCTGTGGACTGCTTCCATGGGGAGGAGGGGGGGCGTACGCACCTAGCACAAGGTGTTCATGTCCTCGTGTTATTTTTGAAATGTAGATAGTACATTACTTCATTTTTCGGAAATAGTGTCGTTTGTTAAGACAAAACAACAAATTTACAATATTGTGCATATTTTGGGGTCATTTTTGGGGTCAAGTGACATTAATGTGCATTCTCGTAGCGCGAACACGCCCCTCTGTCACTTCAGATACATTATTATAATTTTTGTAAAAAATAGTGTAGATACAGCCGTAAATGTAATTTTCATTAATAAACAAGAAATAAACAGCCTCTTGAGCTAAACACTGCTTTCACGCCAGCGCGTGTGCACGCCCCCCCGTGACAGCAGTGTTTAGGTGTCATTTTTCACTGCTGTCACGGTAGCGTGAACTAAACACGCCCCCCCGTGGCAGCAGTGTTTAGGTCGAGCGGCACACTGCAGTCACGGTAGCGTGCCGGCCATTTTGCATTTCACTGCTGTCACGGGGTACCGTGACTGTAGCCACTTCCTTTTTAAATTGTCAAATATAGGCTACAAGGCTGGATAGGGTATAAACTTTCCCCCGTTTAGATGGCGCTAGGTACCAACGAGACACATCAACTCGAAATAGGGTTGCCAACCCTCACGCTTTTGGCGGGACAGTCCCTACTTTCAGACAAAAATCACGCGTCACACATGACATCAGGCGTGACAGAAAAATCACGCTTTTCTGGTATTATATTGCTTTAAGTATGTACAAAAAATGAAAAATTAATGAGAAATAACTTTAAAATTACTCAGTTCAATATTAAAATGTCCACATTCAGTTTTCAATCATTGGTATACTGCCCCAAGTCCTGTCAGATGTAAGGGGTTGCCACATTGACTATAGGTACTACTTGTAGCACTTTATGAGCGTCAATTTTCAGTATAAAATTGGCGAAATGTATATAATAGTCCAAACACATAGTAATTGATCAAATTGATTTTTGAAAAGCAAATTTTTTCGGGCCTATGTGATATGCCCGCATGTGAGTCTGACATAGCCCCCCCCCACCCCATAATTCCAGTAGGTGTCACACTTTCGGATTTGAAAAAAAGGCAGCCCTAACTCAAAACTAAAATGTGCAAATTATTTTTGACATGCGTAAGAAGATCACTGTTTAGAACTTAGATATATCTATTTTTTACTCCAGTCCTATTATAAAATATTATAAGGTAATCAGGGCCGGCTTTAGGCGTAAGCGACGTATGCGACCGCGTACGGCGGCACATAGGATAGGCAATTTCAGCAATTTTCGAAAATTTATTATTTTGTGCCATCATGTTATTTGGCCATTATTCAAGCTCGGAAGAAATAAAATAATTTTTGGGGAAACGAAGACTAATGTTTTGTTATGTCTCCAAACAAATCTCGTTCATGATATGTTAATAGGTACCTTCTCCTAAATATGTTCCTGAACTTTTTGTTTGCGCATGAAAAATTACCTAGAAAAAATTATTTCAATTTTGCAGTAATTTTACCCGAAACGCGTAGATTTACTTCAAAATGAACATGATGTGTAAAAAATTCGGGAGCGTCCACCCAAAATCAGAGCATCATCTAAGAAAAATATTGTGAACAAAAAAATAAAAGAAAGAAGAAGATAATGTTGAAGGCTTACCAAAATGATTGATATTTTTGGTGGACATTGGTAATTTATATTTCCCGAAAATAACTAATCTGGATTCAAAATTGCACCAAATCGAATGACCTTGAACCAAAAATTTATCGGGAGCTGTGCCCCCGAACCCCCCTACTTGACCGTAATATTTCAAATTATTATAGAAATGCCCCCCCCCCCCATCGATATGTCATCCTGCGTACTCCTTTGATAGGCGGCATTATCATTTTTCGCGTAGGTAATCAAGAATGTACCTTAAGCCGGCCCTGAAGAAGATAGTATTGAATTATTGATATCTAAATCACAATCCATGTTATAACCATGGGCGTCTGCAGGATTTCTGCCAGGTCTGCCATTATACTAAATATTAATCCTTCTCCCAGTTCCAAGATTTGGGTCGGGGGTGGAGAAGGCCCCCATTAACTAGGGCCTCGGACTCTGTAGCTATCGTTTTTCCTATGTTTGAACTCGTAACAGAATGCGCTGTCGTCAGTTTTTCTACTAGGCCGTAAATGACTTTATTGCGCACTAACCTTGCAATGCATTCTTTCTCGGCCTAACATAACAACTGATGGTGGCTCCGTCTGGTGAGGATTCAAACATATGAAAGACGAACTGTAGTTGGGCAGACTTGACTCTTTCTCTTTTTCTCTCTTCCCCACTTATCTTCCTCCACTGCTCACTGTTTTCCCACCACTTATCTTCCTCAACTTCAGCCCACTTCTCCAGTCTCTAAAATGTCTACTAAACCTAATTTAATCTTTTTTCCTAGGGAAAGGGTCTCTTTGCTGCCAAACTGTTTAAGGAAGGAGATGTTATTTTTGAAGAACAACCACTTGTTTGCAGCCAGTTCTCTTGGAACAAAGCATATGGCTATCTGTGCTGCGATTTTTGTATGCGGTAAGTTCATTGTGAATGTGATGGTGAATGACCATTGACCCCCATCATCTTCGATCTGGGATGAAGATAAACGTAATGTTTGCAGAAGAGATGTAATCATGGGAGTAATTTAAAAGCATTAAAAAAAGTTTAATAAAGTACCTCACTTTTTTAGAGTTTCTAAAAACCAAATTTAATAAGTAATCTGAAAAACTCTTACTCTGGACAATGCAGTCCTACCTACCTAAAGTAAAAAAAAAATCCTAGTACCCACCTACCTACTTAATGCAATATTTTGGCAATATTTCGGCAACTGAAGAAGTTGACTGGAAGAAGCTGCAGACAAGCGCTTTCAAAATATTGCTATAGGTAGGTACATATGTAGGTAAATGTTTCATTAATGTAGGTAAGTTCTTTCATGTGGTACCAGTGGTGTCCAGAGTAACTTAGTGAGTTTTATCACACTCCCAGTAATTAACTTTTCGTTTTATTATTTCATAAAGTATCATCCGAATATTTTAATCTTTTCAGACCATTGGAAAGTGCAGAAGAAAATGCACGGCGCTTGACTTCAAAATGCCAGTTGGTTCTTCCTTTTCCTGAATGTTGTTCCACAAAGAATGCTAGTATTGTGCAGTGCCCATCGTGTGAGGTGAGCAGTAGTAGACAATAGGGCCCTAGTCTGTATGTACATTGCTATCTATGGCAGTTTAGATTAGCAGTTTAGATTCTTATTGAAGTAGTGTAGTACCTACTGCTTGCATAATTTTTTCAAAAACTCTTTAGAAAGCATGAAGTTTTACAGAAGTACTACATAATTGAGCGAGTGAAGCGAGAGACAACATCCTTGTCTCAATCCCTTTGATGTAAAAAATTGCATGATAACTCCTTGCCACTTTTCACCACACTTTCTTGGTTGTGATACATCCGCTTAATGGTGTTAATATACTTTGCCCTAATACCTGTGTTCTCCAAGACACGAAAGAGGTTCTTTAAGGGTACTGTATCATAGGCTTTTACGAGATGAATAAATATAAGATGGGTATCCGTGTTTTTTGCTTGCCTTTTCGCAATAACCAACCTGTCTAAAGCCCCATTTACACGGTGCAATTTCTTGTACAACTTCTGTAGGTACCACACTTCTGTGTCACACTTCTTGAATGGAAATTAGGACATGTTTTAAGTTCTGTGACAGAAAGTTGCGTCGTGTAAATACAAAATTCTATGAAAAATGGGAATGTGACACAGAAGTTCAAGAAATTGCACCGTGTAAATGGGGTTTAATATAGAAAATGTTTTTGAAGTTTATTAATAATAATAATAATAATATAATTCTAATTAATTGAGCTATTGAAGGCTCACTACAAACATTTTTTTTTACTTCACAAGCATAAAACAAAAACTCACAATTTTGTGTCTCAAAATGTCATGTATTTTGTTTTGACCACAGATAAAATACTGTAGTGGTGATTGTCTCGAGAAAGCATGGAACCTATACCACCAGACTCTGTGTCTCAAGTGTAGCACTGACCAAGGACATCCACTCGAGCAACTAAACGAAGCTTGGAAGTAGGTGTTGGTACAGAATTCAGTTGCAGCTTGATTATGTAACTTTCAATTTGAGATGCCCCAACATTTTGCATCTACCTAGCCAATGGTGAAGCAAGATGAAAGGCAGACTCTTACTTACGCTATTGGCTTGATAATCGTAATGTTAGGCCAACATCTCAATCGAGCTGCAAGTCCATCACACAAAAAACACTTACCACTTACCTCATTTACAGGCAAATGCATTATCCCCCAGAAACCTGCAGCATAATGCTGTTGGCACGCGTGATTGCCGTAGTCAAGCAATCTTTCGATAAAGAAGCAGCTACACAGAGGTTCATGCAGGTTAGATATTTTATCTACCGTATTAACTCGTGTATAAGACGCACTCGTGTATAAGACGCACCCTTGTTTTGAGAAGTCTATTTTAAGAAAACACTTAGCATGCGTGTATAAGACGCACTAAAATGATGTAAACATTGTGTGTTTGTATACATGATGTTGGTTACTAAATGTATACTAAATGTTGGTTGTCCAGCTAACTGAGCTATTTGAATGAAAATCACTGCCAACTTGTTGTAAACAAACAGTAATTTCCTGCGTCTGAGAAAGGGGGGAGGGGAGTCTCTTCCCAGCAGCTGTTGCTTGCTCTAAGAGGCATGCACCTGCCTTTCCTCTGCATTCCAAAACAAACCCAACTCCTCTCCTCCCCTTCCATTAAGATCGCCATTCAACAGTGTTTAGTCTATTTTATGTCTGTCAGAGCAATGTTTTTCAGACGTAAACATATATTTTGTCTCCTGATCTAAATGCAAGGGAAAACATTTTGTTGCACACATTTAATATGTTAATAGTGTTGTGTCTAGACACAGTATGAGTAGTCCAGACAGAGTGAGAGGGAAAGGCAGAGATAGACAACATGTGGCAGTCTACAACAGCTCTGTTTACAAACATCCACCTTGGATTTACTGGGAAAAAAGCTTGGTATGCGTGTATAAGACGCAGGGCTGTTTTCAGAATCAAAATATTGACATATAATTGCGTCTTATACACGAGTTAATACGGTAGATTATTCTTTTCATGAATGATTGAAGCAGCTAGAATGGTTGGTTTTGTTCCCCTTTATTAGTAACAGTGGTTGGGAGGGGCGACTGCCTCCCCTAATAATCATAGATCCCAAAAATAGTAGTTTCCCCATTTATCCTATACAAAATTAAGATAAGCGTCCCAGAATCACTTATAAATTGTTTAAATTTAAAAAAATCGCCCTGTGGGCCAATTCTTGAGATTCACGTTTTGAAACCGTTTTACGTTTACATGTTATAAAACTGGAAACAGTTGACAACTATCGGCTAGCCTTCAACTTTTTTACGTTTTAAACAATGAAACCGTGAATCTCAAGAATTGGCCCCTGTGGGGCAACAATAGAGGTGTGTTTATTGTTGTTTGAGCAGTTCAGTATCCCAGAATCACTTAAATTGATCATATTCGGGAAAAAAAACTCCCTGTGGGGAGGGGCAACAATTGCTTGTTGCCCTGGACCCTTACCTAATATCGCGAAATGGTAGGACGGTGCTAGTTAGCACTGTGCTACCTATCTTAATAACCCGTAGTAGCACCGAAATTGAACTCAGCATCATCGTAGCACCAACATTTTGCGATATTAGGTAAGGGTCCTGGGTTGCTTGCTTCAGTTTGTGCATTTTAGAGCCACCCACATGTGGGTGGGCAGACAAAACATGTAATGTAAAAATCATGACCCGTACGGGTTTTGGGAACATGACCTCCCAACTGCTCCGCAGATATTTTTTTGAAAATTGGATGATCATAGAAGCGTTTTTGAGTGTTTTCGGAATATATTACCCTGCATCTGAAACTAAATTTAGAGACACCAAAACACAGGCCCGTACGTACTGGTGCCCAAGTCTTGAAAAAAGCGTTTTGAAACCGTCTGGCGTTTTCTTTGATCAAAACGTAAAAAAGTTGACGACTATACCTTAGCCTTCAACTTTTTTTTACGTTTTGATCAATGAAAACGGCAGACGGTTTCAAAACGCTTTTTTCAAGACTTGGGCTCCTGGCGGGCAGAGCCCGCAGTTTACCTGGATTTAAGCTAATTTTCCAATATATAATCTACAAACTGTCAAAAATGGTGTAGGTTGACACAATAGGTTTGTTCGTTTACACTGCCAAAACCTGCCACGAGTTTTTGGCACATTGCCAAACGGCATTTGTTTTGGACTTTTGGTAATGTGTGGCAGAAAACAGCCTGTTCGATTTAACATTTGTGGCAGTCTTTTCTAGCCAAAACCTGCCAATTTCTACACATGGTTCTGATAATGCAACCGTGCATCATCTGATGATGCTGTGGCAAGTTGGGGTAGTTTTAAAATACAGAAATTTTATTCTAGGAGAGTGAATAATCAAGACTAGGAATTTTGTTCATAGGATTAAAAATATTTATTTGCAGCAATATTGCTTCCTATTTTATTAACGTTACCGTTCAACCACAAATGCATTGGTTTTGTGTGACTATTTTTACTGTTTGTGTAGCTCCACTCCCTTTTGGCTCTACCACCATTTGGCAGGTTTTGACAGGGTTAACGAACAGACCTTTATGACAGTTGTATAAAATATATAGAAACAAAACAAATGCAACCTAGTCATTTCCCTAAAGATAAAACAAAACATTGTTTTGTTTTGTTGATAAGAAAGATCACGGCCTCCTTTATAAGTTCTGATTTACTTCAAAACGGAACTAAACGGAAAACGGAACTTAGTTATAAAGGAGGCCGAGAGAAAGATATTCCCACAAATAAGTGATACGTGATGGAGCCACTTCTGGCAAGATGGCTACTACCAGGTCCACATATTAATTTGTTTGTTTTTACATTTCGTGTTTCCATAAAGAAGTGAAAAAACAAAAAAACAAATGAAATTGATATTTAGCTATAAATTTACTTTCTTGGCCAAAACGAACAACTATATCAAATATTTGTATTTATATTTATGCAAATGCGCCCTTGATAGCCGCCATTTACCTATAGTACCACAAAATCCACCAGAGGGCAGTTGTGTTCCTTAGGGTAAGACGGGGGAATTGGGTGTAGGGGGTAATTGGGTGCAACTTTGCTTATTTGGCTATTATGAAAAAAGTGGCCTATGAACTAACTGGAATTTCTTCTGTAAATTTAATTGGTGGTTTTTACCTTACATTGTATATTTCAGTTATAGGGTAAGATTTGTATTAATTATAAAAACAATTATTTTAAAAATCTGCTCCAAATAAAGTTGTGTCAAACTGAAATTTCACTATGGTAACAGTGCCAAAACCCCCAGCTGTGTGGAGCAACATGAGTTATTTTCAGTGCAAATGCTATCAAAGTAGATGCTAAAGCTATCAGTGATGTCAAAAATGATGTTTAAAATATAATTGCCATAGAGGTATATTTATGAAAAAATATATAAAAACCTACCACCCAATTACCCCCATGTGGGTAAATGGGTGGTTCAGATTAGTTTGAATGTTCCCTCCATATAAAAATAGTTGTCCATGTATTACCCAAGAATGCTCTGCAAACACACTTCAGCTTTACCCCCACATATACTGGCAAAGTTTTGGCGCCACAAAACCATCAAAACACATTGAAAGTCCTATTTAACCCTACTATTGTACTGCCGCCAGGCCGGCTGTGGCAGTGGATGGTTCTTTCGATTAAATAAACGGGATTTATTTAACGTCAATAAGCTGTGGCGTTCCTACATGCAAGCTAAACTGTATAGATTTGATCCCCTAGCTTTGGGTTCCTCTAATGCAAAGAAATATCTAAGTATTACTGATCATGCTATATTGGAATCAATGCTCAATTTACTGTGTTACCGTAAAGTTTTATTCACTTATTTTAGTATAATAACAAATATTCTACTTCCATGAAACTTCTCAGGTTATATGAACATGTACTAAGGATCATATTTAACGTCGATTTATGCCTCAGTTACCAATCCAAATATTAATACAAGCAATAAGCAAATGCGATGTAAAGTTTACCCCATAAAAAACACTCAGTGTAAAAATACCAGCCAAGTCTCTTCAACTAAAAAAAAATATATGAAATCTAAAAATTCTGCACTGAAAAGTAGTGATATCAAAAAATGAGCCAAGTCAAAACTTTATTTGAAAATCAAAAAATACTTGGCGCATCGTGTATATAAATAGCTTAGAAGTATAGGCCAGATATAAAATATACATCAAATATACATATATAGTATACCTATAATGCCCTAAAAAAACGATGCGCCAAGTATTTTTTGATTTTCAAATAAAGTTTTGACTTAGCTCATTTTTTGATATCACTACTTTTCAGTGCAGAATTTTTAGATTTCATATATTTTTTTTTAGTTGAAGAGACTTGGCTGGTATTTTTACACGGAGTGTTTTTTATGGGGATATCACTCCTTTTTTTAGTTTATTCTTAAAATTTGTGACACAAATCGAATGAACAATTTTTAAGTCATGTAAAAAAAATCACAATTTACAATTTGGTTACTACTTATAAAAAATCTGCTATATATTTGCTTAAATGGTCTTTTATGAAGAATAGCAAAGTTATCATTCCAATCGGTCAACCCAGTTCTGAGATGTGGCAACACATCGGTTGTCAATATGGCTGCTGAACTTAATGCACTGCTACATAGAATTTATATCTACAATTAATGTGTAATATTTTAAGCTTTCTGAATATGTATACATTGTATAGAATGGGGATTATAATTTTTTAAAATTTGAATGACGTCATTTCCGGGCTCATAAACAGGAAAATTCTAGTTTGACTGTTCCTATTCCATAGAGAATAGAGATGTCCTTCCGAATCGTTGAGCACTAGATTCGTACCGATCAGACTACCAGTTTTCGAGATACGACGATACTTCCGGTTTCAAAATGGCGGCTGAAATCTCTGACTCTTTGAATTTTAATTTAAACATGATTACATCTTATTATAAGCTGTCTCAAATAGTATTTATTGTATTAAAATGTAAATTTGTGAGTTTTTTAAAATGTGTGACGTCATTTCCGGTTTTGGTATAGGAAACTGCAATATAACTGATGATATAACATAAAGGTAACCGTCTAAATCGTTTAGCGCTGGTTTCGTTCAAATCTGTTTAGCCGTTTTTGAGATATGATGTCACTTCCGGTTTCAAAATGGCGGCTTCCAGTTGGTTTTATAACAAGTCAAATGAGATATCAGAAGTACATACGATACATAAATATCAAAATAATCGGATCAACCTTTGTTGCCGAAATACTAATCGAAGTATTTCAAATTTTATGACGTCATTTCCGCTTTCGTTAACATAATTTTTAGTCTTTTGTTAATGATAACCTATATAGTTGACCGTCTGAATCGTTTGGCGTAAATTTCGTTCTAATCGGTCCAGCCGTTGAGGAGATATGACGTCACTTCCGGTTTCAAAATGGCGGCACAAAAAAAGTCAAGGGGGCGAGGGCAAATCAGACGCCAAAAGTGCACACGTGGTAAAAATTTGAAATCAATCGGTTCAGCCGTTTAGGCTGTTACCTGTTTACCAGATTTTAACTCCACCCTACTACTACTACTGAGATTATTATTATGAAAACCGCCCTAAAACACTGTTTTCACTGCCCTATAGCTCGCAAAGGGCGTAACCTATTGTTCCCAAATTTGGTATATGTGGTGGGGTGGGCCATAGCTCGAAATTAAGATATTTCGCAACAATGTGAGATTTTCCAATTTTATGATCCAGTAGGCCGAAAATGCCACTTTGATGCTTACAGTAAAAGTGGGTTTGCTCCAGCCTTTATATGAGAGTGTGCGCGCCGTACGACTTGGCTGGCGTGGAGCGACCGCTCCACTAGATTAACGCTTTGACTTCTTTCGTTGCACTGTCAGTAACTCCTGCATTTATGAACGAAATTCTAAACTGTAAGAAGCAAAGTTGCTCATTTTCACATTCTCTATCACCACCCAATTACCCCCAGACTATAACATTAACACACACTGTGTTTTGGCTCTGTTTCATATATCCACCCAATTACCCCCACTGGGGGTAATTGGGTGCTTTTTCCATTTAATTTATTTTATTTTTTCATTTTTAAGTATATTTTAATTTAATCAAAAGAGATGTCTGCAATACATGATAAATGTACATTCCATAAGCCCTAATAATCTGGTTACTGTAGTTTAATTATTTCCCTAGGAATAAATGTTTGAAAAAACATACCACCCAATTACCCCGTCTTACCCTACTTTCTCAAATAGAATTACTTTGATGCAAATTTATTTCACAAATTTATTACGGTTCAGTTTAACTGTTTAATAGTTAACAGAGTATTGAAAGACTGACCCTTAGGGCTGGTCTTTCCATAGTCCTTTCAATACGTAGTTCAATAGTCCAGTTTTAATCAGGCATTCGAAGATTGTCATTGGTTGTTGCCATGGTAATGAAGTCCTAATTGACTGTAGGTTAGGTACACATTAGCAAACACAATGTTTGAACCACAGCCGTCTGTACACTTATCGTTTGTTCCTCCTCCTCCTGTGAGCTGCCTGTTAACTGAGTAAAAATTGTAGTTCCTCACCTGCCGTCCCAGGAAGTCTTGGCCTTGGCTATTCAAATGCGTGACGTTTGAAGTTAAGTTAGGTAGTTTGAACTTAGGTAGTAAACAACTAGGTAGGTAGTATTATCTTAGATAAGGAAATAATAAAGTTAACTTTGTTTTTCTCCTTTAAGTTTTGTCACCAAACCAAGAATATTGAAGAAGAAATGGCTCACAAGCTACTTGGTGAACAATTTGCTAGCCAGCTCAAGCTGCTTCAAGAACTGTTTTCACAAGCTTTGTACACAGAAGAAGTACAACATGTAGGTTTACAATTGATAATTTTGGACATATTGAACATAATAGTCTGTGATAATACCCATGAAATTACACTACAGATTATGTTGTCAAGACATTTTTATAAATTTTGTTCTATATAATTTTCAGTGGTTTACTCCAGATGGCTTTCGTTCCATGGTGGCCTTAGTCGGAACTAATGGGCAAGGGGTAGGAACAAGTCCAATAAGCGAGTGGGTAAAGAACACAAATTCACTCGAGTTAACGGATCAAGAACGAGTAGCACTTGATGCATTTATTGATCAGCTGTATGAAGATATGGATCAAGGTATTTGTTATTTGCTACTTGATTAAAGTTTACCTAAGTTCCATTAGATCTCTTCTTTGAATCCTTTTCCATCCTTATTTTTAGAGATGGGCCGATACCGATACTCGCGTTACCACCGATACCCATGGTATTGGTGGTATCGGTATCGGTCAATTTTAATGCAATATTTTCGATAGTTCGATACTTATTACTTTTTTAGTTGAAATTTTTAATTGTGGCCGTTTTCCCGCCATTGGTGCTCATTGGCATCACGTCAGTGAGCTGTATCACCATTGGCAGATGCCTCAACCAATCAGAGCCAAGATTGCAAGTGACATATCTCCAAAAAAATCTCTAGTTTTGTGAATTTTGATTGATTTGAGACTCTGGCGGACAGGAACTACAGAAATATAAAGAAACAAAAGTATCGGCGATACTATCGGTATCGCTAATCATAAAGTGAGTATCGGTAGAGCCAAGATTATATGGTGATTGAAAATAAAACGAAATATTAAATAAACAGGTTTTAGTGTGAAATGTGCATGGTTCATGGAATTTAAACCCCAAAACTGTCATTTTCCAATCGCGAAATAAAACGAAATACACTTTAATTCGCGAAATTGACCTAAATCGCAAAATTACCACAAAATCAGTGATTTTTCACTAAAAAATTTTTTTTTTTTTTTTTTTTTTTTTTTTTTTTTACTTTTAGGTACTATAAAATTTGCATTTAATCAAGCACTTGTTGCGTCTAAGAATGGTGAGAATCCATCCTTTGATTAGCTGGAAAACAAGGTTGCAAACATACCTGCTAAATTTTACCCCCCCCCCCCCCCCCCCCAATCACAAAACCACCTGAACATAACCAGTCAGTGACTGCTTTAAGACGATGCTTCTGGCTGATGGTGGAAACATGGCAACCTTGCACTTTGGCCACCCCCTTTTTACCCCTAGAGAGCCTATATATTTAGGCTCTCTATTTACCCTTCCTTTTCATGCCCATGAAGGGCCCACCCACACCACACCCACAGTCAGTTAGACAGCTGACTGTTCTAATGATGGCTCACGCCAATTCACTTGCCTGTTTCTTATGATGCAACTTTATTTTATCATTTTAATTTGATTATTTACATTATTCATTAGTGTGAGCAAAACATATTGGTAATAAAGATGAAATTCATTTTCGTTTTAAAGTTCAATTTTGTGTGTTTTAATGGCCCCACAAATCGCGAAATCCTCAATTCATAAAACCACAAAAAACGAAATTTTTGTTTTTAAAAACGAAATCACTGCAAAAATAAAACCATATAATCTTGGCTCTAAGTATCGGTATCGGTATCGGTGAAAAAGTGGTATCGACCCATGTCTACTTATTTTACATTCTCTAGAAATTAAATTATTTTTATTTATTAATTCGTATAAGATGGCACCCCTGTAAGTTATCTCGTTTAAAATTGACTTAAGTCATGTGCATCTGCCAGGGAATTCTGTCAGGGGGTGGGGGAGTAAAATGCTTAAAAGTAAGTAAATGGAGGTCTGGGGTGGCCTCCCCTAGGAGGCCAATTCTTGAGTTTTCATGTTTTGAAGCCATTTTACAACTAGGCCAATGGAGTCCATGGAAAAATGGAGTCGATTTTTAAATTGTTTACAGTAGGTACCTATAAGTAAACGTAATAAATGGTTTCAAAAAGTGAAAACTGATGAAAGTGAATAAAAAAGTGAACCATGAAAACGTAAATGGTTAGAAAAAGTGAAAACTCAAAAATTTGCGCAAATAATGTCGTTTTCGGCTGGCCGCACTGGGGGCAGCACTAGGGCAAAACCAGGCTACGACATGACGTCACGATCAAGAACTCAGTGCAACCTGGTGCAACCCCAGTGCAGCCAGCCGAAAACGACATAAGCCATACGTGATGGAGCCACTTCTGGCAAGATGGCTCCTGTTAGTCTACAGATTCACTTATTTGCTTTTACAGTTCGTGTTTCCAAGCAGTTAAAAAGGAGAAACAATTAAAATTGAAATTTAGTTGTAAGTTTACTTTTGTAGCTGTAACAAACAACTAAAGCAAAATGTTCATTCAAAAATGTGCCCCTGTCATCCGCCATTTACCTAGTATCACAATAGCCACTAGAGCGCATTCGTGTTTCTTGTTTTCTCGAATTGGCCTCCAGTACATGCGAAGTCTGTACCTCAATTCCAAGAAGCAGTCGTGCAATTTGGACATCCTCTGTATTTAAGTACAAGTACCCTAAGCTGTGTTAAATAATGTGTTTTCCTTCGATTTGAGCAATATTTTTCAACTATATTCCTTATTCATGGACCATATATCTCTATGCATGGACACACAATTTTTCAGAAAATATCCCTAAAATAAGTAAAATTTTAATTATTTCGTATATCTGGTCTTTGGTGAATTCCTGGGGGTGGGGGGGCAACTGCCTCCCATTGCCCCCCTCTCACCACTGTTGGATGCCAATCGATTTAGGTAGGTAATTTTACTTTCTTCTCATATTTGCAGCAGTTGGAGATTTCTTGAACAATGAGGGGTCAGCATTGTTTGCACTTCAAAGTACATGCAATCACAGTTGTGATCCAAATGCAATGAGCAGTTTCCCTCACAACAACTTTCAACTTTCCATGAATGCAACCAGAGACATAGCAGCAGGAGAGGAGATTTTGATCAGCTATTTAGACAGTTGTGCATTGGATAGAAGCCGGCACAGTAGACAAAAGATATTGAGGTGAGTATCTCAAAATTCATTTTCAGTTTTTTATTAAATAATTCAGTTTTTATTGAAAAAAAATTATCTTTTGTTTACTGCAGAAATTCACATTTATCACCCCTTTTGTAGATTAGAGATAATGGGATACCACCTCTTACTGCACAGTTGCACACTACTCTCAATCAATCCAATGTACACTCGACAATTCATTAAACAATATTTGAAAGAAATGGATTGTCTGAAAAAATGTGATGGCATCATTCGATGAAGTCTATGCTTACTCGTCATCTACCTCTAGTAGGCGAGCTCTGATTTGATTGATAATAACAAGGATTGATTTTCAATGAACCTGACCAGCATCCAATCTGTTACGTTCAAATACCGTTTTATGATTTGTTGGGTGTACCTATGCTTAAATTCAAGGTCATCTTGTAAGACACTGGATAAGCATACTATTTTAAGCATATTTTGGACGGACTGATGGCCTAGCATTACCAAAGTTTTATACTAGGAATACAGAATAGGAAAACGTTCTGTGTAATGGGTTGAAGAACGAGCATGGATACCAACACCTCGAACCAAAATTCTGTCAATCGAAAATGTCCTTTAAAGCCAATAATTCTAGAATATCGTCACAGATTTGTATGAAAATCTCAAAATAGGTACTCCTAAAATATTGGTCTTAATGACCATGCAAAGTTTTAAGTTGATCAATTAAACGGTTCCTTGCTAATTTTCAAAAATCACAGGATCTAGTACAAAAAATATACCTGGGACCACTCATATTATTATATTAGTGTATGTAGTACAAAACTTCAGATCAATCTGTATAACGGTCATATGTTCAGGAGGCCAATTCTTGAGTTTTCATGTTTTGAAACCATGTGTGGTTTCATTGTTTAAAACGTAAAAAAAGTTGAAGGCTAAGCAATAGTTGTCAACTTTTTTACGTTTTAAACAATGAAACCACACATGGTTTCAAAACATGAAAACTCAAGAATTGGCCTCCAGGGCCCTGATTCTATAACTCAATTGCGATCGCTTAGCAATTTCTTCCATAAGATTAACATGGCAATAATTGCTAAGCGGTCGCAATGCGAGTTATAGAATCAGGGCCCAGTAAGAGCCTCCATATTGCATGAGAATTAATACGCGTTTGAAAGTTTCTGCTCTGAAGACCTTGGAATAAGAGTCGAAGAGGCCACGGCAGAGAGATATATATAGATATACACTACACTATAGCAGAGGTATTCTCACTCCACCAATGAACGTGAAGCCTTTTCGACATGAGAAATATTGGGGTATCTGGGCATCGTTAGCGCATATATCAGCACTAGTGGTAAAAATATGAACTAACTGCTAAATTTACCCATTGAGCCGTCATTGCATTTATATGCTATGCACGATGTTCTTTTGTATTATGTCAGATATTTACAATTAAACTATAAAATGAACTATTAAACCATTAAATATCGTCAAATAACAGCTATTCTGCGTGCCAGCAGGCCCATCAAGTGTAAACTATGAATTAGCGGTTGAGCCATCGTCAGAGATTGGTCATCAAGTAGTTCACTCTTCACGCTATAGATGTCGCTCAAATCACGGGGTCCTACCAGATTTCCCCAATCACAGGGTCTAAAAAGGCTTCACTGCGGTCAATGTTATCAGTATAGGAGTGAGACAACTGCAGGGTGTCCACAGGCGACTTTTTGCTACTTAATTGCTACTTATTTTTGCTATGCTACTTAATTCCTACTTTTATTGCTAAAAATCTCAAAAAGACACTTAAATGCTACTTTTTTTGGGCAATTGTTTAGGTCTAACAATCATATTTATAGTTTTTTAATATCGCACCTATTTGTTTTGTGTTGGTACACTGTTATTCATTCCTAACTTTGGTTTGTCTTCAGTAGTCGGTAGAACAGCAATGGTTTTCGCGCCTCCTCTGTGGTCCCCAATTGTTGCCTCAGCTTCTTTGAAAAACCTACCATTTTCCTTGATTCCACATTTGTCACGTTCTGTAAAATTTTATTTTATGGAACCTTTATTAAACAAAAATTCCACTTTTATGCTACTTTTTTTCATTGAAATTGCTACTTTTTTGCCACTTATTTTCATCCAAAATGCTACTTTTGCTACTTTTTTTGACACCATTCTGGAGTGGACACCCTGCAACCGTCTCTACTAGTATGAATGTAGTAATGATGTCCATGAATCCTGAAGAGGCACTGATAAAATATTTTAAATTCCCCTCTTGAAATTCGACAGCCAACACGCAAAATGACCGTAAAATTTTAATAACTTTTGGATTTAACGACGGACTAGTCTGAAAATTGTCAAAAATAGAGATAATGTTAGTCCCAATGATTATGCCAAGTTTTAAGTTGATCGGTAAAAAAAAGGTTCCATCTTTAATTTTCAAAAAATCACAAAAATTGCAGGATCTTATTCAAAAGCTATGCCTGGGACTGCTCATATAAAATTAATGTGTATACAAAATTTCAGACCAATCGGTTGAACGGCGTAGCCTGGGCATAGCCTACAAAAACAAACACACAGAGAATGCCATAAGAGTCCCATGGTGACGCTCGCTCAAATAAGGCAGGTATTTTGGATTAAAATCAACTGTTTCTTCAATTATTTTGAAGTATTGGTCGGTTGTGCGCATATCTTAGCTTTGGTAATACCGGCCCTAATAAAATTTGGAAAACCTCTGTAGGTAGGTAAAACACTTGGATGATCGATACTTTGTATTGCATGTAGTGATGGGAAAATTCCCGGAATTTATTTTTTGGGGAATATTCCCAGGGAAAATTCCCGGGAATATTCCCGAAGGCAGGGAATATTGGGAATTTATTAATTCTACAAAATGTATGCTTAAACTGAATAAATAGGAAAATAGTTCAACAAAAGTAATTATTGATAGGTAGTTGATTTGTTATTCATGATTCATAGTTCAAACGCAGTTGCAGAAAAAAAAAAATCAGATATCGAATTTTGGAAGCGTTATGACAATTTTAAGCAAGTAGGTTAAATTTTAGTTCACCAGTTCACACTGGTGCACTGAAATGACTGCACGTAAATATTTTAAAAGTACAAACCGCGCATTATAGGTCAAAATGAGCTCACATTTCTTTTGATTTTGACAAAATTATAAAGTTTAAATATTTAATAAAAATGGCAGCCATGACAAAAAAAAGATTAAAAATTAAATCGTCAGACTTCTCGGTAAGAAATTTCTACAATACAGCAAACGGGTAGATTAGGTACCAAAATATTTCTAACCTACAGAATTTCACAAGCACCTGTAATCAAAACGGAGAAAAAGTAATGGGACAGCTAATCTTTACAGATTCTATCACTATCCTGTGGAACTGTAGTGTTATTGTGCCACATTTGAATCTATACATAAGAATCCAAGTCATGGTACCTAATGTTCATTTAAATGAAAAATTCCCAACTTTTGGGAATTTATATTTACCTTGGGAAAGTTCCCGGGAATATTCCCATGTGCGGGAATATTCCCACGGGAAAATTCCCGGCTACCCATCACTAATTGCATGCAATTTGATATACCTAATGCTATAATCCTACTTGATGCTCTATAGACTATGAATCCCATAAAAATCTTAACATTCATCACGGCAAAGTAGTGATGTCAATAAATGGGCCAAGTCAAAAGTTAGTTTAAAAATCAAAGAATAGGTACTTGGCACATAGAGTATACTGTATATAGTATAGTAGGCCAGATATCAAGTATAGGTACCTAACGATATGTATATGTAATAGTATGCAACTGCTAAGCTGGAGTTGGAATTACCGTCAATATTTGTTAAAGAGAGAAATGATTTTAATGTCTGAGGTGGTTGGTTTGTTCTTATAATCAAACCCTTCAATCCCATATGCTCGACATCTGTGTTTTCTGGTAACTAGGAAAACGCTCAGTGTAACGCGTTGATGAGCGAGCACAGAACATGCAACATCCCAGTCACGATAAACGACACGGCACAAGACGATTTTCTCTGCAACTTTCCAATCTCCATATAAATACTCTGGATGAATATCAGATCCATTGTGTCGTGACTATCCTACATACTTTTTCCAGCTTTTGACAACCCATACTAAACTTGTAAAATGACAATTAATAATTGACTGATTGGGCTGAACATGGGTAAAATTTTAGATTATGTTGGTCTTCATCACCATGCAAAATTTGAACTTAATCGGAACATTTTGATTGTCGACCAATCAGAAGATATTATTTATACTTAAACCAATTGAAGGATTCGGCCTTCGTACTGCATCCGATTTGATATGCGCTAGTTTTACTGTAAATTGTGGACCGTTTGGCTGCTTACAGGCCTTGGAGCAGAAGCTTAAAGAAGGCAGGGATGAAAATGTAGTAAATATTTCAAGATTATGGAATAAAATGTCCCTAAAATGACAAAAACTTTTGAAAATAACTACAGATTAGACTGAAAATTGGCAAAAATACCTTAAATGTTGGTACCAATGACCATGCGAAATGAAAAAGTTGGCCGGTCAATCGGTTCTATTGTTAAAATTACAAAAATCACCAGAAAAATTGTTTCAAATTTGAACCAATGGGAGGATTTGGCTGAAATTTATTATGATCTGGTAAAATGTTGGTTGCAATGACTTTGCTAAATTTATTATGATCTGGTAAAATGTTGGTCGCAATGACTTTGCTAAATTTAAAACCAATCGAAAGATAATTTTTCTGAAATTTGAACCAATCACAGAATTCCGTTCAAAAACAATCCCAGAAACCGCATAGATTACGTTAGTATGTGTGCAAAATTTCAGATCGATTGGTTGTGCGGTTTGACCTGGGCAGTGCAGACAAAAAAACAAAAAAACACACAGAGAAAGTGCCATAAGAGTACCGTGGTGACGCTCAACAAGTTTTGAAAATGACTTCAATTTTGCAAGCAATTAACAATAATAATAATAATAATAATAATGTAATTTATTGAGCACATAAAATAGGTACACAATGGACCACTAGTCATTATCTTGCTATGTGACATCACGAATAAAACAGATGACAGAAGGATGTGGGCCGTGACCGTCAAGAAGGCTGTGACAGCACAGTAATCAATAGTAATCAAAATGGATCCATTTTGAACTTCAACTGTCTTTCCCCCACACATTTGATTGGCTCTTTCTCCCACTATATGGACAGTGCTGCTCTAGTGTGAGTAAAGAGAACTATTATTCTACATTGACTCCTCCCATCACCATTGGTCTGTATTCAACAATCGAATCGTTGATCTTCCATACATCCATCTCTTCTCTTCAGCTGCTTCACCTCTTCACCGTTTACCTATTTCTTCTTAAGTTATTCATAATAGTCATTATACATAGTTGTGCAGTGTGCTTCAATATCAGTAGTAATATTGGAAGAACATCCAAGCATTTGCTTTTTAGCTGAGGGAAAACCACTGAAAAAACATTCTCAGCAGGATGTAATCTTGATTCTTATCTTCCAATGTCATTACTTCTCAAATTCTCTTTCTTGAATGAGAGCGAGTTTATACTTAACTTAATTCTTAAAACTGAATTCTTAACTTTCTATTCTTAATGTATGTGCCTGCGGGTGTACCTACTAAAGATACTAGACCTAAGTCCCTACCTATAATGCCTTATACAACGATACGCCTAGTAATTTTGATTTCTAAAACAAAGTTTTGATATCACTACTCGGCGCTGAATTTTTAGATTTCCCCTCCTGGCAAAAGCCTCCGCCACTGAGATGCAGAGATAGGATGCCAGGATCATCCAGGCATCATCCAGGATGCCTCCTGGCACCCGACAAACAAACCTATGAAAACTTTTATGAGTTTTTTTGACGTAATATTTTGGCCATAAATTAGCGAGTGTCTCCCTTTGGCTCTTGTGGACACTTTCTGTATTTTTAAGTGTGAAATTCGAGCTGAAATTTTCGAGCTGAAATTTTGCATACATACTAATATCATGAATTAAGACACCTATACAGGGATAGATAACTTCGCGTTTCATTTGAACTATCCGGTTCACCTTAGCCTTCTAAACATTTCTACTTTCGTTTTCACGCATGCAGTAAAAGTAATATAAACCTCAGCCTTCTGAAAGTCACTTCATTGAAACAGCTGATACAAAAATGTTTTGACATATTTTATGTGCTTTTGTCGTATATATTGTTATTTCTTTAATTGTTTCTTCATCCGTAAAATAACTGACAATACTGTGAATACTCCCACGCCAAAGAAGAAGAATCAGTGTTTATTTAATTGCCCATGAAGCAGAGAGTAAATATGTAAATTAGCAAGACATCAGAATGAAACTATTCAATTTTTCCGTCCATATTTAAGAATCTGAAAACCCGCCTTCGTGTTGACATGGCTTTCTCTGTACATAAGCTGTTTATTAAGGTTTGTCTGGTTTAATTAAGTCGATATTGTATTATCGCTCCTATATACATCATGTTTTGGTAATATATTGGTGTAGGCATTGTGTCAGCTTGACAAGAAAACTTATACTATTTGGCTTTTAGTGGTCGGCCATGTTTAATTTCTCTGAATTTTATTTGAAAACAGTACACGGATAGGGACTGTCGTTTAGCATGTAATTGATACGGCGTTATCTATCCCTGTATAGGTGTATTAATTCTGAATGCTAATATCATGTAAACTTCGTTTGAGATTGTTTTTTAGTGTTGCCCTTTGATTGGTTCAAAAATGAAAAAGGCCTGTATTTCGATTATTTTACAAGTTTTCAGGCCAATCTTACCTTGTTAAGAGGCAAACGGAAGTGAACGGGAATCATCCGGTTAGTCAGAGCGGTTTTTTGAAATTTTGCCTTCCCACTAAATAATTTTAAAAAATCAGATAGTAACGAGCCATTACAGCCTAATAGACTAAATAATGCCACACACTGGAGTACTTCATGATCTCTGTTGCGACCTCAAAGTGTTAAATACGATTACTTTATCGAATTGAACACTTTGAGGTCGTACCAGAGGCAGGGTTGGGTCATTACGCGTAGAATATTAATTTTCTACATACACGTAGAGTAACACGTAGAATATGTAGAATATGTAGAAATTATTGTAGAATTTTTTTTTAAGTGCAAGTGGATTGACAGCGGTAAAATTTGGAAATGCTAGCAAAGACCAAAATATGTTATTTTACCTTATTAGTTGCCCTATGTTCAACTTAGCTTTAAAGCGGTCGAGTTCAAATCTTTTCTATTTATTCTACTCATATTCTATCTTGTATGAGACGGTCACAACTCACAACCTTAATTTAGGCAAATTAGAGAGCAATCCCACCTCTTAATAAATAAGCCCATTCATAGCACACTTCCCCTACAATGCTACAATAGGGAACACTCGATGATTTGAATATGTATTGTAGGAATAGCCATTAATTAGCAAGATTGTAAAAAAATTAAATTAAAACATTTCAAAATAATTTATAATTGTAGAGACATAACCATGTAGAATGGAACGTAAATTTGTCCTTAAAAGTTGTGTGCATATTCTACATGTTTGGATAATTGAATCTAGATTTCAGCATCCAGTATTACAGCTAGCAACTACCAAAGTCCCAATTAGATGATTGAGTATCACTTTGAGTTTTTATGTTAATATTAAATTTAGAAAAAAGAAATTGTAGTTGGTCTCTCTCGTATCAACAATTTGGTAGAGTTGTTATGTACTAGGTACTCAAAGTAAAGTAAAATGCTGCTATATTGAAAACAAATCAAAAAATGATCATTATAATCCAAATCAATATGTTTTTCTTAAAAATAATATTCTACGTGTAGAATATGTCATCTACATCAATATTCTACATTACATATTCTACGGTAGAATATACGCGTAGAATACCCATTTTCTACACGGAATATTCTACTGACCCAACCCTGACCAGAGGTCATAATGAACCAGTCCAGTAACGCTAAATAACTATTAGTGGACAACCTTAGCAACCACTTTTATAAAGACCTGAGTGTGGTAAAGCTGGTCAGTCTGTGCATAAGTGATTGAAGGAATTAGGTATTACTGGCAGGTCAAAAAACAGACAATACATTGGTATACAATTAATATTGCACTCCGTGGTATCTCCGAGTGCTATTTATATTTATTTTGCAATGTTTTACCTTACTTTCAGAGAAAACTATTTGTTTTCTTGTTGCTGCACAAAGTGTCGTGTCGAAGCTGATGAACCTGATGAGACGAGCGAAGATGACTCTGACGACGATGAAGAGAGCACCTAGGTATTATGTTGGGAAATTAATAACATGAACATACAAATTTCATTATGTCATCATAACTCATATGACAGCAAGAGTTTTTTTGCACTATTCTATAATAAAGCAACATACCTAGTTCTTCCATGGTCTTACCTTCATTCTATGCTGTTGCCGTGTTAATGCTAGATTTAAGATTGATTAGTTGGTTGCTGCTCTCTGCCAAGTCTGATATTGATACTCGTCCACGTTGCTTTACAAATTTAGCCACATCTTCCAGCTCCTGTTGTGATATGAATATAAACTTGCCTCTATCATCGAGAACCCCTGTAAATGAATTAACAGCTAAATCTCATTTCTAAACCTTAAGGTAGCTGCATCAATAGAATTTTATTATTTTTGTCTCCGATCTTTATGATTCTTGGCATACTTATTTATAATGATGCCATACACAACCCATCCAAATATTATGGACTTTCCATGTGTAGTTATTTAGATATTTCAATTTGAATTTCAGTTGTCTCCCCAATGTTATCTTATGGCCGGTGTGAAAAATCTGTCATTATAAGAGTATTATATGGATTTTGTATAATCCAATAATAAAATAATAATAAAAAAATTATAATAAAAATAGAAAACAATACCAACTTATGCTAAATAAAAAGTTATTAGTAGGTTTGTTCGTCGGGGTGTTCTAACCTGCTCGGAGCAGGCGGAAGTACGTCACTGAATATGTTAGGTGCATGAATTACGAATCAAAACTCGACGGATAGGTATAAGTAAACTTTTCAGTGACGACTTCCGGTGTGTTCCGAGCAGGTTAGAACACCCCGACGAACATACCTAGTACTTATTAGCTATTAAATTAGCATTTTACTCACTTTCATAAATCTAAAAGTAGCTTTTAAAATTCACATTTCTATCAATATACTATTCCAATTCGAACAAACAAGCGATACGTGATGGAGCCACTTCTGACAGGAAACTTTTTAGATGCACCTTTTTGTTTAGAAGTTCGTGCTTCCATAGGGCAGTGGAAAAGGAGAAACAATTAAAATGTTGATCAAGTTACAAGTTTACTTTCTCAGCCATAACAAACAACTTAAAGCAAATAAAATATAATTTATTTATATAAATATCCCCCTTTTATCCTCCATTATACACCCTATCTCTAGTACCAAAGAATCCACCAGAGGTCAGTGGTGTTCCTTGTTTTCTCGAATAGGTTCATTCTCTTAATTTATTATAAAATTTATTTCCACTTTACAAACATTTTCTATTTTTAGGTCATTATTATAATTGAATGAAAGAAGGATCAGATTTGAGTGTCTGGCAAATCTGATATATATAGCATAGCTATATGCAGTTCAACATCATATCACATCAAGGTCATCAACATCAAGGTCATCAACATCAAGTTCATATCTTCACAATGAGTATAAGTACAGTACGTTCTACAAGGACCTTTCAGCGCCTGAGGGCAAATGCCAAAATACAAACGCCAATAAAATGCTGTATACACCTCAAAAATGTGAATTTTCTTTGGTCCTCTATTGTTATGAGGTGAGGAAGAGGTAGTGTCAGAAAACTAGCCAAAATTTGTGTGGAAAATAGGAATTCTAAAAGGAAAATAGATTTTTCGCTGCTGCAAATTCCTTGTAGAACGTACTGTAGAATGGAAAGACTGGAAATCACGCGTCATGCGTAATTGCAAATATTTATAGATCAGTCGAGATACGGGAGTGCTTGCTTCAATGAACAGCAAAGTGCAAGTTATGTTGAAAATTATTGCAATTTAAATTGAAATGTATTTATTTTGATCAGTTGAAGGAAAGTTTTGGGAAGTGTACAATTTCAACAAGTGTTGATAAGCTCTGAAGAATGACACATGGTCTTGAAAGTGGTTGCATAGGGGAGCTAGGCAATAAATATCCTTGTATCATTTTTAGCTCAGTAAACAGTTTAAACAGACATTTTGAGAGTGTTTAAACATTCACTAAACTGCTCAGTTTTTCCCAGCCCCAGAAATCAGCGGATTCACTTTGAAAAGCTTAGGTTGGCAAAGTGTGGATTCAGGCGGTAGGTCTGGATGGTGCTGCTTAGTTACACCCTAGCGGCGTTGTAAGCGTAAATTGAACAGACTGTAATACTACACAATATACCCAGACCTACATGTTGTGTTTCATAGTACAAAATACAAACCTGTTAGGGACCCTTCTGCCTGAAGATCCTGAATTCTGCTGATAGCTTGCTGAGTTTTTAGTTTAAAATGGGCTGCCAAATCTTCTAAGACAACTACTTTCATAGTCTGAAAACATATTTTGGTATTAAAATGGTACCTACCTACGTATAAGTAAATTTAATTTAATATGAATTAAAGTACTAAACTCTGAGAAAATATTTATGTAGATAAAATGAAAAGACTACCAAAATATGACAAGGTTAAATATGTTAAAGCGAGCAAAGTGAGCATTACTGCCACTCTTATGCTTCTCTCTGTTTGTCTTTTGTTAGCACTGCTCTCGTTCCAAGTGGGTATCACACTTGGCTGGAACCCGTGTATGGATCACGTGGTCGTTCTGCACATGTGCAAAGAGCAAAGACCAATTTTAGTCTTTGAACATGCGCATATTGATAATTTGGGCCATAAGCGGTTTCTAACCACGGGTTGCAACCCAGTGTGATAGGTACCCACTTTATACTGATCAACCAAGCAATATGAAATTTTGCACACACACTAATATCATTCCAGCTATAGATATTGAGCAAGATCTGTTTTCAAATGAAAAAGTTGTTATATCTCACATAGTTAAACCCCAGTCTGCTCCTTTCTCCCCCCCCCCCCCCCCCCATCCACTAACCCTCTAAAGTACGTTTTCCATGACTGCGACATGTCGGCGGCATCGCTGCGATTTCGCAATCAGTTTCACTCATTGTTTTCATGAGTGCGTTACCGCGGCAGTGCGTCACGATATTTTGATACGACCCTAGCGGGACTTGAGGCAACTACATATAGCTGATATCTTTCAGTTATGTGTCTTTATTAATAATAAACAATATAATTGTAAAGTTAAAAATTCTATTATTATTATTAATTAAAAATTGTTTTTCATCAAACGACTCTCAACCTCTAATAATTACTGTATTTTTACTTAATAAATATTAATAATAATTTTTAATACATTAATTAATTTTTAAAATGTCTAAGCAAAATAATAGAAGTTGAGCGTAAACAATAAGATAAAGATAGAACCACGTTGAAACACACACTCTTTTAAATTAACCCGCCAACTCGATCTCAGCGCATGCGCAGAAGGATTTCGCAACGCCGGTGTCGCATCGTATTGCGAAATTATTGGAGTTGACTCAACTTCTGTTGTGATTTCGCAGCGGCATCGGCGGCACCTGAATCTGAGCTGTGATTGGCTTAAACGAAAAAACATGGCGGATTTCGCAGATGCCGCCGACATGCCGCCGTCATGGAAAACGTACTTAAGTTGCTGATCAGAGTCAGCTCTGAAAGTCAGTAGACTTGCATTCTTACTTAGCTAGGACTAGGATTGTCTTGCCTTTCTGCCTTTGAAAATAAGGAATCTTGGTTATACTGAAGTTTCTGCCAGCTATTTTTAGCTTTTACCGCTGACTGGTATTTTTTTGGTATTTGGTACTATTTTGGTCCGAATCAGTAAAGTTCCTGCCATTAGATAAGTTTGATAAACCATATCCTACATAATAAATAGCGATGGTTAGGTAAATTTTGAAAATAAGTAAATGGCAGGAGGAACCTAGTAGGTACTACCATACCTACCTTAAGTGGTTAATTTGTATTAGAAAAGGTGGGTAAGCCCAAGATCTCTAAGAGTAACCCATATATTCTACCTATCTTGGGGTAAGTCCACCCCACAATTGTCATTGGAAACGCATTACCGTACGGAATCAATGGGGGGTCTGGGGGGAGGGCCCCCCAGAAGAATGTGGGTCCGGGGCGCGCAGCCCCGGAAAAATTTTGAATTTCTGGAATGAATTTGGTGCGTTTCAGCCCTTTTTGTAAAATATTAGAACCAATTTTTATCTCCACGAAAAATAAGTTTGTAGAGGGCGACCAAATGTGTTGTATTTAACAGTGTTATTAATAATAAAGATAATATGTATTTATATACCTAAAAAGGTGCCTAAGCCCGGCTTACCCTCCAAAAAAGGTGGGTAAGCCGGGCTTACGCCCAAATTAAGCACTGCCTACCTTGATATAAGAAACAAATTCCTGCAAAAGATTTTTCTCTTCATCTTCTGCTACAACTTCACAACCTTCTTCTTCAACACTAAACATTTCTTTCATTTTCAAATATTCTTCATGTTCCTGGCGCTCTTTTTCTTCAAGTGCTTTTTTCTCATCTTCTAGCCTTTTCAATTCTTGCAACTTCTCTTTCTCTGTAATCTTATCCTTTTCTTCATTTTCTAGCTTTTCTCTTTTTTTCTTTTCTTCACGGTTTCTCTCTTCAGTCTCCCTCATTTTTTGTCTTTCAGCTTTTGCTTCAAGTTTAGCCCTTTTCTTTGCACCAAGTTTTCCATCAGGCATTTCAATATCATCATCAGCGTCTTGCAGAGATTCCTCATCATTATCTGACTCATTTTCATGGCGAACTGCAAAAAGAAGTTTCTTATGATATCTGTACCATTTGGCATTTAGTGCTGACACATCTACACTCCATAACTCTGCAAATAACATTAGACTATACCTAGAGCCAAGATTATATGGTTTTATAATTGACCAAATTTCGTTTTAAATATTGGTAACTAATTTCGCGTTTTTGTGGTTTTAAGATATAATTTCTCTTAGTTTTATGTTTTAATAAATAAAAATAAATAAATTAATAAATTAATTAACACAAATAATATAAAATCACAAAATATAAATTTTACAAAATGTTTGATTTTAAAGCAAAATATCGTGGTTAAAAGTGATAAAACCAATCTTGGCTCTAACTATACCTCATCTCTCTGATCACCCCCTCACCCTACACAGCCAAATTTCACACCCTGTTCTTTGAATTCTTAAGACAGACAGCATGATCATTCTAAGAATTAGGTAGCTGAAGTAAAAGTCGTGTGCCACGAAATAGAACTCCATTCTAGAATAATTGCGTCATAATGCCATCAGTATCTAATACCTATGCAGAACAATAGCTAATACAATACTCGGCGCCTGACTCGGTTATATGAAACACTATTTCTTTCACGATATTTGTGTTGAGCTGTGTTGTGTTTGTGCTAAGGTTTGTGTTTAAATTGATGTCAATAGAAGGGTCCTACCGCTAACTTTCTCGGAACATTGTACAACTAGGCCTCAATCGAAGATAGCAACTAAATGGACGTATGACTAGTTCATTACACTAGTTCCTCAACCAATTTGAGGACTTCAGCTCGATCGAAAAAACGGTATGACTTATATTTCGGCAGGTAAATATAAGACAGAGGAGCATGCCAAAAGAGTCTCAAAGAATCGCTCCCATTTTTTTTTTGTACTCCTAGGTAGTTCCTAGTATTTCTCTCACCAAAGAGATTGAGGTGGTTCAGGCATTTGAAATAAATGGCAAAAGAGAGAAGTCCTATGAGAATATGAAATGGGAAGACAAGTAAAGAAAAGAAGGCTGGGCATACGAGGACACAGTGAAGGGAGGACGGCATTGAAGAGGATAGTGTGGAGAGAAGTGAAGACTGGGAGAGAGTAAGAAGAAAGAAATGGTGGGAAAAAGGAATTGGTGGAGCGGCAGGTGGAAAAAGAATGAGGAAGAAGACAACAAGAAGCCAGAATGGCTGACCGACTTCGGCATCCCATCAGGAAGCCCTAGAGGAAGGAGGAGTTACCTCCACCCCCAACCCGACATTGTTGGATGGGGGAAAGGAACCCTATAATAAAATTACTTTTAAAAATACTTAATACTGATAAAATTTTTGAACTTACCAGCAGCACTAAGACGTGCTCTTGTGTTCCGCCCTCCAACCACCCGTCTTTGCACTGGTCGGTTCTGTCCTTGAGGACCTCTAGCCTGGGCCTGGGGCTGCACAGATTTTTCTGAAATAAATTAAATAGCTTTAGTAGGTATTAATTAATAACTTGTACTCAGTGTTCAGTTTTTGCAATGATTGCTCTATTAGGTACCTGTAGCCAACAGAAGCAGTGATAAGGAAATAGCACACTGCACAATTTTTGTCTGAACAAATTTTACTACTTCATCAAATATGCTAGGTGACTTACGAATACGAGACAGTTTTATTATCCAAGTAAATTCTTGGTATGAATGGTCGACTCAAAATTAACATATTTTTATATTTTAAATATAAAGTACCTAGAGGTAGAATTTTGAATTTTCAAAATAGTACCTAGTCATTGGTGTATTTTGCCCCCGGACTCCCCAGAAATTAGAAATCTTTCGGGGGCAAAGCCGCCGAGAAATTTTTGTACAAGGTCAATCATTTTGGTGCAACAATACCAGATTCTTTTAGGGGAAAAAACACGATACTTCTTTAAATAAGTTATTTTTTTCGGTAGGTAAAAACTTATTTTGTGATTTTCTTCTATTTTACCATGATATTTTAAATTATCTAATTGTTTTCTCACAATGACAAATCAAAGGGGTCTAGGTTGCAGATGACAAGTCGCTGCAAAGTTTGTTCTGAGACTTTTGACCGAGGAACACAAATACCGAGCTCAGGGTTTGTCAGGAACTTCTTGAAATGGCAAATGATGATGAAAACTTTTTGAAACGTGTAATTACCGGAGACAAGACTAAACCCCTGCAAAACTGAAGAGACCCTTTGAAGAGACCTTCTTTTTGATGCATTTCACAAATTATCACAAAATCTCAAAAAACAAAAATCTTGTTTCACGATAACAGCTTTAGGAACTTTTAACAATTAAAGAAAGTTATCAAGAAGCCGAAAAAACAGCTGTGCTCAGGAAGAGTCATGCTAAACAATGCTGCCAACCGCACTGCCGCTTTTACATAACTCGCATTTTGCGTCTTTTTTTTTATCAATCAAAACCACTGAAAACTTTGCCGCAGGCGGTTTTTTTCTCGGCGCCTTACCTCGAATGTCGGGAGGGTATGGCATTATTATCAATAAGTAGGTAGACAAAAAATTATGAAAGTCTGAGACTATGCCCGATTGGATGAGCACCTTAATGTCAAATAACGATATTAGGTATCAGATAGAAAAATAAAATCCGAAGTGGAGGGAATCGGCATAGACCACGTTTACAGCTCGGCGGTCGTTCGAAGTTCGGCGCTCAGTGCTCGCCGTTGAGACTCCTGATTGGCCAACGCCGAACGCTGGCATTCAAGGTCAAAGATAAACCATGTTCATCTTTCAGCGCTAGCGCTGAGAGTCGAACGTCAAGCTTTAAACGTACCTTGTATTCTGTGGCATTCTGTTGGACATTTCAGGATCCTAATTAGGTACCAAGGCTATCTACCTAGTTAGGGTGTAGTTTACTGGCATTAACTGAGGGGCTGAGGCAAATGGTACAAATGGTTAGTACCAAATTGTGACTACAACCTGTAAAATATTCACTTACCTAACTACTTAGTACTAGGTAGTAAGTAGTAACCTACCTATACCAAAAGCCTGCCAACCTACCTGTATTGCTGTTCCGCTGTTTAAGTGCTGCTATAATCAGAATTAAAATCAACAACCCGGCGGCGATTGAGAATAAAACTATCATATCCATATTGAAAGGATAAAATTGTACAATCCTAGGTAGGCTACAATCCTTAAAAATCAAATCAAAACTTATGTCAGTCACCACTCCAACATTAACATATTGTGTCAGGTTCAGGTGTCAACATATCTCATTCAACAGCTGTTGTGATTTCTTTGGCACATTCTTTAGGTCTTTGGTTTTATCAACATTTATGTTTTCTTTGCAATCCAAACACCTTGATTTGATACTGTGACGTGTGACGTTGACGGTGTGAAGCTGGTTGCGTGTGTTAGGTTAGGTTCTCTCGTATGCTCTCGTAGGTTCTCTCTGCTGAGCTGTGTATTTTTGGTGCATTTCATCCCGACGTTTTGACACAAACTGCTGTAATGAAATCAATTTTATCTATATTTTTTTCCGTTACTATATTGCAGTTGTCGTCTGCATTGTATTTCCACATTGGTGAGACGGAACGCAAATGTTTTATAGAAGAAATTCCTGATGAAACGACTGTTATCGGTATGTAATAAGGAGTCCCTCCCTTAGCTGGGATGTTCTTGTCATTTACACTCCCCTTCAATAAATATACTACCTATTATTGTATCAACATGATCTTAAAATGATTGATTCGTGATTGTTTTCTATTGCAGTTAACTATAAGGTGGAATTGTTTGATCCAAAGAGTGGAGGTTTCATGCCATCTAGTCCTGGGATAGGAATGCATGTTGAAGCCCGAGACCCTGATGACAAGACAATTTTATCCAGAGTAAGTAAGAATTCATAGGTTTCTACAGATTAGGATTCACGCATGCAGAAATTTTCTTCTACGAAATCAAGCGAAATCTTTTGTTTTGTCAATAACCACGTATAGGTACCACGCACTTTCAAACCGCATTGAAACCGCTTTAGCCAAATCGGTGTGACTCAAATCGGTTTGAACATGGCGGTATATCACGCAAGTTCGACAAATGCAATCGAATTGAGATCAAAATTCCCGCCGGGAAGTACATATAAAATCATTCTTACAGTTTTCCGTCCAATGCTTTAAATGTGGTTGTAATAAATAGTTTGGGTTAAAACAGTTCTAACCAATACTTCCTGGACACTCCAAATTGATCTCACATTAAATTCATTTTAGACATTTTTATCCATAAAAACGTGAAAACAAAACAAATGACAATCAAGTAAATGACAGCTACCCACGCCTGCTGGATGACGTTTCTGCGTGGGAACGAATGCGCGTGCATCTTCAATGCGGATTGAATTCTAATGGAACAGTATATCACGCCATTTGGAATCGGTTTGAAACTTCCAGTTCACTTTCAGAAGCGAAAACCGATTTGTGGTATACAAGGTTAGTGAGACAGTAGCTGAATCCAATGTTCAATGGCTCATTTCCGCACAACGAACATTTTCAACATCGTATAGCATTGGCCTGGTGTGTTAAATTGGTGAGTTGCCATCCTAATATGCTCCCGTTCTGGACCTTTGTTTTCTTCTCTGTGGCCATTAAATAGTTTTACTCAGGCCAATATGTGCCCTTTCAAAATTTTAACTGTAAATAGGTACGGACACACGAGTAAAATAGAGCACTAGGTACCTACTAGGTACCCCGCAGGTTTTTACAAATGTGTCAAATTTAAAAAAATTATTGGTTATTTAAACCAAATTCAGCTCTATTGTCTCAAAATTGATTTCAAAGTGTCCAAAAACCAAATAAGCCCTGCGGGGCAGTGTGTGGAGCCCCACACCTCTTAAACCGTGGAAAATTGTTTTTCTAGGCTTATACCCCCCTCCCTCCACCCCTGGCAAAAATCCATTGGGTACCCATGCATGGCAGGGAGGAAATGTTTTTTAAAACATAACATAACACCTCACATATTAATGACAAATCAGCACATGCAAGTATTGTAATGGCAATCAACGATAAACGTTACACATAATCTTTACCTACATGTATAAAGCCCCATTTACACGGTGCAATTTCTTGAACAACTTCTGTGTCACAGAAGTTCTGCACATGTGCAGATTCCCTTTGTCATCTCAAAAGTGATACTGTGCACGAGCAGAACCTCTGTGGCACAGAAGTTGTTCAAGAAATTGCACCGTGTAAATGGGGCTTAACACATGATTTTTTTTCCACAATTTTCACATGGAAATTTTCATGTAATTCTTTTTTTGAAATGTGACATACAGGTGTACAAGTAATTTGTGAAAATTTTAAGCCTTGAAAATTTCATGAAAATATAAAAAAATTCAACATTTTTTAAAATGAAAAATCCTATGGGGACTATGGGGATTGTACCTGGGGCCTACTGCATAGGTAGGCTGGAGGAAGTTTTCAGAGACTCACTCGAGCTCGTTAATACAATTTTGTATATTTATGGAGCCCCTTGTGAAAAAGCTCCTAAAAATATAGAATACCTTACTTACCCTTTAAAAAAATAAAAAATTTGAACCTAAACCTTAAAAAGTTAAAACCTATAATGAATATTTGTTTGAAGAATATCATATTGCCAAATTGAAATTTGAAACGTTACGGGCGGGCCTGTGCGGACCTGCATGTTACTTCACATGACATAGGTAGTAGGTAACCAATTTGGTCTTACTAGACCTACCCCAGAGCCCCCAAAAAACACATTTTTGGCTTTTTTTGGCTTATCCTCTTTTGCGATAAAACCCCCCTTGTGTTTTTCTTTGATTTCGGAGCTAAGAATGTACCCATGCATTTTAAACTAAAATGGGTAGGTACACATAGACTTGTTTCATGCAGGATTTAATCAAAGGTATTAAAATGAGCCCTTGTGGAGGTTTGTAGTTCATATCTAGAACAAATGTTATAAGGATCTTACTGTTTCAAGCCCAAAAATACCCCTCTGGAGCCCAAATTTAATTACCTAGACCATAAATTGTTTGGTTGCCCAAAATTCAACAAAAAATATCTGGATCATCAGTTTGACCATGTTCCTTCATGTGTACAAACCCCTGCTGAAAAATCTTAGCAAGATCTTGCTAAGATCTTGCCAAGATCTTAGCAAGATATTGTAAACAAGATCTTAGCAAGATCTTGTACATTTTGCTGCCAAAAAAACGTTAAAATTTCATAAAAAAATAAAATTTTCTATATTTATGAATACTCATTTGCATTCGGGAAACCTCTTCTGAGGTATTGGACAAGGTTTGATTACACATTTCAATTATAAAATCCCGTGGAACCGCCGTGTTTTGAACCTGCGATCTCGTGGTCCGTAGTCGAGCGTCTTACCGAGTAGGCCACCGGTGCAGACAAGACTTAGCTGCGCTAATAGTGATCATATTGAGTTTTCATATTTAAGTGAACATATTTATATTATTTAGTGGATCATTATATTGTTATTAACATGATAAAATAGGAGAAACGATAAATATTAAGATTTATTTATAAAGTAAATTGATCTGTGATATTTCCCCATAAAATATATCAGCTCACGCTCTGTAGTATAATTACTATAGTTTATTTTACTAGGTGATGTGGTGCAAATTTTCTAAGTCAATGAAGTAAAAATTCTGTAGTTTATATACCTTACTACTACAAATACTGTAGTAAAAAGTCAATGTAAGATACTTCAGAATTTACTAAACTACAATATAAATCGGCTATAGTAAACATACTGTAGATTACACTTTTCTTTACTACAGATGAGATACTATAGATTTTCAATGAAGTATATATACTACCTATAGAACTTACTATAGCAAACTTATTCTGTCTGTAGTCAAAGTACTCTAGCTACATACTTCGAATTACTACAGTGAAGTACGTTCCCTATAACTTTACTATAGAAAACTGCAGTATATATCGCAAGTAGTAAAAACACTATAGTACATACTTAGAATTATTATTATTATTTATTTATCAACAATTACTACAGTAGGTCAAGTATATTTACTCCAGAGTAAAAAACAGTCTATTTCAGCGGTAGTAAAAATACTGTAGTTTATACTTTAGTTTACCACCGATACTGTAGAATTTACTTCAGTAATCTATGGTATTATGGAGTAAGTTTTTGCATGTACTTCAAGTACTATAGCACATACTATAGTTTACTACACGTTATTACATAATACTTTGGAATACCTACTTCAAAATATACTATAGGAAATTTTCCTAAGGGCCTTAGCAAGATCTTGAAAAAATCTTGGTAAGATCTTGGCAAGATCTTGGCAAGATCTTGGCAAGATCTTGATTAGGTCTTGTCAAGATCTTGATAAAATCTTATTAAGATATTACCAAGATCTTACCAAGATCTTGGTAAGATCTTGGCAAGATCTTGATAAGGTCTTGTCAAGATCTTGATAAGATCTTATCAAGATATTACCAAGATCTTGGTAAGATCTTGGCAAGATCTTGGTAAGATCTTAGTAAGATCTTGATTAGGTCTTGTCAAGATCTTGATAAGATCTTATCAAGATATTACCAAGATCTTGGTAAGATCTTAGCAAGATCTTGTTTAATACAAGATCTTGCAAAGACCTTACCAAGATCTTGTCAAGATCTTGGTAAATCCAAGATCTTGATAAGATCTTAGCAAGATCTTGGCAAGATCTTGGTTAATACAAGATCTTAGCAAGATCTTGCAAGATCTTGCAAGATCTTGGCAAGAATTTTCAGCAGGGACTTCCATCAAAATTAAAAATCATGACCGATATGTGTAAGTTGATCTGACTCGGAATGGCTCTGGGCGGTTATTCTAAATTCCCTTGTCATCTCGTATCAATTGACATGGCGTCCCTGCCATGTTAAATAGATAGCACTCCAGTGTGCAGTGAGCCCATATCACGTGAAACGAGACGACAAGGAAATTTAGAATAACCCTCCAGGTCATTTAAGATGTAGCACGGTCCTAAGTGTCATCTCGTTTTACTTGATTCCGGCTCACTTCCCAATGGAGTACTGTCGATTTAGCATGGTAGTGACGCTGTATTAATTGATACGAACGAGACAACTAGGAAATTTAGAATAACCACACTGGACAATTGATGTAATCCTTTTGACAGGTACTAGCCTAAGTAGTAGTACTTACCTACCTACACTGAAATTCATAAGTTACTATGAACTTATGATTTTGTTTAGGAACAAAAGCATCATTCCTAATCCTAGTTAATCATTTGTTCTGTGTTTTTCATTCTTAGGTTTATAGTTCAGAAGGGAGAATCTCTTTCACCTCGCACACTCCTGGAGAACATGTCATTTGCCTCTACTCAAACAGCAGTGCGTGGTTCAGTGGAACTCAGCTGGTATGGAATATAACTCTATGTATAAGTAGAAGAATGTATCTCTCTCTCTCTCTGTTCTTCATCCTACTCTTACACCCTTTTACCTATCTCAACCAAATTTGGTACCTAGACGTTCTATGGGAAACGGCCCACATTGTAGGGTGTTCCCCAAACTGAAAAAAAAAGAGAAAATAAAATAGACTCATTCTGCATGCACACAAGCGTCATTTATGGCACATTTTCAAGAACGCTTACAGTGCAGATGGGAAAAATTGCTGCATAGTTACGTATGTCTGGCACTGGCGCGTGACCTCAGACTCAACGTAGGAGCGATGTTTTCACATTCCCAGAATTCGTTGGTGTCATCTTGGAACCAGCTATTTTGAGTTATCTGTGGATTTTTATCGGTTGCTATGGCCACGACCAATGAGAGACTATAAAATTGCTAATTCTTCGCTGCACAGTTTTGCCGATTTCTCTCGCTACTGGCGCTGGGGGTATGAACACTCGGTGCCTATAGGAACTAGTGGAAGTGGGTGTACCTACCTACCTAATAATTACCTAGGTACTAGCATAGACATGCGAAGGCTATACAATGTCTATGGTAGGTACTAGGTGTACTACCTATTATCATTCTTTTGATTTAGTGCAATTTTTACTAATACCTAAAACCATGGTTAGTTGTCTGTGTTTATGATTCTGGGCTACTTGAACTATATCAAATCACTCCTATTTATTCTCTCAATACCTATGAAAATACTTGTTTTTAATGATGATAATAATCATCTATCCACTGGTTCCAATTTAATGGGTCAGGGGGTGGGTGGTCCCACCAACACTAGGGCCGCAGGACTACTGGAGACCGGCTGGCCACGCCTGGCGTCTCCTCGTCTTCCTCTTCTTCCTCCACTTCCAATTGTTCCACAAATTGCCTCCACCTTGTTCTGTCCTCCCACTGTCTCTCAGCCTCCAACTCACTCCAACTTCCTCCTCTCTCCAAAACATCCCCCTTAATAACTCCAATCCACCTCTCTCTTGGTCGCCCCACCCTCCGTGTTCTCACTGTAGCCGCTTCAAACACCCGCCGTGGCACTCGCCCTGTTCCAATCCTCTTCATGTGGCCAAACCACCGAAGCCTCTCTCTGCCCAGTTTAAACCCCAATCTCTCTACCCCCAGCTCACTTCTTATCTTCTTACTTCGGATCTTGTCCATTCTTGTGACTCCCTTGTTTTTACTCCATTGTTTTTTGTCCATTGTGACACCATTGTTTTTAATTTTTGAAATGACTGATTTAGAAGAAAAAAAAACAAATACGAAATTTCAGACAAAATTAAAACATACCTAATTGGGGTTCTAAATATTGTTGATATTTTGTTTCAGAGAGTACATTTGGACATCCAGGTTGGCGAACATGCAATTGACTATGCAAATGTAGCGCAGAAGGAAAAACTATCCGAACTTCAATTACGAGTTCGCCAGTTACTAGACCAAGTAGAGCAAATCACAAAGGAGCAAAATTATCAAAGGGTAGGTTGATCCAAAATCTTCCCTATATAGGTACCCCATCTAGGAATTGATTGTAATCTATGTACAATGTATTATCACCCATGCTTCAAGGGCGTCCTCCCCCTCCCCAGAAATTAGAGTACCTATGTATCATCTTAAAAATCAGCACATTTAAAATAATACGCGAACAAGAATTTACACACAAAATTGATTGAAATTGAGTTGAAATTTAAAAGAATTCCTGAGTATTGCCCCGGACTTTGCCTTACCAATTTGTGAAGTTGTGATTACTATTTCCTAAAAATTAATACTCTGCGATTCAAAATGCACCATATTATTGAATGACCTTAAAAACTGTATGTTCTCTTGTCCTGGGTACGCCCTTGCATGTTTTAATGAAAATAGCTACCTACCTACTTGAGCACAGCTACCAAGAACACACTAGGTCTGTTCGTTGGACTGTTCCGAACCTGTATGGATCAGCTTGAAACAGCTGATTGTGTTCGTCGGCCTACAGCAGGGGTCGGCAACCTGCGGCTCCTTTGTGGTTCTTGAATGGCTCTTTATAATTTAAATATAGGTCTGGAATCGAAAAATTGGAAAAAAAATTAGGTTGGGTAATTTTACAACTTTCCAGGACCAGAATCACTTTTAAATTTTTTTAAATTTGCCCTGCAGGGCAACAATTGGAAGATTATTTGATTCAGTTTGTTCATTTTAGAGACCCAGAATCACTTTTATAGTGTTGATTCTTAAAAAATGCCCTGTGGGGCAACAACTGAGGAGCTTCGTCAAAACTCAAAATATAAAAATAAACTATTAATTCAATTTAATATTTTTGGTGTAGTATTTATATTTGATTGCCTCTACTGCGGCTCCAATTATTATCTGCTTTATTAATTTTTGGGAAATTGGCTCTTTCACCAAAAGGAAGGGGTTGCCGACTCCTGGCCTACAGGAAGTATAGGGCTGGTATTCGAGAAAATAAGGAACATGACTACTCTCTGGTGGATTCTTTGGTACTAGCCATCAGGGGGATAATTTTATATAAATAAATTATATTAAATTTGCTTTAGTTGTTTGTTATGACTGGAAAAGTAAACTTGTAACTCAATTTAAATTTAAATTGTTTCTCCTTTTTCACTGCCCTATGGAAACACGAACTTCAAAATAAAAAAGAGCATCTAAAATTTTTATGCCAGAAGTGGCTCTATCACATATCGCTAATTTGTTCAAATAGTAGAAGCAACTTAGAGCACAAGCAAGCTCGACGAACATACCTATTACTACCTACATAATCATCAATGGGGCTGTGCATAAAGGATGTCACGCTTTAGGGGGGGGGGGGGGGTGCACCTGTATGGGACACAGTGTGACAGGGGGAGAGGGGGGTCTGGAGGCAGTAGGACCTAGGATGATAGCTTGGGGGGGATTGGCAACCTAATGATGTCACCCACGTTTTTGGCCATGTATGATACTGACGAGGAAAATGTTGCCTTTTCTTGCTGCATCGTCAATAAAATATTGGAGAGATATGTGTGGAGCATCATTGTCTTCATTACAATGCAGAGCATTGTGTGATTGTATTTTAAAATCCATTATGTTGTGTAGTATACTTGTTTTGACAGGTTTAATATCTCGAGGAACTAGATCAAAATGTTAAAACCTTGCCCGACGGAAAAATATCACTCCAGCACTTTATTCACTACGTCTCATAGTAGTGATTGTGTTGATGTCAGAGATACATCAAATTGTCTTCCTTAAAGATTAACGAATTGTGTGAGATATTTATAATGTGTGACATTTTATTGAATGATTCGAGGTATTTTCAACTGTTATAAAAGCGCGGCATTTCCGTTATCACACACATGGTTTTCAAGGTCACACGGGATGCCAATCCCCCCCAGTAATCGTCCTAGGTAGGACGTCACGTTTTGATATAGATATTTTCAAGCATTTTAAATTTCAGTTGATATTTCGGGACTGGAAATTTCGCTAAAAATGATAAATTCTGATACATTTTTATTTTTTAGTCATACTCTATTTAAGGAGAGGTAGAGATGGTTTTGTGACATCCTTTTAGGGTAGGGGGGAGTCTCCAAAAGTGTGACACAGCGTGACGGGGGAGGGGGGGTGTCAAAATATCCCATTTTTAGCGTGACGTCCTTTATGCACAGCCCCAAATCACTTTATTACTGTTATTCAATCATTAAGTACGCAAGTCCTTATAAAACTTGCTTGTCACTTCAGACACCATCTTTCGGACCTCCTGTGCCTTCTGATTCTTGCTTTAACTAATCTAGTTTGCCCCGCTTGCTATAGGCAGCGTGTTTAGACTACAGATAGCGCTGCAAAAAGTACAGACAGAGACACCTAAGCTATGGGAAGGAAGCTTACCTTTGGCAAGGCGTCCCAAGTCGCTATACGTTATGTTGATGCACATATTACGCATTATCACTCCTTAAAATTTACACAAGTTTATCTAATGTTTATTTGCCTACAAAATATTAATAACAAAGTGTTCACAATTTCACTGAATCTGATCACAATATTAATTAGCGCGACTTGGTTCTGATTCCGAAATATTTAGGTCACGGCCAATGAGATATGAAACAGTTGAAGATTATTCCCACAAATGTTGCTTATTTCTTTCACTCGTGGCACTGGGGGTATGAACACTCGGTGCCCATAAAAGAAAAATTGTCGGGAAATCAACATTACATTAACAAATATGAATGAATCATTACAACATCAACAATCCTTCTGAGCAGTTCTGTTCGTTGAGCTTGCTCAGAACGTTATGAACTGCCCTAAGTTGCTCCAACTTGCACTTTCTGTAGGCTGACAAACACAATCACATTTTCGTTCCATGCTGCATGGAGCAGTTCTGAACAGCCTGACAAACAATCCTAGTATAGACCTCTGAAATAGCCATATGCGCGCCGCTAGCCAGACAATTAGCGCTTACATGGTGGATGCAATGCAAATGAATGGTGAGGGTGAAGTATTGAAAAAGCTATGAAGTGGAAATTGTAGAAATATGAATAAAGAAATAAGAATATTGACTTGTGCTGAAGTAAAACTGACTGAAGTGAGTCTATTATTGATTTAGTTTGTAAATATTTATAATGCGTGATTATTAGGGCTGTGCGAGTTTGATATTTTAAGGTCGAGTCGAGTTCGAGTCGAGTCAGTGAGATGAATCGAGTTTTTCGAGTCGAGTTCGAGTCATGTTCAGCAAATGTTCACCTATGTACTATTAGGTCATAAAATTATTATTCAACCATCACAAAATGAATAGAAATATTTACATTAATTAATCATACATCATCTATACATTGTAGGGCTGCTAATTCATGTAATTTCTTATAATAAGATAAGATGTGTATACTGTATAGGTAAATAATTTTGATTCTCATACTACTGGGGTTTGAAGTGCTGCTACTAGAAATTTGTAGCTTGGAATGACAAGTAAAGATCTAAGCTTTAACAGCTACTGTATTTTGGGGGAAAAAATCCATGCAATCTGCAACTAGAAATAGGTACTACTAGGTACTAGGCACTACATAGAATGTAAAGGCCAAAGACCCTAGAAATTCCTTAGGCCAAAATTCTGGGTTTTTGCATTTCTAGAAGTATTGTCAGAAGCACTTAGACGAGTTATGTCACTTATCAGCAGGAATATCATATTTCCCAAATCTCAACAATTTCATCCAACAATGCTTCATCATTATTTCATTGTGTGACATTTTAACAGAAATTCATGTGTTCTTGTGAGTTGAGGAGTGGATTATTGATGGAAGAAGTAGGTAGGGGTCTGTTAAGGATGTAGGCAGGACAGATATTGTCTTCAAAAAAAAAAAAAAAATTTTTTTTTTTTTTTTTATTTGAAAACTTGAAAAAGTCGAGTTTAACTCTTTTTGACTTGATTCACCCCCCAAACTCGACTCGAACTCGAAATTTCGATTACTTGCACACCCCTAGTGATTATGCCACAGCCCACTGGATTCATCAAAGTTTATGGCGTTTTCGGCTGGCCGCACTGGTGTTGCACTGAAATGACGTCACCATACTAAACTCCATGCTAATTTCAAACTGAGTGAAAACCCAGTGCGGCCGGTCGAAAATGCCATTACATAAACAAAACTGAGATTTTAGTGTCACTTCAACACTTGACTTTGCATTCAAGCCGAGCATTTCATTTTCTCTGTCTAAGTAACTTCATTTGGGCATGCATACATCGAAGGATTAGCAGCATTGCGAAATGAATTCAAGCATACCACAACGCAGCAAACAGTTTTACTTAGGAACAAGCTAATATATTACGTAATTCTTTATTCATATTTCTACTTTTTATGCGGTGGCCAGGGTTGGGTAAGTTACCAAAAATAAAGTAACTTTAGAAAGTTACTTTACTTTCTCCAAAAAAGTAACTAGTTAAAGTTAAAGTTACTGAGAAAATATAGGTAACTGAAAGTTACATTTTCAGTGAAAGTTACTATGAAAGTTACTCTGATAAAAATTTATAATTTTGAGGGAAAACTTGACAACGGGTTGGCAGTAACCACGTGACATTATGTTGACTGGTGATGTATCAATGCGCTGGGGGGGGGGGAGGGGGTGAACCAATAGATGACCATTTCATTTCGCATGTAGAGCAAGCTAAGACGAAAGGAGGGGGAGGGAAAGGGTTAGTTAGGGTCGCGTATACTCAGGTAGGCAGGAAATGAAATGATTTGATGCGTGCTAAATTTAGATTCAGGTAAAATGTTTGGTTTACAATGTCAAGTTTTCTCTCAGGAGAGAAGACATAACGTGTTCTAAAGTAACTTTCTTGGTAACTTTTAAAAATTAAAAAGTTCCCGTAGAAAAAGGAACTTAGGCGTAATTAAGTTACCAGGTTTAAAAAGTATTGAGTTACCATAAAAGTTACTGAAAAAGTAACGCGTTACCGGTAACGCGTTACTTTTGTTAAGTTACTACCCAACCCTGGCGGTGGCCATAGCGTTACAATACAAGGTAATGTTCCCTACCCAAAGTTTCGCCGTTCTGCCACCTAGTTGGGGCTACAGTTTACTTCGGGGGCATATACCTAACTAAAATATTTCAAGATTGACCCCGAATTCCAAAGTACATCTATAGGTATATTTTTACAGTGCTACCCATTTGACTTTCATTCACTACCTAGTACCTACCTACATAATAGCCACTTCTGCTCTAAAATGTGTGTGCATTTATGAAAGTCAAAGAAGGGCACTGACCACTTTCAATCCTTTTACAGTATCGTGAAGAGCGTTTTCGAGGAACAAGTGAAAGCACGAACCAGCGTGTGCTTTGGTGGTCTCTGACTCAAACTTGCATTTTGTTAGCCATGGGAGCATGGCAGATGAAACATCTCAAGAGCTTCTTCGAGGCCAAGAAGCTGGTGTAAGCTAATATGGATTATGGTGTGACCCGCACTTTATTTGCTTCAAAACTATGTACATTTAATTTTAACTTGCCGAATGAGTGATACTGTTGAGTAAAATCTCTTGGATGTTTCATTAAATTATAAAAAATACACATTATTCAAGCTATAAGTTTACCTTGTAAGGAATCACAAATATAGATTTAAAATTATGAAGTATGTTTTTTCAGATGTATTTGTTGTACAGTCCTTCAATAATAAATGTGACACTCTCACATAAACATTCTTTGTTATTGTTTTACCTCAAGATGGAATTTTACAAGTTTGTGTACTTCGTCTGGAGCCTTATTCATTTTTACTAAAGCTGCATTCAAATAAGTGCGGAATGCATTTTTTCTATAAGCCGATCGCAAGTCCGGAAACCACTCATGGCAGACGTGTTATTGTTTTATGAAAATAGCTCACCGCATATGTGAATGAAACGATATAGAATTTGCTATACAGTTGGGCTAGTTGCTAATAGGGTTGCCAACTGTCTGGCCCCCCTAATGTGATCACTGAAATTAAAAGTACCTACTAGGTTTATCATCAACACATTATTTTGAAGAAAAACCTCGAAAACAATGACTAGGTACAGTGGCGGCAATAAGATCGTTGCACTCTGCCTCTCTCTGACCCATATCATAAACATGTTTTTATATGGAGCAGAGAGATCTAGAGTGCAAACAACTTAATGCCGCCAGTGTACACTTGGACCAACTAAAAGCGGTTTGATCTAAATGGATTGGCTGTTGGTCAGGGGGTCTATTCTCGAAACAGTTATCACGTCATAACTCCCAAGTTATGATTCATAAGGAAGTTTGTCCTATCTCAAACCATGTTAATATTATGACTTTTTGAGCAAGGGAAGCGAGCGTCTCCTTTTGGCTCTTTTGGCACGGACCTCTGTTTGTTTGTTTTTTTAAATTTTGGCTGTTAATAGCCGATACACAGGTCGCACCGATCGATCTGAAATTTTGCACACATGTAAAACCAACCTTCTCTGTTTGCAGACCCTAATTTTTTGAAATCCATTCTTTGGTTAAAATTTAAATAAAGTCTCCACTCCCGTGCAGACGGGAGTGGGAAAAACGGACTGGTTCGAAGTGAGGGAGGGACTGAAGCAAGGGAGTGTATTGTCACCAACATTATTTACAGTAGTAATGGATGAGATGCTGAGAGAGGTTGAGCCGGAGGACCAAGAGGACACCCGCACACTCATATATGCAGACGACGTTCTTGTGTGGGCAGAGACCGAGGAAGAGTTGCAAGAGAAACTCAACAGGTGGGAAGAAGTGACAGCAAAATATGGACTAGAAATCAGTAGAGAAAAAAGCGAAACCATGGTTATGGAAAGGCAAAAGAAGACACGGTGCCGGATGCAGATGCGAGGAGAGGAACTTACAGAAAAAGACGAGTTTAAATATCTAGGCAGTGTATTGGCAAAGGATGGAAAGGTGGACAGGGAGATCGAGAGGAGGGTGAGAGCAGCAGAAGTGTTTTACCAGAGTGTAAGGAAGCTACTATGGAATGAAGATGTACCACAGAGGTGTAAGATATTACTGTACAAAACCTACTTTGTACCAATCTTAATATATGCAGCAGTAACTTGGCCAATGGGAGGGAAAGAAGAAATGAAGATGCAGGCTGCAGAAATGAAGTTCCTGAGAAGTGTGGCAGGAGTGACGAAGATGGACAAGGTGAGGAGTGCAAAGATTAGAAAAGACCTAGAAGTGGAATCTCTTAGATTTAAACTTGGAAAAGAGAGGCTAAGATGGTACGGACATATGAAGAGGATGGGAAAAGAGAGGATACCATGTAGAGAGGCAGAGCGTGCAGCCATGGGTGGCAGAAGAAAGGCAGGAAGACCTAGAACTAAATGAATCAACGGAATAGAGGCAGCCGCAGAAGAAAGAGGAGAGTGTTGGGGAGTAATTACAACAGAGAAGTGGTGGGAAGACAGAGAGAGATTGAGGGAGCTGATGGAAAGAGAGGAGGCTGAAGAACTGGAAGAAGAGATTGAAGAAGTGTGGAGTGTCGGACTTGGCAAGTCGGCTCTGAGAACACAAGTGCCCTAGAACATTGGTGGGATCATCCCACCCCCTGACCCGACAATAGTTGGAAGCAGGGTCGCGATATTTATTATCTCCTGATAGGCTGAAAATGAAAACGGTCTTCGATAATTCTGATCAAACTCATATTTTGCATGATCATTAAGACCAACGACCAACATTGTCTCTTATTTTACAAAATTTCATCCCAATCTGTTAAGATCGTATGAACTTATTGACATTTTTAATATCTGTCAGTAATGAAGTATCGAAATGAATGTTTTCCAGTGCCAATTGAATTGAATCTGATTTGCTATATTTACCACGGTGCTAAGATGCTATTTTCAAGTTTCGATGATAGCGTAATAATATACTTTTATGTTGATTAAATGATCATATTTCAATTCAATATGGATGTTTATGTTTTCTGTGCGTTGTGTACGCATTTCCGGTTCAAGAATTTGCACGCACCCCGTGCTCGCTCATCAACGCGTTACACTGAGCGTTTTCCTAATATGATTCATAACTTGTGACTAGGGTGTCCATTCGTCCCGATTTTGCCGGGACAGTCCCGTTTTCTAGCAACCTGTCCCGCTGTCCCCAGGACCATCAAGGGGGAAGCCTTTAGTCCCGATTTTTGACATGTTACCGTGTTTTCGTAAATTCATAATTTGCCGCACGGCGAATAGTCGGCTGTGCCTCTTTGAATGAACAGTTTGTTCACAGCCGTCTCGAGTCTCGACAGCCACAAAGCCAGCTGACTTTGTCCAACAGCGTTAGTTACGATTAGCTCTCACGTGACGCAACAATATTCAATAGGTCGGACAAGCGATGCTAAAAAATTAAAAATAGCCAATCAATAAAGAAATTTGTGTCCGACTTTCCACTGCACACTTGAGTTGTCAATCTATTTATAGATTCGTAACTAACGCTATTTGCTTTGACAGTTATGGACATCAGGGTTGCCAGATTGGGTGACTTTACAATATCCTTCCATAAAGCAAATTTTTGAGAATACGTATATACGGAAACTAATACTTTGAAACATAATTTTTATAATTGTGAACTAGCAATTTTAGGTGATCGAAATCGCTGAAAATTCAAGTCCAAAACGCATAAAAATGGCTCTATTTCATTCTTAAGTTTCAAAATTTTCCCAGGCCTGCGCGGCCCGGACCCGCGTGTTGCTGGGGGGCCCTCCCCCCAGGCCCCCCATTGTAACCCAAAACTGTCCCGATTTTAAAATTTCTAAATATGGACACCCTACTTATGGCGTGATAACTTTTTCGAGAATAAGCCCCCTGGTTCCTTGACAATAAATGCTTGTTATTATAAATGAAATCAGAGCTCACTACTACAGTTGTGCAGTTCATGGGATGCTGCCATCAAACCGTAATAAGCCAATCATTTTCTTTCAAATACCTACCGTTTATTATTGGTTCCAGTGCACCTTCCTAAAACATGATTTTTTTCATGAATCGTTTTTACTTTTTTCCTTAAAATCCTTTTTAATATACCTTAAAATTGCTCTAATTTAAATGACACAGAGAGAAAATTTTCTTGGAAGACCCTTTTTCTTGGAATAGAAGTGGTTTTGGAGTTCACCCCAAAAATCATTGAAGTGGACTTCTGGGGGCCTATTCTCGAATCGAAACCGCTTGCGAAAATGTTCGACCATGCAAAATCATTTGTTTTGTAAATGATAAAGTAGTTGAATCCATTGTGCGGCTCATTTATAGATGGTGAACATTTTCTACAAACTCAAGAATAGGCGAAAACCTTAGGAAACCTCAAGAAAAACCTTAGAGGTTTTTACCTCTTAAGGTACAGAACTGGACATTCAAAATGTACTACTGGGCAAAACACGGGACCTAGTATCGTATATTTGACAGAATTGTGCTACACTGACCTTGAACTCGCACCATCGTAGCCCCAAACAAATGTGGTATTAGGTGAGGATCCAGGGCATTAGCTATACTAACCAAGTGAGAGTTAAAAGGGTGAAAACGCAAATCAGAAGAAAGTACCTACCAAAAAATGCTAGCCAAAAAGCACGGAATGTGTTTGAATTTCGAAAATGAATAATATGAGTGCATTCTGCTTTAGTTGTTAAAAAGAGCCCACGCTCATCCTCCCTTCATGCGATCACATTAAAAAACTAAGACATAGATATTTACATCTAGATCCGGCTACGATTATTTGTAGCAAGTTTGATCAATGTTCGTTTCATGAGAAATAAACATGTGAAAGTATGGGACAAAATCAGGGAGCCCTGATCAAAATAAGAAATTCAAGTCAATTAAGCTGGATTCACACAGACCATTTTTTTCCCTTTTTACCCTCCAAGGATCAAGGCTAAAAAGTGTAGTGCCAGGCTGCCAGCCCTATTTAGCAGAAATGTGGACATATTTGGGAAAATTATTTTGAAGATGAAATAATTGTTCAACAATATTGGGATCAGTTTTAAAAGTTTCAGAAGAATCTTAAAAATCTACGAGTGCTTGACATTTTTATATTTTTCAAAATATCAATTGATTAAAATCAATACATCGATTTCAGTTGATGCACATGTGCAATTGCACACATGGTAACAATAGGCAAGAATTCACCGCCATATTTATGAATCCCGTTTCATGGCATTCTAAAGGTAATTTTATCGACTGATCCAAATACTCTGTGCGCCCTTAAATAAAATTCAGGGCCCCAAATTTACGAAGTGTCGAAAAAAATAAAAAATCGACAGTGGCCCTAGAAATACAGGTTCAAGTGTCGAAAAAATCGACAGTGGCACTTGGAGGGTTAATAACAAGTACCAATTACTAGCAATTACTTCACTCGCGTTTGGTTATAACAAAAATAACACAAAAACAGTCCATGTGCACGCGCTTGAGGCATCAAAATGAAGTTAAAACAAAACTTAGCCTTATTGCTTTATATACCCACCCAAAAACAATACTAATGTGAAAATAAACTGAAAGGTATGGTGGCTTCTCCTCAAGCATAGTAAGCCACAAGCGAAATTGGTTGAAACACTTGGTTTTCTGTATTCGGCTGAGAGCTACCGACACAGCCTTCAACAGACCATCCCAAACCCAGCTTTCTAAGGGACATACAAAATGTTGCGAAAGTACACTCGCAGCAGTATTACTATAGGTATGAATTTGGTAATTCATTACAATTAGTCACATGGAAGTGGTCAGGAAAGGTTCTGAACACATTCGGTGCAATATGATATGTTGAATGGTCTGTATATTATTAATAAAATCATACTTTATAAATATTATTTGTAAAGATAATGCATATGCTAGGTACAGTACTGTTATTACATGATTTCTTAATCAATTAACATGTGACTGAGGTTGGAACTTCAATGTATGCTCTCTACAGCCAGTCAATGACCGTACAAAGCCTCCTCATATTCAAATTACATTAATTGACAATTTGGCCAGTATACAATTTGACGTAGGTTTTAGAAACAATTGTCTAGTTCTAAATGCAACATTCTAGAATGATCTTTACTGTCAGAGGTATGTACCAGTCTTCGGTAAAAGCTAAGTTCATATTCTGATTTAATGAATTCCATATTATCTCTTGCATTTCACAGCTTGGTCAGAGAGTGAAAAGACTTAATTATCAAGGTGTCTTTCCTTTCCTTGTTCTGTCCAAATTCCATGTTTATTGACCCTTTGAAGAAGTTTTTGGAACCAGCAGGTGTCAAATTGGTATGTAGATATTTCAGCAAGTGTTATTATACTTCTTTTACTCACATACGTTTTTACCAGAAAAAATATATCATAATTTTAGTTATAGAACAGCTCAAGTCTGGTGACAGTAAAATGTTGGAATTGTTAATACCACAACACAGGCGTCGAGATGTATCCATTAGGGATGGCGGCGGGTACCCGGGTGGTTCCGGGTAATCAATTACTCAGGTAATAAATAATAATCACGGGTACCAAAAAAAAAAAAAAAAAAAAAATTTAAATGTAGCTGAAATACATTTGTTTACGCACAGTTATCAGCTGCGTCTCAAGGGGAAGCTCAACGACCTTGCTTGCTCTGGGGGGTGAGAGAGGAATGCTGAAGGAGAGGTGAAATCATGTGTCGGGAGTAGGAAGCATGGGAAAAATGCGTCTGTATTTTTTTTTTCAATCACACTGAAGCACAGTGAAATAGTTGAGTTCTGGGTAGAAAGGTGCACAAATTCGTGTTTTCTTATGATTGAAGTTGTTAGTTATCAAAGAATGTTATCATGTCCTGTCCTGTTTTCTCAAATTCTTTTCAAGGACAAGCACACAGATGGCCCTGAGAGAGGGTAATTTTCTCCTCTCACGCAGCTAAGTGCCACGTGTTCTTTTTTCCTAAACCCCTACCCCCTTACCTAGCCCCCTTCCCTCCACCAAAAAAATAAATAATTTTTTATTTTTTTTTTTTTAGGGGGTTTTAGTTACCCGATTCCGACCCGAGTATTTATGACGGGTACCCGATTCCTGATTTTTGGATCCGCCGACATCCCTAGTATCCATTCAATGTTCGATGCTTGCCTTTGCATGGTTTTCTAAGTTGGCTCCGATTGGTTGAAAAGAGTCTCATGCAATGAAGCGCCATTGAAGTCAGGAAAGACACCTTTAATCCAAGACAGTGATCCAAAGGTTTCCGTAAAACATAGCTCTTTTATAAGTAAATGTAACAAAAATATAGTACAATTCTATCTAATAGAATAGGTAGGTAATAATATATAAATTAAATATATGCACATTTTCCAAACATATACTACACATTTACCAACATGAGCACAACCAAATGCACAGTCAAATATGAAAGTTTCATATTTATTTTTATTTTTTACTAATAATGTGGTGTTCAGAGCCGGGGTGATTGTCATCACTATAATATTAATCTTAACAATACATAATACATAGTTCATTATTGTATCCATTTTGCTACAATATATACACATTATTTTTATCAAAAGTAAGGTAAATGAGCAAATATTTAATACTAATGTTAATGTTCAATAGACATGATGTCTTATTCCATATCAAGACTAAATGATAATGCACAGCAAGGATGAATGGCGCTTGGCTATCTTTACCATCTCCAGAATTGGTCAGCACTCGCTATTCTTGAGGCAGCGGATTCCAAACCTCAAATTCTTTGAAGCGTCAGTTTCCAGGAGAAAAGAAACGTTTAATTTTCATATGATTTGAGATACGTACACTGTATCCAAAGCCCATAACTTAATTTTGATTGATTTTCACAAGTGATCTGTTTACTTCGCACTAGCAGTGAAAAGCAATCACACGAAAGGACAACAAAATTGAGTTTCATAATCATGATCCTTCAATCAACTCTTTCAATGAGCTCTCTCTTCACTTCAGTCAATGTTATCAGTATAGGAGTGAGAGAACCATCATGCTAGTATGAATGTAGTAATGAAGTCCATGAATCTTGCTTGTAGTAGGCAAAGTTGCAGGCAAGTGAAAGATAAGAAAGCTATCTATGCAATTTCTTTTGCTATACGAACAGGGACATGTGTTAACTTCACATCAGTCCGTGAAATTGATTATTAAAATGATGCATGCTACGATGCTTTTTTATAACATTTTAATAATGTGAAGATTTAAATATATATATTTAGAATTCGACTTAAATGTATGCCCCATCCCCAAATAAGACAAATAGAAGGACAAAGACAATGTATTATGGCCTGGAGATGAAGCAACTACGCATTACATAATATGCCTACTGATATGACATTTTATTATTTTACAAATAAAGTAGGTAAATAAGTTATGTACTAATAAGTATAAGTGATCTTTACAATCTATGCTCTGTACATACAATTCAATTGTAACAGTAGTACACTCTCTATATCAATACAATATTCATATGAAAATAATGTCATTCAATGCCATTATTGAAAGTAGTAATTATATTTTTGTGTGTTAATAATAATAATTATAATGTTAGTACTTTAACAAGCACAAGCTTAGATAAGTTTAGAAACATTTTTTATAACAGCATTAATTAACACTAGTGGCCTAATACTAGGTATGTGTGCAAAGCACATTATATCAAAACTTTTGGCAACTTTTAGAAGACATCAGTACCTACATAGTTAACAGTCAATCACACTGCATTTTGATGCAGAAACAAACAAAAGATAATCACCCAAGAGACGAACCTTAGGTGGTCTTTGTATGTCACCCTTCCGACACCGAGGAGAGACTGCTCCGTGTGGACCCGCGCCCTGTCCGTGGCATGTCAACTAGGTCCGAGGGTAGTGGAAGTGTGGGGCCATACAGTTGCTCCTGCTCTTCAAGCTGGAAGGCAAATTGTTCTTCCAATCTCTGGGAAAATGGAAAGAAACCAAGTTAATTAAAACTATGAAGAGACCTTGCAGAAGTTGCAACCCCCAAGAATTGCAGTATTATAATTTATAATATAATAAAGCATTAATTTAATATTATATCCCTTACCAATTACACGGTGTGGCAAATTAATCTCAGTACGGAGGAATATGGAGAGGAGGGTGTTTTTAGAAGCAAGTTATGGATCAGTAGATTCCTGGAGTGACAAAACTTGTGTATTACATTTTCACAGCACCGAAACAACTAAGGACAGTTGGATTCTATACAATCGTTATTAATTACATACCTACATTGTTGTTAGTTAGATTGAAGAAGTTGTGAAGTGAATTATATTCAGACATTAAACAAAAAGCACCTTGGATCTTTTTCTATGTCATGTACTACCTATTTATTATCCATTCCACAATGGAAAGGAAATTGATTAAATGGGGAAGAAGGGTGTGATTGTGAAGATATCGCCGAGCTACGACAATTGTGTGATATGAAACCTAGCGGAAAAAGACTCTTCTCCAGTCACTTTCTCTCATGAAATAGATACAAGTTGATTTTAAAGTCTACAATCGGAGGTATTACATAAATGACATAATCTGAGTTTTCAATCTGTAATTAATTACCCTTCAATTCGAAATTACCCCATTTTCAAATACATATTACCCCATACTTGTCAGTTGTTTTCCTGCAACTATGAGCGAATGGGTCCCTTCACCATTAGAGTGAATCATATTCATCTTGGATGACAACTTCCAAAGTCCGAGACATATTCCGGCCATATTCAATGCATATGGAATATTAAAAGTTAAAACTACAGTACGTTCTACAAGGAATTTGCAACAGCGAAAAATCTATTTTCCATATAGAATTCCTAGTTTCCACACTACTTTTGGCTAGTTTTCTGACACTACCTATTCCTCACCTCATAACAATAGAGCACCAAAGAAAATCCAAATTTCTGAGGTGTATACAGCATTTTATTGGCGTTTGTATTTTGACATTTGCCCTCAGGCGCTGAAAGGTCCTTGTAGAACGTACTGTAATTTAAAACTAATTCTGATGGAATCAATATTATGGCAACATCTACCTACTCTTCCATGAGACCTGGGGGACAATGGCGTAAGTTTTGATTCTATAAATAGATTGCAAACGCGAAGATGCAGTGAAATTTCGGACAAGCATTAATTTCTTGATTGGTTATTTTTAATTTTTTAGCATCGATTTTCGGACATTGTGGTATTTGTTGCGTCACATGAAGGCTAATCAAAACTTACGCTATTCTTGAGATTCAGGTTTTGAAACAATAGGTTTTCATTGCTTTTAAGAAGTTAAAAGTTAAAGAGTTGAAGTTTCAACTGTTCAAGATTTATACAATGCAAACGTAAATGGTTTCAAATGCCTGAAAAGTGAAAACTGAAGAGTTGGCCTCCAGGTTGTGTTTTGAATTTTGGTGTTTGGTTCTACTTCTATTGTGTTAGGTAGGTACTAATACATAATGTCTACTAATAAAGGACCAAATATTTACAGGTGTAATATTACTCCACCCACTACAACCCTTACCCATAATTTGCAATTAACTCTCCATACACAGTGTAAATGCTTACGCCTGAATTACACGGTTCAAGTTTCCTTGAAGGGATTGAATTCAACCCTTGATTTTCAAAGAAACTTGAAGGAGAATTTAGATGATTTAATGTTTTTTGTTGATTGAAGTTGCAGTGAAATTAACAATTTGTTGAAGTATTTCAAGACTTGAAGGAAAATAGGACATGTTCTAATTGAAAAGGCTGAAGAGACGCGTGTTAAATGCTTCGATGTTTTCATTTGGACGGTCCAAGTCTTGAATTCAACCCCCTTGAAAGGGTTGAATTCAAGAAAACTTGAATCAAGTAATTCAGCCTTTAGAATTACATACTACCATTGGCCAATAGAAAAATAACTTCAAATAGTGTCATGGAAAGTAAGTACCTCTAATAAATTAGTTAATTTAGATGCTTCATGATTACCAATCTTCATTAAAGATATTATAAAATGGTGAATACTGATTAAAAATGTAGGTATTTAAGTGGTATCACATCACTAAAATAGCAACTCTTCGCTAAAGAGCTTTTCATGTTGCATGAAACAGGCAAGTATCTCAATTATCAACGGGATAAACATAAATCTGACATAACTTAGTAAATTATAAGCTGAAAAAATACCAAACAATGTCTCATCTTATGACAAGCTACAAAGCCAGGAACAGATATTCTCTCATTAACATAATTATTTAGAATTGATCCCAAGTATGACAACATTAATTACGAAGACAGACGAGTGACGACACATCTATTCGAACAAATAAGCGATACGTGATGGAGCCACTTCTGGCAGGAAAATTTTTAGATGCACTTTTTTGTTTTGATGTTCGTGTTTCCACAAGGCAGTGGAAAAGGAGAAACAAATGAAATGTAGATTTAGTTACAAGTTTACTTTTTCAGCCGTAACAAACAACTAAAGCAAATTTTATATAATTTATTTACATAAATAAACCCTTTACAACCGCCATTATCGTAGTACCAAAGAATCCACCAGAGGTCAGTCGTGTTCCTTATTTTCTCGAATAGAGTAGAGTTCTAAAAAGCTACACACTACTAGTACAGTCACCCGAATTTTAAGTAAAGTAGAACGTTGTAGTGTAGTGTGTAACTTTGTAGACAGTTACCGATTCACTCCCCGACATTGAATAGCTAATTATCTAATACCTACTTAAAGCTGTCGAAGAAAACATTTAGCACACAAATTAAAGAATTGGAACAAACACAATCAAATGGCACAAGCAACATGTAACGGCAGAGTACAACACAATAAAAGAAGAGTTTTAACAAGGAGAGTCTTCACTATCATTGGTCATTTGAAGCATTGTGACAGGACGTGATTGTGCATGAGGCATAGTGAAAGGCGGGTTAAGGTCAGGCCAGGAAGGCATCTGAGAACTGTCAGACCGAACCAAGTGCCTGGAGAACCGATCTGGAACATGGATAAGTCCAGGTGACGAAGGATTTGAGGTTGTGGAGGTTGGAATGATGGGCACTCTGGGTATAATTCGAGGCAGGGAGTTGTACGATGAATCCACTGTTAAAGTCGATGTGTCCAGAGATTGCGTTGAATCCAGCCGTGCCCGTGTCGGGTATGGTATGCCAATGCTAATGCCGTTCAAGAGTGCGTGGTCTTTCAACTCCAAATTAAACTCGTTTTCCAATTTCTATAACATGCATTTTAGATTAGCAAAGAATGCACACAATGCAATTAAAAATGCACTAATGTGTAGCAAAGAGCATATTAAAGATAGGGTACATTACTTAATCGTCAATTTGGTTGAGCTTTATTTTTCTGTTTCACTTGCCTGTTTGCGGGGTTTCAATTGACCCTTCCACTCTTTCACCTCCCGACCATAAGCCTCCTCTTGCTCCTTCAGTTTCCAAGTCTCATGCTCCATCAGCAACTTCCCTGAAATACAACAACAGAGAAACGGTTGACAAAACATGACATTGTTGAAGGTATTCTAGTTCACAGTAACAGCAACGACAAGAACAATGCTGCTGAAGATCCTTTTTAGAGCTTTCTGATAAGGGACATGATTTTAAAAAATTATGTGATATGCATGCAACTGCTGTTGAATACAACAAAAACAAAATATTAAATTGAATGAGCAACACAAAAGTAGACAACAACGTAGCGACAGCAATTTGTGCTTAATTTCAGATGGAAAAAACAATTGTTACTGAAATTACATCTACTTATTTAGTGTGCATTTAAACATACGTTTCTCGTTTTGCAGCTGCTCCAGTTCCTTTATGGTAGCTTCTGATGTTGCTCGCAGTTCTTCAAGCTGTCGCTGATGTTTCAGCTCAAATCGATGTTGCTCTGCACGATAGCGTTTTTTCTCATTCTCTTGGAACTGTACAGAAATAAAAAGAATAAATTGTAATGAAGCAGCATTTATTTTTAATTATGTTTAGTTTAGATGTCTCGAAAGCCATGCTAAATGCCACGATATGCATTCTCGACATGCCTCAATGGAGGCAGGAAAAATCTTTCCAAATTTTGAGTCAGGTGGACTGTGGCGGCTGAGTCAACCTACTACTACAACGATAAGAAACAAACCCAGTTTTTGAACTATGATTCCTGTAAAAGTAGATATCCAAGCAAGATACCTACTCCACACATATATTTTTTTTGTTATGGCATAACAGGACGTGCAGTCCTACTGCCGCCTCAACACATTTACTCCATTGTCGATGCGCCATTATCCGAGGTGAAGTTTTTTGAGGATTCACAACTAGGGATATCAAGCGAGTGAGTCGTTAGACCCCTGCCCTTTGCTGGCTTAACGTCCCATCCCAAGGATAGTGTAAAGCCTGTCGAGAGACAGAGGTTTGAGACCGGTGTCACTGAGGTGAGGTAGAGGGGCGTTGACACATGAACTCCCCAACCACCAGGGTTGGGTAAGTTACCAAAAATAAAGTAACTTTAGAAAGTTACATTACTTTCTCAAAAAGTAACTAGTTAAAGTTAAAGTTACTGAGAAAATATAGGTAACTTAAAGTTACATTTTTCAGTGAAAGTTACTATGAAAGTTACTCTGATAAAAATTGATAATTTTGAGAAAACTTGACCACGGGGGGGGGGGGGGGGGGGGGGGCGGGCAGTAACAACCACGTGACATTATGTGGACAACGGATGTATCAATGCGCTGGGGGGGGGGGGGGGGGGGAGGGGGTGAACCGATAGATGAACATTTCATTTCGCATGTGTAGCAAGGGAGCAAGCTAAGACAAAAGGACGGGGGGGGGGGGGGGGGGAAGTGTTGGTTAGGGTCGCGCTACTCAGGTAGGCAGGAAATGAAATGATTTGATGCATGCTAAATTTAAATACAGGTAAAATGTTTGGTTTTCAATGTTTAGTTTTCTTTCAGGAGAGAAGGTATAACGTGTAAAGTAACTTTCTAAGTAACTTTTAAAAATCAAAAAGTTCCCGTAGAAAAAGGACCTTAGGCGATTTTAAGTTACCAGGTTAAAAAAGTATTGAGTTACCATAAAAGTTATTGAAAAAGTAACGCGTTACCGGTAACGCGTTACTTTTGTTAAGTTACTACCCAACCCTGCCAACCACCCCAGTCTGGCCCTACCAAGGAGCTTGTAGTTATATTTTGCTGGAGGGGTCAAACACTAAACCAGCATACGCTACGACTTGGAAGCCACTCCCGGATATCCGCCACTCCTCCCAAGACGGCAAAAACTCCAGGTAGAAAACAATTGCATTTGAACATGGGTATACGAGCGCCGATCCAAGAGTTCCAGGAATTTTTAATTGTGCGCCAATGAATACACTTAGGGAGATGTAGGTTGTAACATTTTTTAACTGAGACTCAAAGGAATCATCTCCCATTACTCGATTCACTTTTTACGCTCTGGGTGGCACGCAATTAAAATATGTCTGAGAATGTTTTGAAAGAACTAAGAATGCACAAAATGTGTTACATTCAACCTACAATCACCACACTTTACAGGGATTGGAAACGGTCTGACTAGCTGGCCATGGGTCCTGTTCCCAAAGAACAAAACAAGCATAGAACAAGCGGCTGTGATGCCGCTCTCGTGACACATGTCTTTATCCACCGCCAAGAAGAGTCGACAATGTGCTATTATCACTAGCAGCGACGAGTTTGAGAAGCTCTTTCAAACCTGGCGGCAAATGTGTGAATCAAATTTTGCATCTGCGCAAAGCTCTAAAGCGACCTTTACGCCGGAAGTAAGCAGGAGCAAAAATCAACGAATCAGACCCTGAGCCGCCTTCATGAGTGACGTCACAATGCGCAGATCGTTCCTAGATTAGATTAGTTTGGTTTAACGGCGCGTCAACGACGAGGTTATATTGCGCACATTAATTTTATATTCAACTTTGTTGAACATAATTGGAGGACATGGGGAGGGGTCGACCTAGCGGGCCCGATCCGGGGGAGTCCAGAACTGGTGGGAAGGCCAGGCCGGAATGGGGACGGACCGGGGGGAGGGGGATGCTTCAGGCCGGTGGGACTCGATTTCAGGGGGATCACCATCTCGAGGGGGGAGGCCGCCCCGAGGGGACCGCAAATTCAAGGGAGGGCATGGGACTAGGCCGACCCTGGACTGCACTTGGTTGGGACCAACTCGCTATGCGAGCCGGTCCCTTAAGCCCCACCACCGCGTCAAGGTGGCAGTCCATTGGTGGGGCAGATCGTTCCTAATAACTATTAAGTATGTTTATCGTAGATTCAACTTGCTGTAACGTCGCAAATATTTGAAGTATCAAGAATCAAAAAATTGGAGGCGATTCCTTAAAGTCTCAGTTAAACAAAGTTGCAAACTGCATCTCCCCAAGTGTATTCATTGGTACGTAATTAAAATATTCCTAGAACTCATGAAACTGCACTCGTATGACCGCGTGCGATTTGACTCGTTGCTTGCCTGGGCTCTGATTCTACAAATGCATTGCTGGTCCGCTAGCAATTATTTCAATGTTAATCTTATGGAAGAAACTGCTGGCGGACCAGCAATGCAGTTGCAGAATCTTGGCCCTGGAGTTTTTGGCGCGTGAGGGGAAATATGCCTGCCGACAGTCGATTTCAATCCGCGCGGCGAATGGCCACTCCATGAACTACAAGCTGGGACGGGATTTTTTTGTCCCGGTCCAGTCCCAAAAAGTATTTTTGTCTCGAAATATCCCGCCATATTTTAAAATCCTTAAGAAGGCGGTAAGATGCTCCGATTGGCTGCTGCGCGTGATTGGCTAATTGCTTCTAGGCTTCAAGGACAGAAGAACACTGACTGCTGCCGCCTTCCGCCATTTTAGAATAGTATACAACCCCATCCCGAAACCCAAGATTTTAATGTGTTCCGACCCGATCCCGGATTAATATTTTAAATTGATCCCGTCCCGAATTCCAAGTTCTTTTACAAATCCTATCCCGGTCCCATCCTGAATGAAAATAAGTTGTCCCAGCCCTACTACAATCTCCTTGGGTGGGCCCAACGGCAGCAACTAACAGGCAAGAGTTGAACGGTCACCCATCCAACAGCTGACGGCACTCAACAATGTTTCTTAATCTTGGTGATCTGACGAGAACCGAGAATCCAATACACCATCCGTTTGATTATAGTTAATAAAAAAAATAAAAAAAATAATTAAGTTAAATAAATACCTTCTTTAGTTTATCCCGGTCTCCATCTGGGTCATGGGGTCCCAAGCTGATTCGCATCGATTCTCTGTACATCATCTCTCTGGCTTTCATTTCAGCTCTAATTCTCTTGGGAAGGGTTCGCTTTTCAGTGCTTTGCCTCTTTAAAAGGTCATCTTCTCGACGCAAGTTCATGCGCTTGATTTGTTCCAGCTCTTTCTCATGGCGAATCAACATCTGCACATAAAATACTCAATTCATAAATAATGCTAACATGCAAGTAGGAATGTTAATTTTGAAGGGTAGTTCATTGCCTAGTTCAAAAGTAGCATTTGCCTATTATACAGTTCGTTCAAATCATCTTTACAATGACTATGGTGGCGCCGCCACTTGTGAAAATGATGTACTCCCACAGTCAGAATAATTGACGGTGAATGGCTAAGTTGGATCTCGGATTGCCGTCAATATATCTTTAATGGAGGAATAATTTTTATCCATGAGGTGGTTGGTTGGGTCTTATAATCAAACCCTCCAGCCCCACATGCTCGAAATCAGAGTTTATCTCTGTGTTTTCGTCTGGTTATCAAGTTTTGAGAAATTACTTAGAATTTTGCAAGCAATTTATGTGACCGCCGAGGGTGTACCTACTACGCTAGCACCAACACAACAAAATGAAAATCAGCTAGAACTTAGGCAGCACATTCAAGTTAGTGGATTCACTTTAGAAAGTTTAGGTTGGCAAAGTGTGAATTCAGGCGGAAGGTCTGGATGGTGCTGCTTAGTCACACCCTAGCGGCGTTGTAAGAGTAAATTGGACAGACTGTATCTGCGCTTACATATTTTAAGTATTTTTCAGAGATGTTCTTGTACAGAGACACAAATAGCCTGCATCATCGATTGATTATGAAACCAATATTATCAAGCATTATGTTCACGTGTGAAGAGTTAAGGAGGGATGACAGAATAGAGGTCCAAAATAAAAATCTGAAGTTCTGAACTAATATGCTTATTTTAATTTCCTTGTGCGCCAAATAAACGCAAGAAAAACTGGGCTTGATTGTTGAACTGATTTCAAAGAAATCACTTTTTAAATGTAAGTTAGCCTTAACTTTCAACATGACAAATTGAAAAATCGCAGTAATTTTTATAGTAAATACATACTAGATTTAAACTATTTTCCGCTGATAGATTCTAGCAAAATCATAATATTTTGTGTATTAAAAATTAAGGTATGTACCTATTTATTAAGATTTTAATTAATATACACCCACCCCAAAGTTAAAGTTTGTAAAAGCTGGACATAAAAATCTAGATAATTTTCCAATAGGTATACTTCCTGTATTAGAAGTTCCTCAAATTCTGATGATATAAGCTGGGTCCACATAGACCGTTTTTGTGTTTTGCGCTGTTTTTATTATGACGAATCACCAGTCCAGAAACCGACCTATCACGGCAGACTTGTGATCGGTTAATAGAAAAAACGGAAAACATAAAAAAGGTCCATGTAGAGTTACAAGTAAGTAGTAGGTAACAAGACATTTTATGAATCTTTCATATATAAATATAGGTAGTAGGTACCTAGAGTTAAAATGTTGGATACATTTATAAATTTTTAATTTCAATAAAAATATCTTTGGACACCTCTAAGTCATCCCTCTTTAAATACATAGCACAAAAAAGAACTTGTCACATCAAGTTCCCAAAACAGCAAGTTGGAAATAGTTTGTTTGTTGCAGCATAGAACACTCATGCGGGCACTTCCGAGATAATTCAAGTTCGGTTTGGTTCACACCAAAAAATGGCTTAAAAATAAATTTAATTTTTGCATTCACAGAATACATTATGTAGGTATGTGAGATTGTTTGATGGATTTGATGGCCATTGAATTGAATGTATTTTCAGGAGATATCAAAATAATATTTTGATATCAAATCTGTCAAACTTTGTCCTATTTTTTCCTGCCTCAAAATTCAACAGTTTCTAAAGTTAATTGCTCTGTTCTAAATAAATGTCTTACATGTACTACACCACACTGCCAGCCACAGAACAATCAGTGAAATACAATATATACCTGATGCCTTTGAAGAAAGAAAATGTCTTTCAACTGTCGCTTGGCCATTTGTTGCTTCTCGTGGATTTGTCTTTCTTCCAATTCCCAGAGAGTAGCCTCGTGAGCTCTCATTACCTGTAACATGTTAAGATATTAAATTAATAATTTAATATACCATAAACATGCACTTCATACCCATTACCTAGCCTGTAATATTTTTTACCTGTTGCTTCTGCTGTAAATATTGTCTTTCCATAAGAGCAATTTTTTCGCGATGAGTGTCACTTAATCGCCTAAGCGAAGATTCATGGCTTTCATTGAGCTTTTCCAAGAACAATTTTTCTTTTTCTTCATGGTCTTCTTCCATCTTGTCTTTCCTCAACTTGAATGTACTTTTCCTTTGATCTTTTGGCATGAGATCAACTTCTTGTTTGAGGAGACGTAGCTCTTGCTTCTGTCCTTCCCTAAACTGCTTCAAGTCTCTCTCTTGTTCTGCACGAATCTTCTTGGATGAGCTTCTTAGATCGGCGTCTTGTTGAGTCTCTGCTCTCTCAATCTGTCCCCGTTGGTATCGAATCAAGTTGTCCAAATCTGACTCGTATGTTCGCTGCATATTCACCTTCTCATTATCGAAGCGTTTGTCTTGTTGCTCCTTTGCACCCTGTGCTTTGAATGATAGTTCTTGGAATTGTCTCTGCTCCTGCTTTTGTAGCATTTTCAGTTCACGAAGCTCTTGCTTTCTAGAAACAGTAATGAGAAACAATCAGTAATATAAACTAGGAAAACGCTCAGTGTACCGCATTGATGAGCGAGCACGGGTATGTGCAAATTCTCGAACCGGAAATGCGTATACAACCCACAGAAAACATATACATCCATATTGAATTGAAATATGACCAACACAACCAACATAAAAGTATCAGGCTTTTCATCGAAATTGAAAATAGCATCTAAGCACCATGGTACATACCTATTCGAGAAAATAAGGAACACAACTGACCTCTGGTGGATTTTGTGGTCCTAGGTAAATGGCGACTATCAAGGGCGCATTTGCATAAATATAAATTAAAAATATTTGATATAGTTGTTTGTTATGGCCAAGAAAGTAAATTTACAGCTAAATATCAATTTCATTTGTTTTTTGTTTTTTCACTGCTTTATGGAAACACGAAATATAAAAACAAACAAATTAATATGTGGACCTGATAGTAGCCATCTTGCCAGAAGTGGCTCCATCACGTATCACTTATTTGTGGGAATAGCAAATCAGATTCAATTCAATTGGCACTGGAAAACATTAATTTCGATACTTCATTTCTGACAGCTATTAAAAGTGTCAATAAGTTCATACGTTCTTAACCGATTGGGATGAAAATTTGTAAAATAAGAGATAATGTTGGTCTGAATGACCATGCAAAATATGAGTTTGATCACATTTATTGAAGACCATTTTCATTTTTCAACCTATCAGGAGATGTTTATTTTAATTTTAACCAATGAATGGATTTCAAAAAAAATTAGGGCCTGCAAACAGAAAAGGTTGTCTCTTCATGTGTGCAAAATTTCAGATCGATCGGTGAAATGGTGCAACTTCTATTGCTCCAGATAACAGCCAAAAAAAATAACAAAAAATAACAGAGGTCCGTGTCAAAAGAGTCAAAAGGAGTCGCTCGCTTCTCTCGCTCAATAAATTATGCTTTAGTTGAAGTCATTGCTTTAGTTGTTTGGGCTGAAAAAGTAAACTTGTAAAGTGGGTATTACACTATACAATTCAAGTTGGGCAATTTGAAATTCTAGCCAATGAAATATTGTTTTGCATGAAACTCTGAAATCCAATTGGCTTATGATTGAAATTGTCCAATCAATTGACCAATGTAGGTGGGCGTTGCATTATGAAAGACAAAAGTATTACCATGGTAACTCCAGGGTTGTTAGAAAAAACAATTTTTCATTCAAACAAATGAAATTTAGAAAGATCAAAGAAATAGCTCACACGTGTTTAATCTAGTTTAATTTATCACTTGAAATAGTACAATCAATATATTTAAATCATATAAATCATGTTTGATGATTTGCTGGACAATTATTACAGATGCTACAACGAAACAAATTATATTTTGCCAGGTATGTTGCCAAAGCGTTTTACTTTTTAATGGCGTCTGTCACTGGATAGTTTCGTCAACTTAAAAAGGCCCTTCCTCTCTTATGAGAAGTTAATTAAGACTGAACAATATTCAAGTAGTAGCTTAAAGCAATACTATTATTAACGGCAATTTGTTGATTGTAAAACTGTTAAATTCTGTACGAATTCAACATTATTCGAGAAAATAAGGAACACGACTGACCTCTGGTGGATTCTTTGGTACTATGATAATGGCGGTTGTAAAGGGTTTATTTAAGTAAATAAATGATATAAAATTTGCTTTAGTTGTTTGTTATGGCTGAAAAAGTAAACTTGTAACTAAATCTACATTTCATTTTGTTTCTCCTTTTTCACTGCCTTGTGGATACACAAACATCAAAACAAAAAAGTGCATCTAAAATTTTTCCTGCCAGAAGTGGCTCCATCACGTATCGCTTATTTGTTCGAATTCTAATAATATCATGTGTTCAATTTGTTGTGTGTAAGCTCTTTGGTTGTGACCAAACATTGACTTTTGTTTTATGACGTCGTAGTTTGGTCAGATCTACATTGGTCAATTGTCTATACAATTGTATAGTGTAATACCCACTTAACTAAATTTCAATTTCAATTGTTTCTCCTTTTCAACTGCCCTATGGAAACATGAACTTCAAAATAAAATAGTGCATCTAAAAAGTTTTCTGCCAGAAGTGGCTCTATAACGTAAACGCTTATTAAACGCTTAAATGTTCTTAATCACAATAGCGTTTGAAAATAACAACAGATTACAGTCTTCAAATTGGCAAAAATACCTAAAATGTTGGTCCCAATGACCATGCGAAGTTTTAAGTTAATCGGTCATACGGTTCAGGTTTAAATTTAAAAAATCACACGAAATAAGGTTTCACATTTGAACCAATGGGAGGATTTGGCTGAAACTTTGTAAGATTGAGGAAAATGTTGGTTGCAATGACTTTGCAAAATTTCAAATTGATCGGACTAACCAATCGAAAGATATTTTTTTTTAAATTTGAACCAATCATAGGATCCTGTTCAAAAACGATCTCAGAGACCGCATAGATTACGTTTGTGTGTGTAAAATTTCAGATCAATTGGTTGTGCGGTTTGACCTGGGCAGTGCAGGCAAAAAAAAACAAAAAAACACACAGAGAAAGTGGCATAAGAGTACAGTTTCAATCATTACAGCACATATTCATTCATATTCTTGTGAAAACTATTATGTATGTCAATTAACCAAAAGAAGCATAATGACAGATTGTACAAGTTTTGATCCCGGCCAAGATTTATGGACTTCATTACTATTCATATTAGTACGAACGGTTCTCTCACTCCTATACCAACAAGATAACATTGACCAAAGTAAAGCCTTAACAGACCCTGTGTTTCGAGTTTTTCCGGGGCTGCTGCCGGATTTGAATTACATCTTTACTGCCGTATTACGCATAAGGAACGTATAACCATTGACGACAATGGGTATATACCTCACTGGGTTGCAAACCGCATATCGAACCTGCGTATGGACCATGATCAATTTGCACATGTACAATGACTAAAATGTATCTCTGCACAAGTACACAACGATGACGGGATTCATATGCGGGTTCCAGCCACGGATTGCAACAAAATGTGACGCCACCTCAACCCGTATATTCATGGTCGATACGTTGTTTAAATCCGTAACACGGCAAGTGAACAGTGAACTACTTGATCACCAACTCTAATGGTTCATATTTCACCACAAGTAGCTGATATATGCTCTAGCTAAGCTGACGACTGCCAATGATATCATGCTGAAAAAGCTTCACTTTAATTGTTGGAGTGAGTCTAAATTTGTCATAGTGTATATCTATATATATCGCTCTGATGTGTCACGGCCTTCTGAATGAGGCATCAAGATTACTGTGTGGTGTCTACAGTTCGTTTTTCCTATGCTTGAACTCTCACCAGATGGAGCCACAGTCAGTTGTTCTGCTAGGCCGAGAAAGACTTCATTGCGCGCTCACCTTGCAATGTTGTCTTTCTCGGCCTAGCAGAACAACTGACGGTGTCTCGGTCTGTAGAGAGTTCATACATAGGAAAAACGAACTATAGTTGGATGAATATACGGTGCAGTTTTTTCAACCATCTTATTTTACTAGCGCATTCTATTCGTACTGTTAGGGTCGAATAGTTATGTGGAATGACTATGTAGGGAATAATATTGGCCATTTCCGAGTTGAAATTAGAGTGCGAGAGTTGACCCGGAATAAAGATGGAATATTAACTATTAACTTACCTAAATATGTGGTCATCATAGAATAAGCCACTCTCATCATCACCATATATGACCTTGCTGGTTGTTGTTGTTACCACTACTCCATCAATTTCAAATTTACGAGTGCGTTTACGAGTCTTTTTCTTGAGGTTCATCATCTGAATGTCCTCCTTAGTTCGTCCTGTCTTGGTTGTTTCCTGCAACAGTACATTAAGATATCATGAAAGTTGCCATGGTCATGGATTAATAATTAGAAAGATAATAAATATATTTACTCGGTTGTAGTCAGGCTTGCGTCTATAAACAACATTTTCCTCCTCAAGATCTGCTGAACCTTGAGAATCTTGCCTACGTTGATTCTCCTTATTACTTTCTTGACTAATTGTAGTTGAAACACTCTCTGCATCCGACCGATCCGTTGTCTTGCTCTTCGTTGAACCGCTAACTGAATGAGGTCGAGATCCAGCCGAACCCTCCTCAGATGACGCTGGAAGTTCATCTGGCTTGTCTTTGATAAGTTGTTCAGTAGACTTGTGAATAATAAATATGTCCTTACTTTTAGATTTCAGTCCATTACTCTTCTTCGGTTGCACATCATCGCTTATGTCTGATGACTCTCCTATTGTGGACCCTTCAACCATTATAGATGTTCGCCCAAGGTCATCATCAGAGCTACAATTGCTACGCGAACTATATTCAAGTCGACTCAACAAGTTTTCACCCCCCGTGTTGGGGTATAAATCTGCAATTGATGCTGAATCTTTAACTCTTGGCTTCTCTTCTCCAACTGTTACCACTGAAACATGACTAGTGTCATTTTGAGTTGATTCATCAAAGTCAATGTTTAGGTCATCAAAAACATGATCTCCGTTATCATTTAAGTCCACAATGCTGGAGTTGATGATTAGAACTTCACTTTCGTCCAACTTTTGACCTCGTGTTTGGTCAGAAACGAAACTGATTGGCTGATCGTCAGACAGTTCCAGAGAATCTAGCAACTGATAGTCATCTTCAGTAGAAGATTCATTGATCCGAGTCTTGTTAGTTTCGTTGGCAAGAACAACCACCTCGTTACTTCCGGCAGGAAGACAAGGCTTGCCAGACGTTGCTACGTCAATTGGGGGAAGTATCACAGGAGGATGCGTAGTCACAACTGTGACTTGGTTGGTATTGCCAGGTAAAGGATTCATATCTTCTTTTACGTCGTTGTTAATGGTAATCGTCGATCGGTTGGCATCATCTGCAGTTGAATCGGGAACATCGTCTGCTATTGTATCAACAACAGCTACTTTGGGCTCCAGGTCAATTATCTTCTTTCCAGCACTCTTGACCAAGTTTTCCTTAGAATGCTTTTTGTTTAGGACAGGACGGCCTGAACTTTCTGACTCTGGAAGTATTGGAGGTGGCACTACTGGGATTGGTAATACGGGCGGCGGAACAACTATGTTATCACTTGTTTTCTCATCCGTTGTTGAGGTACGTACTTGGCTGGATCTGCTTCCGCTTGACTTCACACTTTCTTGACTCTCATCTCGGATGAGTGGAGGCTTTGGCCTCACAGAATCAGATTGTCCATTGGTCAAGGCAATATCTTGAGGTTTAGGAACACTCTTAGGCAGTTTCTTGTCCATTGTTGATTCTTCAGTTTTAGAGATACTTGGAGGAGGGGGGGCCGGACCTTTCTCGCGGGATAAACGTTTTTCAGCTCCTTCTGATTTCCTTTGTTCCTGCGAGATTAAACATACAAATTTGGTGTTTTGGCAGGGGTGGCAGCCTATTAACTGTTATTCTCTTATTTAACATTTAACTCTTATTTAACTCTTATTTTTGGTACAAGCAAGAAACTTCAAAGTTTTCATGGGTTGTTGTCATAAAAGTTGTAAATTATATTATACATTAATACAGCATTTATATTTCTTTAAGCAAGGACACAATATCAAATAGCTGAAAGCAGCAAGAGCCATGAGCTCACGGTCAATCGAGCATTCACATTGGATATTCCTATCACTTGCCTTGCAGCTTCTAGAACATGATCAGAAAGCAAGTCGAGGTTCAACAGTCTCGACGATATTTCAGTCTTATTAAAAAATACAGGCATGTCGATATCAATTTTGGTAAACAACAAATAAGGCAGCTCAATCCATTCTCAATTATCACCTACCTTTTTGTTGATGTCACTGTCGTTTGTAGTCCCTTCGCCGCCCTTTTTAACCTTCTTTCTGTCAATACTCCCTGCTTCCGGTTCCATTACTCTCTTCATTCCGTCAGCATCTTTGATTTCATTGGTAGGTTTTGGCAAAGGAATTGGCATTACTAAAACGACAATTACAAATTAGATGAGATATTAGTCTGTAAAATGTACAGAAATAAATGAAGTTTTGCCTCACATTTGACATCATTATCACTCCTCAGAGATGTCGAGTCATCTTCGCCAGTTTCCCGGTCCAGGGGGAGTTGGGAGATACGCTGCTCCTGTAACACGATATAAGAGTAAAAAGCTTAGTCTCGAAGAAGCAAAATATGTAGATACAATTCATGCCGCCTGTCCATCCATATAAGCAGTCTCTACGTAATTCTGCACCTCAGTGAAGGTGCGGTCTGGGATGAAAAGGACGAGGATACGACGAGGCTAAGGGCACGGATAAACATAAGATAGGGCTCGTAAAACAAAGTAGAATGAAAAAATGGATGGAAGCTCTCCATCCATCAAGCTCTATCAATTGCCAATTGACTGATGTCAAGAAATACACATATTCTCTTACAAATTGACTCATCATGCACAATTACAAATATAATTGGATAATGGCAGAATTATTGGTTCTCGCGAATCATTGAAACGAACTTCTGGCTTTCTATATCCGAGGTAGGTACAGAATTAGAGAAGACAACTAGATATTGATTTCAGCAATCGGTCTGGAGGTAACATAGCACCGCTAAACACATTTAGTTAACTAAATTAGGCACAGACTTAAACAGAAACTATAGAATATTTCAGTGAAGCCCCAAAAATTAAAATTCATTTTTAAATTCCCGTTGTAAGATTTTTCTCTGCCTTTCCTAAATTATCTTTTGGACTTATGTTCCACTGAGTTACAAAATTCAGATGGAGAAATTAGTAGTACTGAAAATGTGCTACCACAGAGTAAAAAGCCATACGTATTATGGAATAACTAACTACTACTACTACACACAACTCAGTCCATTCTCTCTCTCTCGAGACTGTACCTGGGCACGACACGGACTAATTAATACATGACGTACAAGGACTAAACATGATTACAAGGACCGACTTGCAAAAATATTAGATCACTACGGTGGCCAGTATATTAGTCCAGTATATTTCAGTTTTTTTTATGGCCGTGATTTGTCCAGCTCTTTTGGTTCATGCATTTCCTATCATATTTAGGAAGTGATTTCTAAGCCATAAAGAATCTGCAGGCTAGTGCAATGCAATTTAAGTTTTGAAGAAATGGATATTTAAAGAATGTATTTAACTTGTGTTGTGAGTGAGTCAATAAATAATATCTGTGATTATATGAACAGAAACTAGAGTAATGGTTGGCCGCGACATTGCATGGAGTAGGTTGAGTAACACTCTGTACAGAAGCAGTATGAATGATTGTATGGTTTCTATATGAAGATGTTATATTGTGGCCCTTAGATCAATCATGTTTGATGAATTGGATTGTGTGCATCTTCCACAGCCATTGGCATTATAATGAACCTTGAGTTGCTTTTCAGATTGGTAGTTCAATCAATCAATTTGGGTTAAGGTGGCGCGATCACTCGAGGCATAGTTTCAGATCTTCATAATTTTTTGTCTACTTATTGACAATCATGAACCCCTGAAAAAATTAAACACTTCTCGTGTCTAGTTTCCGAGATAATTTGTATTTTATCCCCCATGTTATCTTATGGCAGCCGAGTAAAATCGTGTCATATTTTAGCTAAAATAAAGTTCTAATTTTTTTGTACCGTCAGATTTTAAAAAAACTTTTTTTCTGATCGACATACGGACATACTATGAGGGAAAAAATTGAAAACAATACCAACGTGTGCTATTTTAAAAGTTATTAAGCAAATTCGAACTGATTTTCCTATACCTCCCATGTTAAAGTTTTGTTCATTCTCAAAATACATAAAATTGAAAACTCATTATTGGACGGCAGTTGCAAACTACAGGACAATAAATGAGTATTTTATACTTAAATATAGTTGAACTGTTGTAAAAAGTTTTTGGAAATAGTAATTTCAAAAATAAATAAAAATGTGCTATATCGAGTGATCGCGCAACGGTCAATTGTCACGATAAGTAAATTCGTTAGCTTACTAGCATACGAGTTGTTTGTTCAATTTTATGGTTGATTCATCCAAGTATTCTCTAATAGAAATTAATATATATACTATTGTGAAAACAATAGCTGAATTTTCTAGAATTAGTTAGCAATTTTTAAAGAAAGAAATATCTGCGACATTATTGACCATTCTTGACATCGACAGAACATGGATCAGTGTGCAAAATCCCTGCTATTACTGATGGGTTGTGTCAGTATTTTTACAATTTAGCTTCTCTTGTTGTTAGTCCCCAGGAGTACAAGTCAATGGTCTGGAGATGCATGCTTGGTACACGTTGGCAGGAAATAAGGATGCAAGCAAGGGTCAAACACATTAAGCTCGACAAACAATTAGAATAGTGACAGTGATAGTTATAGAGTTCAGCGTAATTACCTACTCTAAAATTAAAAATTATTTCCTATTCATTCTATATACTCAAAATGGCATATTTACATGATTCTACACACCCTAACACACTTCAATACCCTAATAATACACCATTCAGAAGCTCACTTTAATAGAGTATGTATGTTGAGTATGCTGATATTTAAATGACAACCCCTGTCAGGAGGCTTGTACAAACACACGGTGCATTTAAAGTGGGAGGCAGCTTAAATGGTTGCTTCAAGTGAGCGTGTGAATGAGGTTTTAGCAACGACACAATTTCAGTTGGGTGTTGTGGCCTACTTCAATGCTAATCAAAAATAAAATAACATTATTCTCTTCAAACAATCAAATTAGTCCATGTTAGAGTACACATGCAAAATATTACAGTAAGCTGTTAAGACTTCCAACTTTCAGAGTCACATACACCTATATCGAAGGGTGCACCACTTACCAATACGTTGATATTGTTCCCGGTGTTTTTTCTGTTTCTTACACTTCTAATTATTTGCAAGCATGAAAGTAATTGACAAATTTAAGACCGCATAATAACAATATAAAGTAGGTACTAATGGCAAGTGACCATTAGGAAATTTGGAAGTACTAATCTGGCAGAGCAGTGACCAAAAGGAAATTGATCTAAGGTAACAGTGAAGGTTATTTGGTATCTGCCACCTACTTCAAACTTAACGGAAAGTGCTGTAGGTAGGTATTATTCATATTAGGTACAAAGAACTATTAATTTTTATGGTCTAAGCGTTATTGTTAAAATATGATTCTCTTCGTGATAACGAAATATATAAAAGTATTAATTACCTCTGCTTCCTCGTCAAGTAATTCTTCCTCAACAACTTCTGCTTTATATTCCAACAGCAAATCACGCAGTGGCTTACAGTCCAAAGTGCAATTAATAAATGGGCACTGAAAAATAAATTAATATAGAGTAAGACAATTGTTATTTTGTCATCTCATCATAGGACAGCTCGTTTCACTTGAATACTTTACCATCAAGAGCTCTTTTGCATTCGGTCTGTGACTAGGATCCTTGATTAAACATTTTGCAATGAAGTCATTGAAGTCTCTTGACCACTTCGACGGCTGATCAAGCTTCGGTGGGTCAGACTTCTGGATTTTCAAGAGGACACGCATTGGAGACATCTCATGATTTGGAGGCTCCATTTGAGCAAATTCAATTAAGGTGATGCCGAGAGACCAAATGTCTACTTTGAAGTCATAAGGATTGTCGCGAAATGTTTCACATAGAACTACTTCAGGAGCCATCCAGTAGGGTGTCCCGATGAATGTATCATGTTTTTGAAGAGTGTATTTATTTTTTGCTGATACACCAAAGTCAGCTGCAAGAGAAATGAAAAAATTAGTAGGTGATGCAATAATAAATAAATAAATATCGCGACCCTGCTTCCAACTATTGTCGGGTCAGGGGGTGGGATGCTCCCACCAATGTTCTAGGGCACTTGTGTTCTCAGAGCGGACTTGCCAAGTCCGACACTCCACACTTCTTCAATCTCTTCTTCCAGTTCTTCAGCCTCCTCTCTTTCCACCAGCTCCCTCCATCTCTATCTGTCTTCCCACCACTTCTCTGTTGTAATTACTCCCCAACACTCTCCTCTTTCTTCTGCAGCTGCCTCTATTCCGTTGATCCATTTAGTTCTAGGTCTTCCTGCCTTTCTTCTGCCACCCATGGCTGCACGCTCTGCCTCTCTACATGGTATGCTCTCTTTTCCCATCCTCTTCATATGTCCGTACCATCTTAGCCTCTCTTTTCCAAGTTTAAATCTAAGAGATTCCACTTCTAGGTCCTTTCTAATCTTTGCACTCCTCACCTTGTCCATCTTCGTCACTCCTGCCACACTTCTCAGGAACTTCATTTCTGCAGCCTGCATCTTCATTTCTTCTTTCCCTCCCATTGGCCAAGTTACTGCTGCATATATTAAGATTGGTACAAAGTAGGTTTTGTACAGTAATATCTTACACCTCTGTGGTACATCTTCATTCCATAGTAGCTTCCTTACACTCTGGTAAAACACTTCTGCTGCTCTCACCCTCCTCTCGATCTCCCTGTCCACCTTTCCATCCTTTGCCAATACACTGCCTAGATATTTAAACTCGTCTTTTTCTGTAAGTTCCTCTCCTCGCATCTGCATCCGGCACCGTGTCTTCTGTTGCCTCTCCATAACCATGGTTTCGCTTTTTTTTTTTTTTTTTTTTATACAAGAAAATTCAATTAAAATAATGTCTTACTATTTTAAGTTAACAAATTTGAAACACAATTTGTAGGTAGGTATGTTCAAGGGATTTTTTAAAGTAAAAGGAAAATATTAAAATATGACATCTGAAAGCAGTAGGTAAGTCCGATTGCTGAAATTACTTCTTGTTCTTATTGACAGATATTCAAGTAGAGTTAGTACCTAGTATCTAGGTAGTACTGTAAGTCTTCACTGTTACAAATTATACCTACTGAAGATGGTTAACGACAGTTGTGGTAATAATAACAATAATAATGTAATTTATTGAGCACATAAAATAGATACAAACTTGAGTTGATCTTAAAAAACGGCATAGGAGAGGTCCTTAATTTCACAAGATATTTCTGAAGTGAAATTATCCCTTGTATGTTAATTTCAAGCTCAATTGAAAGTTTTGTCAACGTTCTCTCTCATAATTGAAATTTAGAATTTTTACACAATTGCCACTTGCCAGAAATTGTTAGCAAAATTTTAAATTTTCCCCTAGAAATTTTTAATTTTTAATAAACAATGTTGCTAAGTGTTAAAATATTTCAATATAAAACATTTGAATTAAAATATTTCAATGCCTTTTGAAAGGTATCAAAATATTAAAATATTTGCGAAAAAGGTTGTGGTCTGTGGATGATTTGACATGATTTGACAATAAAACATCCTTCAATTTTGAGCGGATATGCAGATTTATCTGCCACAACATTGGTTAGGTTCATTTATCCTAAATGTGTTAGGAAAGACAAAAATCCATAGTGCACTTGTTTTTTAAGCGACAAATAATTTTAGGTACCTACCTAAATGACAAATAAAGCACATTTGTAACTGTTCACATTTTTTGAAATACACTTTCAAATATTTTAAGAATTGGAATGAAGACATTTTTCTTACAATCCCAGATGGGATGATGTTATGTAGGTATATGAACTGCACATTTAAAATCTAAATTGAATCTAAAGGTCGTGGGCTCAAATCCCACTGGAGGTCAAAACTTTTAAATTTGCAGTTCACATACATTTTAAGAATTCATTAAATATTTCAATCTTATTACTTTTTGAAATTTTACATCAGTTGCGACTCTAGTTGCGACCATGAGACTCAAAATCGATTTTTCAACAACCAAATTCATAGTTCAACATCAAACTGCTCGGTCGTAATATCTGCTGCTATGTAGTGTACCTACTAGGAAAACGCTCAGTGTACCGCATTGATGAGCGAGCACGGGTACGTGCAAATTACCGAACCAGAAATGCGTACACAACGCACAGAAAACATTCAAGGGCCAATTTCAATTTAAACTGCAATGCAGTTAGCCATTTTACTTTTCTGAAATGAAACAAATATTTCCTCTCATTCCAGTTCCATTAAAAAGACATCTTACCTAGTTTGACGCCACCAGACATTGTCAGAAGAACGTTGCCAGCTTTAAGATCTCGGTGAATTACATTGGCATCGTGAAGAAAGCTCAGCCCATTACACATTTGTTGGCAGATAAAAGATATCTGAGGTTCAGTCAATGGCTTCTCAAGCTCAACCATTATCGAGTCCAAAGCTCCTCCATCACAATATTCAATCAGCATCTGAATTCAAATGGAAATTATGTGTGTTACATACCGTTAGGTATCTAATTATTTTCTAATAGGTACTAAGACATGAATCATGATACAAAAATATTTGATTTTAACTCTTTTCCTCAATTAACTAAACTAATATTTGATAAAAAAAAAAAATGCAAATTTCTAGCCTATTCTTGTTTAGATTTTTCAGGATTATATAAAATAATTTTTTCCAGATCTTGCCAATATTTTTCAGAAGGGAGGCCCAGTTAGGGTTATTTAAAATTCTCCAGCTGTGCATGATGACATTAACATTTATTGTTCCATGGTTGCAAAACAAAACTCAATATGACCATTTTGGAAATTAGACAGATTATATTTGGAATGGTATCAGAAAGGCTATTCTAAATTTCCTTGTCGTCTCGTTTCCCTTGATATGGGCTCCTGCACACTGGAGTGCTATCTATTTAACAACATGGTAGTGACGTGACACTGTATCAATTGATATGAGACGACAAGGAAATTTAGAATACGTAACCGCCCAGGTCTTCCATGAACATCTTTATCCGTAAGATTTCGCATTGCAACTTGCTTTCGCGATGCCATGTTGTTGAGATTGAAGATCGCATTGGCTGTGCAGCCAACACATTGTTGTTTATCCTAAGTCAGTTGGGGTAATTGTGACACTAAATCAGGCTAGTTGACTTTGTGACTTGGAGAGTAAAACAGATATTTATCAGTGACTCCTGGTTCACAATTATTATTAATAATTAGAAATTACCCATCCCTCACCCCTCTACCTCACTGTGATTTTGTGATACATACCTTAATTGGGCAAATGTGACACTTGTAGGGTTATGCCAAATAAAACATGGTTTAACGATGTGTGTAGGTACATATAGGTTATCAATCAATAATGATGCATCAAAGAATAGTTATTTACTTTAGAGATGTACTACAAACATTCACATCGCAATCACACGAGGAAAAGTATTTCAATTGGTTGGAGCTAGAATATGAAATTCCACTTTTTCCTAATCTTTTCTCCATATCCTTAAAATCTCATAACTCAAAAGTAGGTAGTACTTTTGAGTTATGAGATCACCTCCTCGGTGATCTAACGAGAACCAAGGTATCCAACACACCAGCCGTTGGGTTAAATACCCAACGTGAATACTGAATACCCATGTAGTGAAGTGTCACAAAATAAATAATAACCATTGAATATTACGTAGGTATTTAATAATTATTCAAGGCCGTAACCTTGGAGTGCCGCACTATTTTGCTTTCATGGAAGACCCGCTAAACATTCTAAAACATCATTTTTAACACGAAATCTCATTCTTACCCAAAGTTTTCCATCAAGAAAATATGCTTCATGTAGATCAACTATGTTAGGATGTTTGACTTCGGAGAGAATGTCTATTTCGATCATAAAGTCTGAGAGATCATCTTCGCCTTCAAGTGCACACATCTTTGCAGCGGCAAATTTACCATCCCGTCGTGATTGCGCCTGTCAAGTAAAGTCACTCATTAGCCTAATTAAATTATTAACTGATCATTAGAGATTTAGTAAAGAAAAAAGAATTACCTTATAAACCTTTCCAAATGCACCATCACCAAGCTCGCCTACCATTTCCCAAAATTCTTCAGGGTTACATTCCATTTTTATGTTGTTGAAGACCTTCTTCTTCTTTGCTTCGGTGCCACCACCGAAATGCAGCACTTTCCTCAGATTACTTAGAAACGACATTGTTTATAATGTTATGGTGACTAGGTGATGCACGGTTTAGTCAGCCATAAATTGATAAAGTTCACTTTTGAAAATAAATCTTGAATTCTCTACTAACAATTGCACAATAGGTACCTAAATGGTAGGTTAAAAGTAGAACAAATTGAATTGTCTAACATAGTCTCGAGGTGAGACCATTAATGTCCGACGTAATGGAAAACACATAAAATTACAGACACCTACTACCAAGTAGATACCTGGCACACAATATTTTGCTCATGCACCAAAAAAAAGAGTTCAATAAACTTATACTCGACACTAAAAATATATATTAAATGCAAAATAGCATTCACTTATATTTTGGAACAGTAAATTTGTATGCCCATAATGTCACATGTTTAACAATACACTGTAGATACGTAGGTAGCTTGGTGTTGTTGTCAGAAGGAAGAAGTAGACACACAGCATAAATCGCCGAATGTGACCATTTCCCTGTAAAGAATACGAGATTCAGTTTTAAGGAGGGATAGTTGAATTTTACTCTTTAAGAGGAATCGGATTCTACACTATCATGGAACATTGGAGACAAATGAAAGCATTCAGATTCCTTTTAGAAATTATAGAATAGGGCTCCAGCCAGCACTAATGGTACTGACCGTATAGGTAATTTATACATGTACGGTACCTACCTACTAATTTAGTTTGAAGAACTGTCTAAAAATTATATTTGTAGTATGTTATGTTCTGGTCTATAAATATTTTTTTTTCTGATCAATCATGATTTTAAGTCAGAAAACTGTTTCAAAATCTAGATCATCTGGTGAACCTTTGAATAAATGTTACAGAATATACGAGGTGCTATCCAAAAGTTTGTGGTGTGGCCTCGTGGTCAGAGAATAGTTTTAGTGAAACGCACATTGTTTTGACGAGAACGTAACAAATACCTAACCTCCCGTTTTCCGGTTGTTGCTAAGCTAAGTAGGTTTGTGTGTCAAACCTACAGCAGTTTGAGCAAAGCCCTTTTTGTGCGTTCGGCAAGTTTACGAATTTTCACCATAGATTTCACCGAGATTTCAATGTGGTAGGTACCTAGGTATAAAAGTGAAATACAGAATATTCAATGAAAGAACATAAAGGATATTACTCAACTGCTGCATCTTGGCAACCATTTGATGAATCAACATTTGGAAAATGGGAGGCCTAATTTCTTACATATACCTACAAGAAATCTCCCTAATCTATAGCAAAATCTTATCAAAATTATGAAGAACTTGCCTATTTGGCAAGATCTTGATAAGAATAACAAGATTTTGCCAATTTTGTATCTAGCATAATTCTCGGTTAGATAATATTTAGGATCTATTTGAGAAAATAAGGGCAGCTTCGTTGGGCCGAGATGGGTAACATTTTTTTTTAGTAGGTAACCAAAATATAAAATTTTAGCAATATCTAAAGCAAATAGACCAAAACATAATATACTAAACGCGCATGCCCAATCCGCCATTTTCTCTTCCAGCTATGTGTGACATTCAGGCAAGGCACTTATATGTCAATCGTATAACGATAGTTCAGTAATAGCTATAATTACATCGCGAAATAACAGAAATTGATTCTTACCTCAGTGTCAACATTCAAATACAATCGGCATATTTCATTTCAGCACATATTCATACACATTCTTTCTTGTGAAAACTAGATGTCTATTCACCAAAATCACCATTTGACATATAACGCAATTTGTTTTTATCACGGCCTTCTGAACCTTTTCTGAATGAGAACACCACATTCAGAAAAGGTTCAGAAGACCGTGATAAAAACAAATGCGTTTGTCAAATGGTGATTTTGGTGAATGGGCTTCTAAACTCCAAGCTAGAATAGAGCGCGCTACGGGGGATCGTACCTGGTTGCTATGGCAACAGTAAAATATTTGTTGATTTGTCTAAATTGAAAACAAAAGAAGTTGTTTGACAAAAAGTGAAATTCTAGTATGAAAAGTAAGTAATTGAAACTATGTCTACATTTAAGTAGTATATTACATTTGAAAACAATTACCTTCACTCCGAACACAACAGTTTGGCATTATATTTCAAATACAAGAAGTTTAATCTATCTGTCATTTTGTACAGACGCATGCATAGAAGGAAAAAGGAACAATTCTCACTAGCGCTCCGTAGTGAGAGCAACTGGCAGCGTGGAAGCCCATTAGTGCAGTCCATAAACCGAACAATAGTGCAAATAGCGATAGAAACATGAAAATTTGAGTACTTACTAATTCGACCATGAGAAATCCAAAAATTTATGGCCCCAAGCTGAATTCCTGCAACTTTCGGAGTTATTAACTGATTAAATTAAATAACTAAATGTCAAATGACAAAAGAAATTTGCGACTTTTTGGAAATTTTAAAATTGAATATTATATATAAATGTTATTTAAAATATAAACCGTCAATTGTTTCATAAAAATTTGATTAATAGCGCTTTCCACTGACTGCACTAGTGCTGCACTGGGTTGCACTGAGAGCGGGTGTCGTTTTCCACTGGGAAATCCAGTGTGAACTGGGCTGCGATCGTGTAAAATGACAACTTACTTGTCGCAGTGAAAGCTTCGCATCTCAATGTTATTCACGGCCTTCTAGGGTCTTGTCACCGTGACAAGGAAGTTGTCATTTTACACGATCGCAGCCCTGGAGTGGTTTTTTCGTTTTTCACTGGCAAAGTTGCACGCTCTGAGGGCACATTTTTAGCACGGAGAAAATTCTCAGGGCAATCGAGTGCTCTCGAATATTCCAAGATGGACGCTTGAAAAATGGTTGCTGTTTATAACCTATTTGAATCTTCAAATAACAGTTGGTCTGTTCGTTTACCCTGCCAAAAGCTACAGCAAACTGCCACAAGCTACAGAGGAACGATCTGATTGGATGATGTGTGATTGTGGCAGTTTGCTGTAGCTTTTGGCAGGGTAAACGAACAGACCTAGTGATAGTTTAATTGGTCAACAATGGATGATCTAAAACGAATTCTATGAAATGCTTTGCTATTTTTAGGTTATGTTAGCACTGGAAATGTCCTTGTTTTCCACTGGGGTTGCTTTTTTTGCCGCACTAGTGCAGAGCATGACGTCACAGAGCAATTCTTTGCTCTCATTCAGTGCATGCCAGAGGAAAACGCTATAATTCATACTTCAATTGACCAATGAAGGTGGGCGTTGCCTTATGAAAAACAAAAGTATTACCATGGTAACTCCAGCTTTCTTAGAAAAATAACAATTTTTCATTCAGACAAATGAAATTCAAAAAGATCAAAGAAATAGCTCACACGTGTTTAATAGTTTAATTTACTACTGTAAATAGTACAATCAATATATTTAAACTCATATAAATCATGTTTAATGATATGCTGGACAATTACTAAAGTGGTACAACGAAACAAATTATATTTTGTCAGGTATGTTGCCAAAGTGTTTCCTTTTTAATGGCTTCTGTTACTGGATAGTTTCGTCAACTTAAAAAGGCCCTACCTCTCTTATGATAAGTTAATTGAGACTGAACAAGATTAAAGTAGATAGTTTAAATCATTGCTATTATTAATGGTAATTTGTAGATTGTAAAACTGTTAAATTCTGTAAGAAACAGCTGATTAGCTGTTAACTGACAGTTGTTTGGACACTGACAGCATCCAAACATTGACTTTGTTTTTATGACGTAGTGGTGGGAGGAGATCTACATTGGTTAAGAAATTAAAATCAATCTCCAAATCCTTAATTTGGTTTTTTATTCAAAATCTAGAAGGCCTGATTGAATCAAGGTCTAGGTACTTATATTATGTGTTTGAATTACTTGAAAACAACATGTTATTTGAGAATTTTACTAAAAAGTATGACTTAATTTATTAATTACTCCAAAAGTTGCAGGAATTCAGCTTGGGCCCATAAATTTTTGGATTTCTCATGGTCGAATTAGTAAGTACACACATTTTCGTGGTTCTATCACTATTTGCACTATTGACCCCTAAATTGCGGTTTATGGACTGCACTAAATAGACATCTAGTTTTCACAAGAATGTGTATGAATATTGAATACAGTCTGTTTTTTTACTGTATGAACTCTCAACAGAATGCGCTGATTGGCAGCTTTTCTGCTAGGCCGAGAAAGACTTCATTGCGCGCTCACCTTGCAATGTTGTCTTTCTCGGCCTTACAGAACAACTGACGGTGTCACGGTCTGTAGAGAGTTCAAACATAGGAAAAACGAACTGTATGTGCTGAAATGATATATGCCGATTGTATTTGAATGTTGACACTGAGGTAAGAATCAATTTCTGTTATTTCGCGATGTAATTATAACTTTTACTGAACTCATTAAGATTGACTTTTAAGCTACGATCACCACACTTTACAGGGATTGGAAACCGTCTGCGTATTGTGACGTCACTCCCATAAGACCAATGCTAAATGATGCCGGCCCAGGGTTTGGGCCGCCGTATTGCACCCAATTACTTCCTGCACCCGTTTACTTCCGGCCGGTAACCCGCGAAATTTAAAAAAAGTAAGCTTTTGGAGTGTTTAAATTTGATTCACACAATTGCCGCCAGGTTTGAAAGAGCTTCTCAATCTTGCCGCTGCTAAAGATGATAGCGCATTGTCGAATATTTGAATTCTGTTCTGGCGGGAGATAAAGACATGTGTCATATGAGCGACATCACAGCCGCTTGTTCTATGCTTGTTGTGTTCAAGGTGACCAAACCCATGGCCAGCTAGTCAGGCAGTTTCTAATCCCTGTAAAGCGTGGTGATCGTAGATTTAAGTGACTTGGAACAGGCGCACTAAGAGTGGTCACACATAGTGACACGCCCTTTTTTAGTTTGCTTTGAGGGAGCCACTAGTTTATGTTTTGGTCTATTCTATTTCAATCTGAGGCGACACCCTCTCAATTGTTTTAATTGAAAGTTACACAATTCCATTAAGCAGTGAGTCAGTTCAAGAAAGCACTGGAAACAAAAATAATTCTGTGAGCTGTCATTACATGACCAAAATATCATTATTACACTAGGTATCCACTCTTTCGCTAAATAACCAAATATCAACATTAATTCTTATAATATAACATGAAAATACGGACTGTGGGGTAAGAAATATGTTGATTTGAAAAGTACAGCCTCGACGCTAGCGCCAAAGGGGCCGATCCTGTCGTCCTAGCTTGGCATCGGCCATTGATACGACAACAAGATAAATTATATTAAATTTGCTTTAGTTGTTTGTTATGGCTGAATATTAAGTAAACTTGTAACTAAATTTCAATTTCAATTGTTTCTCCTTTTTCACTGCCCTATGGAAACATGAACTTCAAAATAAAAAAGTAGGTACCTGCATCTAAAAAGTTTCCTGCCAGAAGTGACTCCATCACCTATCGCTTATTTGTACGAATGAAATAAAATAGTCGAGATTCGACAAGATATTGAGACCTTGGCAAGATTTTTCAGCAGGGAAGTCCTTCAGTTACCTAGTCCTATTTTATGATGTCACGTGCCAGATATACTTTTGTATAGGCCTCCGAAATAGCCATAGGCGCGCCACTAGCACGACAATTAGCGCTTACCTGGTGGATGAAATGCGAATGAACTGATAGGGCGAAGTATTGAAAATGATATGGCCGCCGTGTTAAATTGTAGAAATATAAATAAAGAAATAAGAATATTGGCTTGTGCTGAAGTAACACTGACTAAAGTGCGTTTCTTACTGATTTTGTTTTAAAATATTTATAATGCCCGATTATGCCACAGCCCACTGGATTCATCAAAGTTTACATAAAAAAACCCGATATTTTCGTGTCACTTCAACACTTGACTTTGCATTCAAGTCAAACATTTTATTTTCTCTGTCTAAGAAACTTCATTTGGGAATAAATACGTCGAAGGATTAGCAGCTTTGCGAAATGAATTCAAGCGTACCACAATGCAGCAAACGGTTTTACTTAGGAACAAGCTAATATTACGTATGTCTTTATTCATATTTCTGATTTTTACACGGTGGCCATAGCGTTACAAGGCAATGTTCCCTATCAAAAATTTCGCCATTCCACCACACAGATGGCGCGTCAGTCTACTTCGGAGGCGTATTGAACATAGTGGAAGTGTGTGCCACGACCTAATTGCACGCTAGTAGTAGCGGAGATTTAATGCAGCGGTCGCCAACCGGTTGTCCGCGAGAAAATCTTGGTGGTCCGCAGAGAAATTTAGAAGTTCACTTTTAAAATTCCATGCAATTTATTTTATTTAGAAAAATGGCAATCCAATACAAATGTACTGCATTCTGACATGTTTCAATACGTAAATATGCCATTTACAAAGTATATACCTACATATTCACTAGTTCTATAATGAAAATAATATCAGTTTTCGATTTTTTTTCTAAAACCTAAAAGTCATATTAAACGCTTTTTCTCGAAATAAAAGTCGGCTGAAATCGGGAAGAAACGCGACGGAACCGGAAGAAAGATTATTATTATAAATATTAGGTACAATTAAAAAAATTGAGAGGGTGCCGCCTCAGATTGAAATAGAATCCGTTTTAGATATTGCGCTACCTACTTATCTTCTTATTTTTACACATTTTATTATATTAGAGTAAAAAATACATTAACCTAAACAGTAAATACATCTTCTTACGCCTGTCAAAATAAAGTTTCGCGAGTTTTAATTTTGAGTGGCACGAAGAGCTTATACCCAATCGCGAGCAGCGGTAGTGACTAAAATCCCGACAGCCGGGATTTTCAGGTTAAAAAAATAGTCCCGACTGGCCTTGTTTATTTATATACTGGTTAAGAACGGCTTTCAGTATGACCGTCCAGATGGCGCTATGGATAGCGTACTGGACCACGGTGCAAGAGGTCGTCGGTTCGAATCCGGCCGGGAGCACATTTTTTTTTATTTGTAATTTTCACAAGTTTTAATTTTGCCTAACCATAGAGTTATTTTTTTTTAAGTTGCCCAGTTCGAATTTGTCTACCCATAGAGAGTTTTATTCCTTAGGCTGCCCAGTAAAACCTACGGTCGGGACTATTTTTTTAACCTGAAAGTCCCGGCTGTCGGGATCGTAGTCACACCCGCGAGCAGCACCCTAGCGGGTTATAGTTTGGCTAGTACATCAAGAAAGAAATTTGTGTCCACTTTCCATTGCACACCTGAGTTATCAATCTATTTATAGAATTAAAGTAGGCATGGAACTTCAATGCCTGAAAGTGACTGCCAAGTACCTTGGTACAATGACTTTTTGATACCTATCTCTAATATTACTTCAAGGTAGGTACCCTATTGGTACAGGTAGGTAACTAGGTGGTAATTACAATAAATGTAGGTAACCTCCTAGGTAGGTAGGACCTATACCTACTAACAACTGGAAAGTTTGTCAAATGACTAACAACCTGTCAAATGATTTTGTTGTGTCCAATTATAGAAGACATAGAGGGCCTAGCGCACTTGTATGGCTACAAGTATTTGCTTAGCCTATAAATCCTTTGCCTACACAAATACCGAGATATAGGTAGTACCTACCTAGGTAGCTTAGGTACTACCTACTCTTTATGTAGGTCCCTAGCCTACTTAGTAAGCTACCTAGGTATGTTGAACATCATCTGTCAAAGTATTTTTCTTAAGTGTCCTGTGCCTACAGGAACGGAGCTGTTCTGAAGCATTGTATTATTTAAACCAAGTTCAATGTCAATTAGTAGGTATACGGATTCCACGTTCACCTCTTATGTAGTAGGTATTTTGACATTGTGAACGCCAATTTGACGGGCAAGTGTATGTAGGACCTCTATGTAATAAAACTCCATTATGGATAAGTAATGGTAATCTCAGAGATCCAGACTCACATCGCGATTCCCTTAGACATATTTCACCAATCTAAATAAAACACTGCTAATGTTTCACGCACTTCCGGGGATGTAATGATTACCTTTTTAACAAATAATAACTATTGAACCAAACTGCAGACTTTCTAATCACAGTATGAGAGGAAGTACGATAAAGGCATCTTCACACCACGCCTGGAAATGACGTCACTACTCTCTTCGTGGTTTGGCAGAGTGCGCCAGCTAAAAGGCGCAAGCGCAGGAAGTTAACATGCCTTTGAACATGGCGGCGCCACAAGTGCTTGCGTAATTTGTGTGTCATGGCAAGTTGGGTTGGTGAAGCACGCACTTGTCAGTGTCATTGTTAAATTTTAAACAGCTGTTATTTGGGTCTCGTCTCACAGTCGCTTGTGTAGTTCTGGATGTTTTTGTGGGGAGTTTTAATCTTTATTGATTGTTTTTTTAACGTAAAATGGCACTTACGCCAATAATTTCATATTTTACGTACTGTGTCAACAAGTCGTTTATTAGAAATGTGAGAAGTATGTTGACACTTTCAAAAGCTTCTGCTGGACACCTCGTGGTTTCACCGGTACCGCTGGTACTTCAAACTCAAGCTCAACTTTATTTCACACCAAAACGGACCCTGCTGACAACTTCCATATCCCATTTGCTGTTCAAGCATCAGCACGTTCACTGTAACCTGAAAACCTTTCCATTACGGATTCAGGCTGGTAGAAAATTGTCCGAGTCAACTGTGGACGAAACCAATGAAGATGATCCAAATAGAAAACTTCAATTAATTTTCACATGCAAACCATGTGGATCAAGAAACCAATACATGATTTCAAAGCTAGCTTATAAGAAAGGGGTTGTAATTGTACAGTGTAAGCAATGTACAAATCGCCACATAATTGCAGACAATCTAAATTGGTTTTCGGATCTTGAAGGGAAGAGAAATATTGAAGAAATTTTGGCTGCCAAAGGTGAAACCGTGAAAAAAAACACTGATGTTGTGGCAGAAGATGTGATTGAAATTTTAGAGCACTCAAAAATGCTGCTGGGAGATAAAGATAAACATTAGTCATTAATTTAAAAAAATTTAAAATGTACCTATAAGGTGCATTTAATTTAATGATCAATAAACAAATTTTTTGTAAGCCGAACTTGTTGATTTCATATTTTCATCTTTCGACATTTTGTATTACTTGCAGAAAAATTATCTCGGTGGCTCTGCTTTATTTTCATATGCAGTTTGATTTTGATTTCCAGGAACCTTAGTGGGGGGTTCAACAGGTTCAACCTAGGGTTCAACCATAGGTTCAACAATGTAACAGCCCCCTCAAACCATAGCTCAAACCATGGAGATCAACTGCATAATTATGAAAGAAAGCAGAGCCACCGAGATAACAAATACAGAGATAATTTTTAAAATTGCCTAAAACCAATGACATAACCCCTATACTTTATATGTCATTGCCTAAAACAAAACAAGGAGTGACGGACGGACCGGACTGTTGGACAAGAATTTCTGAACGTGCCCCGCTCCCAGATTTCTCCGTTGTTGCCTGACTGATTGATTGTAGAACTTGTTGGAACACGACTCTATACTTCTATAGTAAACTTATAATAATTAAGGTACTATAAGATCAAAGTTAAGAAGTCTGAATCTTCTTGCAACAATCAAAAGTCCTCAGCCGCACCACTGATAGCCGCACTCACTCGCTCCGCGCAAGCAAACGAGCGGAGCGGAGTTGCATTCATAACTTATGGACAGCAACTCCTCGCTGCCGACATTAAAATTAAGTTTTAGACGTACCTATATAAAATGCATGATTGTCGTTTGTCGATTTCAACGCAATAATGTGTCTTTTTCTTAAGATCATCACATTTTAATTATACGTCAAAATGTCTACAGAAGAAAACTTCACGGCAATGAATGGCTCAGTTCCTGTGGTAGGTAGATTTTAACTCTGTTGTTTGTACCTAGGTTAGCATTCCCATGAACGAAAGTCGACGCTGGTCGCTGGTTTTCCTCAAACTGTCCCTGATGTATGATATCGAAATATGAATTTTCCTTTACTTATTTTCTTTCATTGTTCTTCGCAAGATTTTTAACACGGTTAATAAGTTCCACACAAATTCAGGTTTTCTAAGTAAGTCATAAGCCGCATGTTTGCTTGGCGGCGGCCGTAGGTCCTGATTCTGAACAATGTTTAATGTTAGCGATGGCTAGGTAGTCTCCGCCATTTTGTTCGATTCGTCGAGTTAGGTAGGCTACATAGTAGATTCTTATTTCTTGCCCATGCACAATTGACGCGAACGCAAATGATGTTGGTTATTTGACTGTGTTATTCACAATTCTGACGAGAACGAAAAAAATGTTAAGCAAAATCCAACGCTGTGTAGGTACGCGTCAATCCTGCAGGGCGCCTTGTGAGCCTGATGCTTGATTGACTACCTAGGTAGGGGAAAGCGGTACATAGTGGGTCACGGGGGTTTTCTGACAACCGATTGGAGGAAAAAAATCAACAAAAATTCTATGTGCATTTCATCCCATTTGGGATCATACAATCGTGTTTTAGTTACCTACCCCGTTCCATTGAAGAAATTGGTGTAACACTACCTTGCTAACAGTGGCGGTTTGTGGGGTCGAAAAGTGGGGAGGCACACACATATTTTTATACCAAAAATAATAGAGAAAAAATGTGGAATTCGTGCACGAATTATAGCATGTTTAAAAATTCGTATAATTTGAACTAAAATATTTGGTGCGATTTCATATGCATTGATGCCTTTCGAAATGTGTTTTCAAGTACCTGTAATTTTGTCAAAATTTTATTTTAATAACTTTCGGAGTTAAAGAATTTTAAATGAGGTGGAAAAATATCTGTTAATAATGGCTTTGATTTACTAATTTTTAATGTAACTTCCGATTTATGAATTTTGCTAAATTATGTAGAAAAGATGTGTAAGGTAGTTTTGAATATGTGTGCAAATTTTCAGGCCAATTGGACAATTTGAACATTTTCTCGCACGTGATTTCCATCCTCTGTGCGCTGTGATCCAGCCGAGAGGCCAGCCTCCACTCAAGTCACGTGACCCTGCATGCTGTTCGCTGGCGTGTGTGTTCCCCCCGCTTCCCCGCCTAGATGAATTCATAGGCTGTGAGCGGCTGTCCGCTGATGTGCCTCCCTTGCAGTCTGCGTACAACGTGTATTTGGGGCTCTATATCAAACCAATTAGCCAAGTGAAATACTTATATAAACGGGCAATATTTTAAATGTAATAAAACCTCACATTTATATATAATTCTAAGTTTTGTAATACGATGCTTTCCCTTTTTCCTCTAAAATTTTGAGGAGGCACAGCCTCCCTTGCCTCATGCACAAACCGCCACTGCTTGCTAAGATTTTTCTTTCATTATGCAGCTTTGTGTTTTCACTAATTGTTGAATATCTTCACTATTATACAAAACTTTTCACTTTTAAAAGTTAGGTCATGTAGATCCATGGGTGTGTTTGATAAGTATTTTCAGCTTGCGCGCTGGGACGTCAGCAGATTGTTCGGCGCGCACTCGAAAATGTGGACTTATCAAACAAACTTTGCTGGCGGCGCGTTTGAACCTTTGAACAGCCCGCGATATTTTAAATGGCGGCCATCAACCTAACCTCATATAATGCATAATTAATCATAAATACCTATTACATATAGACCAGGTTATTTTAAAACTTACGAGATTCATCTGTATGCTCATTCATGTGTGTTATACAACATGAAGCTCTGTAGAAGTAAATTTAAACACGTTGAACACTGATAATGTCAGTGTCAGTCGCCATTTTTTCCAGAGTGCAATCTGTCCCTCGCTCGATTTTGACCGCGCGATTGGATTGCGCGCTGCCAGTACCGCGCGGAGTTATCAAACACTCGAGAGCGCAAGCCAAAAGAGTTATCAAACAAAAAAGAGCAGATCGCGCGGAATGAGTATTCAAACACACCCTAAGTTTTAGGCAATGATTAGGCTCGAGTTTCATAACTCATGTGTGCCAACATAAGAAAAAAGAAAATTGAAAGTAGTTTAGGTCTAGCGGTCTATACTGGGTCACTTCTCCATGGTCTTTAGTGGGTTACCATTTAACATTGACCCACTGTATAGTACCATCTTGTAAAACCTAAACAATAAAACGTTATGAAATAATTTAATAATGAACCAAATGATTAAATTATAATAATATCAAAGTAATATGAGGCGTTGAGAGCTAATGTGGCCTAACTAGTGATGGGCAAATTTCGGAAATGTATAAAATTGAAAGTTTCGATTGAAAGTTTCGTGAAATTTATGAAATTTACGGAAATTTATGAAAATTTATGAGAATACGCCGATGTTTTTTTTGGTGGTATTTTATTTGAAATTGGGTTATTACAGTTGGGTATGTACAGTGACTTTGTCTTACCAATGTGCAGAAGTGAATAATAAGGAAACACAGTTCGACAACAGACCTGTTGAGGCTCGACTCACGGCTCGGCTCAAAGCTGAACCGCAAACAAACATTGTTCCCTGCTCCTCAAAATACCGCCATATCTTTTGTCTTTGGAATTACCATTGCACTTTGAATCATAAAAACATTGGTACTAATAATAACAAAGATATTTGACTGAATTATTGACTTACCTAACCTAACACGATTCAGTCGGAAAATTCACGATCATATGTGTTCCACATAACCTCCAAATCATGAAATCCTTCAAGACAGGGCAGCAGGTGACACTTATACCCTGTTCTCACTACAGTCTCAACCGCGGTTGACTTCAACTGCAGTTCAAATAAAAATGGCGTTGATCTGTGTTGATCTACCAAATTTGACACTTGCGTTCACACACAGAATCAAGCTCAACTGCAATTGAACCCTGTAATCTACGCAACCCGCCTGACAACCAGCTGTTTTTGAACAATAAACAACATGGCGCTCACCGAAAGTGAAAGTATTTATTTATTTGCTTTGAAGCAAATTATCAACGCCAATATAATCAACAAATTACTAAGTAAACACAGGAGTAAACTTACAATACCTACGGGAATGTCGGCAATGACGAAAATGTCAGGTAGGACTAGGTTAGCTGTCAAATGTCCAAAGATTTTATAGTAGTGCGCGCATATTTCCTGTGAACTGCTTTGGCTAACTGCAGTTCAGATCTCAACTGAGTTGTAGAAACACGATCGAGTTTTCGATCGCGGTTGAACTCGATTGTGTTGCGTTCACACTGATGTTCAACTGCGATTGAGATTCTCAACTGCGGTTGAAACTTGTAGTGGGAACGGGGTATTAGTGGTGATTTCTTGAACAATAATGATGGAAACTATTGCCCAGTCAGTAAGGGATGAAGTGGAGGCAAATATTCAAACAAGAAACATTGAAATTTTATAAATTTCATAAATTTCGGAAATTTATGGTCCTCCGTCAAAAGTTTCCGAAAGTTTTGGAAATTTATGAAAGTTTCGAAATTGAAAGTTTCGCTGCCCATCACTAGGCCTAACCCACAAAAATTCAAAAGTGCCGCTTGATGCACCAGCCTATCAAAGAAAGGGTGCTCTACAACGCTAAAGTGGCTCAAGTCGTAGTTCCATAGTTTCCGCTAGGTGGAGCCAAAAGTTTCTTTTAGCAATTATTTTTTGTGTCAAGTTTTCAATTCCAAAGTGGCTTAACCCACATTTATCTTGGATGTCGCCGTGCGTATCACGAATTTAAAATTATGAATAACCAAGATAAGTAAAGAATAGTAAATAAAAAGTACAAAATTAAAAAAAAAAAGTAAAAAATAATATATTTAATTACGTTAGAATTTTAAAATATTATCAATAAAATAATGTAAACAAAAACTTGCAATTAAGGGAGCAAAATTCCTAATAAATATATAATTTTGTTATCATCAGTAAAAAATTAAGTTTCAAGCCATATGTTGCTCCACAATATTTTTTATTAATAATTTTACTAAATTAAGAAATTAGCAAATTACTGTTGCTATAATCATGAACTATTACTGCTATACAGTGATAGATAACGCCGTATCAATTACATGCTAAACCACAGTCCCTATCCGTGTCCTGTTTTCAAATAAAATTCACAGAAATAAAACATGGCCGACCACTAAAAGCCCAATATTATGAGGTTTCTTGTCAAGCTGACACAATGCCTACACCAATATATTACCAAAACATGATGTATATAGGAACGCCAATACAATATCGACTTAATTAAACCAGACAAACCTTAATAAACAACTTATGTACAGAGAAAGCCATGTCAACACGAAGGCGGGTTTTCAGATTCTTAAATATGAACGGAAAAATTGAATAGTTTCATTCTGATGTCTTGCTAATTTACATATCTCTGCTTCATTGGCAATTAAACAAACACTGATTCTTCTTCTTTGGCGTGTGAGTATTCACAGTATTGTCAGTTATTTTACGGATGAAGAAACAATTAAAGAAAATCACAATAAATACGACAAAAGCACGTAAAATATGTCAAAACATTTTTGTATCAGCTGTTTCAATGAAGTGACTTTCAGAAGTCTGTGGTTTATATTACGTTTACTGCATGCATGAAAACTGCATGAAAACGAAAGTAGAAATGTTTAGAAGGCTAAGGTGAACCGGATAATTCAAATGAAACGCGAAGTTATCTATCCCTGTATAGCAGTATTAATTCATGCTATAATCAATACTGAATAATTACTTATGTTTATTATTTGTAATACATAATGTTTTAAGCCATATTTTCCAATAAAATAATAATTTTGTACGATTCTGTTCAGTTCATAAACAGCCCAACCCACAAATTTTAACGAAAATGCAACAAAACCCCCGATTCCAAAATGGCTTAACCCACTTAAGGGCTGTTAATTTAAGTTAGGGGTTGAAACAAAAATGTGAATTATCAACTTGACCATATTGTACATTTAATTATTTTATCACCATCTTGCTATATCTAACAGGCACTGAGATATTTAATCCCAAAGTTTTGCACATTTTCAAACGCGATTTGCGGCGAATCACTTTTTTGGGGTTAGGCCACTTTAGCTCTCAACGCCTCATATAATGATCTTAATTTAATATAATTACTGATTTTGATGATTAATTATTGAAATCTCAATATTCATATTATTTTACCTTTTTCTTGAGCAATTTGCTGTTTTACATGCTCATGACAATCAAATGTTTGTTGACATCTTGTAGCAACATTCTCTAAAGCTTTTTTTATGTAGGTACCTACCAATTTTTAAGTCCATTCCTATATATATATTAGAAAACTTCAATAAAATCGATTAATCTTTATCTACAGTCGTCTTTTACATATTCTTTGATAATTGATATTTACATGTGTAGGTTTACAAATGCTCGCTTGACTACAGTAGTACACGGGCTTGCTATTCTAATCGTGAAGGAACTTTATCTGTTATTTCGCGATGTAATAGACCATTTGGCAGAAACTAGTGGCGCCCTCAAAGCAAACTAAAAGGGGCAGGGCTTTATGTGTCACCACTCTTAGCAGGTACGCATGCGGGCATGGCACTTTTATGTCAATCTTAACGAGTTCAGTAAAAGTTACCATAAAAAACACTTCGTGTAAAAATACCAGCCAAGTCTCTTCAACTAAAAAAAAATATGAAATCTAAAAATTCTGCACTGAAAAGTAGTGATATCAAAAAATTTGCCAAGTCAAAACTTTATTTGAAAATCAAAAAATACTTGGCGCATCGTGTACATAAATAGCTTGGAAGTATAAGCCAATTATAAATTATACATGAAATATACATATACATAGTATACCTATAATGCCCTAAAAAAAACGATGCGCCAAGTATTTTTTGATTTTCAAATAAAGTTTTGACTTGGCAAATTTTTTGATATCACTACTTTTCAGTGCAGAATTTTTAGATTTCATATTTTTTTTTAGTTGAAGAGACTTGGCTGGTATTTTTACACGAAGTGTTTTTATGGGGATATCACTCCTTTTTTTAGTTTATTCTAACAACTTGTGACACATATGAAATGAACAATTACTAAATTCTTTTAAAAAATCATCACCCTTTACAATTTCGTTACCACTAATGAATAGCAGCGTATGGTCCTAAATAATTGCTTTAAATGATCTTTCACGAAGAATAGCAAAGGTTTCATTCCAATCAGTCAACCCAGTTCCGAGATATGGAAACACTTCGGTTTTCAAAATGGCTGCTGAACTTTCTGCAATACCACATAGAATTTATTTCTATAAATGATGTGTATCATTTTAAGCTTTCTGAATATGTATTTATTGTATAGGAGGGAATTATAATAATTTATACATTTGAATGACGTCATTTCCAGTCTCATAAATAGGAAAATTCTATTTGTACTGTTCATATTCCATAGAGATGGCCATCCGAATCGTTTGGCGCTAGTTTCATACCGATTTGTCTACCAGTTTTTGAGATATGACGTTACTTCCGGTTTAAAAATGGCGGCTGAAATCTCTGACCCCTTGAAGTATACTTGAAACATGATTATAATTTTATAAGCTGTCTCAAATAGTATATTTATTGCATCAAAATAAAAATTTGTGAGATTATTAAAATGTGTGACGTCATTTCCGGTTTAGGTATGGGAAACTGCAAATATTATTGATGATAATACATAAAGTTGACCGTCTAAATTGTTTTGCGCTGGTTTCGTTGAAATCTATTTAGCCGTTATTGAGATATGATGTCACTTCCGGTTTCAAAATGGCGGCTTCCGGTTGGTTTTATAACAAGTCACATGAGACGTCAAAAGTACATACGTTACATAAATATCAAAATAATCGGATCAACCTTTGTTGCCAAAAAGCCAATCGATGTATTTCAAATTTCATTACGTCATCTCCGGTTTCTTTAACATAATGTTTAGTCTTTTGCTACTTATCATGCATATAGATGACCGTCTGGATCGTTTGGCGCAATTTTCGTTCCATTCGGTCCAGCCGTTGACGAGATATGACGTCACTTCCGGTTTCAAAATGGCGGCATAAAGCCAGTTTAGCAAAAGGCACCTCAGACGCCAAAAGTGCATATGTGGTAAAAATTTTAAATCAATCGGTTCAGCCGTTTAGGCTGTGGCCTGTTTACCGGATTTAAATTCCAGGAGACTACTACTACTGAGATTATTATTATTATGAAAACCGCCCTTAAACACTGTTTTCACGGCCCTCTAGCGCGCAAAAGGCGTAACCTATTGTTCCCAAATTTGGTATATATGTTGTAGCTCGAAATTAAGATATATCGCAACAATGTGAGATTTTCCAATTTTAAGATCCAGTAGGCCGAAAATGCCACTTTGATGCTTACAGTAAAAGTGGGTTTGCTCCAGCCTTTATATGAGAGTGTGCGCGCGCCGTACGACTTGGCTGGCGTGGAGCGACCGCTCCACTAGATAATAACATCGCGAAATAACAGTAGGTAATTGATGCTTACCTCAGTGTCAACAATCAAATACAATCGGCATATTTCATTTCAGCACATATTCATACACATTCTTGGGAAAACTAGATGTCTATTCAACACTCTATTCAACAAACACTTATGATTGACCATAGGATTACTCTCTCATGGTCATGGTCAAACTCAACTCAAAGATCATATACATCATCAGGATCATGTGTAGAAAGAAAGGAACAGGCTTTGACTACTACAAATCTGCCACAAATGTCAAATCAAGTGCTGCGACAAGTTACTAAAAGTCCAAAACTAGGTACTAACTCACTTTTTGTTTTGTTTGTTGTAGCCGGAACCGCTCCAGATTTCTGCTCCTACGAATGGGGAAACTCCAATGAAAAAGATGAAGTTAGAAGGTAAGTGATAATAGTTATGTTGAATGAACACCATATTGTGTTGCTATTTGTGCCCAATCTCATGTGGATTTCCATTTCTGAAATACGGGTTGATATTACAGAGAAAAAAGAGGAACAAAATCAATCTCTTTGGTAGACTCATTGATGCTACCATAATGATTTTAAAAAAAATAAAAAAAAATAAATCTCTAGTCATATCTTGCATATTTTGGGAATATTTAGTAGAATGTGTGGATTCTGTTGTACCTACCTAATAATATTGGATTGAAGTACATTTTCATACAATGGTATAAATCACAGCAATTTTGGTATTGTTTTTGCAACATTTTTGTTGAATTCAAGTCCTTTCCAATGAAGGATGTCCTCTAATTTAGAGGATTGATACACCAACAAGTGGGTATAAACACCTTGAGTATACATGGTATACTACTACTCTGTAATGGCCTTGTTTACACAACTTCTAGAAGGCAGGAATAGTGCAGTGTGAAAGGCATGATATGAAAAATTCATCAAAATCTGATTTATTGATGAATTTCTCTATTATTTCTATGTATGCACTAACTTCCATAATGCAATACATGCTTAAACCATCTCTGTCTGAATGATCAATATCATCTTGCATCATAGAATGCACAGCTAAAAGAGCTTACTTTCTCTGACTATGCACTGCATCAATATGAAACTTGTAAATATTACTCTGTTCTTAACATGCTACATTCAGTGGCTAGAGGTTACCTTGAATACCTAAGTACTCTACCTACCTAATCTGTTTGTAAATTGTATGCATTATTTTATGTTACCTAAATTTTATGTTAAAGTACTACATACTTTATACTTAAATTTATAAGAAAGCAAATTATTAGGTACTTTTTGTAATTCTGCATTCACCGTCTACTACTCTATTAGCTGCCCTCCAGGCTCCACCCAAGATATCTAAACTAACCAGGTATGCTCATCTCGGAAAACTGCCCTCATTGGTCGTACGGTGACATCAATGGAAGCGCATGAGGAGGGACATTTAAAAGCGCTGCTTCGGAGTAAATTACACGTTTTGTTTCCCCTATTAGAATGTTATTTCAATGTATGACGAGTGTCACTACTGGGTTAAAGAGAGAAAGGAATATGATCTGAATAGACATCAAAAACCTACTGCGCATGCACGGAAACTTAAACATGGACGTGCATTTGGCGTGACATAGCAATAGCCTACAGCTCCAGAACAGACAACCCCGCCTCTCATTGGCTGAGGAGCGTAATTCAAAGGAAATTCGGTCATTATTTCATAAATTGCAGTGGAAATGTCCTGCTTATATTTTATTTGCCTAATTAAAATGGATTTGTTTAAACAACTTGTTCAAATAGTTTTCATTTATTCAATGGCGTACAGAATTGATGAGAATGTAGGTTTCTGTGGAAAACTTCCATGGAGTCAGGATGATATGAAGGGATGTGTGTTGTGAAAAATATCCGACCGAACCGGGGCTCGAACCCGGGACCTCTAGCTCAGTTGGTAGAGCTCTCGCCGGGCAAGTGAGAGGTCCCGGGTTTGAGCCCCGGTTCGGTCGGATATTTTTTACAACACACATCCCTTCATATCGTACAGAATTGAATTTATTAATGATATGAGATGGTTATATAAACTACACGTAGAGACTGCAGTTAGATTGAACCAGGTACACAGTAGGTAAAGGCCCATGCACAATTGACATAACCCGCAGCCGCAACCCGTAAGCGCAACTGCGTGAAAAGTTGAAACAATGCATACCAATGCACCCGCGCACAATCGACATACCCGCAACACGCAACCCGCAGCCGTAGCCCGTAGCCCGCAAGACTTGACCAAGATTCAACAATTTTACGTAAGCTACGTCAGGCCACGCCCACATTCTGACGGGCAGGGCAGCCAATCAGAATGAGATAACAAAACCGGAAACGGAAATAGACAAATATCACACGTTAAAATCAAAGTCAAACTACCATACAACAGCATAACCTAACCCAGCCGCCAAAACTGTGTTGTCATTATTTTTCCTAGATTTTTCGTTCTTTTCTTGTTTATTTATGTCTGACGAAGAGGAAGCCGTGCCTTGCAAACAATGATGCCGTGATGTGTGCGTCGTATTTTTTCACTCTATATGCTTTGGTTTCTTTGGTCCGTAACGTCTTGGTTATGTCAATTGTGCACTGATAGTGATAGGGGTTGCGTGTTGCGGTTGCGGGTTACGGGTTGCGGCTGCGGGTTATGTAAATTGGGCATGGGCCTTAATGCTCGCCGATATTTCTCCCACCAGAGGTCTCTGATGGTTTATGATGTTGTCTGTAACGTAATAATTGGGTAGGATTAGTGTTGGGTCATAAAAAATTTCAATGCCTGTTGAAAATTTTCAATTATTTTTAAAAAATATCTAAATAGCCTACTAATTATTTTCAGTAAAAATGGTAGCAGGTACCTATTTTTATTTTCGGCTTACTTGGCGTTTGAGTGTCACTTGTTGTGAGTGTGACCCATTGTAGTGTTAAATAAATTGAAACTTGCAATTTTGTCCGACCAACTTTACTAAAACCTTTATAAAACCATAGACATAAAACTGTATAAATTTCCATTCTTTACAATTCATGTTCAGTTTAATCCATGTTTACTACTACATATTCATGTTTAGTTTAGAAAGTATAAAATTTCATTATTCTAACACTGCCTTGAAAATGTATCTGCATCTTCAGTTGTATCTAGATACACATTTTTTTAATTTGTATCTTTATCTAGATACGATTTATAGTTTGTATCTAGTATATCTGTGTACAAATATCCACCTGCATCTGTATCTCTAGAGATACAAACAAAATTGTCTGACCCAACACTGGCACTAAACATTAAGGTAGCACAACTGATATCTCATATCTTCCAAATAAGCCTATTTTTGGCAGAGGTATCAATAATCACTATTTACACGATACTGTGAAATATGAACAACTTCTCGTGTCTAGATTTTGAGATATTGTAGTTATAAATTCCTATTTTTAACATGTAGTTTATGGGGGCCATTAAAATCATGGCGATTTCCATGCTATTTTTGAGTTTTGAATTTTACTGAGGTTCAACGTTTTTTCAAAAAAACTGATTTCTAGATAGATAGTTGGACATTCTATTAGAAAAAAAATTGAAAACAATACCAACGTGTGCTATTTTAAAAGTTATCAGCCAAAAACTACATTATTTCCCTATACCTCCTGTGTTACAGTTTTGTTCATTCTCGGAAGGCAATAAATTGAAACCTCGCTATACGACAGGGGTTGCAAGTTAAATGACATTTTATGATTCATTTTATACTTAAATATAGTTGAAATGTAGGAAAACGTTTTCTGAACTTGTAATTTCAAGATTTTTTTTTTGTATGTATGATGGTACTACCTTAAACCACAAACATTAGGTAGGTACCTACCTACTCATTATGATGATGATTGTGGTCTAACCTTAAAATACAATATGGTACTAAGTGTATTAAATATTAGTGATCTATTACACACTGAATTGGAACATTCCATTGAGTAGGTAACGTACAAATATTTATATATACAATTATTTTAAACAATTCTCACTTTAAAATATTTTCGTCACAGCAAACGTAAATTAGTTTACCTAAATCAGAAGAACGAATCATCGCCTATCGATTCTCTCGGCATTTGTTTATAGCCAGCTGATTGTTCTCTGCCAGTGACATCACTAGAGCCCCGGAGCATAACCGCGTCTATTGGCTGATGAGCATACCTGGATAGTTTAGATATCTTGCCCTCCACTTATCCATTTATACACTGGCTCACATGTGAATATGTCTTAAGCCGCGTTTACAACAAAATTAACGTTCTAAAATTAACGTTGCAAAATTAACGCAATTTCATCTCATTCACAACCACTTTCGAAACGTAACAAATCGTAAAGTAAGGTTATGTTGTTGAGAGCGCGATCGGATTTAACATAACATTATAATATCACAACCTCCTCACACACATCTGATAACCTACAACTTGTCTTTGTACACTAATATACACTTTTCTTACAAAATACTCTCGAAACTGAGTCTCTGTAATTAATTTGGAGTCATTCATTACGAAATAGTAAATGCATCACACTGAAAACAAGATGGCGCCGCCAGCTGGAGTCGAGGTGGAGATGAAGTGAGAGGGTGACTGTGCGCATGCGCCACTTAACGTTCGACTTGAAAGTAGGAAGTAGGTCTACTTTGAGGTGAAATTGGCGTACGTTAATTTACCAAATTTCGTTGTGAACGAATCCATAAGTTTACATGGGCTTGAAAATTGAAATTGCGTTAATTTTCTTAATTTTCGAACGTTAATTTTGTTGTAAACGCGGCTTTAGGCCCAGTTGTTAAATGGCCCTATAGGTAAGTAAAAATTCGCTTAACCTCAAGTGGATGTTAAGTGGTCTATATGGCTGTGTTTCCTTGTCTGTTGCCAAGGTTTCAACCAATAAATCCTACTGCTAACTTTATTGGGTCATTGTACAACCAGGCCTTAGATTAATCATTTGTAGTTTCCAATTCAGCCACCAGTTGTTGAGGAACTTAGAAATTACCTCTGTACATGACATTACATCTTTATTTATTTATTTGACTTAGCTAAACATTGGTGTGCATTTAAATTAGGTACATGATTGATAAATTAAATTGACAAACTTCTGCTTTATTGACAAATGACAAGATTAAACTGCTGTATCAATTAGATCTGATAGTCAGAAAATGATTAATTTAACATTGATGCAGATTGCGGGGAAGATCTGTAGAATGTCGGTAAAGCAACTTCACCTTAAAAGTGCTGGCAACGTACATGGGGGAGAGTTAATCGAGTAGGTACTACCTAGTTACTGTTATTCAACATTATTTATTATTATTTAATATTATTATAATCACAGATTCAATTGTGGAAAAACTTGATTTGACTTGAACTTTGCAGGGACTTGATTTTTTGGGGGTATGAAGGTCTTCGAATAAGTAAATTAAATATTAATCATAGTTAATGTTAAATGTAACTGGAGTAACCTTTACACAAGATTTTATTTCTAATTATTGGTTATTGTTGTTAATTTGTTAGGTGTTAGCTAATACCTATTATACAATAGGTGTTACTGCAGTGCAGAAGTAATTTAATGCTCAAAACTAATGTGGATGTTCTCTCTTCTGTTTCTGAGTGATTACAGGATACTATCTGTGATGGCACATACGAAGTGATCCAATTAACCGTCCAATGGAGAAATTGTCACCTCACCTTTAGGTTTTGATCTGTTGGTTTCAACTTGTATTGTACTTGCTGAAATGCAAGAAGGGAGTGGGGTTTTACATTTCATCAATACATGCCACCTAAGGTTGTTTAACTGTACCTATGTAAAGCTGTCACACGTGGGCGGCATGGGTACCTACATCGGTTTAAATTAATTTCATAAATAAAATCCATTCACTATAAGGCTAGTTATTTTGCTACAACTTCTGACTTTTAAAAGCAGCTAATATCAAACAACACAGTCAATCTCTAGCGTAAACAGCATGCCATCACATCAGTCAGTAGTAACACACCAATCTATAGGACATCTGTATTCTGTGTGTTGTTGAATAATCATTGATTTTAGATAAGTATAGCATACCTTATAAACAGTTATTGAATGCAATGAAAAATTAAAATAGTATTAAATTCAGTTTTATGGTCGTTCTAGTTTATCAAAATTGTGCTAAGCTTGACTTAAGATTTTAGTTCGGAGCACTCTTACACCCTGTCTACACGCTCACTTTAGTAGAGTACGTTGAAGGTAATTCAAATGACGACTCATGTTAAAACATGAGGCTTGTACACACACACTGTGCATTTTAAGTGGGAGGCAACTAAAGTGATCCCTTAAAGTGAGCATGTAGAAAGGGTATTAGTGTGAATGGATTTTAATTTTATTAGTCCGTCCCTAGACAAATGCTCAACAATAACAAAGCAAAGAAGAAAATGAAACACATTTCTTGATAGGAGGTTAAATGTTAGTTGGTGTGTACATGTACAACCAAAGGGCGCTAAATGCAGTGATGATAATCTCATTGTATTGTTGTTATGCATGTACTACATCTACTATCATAGAATATAATTTATAGTTTGATATTGTAGCGATATTTCGAGATCAAGACAAATTTAAGTGATAACTTAGTGACTACAAATTTCATACCTCTGTTTACAAATTAATGCTTATTTATTTACTATTTAGTTCACCTTATTGATATTAATAATAGTAGGTATACTACTAGATAATAATAATCTCAGTTAGGTTCCTTCCTTCAAATTAAATTTTTATGTATTGATCAAATTAAGTCTCCTGTTGGGAATAAGTTAAAAACTTATGGTCACATGAGGTAAGAATCATAAAATGATACCCAATTTATTTGCTAAAAATTATATAATTATATTATTGAAACAGCCAGAAAAAAACAAATGACAATAGGATTATTTCAAGGGATCTCTAATTTCATTTCATTTTAAATAAAATTTATACTACATGCAGAATCATTTTGGCCAATAAATTGGCTATCGCTTCTACCTCAAAGTGACCCTGTGAAATGGCTAGTTGTCATAGCATAATTATTGTATGATACCTATAAAAAAAAGTGGTCTTCTTCGTAATATTTTGGGCAGTTACAATTTTAGAAGGATCTTAGTTCAATAATAATCTTTTCTGAGTAGTACTGTATCAACACAACCAAATGAAAATGGACAAAATATATTCAAGAAGTTTTGAACTACCAACAAATGCTAATTTAATAATTTAAACCAAAATCTGACTTTTTTCCTACTTTCTTGTGTAAAATTTGTCGACATAATTGAAACCTCAGTATCATTTACAGTTGCAATTTACAAGATGGTGCACAGAGGTTTGATAAACTGCCGTGATAAACTGTGATAGAAATTGTGAAAAAGAAAATCTCATTAACCTTCAGTCTGAATTACACTATGAACCATACGTCTATTTGAAACAAGTGTTTGAATTTAGTCTGCTGAATACCTAACTTGTTCCTAACAGACATGTGGTACCTACTGGTATGTAGTGTGATACTATAGCCAGGTAGGTAGCTTTATCACAGAGGGTAGCGCAACTCAAGTCTCTGGCTAGATTATTAGAAAAGTGTAGTGGTAAGTTTTAAACATTTTAGTTCTGTCAAAAGTTCATTACAACCACTATTTATCTAGTGGAGCTGTCGCTTCACTCAGCCAAGTCGTACGGTCCGTAAACTCTCACACAACATACTGTTGGGGACTGAGGAGGTTCCAAACATAAACAAAACCTCAAAATGGCAATTTTGGCCTTTTGGATCATAAAAATGGAAAATCTCACATTGTTGTGAATTACTTGAATTTGGAGCTTTGGCTTATCCTACCACCCATTTGCCAACAATAAGTTATGCCGTTTGCGAGCTTGAGGGCCGTGAAAATCGAGAAATTACTTCACTTCTATCTTCTGATATCAGAAAATGTTGCTATCGCCGCCACAGCCTAAATGGCTGAACTTATTGAAATGATATTTTTATCACATGTGCTTGTTTGGTGTCGGAGGTTACCCTTTGACTTCTTTGATGCCGCCATTTTGTAACGGCAAGTGACGTCATATCTTGAAAACGTCTGGACTGATTGGTACGAAGCTAGCGCTAATCGATTCGGACAGTCATCTAAAATCATCAATAGTTAAACTAGAATATTCCTACCTATTTCCAAACCCAGAAATGAGTTCATGCCACCGTTTAAAAACCGGATGTGATGCCATATCTCGCAAATGGCTAGACCGGTTGGAACGAAACATTCGCTATTCTCTTCGAATATCAGTTTAAGCAATTGTTCAGTAGGTAGGTACTACCAATTGCAAATTTTCTGGGTAGATAACCAAGAGTAAAAAGCATATTTTTTTTTAAGGAATTTTAGTCATTGGTGCTCCGAAATTGTTGTAAATGGTATATATGTAAACTACAGAAGAAATTGATATCCTCATATAAACCATCAGTACAAGTACTAGCAAAGTCACATCAACTAAAAGAATAAAACAAATTAAAATCTTATAGATAAATTCAGCACTGAAAAAAGTAGGTAGGTAGATAGGTCAAAAAATGGGAAAGTCAACACTTGATTTAAAACTAATTGGTGCATCGATTTTTAGTGCGTAGGTACCTATACTATTGGTATGTTTTATTTGTGGTTTATTATATCTTTACTTCTATACTTTTATTTTATACATGTTGTGCCGAGTATTTTTATGTTGACTTGGCTCATTTTTTGATATCCCTTTTCAGTGCTGAATTGTTCGATTGGATTGGTAATTTATTTGGACTTGGCTGGTATTTTTACACATAATGTTTATTATGGGGATGTATAATTTTCCAAGACAAATTTCCAGACTATTTCAAACATCACATGTCACATGGAAACATGTTTAAAATAGACGAAAGTATGTAAATGCAATTTGAAATACTTATTTATTATTTGCTAACAACCTGTCTTGACACGTATTGTTTTATATCATACATTTTAAAATGAGATAATGCCTAAGGTACTTGGAAATATCTTAGACATAGTCGATATGAATTATAAATCATTGTAGCTACAAACTGATTTACGAACTTGGTGGTTTGCTTATTGTGTTTGCAGATACTAGTTGGCGGCACTGAGCTGTAATGGGTTCGTTCGGTTTAACCTAAGTATGAGGAAGATTTTGAGGTGGGCCAAGTCATCACATTTGCGATTGTCCATAATATTATATTCATTGAAGCCGAATATAACCTACTTTTTCTTTGATTGCCTCAATTTCCTACTCCTTCAATTTCTTCAGAAGGTGTAAAAATTCCTATAATCATTCGGTAAATTAAGTCTCGTTTATTCCAGAAATTAGTCAATATGTGGAATGTAACACCATTATTATATTTGTTGTGCTGAAGAGTGCTACACTGGAGTTACGCTGCCAAGTCGGACATGCACATTGAAAACTATATCTTGTAAAGGTAGTGTTTTGGTTTCAGAAGTACGTCTTGATGATTGCTGAAAGTGCTCTTAAGTGGAGCACATACATATTAATGTGTAATACTGCATATTTGTTTTTCTTGATTTTTTCCCTCTTTTTTCTGTGTTGTTCCATGAGTAAGAGTTGCGCAGGCTAGCAGTCTAGTGATGGTGTTTAGTCAACGAGCGGGCGAACGGATCAGGGGCCAACCTTACCCTGACCGCCTGCCATATCCCTTGGTAAAGGTCAACTTAAGTGATGCCTGTGTCTTCAGAATATTGAATAGCAAACTGTTTTTCCCAAGGTGTTTTAGTAGTAGGTAGTATTAAATTTTTTGGTGGAATGCCTCTTCTATCTTCTGGAAAATTCCAGTTAATGTATGGTAAACAATTTACTTAACAGGTGGAAGGTGGATTTGGTAATCCTGTTCCTGATCAAAAGCTAAGATACCTTCTTATTTTTACTGATCACTCAATCTATTGCCAATTTTAAATTTCGGTGCAACTCATCCTATAAGTATATATTTGTATTTCTAATACCTACTATCTTTTCTCCAGTGAGTACAATATTGTACTTAGCTTTATATTTCTAGCAAATAAACTTGACAATTTAGGAAAATTATTAGGTACCTACATGAATCTTACGCTCCTAGCCCTCAGTTTGTGCAGTAACGAAGTTATAAATGGAACAATTTCATATTTTCTTTAATTTATTTGATATATTAAATTTAATACTAACTGTTTTACAAATTGATTGTATAAATTGTTATTAATCATAAGTAATGAAGTTAACTATAATATTGTAATCTTCGCGGGCTTCCAAATATCTACCTATTTGCCACATTTCCATGGTCAGAACAGTTTGCTTTTTAAAATTATATCATAATTGTGTTATCCCCACCTTGCCTTTATTCCTTCTCAGTCACAGTTTACCTGTGTATATTCACATCAAAGCAGTTATAGCTGTGCTGGATGATCACCATCTAATATTCATATTGTCTGAATGAGACTGCACATACTTCCTGGACTTGCAAAACGCGTTTCCACCACATATATATGCCAAGCTTATTGCTGCGACCATAAGTGCTTCACATTTGTTTCCACTATTCAGATCTAGTAATTCTCAGTTGTTCAGAGAAGCAGAATTTGAAGAAATGGGGTAAAAAGAAATGCATACTGCACTTGTAATATGGACAAATATGAACCGCCATTACTTTGCTCCTAATGGTATGTGTGGTCTCTTTATAACTCGCAGTTTAGCTAACGATTGTCTCTGGATTGTTTTAGACGAACAGGGTGAGCCACCCGCCCCTGGCACAGGGATGGAGTATTCGTCTGGACCAGTTTATGACATCTCGCAAGCAGGCCAGCTTGTGGCAGGTTAGTTCAATTTATGGTACCTAACTACTTAATTGTTTTGGTTGAAATTTTACTTACAACATGGGTTGAAACCACCAGTTGGTGACAAACCAATTGCAGGCAGCCAGACCTAGAGGAGATGCATCTTGTAAATGCAATAGAGTTGTGCTTATTTTAAGGTCTCTTCTCTTCAGAATGTGAAATTAATTTTGAAAACTACTTTAAATGGGGGAAGTTGTCGACCTGACAACTCATATTAAATGTTTAATGTTTTTCTGCAAACAGTGCAGAAACCGATGTGAAATGGCTTAAATTTTAGGGTTGTTTAAATTTCGACCAACCCATAATAACATTTTACTAAAGAACCTAGAAAAAGATATATGTAAAACCAAAAATACGCTCTGTGTTTAAGCATCATCAAGCGAGCAGAGCAAGGGTTTCCTCTTGAAACTTATGGCTTGAATCTCTGTTTTTTTTTGTCTGTGTGTGTATTATTCATCTCTTGCCAAAGGAAGTAACGGATCAGGCCAATTTTTACACAAAACTTGAATGGCATTCAGCAAGATCGGTCCATTGGTTTCATTGGAAATTGCATTTAGGAACCATAGCAACGAAGTCTTTTACAAATTACCTAGTACTATGATCACTGCAAATTTCTGTAGTTGGTACTTCCTGGAGACAGTGACATTTATTTTCAACATTGACAATTCGTCTTTGACATTGAATGTACACTCCTGAACACTGAAATTGGCCCGCGGTCAATGTTCGGCCCTAAACTCACACAAGCCATCCGGTCTTTGTGGCAAAAATTACATTAAAATAAATGTTAAATACTAGCGTGTTTGCAACTTCACTGAAAATCTGCACGGTAGCACAACAAGATGACAAATAATTTGTTTTTCATGTGTTTTTTCTATTACCTAGAAGGGGTGAATGGATTCAATGGAAACAACTTATGATGGACTGTAGAACATTTGACAGATTTTTGTGAAAATATCATCTTTTTCCCATTACAATTAATTTTTCTAACAAATATTGAAATTTTTAAAAGCTTGTGAATACCTATACCGGGTGTTGCAAAAAAACGCACAATGGGTGAGACATCGCTGTGACGAAACTACTGCATACATTGTGTTGAAAATTTCACATAATATAAACAACATACTATACACATAACATATTGTGTGAAAGTTTCAAAAACATTACTTTTGTTCGAAAAAAGTTACAGCTGCTCGAATTTGGTTGCCGAAAAATCGATTATACGAAGCTCAAATAGCCCGCGCATAAAAAAACGTCCATTAGCCGGGACGCTGTTTCATCAAAACTGCTTACGATATCATTCTGAAAAATTTTAATTTTTAGCAAAATATATTGCTATAAATTAAAAAAAATTTAATAAATGGGGGTCAATGGAACAAAAGTTATGGTGTCTTCAAGTTGAGCCAAAAAACAGAATATAATTTTTAAGTTTTATTATACCTACGCGCAATAATTTAAAAAGTGTAATTATCTCGCGCTAGTTCTGCTTTTAATCTCAAATTCAAGGAACCATAACTGCCGTTCAATTTATTCAAATTTATTCAAATTTTTACACCAATGATGGCAATATATTGTGCATAAAATTTGAAATTTTCAGCTTGTTATCATGCGCAGTTTTGAATAAACAGCGACCCAATCAATGCACGTTTTCTGGACGCGCCCTATTTGAGCTCCGTATAGTAATCGATTTTTCGACAACCAAATTCGAACTGCTGTAACTTTTCCCACAAATGTTATGTTTTTGAAACTCTCACACATTAAAGATCAGTAAGTTGTTCAGAATAATAATCTATCCGCTGGTTCTAATTTAATGGGTCAGGGGGTGGGTGTTCCCACCAACACTAGGGCCGCAGGACTACTGGAGACCGGCTGGCCACGCCTGGCGTCTCCTCCTCGTCTTCTTCTTCTTCCTCCATTTCCAATTGTTCCACAAATTGCCTCCACCTTGTTCTGTCCTCCCACTGTCTCTCAGCCTCCAACTCATTCCAACTTCCTCCTCTCTCCAAAACATCATCCTTAATAACTCCAATCCACCTCTCTCTTGGTCTTCCTACTCTACGTGGTCCCGAAGTAGCCGACTCAAACACCCGCCGTGGCACTCGCCCTGTTCCCATCCTCTTCATGTGGCCAAACCACCGAAGCCTCTCTCTGCCCAATTTAAACCCCAATCTCTCTACCCCCAGCTCACTTCTTATCTTCTAACTTCGGATCTTGTCCATTCTTATGACTCCCTTCACACTCCTCAAGAAGGGAGTCGGGGGGAAGGTTGTTTATATTGTGTCAAATTTTAAGCCCAATGTATGCAGTTGTTTCGTCACAGGGATGACTCGGCCATTGTGCGTTTTTTATGCGCCACCCGGTAGATATCTTTTAAGCATATGATTCTACAGTTCTATAATAATAAGCTAGTTTCATCTTTCTGAGATCATCAGTTTTCTTGGAAAAAAATAATTGCGAAACTGAAATTTCCCATTCGAACGGCCTTGATTCACTAGGTAGCGCTATCTATTGGTTTGGTACGTTTAGGGTCAAATGTTGTCTTCATAGCTGTTTCCAAGGTCTATACGAGACTTAAAATTAGGATTCGGGATAGGAAATGTGTTTCAAGCACAAGTGCTTTGTACCATGGTCATAATACCACAGAGTGTTTTGAACAACTCTTCTGACCACCCACCACAAGTGTGTGCTAGAATTATATCTTCCTCGCAACATTTGGTGTCAGAAGTAGGATATTCGGTAAGATGTTATAATGTGTGAGAGTTGGGTGGCCGTTACACAGAGGCATAATGGTGCTTTGTACAACTGGTGTGACTTTGTTATTGTTATACTTGTAACTTAACAAGAGCTTATTGAAGTACTTATTATTATCTATAATAATAGTAGGTACCTAGTACTGTTATTTTATTTTAACGAAAGGACATAAAATATAAAAAATCATTCTTTTAAAGTGGGTATCGCACTGGGTTGCAACCCGTGACTGGAAACTTTTGTTGCATAAAGAGGCAAAAGCCTATCACAAGCAACGCTTTGGTTTAATGTTGTTTGGTTCACAATTGACACCCTGAGTTGCGCAGGAAGCAACGTTTCTGGATACTCACTATTGTTCGGATCACATCTTGTGGTACCAGAACAAATTGTTGGAACTCTCAGAATAGAGAAATCACTATAACCAAATTCAGTCTGCACATGCGTGGACAACCACGATTTCTAGCCGCGTGCTCCAATCGCGGTTTGCAATGCAGTCTTCTTCCAAGTAGTTCTTGACTTTTTTCGAATCTCAATTTGTCAATAGACCATTTTAAATATTATCTCTGTGGCTCTGCTTTCTTACAAAAATCATATGCAGTATTATTTCCAGACACCTTAGTCCCTGTTTTACCTATTGTTGAAACAGGGACTAAGGTGTCTGGAAATAATACTGCATATGATTTTTCTTAGAAAGCAGAGCCACCGAGATAATATTTCAAATGGTCTATTGCTTCTCTTGGCCATTTCCATTGAAATGGGGTTCGTCTATAAGTTAGTCTTCTCATCCCCAGGTCCCGGAGCTCGGAACAACATCACCATTCCAGGCCTCCTCGGTGCTGGGCTCAACAAGCTTAGCTCCGAGCAGCAGGAAGCCGTCACCCGAGCGAAGAAATATGCCATGGAGCAGAGCATCAAGATGGTGCTCATGAAACAGACCCTTGCACATCAGCAACTTGTAAGACTTCTTTCATTCTATCTAGCTCACAAAGTAGGACTAGTTCAAGCGATAAATGATTCACGAAAAATACATAGATTTTGATTGTTTTTTTCAATTTATTCCCAAGTACATAGATTCCAGAAACAATCATTTTAAGTACAAACTAGATAATAGGTTGGTACGTACCTATCTCAAAATATATTTTCCGGCCTTGAAAGGAAGTTAGATTGTGAATATCCATTAAAATGCTTAATATCCACACTAATACAATCATTACTGTTCTACTGCAGTGATGCTTTTTCTAGTGGGAAGCATTGGTTTTTTTATATCCTGATCTCATGTTATGGCTGTTTCGAGTATGTACATGTAATTGTACTCCTTAGTCTTGTTTTAATTTGTACTTGTGTTTCACAGCAAGCGATGTCCTTCCAGCGTCACCAAGCCATTGCGCTGATGTGCAGGTTAGTGTGGGTGGTCAGGTAGTCAAGATGATTGTGTGTTTCCCCAGGTGTTGGCAGATCGGCAGTGTATGGGCGGGGGTGGGCCCTCTTATAAGCAGTACTATCGCGTTCTAACGTCGGGTGACGCTTTGTCTCTTGTTGCAGCAAATGGCTAGTCAAAGGAGTCAGGTTCAAAGACAGCAGGCCCTCGCCCTTATGTGCAGGTTAGCATTACCCATTTCATTTGCCATCAGGGAGGGGTGTGCATACAAAAATTTAGTTGATCAAAATGGGGTGCGTCTATATTGAACCGATGTAATGCTGCTAGTAAAGCCTCCCCGGGGATTTACGTTACATAAAACTGCATTTTCTGGTTTGCCAACACTTATCGGATTCCCACTTGTTTTGCACTTGATTGACGAGTTTTTGCCAGTCGTATGCACACCCCTTCAGGCTCATTTACTTTTTTTGCAGTGTGATGTAAATTTTTTCTGTGAACAGATGGTTGAGCACCAAGTTGTAACTTGTTGTTGACTCCCAACTTGAATGAGCATTTTGCTGATAAGATCTGACTGCATAATAGAAGTACCACATTTCCTTTTGTACTGCATGCCTAAAATAAGTTTATAAGTTTGTTAATTTACATACTTAACCTATCTGGCAATGTCTGGGAATTATGTTAATCATACATATTAAATTGTAAGTTCTTATTACTTTATAAGACATTAAGTATTAAGGATTTGTTATTCTGTATTTGTTCTACGCTCTTTGTCTTGTCTATATTTTCATCAAATTATTGAATTCTATGCGATATTGATGCCTGATCAATAAGGTCCAGCTAATTTCTTGATAGTGGTGAATGGGTTATTAATTATTGATAATCCATATAATTTACTTGCCATATGCCTAGGGTTCTTAATTGGTATCATATTAGACATTGTCTTCCAAATTCATCAGAATATCAATTTATTAAAAATAACTTTGTGCAAATTTGTTACTAAATAATATGTAGTAAGATGCACACTGAGAAGCATGAGATGAAATTGTTGATTCCTCTGAAACTACAAGTAACAAACCAATCGAGTACCTATTCGGATCTTGTGACATGAGATACCTACTTGAATGGAGTGTGTTCTGCATTTATGTTTCTTTTCTTTTCTTATAATATTATTGTCTGTCTGTTGCAGGGTGTATGTGGGCAGCATTAGTTTTGAACTAAAGGAAGACACAATCCGACAGGCTTTCCTGCCATTCGGACCGATCAAATCGATCAACATGTCTTGGGATCCTGTGACTCAGAAGCACAAAGGCTTTGCCTTTGTTGAATATGACATTCCCGAGGCAGCTCAGCTCAGTTTAGAGCAGATGAATGGGGTGATGATCGGTGGAAGAAACATCAAGGTAGAAGTTCCCTATCCAAGTTCTTTCACATTACAGTAGGAACTCTGTTTTCTGGGCTACGCACAAGTCGTTTTGCCGTATTGATTGAGTGTTCTAAGATTATTATCTGATCATTATGGCAATTTTATGGTGGTCTGTACATTTATCTTTTGTTAAAGAGAATAACAGTTAAATATGCCCAATTTAAAATTTGAGGTCCTAGTAATAAAAAATTGAAGTGAATAAATTTTTATATTTTTCTAAAGAACTTCTTAGAGTAAAGAAAATTCTCATACTTGACTGAGGAGAAGAGATAATATTACATTAAGGCTGCGTTTCACCAAGATTCTAAACCCGGGCTAGAGGCTGTAAACCTGGTTTAGGGCCCTCTAAACAAGGTTTACCGCCTCTAACCCGGGTTTAGAATTTTGGTGAAATGCAGCCTAAGTAATTTATTTCTATATAATTTTTTAATTTCCCACATGCATTTTTTAAAAATTGGTCGACGTACCTACCTAATACGATTGGCATATCTACTGTTTTCTAAAAACGAAAAACATCCCGTAAGACTCCATGTTACCTGTATTATGTATACAATACAGTGTATGCCTCCTAATACTAGCTTGCCATTATGTAATTTAATTTTGATATTCCTTCTGGAGTAGGATGTTAAGTCGCATTCTTAATAAGTAGGTATACGTATTGTGAAATTATATGGTTGTTCATTATTGTGTAGCGTTTGAAAATAAACTTTGCCATAACACTCTACCTCTGACAAGCAAGACAACTAGTAGCATAGAAAATTGGGAGACTATTCTCTAGGATGTAGGTTATGTGTATATTTTTTTTTACATAATTGTGACCCTTATTTATTAGTGACTAATACTGATGACTCATTAGAATTTTCTTGTTATTTTTACAAACTAAACTTTCAAAAGTTAAGGTTGAGTGAAAACTATTCTAATTTTTTCCCCAATTAACACTGAACATCAGTTGATTGACCCAACCATACATATATTCGTGCTTTCGCAAAGTCTCGTATATCATAGAGTTTGCTGTCTCGTTGTGAATGGAGCTGACGTGGAGTCCCAAGGACATGGAATCGGAATCGCCTTCGAGGGAGTATCGTGAGTATCTAAGTCTCCCCGGCCCGGAACATCCTAACGAGCGTGAATCATCCCTCCTAGAGGAGATGATAAAAATAATAAATAATTATATAAAACCTGAAGTGATAGAAAATTGTATGATGACTTGACAGCTAGTATTAGTTATTAATTTAGCTCTTGATGTGCTTGAAAAAATTGATCCTCACAACAGACTTTCTTGTTATAGTTCATGAGATTTTTACATAATAAATAATAACCGTGAATACAGTGAAATATCATTATTTAATTTCGTTTATTTAATTTTTTAAAGTATCATCTTAAAGTATCATCATAAAGTATCAAGTATCATGTAATGTTTTGTTTACCTTTATTATGTTGTGTATACTTATGTATGCCTTTGTACCTACTCAAGTTTAGAATTATTGGTGGGAATGGGATTAAATTTTGTCTTTATTTTAATATTGAAGAGGAATGATAATTCACTGTACTAAACTGATATACGTAATTTGATATGTACATTGTACATTTTTGTTCTTGATTTCATTGGAAATACAAAGATAGATTTCTGGAGTCTGAATAGTGAGTTCAGTTTTTTTACTAATCATTAACTTGTCTTTCTTTTCTCCCTCTTTTCAGTTGAATTGTTTTCAGCGACGTCCGAAGCGAAAGAAGATGATTCATGATGTGGATTCGAGCAAAGCAGTTTGTTTGTCATTGAGCTTCGAATGTGTAACTCATGGTTGGCCAGCATCGGAGGCTTCCGTTACCTAATTAGTTGCGGAGGCTGTCCGAGCAGTGGTTTAACAGTTTAATTGTTGGGTGTTCCTCAAACAGGTGGGACGGCCAAGCAACATGCCGCAAGCGCAATCCGTCATAGACGAGATCACCGAGGAGGCTAAACACTATAACCGGATCTACATTGCATCAATACATCCTGATCTTACCGAAGATGACATAAAAAGGTAGGCTGTACTATCCATTTATCCATAATCTCTGGAGCAATTAAATAACAGATCAACATACCATGATTTTTGTACTTTTTGATAAAAACTCCTTTGAAAGCTCTTTCAAACCTCTTAAAATCCTCTTAATCACGATGCAAAATTTTTGCTTAATCATCTAGAGATTTTAAATATCGACCAATCTGAAGATATTTTGAAAAAAATGGGTCTACAACCGACAGAGTTAGTCCTTGTGTGCGAAATTACAGCTCCATTGGAGAAATGGTGCAGCCTGTATAGCTGCGGGGACAGAAAAACTATCAATTAAAAATGGGTTTGTGCCAAAAGAGCAAAAAAAAAGAGACGCTCAATCAAATCAATTGTATTAATTGTGGATATCAAAATTTTGTCATCGAAAAAATACCTAACTTTTGATTCTCTTTTACAATGGCACAATCAACTTCTTGCGTACCTACCAACTGACATTATTCTTCTGAATAATTGAAAACTTGCGTAAATTTTAACTTGCGTAAATTTTGCTGAATAATTGAGAACATGCGGCAATAGTTTTAATGTTTCATGCCTTTATTGTGTTTCAGCGTATTTGAAGCATTCGGGCCAATCAAGTACTGCAAGTTGCAGCAAGGCAGCACTCCGAGTCGACACAAAGGCTACGGCTTCATTGAGTACGACACGCAGCAGGCTGCGCTGGAGGCGATCGCTTCAATGAACCTGTTTGACCTTGGCGGGCAGTACTTGCGAGTTGGCCGCGCGATAACTCCACCCAACGCCCTGCAGGGACCGTCCAGCTCCTCTAGTATGATGCCCACTGCTGCTGCCGTTGCTGCCGCAGCGGCTACTGCCAAAATACAAGCCATGGATGCTGTAGCCAGCAATGCTGTGGCATTGGGTATGCACATTTTTAATTAAATTTATTTGCCTATTCTATATGGAAATGTTGACAGGAAGTTTTAACCATAATAATTAGGGGAAGAAGGATGCGAATCAATAAAATTTTAAATCTAATTCAATTTCAAAAAACAAATTTTACTTGATGTTTTTTTCAAATATTGTGCTTTTGTGTGAAATACTAATATATTTTCAGTAGGTATATATTGATATTAAGGTAGAACCACCATAACCTCAATGTTTCCGATTTACTTGAAATTTTGGTGACTTATTGATAATCATGCCATACATAATCCATGAAAAAATGAAACACTTCTCGTGTCTAGTTTCTGAGATAAATTGATTTGTCTCCCCCATGTTATCTTATGGCGGAAAAAGAAAATCGTGTCATTTTTAGGCTAAAATGAAGATCTATTTTTTTTTGTCTCGATAGATTTGAGCAAAAAACTTTTTTTATGGTAGACATATGGACATACTATCTGGAAAAAAATTGAAAACAATAGGTACCAACGTGTGCTATTTTAAAAGTTATATACCAAATTCGAAATGATTTTCCTATACCTCCCATGTTAAAGTTTTGTTCATCCTCTGATAACATAAAATTGAAAACTCATTGTTGGACTGGAGTTGCAAACTACAGAACATTAAATGAGTCTGTTGTACTTAAATATAGTTGAAATGTAGGAAAACGTTTTTTGAACTTGTAATTTCAAGAATAATTTTTTTTTGTATATGTCGATCGATTGCTCCCCCTTAAATGAATCAAACTATGTTTAGGACAACAAAACGTATGTGGTTTAAAAAAGGAAAATCTTTTTACGTGTTATTTGTCCCAAAAGTCATTTGAATAATGAATTTATTTTGAGCCTGAACAGCGCTGTGGTTAAAGGTGGGAACTGTAAGAAGATATTCGGCTGGGTTTACCTGTGTAGCATGGGCTTTTGCCGTGTGTGCGACCTTGTGGCTTGTGCATTTAGGCCTGGACTTTCCAGTCAGTGCATTTTAACTGCATATTTAGCTTATTGTCAATAGGTATATTTAAGGTAAATATTTTACTGGTCTCCAGCCGGTCTCCAGTAGTCCTGCGGCCCTTGTGTTGGTGGGAACACCCACCCGTGTTGGTGGGAACACCCATCCATTATCCCATTAAACCCATTAAACCTATTAAATTGGAACCAGCGGATAGATTATTATTATTATTATTTTACTGGTCTCTGAATTTCGTCCTCAGCATCAAAACTAATTGAGAAACATTCATTTTTTGTTGATAAAACTTGTTCAACAATTTCCTATTTTATATTTCAGGATTATCGAAGCTGGGAACAGCGATAACCACCCCTACGATACCAATGATGCCAAGTATATCCACACTTCCGTCAGCCATGCCAACCTTACCCATGCATCAGGGCATGCAGGCTATGTCTCCAATGGGCTTGAGTATGCACCCCGGCATGATGGCTTCAGGCCAAGTGATGATAGCACCACCTGGTCTCGCAATACCGCAGTTCCGCACCCCGAACATGGGCCTCGGTGGCCAGCAACAGGCGGGATTCCCTCCACCTGTCGTACTAACATCTTCCATGATGGGCCAGCAGATGGGGATCCACCAGCAGATGATGGCCAATCCACAGGACACCCTCAGAAGAGCTCAGGAACAAGCTCAGGTGAGAGCTATCACATTTTACAGAGTGTGTAAATCTCCATTTGATTTAAGGATATGTACTTGACCTTGAAATCTACTGACAATCCATAGTCATTTAGCTCAATTTGAGAATACGATTTTAATGACTGTAAGAAATTTGTTTCGATATATTATTTATAATGTTACTAAATTGTTTTCAATAGATTGTTGAGTGGCAAATGGCTTGACTGTAGATTTCAAGTTGAGAATTATTGCTTCGTAAGGAGTTACGGGGGGCCTCGGTTAGGTAACCAAACGTGCGTGATTCTTCAAAGTGTTTTTTCGAGTCCCACATAGGATAGGACAGACATAGTATGTATATGGTACCTAATGTATTATGTAGTAAGAACATGTTCCTACCTACAGTTCGTTTTTCCTTTGTTTGAACTCTCTTCAGACCTAGCCACCGTCAGTTGTTCTGTAAGGCCGAGAAAGACAACATTGCAAGGTGAGCGCGCAATGAAGCCTTTCTCGGCCTAGCAGAACAACTGACTGTGGCTCCATCTGGTGAGAGTTCAAACATAGGAAAAACGAACTGTACCTAGTTTTTACTACTGGTATTTACTATACAGTAAAAGTGGGTTGCTCCAGCCTTTTTAAATGAGAGTGTGCGCGCGCCGTACGACTTGGCTGGCGTGGAGCGACCGCTCCACTAGATTTTGTCAACAATGTTAAATTTGTTTTGTTAATGTTCACACACATTAATATTCATGGTGTTTTTTCTCCCTCTTCTTTCCACTCAATTGGGATATTTATGGTAAGCCATATTTATGGTTTAAGTATTTATTAGAGATGGGACGATTCCAATATTTCACGATTCCGATCCCGATTCTTTGAAACAATTCTTTTGATTCCGATTCTTTATTAAATGATAATTAAAAAATTTAAACGTTTGCAATCTAGTATGTACTTGTTAATAGAATACCTACATGCATGATGTCACAGCTGACCAAAATCTAACTGGTGCTCAGATGCATTATCAAGTAATCAATATCCCAGAAAAAACACTCCGTGTAAAAAAGGCAGCCAAGTCTCTTTACTTTAAAAAAATTCAACACCGAAAAGGAGTGATATCAAAAAAGGAGCCAAGTCAATGACATTTTCCAAATATTTAATCGTATTTTTTAAATAAAAGTATAAACACCGAGAAATACTTTACAAAAGGACTTGGCGCATCGTTTTTTTAAAGACATCATTCTATACTAAAAGTGGAAAGAAATTAAAAGTAGGTACATTTTCCTCTTTTTGTTGGAGCCAGAATATATGAATCAAGCTACTTTTAGTAATGGTTATTTTATAGTTTTGTCAATGGCGATAGAAGAAAGATTTCATGCTGTAATAGATAGGTAATATAAAGTGGGAAGAATTAAATAACAATTGGAAGTGGGGCTCATACATATTCTTATAGCACTGTTAAAAAGGTGATATTAGAAGGGTATCTTTTCATAATTTGATCTTGACTGAAGGAAATCATGAAACGTTGTCAAATAATTACTAACTATCTATGGAACACTATTATATATTTTTGAAGTGTCAAGTGTATAAAGTTAAATTTTTTAATATAAATTCAATGTCACGTTACTGTGTACTTTGTGAAATGTATTGTTATAAAATGTGGATTAATAGAAATTTATTTCATGTTGAGAAGGTATAACGCTTGAGACTAAATTATGTTGACCACGAAACAATATTACAAAGATAACTAGATTGTGTATTTATTACAAACATAGGCAACAAGTTTCATCGTGTACAAATACAAATAGAAAATATTTTAAATAGGTTTGTACAATATGTAATTGAAAGATGTTTCCCTATTATTCTTAAAATTCTAAATGACGGTTGTACCTATATAAATGAGATATGATTATGAGTAGAAAAATATCTTTAAAAAAACGATGCGCCAAGTCCTTTTGTAAAGTATTTCTCGGTGTTTATACTTTTATTTAAAAAATACGATTAAATATTTGGAAAATGTCATTGACTTGGCTCCTTTTTTGATATCACTCCTTTTCGGTGTTGAATTTTTTTAAAGTAAAGAGACTTGGCTGCCTTTTTTACACGGAGTGTTTTTTCTGGGATATCACTTCTTTTGTTAGTTTATTCATACAGCTTGATGCACATGTCGGAGCAAGGACTAATTTCTTTAAAAAAAATACGCCTCAACCGATTTGGTTACTAAGAAAAGTTGCATTTGGTATAAGATTAAAATGATTATCCAAGAAGAATAGCTAAGTTTCGTTACAATCGATCCAACCGTTTTCGATTTATGACGTCACTTCCGGTTTTGTAATAGCGGCCGAAAATAATGTCGTCTTGAATTCATAATTATAAGTCCTACATAATTGCATAATTTGGTTGCAATCGGTACAGCCGTTTTCGATATATGACGCCACTTCCGGTTTAAAAATGGTGGCCGAAAATAATGTCGTCTTGAATTCATAATTGTTAGTCCTAAATATTTCCAAAATTTGGTTGCAATCGGTACAGCCGTTTTCGATATATGACGTCACTTCCGGTTTTAACAATGGCGGCCGAAAATAATATTGTATTTTATTCATAATTATTAGTCCTACGTATTTCCAAAATTTGATTGCAATCGGTACAGCCGTTTTCGATATATGACGTCACTTCCGGTTTTAACAATGGCGGCCGAAAATTATGTAGTCTTTATTCATAATTATTAGTCCTACACATTTCCAAAATTTAATTGCAATCGGTACAGCTGTTTTTTTTATATATTACGTCACTTCTGGTTTTAACAATGGCGGCCGAAAATAATGTCATCCTGAATTCATAATTATTTGTCCTAGATAATTACATAATTATTTTGCAATCTGTACAGCCGTTTTCGATGTATGACGTCACTTCTGGTTTTAACAATGGCGGCCGAAAATAATGTCATCCTGAATTCATAATTATTTGTCCTACATAATTACATAATTAGGTTGCAATCTGTACAGCCGTTTTCGATGTATGACGTCACTTCCGGTTTTAACAATGGCGGCCGAAAATAATGTCGTCCAGAATTCATAATTATTAGTCCAACACATTTCTTAAATTTGGTTGCAATCGGTACAGCCGTTTTCGATATATGACGTCACTTCCGGTTTTGTAATAGCGGCCGAAAATAATGTCGTATTTAATTCATAATTATAAGTCCTACATAATTACATAATTTAGTTGCAATCCGTACAGCCGTTTTCGATATATGACGTCACTCCCGGTTTTAACAATGGTGGCCGAAAATAATGTCAACTTGAATTCATAATTATTAGTCCTACACATTTCCAAAATTTGGTTGCAATCGGTAGAGCCGTTTTCGATATATGACGTCACCTCCGGTTTTAAAAATGGCGGCCGAGAACACAGCAACCTTGAATTTATAAATATTTACAGTGTACGATTACTAAATATCTATTTAAAATAAATAAAGTGGTGAATTTAGTGTAATTTTGCATATAAATGACGTAATTTAGCATATTTATGACGTCATTTCCGGTATAGGTAATAAAAAAACAATCTAGTTTTATCTAGTTGATACTTCTTGAATGACCTTCTGAATTTATTAGCGCTAATTTCCGTCAAATCGGTCATGCCGTTTCCAATATATGACGTCACTTCCGGTTTAATTTAGTGGTTCCTCCCGCCATTTCCGGTACCGTTAATTTGTATATTTATTCATCCCAATTGATTTTTCAAAAAGATTGCAGAATGAATAGACAGGATCTATTTCAGTTGTAATCGGTACAGGCATTTTCGATATATGACGTCACTTCCGGTTTCAGGAATGGCGGCCGAGAACACTGCAACCTTGAAATTTTAATTGTTATTGTCTATGTTACAATGTAAGTTCATTTTGTATGTATTTTAAGTATAATTTGTTGAAATTAGATAAATATCGGTTAAGAAAATAAGAAAATAATTTTTTTTTATTGATACTTCATATAGATGACCATCTAAATCGAATGGCGCTAATTTCGTTCCGATCAGTTTAGCTGTTTTCGAGATATGACGTCACTTCCGGTTTCAAAATGGCGGCATAAAACCAGTTATAGCAAAAGGCACCTCAGACGCCAAAAGTGCATATGTGGTAAAAATTTCAAATCAATCGGTTCAGCCGTTTAGGCTGTCGCCTGTTTACCGGATTTAAATTCCAGGATACTACTACTACTACTACTACTACTACTACTAAGATTATTATTATTATTATTATGAAAACCGCCCTAAAACACTGTTTTCACGGCCCTCTAGCGAGCAAAGGGCGTAACCTATTGTTCCCAAATTTGGTATATGTTGTAGGCTGGGCCATAGCTCGAAATTGAGATAGTTTCCAACAATGTGAGATTCCCCAATTTTAAGATCCAGTAGGCCGAAAATGCCACTTTGATGCTTACAGTAAAAGTGGGTTTGCTCCAGCCTTTATATGAGAGTGTGCGCGCGCCGTACGACTTGGCTGGCGTGGAGCGACCGCTCCACTAGATCTTTCTTGATATTACAAACGTATTTCCTTATTTTATTTGATATCATTTAGAGGTTTCTTTTCAATATCTACCTTACACAACTACCTACATGTATATTTAAAATATGATTAAACTAAACTATTGAAAAATTGTCTAGGAACTAATGAAAATATAGCACGAAACTGGCGCAAAAATTTAAGAATCGGAATCGAGAAAATGGCTTTAAAAGTAAAGAATCGGAAGAAACGGAATCGTCCCATCCCTAGTATTTATGGCATGTTTTGAGTATGTATGTGAGTGAGTGATTTAGGTCCATGTGGTGCTACTACAATGTATTTGTATCAGTATCACTATTAGATTTTTTGCCTATTGGACCTCAAAATGGGAAATCCAAATCTCATTAGGCTGGTTCGTCTCTCACCACTACTGTCTCCACTAGTGGACCCTGGGTGAAGTAAATAAAATGTCTGGTTTTAATAGTGGTACCACCCAAACAAAACGTAGACAAACAGTTGAGTGGAACTTTAGTACTACTAATAATGGTGGGAGGAAAGTTAAATGACAGTTTATTGCTCGAAACTTGGTTTTTCTGCAAGCAGCAAAGTGTGTCTTGAAGACACAAGGGGCATGTCAATGAGTTGTAAAGACCCTTTCAAATATTTAATGTTGTTCATTACATTTCTGCTGTACATTAATAATTTAAAGATAACTTATAAGTGATTTCATGAAATAGAACAATAGGGAATATGCAAAAGTTTTTTAATGCAGTTAAAATACAATATTTCAAAATGAAAAGTTAAAAACACATTTGTTGGTAAAACACACTATTTTTAATCTCAATGGACCACTAGTCATTATCTTGCTATGTGACATCACGAATAAAACAGATGACAGAAGGATGTGGCACGGCAGAGAGATATATATAGATATACACTTACACTTTAGTAGAGGTATTCTCACTCCACCAATCAACGTGAAGCCTTTTCGACATGAGAAATATTGGGGTATCCGGGCATCGTTAGCGCATATATCAGCACTAGTAGTAAAAATATGAACTAACTGCTAAATTTACCCATTGAGCCGTCGTTGCATTTATATGCTATGCACGATGTTCTTTTGTTTTATGTCAGATATTTACAATTAAACTATAAAATGAACTATAAAACCATTAAATATCGTCAAATAACAGCTATTCTGCGTGCCAGCAGGCACATCAAGTGTAAACTATGAATTAGCCGTTGAGCCATCGTCAGAGATTGGTCATCAAGTAGTTCACTCTTCACGCTATAGACGTCGCTCAAATCACGGGGGCCTACCAGATTTCCCCAATCACAGGGTCTAAAAAGGCTTCACTGCGGTCAATGTTATCGGTATAGGAGTGAGACAACCGTCTCTACTAGTATGAATGTAGTAATGATGTCCATGAATCTTGGATGTGGGCTGTGACAGCACAGTAATCAAATAGTACCTAGCAAATGGATCCATTTGGAAATTCAACTGTCTTTCCCCCAAATGTTTGATTGGCTCTTTCTCCCACTATATGGACAGTGCTGCTCTAGTGTGAGTAAAGAGAACTATTATTCTACATTGACTCCTCCCATCACCATTGGTCCATTGAAAATTTACACTTTTAAGTGTAAATTTTCATTAATAATTATGAAATTAAAAATTGGTGTATGTTCTGGCGGGAAAACGATATCACGGCGAGTGATGTCATATTTTATTGTAACCATGGCAACATCATTGTTGGTTGATATAAATGACATCACTCGCCGGAATGGCATTTTCCCGCAAAAAATTACACTGATTTTCAATTTCATATTTTTTAATGAAAATTTGTACTTTTTAGTTTTTAAAGCGATTTACCAACAATTTAATATGTTGTTATTTTGAATTATAGTTTTCAAAAAATATATACACATTCCCTATTAATTAGGAAGTTGACTAGACTTGTGATAAAGATTTTAAACCTATGTCCAAACTCCAAACCATTAAAAAAAAAAAAAATGTTTTGAGCGCTTTTGCTTGGTCACAAAGTTATTTACAATTACATCCAATACTGGTATCTATTATAAATTATAATTCAATCCACTTGCCTTTTTACTAAATAAAGGTAACATTCATTATTATTCATTATTTAGGCCTTCCATCAAAATGAAATGCAAATAAAATACTCAAGGTTCTTTTGACATTTTAATTCAGCCATTTTGAAGTTCCACTTCACTGAAACCCACCTTTTCCAGCTGGTGGATCTAGTGCCAACACTACAACAACTAGTTTCACAGGTGAACAGAGTTGTGGTGGTAGTGGTACCGTGCAAGTAGTACTTAACCCCCTATTTGAATTAATTGTGTACTGACAATAAATTGCCTCTAGTAGTAACTCTTGATTTTTTAATATAATTTCAGCAAAAGCAACAAGAAGAACTTCAGAAGAAACTGCTTGAAGAGACGGAGCCCCAAACTTTGCAGCAACAAGAAACAATGTCAATCAAGGGGCAGAGTGCAAGACATCTTGTTATGCAGAAACTTATGCGTAAAGTTGAGGTTAGTTTCCTTCTTTCTTTAATATGTTTAAAGTGTGTTACATACTTAACATTAACAGTAACATAACACTAACAAGTAACCAGAGCTGGGTAAGTTACCAAAAAAATAGGAACGCGTTAAAGTTACGTTACTTTCCGTAAAAAAGGAACTAGTTAAAGTTCCTCGACTAATCAGAGGAACTGGAAGTTCCTTTTCAGTGAAAAGTTCCTTTAAAAGTTACTTGACTATTTTATTTCTGGAATGCAGCCAATTTGTTTAAACACAAATTCTGGCTGTAATTTTTCTCTGTTAAAAACAATATTTTCTACGAATTTTCTCCCAGTAAGAATGGCTTGCATCAAATTCTACCCCCTCCCCATGCCACGGCAGGGTTGGTCAAGTGCAAGTGAGAGGGCGAACTGATGACGCACTTGTTTTGACTGTCACCAAGCATGAACGGCGTGATTGGAATGCTGTTTTGTGCAGTTGGCCTAAAATTCCTTATCAGAGAAAATCAGGTCCAGATTTGAGGGCGGAAATGGTGTAGTTTTGAATGTTGAGGGAAGGTACATTCTGCTCTAAAAGTAACTGGAAAAGGAACTTTTATAAATGTGAAAGTTCCACAACAAAAAGGATCTTTCCACGTTATTAAGTTACTGCTATCTTAGCAGGACCGCGTTACTGTAAAAGTTACAAAGTAGTAACGCGTTACTTTCGTTAAGTTACTACCCAGCTCTGCAAGTAACAACTCATTTTTAAATGAAGGGACAATGGGCTTAATATTACCTATTTATAAAGTAAATAATACATAAAACTAAATTATCAGTGGCATGGATAGCTATAAATTAAATTGTAAGTATGTACTATGTAGTTAAGACTACCTTGTAATGAAATGAAATTGAAAACCTTCCAACTCACTGTCACTCCGTATTGAAGGCAAGTGTGTAATGTCAGCTATGACCGGGTACCACACTCCGTGTAAAGACAATTTGAAAGAATTCGAGTACTTCATTACTACTGTACTCGTGATTAAAGTGGTCAGCAGCTAGTGACCTGCAACCGATCTGTGGTTTGGACTTTTCTTGAAAAACTAGTATTTTGCAAACCCCTTAGAAAGCTCAACCCAAGAGAAGGTTCGGCATAACAATGGGGCATGGTGCGCATGCAGGTAAAGTAGGGGACGGGAAAATAAAATTACCCGGCCTTTTCCAATCCAAAGATCGCCTGCAGCTCACTTTAGGAAGCGAAACTGCTGAAACTGCAGCTCGAGTTTCAAGGTGCATTCTTCGATACTCCTCAATTCCAAATTAAAGTATGTAATAGCCCTGGCCTAAGTAGTAAATATGATTAAAACATTGGGCTAAGAGGATATTGCAGTTGTCCATTCATTTTGTATTTTATGTTTTTAACTAATCCTCTCAATCACCCACTCAGACTCCCCTTGATTCTGTGTTTGTGCACATGTTCTTGCATTACCGCTGTACTAATTTTATTCCATGTTTTCTGCCTGCAGAGCCGAGTTGTTATCCTGCGCAACATGGTGGAGCCTGATGATGTGGATGAAACCTTACAAGAGGAGATACAGGACGAGTGTAGCAAGTAAGCTTTCTCCATCAATCTCTTTTGAGTAGGGATGGGCCGATTCCAATTCCCAGAGAATCGGGAGAATCATTGGCTCTGTTGGCCCCATATCTAGCAATTCTGATTCTTTTCAAATTTCAAGTCATTTTGTGAAGTAAAATAGCTGTGTTAGTCAGTTAAATAAGTGTTGTTTGCTTTGTTCTGGCAAAAAAAAGATTCCCGTAAAATTAGAAAGTGAAATAACAAATGTAAGCTATTTATATTAGAGATAGACGATTCCGATCGCGATTCTTTAAAATGACTCTTGCGATTCCGATTCTTTATTATGTAAATGATAAATAAATATCGCAACCCTGCTTCCAACTATTGTCGGGTCAGGGGGTGGGATGATCCCACCAATGTTCTAGGGCACTTGTGATCTCAGAGCCGACTTGCCAAGTCCGACACTCCACACTTCTTCAATCTCTTCTTCCACTTCTTCAGGCTCCTCTCTTTCCACCAGTTCCCTCCATCTCTCTCTGTCTTCCCACCACTTCTCTGTTGTAATTACTCCCCAACACTCTCCTCTTTCTTCTGCGATAATTAAAAAATTTAAATGTTCACTATCTCTAGTACTTGTTAATAGAGTACAGGCACGGAAATATATTCGGTGAACGCTCCTTCTCCCTTTCCATGCATTAATCTTAGTTTAGGCGTTTACCGAATATATTTCCGTGACTGTACATGCATGATGTCACAGCTGACCAAAATCTCACTGGGGCACAGATGCATTCAGGATATAAAAAACAACTACAAGTAGGTAATCAATATCTTTCTTCATATATATTTCCTTATTTTATTTGAAAACATTTTAGAGATTTCTTTTCAATAGTATCTACCTTACACAACTATTTAAAATGTGATTAAATTTAAACTATTGAAAAATTGTCTGGAAACTAATGAAAATTTAGCAAGAAACTGGCGCGAAAATTAAATAAACCCTGCTCCAGGTCATCTACCAACAATTTTGTTTCCAAACCATTTTATTTTGTTCTTATCTACAATATAAGATCAAAATAAAATTATGTATATAGTACGTCCAGCGAGCGTGTAGCCTTTCCTTTCATAAGATGAGCAGTATTGTTCGACCCTTGTTCGACCGTTAAGCTCTGACAAGATACAACTCTTTTTATGACCTGCCACCCCTTCCACCTACACTGTTGCCATTTTAAACAACTTTCCTTGAATTTTAAAAGCCAACTGCATTGAAAGATATTTGGCACCACAACAAAACAACCATTTCCAGAACACCTGCAGTCGTTGAGAGATATTTACAACCGCACACGCGTCAAAACACTCAGGATTACAAGCTAAACCCATTGTTGAATTTTACACAGCATTTGCTGAACTGGCTACACGCTCACTGGACGTACTGTACCTTACTTACCGACCTAACTTTTATGTATAACGAATTCAAAGTTTGAGATTTTTACATGGCTCTTATGGGGGAACGAATTCATTTTCCTACATTATTCTAATTTATTTTTAATCCTCACCAACAATTTCAACAGAAAACTATTTAGGTATATATTTTTTGACTATGTAATACTGAATGCATTGAAAACTTAAAATACTCTTGTCACCGACTTAATTTCTGAGATAATGACATTTAAAGTTTGAAAATCTTGATGGCCAACTGAACTAGTCAAAACCACTGCTGTATTCTTAGCAAAAAAAATTAACAAAAAATTGGTTATAAAATTCTTCATTATCTCATATCATATTATTCTCCACATATTAAATTGTAAAACTATGATTTAAAGATAAAACATGCTTATTCTCAATTAATTAATCTCGTGTAATGAATATAGTCATTCAAAGCGATGGTTCATGCTTAAGGAGGGATCTCCGAATTTCACTTATGTATAGAAAGCGTTAGAATTTCGCAAATAAATAGATATTTATGTTTTGCATCATAATATGGTGAGAAAAAGTGGTCAACGTGAACTAATTTTCGAGATATATCGCTTCAAAGTTACGTTTTTTTTCTCATTTTAACATTGCGATCATACGGAAAAAGTTATGCTGATATTTTTAAAAGCGTATTTGGCTGCTTTCCCACCTATAGAACTTTTTGAAAAACTACTATAGCGTGTATCAGATGCAATATTTTATTATTACATTTTTAAATGTATACCTTCGTGGACGTTTTACCGAGCTATGAGGGTTTTACTGCCTTATTTTTACGTTTTTCCATCTGAAAAGTGCAGTTTTACATGTAAAAGTGTGTTGCCATGGTAAAACAGCCTTTTAGAAATTTGAAATTCTTTGCAAATTTGTGATTATATCACTTATCCCTCCTTAAGAATCGGAATCGCGAAAATGGCTTAAAAAGTAAAGAATTGGAATCGTCCCGTTCCTAATTTAAATTGTTACTAAAATTATTAATTATTATTATTTATAACTACGTGTACCTACTAAATTTAATTCCTAAATAATCAGAATCAGAAGAATAGCTTCCAAGAATCTGAATTGGAATCATGAAAAAATTAGAATCGTCCCATCTCTACTTTTGAGACATTTCCAGTTGAAGACCAATCTATTCAACCAATTTTTTAATACTTTGTCAAGTACCATTTCTTAAAATTACATTCCACCTACACTACGTATGACTACCTATTACTCTTTGCCAGTGATACCAAACCTGAAGGGCAATTTTTCAGCTAGTCAATTCATTTTGCCATAGAGATTCACGGCCTCTTAACATCAGACGAACAAAATGATAAAATTTCACACTCGAAAAGTGTGATATTGCGTCCACATGTAAATTAAGTACTAGATCCATTACTGGTGCATTGCCCTAGAAAGAATAGAACTAAAACTTTACGAAATAATACTTCAACTTTGTTCTCTATTTTTTCCAGATATGGCAATGTAGAAAGAGTAATTATTTATAATGAAAAGCAATCTGAAGAAGAAGACGATGATGCAGAAGTCATAGTCAAGATATTTGTTGAATTTTCACAAATGAGCGGTGAGTGTGATTTCTTGATTATTTGGCTCTTAGAGCATATTTGTATGCTTTGGAGACAATTGGTAAAAGTAAATACCTAGTAGTAGGTATTTAGTAATCTAATTTTTATTTCTTTTCTTACAGAAGCCGAAGGTGCAAGAGACGCGTTAAATGGAAGATTTTTTGGAGGTCGTTTAGTAAAAGGTGAATTATATGACCAAGCTTTGTTTGATCATAGTGATTTTTCGGGTTAAAACGGACATCAAGCAATTTTCTCCTATGGAAGAGAGTGCTACGATAAAAAGTGCTACACAGTGTGAATGACTGAGAAATTTAATTTAGTAGTTTTGACCATCAAGACATTTAATACAGTGGCCATTATATACAATCAAGTTAATGGATTCATTGAGACTACTTGTGATGCTAAATTTCAATTTACAATAAAAGCATTTAACATTATATTATATCATTTGCTGTCTAAATCTATCCCTTTGCTTTTCGCCCTGGCATACTTTCGTATTCTGTATAAGTTGGAAACGATGACATTCCCTTCTTTTCTTTTTCTATATCTTCTACACTTCTTGATGTAGCTGTTGTTCGAGCAATTTCTTTTGCATTTGCTTTTTTCATTTGCATAATTGCAAGATTCTTCAGTACTTCTTCTTCTGTTGGGGGTTCCTTTCGGCGGCCACGTAACCACGCTTCCCATTCTGCAGGAAGGTCTTGTTCGAAGTTTTCTTTATCCGTAGGTTCAAACCAACGGGATGCATTGCGTTTGCCAATTTCTGGATTTGCAGGAATTTCGAAATATTCCGTTCCGAAGTAATCTTTTCCTACTAGCGTCCCCGATACTTGTCTTGGCTTGAATGAATTAATGAAATTCTTGGCAATCATACCTAGAATACTTCTGCTTTTTTGAGCCATTTTAAAATGTCAGGTTAAGGGCACTTAAAATCTGGTTCTGTACAGGAACTTCAAAATTATTATACTGCTTTTTGAACACGGCTGCCTAAATAAATAATATCTTGATATTTTTCTTGATGCCGGATTTATAAAAAATTTATAATCGACTACAGGTTGATCGAGGCAAAACAATTTCGTATAACTTTTGACGGCAAAAAAGGCTGAAAAGCTACCTACTTGCACAACAACGTACAAATGGCTGCGATTTCGCAGGCCGCATCAGGAGTGCCAACCTACAATATCCCGAATGTATTTTATTTTTTTATCAGTTATGAAATGCTTATATTTTTATTTAATCTTATCTAATAATATTTTGAAATCGCTACTATTTAATCTCACAGCTTCACAAGGAGAGCTTAACTTCAGTTCAGTCAATTAGTGAATTGAACCGAGGTAAATTTTACTTGTGATGTTGGCTATTGTTATATCATTATTATGGTAACCTGTTGTCATTTCATTCATTTGATTTTGTCAAAAGAAACCTTTATGTCTAGTGCCAGTGTCAGTTTATATATTTTCTTTAAACCAAGAGGATTTTGTTTTGGTGATAATGTAGAGACGTAATAAGCAGCTATCTTCTCACAGTATTTCCTTGTTCACACCTACAAATAACAAAATATCATAACCTCAAATGAATAGGTCTGGAACAAAGATAATGTCTGGAACAAGGTTCTGGAAGCTTCTCTCTGCGCCATGAAACTACCTATAAGCGGACGTGATAGTTTGAACTATGGTATGCTGGTTGTTCCTGAATCATAATGTGTAATAGTTTCTGATTTATACTTTTCTTCTACTTGCTACGTATAAATCATCATGGAAAGTGTGTCCGTAAAATCTCTTCAAACGAACCGCGATGAAGATGTAGAATCGTCAGAAATGTGGTCAATGAGTCATTCTTCTGATTCTCCGAGGAAACTTGTGAAATCAACAGCAGTTGTCAAGTACTCCACTGCACAATCTCTTGCCAATTTTGCATGTCTTCAGTGCAACACTGATCTGAACATGCCACCATCAAACTGGCTCAGCAGTACTGCCGAGTCATATGGCTTACAACCAGTTCCATCTCATTCGTCTGGATTTTCCAGTTTTCGTATGGCGCATATGTTTCCTGATGTGGTAGGAGAAGTTGATGTGGTATCCGATGCAGAAAATATTAAGAAGTTATTGAAGATACCATACAGCAAAACCCCAGTTAGCATGATGGTACACCGGATAGAAAACACACTTCTTATTGATGAATTTGACATACATAAACATCTCATGAGGACTGCAGAGACAGAATGGGTGTGGTTAAAAACATTTGTCTTGGATAATATATTGAAATCATTGGGAGACAAAGAGAAAAGTTTTTTACCAAAGAATAACAGTCGATTTGCTCTTCAGCAAAAAAGTCTTGTTTCAAAGTTTTTGTATCATAGCCTTGCTGTTGCACAGCCACATTCAGAACTTAAGGAGACAGAAAATACAGCCAATCGAGTGGATGTTCCAAAACCAATGACAGTGGTAAGTGCCTACAGTATTTTATACCTACCTGCTAATTTTAAAATTTGACATTTTTTCCTAGTCAAAGAAATTCAAATAGGTACAAAATTGTCATTGCTCCTTTGACACATTCGGAAATCAAACTGATTGCCTTCCAATATTTCAAATGTCTATTATTAAGAAGCACGTTCAAACGATTATTAATTCGTATGCAATACGAAGGCTCGCTTATCAACGCATTACACTGTGCGTTTACCTAGTTATACAAATGACTCTTAATTTGGAATGTTCTACGATAAAATTTGTACTACTACCATTGACCGAAAAATTGTTTGATTTGGTCAAATTTCATCCCTACTCTTACCTACTCATTTTTCAGGAAGGACCTCTGTTACCAGAGCCAAGTCTTGAAGAAAAGGTACCTGATCCTTCATCCAGTCACACATTTGCTCGCAATGTTGTGTGGACATTCGAGAACATTCAAATGCTTATTGGCACTGATTTGCCAATATTTGGAGGAGCAACGCATCCTTGTATCAGTCTGAAATTGAGAGACATGTCTAAACCAATAAATGTCTTGACAGGAATTGATTATTGGCTGGATAATTTAATGTGTAATGTTCCTGAGCTTGTGATGTGCTACCACTTAAATGGCATTGTACAAAGATATGAGCTAGTAAAAACAGAAGACCTTCCGCACTTAGAGGATTCTAAGTTTTCGCCAAAAGTAATTCGAGATGTAGCTCAGAACATTCTCTCATTTCTAAAGTCAAATGCAACTAAGGCTGGGCACACTTATTGGTTGTTCAAAGGAAAAGATGACGATGCAGTTAAACTCTATGACCTGACATCTCTGTGTACTGCCGACATTATGGATGAAAAAGGACAAAACCCATTTACAGTTCCTGTAGCGATGCTGCTTTACAGGTAGGATCATTTTTATTGCCTCTGAGCCATATGCAAGAGCACTAGTAGATACCTAGTATGTTTAACCATAGCCAACTGACATTTCGTGGTTTAAATCTTTTCAACCACAAAAGTTCAGTTGGCTGTGGTTTAACCATCCAGTTTCTGCCGATTGTGTGTTTTACTAAGTTTATTTCTAAAGCCCATTACTACAGAGTGTGATTTACCTTTCTACCTACAGAGTGGCCCGAAATATGAAGCACTCAGCTGACAGTGGACATCAACAAGGAACTATCCGAATGCTTCTCAAGAACTGTGTTGCACTTTTAGTAAAAGAAAAGTACCCCCAAATTGTGACATCGGCACACTACATGTTGTCAGATGTATATATCCCAGCTGAAACTGACCCAGCATCACCGGGCCTAAGCACGAATGATGCTGAAACCTGTCTCAATGCATCATACTGTGAAGAACATGAAGCTGCCCATACAGCTAGCAGCAGCAGTGTAGCTGTCAAGTCCTTGTGCTTATCAACCTCCGCCGAAGAACGGCTTGGAGAAGATGAAGCGAAATATACTACTCCTCCACCAGTGAATTACTCAGTGGAAGAGCGTTGTAGGAAGGCACTGCATCATGTATCTGTTGGACTTCATTGCCTGCAGTATTTTGATGTTGAAGATGACAGGCAATGCAAAGCGGATGAACAGGTACCTAATGCTCATTTATGTTCTCTGAACAAATACCTGACTAGAAATTGTGGTTCGTTACGTCCTGGTTATGTCTTAGTTATGTAGTAGGTACCTAAGTGTTTGGGCTACGAGACAGGGCGCTAGTTGTCGTGTAGGTACTTTCTATTACCTAGACTTAATACCTACAAGTTGTACTATGAACTTGAACGATTTTGTGTAGCACTAGCACATATTTGCTTTAAAAAGTACTTCCACCAAAAGTCGTTGTAAAATAGAAAGTCTTAAAATTTTCTTTAAATATACATCAAACAATAACAAATGCAAATATGAACACAAAAATACTTGTTACGGGATTATTTTAAGAGATATCTTTAAAATAAATCTTTAAATTTCCCATAAGCTAACATTGACGGATGTAAAAAATGAACTTATATCTACTGCTGCAAATATAAAATACACATTAAAAATTTTGAGCTCACTTTAAGGCTCGCAAGAGATGTAAAATCAGCCTGATTTTGCCTGTTTCTATTAGAAACTGCTGAAAATCAGTTGGGTAGGTACTTATTTCTTACTGCATAACATGTTTTAAAATAATACCTAGCAATTTCTTGATAAAATATCACATTTCTATACAGAAATAGTATGAAATATATCAACAAAGTAAAATATATTTGTCTATATTTATTCAATTTATTTGTAAATCATATATCAAGTCACTTAGGTACACCCGCGGTCACAGAAATTGCTTGCAAAATTCTAAGTCATTTTCAAAACTTGATTAATTAGACGAAAATACGGAGGAGAACGCAGATTTCGAGCATGTGGGGTTGAAGGGTTTGATTAAAAGAACCATTCAACCACCTCATACATAATGATTAATTCTCCGCTCTACAAATATTGACGGTAATTCGAGCTCCAACTTTGCAGTTTACCGTCAATTTTTCTGACCGTGGGTGTACTTGAATTACCTGGGGCCGTATTCTAGAACATTTAAATTCCCAATTCTGATGGAATCTGATTCGGTGCAATGTTAATCCTTATGGCCGTGACCGGATTCCATCAGGAATGGAATTGAGAAAACGTTCTAGAATACGCCTCCTGGGGCCATATTCTAGAACTTTTAAATTCCAAATTCTGATGGAATCTGATTCGGTGCAATGTTAATCCTTATGGCCGTGACCGGATTCCATCAGGAATGGAACTGGGAAAACGTTCTAGAATACGCCTCCTGGACTAATAGTACCTCTACTTAATGATGTAAAAAAATAATTCTCCATTTTGATGTGTTGCAATAAATAACAATCATGGTAAAATTAAAAAGGGTTGTACCAATGTACACTCCCCCAAATAATAAACGGTACTTGGTACAAAACGTATTGGCTGCTGGGCCGGTTCCTTGACAATCAATCCTTGTTATTCGACACTAAAATACCTAGAGAGTGCGCTAGTAAATATAAGATGGACGCTCCCGCGAGTACAATCCCAGCACGTGCGTACTTTTACATACAAGTCACTTAGATGTCAATCGTAACGAGTTCAGTAAAAAGTTATAAATACATCGCGAAATAACAGAAATTGATGCTTACCTCAGTGTCAACAATCAAATACAATTGGCATATTTCATTACAGCACACATTCATTCAAATTCTTGTGAAAACGAGTTGCCTATTCACCAAAAGCAGCATTTGACAGATTGCAATTGTTTGAACGATGCGTCAAGAAAAATGCGTGTTCAGAATGCCGTGAGAAAAACAATTTGCATCTGTCAAATGGTGATTTTTGGTGAATAGACAACTCGTTTTCACAAGAATTTGAATGAATGTGTGCTGTAATGAAATATGCCGATTATATTTGATTGTTGACACTAAGGTATTCATCAATTTCTGTTATTTCGCGATGTAATTATAACTTTTACTGAACTCGTTACGATTGACATCTAAGTGACTTGCCTGAACGCGCCCTGTGCGCATCTGTACAAGTACTCGTGGTATAGATGTTAACTTTTTCCGCTAGGTGGCGTTTTGCAACTTTTAGTGTCGACTTATCAATGAAATCAGAGCTCACCTAAAAGAGTTAGATAATGCGTTAGCACTGACTTCATGGGATGATGCCATCAAACCTTAATCAGTCAATTCATTTTCTTTCGAGTTTATTATTTGGGGGAGTGTACCTATCAGTCTTGTTCCTACCATGAGTTCTGGTTTTACAAACCCACTATTGACAGTAAGCTAATTTGCATTAGTTTGAATCTATGTTCTTCTTTCAACAGAGAAAACAAGATGCACAGAAAAAGAGTGAAGAAGAAAATCCCAATGTAGCCAGACCATTTCATGCAATTCCCATGCCATACTCGTCGTTGAATTCTCAAACAGAGCAACGGAGTAATACATGTGACCGCACTGATGTTCAAGAGAAAAGAACTCCGAACTCAAAGAAAAAGAAGAGAGAGACTCGACCTGAAAGAGCATCTAAATCTAAACTTAAAGCAGAAAATAGAGTTTGTGACAATTCACCAAAAGCATTACTTTGTAAATCAAAGGTTGAAGCAATGCCCAACTGGCAATTACACCTTAAAGCCTTGCTCTACGAGAAAGCATGCCTTGTTTACGCTACATTGGCGGAGGCTGAGTTCATATCCGAATGTTATGGAAGCTCTTTGCGCTACATTTCTTCAGTTTTGAAGTGCCATCGTGTCTTTGAAAATTTGACTAACTCTGTTCCAAATGTTGGACTACAGAGCTATCTCCTGGGTAGGGCTGGAGATTGTTGTTTTATGATTGTGCAGAATTGGGCTCGGCTTGAGTTTCACAGAGAAGCACACTCTCGAATGTTGCAAGTAGATATGGACATAATGAAAGAAGTGGAGAAGGATATGGATGAGTCCCAATCTCAACTTGATGAGATACCATGTATGATTGCTACATTCGAACAGATGCTTGTGGCAAGCTGTGAATGTTATGTCAAAGCTCTGGCTTTAGAACCACTGGAGCAGCAGAAAAGCAATCTTCGCAGACGCCTAGGCAATATTCACAATGAGTTGGGAGTGATGTACATGAATCAAGCAACTTCACGCTTTCAAGATGACAACACTGTTGGAAATGTTACCTCAATCTTTCAGGTGTGTACAATCAAACTCTCTGTTTTTGTTTTATTGGTACCTACCTAAATAAAATTATAGTGTCAGTAGTTTTTCTAAGTAGTGTCCCAGGTTTAAGGAAAGAACGTATTATGTTATCTTGTACTAGCTGTTCCGGCATTGCTTGTCTGGTTGGGGAGGGGAGATCAGAAGGGAGGGCCTAATTTTACGACGACATTAATTATGGGAATTAATTGTCCCCCTCCCGATCCACCTGCCTGTACAATAAGTGAAAAGGGATGCCAAAATATTTTCGATGTTTTGTCTAAGAATGCGCCATCGGCTAGTCAAGCTTCCGAAATATTGATGACGTCTCTGAATTCTGAACTGTACACATTTATTACGTTCAGTTTATAGAGCGTTTTTGAAGTAAAACTCTGCCACCAACTCATTCTTGGAATTCGTAATTGTGAACAGTAATTGTGTTCATTTTAAACAATTTTAAATGCATTCGTTTTTTAAGTGTTTAGGGTAAAGGGGTGTTCAGACGGATGGGATAATGTCCATGTTGTTCAGAGTTTTCTGCAAAATTTTGTTGAGATCGGCCAGGGGGGTGTAGGAGTAAGAAGAACAGATAGACAGACCTACTTATATATGTGAACTACCCAAATTACATATAAGTGAGTACCTACCTAACCTAGGGTCGCCAATCGTCTCGCTTTAGGCGGGACAGTCCCTACTTTCAGACAAAAATCACGCGTCACACCCTGACATCAGATAAGACAGAAAAATCACACTTCTCAGGTAAAATATTGTTTTATGTACAAAAATTGAAAAATTAAAGAGAAATACCTAACTTGAAATTACTCAGTTCAATAGGCTAGTTTCACCCCCTCTGGTATAGTACGTCCAGCGAGCGTGTAGCCTTTCCTTTCATAAGATGAGCAGTATTGTTCGACCCTTGTTCGACAGTTAAGCTCTGACAAGATACAACTCTTTTTATGACCTGCCACCCCTTCCACCTACACTGTTGCCATTTTAAACAACTTTCCTTGAATTTTAAAAGCCAACTGCATTGAAAGATATTTGGCACCACAACAAAACAACCCATTCCAGAACACCTGCAGTCGTTGAGAGATAATTACAACCGCACACGCGTCAAAACACTCAGGATTACAAGCTAAACCCATTGTTGAATTTTACACAGCATTTGCTGAACTGGCTACACCCTCACTGGACGTACTTTAACAATGGTAATAGGCTCCTACCCCCTACCTTGAAATCTCGGCGTAGGGCATCGGGCCAGTGAGATGCAGCAACAGCATGTGTTTGGGGTGATTGTTTTCTTAGTTTAGATAAAGTTGAGCAAGAATAACTTTTAAACAAATTATATGTGTGAATAGGTAATACTAATCCTTATGCATAAACCAGTTCAGAATCCTCATTTAAAGGAGAAATATTTCCAATTATTATTAAACATTGAGGGGTCTGCCCTTCAGTGAGATTGTGACGTCAGCTGAAATCAGTCTACCTATATTAAAATGTCCACATTCAGTTTTCAATCGTTGGTAGGTACTACTACCCCTAGTCATGTCAGATAAAAAGGGTTTGCCACATGTAGTACTTTTGCACGGGTGTCAAAATGGGCATGAAATCCCGTCGAAGTGCAGCGAGTGACCTCGGGGCTAGCCCGCCAATTTGGAATCGCTACAACTTCTCACATTCAATTGTTTAGTAAAATGACAACACCCAAGTATGTAAGCCAAAAATGTTTCGTTGCCATTTTTCTTCAAAGTTCAATGAAGAAGCTTAATGAATGTATTAATTATTCTATGTATCTATATATCAGGTACTGCTCACAAAATCCCTGCATCATCTTGAATCTGGCATACATCTCTTCGAGATCGAATCCGATGACATCAACCTTGCCTTGCTCCATTCGAACACCGGACGCCTGATGCGAATGTGCGCTCACTATCACTCTCCAAATGCTCGGGCAGAGCTAGTTGGACAGGAACGCCACTTCTACAACAAGGCATTTGCAAGCTACCAACGAGCTGTGCAGGTGTTGGGCAGTCGGAAGAACAATCCAGCTGTGTGGGATACGGTCACATGGGAGCTGTCTACCATGCTGTTCAATATGGCCACTTTGTTACAAGATTATCCAGTCATTGGAATAAAGGTAAGATTTGTCATAATATATACCAGATGTAATATTATAGTTTTATTAAAATCAGGAACTAAAACCGGTATTGTTTTGGTACTGGTACTGTGCCCGTAAGATCCAGAAAGACGATTTAAAAATTGAATAAAACTAGGAAAACGCTCAGTATAACGCATTGATGGGCCAGCACCGATACGTGCAACATCTCCAACCAAACGCGATCCACTCAATCAAAGATTGTGACCTGCTATATTATTTTGATTTTCTTTGCAATTTTCCAATTTCCATATGTACAGTAGGTAAAGTCGTCCGCAGTCGATCTGTGGATTGGAAAAGGGTAATTTTACTTTCCCGTCCCCTATTTTACCTGCGTGTGCACTATGCCCCATTGTTATGCCGAGCCTTCTCTTGGGTTGAGCTCGCTAAGGGGTTCGTAAAATACCTGTTTTTTCAAGAAAATCCCAATCCACAGATCGGTTGCGGCTCACTTTAGGTAAACAGTAGGTAAGGATTTTTGTTAAATCTCCTTTGACAGCTCTTTCAAAACTCTTAAAATGGAAACAAGTCTGTAAAAACTTGACCGATTGGGTTGAAAATGTGTAAAATATAATATGAGATAATGTTGTTCTTAGTCACCATGAAAAATTAGTCGGAAAATTTAGATTTTCGATAATTCGGAAGATATTTAATTGTACCATTGACTTCCGTTCTATTGGGATTCGTTACTTCTAAAGCTACAGCACTGAATGCTTTCGCCGATGTTGGAGGCCGCTTGCTTTACCTGATTCTGGCTATATAAAGACATATTAGAGATATTATTATTAATTTTGTTTAATGCCACGGTCTGTCTACATATTTATAATACGACAGCATCAAAAGCAACTTGTTGTACTGTGTCAGGTTTCCCTGCAATCTTGTCAAATTTAAGACGATCTCAGCCGGACGCGTGAAGAATTTGACCTTAGTCTGTACGTAAGAATGTGTCAGTATTGTTTGTCACTAGACGTTGACGACAGTCTCGCAAATTCCCTAGAGTGGAAATCAATGATTGTACCCAATTGGAGGGTTTGGCTTAAGTTTTTAAAATATGATAAATTGTTGGTCTTAATGACCTTGCAAGATATCAAATTGATTGGATCAACCAATCATAACCAATTGAAAGATAATTTTTTAAAATTTAACCAATCAACAACGGATTTTAAAAAGTTTCAGTCTGCAACCCGCTGAGTTGGTCCTGACATGTGTGTAAAATTTCATCTCGATCGGAGAAACGGTTCCACCTGTATAGCGGCAGAGACAGACAAACCAACAAAACTGCAAATAGAAGACACTATTATTTATTTGTAGTAGTCTTGAGATTGTTAGGTACCAATTGAAACCCAAATTGAATCGTTATTTTATTTTATATGAATCAGAGTAGATAATTTTAAAAATTTGGATCTGGAATAAAAAAAACATTTGGGTTCTAGTTCCTGATTAAAATCGCTCGGCATAGTTTAGCTGGTAGAGCATTGGTCAGTAGTTTGAATCCACTAGCCTATTGAATCTTTTAAATTTGCAGTTTATAGCTAATATTATCTAACTTCAGATACCTACAAAAGATCGAACCTCAAATAAAAAACTTCTACATTCACCATATGAGAGTAACAGCCGATTGGAAAAAGCTAATTTAAGTGCATGTTCTTGCCACACTCGTCGTTCGTTCCTCCTCCTCCTCCTCCTGTGAGGCTGCCTGTTATCTGAGGAAAAATTGAAGTTTCTCACCTGCCGTCCTGGGAAGGGGCCGCCACCTTCGCTTGCTATTCGAATGCGCGACGGTAGCGGCCCCTTCCCGGGACGGCAGGTGAGGAACTACAATGTTTACTCAGATAACAGGCAGCTCACAGGAGGAGGAGGAACAAACGGCGTGTGTACAGACGGCTGTGGTTCTTGCGGACCCATGTTGATTGACATCATGTGATCATACCTTATTGTCCAATAGCTTTGCCTTGCCAAATAATGTTGACAAGTAATTCAGTCACCTTGAGAGCGAGATTGAGTGATGTAAATATTTTTCAGGGTACTGAAGAGACTGAGAGGGAAGTTGTCGAGTATTTACAAAAAGCCTTGAAATGCTGCGACCTGGAAACGCCTGGAACGCGGCATCCGGTTTATCAGTTCCGTGCCGCTACAATTCATCATCGCTTGGCATCCTTCTACCATAAATCATTTCGCTCTCTTACTGCTGAGGACTCTAAACGCAAGAACATTCTCCAACTCTCAAAGCTTCATTACGACAAGGCCAGCAACCTGTTCCTCTTACTTGAACGCCCAGCTGAGTTCTTACGAGCACAACTTGAGCATGTTGCTCTCTTCGAATTTCAAGCTCAAAGTGAGTGTGTTTTTGATATCTACATACTCATTAGATATGCTGAAAAAATACCTATTTAAATCAAGCAGCAATTTAAAAGACTCATTTCCATACCTTAACTTCTAAAGCTCTTACATAATTTTGTTTCTATTTTTGACATTTTAACAATAAGATAGTATTGAAAAAAATCATTTCATAATGTTGCAAAAACTTGCTCCTTTAAGGCTGCGTTTCACCAAGATTCCAAACCCGGGTTAGAGGCGGTAAACCTGGTTTAGGAGCCTCAAAACCAGGTTTACCGCCTCTAACCCGGGTTTGGAATCTTGGTGAAATGCAGCCTAAATCACTTTCTTCAAAATCTCGAAGGTACGTATATTTGAAAAATGTAAGGAAAAACATGCAAACTCAAACTCATCTCATATCTCAAACCATAAAATTGATGTCTACGGACAGATGAGCTTTGAAATATTATACTATTTTCGTCTTATTATGATTGAGCGAGCGTCACCATGGTACTCTTATGGCACTTTCTCTGTGTTTTTTTGTTGTTTTTGCGATGTCCGCAAAGCCCAGGTTAAACCACACAATCAATCGATCTGAAACTTGGCACATATGCTAACGTAATCTATGCGGTCCCTGGGATCGTTTTTGAATGGGCTCATGTGATTGGTTCAAATTTAAAAAAAATTATCTTTCGATTGGTTGTTCCGATCAATTTAAAATTTTGACAAGTCATTGCAACCAACATTGTACCCAATCATACAAAGTTTCAGACAAATCCTCCCATTGGTTAAAATTTAAAAAAATCTTTCATATGATTTTTGAAATTTAAACTAGAACCGATTGAGCGATCAACTTAAAACTTCGCGTGGTCATTGGTACCAACATTATCTGTATTTTTGACCATTTTCAGACTTATCTGTGTTTAAATCCAAAAGTTATTGACATTTTACGGACATTTTGCGTGTTGGCTGTAAAATTACTCAAAAATGTTGATCACGGCTACTTCGACTCGTTATAGTTCCAAGGTAGTTAGAGCAGAAACTTTCAAACGTATGAGACTGATATGACCGTTCAACAGATCGTCTAATATTGTGTAAGTACACACACTTTTATCATATGAGTGGTCCCAGGTATATTTTTTTTATATATATCCTATGATTTTTGAATATTAACAAGGAACATTTTAATCATAAAGGTTCAATCGATCAACTTAAATCTTTGCATGGTTATTGGGACTAATACTTCAGGAATATTTGGAGATTTTTATACCTACAAGTCTGACGAATTTCAAGAATTATTGGCTTTTAAGTTTTAATGATATTTTCGATAGACATAATTTCGGTTCGAGGTGTTGCGCGTGTCCGTGCTCGCTCATCAACGCGTTACACAGAGCGTTTTCCTAGTGTACTAAATATATTATCAACATACTTGTTGCTGCTTTGGAAATCTTCCAGTACAAATTTTTTCAATACGATTAACTGGCTTGAAAAGTGCTTTTCAGGCTTTCTGAACAATTTAGGAAAATTTGATTCTTATGAGCTGCCTTTAAATGTGAGTATTTTCTTATTTTTTTGCAGATGCATTCACAATGAATGGCAAGTTGAAACTGTATCAGATTGCTTTGGAACTTATTTTCCAATGTCAACCAATCCTAAGGTTCATGGTGGACAGGACATGCTCTCTTGATGAGACCCCAACTGACATACCAAAGACTGTAAAATCGTCTCCTATGTCAGTCTGTTCTCTAGACACAAAAAGTAACAAAATAACAACAGTGTGTGGATCTGAGGTCATTCACCAGACAGTGGGCACTTCACGCGATGGAGGAAATTTGGAAGACAAATTGGCAAATGAAGATGATTTGGTTGAACAGCAGGAAGAATACAATCTACTAAAACTGCTGGAACAACGATTGCAGTTTATTTTACTGAAGCTAACTCATCTGTATACAAGTGGTATCAAACCTGGACAACCAAAGAAAGAGTACGTTTTAACTTATGTTTTCAAGGCTCAGACACCAAGTTTCCTGGCATTTACTGCCCCCTTCCCCTTCCATATATAGAACCTCTGCAGTCTCTCATCAGGGCAGACTTAAAAGACTTTTTGGGACCTAGGGCATAGAATATTTGAACCCCCTCCTCCTCCTTCACCTTTTTAAATACAAATTTAAAATTTGTAAATTTATACTTACAAAGGTGTTGGGTATTAAAATTTCAAGCTGCAACCAGCAATTGTAAAAACGGTGCATCCTGAATAGGAAACTTAACAAAAAAAAGGTCCTTGGAATTAATTTTTTGCTGAAAAACTAATGGTTGGTCTGCTCCTCAGTTGAATTAATGGTATGTTGAGTGAGTGTGAGTGTACAGTACGACTTGGCTGGGTGGAGCAACCGCTCCACTAGATTTGACCCCAGGGCCCTAGTCTAGAACTTTTCAATTCCCAAATTAGGAATTTAAAAGTTCTAGAATAGCGCCCCAGGTTAACCTTCAGATCCAAAACTTCTCATTTAGTCTTTTTCAAGTTGTCTGATCATTTTGATCTGTAAAAATTAGTACTTAGAGATCAGTGGTAAAAATACACTATCTACACTACACTTCAAACCATCTCAATGTGCAAAAGCTAAGCAAAAGAGTAAAAAGGAGAACTTTGCTCAATTATTTACTGTTACAGTAGACTTCCCGCCTTGTGTAGCACCAACCGGCAACCACCTGACCAAGGGCATTCATAACCCTTTCAAATTAATCCATTTGCACTACATTTGTAAACTAATGATAATGTAAATCCATTTGGCATTTTCCCTATCCATCGATGTCGGGTTGGGGATGGAGGTAGGTAGCTCCACCGTTGGACTGGCCAACGGACTGACCGTTGGCCAGTTCAACTTAATGCCGATGCACAATTGACGCAGACGGACGACGGATACAATGGGTATGACGTCTGCGTCGTCCGTCCGCGTCCGACTTGTGAACAGCAGAGTGAATTTGTCATATCTAAACATCGTATGTCTCCGTCGTCCGTCTGCGTCAATTGTGCATCAGCCTTTATGCCCCGTTGTCTTCTTCCTTGTCATCTTCACTCTCCTCCGATTCTTCCCCCTGCCACTCCACCAAATCCTTCCATCTTTCTGTCTTCCCACACTTTCTCTCTTCTTACTCTCCCCCAATCTTTGCTTCTCTCTGCATCATCCTCTTCAATGCTATCCATCCCCTTAGTCCTCCGAGGCCCACCTTTCTTTTTTGTTGTGATGATTAATAAAATACTTATATTTCCAGATTAGAGGTCCAAGGTCAGATGTACAAGAAATACTATAGCTTAAGCCTTAAAAAGTGTGAAAAAGATGCAGTACATGAACTCAGTCATCACCTTCTCAGCACGGCTCAAGAAATATGCAACGCTTTGAAATCCTCGCAAGATTGTAGTACTACCATGATGCTCAGATAATGAATCTGTATGTAAGTATCTGTTAAACCAAGTACTAACCAATAAGCACACCTGCTAGAAGAAGCCTCCGACATACGATATTTGACTCAAGTACATCTTGAACTATTGTTTTCAAGTATTCCAAAACCATTTTGTTTTTCCTGGTTTGGATTTGGCCGCCAGAACAAACACAAAGTCATCCCGTTGAGAATGCTCAGTGCTTTATCTATTCCAGCTTTGAAATTAAGAACTAGTGTAGACTCATGGATACAAACATTTTAAATTTTCCCATCAGATGCGATCCGACACATATTTTTTAGTCTGTGGGTGTACCTAAATAACACGTACCTAAACAACATTATGTACCGGTATTGTTTTCAGTTCAATTGTGTGATGACTGCAATGCAACCCAAAATCAGTTGTTTGGTGTGAATATGTATAGTAGTCTTTATAGAACTACAAATTGTGACAATTCATTTATAAATTATTAAATTGTCATTCATTATTAGCTACATACCGATTTCTATGTGATACTAATTAAGCAATGTATGAATCTACATTATAATTATTAATTACGAATTAGTAGTCTGGAAGAAACTTAGGCTAATAAAGGGTTTAATAAATACAACTGTTTATTTTTCCTTATACAATTTTACTTGCAAATGTGAAATGTCATATCAAATATATGCATGTGCTTACCCTCGGTAGCACTGGTTTGAATAATGCCTTGCCTACAAATCATTAATGTGAACTGATTATGAATATTTCTGTATCTTGTTGTCGAGTATGACATCTTCCGTTACAATGCGGGACAGGGATCACACTCAGGGAATTGGGATGGAATTTTCTTTTCAGAGTTCCTGTTCTAGAACTAATTCCATCCGAAAAATGCGATAAATATTTTTCTCATTTATAAAAAAAAAAATTAAATTTAAATTGATTTGTCACTTGTGTTACATAGTACTACATCATGCAGTTTGCTTTTTTAAACCATAAAATTACTTGCCCCAATATTGAAATGGATGAATGAATAATAAAATATAATACGGTAATAGGTACCTAATTCAAAATATGTCCTGACTTCTTGGTTGGTAAAAAGAAATTGTCCCGCCCAGCCATTCCATACGAACTGGACACCTTTACAGCATAGATTGTGAAATTTAATTAAAAATTGATGGGAACCACAGTACATACAGACAATCACTTAATTACCAAAATGTATAAAATGAGTGTAGGACCTAAGTAGGAAAAAATAAAAGTTAGCTGAAAGTACCAACAAATTAATTTGAAATATTAAGCGTTCGATTTACAATACAAAACTGATATACATAATACCGATATAATAATATAGTACTTAATGGCAAGTTTAATGTCGGACAGTTCCTCGACATGAAACACAAACCATCGCCCACATAAGAGCTTGTTAATACAAACAAAATAGAGCTCTTGCTCAGAGATCAAGGCACTTGTGTCAAAGTACATGCCTAAATAACTAAATATAACTAAATAATTGTTAGAAATATCTTTGCAAGTAAAGCGAACAGTGGAACTTTCATCTGTCGGAAAGTGACCAATTGTTCAGACTTGAAGAAACTGATCGTGTGACAGAGAGTTTGAACGAATAGACACTGTCTTAATATTGATCAAGATTGCCTCTGCTGAAAATACCACTATGGAAGTACTTGCGTTGGGTCATACTTCAGTGCAAAATCTGGATTATTTGAAGCTGCCATAACCTCCTCTCTTGCACGAGCTGCTGCATCTTGCACTGCCTGTACATGCAACTCTTCATTGTTAGACCACAGTGGACATCTGCATGTAAACAAAACCATTTTACAAATCGACTAGTCGTGGTCATGACAAATCAAAATTTCCGTTACTTCAGTTTGATTTTAAAATTACTTTTGAAATGATGCATCCTAAATATTTATTTTAGCTACAAACGAGTATTTACTATTTAGTACTATTTAACATGTAATGTAACTTACTTGTGATGAGCATCTCCGCCTTGGCCATTGAAATGAGAATAGTCTTTGACTGGCTGTCGACATAAGTAACACATCATTGCACCGCATGAACAAGTCATCTTGTTACACCCATCCGTCTTCACAAACTTCTTCTTACATTTGTAGCACTCTCTATAACAGAAACATGACAATTTTTTATTTGCTCAACCCAAAAAATCATGTTTTGAAACAAAACATCGACATCCTCAAGCTCTATAATGAGAGATAAAATACTAACCTGACTAGTGCCTGTGTCATTTGGTCCTCAATCTGAGTCCTTGCTTTCACTTGCTCATCTCTCTCTGGAAGCTCATCACAGCGCTGTGGAATATGGTTTGGCTCCTTGCAGTACCTGCAACAAATTAACAATATAATACTACCTATATTCTATTTTGACCAGAGTGTATAGTCCAGTCAAATCATTCTTAAAAATGTCTAAACCCAGAACAAATTGCAACATTTGGTTTTTTAGTGTCATTCTCTTCAGAAAAATGCCCTCTACAACATATCCAAAATCCGCGCACCGGAAGTAGTTTGCTTTTTATTTTTTAATCTCATTTTAAGTTAATTTCTTTCCCATGTTAATTTCATCTTGCAAAAATAATTACTTTTTTCAAGTGACTGATTTTTACAAAACTGGGCAGAATTTTCACCATCCTAAATAAACACAAATAGCTCCCAGAGCGTTTTTTTCTAAATCTCATCATGTGGGAAATATGGACCTCGCAAAACGTCAAATTACACTCAAAGTGACCTAAATCGTCGAAAACTGAACTAAATATGACTAATATATCATTTCGGTGGGCCATATTTCCCAAACGGTATGATTTAGAGAAAAACGCTTGAAGAGCTATTTGTGTTCATTTAGGATGGTGAACAATTCTGCAGAGTTTCGTCAAAATCGGAGTACTTGAATTTTATTTTTTGCAAGATGGAATTAATATGGGAAATTAGATTCAAGATTCAAGATTTTTATTTTTCCAGAAATTGATACATGTACATTTTAGTAGCGATCGATTTGTATACCCTAAGAAGATTAAACCATCTTAAACTATCAAGTGATTAAAAAGTACTTCCGGTTCACATATTTTGGCTGATTTTGGATATGTATATGTTGTAGGGGGCATTTTTCTAAAGAATGACACCAAAAAACCAAATGTTGCAATTTGTTCTGGCTGGGTAAATCTCTCATTTTACTGGACTATAGTTGACAGTAGGTAATTGAATTGCAAAAACACGAACTCCAAACAGTAGTACCTACCTACATAATATAAAATAGTATATTTTTTACTAACTCCAGTCTTCACAAAACAAGACAAAACTCTACCAACTCCCCAAAATAAAGTTTGTAGCAAAACAAACAACTACCTACATTTTAGTGATTTTCTATCCTAAGCACTGCCTACACAGGCAGTTTCTGCCTACACAGTTGTGTCTAGTTGCGCCTGCCTACACAGGCAGTTTTTTGTCAGAACTAAGTGCATTGTAAGTGTTACTCAATATTCTCAGAACTACAAAATGTGATACCACAGGGATTTTCTACAGTATGTCGACGACATATTCCAATTGATTATTTATTTTAAATAATCAAAATGTTCCAATCAAGTTCAAAAATTTCCTGGATTCGGGGAGTGATCTGAAAAGATCTGCATAGTCTAAATAACTCAAAACACAATAAATTCGATGAATTTATTTTGTCACTTTGGGAGTTGAACCCAACAAAACAAGGCATAAAAAATAAAATGTAATTCTACAGACATGTTAATACTTAATAGTACATGTCACAGACATGCCTTCGGCTTGAAGGCTATGAGCATGTCTGTGGTAATGCCTACTAATATTTCACTTGAACTATTAAAGTATTACCCTACATTCTTATAAGATATTAATCTCCTCTGACCAATACCACGAAATTAATAAATTAAATGCATTACCTGCACGAGATCTGCATACAATCCGTGTTAAGACAAGTGAAAACTTTGTCACTTGGCAACGGGATGGCACCAAAGTCGCAAAAAGGGCACGTCTCCAGCTCGTCAATGTTGGCTGCTTGGACTTCCTCCAGTTGCTGTCGCTGAGCCATCTTAAAGAACACTGCTGGTTTCAGGATGACCTGCAGGTAGCACGATATTAAAATATTGCCAACAAATTGCAGATAGTCTGAATAATATAATAATGTAATTTATTCAGCGCTTGAAAGTAGATACTCAATTGGTCTGCATTCAACAATGATTACCATAATAAACTATTGGTCTGAATATCAGATGAAGGTGGAAGAAAAAAAACTAATGGCTGGTCTTTGTAGTCTAGGGCTGTGCGAGTTTGATATTTTAAGGTCGAGTCGAGTTCGAGTCATGTTCAGCAAATGTTCACCTATGTACTATTAGGTCATAAAATTATTATTCGACCATCACAAAATGAATAGAAATATTTACATTAATCATACATCATCTATACATTGTAGGGCTGCTAATTCATGTAATTTCTTATAATAAGATAAGATGTGTATAGGTTAATAATTTTGATTCTCATACTACTGGGGTTTGAAGTGCTGCTACTAAAAATTTGTAGCTTGGAATGACAAGTAAAGATCTAAGCTTTAACAGCTACTGTATTTTGGGGGAAAAAATCCATGCAATCTGCAACTAGAAATACTACTAGGTACTAGGCACTACATAGAATGTAAATGCCAAAGACCCTAGAACTTCCTTATGCCCAAATTCTGGGTTTTTGCATTCCTAGAAGTATTGTCAGAAGCACTTAGACGAGTTATGTCACTTATCAGCAGGAATATCATATTTCCCAAATCGCAACAATTTCATCCAACAATGCTTCATTATTATTTCATTGTGTGACATTTTAACAGAAATTCATGTGCTCTTGTGAGTTGAGTGGATTATTGATGGAAGAAGTAGGTAGGGGTCTGTAATTTTTTTTTTTTTGAAAACTCAAAAAAGTTGAGTTTAACCCTTTTTGATTCGATTCAGCCCCAAACTCGACTCGAACTCGAAATTTCGAGTACTCGCACACCCCTACTTCGTACTAATTGCTCAAGTTCTTGATAGCTAGCTAAAGGATCAAGTTAAGGTAAGTTTACAGCTCGGCAACAAGCCGACGCTTTGACGCTAGCCAATCAGGTTGCTCAGCTCGGACACGCCGGAGCGCTGACCTTGAAACATAAACCATGTTTGATCTTTCAAGGTCGGCGCGTCGAGCTGTAAACATACCTTTAGGAAGCATCTACTAGCTAACACTATCATTCAAGAAGTTGAAAAGCGTTTGCTAATCCCAGGAGGCCCTAGAGGAGAAAGCCCCCCCTTCACCTAACATAATATGTTGAATTAACATGGACATTCACCAAAAAAGAAATAGAAAATGTCCAGGCATGCAAAATTTAATTCTTAGAAGCAATGCTGGAGTGTTAAAGATAGAGAAACAAAGAAGTACTGATATAAAGAAGAAGCTGGGTGTCTAGAGCCTAAACTAGAAGATGGGAAAAGATCGACTGCACTCGGTCGCCCCAACTTTTAGCAGAGCACGAGCACTTCAAGGGCAATTCCAGTTGCCATGTGTGAAATTATTCCACACTTTTTACACATATTACTTGGAACTTACCTTGAGAGTGTGCAGAGTAAAGTTCTTGCCACAATCCATCAGACATGGGAAGACAAGCTTCCCGTCACCGATTAGGACCTCAGCCGAACTGAAACATTTTTTTCTCTCCACATGAAAATATAAACACACTCACTTTTGCATGATGTTTGAAGGCTTACCTTTTAACGCATTGCTTGCAGAACAAGTGCCCATCTGTGCAAGCCACCATGTCCACAAGAAGAACGCTTTCATCATAACAACAGTTACAAGTAAGTAGCTCATTTCTTTTGCGGGCCTGCAAAATAAAATAGGTCAGTAAATTGGCAAACCAACTAGGTACTTACAAAGGTACTTGATTTAAAGTGTCTTACATTTTCCAGAGCCTGTTCTTTTGCTACATCTTGATCTTTGATATACTTGAGTATTTGCTCTTCATTCTCTATTACAGCAATCTAGAAAAGAAAAAATATTGTGTGTAGTTCCCAATGAAGAATTATAACATGAAAATATATGTGATCTAGTGGAGCGAGCCAGCCAAGTCGTACGGCGCGCATACTCTCATTTAAAAAGGCTGGAGCAACCCACTTTTACTGTAAGCAACAAAGTGGCATTTTCGGCCTACTGGATCTTAAAATTGGGAAATACTTACTTCCTGAAGCAAGTCCTTGGACACAATGTCATTGTAACAAAGCTCATAGTCATTGTCCTCTCGCATATCTGCAAGTGGACCTTCATAGCAGTCCAGTATTTTACATGTTCTGAACAGACTATACTTCTCTTGCTCATAAACTCGATCAATTGTGTTGTCATCAATGTCTTTAAAACGTGACTTGAGGAATGCTTTTTCTTGTTCCAGCACAGCCTTGTTGGCAAAATAAGTTTTCTCTCTAAAATGGCCAAAGGGATCTGGCAACATTTCCAGGAAATTCTTAATATTAAACAATTCGCGGTATTGACGCTGCAAACGAACCTTTCCTATACGCTTGGAATATTCTTCGTGAGTCGGGTAATTCTTGTTCTCTAAAGCATCTGCAATGAACCGCTTGAGAGCTCCTTCGTCACCTTCAAATGACTCAAACTTGTCTCTTAGAAAGTCTGGATCAGCATCCGTCAAGATATTGAGCAGTGTCTCATATGCGTTAAGTTGTTCAAGGTTCTCCTCAGGAGGAAGTGCGGCAGCTCCGTCTTCCTTAGCACCAAGTAGACCACAGGAGTTGATTACAGAGAATACAAGAGTGTTGAGTGACGTATCAGCACCTTCTGCCTTGCACACATTTTCCAGCTCCTTGGTGTCAACATGAGGAAATATGTTGATTAATTGTTGGAGCTTATTTTGATACTGTATGGAAATGCTTGATTTCTTAACTGCTGCCTCCTCTTCAGCCATGAGTGCCACAACCAATGCATCAAGAGGCTCATTGGTATTTAGGCCTTCACAGCGCTTTTCAAGTACATCAATGTCAATGTGTGGGAACATGTCAATCAGTTGAGTTATATGCTCCGAGCGCTCATTAACCGTTGGTAAGGGTAAATCCAGCTTCAACATTGCCTCTGCCATAGTCAGAAGACCCTCATTTTCATCAAAATTCTCCGTGTGGCGTTCTAGTACATTCATGGGTATGTCGGGAAACATTTCCACCAGCTCCATAAATCGGGGGTGTTGTTTCGGTGTAGAGTTCAACGCAGAGTGGAATGTATCTTCAGAGTCACCGGATGATTCTATTTCTGCGAGTTGATCTTGCCTAGGGGACTCGTCTTGAGGTTTAGTCAATGATGTTACAAGAGTATCCAATTCAACGTCGTCACCAAAGGACGCACAATGTCTCTCCAGGTTTAATTTAGACATATTGGGAAACATCTCAACAAGATTCATCAAATAACGATTTGACTTTGGTAACTCCTCTATATCAAAGAATGGATGCTCAGTTTGCCTTTCCTCAACTGATGTGGGTGTCTGTTGCTGAACGTCTGGTTTGTCTACCAGTGACATGATAATCGTCTCGAACTCTTGATCATCGTCACACTGTTGGCAACACTCCACAAGATACGCCTGATCCAAGGCTGGAAACATCTGCTGTAGGGTTGCTATGTAGTGTTGGCCATTGGATTGGTGTGATTGTTCATGCTGTGTTGGTGTTGCACTCGTCTCATTTTCATCCGTTGCGTAATCTACGTGTTCTGAATTCACTACAGCCTGCTCCAGTGTGTTGTGTTTGGCACCAAGGGAAGGGTTTTCAGGTAAAACTATATCGTTGATACCATCAGTATCGTATTCATCATCAGGGAATGAATCATATTCCGGAGATCTGCCGTGTATGTAGAAATCATTACTGATTGAGTCAACAGAAGTGTTGCGATCATCTGTAAATTAAAATATTCATGTAATAAACAAAGGAAACTACAAAATATGCATTCTATCTCAAACGTATCTCTCACAAATTTTTTAAATGGATCCTGTGTCTGTATGGGCAAGTCAAGTATCAACCGATTCCCTCAGTTAGGTACCTTCAATGGTATAACCAGAAGAAAACCAAAATGCAATTTGAGTCCTGTCATGAAATCAAACTATTTACATCACTTCTTTTATAACGGGTGGCCCAAAAAAACGCACAATTAGCGAGACATTACTGTGACGATACTACTGCATAAATCGGGCTGAAAATTTTACACAATAAACAACATACTAAGGTTTGATGTGTGAAAGTTTCAAAAGCATAACTTATGTAGGAAAAATGTTACAGCTGTTCCAATTTGGTTGTTGAAAAGTAGATTATACGGAGCTCAAACAGCACACCTTCAGAGAATGTCAATTGGTCGGTAGGTATGGTACGCTGTTTATTCAAAAATGCTAACGATATCAAGCTGAACATTTCCAATTTAATTCAAAATATATTGCTATCAATTGTGTAAAAATGTCAAAACATTTGGATCAATGGAACCTAGGATGGAACGAAAGTTATGTTATCTTGAATTTCAGCTTAAAAACAGAAAATCCAAAAGATAATTTCACTTTTTCAAATTATCGTGTTAATGAAACTTGTGAAATTATCTCCCGTATATTCTGCTTTGAAGCTCAACTTCAAGATTCCATAATTTTTGCTACAACGATCCAAATTTATTTAAATTTTACACAATTGATGGCAATATATTTTAGAATTTTTAACTCAATATCGTTAGTAGTTTTGAAGAAACCTCGTGCCGGCCTATGGCCGTTTTCTGAACTTTGGCTCCATATAATTGATTTTTTTACCATGACATTCTAGCAGCTGTTACTTTTTTCCTATAAAAGTAGTGTCTTGGAAACTTTCACACATCAAAACTTTGCATTTTGTGTTTTATGTGAAATTTTCAACCTAATTTGTTGAGTAGTTTCGCCCATTGTGCGTTTTTATTGGGCCATCAGCATATTTTTGCAAAATGTGATCGGATTTTTATTTTTTTTCATTGTTGTGCTGGTACTTCTACTTTAAAGCCGATTCAGACAAGCAATTTTTGGTTGAGCAACTTTACGTTGTTTACAGTGTTGGAAATTTCATGAAAAATTATTTTTGGTACCTACAGTATCAATATGGGCATCGTCAAGCACATACATATCACAATAGTAATTATTATCTATAATTATTATCTACAACTAAAATTATTAATAATTATAATTACAAAATACAATACAGTAGGTACTACAACAATTATACTTAAACTAACAATACCTACTCAAAAATAGCAAGAACAGCAAGGTATGAGTGACGTATGAATAGGTATTAAATAGGTACCTAATATTTTCCCCAATAATTTTAAAAAAGGACAAAAATACCATAAAATAGCAAAAAAAGGACTGAATTCATCAAAAATTGATAAAAAAAATAGCATTTCAGGCAAAATGAAACACATATTTTTGAAATCAGGAACCCATGAAACATAATGTTTTGTACTACCTATATCATTTTGAGACGTGTCTGAACAAAAAACGAAAAAAGGATGTGTCATAAACATCCTAGCCCTACATATCACCATGGTAACACATTGTTGTGGACTTAGAAATGTTATGTACAAACCAGATTCTCATTACATTACATCTCATCAAGTGATAAGAGTGTTTGTGATTATTATTTGTGTTGTTATTTACGAATTTACCTTAATTCGTAAGGGTGGGCAGAAGGGATCGACACTGCCATGAGAAGAAGAGGTCTACGCGATGGAGACTTCTTGGATAAAGATAAATGGCATTTAGGATGCAGAATACGGCCAGAGCTGTAAACAATCTGCTTTAATAATAATAACCTTAATTAAATTAGAAGAGAATTCCCTATTCTCACATTTTTCACATGTGCAAAACTAATTGGTAGGTCATCAAAGACGTATTATCCAAAGACAAGATTTGTTTCAACTTGATCATCAGGAGGGGGGAAGGGGGGGAAGGATAATCCAGGAGGGGGGAAGGGGGGGAAGGATAATCCATTCCCCCCTCCCCCCTCCTGATGATCAAGTTGAAACAAATCTTGTCTTTGGATAATACGTCTTTGATGACCTACCAATTAGTTTTGCACATGTGAAAAATGTGAGAATAGGGAATTCTCTTCTAATTTAATTAAGGTTATTATTATTAAAGCAGATTGTTTACAGCTCTGGCCGTATTCTGCATCCTAAATGCCATTTATCTTTATCCAAGAAGTCTCCATCGCGTAGACCTCTTCTTCTCATGGCAGTGTCGATCCCTTCTGCCCACCCTTACGAATTAAGGTAAATTCGTAAATAACAACACAAATAATAATCACAAACACTCTTATCACTTGATGAGATGTAATGTAATGAGAATCTGGTTTGTACATAACATTTCTAAGTCCACAACAATGTGTTACCATGGTGATATGTAGGGCTAGGATGTTTATGACACATCCTTTTTTCGTTTTTTGTTCAGACACGTCTCAAAATGATATAGGTAGTACAAAACATTATGTTTCATGGGTTCCTGATTTCCCCCCTTCCCCCCCCCCCCCCCCCATTCACCAAAGAAAATTAAGAATTTTCTTGCGGGGCAAACAATACTAAGGTTTTTTTGTTGTAATTTGAGATGTTCAGCATCCCACAGTATCACATTGAAATTGTTTTTAGTCGAAAAACGCCCTGCGGGGCAACAAAATTAAGGGGTTGTTTGCTTCAGTTTGTTCATTTTAGGGTGCGGAAAGTAGTTTCTACGCGACGGATCATCATCATGATTTAATAATAATTACCTACACAATTTTACTCGATTTGAGACCAAAATATCACAACATTTTTACGTACTATACCTACTGCATTTACTTCAAATTTCCTAGTGAATATTGCATGTGACACATATTGGCGTCGCCAGAAAAGGAATTGCTTGGGGGACAACAGCGGGGCAAATCAAAAAGCTGAGCGGCAATAATAAATCGTAATTAATTATCTGGGCTAGGGGCAACTGCCCCCCCCCCCCCCCCCCCGCCCCCACTGGATGTCACACACCCGTTTCATGTATTCATGTATTTCAAAAGGATTCCAAAATATCTTCAATTTCGATTCTCTTTACTAAAAATTTTAAAAAACGCCCTGCCTGCGGGACAAATTAGGGGGATTCTATCTAAAACCAAATAGGTAGGTAGGTATCAAGATCTTTATATTCTCATATATTCTACCTATCTTGGGTAGGTATGCCCATTGCATTTGTCTAAAAGTATTCACAAAAATATTGCATTACACACTGAAAATAATGCCAAAATAGCTTCAAATTCGCTTCTATTGAATAAAAAATTAATACAGGCCCTGCGGGGCACACTAATGGGATCACCCCTGACCCCCCTTGTGTGCGCAATTACCTTTGCCCCCCCTCCCCCCCAACCATCCCCCAATTTAAAGTAAAGTTTCTATACGCGCACGCACCGGCAAGAAGTTACTTGTAGCACCTGAACACCGAGTACCGATCTACCTCACAAAATTAGTAGCAAGTTGCAGGCTGGACTAGATGCAGAAAAATTTGCATTGCCAAAAACTTACAAATTACTCACTTCTATTTATCTATGAGAATAAATCCTGTTAGATAAGGACAGTAATTAGAAGTTAGGCCCACATTAAAGTGGATTTTTGTTTGGCAATCTGCAAAGTACCTACCCGACATTTCTTATTAGTTAATTTTGTTTTATCAACAACTACCTAGGTAGGTAGCTGTTTTGTACACTTGAGAGAAGCACGATTTTTCCCGAGCGTTACCGGTAGAAGTACTTTGAGATCAGTGGGGAAAACAATCCATGAAACTATCTAGTTAGCTTTGCTTTTTACACAATTTCACATGCAGTACGGTGATAGTGGGTGATCCTGACTATGTCCAATTTATTTTCCATTGTTGAATTTCACATTAAAAACATTAAAACATTTCAGGAACTACCTACGCGCTGCATGAGAAAGTTTTTCTTTTACATAGTTTTTAATGTGGTTACCCGAGAATGAAATTGAGTAAATAATTCAGTTATCACTTATCTTATCATGATATTATCTTGATAGGAATTATAGACGTACACAATTCGCGGAAACATTAGATAGCCGATCTCAGTTGTAGGTAAAGGCCTCTATGGTAAAGGGAAACATTGTTATCACGCGAGGGACGCGATAATAAGGTTATAGATATTTTATTTTAGCAAATCAAACAAAACACGTTTTGAATTTCATGTTAGCGAATTGGTGATATCTAGTGGAACGGTCGCTCCACCCAGCCAAGTCGTACTGTACAATCACACTCACTCAACATACCGTAAATGCCTAATAAACTGAGGAGCAGACCAACCACTTTTACTGTAAGCAACAACATGGCATTTTCGGCCTACTGGATCTCCAAAATTGGGAAATCTCACATTGTTGTGAAATATCTTAATTTCGAGCTATGGCCCACCCCACCACATATACCAAATTTGGGAACAATATATTATGTCATTTGCGTGATAGAGGGCCATGAAATACGTAAAATTACACTACTTCTGATTCTGATTCTGATGATGATATCAGGAAACACCGCTATCACCGACACAGCCTAAACGGCTGAACCGATCGATCTGAAATTTTTACCACATGTGCACTTTTGGCGTCTGAGGTGCCTTTTATAAAACCAACCGGAAGCCGCCATTTTGAAACCGGAAGTGATGTCATATCTCAAAAATGGCTTGACCGATCGGATTTAAATTTTCGCCAAATGATTCAGACGGTCATCTATAAGGAACATCAATAATTGAAGAAGAAATGTAGGTACTGTTACCGAAACCGGAAATGACGTCATAAAAATGAATAATCAGACTTTCATCATCTCTTACTACAATAACTACATATTCAGAAGGCTTATAATCATACATAACATTTATAGAAATAAATTCTAGGTGGCAGTAATTTCAGCCGTTATTTTGAAAACAGGAAGTGATGCCATATCTCGAAAACGGCTGAACCGATTGGAACGAAGCTTTCGCTTTTCTTCATGTAATATCATTTATAGCATTATTGTACTACGCAACTTTTCTTAGTTATCAAATAGGAAATAGCTTATTTTTTAAAGAAATTAGTCATTGTTGCTCCGGTGTTACATACACGTTGTGAGAATGATCTAAAAAAGGAGTGATATCCCCATAAAAAAACACGTTAGAATACATTCATGACATCGAATGGGATGATAAGATAGATGTGGAAAGAAAAGCGATGGGGAAGAAGAACAGTGATGATTCCAGGCATGTCCCCCCCCCCCCCCTTCTCTCCCAAACCCATAGTCAACAATCAATGTAGAAATTTTACGTGAAACTTCAATGGTACAAACTTATTTTGAAGTGTGAGGAAAACTAGAGAAAGCATTGTTTTGCTATTTTGATGTAAATGTCTGTACAAATAAGAGTTCTACTGAAGAAAAATCAAATAAATATCATGCCGAATTTACTTCACAGATCTTCATAATTTTCTATGTAGGTAGGGTAGGTAGGTACTTACTTTACTCCTTATTGATATTCATGGCATAGACCGTACACAATCCATGAAAAAATGTATCACTTTTCGTGTCTAGTTTCTGAGATATTTGATTATTAGATTAGATTAGATTAGTTTGGTTTAATGGCGCGTCAACGACGAGGTTATATTGCGCACATTAATTGTTATATTTAACTTTGTTGATCATAATTGGAGGGCAAGGGGAGGGGGTCGACCTAACGGGCCCGATCCGGGGGAGTCCAGCACTGGTGGGAAGGCCAGGCCGGAATGGGGACGGACCGGGGGGAGTGAGGATTCGGGCCGGCTGAACCCGATTTCAGGGGGATCACCATCTCGAGGGGGAAGGCCGGCCCGAGGGGACCGCAAATTCAAGGGAGGACATGGTTAGGCCGACCCTGCTGCTCTTGGTCTGGGCCTCACCACTGATCTGTCCGGCATGGGTAACCCTTACACATGAGCATATGCTCGCCGGCGTAGCTGCAATGGATCATTGGCCAACACAAACCCCACCACCGCGATAAGGTGACAGCCGTCGGGGGGGGGAGATATTTGAATGTCTTCCCATGTTATCATGGCAGTATAATCATGTCATTTTTAAGCCATAATGATGATCTACCTAATTTTTTGTACGGTTAGATTTGAACAGTTTTTTTCTGGTAGATATAGTACGGACACAAGGTGTTTATATAAGTTGGTTGCTAACTTGGTGTTATAAGTTGGTTGCTAACTTATATAAACACCTTGGTACGGACATACTAAGGTCGGTGACAGGCAAAGATGAACCCTGTTTAGCATTGCCAGGTATAGGGCGGCCCATGCTAGCGCGGGTTCATCTTTGCCTGTCACCGACCATACAATCAGGAAAAAATTGAAAACAATATTAATGTGTGCTACCTATTTTAAAAGATAAGTTTAAACAAAATTCAAAATGATTTTCCTATACTTCCCATGTTAAAAGTTTTGTTCATTCTCGGATTAAGAAATTGAAAACTCGTTATTGGGTGGGAGTTGCAAACTACGTGATACCTAATACATGGGTAGTACCTACCTATTTTATAAAAAGTTTTTGAAAGAATTAATTTCAGAAAAATGTGCTATCTAAAATCCATTTGGGAAATTCAACATTTTCCCGAGGCTAGAGCCCCGGACCTACGTGAAGCTGAGGAGTCCCCCCCCCCCCCCCCCCCCAGAACCCCATTGCTGCAATGCGTATGTATTGTTTTTGGGTGGAAACAATGGGCGTCCACAGGATTTCTGCCATGTGGTAGCAAGGCAAGGAAAACAATAGTTTAGTTTATGGGTTAAGGGGGGGTGCCCCCCCCCCCCCCCCCACCCTGCCTGCAGGGCGTTTTTAGGTTTTTGGACGCTTTGAAATCAATTTTGAGACGTTATGAGGTGTTTGTTTTTTGTTGAAATTTCAATATTTCTTAAATTTGGCACATTCGGGTGGTGGAAGACATGTTCAAACCTGCATCGCAGAACATTTTTTTTTTTGTTTTTTTGAAACTTTGAAATCAATTTTCTAGTTTTTTGGTTACAAAATGAAACTACCTATACGTAAAATACCAGAAATTTTTTATGTTTTCCTGACAAGCGCCCCCCTTGCCCCCCCCCCCCCCCCCCCCCCCTTCCCTGGACGCCCATGGGTGGATAAGTTTTTACCGTTGTTAATTTTAAGATTCTAAAAAATTAGTTGCGTATTTTTTTTATTTATCTCCCTCCCTCAAAAAATACACTGCAGGGCAAAGGGGGGCACCACCCTCAATTGTCAATTTTTTAAAAAAAAATGAATATTTGTTCAAAATATACTTTAAAACGTCTCAAAATTTATTTCAAGGTGTCAAAAAACCAAAGTGCGCCCTGTGGGGCCGATTAGTGGGCGCACCTCCCACACGTGTTTTCATTGTCTTGTTGCTCCCCCCTGACAGAAATCCTGCCGGCGCCCGTGCACTCGAGGGTCCGAGACCACGCGCCCAGAACTCCCAGTCCCAGCTCTTGTCAGAGTTTTGCCCCCACCTATGAAAATACACTCCATTCTAGTCATAATTTGATGAATAAAACGTAATTCGTCCACGTCTGTCTACTTATTTATGTTTTGAGTAGATGCGGAGCGAAACAAGAAAACTGGAGAGCACTTCATTTCTTGGTGGCTGGCTATAGGCATTTTACAACTATATTTTGTAACTTCCCAATAATGTTGGATGGATGTATGAAACATTGTTAGGTAATCTATTGGTAGGTATTTCAGGCATCAACTAAACAACAAACAACATGATGTCAATCAATTCAATATTATCTGAAACCAGCTGTGACCATGATCTAAAACGTAGTAGATTGAGTTTACAGGAAGGACCGTGATGGTGAATCACACCACCAGCCATATTTATAACTCCTACTAGGTACTCCTACTCGAGAGCCTAGGTATTCGTAACCTCAAAGCTTTAGCCCTTGGCTTTAGCTAACAACACAACCTCAAAGTAAATAAAAATAAGCCAGATTAGGTGGTGTTAGACGAATGTTAATTACTTACCGACACCAGACATCGTGACGAAGTCCAAGTGAAGTATCTCGGTATCACTTATCACTATCAGTGGCTATCAGAGATGCATGCAACACGACAATCTACATGCAGTCAGGCTGTCAGCACTGCTGATGTGACTGATGGCGGTCAGGCAAGTCCCGTGAACGAACAGACCCCCGCCTCCGTAATGTGTCAAGCGACGTTTGACAGTTCTTATCAGACAGCAGCTGTAGACAGATAAACGAGGCGGGAAAATGGAATTTGTGAAAGAAACACGCCAGACAAGTCGGCGTACACACTCTCGTCATTCTCTCGTGAAACACAACATACCGTTATAAAATGCCTACCTAACTGTAATATAAAAAGCATTGCTTTTTTCTATACTATTTATACACGATGCGCCAAATATGTTGTGATTTTTTAAATAAAGTTTTGACTTTGGTATCATTTGAGGCAGATAAAAGCTCCGGCGTAAAAGCTTATAACAATGGAAAATCTCGCATTGTTTTGTTTCGCGAGCGAATCGAGTGACTCCTTTTGGCACGGGTACCCTCTATTGTTTTTTTTAAGTTTTTGTATTTTTTTTCTGTTACTGAGGCTATACAAGTCACAGTTTTTCTTCGATCAAGCTGAAATTTTGCACACATGTACGGACCATTTCTGGGCGTTGCAGACCCAATTTTTTTGAAATCCACAGATTGGTTCAAATTTAAGAAAAAAAGTCTTTCGATTGGTTGGTCCGATCAATTTGAAATTTTGATAAGTTATTACCACCAACATTTTCCCCAATCTTCAAAGTTTCAGCAAAGTTTCAAAAGACTTTTTGGTCATGGGGCAAAATGGAAAAAATCGTATTTATTGAGCTATTTAATTTTTTTTTTTTTTTTAATGAGTTGAAAAAGTCTTTTGAGCGTTAATAACGATGGTCAAAACCATAGTTGCAGAGGGCGTAATTTGGTGCTAATGTTCCAAAGCACATATAAAAATATATGTTTATGATATTATTTGATATTTTGACCGTGGGGCAAGTGGTAATCTCTGGAGTGGTCAAAATTAAAAAATGCATAATTTTAGTAGCAGAATCATATTTAGTATTGAATAATTGTTCAATTTTAACTTATATGTTTTTTTGTTATTCTAAACCAAAATGAATTCAAAATATTGACTGATTGGGCATATTATGCACTTTTCTGCTACTTGATCATCGCTATTAACACTCAAAAGACCGTTTCAACTCATTTCAAATAATAAAAAATTAGATAGATCAATAAATACGATTTTTGCCATTTAACCCCAAACACCCCTCGTGACATTTTGGTAATTTGTATTTTTTTATATCACCTGCATGCAGATGGCCAGTATAGAGCAAACATTCACTCAAAATGTTGGTTCAGATATGAATTATGAGGATTTATGTAATTTGACCCCAGAGGTCATCACTGACCTCATGGGCAAAATCTCGAATGATTTCATAGTAAAGTCTTTTTTATATGTATTTCCTATGGAACATCTCTACCAAATTGCATGCTTGTATCACAAAAAGAACGATAATTCCTCTTAGGCGCTGTACTAGTAATAGCGTTCCAGCGTTGGAGCCGACTTCGGTTTGTAAAGACGCCGCCCGGCAAGTGAGAGGTCTTGGGTTCGAGCCCCAGTTCGGTCGAATATTTTTCACAACGCACATCCCTTCATATCATTAACTTTTTTAGTGAGATTTTCCATTTTAAAGATCCAGTAGCCGTATAGGTGCTTGGCTGGTGGGAGGGGAGGCGAACGCCCCACTAGATAATTGTACATACCTCTGACACGGCATTATAAACTATGTAAATGTCATGGCTTCAACAAAACAAATGTTACGTAGCATAATTTTCATGCCTGTTTTACACAATGTTGTAGTTACGACTTCTAAATATGAATCCTTCATATTTGGTCCACTATTAATACTTGTCTTTCGCGTTGCTGTCACCGATTAATCTCTCGTAGGTTTGACACAGTGCGGCGTCCCTCAGTTGTTTTCATTTGCACTGACACGCTGGATAACAGGCTGAGGCACGTAGCTCAGCGACGCAATGTGTATACGGCGGTAAACTTGGAATTCGGCCCCCCCCCCTCGAGCAGGCTGACCCTCCATTCACCATACAAAATCAAGTTTAGTGTCCAAAAATCACTTCAACATTGTTAAAAATTCTAAAAAAAACGCCCTGCGGGGCAAAAATAGGGAGTTTTTGTTGTTGTAATTTGTGCAGTTGAGCATCCCGGAATCGATTTTAAAATGTTTACATTTAAACACAAACCCTGCAGGGCAACTTTTTTTGCTTCAGTTTGTGCATTTTAAAGCCCCAGAATCACTTTAACTGGTTTAAATTCTAAAAAACGTCCTGCGGGGCTAAAGCTAGGGGCCTTCGCCCCCAGGCCCCCCTTCCAGGGGTCGAAATCCCCTCACATGATGAAAGTAGTTCCTACGCGCCTGAGAGAACGTATAGGCTACATACTATTACATTGTGAGGAAGGATATCTTTCAAGTTGTAGGTACATTCGCCAAGCACACGTTGCCTACGTGTATAAGTACTTTGGACAATTTTCAAACAGATGGAAAACTTACCGTCAATAGACAACATCATAAATTATCTAGTTAGCTCTGCTTTTCAAAAATTTTCATATGCAGTACCGTGATTCAAGTATCTATTATGGTTATGATCCATTGTTGAAAAACCATTATAGATACTTGGATCACGGTACTGCATATGAAATTTTTTGAAAAGCAGAGCTAACTAGATAATTTATGATGTTGTCTATTACAACCCCTAGGATCTATTTCAATCATTCCAGAAGAGCTTATAAGAGTAGTAGATACTGTTATTATCTTACAGATGTATATCGTTTACGAAATTGAGCATATTGATAGTTGGCATAGTAAGATTTGAATTTGCCATATACGCGAAATAATTAATATTTCACATAATAGGTAGCCCAGAAATTAGTTGCACTTCGTTCTCAGTAGTGGGACTATGGTGGGACTCTATACTGCCCTTTTTATTTACTCTCCCTTTTCGGCAATCACATCTCATACCCTTCAACCTTATGGATTATTTTTTCATCAGCCCATCGCCTAAATCTCTCTCAGGGTACCAACATGTGTGGGTGGGTGGGTGGGGGTCATCGGTGATTAATAAGACGGATCGCCGTGTTCCCAGGCGGAACGGCTTTTGTTGAAATGAATTGTGCGTGCTCCCGACTAAATGGACGGCCAGACAAAACATTCGCTCAGCTCAGAACAAGCTGAAATATTCTCACATCCTTAAAAATGTTTCTTACCTACCAAAAATATTAAGTTTTCTTTTTAATTAAGACTCAAGCAGACAAAAGCTTCGCATAACTCACCAATTCTTTATATTTCCTAGTGCCCACTTTTTTTGGCACCTCCACCACCTGTAGGTCCTATTCTCACTGGCAATACTATACTCATAGAGGTAAGAAGGGTTCTACACTCACTACTTGCACCTATACTACTGGCACCTCTACCGCTTAGATCTCCAGTCTATCCCATTGTGCACTGGCACCTCTACTCTCGCCTACTCGCACATCTACTCTCACCTACTGGCACCTCTACCACGTAGATCTACAGTATATCCCATTGTGTTCTGGCACCTCTACTCTCACCTACTGGCACCTCTACCGTGTAGATCTCCAGTTTATCCCATTGTGTACTGGCACCTCTACCGCGTAGATCTCCAGTCTATCCCATTGTGCACTGGCTCCTCTACTCTCGCCTACTCGCACATCTACTCTCACCTACTGGCACCTCTACCACGTAGATCTACAGTATATCCCATTGTGTTCTGGCACCTCTACTCTCACCTACTGGCACCTCTACCGCGTAGATCTCCAGACTATCCCATTGTGTACTGGCACCTCTACTCTCACCTAACTGGCACCTCTACCGCGTAGATCTCCAGTCTATCCCATTGTGTTCTGGCACCTCTACCGCGTAGATCTCCAGTCTATCACATTGTGTTCTGGCACCTCTACTCTCACCTACTGGCACCTCTACGGCGCATAACATCCAACAAATAGAACAAAACGAAACTTTTTCTAAATTGGATCAGTGCACATTGTATCCTCTTCGTGTGGTATTGCCACTCTAGCTGAATTCCATCTTTCATAGATGAAAAGAGTCAAAAGATGGCGTCGTGAGACTACAGCTCAGGTTGGTTGTCCGCTTTTTAAGAGTAATATTGAAGGTGTTTTTGTGCAAAGCTGAGGGAAGATTAGTGATAAGTTCTGTGTCAATCATCCAGTTCGTCTAACAACATCTTACAATGGTGAAAAAGCAACCAGAGGTAGGTCTGACGGAAGAAATAAAAGTGCAAATAAAAGTGGGGTTAGAGTCGGCACTAAGTTCATCTGAAACACTACTAAAATGTGTTAAGGACGCATTGAAATCCAAGGACATCCTTAATGCTATCGTAGGCTCAATTGTTGCAAATGTTACGGCAACAATTGCATCTAATATTGCCGATACCCTTAAGGCAAATAGTGACAAAATTGAAGAATTGATTGCCAAGCAGAAAAAAGACGCCAAGCACATCGACGACTTGGAGCAATACCAGCGCAGAAATAATGTTCGTATTTTCGGTATACCCGAGACAAGAGGTGAAATCACAGACGACCTAGTATTGGATACGGCTGACAGAATGGGAACTCAACTAAGCTACTACGACATTGACCGCAGCCATCGAGTCGGCAAGCAAAGGGGTGAGAAACCGAGGCCGATAATAGTCAAATTTTGCTCCTATCGGAAAAGAGCTCAATTCTTCAACAAGAAACGTCATCTTAAGGGAACCTTCATCACTGTACGAGAAGACCTCACCGCTGCAAGGCTAGGAGTGCTGAACGCCGCCATAGAAAAATTCGGTGTGAGTAATGTGTGGACATACGATGGAAACATTGCTATCAAGAGAGACAAAGGTGACTCAGCAAGTAAGCTCTACATAACAAGTATGGAAGAACTGGACAAGCTCAGTGAATTGCATCCCAATCTTTCCCCTGTCAGTGAGCCTGTGCAAATGCAAGTCCAAGCGGAAAATCCAACTGACCACGACTAATCTTGTGAGACATTACTTCAGTTCTTGTCACCCCTGTTTAGTCCATAGTTTTAGTATTATTTACTTACTTTATTATTCTTTTTAAGCTATAGTTAGGTTTAATTTCATAACGATAATGTATTACTCTACTTTAAGGAACAAAAACTTCATGAAAATAGCCCATCTAAATACAAGGTCCCTCTTGCCAAGTTATGATGAACTGAAAGAATACGTTCAGTCAAATAATATTGATATTATGTGTCTAACCGAAACATGGCTAAACCCAGATTATGACTCTAAGTATATTGACATACCTGGTTTTACTCTGTGGAGAAAAGATCGTTTAAAACGTGGTGGAGGAGTAGGTGCATACGTCCGCAATAATATAAATTGTGCTCTGTGTGACTGTGATCCGTCTACTGACACAGGCCAGCCTGATACAGTGGAAGAATTATGGTTGCAAGTGAAAATAAGATCTAAACGCGTGGCAATAGGGGTGGTGTATAAACCTCCATCTGCAAAATATAAAGAAGCCCTGGCTAGTCTAGACTCAACCCTAAGCGTTCTGGGCCCATCTCATGATGAGATCTTAATCCTAGGAGATCTGAATATCGATATGCTCCAAACCAACTCATCTCCAGATTTAGCATTTTTAAACGACTTACTAATTTCACATAACTTATACCAAGTAGTCAAAGAGCCAACACGTATTATGAAAGACAGCAGCACGTTACTGGATGTCATAATAACCAATAACCCTTCAATTTTGTCCAATATAGGAGTTATAGCCATGTGTGGGATTTCCGACCACCACTTAGTTTCGTGCACGCTCAAATATGAAAAAGAGCGGTGTCCTCAACGATTCATAACCCGACGCGATCTAAAAATGATAGATACAGACAAATTTAAATCAGATGCTTTAAACACGCACTGGGATACCATATATTCATTAGATGACATTGATGACAAGATAAACTCTCTCAATAGCATGATTATCCAACTTTTTGACACACATGCCCCTATTAAAACTATTAGAGTAAAAAAGAAGAAGGCACCTTGGCTCACGTATAACCTCAAGGAAATGATGAAAAGTAGGGACAAAGCCTACCAGAAGTGGAAAAAATCAAAGAATGCTGACGAATGGACGTATTTCAAATCTCTGCGTAATGCGGTCACTACAGCAATACGTGCTGAGAAAAAAGCATTTTTAGAGACCCAAGCAAACGATCCGAGGTATAATGATGTATGGAAAAAACTGTCAAAGCTTAATATTCACAGTGGAAGTAACAATATTGAGATACCCAAACAACTATCCGATGTCAATGAAGTAAACAACTACTTTCTCAGTTCAGTTGTTGCAACTACTCCGGACAAAGACTTGATCCAGTTTTACTCGTCTAATCGATCTCCATTAGTATCGGATTCTCTGCTATCATTCCATGAAATTTCAGTTAAAGAGATGTGTACTTACTTGAGCGATATTAAGACAAATGCGACGGGGGAAGATGGGATTTCACTACTAATGCTAAGGATGTGCCTTGGAAATATCTCATTTCATCTAACTCATATAATTAATTGCTGTCTAAATGAAGGCTACTACCCAAATATATGGAAAGTAGCTACTGTTAAACCTTTTCCAAAAGTAACCAACCCTATTGAATTTAAGGATCTGCGACCCATCAGTGTACTCCCGCTTATCTCAAAACTTGCTGAAAAAGCCATCTGTGAACAACTAAACAGACACTGCAATTCTAATAAAATCATACCTGCTTGGCAATCTGGCTTTCGGAAAAATTTCAGCACAACAACAGCACTAGCAAATATAGCTGATGATATTCTACGAGCCTCGGACAAAGGACTTATCACGACCATGGTATTATTAGATTATTCCAAGGCCTTCGATACCCTTAACCACACTTTACTCATTTCTAAATTGCACTACTTTGGACTGAACGAGAGGGCATTGGAGCTTTTCAAATCTTTTATCACAAACAGGTTGCAGAAAGTCAACATAGGGCCTAACAATTCCGACTATAAATTAATCAAAACAGGTGTGCCGCAGGGCTCAGTACTCTCTCCCTTGCTGTATTCCATTTATACATGTGACATCGCATTAGTTAATCACTGTACTGCACATTGCTTTGCCGATGATACTCAGCTATATTATTCTTATAAACCATCAGAAAAGATTACAGCAGTGGAAAGAATCAACAGTGACCTTAAGCTAATAGAGTCTGCCTCACAGAAACATGCCTTGCACTTAAATCCATCCAAGTCTATGGTAATCCACTTTAGCAATCGCAGTGGACTTAATTTCATTCAAAATGAGAACACAGATATCCTGGTGGATCAAAAGGTGTTACCTATTGTAGAAAATGTAAAAAATTTGGGTCTACACTTCGACTCTACCCTACGTTTTAAAAAGCATACGTCAACCCTTCTGCAATCATGCTATTCCAAATTAAAACACTTGTACCAATTTAAAAATATTTTGTCACGAAAAGTTAAATTCCTGCTTGTTGAATCATTAATAATCTCAAAATTTGATTACGGCGACGTTATCTATGGAAACTGTCTTGACAGTGTGAGCGCTAAAAGACTCCAAACTGCGCAAAACTCTTGCCTACGTTTCGCATTAAACATTAGACGCTACGATCCTGTCTTAAAGAGACCAAATCATATTTCCTGCCATTATGCAGAAGTTGGCTGGCTCAAACTCCAGGAAAGACGTAATTTACATATATGCAACCTAGTCAATAAACTCCTAGAAACTGGACAACCAGAATACCTCCATAGCAAACTCACTAAAAGAAAAGACATTCATTCAGTAAACACACGTGGTAAAAATAAACTCTCTTCACATTCACACTCTACGAATTTATTCCAAAGATCGTTTTCATTTAATGCAGTGAAATATTATAATGAGATCCCAAACTCTATGCACAGCGTACAGCACAAGCTATTTAAACCACTTCTTAAAAAAATGTTCCTGGAGAGAAATAGAGCTAATAAATAATATATTGTAGATAAGTACCTAGCCAGATGTTACTGCAGATGCACATCACATTACATACATACCTTGTAATTTAATTAATCATGAAGTTTTCAGTTCCTTCAAGTATCTGTTACTATTGCCTTTGTTATTATTACTCTAATTATCCATATGTTTTTTGTTCCTTAATGTCAATCAATAACTTATCCATAGTCGAATTATACATTGTAAAATTTTCCTTTTATTCACATATTTACTTGACACTGTACCACTTATGTTAACAAAAGAGTTAAGTGGAAGAGAAGCCACTGGCTTAACTTCGCTCTAAAAATAAAGATATTTATTATTATTATTATTATTATTATTTCATGTATTATTGCATTGTTATCTCTGATTAGAACGGAATGAAATAGATTCATCTTCCGCATTCATAAACTATTGAGTAGCGAGTTTCAACTCCCAGAGGCGGTCCGGTCTGAAGTTGGCATTGTGCTCTACAACTTGGGAATAAAATACTCGACATCAGATTAATATTCTATCTCGAATGGCGAGCGATCCAAAGTGTGCTTGACCAGGCTATTAATAATTCTTGGAGGAATTCGAACTTCAATAATTTAATCCAATGCCTGCGGAGTTAAATTCCGCTCTGAATTATGTTTTTTGATAGTGATGTAATGCCATTTAAATTTATTTTTCGTGTAAATTCATCTTGGTCTATAAAAGAGCCTTCGGCATTCGCTATAACTTGATATTTTAATTATTCTAACTGTACCGCTTCATACCTACACTCCACCTCCCCCTAGTTTGCAAATGAAATATCAACTTAACTTATATGTGCTGCCCTGTGCAGACATTTCTCAAAGTTTTGATGAATTAATAATTATTCGCAATTTGCTCGTTTAAATTCAACTTGAAATTTTCAACTAACGCAATACCTATACTTCAAGTGTTTGCTACTAGTAGCAATGTAGTCAGTGCGCTTACTAGTATTAAAAATATAGTAGGTAAATGAAATCTGACAGAAATAAAGGTGCCTCAATATAGAGTGCCTATAGGGCCTACGAAGCTTTTGGGGCCTACGAAAGGCCCACTTTAATAAAGCTCACTTCAATTAAAAATTATTTTTCATCAATTTATATCAATTCAATTATTTTAAAGTTGTTTTAATATTGTGTAAAAATCGCGTAGAAATGCACCAGATACAGTCCAGAAATTCAAAATTTTCCCGGGTCTATGCGCCCTGGACCCACATGTATCTGGTGGGTAGAGGGGAGCCCTCGCCCCAGTCCTCCAATTGTTTTCTTCAGCAAAAATATTTTCCTCTGAAGATCAGAATATCATTGATCGTCTCACCGCGTATTATTTTGCAATGAACTGCTGGAAAAGGTAAAACATTTTGGACAAGGGCATAAGAGAAAATAGTGTAGGGCCTACGAAGGTAATACGGCCCTGCATGTGTAGATATGAGATATGTGAAATCAATCAATGACTGATATATTTTAATGATATCGAAATACTTCAATTAACGTCTACCTTCGTCTACCATAATAATTTTTATTATGCAATTATATTCCACCGGCAGAGCACACAAACATTGTCAGGATGGATTGGCATTTGGCACTATAAATCAATTTACTGGTTTCTTGTCAATTCACTTGTATTTATTTTGCAATGTTTTACAAGACTGCAATTATATTCAACACACGTTTTCACCCCCTCCCCGCTCCTACTTCACCCTCCCTCTCCTCCCCTACAACAGGTCCTAACTCATTCACCACGTCCAGCTGCTTTATTAGGAGTCAACTGGAATAGCAATTGTATGCAAATTGGCTAATCTTGATTTGTGCTTTGCGGAATCGACATTCGGGGTGGTTTCAAAATAAATATGGCACATTTCGACAGCTTTTGTCGGGGAAAATCATGTGGTTTATACGCGAACCAATGGGCAATTGGTTTGAGCTAAAGCCTTTTTAAAGGCAAGATAGCAACGATCAGCCAAGAGATTTCACGTTTCCAAATCGATATTTTAATAATATTAAAACCATGACATGGTTTAGAGCTGACTTATTGAGAGGTCAAGTAAATCATGGCGAATGTCTGCGAGGGAAATTCTCCATGAGAATCAATCTCAATGTTTCAAAACAAATTGCCGACCTGGATGATGGTGCCAACGGTAGAGGCTTCAATACCGAACCAAACCTATGTCAGGCTCATCAAATTACTACGACTGAGTAGATAAACCCGATGATATATAAAATAATAAAATCCATTCCCGTAAGAATGACGACCTTGTTGAAATCTACTGTCAAGCCACAGTCATTGAGCTCAATTTTGAATACGATTTTAGTGACTGTAAAAGATCTGCAAGCAATGACAATGAATTGTTTTAATAATTTTTGGCTTGGCTTTATGTTTCAAATCGATCATACAGTGAATGGCAATATGATTTACAAATCAAAATGAAGTTATTTCGACTCAACTGCGAGCCTGCGCGAAGCGTGCTGTCGTTTCTTCCGCAAGTTCGTCGTCGATGAAGTTCGTTTTATCGGGATTCTTCTCTAATGATCGACTCTTCATTAATCTTAATCCGACTCCCATCATTATTAGGTTAGCGCGTGAAAGCCTGACTTCTGTCCGTTTTGTTAACACAGCCAAGATAAATGACTGCGAATTGTAGACACTGAAATGAATAAAAACCGAAGCGTTGGTTCGATATTATTGACCGAATCAGACATTTTGTCCGATGTTCTTCCCGCGCAGCCCACATCACGTCTATAAGACGGGTATTGAGAGTGGGGCTACGTCTAACCAAAGCTCGAACTGAGTTGGCCTCTGGGGGCTTACGACTGACGTTGATCGTTAATCGTTATCCAATCGCGTTACCAACCGACCAATGGTGCCCTCGGGACCCCGACGTCACCGCCAGCGCCGTCGCCGTCGCCGTCGCCACCCGGGGCAACAGTCAAGCGTCCACTCAGGCCCTTAAATCAACCAATCAGAATCATTAATTCTGCAAAGACCAACAAGTCTGTGGAAACTATAACGGCACACTCCACTTTCAACAGTTTCGCGTTCGATTTCAATTACTAACTATAAGATTTATAACATTCATTTAGTGCAGCAAAATGTTGTATGATTTATATTCGATTTAGTGTACAAGTAAAGAATATTTAAGTAAATGGAAAGATAAATGGTTGACATTTAAAGTGGGTTAGGACAACAGGGATTAATAGTTGCCGATAAAACTTCTAAAGTAATAAATTCAACTTTCTCTAAAAGTATTGTCAGAAATCGATATTGGAGTATGTGCGGATTTGTTCATTCAAAGTCTCTTTTGGCCCTGCAGCTTGGTAGCAGGGTAGCAGGGTAGCAGGGTAGCGGGGTAGCAGGGACGTTAGAGCTTATGAAGTGAATGCCGCAAGGCTCGGCGGTCAGAAGCCTGAGACGAACTTTCCAGCAAACCACGTGACTAAACACTTGACAACACCGCAAGTCTTGCGTGGCGTCGCGAAGCTCTGCAAGTTCGCATCACGACGTCTATCGGAGGATTTACTCTCCATGGGCGAAACAGTTTGTCACGCCTGATTCTAATGATTAATGACGCGATGGGCTTTGCAAGTGACTATTTGCGATTAAATTATAATCAGTTTGATGTTCAATGAATATACCATCAGTCAGTGAACACAGTGCAGACTGCATCCGACAGATGGCCGAGTCGCATTTACAGTGTTGCATTTCGAGCCATACATTAATCGTAACTACCAGTTTCTATTCGAATCTTCATTTGATTGAGTATATTCAACATCTCCAGATTTACCCATTCTTGACTACAACAATGAATCGATTTGCTGTACCCCAGCCGAAGGCTGATCGATGAAAGCTTTGGAGTGATTGATTTAAGAATCTTCTGACAGACTTCCATGTTCGATCACCAACAGCTGGTCAAGTCCATGAGAGGATGTCAGCGAAGTGTTCTTCTTGTTTAGAAGCTGCGTCCAAACCGAACTCTGAAAAGCTAAACGTGTAATATATGAGACGGCGATTTCCGGTCGTTTTGGTTTGAATAAAATCGAAAATAAAAGAGAATTATGGACTGAGTAAAAGGGGCATTCGCTTTTCCGGTTGAGAAAATTGCAGGCCGTGGCAATGATTTCTTCGGAATTGCTTTCACCCTGCCATAAGCTACCCTTCTGTATGTCTAGGGCCTAGAAGAAACTTCACACTAACAAGAAAATATAAACACTCAAAGTAAGAAAATAATAAGGTGTATATATTCAGTAAGGAAAATCATCCACTCTAACCCTACCGGTTCGATCCAATCCGCTTAACAGCATATACCAAGTTTCGAAACTTATCCGAAACTGATAAAAACTCTCAGCCGAAATCAAATGAGGCAGATGAAATTGCCCGATTGAAAATTTCTTTCGCCGGCAGAATGAAACGAGGGATTCGTCAGCATTTAAAATGATCCTGCAGGTGCTCCATGCCCGCTGACTCAATTATAGTAATGCAATACTCAATACTAGTTAAGTTGGCTAAATGCATGGCACTGAATTGAATTCGGTTCCAACTGAAATCTCGCCAACGTGATTAGTGATTAGACCAGTGAATTAATTGATGTTGCGGTAATGGCGTCGAGAGGGGGAGGCGTTGGTTCAAAGAGAAATGTCTCTTTCCTCTTAATTCCCACTAATTCCTGTACAACTTTGCCAGTAACTTTGAAATTCTATGTCTGTGAGCTCAGGCCGGTCAGTGAGATTCTATTACACACCCTCCACGCCAACGAAATATTCCGTCGAACGTAAAATGTGCTTGCTAAACGTTATCGGAAAAGGGATGAATGAATCTGCGCAGCGACACAGAATGGAAATGACGCTGCAATGTGTGGATTTCACTCATAGAAATAAATAACTTATTGAAGGTAGATTTGTTAATTTCTTCAGTAAAAATCGTTTTGGGCAGATTTTGGGCATGCTATTTGAATACCTAATTGGCATTATTTAACTTTTTGTGCCATATTTTCAAGGGAACGCTTTCACTATTAGGAATAACGGAGTGTCTATTCGCACGAAACACGAAACACGAATTCGTGCACGATTTTCGTGCGAATAGCCACTCCACTGTGGGCCGGCTATTCGCACGAAAATCGTGCACGATTTTCGTGCCGCATTAGTTCATTTTCGTGTCACTAGAGCGCTCACTAGTCGCGCTGTTTAGGTTCAGTCGTGTCACCATAGGTGTCACTAGTGTCGTTTTTTTAGTATACTTTCGTGCCGCGAAAAGCGTTGGTTGGCGTCGTCAGCTGTCACAGCTGAGAGCTGTCAATGTCAGTTTTCCGCCTATTTCATTTGGTTTTCCAAGTGTTCACTGTGTTTATTTGAGGCTTAGAAATGAAAATGCATTGGAAATGAGGCTTGAAGCAGAACCCATAGTAAAGTGAAGTTCATTACCTATCCTTGAATTCTACCAAAGTGCAATGTAGACCAAGTCAATTTTGTAGGTAGAAAGAAATATGTAGGAAATTAGCTCTCAACTTTTCATATTGATGAATACAAAATTATCTAGTGGAGCGGTCGCTCCACCCAGCCAAGTCGTACTGTACACTCACACTCACTCAACATACCGTAAATGCCTAATAAAATGAGGAGCCAGACCAACTACTTTTACTGTAAGCAAAAACATGGCATTTTCGGCCTACTGGATCATAAAATTGGAAAATCTCACATTGTTGTAAAATATCTTAATTTTGAGCTATGGCCCACCCCACCACATATACCAAATTTGGGAACAATAGGCTATACCATTTGCGAGCTAGAGGGCCGAGAAAACAGTGAAATTACACCACTTTGATCTTTAGATGATTCAGATGATATCAGGAAACACCGCAATCACCGCCACAGCCTAAACGGCTGAGCCGATCGATCTGAAATTTTTACCACATGTGTACTTTTGGCGTCTGAGGTGCCTTTTTATAAAACCAACCGGTAGTCGCCATTTTGAAACCGGAAGTGACGTCATATCTCGATAACGGCTAAACCGATCGGAATGAAACTAGCGCCAAATGATTCAGACGGTCGTCTATATGGAATATCAGTAGTTAAAGTAGAGATGTACTATTACCGAAACCGGAAATGACGTCATGAAAATGAAGAACTAGATTTAAATGACCTCTTACTACAATAACTACATATTCAGAATGCTTATAATGATACATAACATTTATAGAAATAAATTCTATGTGGCAGTAATTTTAGTCGCCATTTTGAAAACCGGAAGTGATACCATGTCTCGAAAACGGCTGGACTGATTGGAACGAAGCTTTCGCAATTCTTCATGGAATATCACTTTAAGCTTAGGTATATTGAGCACCAAACACAATTTTTCGTATTAACCAATTCGGAAATGGCGTATTTTTTAAAAGTATTTAGTCATTGTTGCTCCGATGTGTGTTACAAGTTGTGTAAATAAACTAAAAAAATAAGTGATATCCCCATAAAAAAACACTCCGTGTAAAAATACCAGCCAAGTCTCTTCAACTATAAAAAAATAGAAGAAATCTAAAAATTCAGCACTGAAAAGTAGTGATATCAAAAAATGAGCCAAGTCAAAACTAAATTTTAAAAACCAAAATATACTTGGCGCATCGTTTTTAAGGGCATTATAGGTATATTATATATATTTAGGTACATTTGATTTTTGGCATATGCTTCTATACTATTTATATACACGATGCGCCAAGTATATTTTGGTTTTTAAAATTTAGTTTTGACTAGGCTCATTTTTTGATATCACTACTTTTCAGTGCTGAATTTTTAGATTTCTTCTATTTTTTTATAGTTGAAGAGACTTGGCTGGTATTTTTACACGGAGTGTTTTTTATGGTTTTATATACGTGTAGTTACCTACATTCACCTCACCTACTGTTTTCTTACTGGTCTAATAAAATGCAACATTTTTTATTTAAAAAAAATGTTTTTAGAAGATTTTGTAAAAGACCTGAGGAAGGTAATAGGATTCTACATTCACATTTGGTAGGTACTCTCAATAGACTTCTAAAAGAATTATTACACGAGTCAACAAGTGGGATTGGCTCAGGGCAGGGGGTAGAACACAATATCTCAACAATGTAATGTTATATGTTTTATTGCAAAATAAACAAAGTTTCATTGAAATTGTAAAGAACAATTCAACTGCCGGCGTTGACCTTTGCGATGATGCGACCCAGTGACCTCAAGTAACAAGCAGTGATAACAAAAATGTCAAGAGAATTGTCATTGTTGTGTAGAGATGCTGCGCTGTTTACTCGGCGTCGATTTCATGGCCCCATGGTTACGAAGGCATCTTGTCCTCGGCTCGTTCAAAGACTTGTAATCCCCTGGCTGTTGGCTGAAGCAAGTTGGTTCTGCATGTAAAGCAGGAACTGCAGACTCGTCGGAAACTCCCGGAGTACCTACGCAAGTTGCTGTCCACGCAGGGTTCGGTGTAGATTAGTATCACTGTTCGTTGCGGTTGCACAATTGAAAGCACCGATGCATAATTTTTTCTAGGCTACTAGCATACTTGCCGCGACCATCTCACTTGACCTCCCCTCCCCTCGAATAATCTACCCTAGATAGGCAAACCGACACGAGAAGGATTCAAGAATATGGACAAAATTTAAAAATGTTACCGTCTGACGGTAAATTTACTCGAGGAAAAATACGGTAAATTCCACATCACTAATACTTTATTCATTACATTTCTGTAGTTAGAGTAATGTATCGAACCTCCTTCTTTCACTACACAGCTTGAAAGGATCTCACTTATGAAGAAACTTCTTCTGTGAGAGGCTCTTTGTGACAATGTTGTGGGAGGGTTATTTACGGGAACCACGGTCTACAGCTGGTTTCTTCTACTCTCGTATTCGTTCACAGTTCTGTAGCAATGGCGGAGAGTCACTCGGCACAGCACATCACCGTCTGCTCCATAAGATTGGTATGAATGGGACACGTGAACCAGCTGAAAACAATTAAATACATGATTACGGCAATAATAACTTTTAGAGATGTTGCACGTAGGTAAGTAGGTAACGGTGCTCGCTCATCACCGCGTTACAACTAGCGGTTTCCTAGTTTAAAATTTAAGAAACCTACTTACTACCTACCACGAAAACGATAAGGTTTCCTTCAAGGCGTAGCGTCTGAAACACAATTATGCTGAACTTGTCTCGTAGTATTGACAATCATCCTCAATCCCTCGTCGTAGTACGTTGCCGACAGAAGTTGCTCTTGCGATCACCAAAAATCATCCACTAGAATGGAGATAGCAGGCATATAGATATTGACAATTAAGGCAACTCATCATGTCATTAGTAAACTGGCTCTTTGAGAAATATTTCATGCATAGTATGGCCAATTTATTGAGCTTGGTGGGAGATAGTCTAACCATAACCAAAGATTCCATCATTAGGTCCAAGGTATATGTCATTTACCCTGACAAAACTGCATAACTATACTTTCTACCTACATCATCACGATGAGGTGTAGCTTGTGGCAGTTAGCTACAGGTTATGTATTTGACAGCTTACATAAACATCTTTTTATGCACATTTGTATTAATGAATGACGACAGAAAACTCATAAAATTAACACACTGAAATACGTAACTACTTGGTAAGGTAGGTAGTAGGATACCAGATACCTACCAAACCTCTACACGTTATAATATTAATATAAGCCAACAAAATAATGGAAAGTGAAATAAGGTTATCTAGCGGATTATCTCCGGCAGGAAACATGCTTAAATCAGTTAGGGTTAATAATATCACATTATAAGATAATTTTGTCTAAAGGATTGAACGAATTAAAGTAGGTTTAACACTTCGTAATTACCATAAATCTTTATTTTATAATTGTAAACAAAAAATTACCAGTAAAAATGTCGTCTTCCTTGACACTGACTGTGACAGCTATACAGCAAACAACCTTCCACGTGACGTCAGTCTTCTTTCTTCATTTCGCGCTCATCGCGCCATCTAACGAGAGCGCCTGGAACTTCCAGCGAACGCCGCACGAAAATCGTGCACGATTTTCGTGCGAATAGCCGACCCACTGTGGAGTGGCTATTCGCACGAAACACGAATTCGTGCACGATTTTCGTGCGAATAACCGGCCCACTGTGGAGTGGCTATTCGCACGAAATTCGTGCACGATTTTCGTGCTAATAGCCTCGGCCTAGGAATAATTGGTAAAAATTAGTTTCCTGAATCCCGAACGGAAGACAGTCCATTTGGTGAAGCATTGCAACAAAATTAAAACCTTACGTACGTCCCATAAGTTCATTGTTTCAACTCATTAACATTTTACAATATAGATACTTCTCTAATATGGCGGACAGTAAATAGCTTACATAAAGACCCAGAACTGATGGACCACACACGTCGTAATGCTCAGCCATTGAATTAGTATGCGCCTATTAAAGTTGCTTTTAATTCTCTCTAAAAAGGTGATCTCATCACTGGTTTCTCAAATCTGGAGAGATAATTTTAATCAAATTTATTCTAATGGGTTCCTTTCTTCTAGTAATAGACTCAAGAATTATAATTCACCTGTATCAATATCAGCGAGATTGTGTCTGCAGCTTTCATTGTGTCGTGTTTTCTGATGAATCTGATAATATAAACCAGTCGTCATTTCGCTCGACGACACATTCCTATTAGTATTATTATTATTATTATTATTATTATTATTATTATTATTATTATTATTATTATTGTCTTTATTCACAATATATTATAATACAGTACAATACACTATTATAACATATTGGCAAAACATCCATTCATGCAGCGGAATCACACCGTGATTCTATGCTGCATTGGGTTTTGTAGATTCTGTGGTTCAAGTGATGACTCGACGGATGATGTAGGCCGATCCCAATAACGCGTGCTTTTGGAGGTCGGTGCAAGAAAATTCTCCTGGGATCATTTTCGCATAATCTTGGTAGTGGTTGGTGATAGTTCCAAGCGCTCCAATTACTATAGGACATACCTTGGTTGACAGTTTCCACATCCGTCCTATCTCAATTTGGAGGTCTCGGTATTTCAATATTTTCTCCGACTCTTTTTTCAGTACATTTCCATCCATAGGAACAGCAACATCAATAATTAGACATGTGCTATCTTTTATATTTTTTATAATGATGTCAGGTTTGTTGGCTAAGATGGTCCTATCAGTTCGTACTTGTTCATTCCATATTATTGTAACATCTCCATTTTCACATACTTGAGGTGGATGATGATCATAGTGATGTGTTGATTTTGGGAGGTTGAAATGTTGACATATTGCCCAGTGAAGGGAAGCTGCTATCTTGTCATGACGTTCGATGTACGACGTTCGATGTTCGATGTATAATAATTATTATTATTATTATTATTATTATTATTATTATTATTATTATTATTATTATTTGTGGAGCCTATACTCAGTTGCATCATTTTCTTGGCCGTCGATAGAATAAAAAGATCCCTCACTTGACACCGTGCAATGTATAATTGATCAACACAAATTGATTTCAATGGCTTAGTGGAAAGAGGACACATAAACAGAAGTCTTAAAGTCGTAAGCTCAATCTTTTTTTCATGGTTGAATATGGATAAATGTATTAAACCCACTTCTGTCTTGAAATCAAAACTTCGACCAATTATTGAATCTTAAAGGCGGCATAGCCAGCCGTATTAGACAATCGTTACACAGATACCGTTCGCTGGACCAACATGATTCAATTTGAACAAATGATGTAGGTATACTGTATTGTTAGCTCTTGAATGTTATGATATAATTTTGACAGTGATGTTTCTACAAAGTAGACAATATTGACGCATCACGAGGTTTGCAAATGTCTTCTCTTTGTGAGTAATAGATAGACTGGACCTCTCAGAAGCAATCCTGACAGCTGGGGTGGAGATAAGTGGCCACCAAAAGAAAGGGAAATGAACAAGATTGAATGGAAGGAAGGAAGGAAGAAACAGGGAAGGAAGCGAATTTCACAAAACTTGCGACTAAATTCCGTGTGCCTCTGACAGGCAATCCTTCTCATGACGGAAATTCAATAAAGAAGCCATCCTGGGAAATATTGAACTGAATCAGATAGGCTTATTGAACCTTTGCATACGTAATTATAGTAGTAGAATGAAATAAACCTGTTGGGACTGTTGCTTCCCGTGAGCTTTTGGAATTGCTTGTAATGAGCACACAGATGTGGAAAAGAGTAAAATACTCGACAAAACCTCGATGGTTTGACGTTACGTGCAAGTTACGTTGCTTCTTTACGTGTAGACTGATTTATTAACTGAGGTAATGTAAAGTGTAGAGTTAGCAACCCACGATCGCTCCGTGAAACAAATGTTTTTGGGAAATGCTGGAATGGATAGAGAGAGATTATACAGCAGAATATTATTTGACTGTTGTGTTCTCTTAAAACCTAATATGTACCAGTAAATACACATCATCTTATTCATATGAAGAAGACCGACAACCTCCCCTCTGTAAATTTTCAGGTGGTTAAAAATGGAACCACACAGTTCTAGTTATTTTTTTAACTTTTCTGTCGGCCCTAACAAGATTCAAATGGGAAATTATTTTTAACCTTCCTATTATTAGCTTACTCTATGTTATTACTGATTAGTTGTCCTAAATTTCGTCCCTCCTTCTTTTAATGTTATTTATAGACGAATCTATGTCTTCTCCCTAAAATCGTTATCGATATATTTCTCATCTGTGGATAATTGAGAGTCACATCACTTACTGCCCGTTTCAAGCAACTCCGATATGAATATTACGTGTGTCAAGATTCTCAACGCGTTATGTCACAGATTGCTGACAATAATCGGCATTTGCGTCGGAAGTTTGCGCAAAAGTCCGCCGTCAAGTGCACACTTTGAAGTCTCGCCGCCTGCAGGAGGATCAAACAAGTCATGGCATTATTATGCTAAGTATGACAGCACGGCACACTGCAGCAGTCGGCCGATCTAGCAAGAATATCCCGTCGAGTAATTCATGGCCGTTGTCGGGATTAGCAACCAGTCACTACCTATTTAACAATTACATTGGTAACCTTCATTGATCTTTTGTACGCTCTCGACATCCTCTGTGTCAGACAGGACATGAAGAGATGACTAATTTAATTCTACGTTTTGCCGTGTTAGGCTGATATGGAATGTGTGTTTACATTAAATCTACTTTTATTTCTTCTCTGTATTTCATTCATTTATAAAATTGTCAATAAATGATGCACACCTGTTATGTATAAATTAAATATTCCAGTTAATGTAACGTGCCGTAACATTTATATTCATCTGCCTGTTTACCTATGGTCTTATTCAAACATTATTTTAACCATGTGCAACGAATAAGTTTACATTTGACCTTTGCTAATACGTGTCCTAAACATGTTATTTCTCGACTTCTGACCAAATGCGTTTTGTATATCTAGTTTTTTTTTTACCAGCGCAATAATCAATCGTTGCACTTCAACGATTTAAACTACGCAGGTAAAACGGTGTACAAAACGGAGCGGAGACTTAGCAAGTGACAGCGATGAAGAATCACCGCTGTCAAGTGGTTGTCAGCTACTTCTTCATAGTCTGATAACACTCCCATTTAGGTACGGACACGGGTGTGGTGGTGCTGTTTTCTTCGACTTGTACATAAGGCTAACTTTTATTAGGGCCGCCGGTGTTGCTAACATATAGATTTGATTCGATTATCTAATTACTAGAAGTAATAATATTAGAAGAACCTAGTAATACTAGAAGTGTTAATCAATCTCTGCAACACAGCCAATAAGAACCCTAAAAATCACCAAAATAACTGTTTTTATAGTATACAAAAATCAGTGAACTTCGTATTCAAAATAGAAGATGGTTATTTCCGACCTTGCTACACACCTATAAAATGCAGTTCGATACATGCAACCGACCAGCCTGACCATGAGTATATAGCGTACAGATTGTATTTTATTACAGTATTGATTTTGAAATACTCTCCAACTCATTGGCAAAAACAATTCTGATTTGCTCCTTCCATGATATCATTTCCCCCATCGTTGTTTTCATTGCTCTTGAGGAGGCGAGTGGCTCTCAGGCGGCCTAGTCCTCCAGAGAAGTAGACTAATCAATTAGCTACATCGAAACCTTCCTCTTGTTCAAGCGTATCAAACATTAGCTGATGCCGTGGTGTATTATTATTCGCGCTCGCGATTGCAATCAGCCAATCACTTCGATTACACCGGGTGCTGTGTAAATAGAGTGTGTGCTTATGCACGGCCGGTGACTGGGCTCGTGGTACAGGTAAGTACTTGTTTTAATATCATTACATAATAATATATCATGGTTGTGTTGTGGTAAAGCTGCATTGTGGTTTCTGATAACAACAATTCATTGTTATTAATTATCTAAAGCTATAGGTTCACAGCAAGCATTGTTTGGTAAACAATACGCCATTACATTCAATAAGCCTATGTTGATTATCAGTGAAAACCTTAGGAATGTATACCTATTAAGATCAGAAATTAGCCCCAAAACTATATTATACCAGCGACCATGCTACAGGGATAGCTCAATCTATTGTTTAATTAATAATCTGCGTTTTTTTCTCAATACTTTATAGGTCTATTTTATCATTATAACTACAATCTCCTTGGGAGATACGAATTTGAAGGAGATGCTAATCTGAATGGAATTCAAATCTTAAATGTTTAAGGATCCAGGTGATAACTATAAGTTTAAACTTTAAATTGTATAGAGCATATAGTAGTGTTTTATTATCTCCATTCTTGCATTGCGTATTTAAAAAAATAATAATGTTAGCACAATTGGTGGCAGGTTGTGGGACTGTATTTACATAACGTTAGAAAACCACATTCAATGTTTTCCTACGAATGGTAGCTCTGTTTTATAGCAATATACATATTTTATCGACATTTCTCTCGAAACTTCTTATCGTTTTGAAAGTTGTTCTCTATAATACACAATCATAAATCACCTTGTGCGATGCTCTATCTTACAGTATTTTGTATCTCACATCGGGACGTGGGACTCTTTACTTTATGCGGTGATATTTTCCGAAATCACATAAAGTTCTGTTAGATGCTGGAGGCACATACCCAATCGACAGATAAAATAATGTTCGGAATTGACTCAATAGCTTGGAGCCATCTAGGGAAAAAGACGTTCACATGCTCGACAAACAGTTTTGTGTCTAAATCTGCATTATTCCAAACAATCTCAAATGTACATGCTTCTAGCAGACGATATGTGTTTAGATTCCAAGCAAGCATCTGCACTCGGCTCCTTGCCTGTTATTGACTTGTGGTAAGAAAACTAGACGTTGTAACACTCGAATATAAATAACAATAGGCGCCGGAGCGCTTGAGCAGATGGCGCCCGCCTGTGACGGAACCTCAAACTACAGGATCCTCTATCTCACGCTGCTCAGCAAAGCGACTCGGGATTTATGTGGTGTCTAAACAACACTGGCAATTAGATTCAGACGGAAATTAGTTCGAATCCGGTCTTGGGATAAGATAAGAAATTACTCGAATCTAGGTTGATATGAAATCGATCGGTCGAGATTTATCTCAGACTTTGTGCAGTTTTGTTTGGCTATTTCAGTTTAATTTATTGTACAGGTTTCGTTTCTTATCTCTTGCGTTGTTTCTTTTAAGCATTATTTTAGAATTACAGTGAAATTATTTACTCTCCTTGAGCGACTATAACACGGTTTAGAAATTGCCTCGTTTTTAGAAGCACGTCTCCAGATTTCTACCAAGTATTCCAGTAAACTTTGCGACTTTCTCAGTTCTTGACTCAAGAGATAATAACATAATGTCCTACATTCAGGTTCTGTCCCTGTGCAGATGTATATAATAGAGCTGCAATCGCTGCATCTCCACAGATTGCTGCCCCTAGCAAAATTTCTCGACAGTCTAGTTGCACATTATGAAATATGAGTACAACAGTAATGATCTGTCTGCATTGCATTAACTTCTCGATTGTTTTTTTGTAGGTATACGGGTAGTGCGACTTTAAGGCCGCCGTTGCCAGTAAAATTATCACTTTAGAAGATCATTGGAAGACCTCCACAAAACTGGATTAGGTTTAATGAATTGAAAGCTACTAGAGTTGGCAATGCATCATTTGTTTATTAATTTGCATATTTGATTAACATGGTCCCTAATGGATCCGTGTTTAATGTATCATGCAAGTTAATTTGTGGTTGGGACGGTAACATGAGACGAGTTATCGGAGAGCACCAATGTAATTGCAGTTCTACCTCCGGGCAGATCACCAGACCCACACAATCTTCTGCCATCAGTTTAATCAGGAACACAATTCAAGTGGGAAATTGAAAATTGTTATGACATGAAATTTATCGCTAAAATCATGCCTGAAGTCATAGCCACCGCCTTGCAACGTAAGATGAAATGTCAATGCTATTAGCTAAAACTCAGCGAAGCGTAACTTGCAACATGGCTGATCTAAATAGTTTCTGCAAGGTGTAATGACTTCCCCCTCCCCTCCGCCGGCTGTTTACTGAGTGTATATAAACACTTGATCCCGGGGGTTGGGACTCTGTCTCAAGTTATCACGACGAGTGCCGCTTCAGGGGTAGGTAATTGTCTCGTAAGGTCCCGGACGATCCCAATAGTCCACGGCGCGAACTCGGTACACCCCTGCAGCTTCGTCCTCATCTGCAACAAAACTTAGGTAAAGAGAAGAAGAGACGAACATAACGACTAGACAGACAATTAAATATTTACGATTAGATGTAAAAGAAAGTTACACGATTTCAAGTAACTTTATGTATGAGCCGTGAGGGTAACGCTTCTTTAACAGTAATAATGTTTTATTTTCTTTGAGTTGTAAGGTTGTAATGAAGTATTTATTGACATTCTGAAGACTGGTTACTGGCCCGAGTGGATCACAAGAAGTACACCTGAACAATTCTACAAACTAAATGGTTTCTTAACTACTTTGTAGCACTACTGTACCAGGGAGAGTTATCTAGGTTGTAAACAACAAGTGGTTCCTTATGAATTTATAGAAGGCCGTGATTGTTTCTATGGCGATCAAAATTATAACATAAATAATGACATTTAAATCATATTTTATTCAGGATTCAATTATATTAAAGTAAATAAGTAGTACAGAATATTATTACAGTTATATTTAAATTCTTAAAACATTAATTTATATTATAAAATGTCTTTAAAAATATTAAGTTATCTTTTCGAAACATATCACCTTTGGGGTCGAGGTTTAAAATAAAAAGGGTTCAAAACTGTAAAGCCACAACAATGGAAAAATATGGTATGGTGTTCAGAATGAGATTGGATGGTGGTGAATTTGAATTGGAAAAAGAGGCAGTTGAAATGTAAGATTAGAAGAAGAATGTTGTGTGTATCGTTTAAAAAAAAATCATTACTAGAAGAAATGTCATAAATAACTGTTATTAAAAGAAGAATATTAATCAAGAAAAGAAGGCGGCAAAGGGGAAAGAAAAGTGCACGAAGAGAAAATTCATGACAAAAACTATATTGATGATGAACTATCTAATGAGATGATGGACCATGATGGACTATAGCTATCTACACCTCAGTGATGAGTACTCATAATCTTAGTTATTAATTAATAAATATAAGTTTAAATCTGGCCAGAAGTAGCTTCACCCTTTTTAATTGTACTACATAAAATTAATAAAAATTACTAGAAAAGGAAATACATAATGCTACGAATTTATCACCCAACAGTGGGGTATTATTTGAAGATGGTTTAGGATTAATTAAGTAACTAGTGTAGAGTCACAAATTGGCACCCAACGTGAGAGGCTTTTTAAGAACTGATCTTAAAATCAACACAAGACCTGAGATTAAGTAGTTTAGTAATTGGAATTGGTGTTTAGTTTATTAGAAGTCATGGATGGTATTACAGGCAATGAGGTTGAGACAGAGATGGGAGATTTAAGGAGTGAGGTTGAAAAGTCATTTGAAGAAAATATAGGAGAGTCAATCAAGAATCTTACCGATGAGATGCGGAAAATGAAAAATGAAGTGTTTGAGTTGATTCACAATGATAGAGAGACAATAGAAAAATTGTGTAAGAGATTAATAGATAAGGATGAGGAAAACAATGAAAAAGAGGAACAAATTCGGAAAGAAGATAAGGAAAGATATGAACAATGTGAACAAATTCGGAAAGAAGATAAGGAAACGATTGATAATTGCTTTAAAAGGTTTGATGTATTGTTAAATCAAAACAACAAAATGCTAGAACGAGTCAAGATAGTAGAAGAACGTGTGGATTGCATTGAAGAAAAAGTAGAAGATGTTAATCACAAGTTCGAAGAAGTGGAAAGTAAAAGGATTGATTTTGAGGAAGAAATAGAGAGAAAGATTAAGAAATTAGATGATGGAATAACGTGGCAATTGTCAAAACATGAGAATCTTAGGGAAGATCAATGGAAAGCTGAAGTTCAAGAGGTAAAGGAAAATGTTGAAGAAATTAAGGGAAACTGTACACAAATGATCAATGTAATAAATATTAAAAATGAGGAAATCGAGAAGAAGCTGACTAGTGCTATGGGACAGTCTAAAATAACGTGTAGTGGATCGGTTTGTGGAATCAACATTGTTGGACAAATCAGTGAAGAATTACGAATGAATGGTATTATATTCAATGGTAAAAATGATCAGTTACATGTATTAGAGTACATTCGTTTAATAGAAATGAGATTTCGGAATATCAATGGAATTACTGAACATCAAAAGTTAATGATAGCAGCATCAGTAATAAGGGACACTGCAAGGAGCTGGTATCGAGAACAAACTTATGAATCATATGATGAATACAAAACAGGAATAATTGAAAAATACTGGGGAAGCTCGCAGCAAAGTTATGTTCTTGAGGAAGTGTACAATGGAAGATATCTGGGAAGGACTACAATGTCATTGTATTTTAAACGACTTGTGAGGCTGGTTGGATACTTGCCAAATAAAATGAAAGACGAAGAATTGGCAAAACAAATATTGCGACATTTCCCAATTAATACACGAGAGGTACTTCACATGTATCGGAAGAGTACGAAAGAGATGTTAGAACAGCTAATCGAATGTGAGCATGAAAATCTACATTGCGTACAGATGAATGATAATTTCCAACAAAATGGAATATTCCGAAGGGGACAACAAAATGAGAATAACAACAACAATATTCATACAGATCAAATGCGACATAATCAAGGACGTGGAGATCAAAATGGTTGGGGAAGAGGAAATAGTCAACAAGGGCAAAGTAACCAGAATAATTACCAACAAGGGACATTATGGAATGAAATACAGGGAAATGGTATTAGATATCAAGGTCAAGGTGATCAACGTGGTAGAGGAAGAGGTGCAAGTCAAGGAGGACGTGGAGATCAAAATGGTTGGGGAAGAGGAAATAATCAACAAGATCAAAGTAACCAGAATAATTACCAACAAGGGACATCATGGAATGATGTACAGAATCAAGGTCAAGGTGATCAACGTGGTAGAGGAAAAGGTGCAAGTCAAGGAGGACGTGGAGATCAGCATGGTTGTGGAAGAGGAAATAATCAACAAGATCAAAGTAACCAGAATAATTACCAACAAAGTACATCGTGGAATGATGTACAGGGAAATGGAATGAGTCGCGCAGAATAAGCACTGACTACGTGACTACAAATCTAGTGCAAAACATTAATAGTGTCCAGTTAGTTAATGGTAAAGAACTTTTAGAAGAAGATGACTTAAACGAAGAAATGAATACCAATTTAATCAAATGCCCAGAAATTTTAGTTAAACTTAAGGAAAGATTTATGATTGCATTAATTGATACAGGAAGTGAAGTGACTTGCATGAATGAAGTTGTATTTGAAAGTTTACTGGAGAAAAATAAAGACATTGAGATCTTTCCTGTTATTGGAATTACCATAGTTGGTGCAACACAAGCTCGAGGAAAGAAGATAACTCGACAAGCATTTCTTTCCATAAATATAGATGATATCCAAATAGAAATAATCTGTTTAGTTGTGCCTGATTTGAGAAGGGATTTGATACTGGGAGTGGACATATTGGCACAATTATCTATGAATATATGCTTTGACACGAAAACAGTTTATATTCAGGGCAAAGAGATTAACAGAAAAATGGTACAATTCGAAAAAACAAAAATTTCAGAATTAATGGCCATAGAGTTGAATTATGAGCATGAGAATAATTCAAGAAGATTGGATGGAGAATGTAATACATACAACAATGAGATTCTTGAAAGCATTAAGAATTTAACATTGTTAAATGATGTACAGAAGGAAGAGTTGAAAGACTTATTAGTTAAATATAAAGAGATATTCACAAATAAACCAGGATTAATAAAAGATTATGAATATACTATTAAAGTCAGGAATAATGGATTTTATTACAACAAAAGCTATCCAGTTGCTTTTGCACATAGAGAGGCTGTTGAAAAGCAGTTAAAAAATATGATCGAGTGGGGAATAATTGAACAAATGACATCACCTTACATAAATCCTTTGGTAGTTAACATAAAAAAGGATCAGTCAGTTCGATTATGTTTAGATGCAAGAAGGTTAAATGAGATCCTTATTCCAGAACATGAGACACCGTTAGATCCTGACGAATTGCTGCAGCAACATTTTGAGAGCAGATGGTTATCCACTATTGATTTAAATTCCTCGTTTTGGCAAATTCCTTTGGAGGAGCATAGCAGGAAGTATACTGCATTTAAATACGGCGGTAGAGTGTATTGCTTTAAGGTATTGCCATTTGGACTTTCCGTAAGCGGCGCAGCTTTTTCAAGAGGATTAGAACATGTATTAGGAGAAGACTTAAGAGATTCAACTGTTATATATGTGGATGATATTCTAGTGACAAGCACAACTTTTGAAGAACATATAGAAAAACTGAACATGATATTCAAACGATTCAAGAACTATGGTGTAACAATAAACTTGAAAAAATCAAAATGGTGCAGAGACCAAGTTTCGTTTCTTGGTCATACTTTAGATCGTACAGGAATTCGACCCGACTCGAAAAAATTGGATGTTATTAAAAATTGGCCTACGCCGAAAAATCAAAAGCAATTGAGGGGATTGATTGGTATTTGCAGTTATTTTCGGAAATTTACAAATCAGTTTGCAAATAAAATGGAACCATTAAGGGAATTGTTGAAGAAGAAAGCAACATGGAGATGGAATGAAAAGCATCAGAAGGCATTTGAAGAACTCAAAGAATTGTTTGTAAACAATGTGCAGTTGTTGTATCCGGATATGAACAAAGAATTTTACATTCAATGTGATGCAAGTCACTATGGTATTGCTGGTATTTAGTATCAAAAGGATGATGATGGTGAAATGCAGATCATTAATATGGCTTCAAGACTGTTACAAACTTCGGAGATCAATTATAATGTATCTGAAAAGGAATGTTTGGCAATTGTGTTTGCTGTTGAGAAGTTTAGATTGTTCGTTCAAGGTGTGAGAAAATTCATAATTGTTACTGATCACCAAGCACTTACATTCTTGATGAAATGTAGATTATTATCTGGAAGATTAACTCGTTGGGTACTCTGGTTACAACAGTTTAACTTTGAAATTCGACATTGTTCGGGAAAATCTAACGTAATTGCAGATACATTAAGTAGATTACCAGGAACGGCAGAGGGAAAAATATACCAAGAAACTTGTGAAGATAAGGAAATTGGAATATATGAAATTATATTATCATGCAGTTTAAGCATGAAGAAGAGGTTTGAAAAGATACAAACTGAACAAGAACAGGACCCACAGTTTAGAGAGATTATACAGAAATTGAATGAGCCGAATGATAACAGTCAAAATCAACAATTCAAGATTTCCGGGACGAAATTATTTCACAAAGCGAAAAATGATGATGGATGGAGATTATGCATACCTACGACGATCATGAAGGACTTGATAATTGAAGTGCATGAAGAATTCGGACACTTCGGAGAACGTAAATGCCACATGGCAATGAGAAAGCTTTACTATTTCAAGAACATGGCAAGAATTATTCGAGTAATTCTAGCAAGTTGTGACATTTGTCAGCGGGTTAAGCATCCTAATAGAACATCAAGAGGTACTTATACTCCTATCATTCCCAGCAAACCAGGCCAGATTGTTGCCACAGATTTGTACGGACCTCTTCCAAGAGGAAAGTTTGGAATCAGATATATTCTGGTGTTTATTGATCTATTCTCCAAGTTAGTAAAATTGTATACATTGAAGCAGGCTACGGCAGTGGCAGTAGTTGGGAAATTGGAATTATATTTCAAGCAAGTTCAAATTCCGGAACGAATTTTATCTGATCATGGAACCCAATATACGTCTGGTTTATGGTACAACACTTTGCAAGCAAATCAAGTAATCGCAATTCATTCGACTATTCGACACCCACAATCAAACCCTAGTGAAAGAGTCATGCGTAGTTTAGGTCGCATGTTTCGAACATATTGTTCCAACAAACATAACTCATGGGTACAATGGGTTCCTAAAATTGAACATTGGTTAAACGTAAGTTTTCATGAAAGTACAGGGTTTATGCCTATGGAACTACATTACAATCAAAAATACATATCCAACAGTGCTAAAAATATCGATTTTCCTGAAAATAACGGTAGTGAAATTGATATCGACATGAAGATTGTAATGGCTGGGGATAGATTGAAGAATAAAGGTGCTCAAAGAAAGAAGTATCATGAAGAAAAGTATACGAAGAAAACGACTTTCAAAACAAATGATTTGGTATTATTACGAGCAATACATGTTTCCAATTTTATGTCAAAGGAAACTAAGAAGTTTTTCCATATATTTGAAGGGCCTTATATTGTTTCTAAAGTGAAAGGAAACAATACGTATGAATTGAAGACCAAGGAAGGAATTTTGAAAGGAGTGTATAATACGATACTCTTGAAACCATACATGTCTTTGAAGGAACTGTAAAGCAACAATTGAAAGCAAAATACAAAAATTGACATTCACGATAGTGGGGTGGTATGTAATAAAGAAAGTATATTTCTATATTCCATAGTGGGGTATTGTAGCACTACTGTACCAGGGAGAGTTATCTAGGTTGTAAACAACAAGTGGTTCCTTATGAATTTATAGAAGGCCGTGATTGTTTCTATGGCGATCAAAATTATAACATAAATAATGACATTTAAATCATATTTTATTCAGGATTCAATTATATTAAAGTAAATAAGTAGTACAGAATATTATTACAGTTATATTTAAATTCTTAAAACATTAATTTATATTATAAAATGTCTTTAAAAATATTAAGTTATCTTTTCGAAACATATCACCTTTGGGGTCGAGGTTTAAAATAAAAAGGGTTCAAAACTGTAAAGCCACAACAATGGAAAAATATGGTATGGTGTTCAGAATGAGATTGGATGGTGGTGAATTTGAATTGGAAAAAGAGGCAGTTGAAATGTAAGATTAGAAGAAGAATGTTGTGTGTATCGTTTAAAAAAAAATCATTACTAGAAGAAATGTCATAAATAACTGTTATTAAAAGAAGAATATTAATCAAGAAAAGAAGGCGGCAAAGGGGAAAGAAAAGTGCACGAAGAGAAAATTCATGACAAAAACTATATTGATGATGAACTATCTAATGAGATGATGGACCATGATGGACTATAGCTATCTACACCTCAGTGATGAGTACTCATAATCTTAGTTATTAATTAATAAATATAAGTTTAAATCTGGCCAGAAGTAGCTTCACCCTTTTTAATTGTACTACATAAAATTAATAAAAATTACTAGAAAAGGAAATACATAATGCTACGAATTTATCACCCAACAGTGGGGTATTATTTGAAGATGGTTTAGGATTAATTAAGTAACTAGTGTAGAGTCACAACTTATGTTATTTTATTTAAAAGTAGAGCACCTAAAAAAATCTTAATGTGATACTAGTGCTCGGCAGTTTTAGAAAATTGAGAGAGAAAAATTGTTTCATAAGTGAGTGTAACTTATACAGGATGTTTACATGATCAGTCTGATTGGATATTAGTAGCACTTTTTAATTTTTGATTATTGCATCGTTAATTAGGCGCCGGTTATTCAACAAAACCTCACAAAACTCATAAATTTGCGATACGATTGGAGACCAAACCCGTTAACCAATTGATCTCAAATTTTAATCATGATTAGATAAAAGACAAACTTAGGGTTATCACTTGGCACATTTTTGAAATTTAATTTTATACGGCACCCAGGGAGACAAGAAAATAACAAATTTTTTACCAAAAATCCACTAATTATTACTAATTAACGAAACAAAAAATTAAAAATGTACCAAAGGATAACCCTAAGTTTGTCTTTTATCTAATCATGATTAAAATTTCAAATAATTTGGTCTACCTATTTCGTCTCCAATCGTATCGCAAAAAGTGTCTACAAAAAGCAGCAAAATCGCTCGCGCTTGCAGCACCTTAAATATATTATAATAAAGTGTTTTTGTTATAATATTATATGTAATAATTATCATAAAAAGATTTTTGAGCGGGTGATTATGGCGGGTGATTATGATTTATCATGTCCAGGACCCTTACCTAATATCGCCAATTTTTCAGTAGCACCGTGATACAGTAGCACGATCGGCTAGTTGTCATGGCGACAATGTTAGCTCTTATGGCTAAAACCTTTAAAACAAAAGTTGTGCTACAGTAACACGGTGCTACTGAAATTCGGCGATATTAGGTAAGGGTCCAGTGTTCTTATTTTTGTCAGACATTGAGCTCGGGCCATTTGTTTCCATGTGAACCCTTACAGATTCATCACTGTACATTACTTTTACGTGGCGTTTTTAGCCTCCATCAAGAAACCCTTTTCCTAACATTGAAACGACGTGATTGAACGAAGAAGTAAAGATTAAAGCCATGGTTTATTTTCCCCGGCAGTCGCAGCTCTCGAAGGTGAGCTATCACCGAGCTAGGTACTCACACGTTATTGCCGTCATCTCCTGAGACATCTCAACCACATGTTGGTAAGAGAGGAAGATAGTGTCGGCGAGATTCATACGACGAAACCGTCGACTCCCCGCGTCATTGCCGCGTCGATGTTTCGTCAAGAACTCGATCTCGTAGGTTTTTATACACGGCGTGACGACTTGGTCGTCCCTCCACACTAGAAGCACCTCGTGAAGCGTCACATTCAGAGCTCTCAGATGTGTAACCTGCATGAGGAGAGAACACGGAATAATCCGATGAAATCAGCCATTTGCATATTTAATCAATATTACTCTCGTATATAAAGTTTTGATTAGATTTCTTGGCTTAGCAGCGTTTTAAACGTGATTAAAAGACTAGCGAGGTGCCGAGTAGGGCAGCATTTATTCTACTTTTAAAACAATGTGGAATTGAATTAACCTAATTTAAAATGTATTCCATAGCTTGATGGGTGTATTATGTTAATAAGGCAGCAAGCTTTAATAATATTAATATATGCATGCTTCGGTCTGCCAATTATGATATGAAATTTAAGTTTTTAAAGTTAAAGTTTGTTTCTTGGTGTATGTACTAAAGTAGTAACTAAAATGCAGTCAGATTGAGTTTGGAAAGAATCTTTTTATGTCGAAATGTGTATAATCTCAACGTTCTGTATGATAATTAAAGTTCGTGTTTAATGTATACTGTAGACGATTTGGCTTAGAGCTTTCCTATGTTACGGAAACTTTCGCAAAACTTAGCTACATACACGGAACTGAATTTAGCAATGGAAATCGCCTTTTAAAACTGGATACTTCGATATTAAACCTTCTAATGAAAGCAGACGTTTTAACTGAATGTGTTACTTGGTAAGTAGGCTAATTGTTGAGTTAAGTACCCATCCAAATATAATCGTATTTTAGTGACCTTACCGGTCCCGGGAGGGCGGGTGGTCGGACGCAGACGTGTACTAAAGCCACACTGGGCAGTGCCAGTTCCACCACTACACGCAGCACACCCGCCGTGTCATGAATATTCACCACGCGATCCGGACCCTATGGACCAACATTAACAAATTAAGACTTCTGAAGCTTAATTGCATTATCGGTGGCTCTAATCTCTGGAAACTACTTGGAAGCGACATCTTCGTCGAGTTTCATAAGCTTGACAAGAAGTGACGTCTTGGATAACGTGTCGTAGGGGAGAATCTAGCACAAGCGCGGATCCTGGAGATTGCTGGATGTTATACCTTCATAAACTTAGAATAGGTTGTGTATAATCTATAAAATCCTCTGATTTAGCTGTTCGTTCATTTAATGCTCCGGCATTTACATGGCAAACATGTATACAAATCCTAGAAGATGATCTTGTGCTTTATGATGTTCGTAACTTGTGCCAACTTCTTTATACGAACATGCTTGACGATTTAACCACGATCATTATTTCACATGTAATCGACAGCCTGTGCCTGTACGTGTGCTTCGGCTCTCAATAATGCGTGTCTGCGCCTCTTCCATCAGTCGCATGACACGCATGATGGATCTCGCGCATTAGTGACGTCACATCGCCTTCCCGGCAACCCCATCGTTCTTGCGCGACGTCCAACTTGAGTCGCTCTTCCTGAGACGCTTTGCTTTCCGTCTCACGGACTCATTACAATGTAATTAGACAGACGGGTCTAATGAAACGGTCATAAGTCCTTCTCAAGGGTAACGTATTCAGAGGTTAAGTATTTAAGTTGGGGGTTGTAATTTGAAATTTCACACGCTTTTTCATGAACACATTAAGTCGTCTAGACAAATTACTTTGCCAAACTACTTATCTTCTCCAAATCCTTGTGACTTCTTAACCTTTTGGAGTAGGTATTAATTTTTGCTTGCTGTCAGATGAGTAAAATGTGATATACCATGAGGCCACGTCATTGTGCATGAGACTTCCATAAAAATGAAGCAGATATTATGAAATTAAATCTTGAATTTGAATGAAATCAAATCCTCGGCATTGCAAGCCATCAACTGCAAGCTATTCCACGTTATATTATTCCTATTTCAGCTGCCTGCGAGAGAACTATAAACTCTGCTCATCAAAATGGAGCTTTCCATGAAAATATAACAAAATTAAAAAAAAATACAGATTTTCGGGAGAATTTTTAGTGCTAGGTAAGTTTTAAAGACAATTTGAAGAGCTTATGCTTAGTATTCATCATGCAGTACTATGAAATGTTTTAAGTGGTAGCATGTGCGGTTGATCAAACTATTATTTGAAAATGAACACATATGAACACAATAAATGAAATAAAAATGAACACAATAGAAAACTAACTATTTAGTAGATCTACTGTAGCTAGTTTTCTATTTTCGACGATCGTTTTTACATTAATACTATTTGTAAGATAGTTGTTAGGCACACTATACAATTCAAATTGGAAAATTTCGTTTTTCAACCAATTGGATTCCAGAGTTTCATTCAAAATGCGATTACATTGGCTTGAAGTTAAAACTGTCTAACTTGAAAACAATTATCAAAAATTTTAAGCAAAAAATTATTGAACCTTTCCTAAGGCCCGGAATAACCAAAGTTAAATTGTGCTGGATTAACTAACTTTTGGATTAAATTCAATTGTTTCACTCATTTTGAGGTATCTGATAGGCTGTGCCGCCAATTAGGTCCAATATTTATAGTTAATCCGGCTCAGATTAACTTTGGTTATATCGGCCCTAACATGAATTTTCATTTTTCAACAGAAATTATTTAAATATAGGTCTAATTTTTGTTTGGGAATAGATGAATAAAATAATTAAAAGCATACTTATGTGGCCACAAATATCGAGATATCATGGGAATTGAGAATATTCACTGGCTTATCAATAGTGTCAATAGCAACTAGCGCATCTCTTGAGCTCTCTACGTACTCGTGTATTAGCTACTCTCTCACAAGCGTCGCACCAAGTACAGCTGCTAATGTATTCCTTTTACTCACCTCTGCGTCTCGGATCCGGCGTCTGGCGGCGCGGTCGGGAAAAACCTCGGCTCCTGTGCGCCACCAAGCGGCGCTAGGGTTGGTAGCGGCATTATTCAACCGATACACAGTGAACTTGCAACACGCGTCTGGAAGATTGCATTAACGCAGGCTTCAAAGAGAATTTCATCCGATTTGTAGAATAAACCGACTGCTAGGAGAGTTTAGCTTGGATGATATTAGCTTGGTGCTTGGCTTCTGAAATCTTACATTAGCCATGATTCTCTAATATCCATAAGCCTAACAAGCATAGCTTGAATAAGACTAAGAGCATAGAGGTAAGAAGGGTTAGGTTACAAGAGATAATCAAGATCAAATCAAAATTTGCTATGCTATTTAGCAAAGTGTAGATAGAGTTTTGGTGTATAAATGTTAGTTGGAAATTATTTTTGGGTGATTTTTTTACAGCAAGATATTGGGGAAATATTTTTACTCTGGGTGACATTTAAATGTTCGCAGGCAAATCCCCATGTTGGTTTATGGGAAACCGGTATGCGAACTAATCGAAGTGGCTGTAACATGCGTCAATACATATGATTCTTATATAATGAGCACAACACAGACCGTTCTATTATACAACTTTCAGTCAGTGCATAGTTTATTTTAGGGCGTCGACTGCTTTGGTTTCTCTGAATTTTATTGTTTGTCATATTTTCTTCACTTGTCTTCCACTCTCGAGTTTTCTTTCGCTCTGAACATTTCCATTTTCTACTGATCGGCACAATTTTGGAGAAGCGACAGTCTCGTTATATTATATATAATTTAATGACGCTATTTATTTCCCACAAGCAACTTGTAGTACCCTTCGAAATTAATTTACGTCGCTTGTCATTTTTACCACAAACTACATAGGAACTAACATATTCCTAAAAGCAATAGCTGTCAATTCTACTTTACCATCCCCTATTCTGCTATATTGTATACTCACATTGACTGCGACGTGAGGACTTTTTTTACGGAGAGGCAATTTATTTCATTTATGGTGATAGAGTTGTTGATAGTGATTTGATTGACTTGGAGCTTTGCATCTCGCCACTGACTGCTGTACCAAGATGGATCACTCTTTTGATGGATCACCGCTCAACAATTTGGTTTATTAACTTAGTAATCATACACTCACTTTGCGGACACAATAGAGGTTTCTTTCAATAATCCTTGTTTCATAAAATGACACACTTGCGTCATCCAGGTTTTTGAAAATTTGTTACATCTACATTTTCCCGAGCTAAACTTTAAAAATCATTGATCTGTTCTTAGAACTGTATGATGAAGATATTTCTGAGTTATTCAGTTTAGTTTTAGTTGAAGGGACTTCCACCGGAGGCGTGGTGCAAGTCCTTGGCACTCAGTTGGTGGAGGTGCCGAGAATCAAGGAAAGTCATCTTATACAATTCATCTCTGATATCTATTCTTAATTTTATCAAGCGTGCCAGTAATAATAATAACTAATTTTACAGACTTTTTACAGTCCAGGCAATCGTGCATTGTCAGAATTTGGCAGTCTGACAAACAATAGATGCTAATCACCGTCGTGGGCAGACATGACATATGATGTATTGGTAATCATATGATATCATAGAAATATCATATTTATTATCGGTGATATCCATATTCCCATACGTATACTAAAAATAAGACAGTTGAGTAGGTATCTTATTTTCCTAAGTAAATTGCTTTGATATTGTTAGCACTTAGCAAATAACCTTTCCCAACTTGTAGTTACTTTTAATTAATTGTTTTCAAAGCTGGAAAGTTTACGAACTCAGCAGTTAATGATTACAGTTGCTGTAGTTCATCATTTAGAATTTCAATTACTAAGCTGTTGTATTTAAGGATGTAATGCAGAATGCTGTCCACTCACCGCCCATGGGCAGGTTGCGTATCTCCACTTGCGCCTGGATCTTGATTTCATCGTCTGACTCTGTGTCATTAGAGAATGTCAGGAGCACAGCAGCATCCCAATCTCCTTCTAATGCATCTCCATTGTAAGCAGACAGCACTGACAATCTGAAACAATGCTAAGAATCTATCAATGCTGTCTTTCAAACACAGGAGGTCTTGATGTTGCATTAACCTAGTAGGTAGTCACAAAGGTGATGAAAATATTGCAAAAAGGAAACTCGTCTTCTGAATACTTCATGTAAAAGTTTGCTTCTTCGTTTTCATAGAGTTCAAGTAGGTCATATAAGAGTGACATTCTGAAATCCACTGCAGTATGATTGCAGCTTCTACACCTTGATGTCTTCTTGACAAAATACATGCGCGCGCAGCGAGTTCCATCTCATTCTAGTTTTATGATAGAATTCATACTTATCAGTGGAATTTTGGCATCGAATACCTATTCGTCTTCCATATTTCGACCTACTTCTGGTTCCTTGGCATCAACTTGCAGCACAGTTGCATAACGCCTAGCGGATCTGTGTATTCACATCTCACCTTTCATCTGCATTGTGTACCGAAACATCAATTTCCTTGGTCCCGAGATACGACAGCAGAGCCATGGTGCTGTACACAGGCTTGCGGAAAAATTGTACGTGAGGGGGATTCGTGTTGTTCATTTGAAATCTGTCGAAAAGAAGAGCACATTGAAAAGAAAATCCAAGAGCAATATACTAATGCTTTTGATGTCTAGAGGGAGGATTGAAGACTTCGTATACATAAGGCAGAGATATTTGATCGCATCGAATCGATCTTATGATGAAGTTTAGTTATCAACTTGTAATGTTTTCTAGGAGAATGACATCAGTTGTGACTTTTTCGAAAGCCGCGAGCTCAACGAGCAATTATACTGAACGTGGTTTTACATTACAAGTATAAATCACTCTCTTATTAATTGAAAACAGCCAGGGATGGTATAATATTCCAGTGCTGCCTACAGCTCTACGACCGCCATTGTGAGGTTTTCAACCATGGTATGTATGTGTGTGTGCATATAAACCACTTTCCCTCTAGAACTTCCCCTTCTATGGCACTATGCCATAGTGGCGATAATTCACAATTTCATTCTCCCCATTTACATCCATTATAATATTCCAATTTGGTGAAATTGGAGTTCCTAATTCTACGAACTCTGACTAAGGGACCGCATCGGAAAAAGTCTGAAAAATACGAATTTACTTCACTCTTTAGTTCCCTTCAAAATGAATGGCTGGATTCAGACAAATATAGCTCATAAGTAAGTTTGGCAGGAAAGCTCTACACAAATGGTCTAAGAGACCAATGTAAATATAAACCCCAAATACCAGCTCAACATATTGAAGCTCAAATTACAATTTAAAATACGTACCTATATTAAACAATAAACGTTATCGAAATGAACCAAATACACTTTATGCTTGCAATTTTAAATTCTCGTTGTCCGAGGGGCAATCATTTTATAATAACAGCTTTTCTTATTATCAATAAAAGATTATCTCTACCAAGGACAAAACAGTATGCAGCTGGGAATATTACAATTACCAATAGCAAAAAATCAATTGAACGTAATCGTGGCACAATAGAAGCACACACAGTTATGTTGGTTCATAACTCCCCAGTCATGTTTCGCTGTGAAGCAGCAACTAATTAGTAATTAGTACCTCGCTAGCAGAGTCCTCTGGGTGAAATAATTTGGATGATAGTTGAGGAAGGCATTATCATTACTAAGAACCTCCAGAGGCAATCCACGCTTTCTGACGAACTCCCTCTGGTGATCAGCAATGACTCGGCTCACTAGAGCGCCATATGTGACGTCAGCTCGCCAAGGCTTGCTCTTGGACCAGCCTGTAAGAGGATCTGCCTCACTAGAACCAAAAGTCAAGAATTAGGATTTAACCTAATGTACTTCCTTTGTACAGCATGACTTTATTTAATCTCCAGCATCTATAGCTGATAGCAGTAAATACTAATTGAATATTTTTCTGGCATTTCATGAAGAGAATTCCAACGGAAATTTTAAATAGTATTTTTAATTTACAGTTGCATTGCAATTTTTTTTTATTGTATCAATTTTCCCCATCCAACTAATGTCGGGTTGGGGGGTGGAGGTAGCTCCACCGTCCTCTAGGGCCTCATGGGATGCCGCAGCCGGCCGGCCATTCCGACTTCTTCCCCGTTGTCCTCCTCCTCATCTTCTTCACCATCCTCCGAATCGTCCACCTGCCGCTCCACCAACTCATTCCATCTTTCTACATCTTCCCACCACTTCTCTCCTTCCACTCTCCTCCAATCTTCGCCTCTTCGCAATAATCTTCGCAATAATACAAATATTTTTGCTATGTAACATTTTATGTAACCATGTAGCTATTGTTATCAAGTCCAATATGAGGACGAAGAATAATACATTTTTTTTAAATACTCCAACAAAAACAATCGTTTTTCTAGGATTAGCAATTAGTTAGAGGGTAAAGAGGAAGAACAAGCCCATTTGACACAATTCTAAGATAAACCCGTGTGAGACTGAAAGTCTATTGACAGCTCAAGATTATTATTTTAAGGAATTGTGTCAATATATCCTTCAAACCAAGAGAATGTTTTGAAAGCTTACACAAACCACTTCGAGATTACAAAGTATCTAATTTTCTGATAATCTTGAATATTACGAGATTCAATGCTAACCGAAGTTAAACAAGGTAACTAAGATATTATATCTAATGACATTACCTAATTACATTTACATTTATATTTTATAATTACAGCGCTGTCACTTGCAAACATTCTTGAAAACGAATGGTTAACACATTTTATAAACATAGAATAAGATTTTCTCCTGTAAAATTGCAATGGTTTTTAATTTTATCCTCGTCCTAAACGGCCAAAGGTAGCTCAAAACTTTGTTTTGAGCTCCTTTGGAGGAGTGCACTATGTTCTAGATAAAAGAACTTGTGTTTCTGGTATTGGTAGCCATTCATCAACTGTCAGTCTCAGAGATGGTTTACCTGTAGTTCTCCAATAAGGTTCGTTGGTGCAGACTGCAGACGAACTTCGTATAATTTAAACACCTTATTGAATTCATGAATGGCTTTGGTTAGTTCAATGGTAATTGATTTTGCCAACTTCCAAGTTCGAGTTTCGCACTATATTAAGATAAGAGGCATTAGGGCCCTCCTCGTTCGGCGCATTTATAACCGAAATATGTTTAACAAGTTGACTAAAGGTAACCAATCTTAAGAAACATGAGCAACATGTTAGCAAGATTTTCTCCGACTAAAAACTTGGGGAAACGATATATAAACATTTAGCACTGAAAGTAGTGATATCACTTCTTCAAAAATATCTATCAACAAAAATCAACACGTTAATTTAAAACTCAAAAAATACTTGGTGCATCATGTATAAATTAAAATGTAAGTTCCTAGAAATGTATAGGCCAGTAATCGAATATAATACCAATAATGCACATATGATAGATAGTATGCACTTGGAAGTTGATAGATATGGTTCAACCTATACACAATATAATACTTAACTCATTAGCAAGTGGTACGTTTGCTAGCGAGGGATATCTATTCGCCAAATCCCGTGCAAGTTGGATTCCTTCTTGAACGATGGCCGATGATGTACCTCCTCCCTTCTTGTGATAAGATATGAAATCCAGCTTACACCCGCTGGACGAGCGTGTTGAGTTAGCACAATGTTCGAGCAACCCCCAACATAAGGGATGTCTGTCATGGGACTTGAACAGGCCCGCGGGACCGCCGAGACGCTTGTGACGACGCCCGACATCTAAGCCCTCAGAGCAGGCGTCGAAATAGCGGAGGAAACCTGTTTGTGGCAATCCGATGTGCGAGATGGAGTAAGAAGCGAATGAGTGACGGAGATTTAATTACATCGCTCTGAGAGAAGAAGGATGAAAGTTATTTACTTGGTAGCGTGAAGTTGAAGATGTTGTAACTTGTTAGGTCAGGTTCGTTCCATGTCTCGAAGCGCCACCGCGAAACGTACTCGTCCCCGTAGCGATCTGGGGGTGGGAGAGGCGTGTCGATTCGATCAGTACGAGAGAATTTAACTTCGAATTCATGGATATTACTTTTCATCTCATGGGTGAAGCTATATTCAGGTGAACATCTGTATACAGAATTAACTCATGCTATCATCTTTAGAAAATGTAAAAGCAAAAGACTTATCGGTTACCGATTTCGGTAAGAAGATGGATTTAATTTATCTTGTATCGAAGTCAAACAGGCATTATAAAATGATGATAACAAGCATATTACATTGTTTGAAAACACGAATTCCTTTTTCCGCCTTCCACGAAGAGGTAATTAATTAATCCGTGAAGGTATGTTTATTTAAACTAATTATCAGAGAACGCGGATATTGCCTTTCCCTGCCATTATAAAGGAGTAAATATACCTCCCCTCTTACCCATATTCGTGTTTTCATGCGGCGCATAAAACGTTATTTTAGCGAAGATAACATAATAATACGGCTTTCATACATTACAAATGCTCAAATATTGATGGTTTGTGCAATATAAATTAAATCCCAATTCAAGTTTCAAGTTTCAAGTTTTATTAATCCCTATTTGATCATATACAAATGATATTGGACACGTCAATTACATAACAATTAGGTAAAGCAAACAAATTAAATTCAGGCTTGTACAAGAAATCATAATAACTATAAACATTTTGCGTTGAGAAACTCGTCAATTGAATAAAAACAATTAAAAATTAAAAATTCTTTCAGTGATGATTTAAAAATATACAATCTCTCATAGTCAATTTTAGATTTTAATGATGAATTCAATTTATTGAAAAGACTGACACCAACTGCGACTGGACACTTATTATTAAACTTAGATTTAGAGTTCATTGAACATACTCTTAAATTATAATTTAACCTGGTATTGTGATTATGTACCTCCTTGTTATCAATTGTTAAATGCTTATTTTCTATCACGAACATAATAGTATTATAAATATAAATGCAAGGAAACACGATGTGTGTTATACTTGACATTAACGATAAGGGACTCGTGATGTTTTTACCGATGTATCGGACGACAGTTTGTCTAATTAGGCGCCTCCAGTGTTTGACTTGGACGTCGTCGTTGAAGTCCTTGAAGAACTCGGACGGATTGCCCATGAGTTCGAACCCCGGTGTCAGTCCTCGCTCGTGCAGTAAGTCCAGTAGGAGGTCGAGGTAAGTGAAGTTAAAACGTGGAGAGCCATCTGCTTTTATTGAACTGTAATTAATCAATAACAAACACACAAAAGAAAATTGAAGAATATTCATACATATTCTGTATTTCTAATAACATTACTAATCCTCACTTCAAATAAAATGTACAACACATGTTATTTTAATCTGTAAAACAAAGTTTCTGCTTTTAGATGTCAGTTTAAATGAATTATTCCCTTCGAAGCAGGGGCACGAAATATGTTCCAGCAATTCAATAAATTAAACGAATGTTTGCTAATTCAGAGAGACTGATGAGTGTTTTACTCGGATACGGTATTAACTATTCACTATTTCATCAAAATAACGAGGATGTTTCAGCTTTCATAAGCTAATCTTGTTCAATGGTATATATTGTTTTTATTACCTGACTGTAACGAGGTCCAGTAGCCAATGAATGCGGACCTGGGTGACGGCGGCGCGGGGCAAAGCCGCAATCAACGCGAGGTTCCCCACCTCATCGGCCGACAGAAGGAATTTATACGCCTCTGAATGAGGCTCTGGTGGGCTGTTTATTAATCAATCAATTATTTACAAGTGAACCAAAATTGTGTTACAATCGAAAACGCAATCGGTCAACAACACGAATCGTTTAATAATTATGGCAATTGACTGTAATTCCTTTATTGATTTGATCCCCCTTGGCTTATACGAATATGGCACGGAAACTGATAGCATTATAATTACTACCCTCCGTGAATATCTATCAGAGATTTTCATTGAAATTCAAGGGAGAATTTGACTCTTCGTTTAATCGTTTAATTCTAGGCTAGTAACCTATTACGCCTTCATGAGAAGACAGTTGCAATTTGAGGACAACTTATTGCTCATTGAATCAGCAAGCGCAATGTAATACGACATGTAAAAGACGTTATAACGCTTTCTTGCGCTTTAACTCCGCTGTTAAAAGAGTAATGAACGAATAAAATTACATACCAAAGACCTGTGCTGCTCCAGAAATGTTTTAAGTGTCCGGAAGACGGGCTAGAAGCATCAACAATCACAACTGGGTCGTAACCACTCACTGAGGTGACGAAGTAAACAAATGGTAGAACACTTTTCAGAGAAATCATTATTATTCTCGTCGAGATCGCCTGGTGGTCAGTGGACTGGTGTTATGATTTCACGAGAGTACTGCAGAGATAACGAACGGTCAAAGTGCGCCGCAGAGTCAATTGGTGGGGGGGGGGGGGGGGGGGAGGGGGATTTATGAAGTTCAGGAGACAATTGCCGAGGTCATCCACCAACAAGCCAACAACAAGCATTCAGGACACAGCAGAGAGGAGAGAACGAGGGAAAAACTATCTTTTTCGATAATGAGAGCTCAGCGACCCGACGATTTTCCGCTGAGTGAGTTCAACGTTGTGATGCTCTTGTGTGTTGATATATATTTATAAAGAAGACTGTGGTACGCAGTGGCGCGACGCTGATGACGCAGGGCGTCCCGACTCTGCTGTGCCCTCGAATGGAACTAAATGTGGGGAAAACAGGGGGCATAGAGGGAAACATCTTGCCTTGACGAACGTGGGGTTGAAAATAAGGGAGTAAATACAACTTTTAGACGGACCCCACAAAGTTATCTTCTGGGTTGACATTATATCATGGAGGTAAACGTTCAGAGAATCGCCCCGCTTTTCCAAAGCAGGGATTATAATGTATATGTTAGGGAGGGTGGGATTGAAACTTGTCAGTTGACGTCCCCTAAAAAACATAATAATTTATATCAGTAGATCTAATGTAGTTCGGAGATTACTGGCTGCACTTATTTTGTTAATTATCTTGTATTTGCAGTGATTTAAGTTCAAGCATTTAAGCAAATGAACTCGGTCTGACTAAAGAGCCTATAGATTGTTTGGTCTGACCCGTGCGAAGTGTTCCGATAACGCATTGCGCTTGCGGGGAACCAATCACAGCCACGGAAAGTTGGATTAGGCTTATTTAGCTTCTTATTGAAACATACTCTTGAATGAGAATACATTTTGTAATTTCGTACTTTTCATTTTTCAATGAAGTGCGTATTGAATTATCAAATAATTTTAAAAAGTTGTCTGCAAACAAACAAATAATGTAAAATCTTTACCTACAACGACAAGTAAGAATTCTTGTTTGCGGTGTGCGGTGTGCTCTCTCTCTCTCTCTCTCTCTCTCTCTCTCTCTCTCTCTCTCTCTCTCTCTCTCTCTCTCTCTCTCTCTCTCTCTCTCTCTCTCTCTCTCTCTCTCTCTCTCTCTCTCTCTCTCTCTCTCTCACTCTCTCGGATCAATGTCAACACATCGCTGAATCTTCCGAGCCCTCGAAAAGGTATACCTACTTGAATCGAATGACCAGCAGCTGAGAGAACAGCGCTGACCTCACTGACCTGACCTTTCAGGCTCGAGAAAGCTTCGCAACAGTCTAAGATAATCACGCTAGAATAGAAGTAACAAGAACGTCGGGGAAAGAATTGTCTTTGGCCTGGAGGAAAATTGGGGATCATAAAAAAGTCCAGAAACATACAGATGAAAAACATTACAATGTATATAGAACAACTCTATTGTTGTGCTCTTCAAATTTTCCGCCAAGTGGAAATTCTAGTATTGTATGTTTGCGCGGGGGAAGATAAGGTCGGGGGGGAGGGGGACGTATTATGTGGGCTGCAGGTCGATACTCATGTACTGCCACTGGTAGTGATAGTTCATGAAGTTGTACCTGTCAAGACTCCACACTGTTGTTAAACGATACCATGAGGTATTATGAGCAGTTTACGCCAGTTTATGTGTTCTAACCGTAATTACTCTGTAAATTAGATCCCAGCAGTCTCCTGAATCCTGATGGTAAACCATGATCAAAATATCATATTTCAATTATGTAGATCAAGTGGTGGTAACTTGTCCGCACTGTGTTTTGCACTGGAGGGTATTAACCGACCTGCAGCGCATATTCGGATTGGAGAGTTCAGTTTATGTGCGGATTAGCGTGAAATTTCATCCATGGACGCGGTTTTGTTTTGCGCAATAATTGCATTTGCATTCAAATTGAACGAAGTGATGCCCCACTATATTGAATGAAAATATTTTATTTTGATTCAATGCCATTTTTCTTGCTTTTTCTCTGTTCTGATTAATTTTCAAGTAAATTCAATAAAAAACACTCCGTGTAAAAATACCAGCCAAGTCTCTTCAACTTAAAAAAAATAATGAAATCTAAAAATTCTGCACTGAAAAGTAGTGATATCAAAAAATTAGCCAAGTCAAAACTTTATTTGAAAATCAAAAAATACTTGGCGCATCGTGTACATAAATAGCTTGGAAGTATAAGCCAATTATAAATTATACATGAAATATACATATACATAGTATACCTATAATGCCCTAAAAAAACGATGCGCCAAGTATTTTTTGATTTTCAAATAAAGTTTTGACTTGGCTAATTTTTTGATATCACTACTTTTCAGTGCAGAATTTTTAGATTTCATTATTTTTTTTAAGTTGAAGAGACTTGGCTGGTATTTTTACACGGAGTGTTTTTTATGGGGATATCACTACTTTTTTTAGTTTATTCTTACAACTTATGTGTGACACATATCACATGAACAATTACTAAATCCTTTAAAAAAAATTACCCTTTACAATTTGGTTATTCTCATGAAAAAAACAAAGGTTTCATTCCAATCGGTCAACCCAGTTCCGAGATATGGCAACACGTCGGTTTTCAAAATGGCCGCTGAACTTTCTGCACTGCCACATAGAATTTATAACTATAAATTATGTGTATCATTTTTAGCTTTCTGAATATGTATTTATTGTATAGGAGGGGATTATAATGATTTATAAATTTGAATGACGTCATTTCCGGCCTCATAAATAGGAAAATTCTAGTTTGACTGTTCCTATTCCATAGAGATGTCCTTCCGAATCGTTTGGCACTAGTTTCATACCGATCTGTCAACCAGTTTTCGAGATATTACGTCGTTTCTTCCGATTTCAAAATGGCTGCTGAAATCACTGACCTCTTGAATTATAATTTAAACATGATTTCATTTTATTATAAGCAGTCTCAAATAGTATATTTATTGCATCAAAATGTAAATTTGTGCGATTTTTAAAATGTGTGACGTCATTTCCGGTTTCAGTATGGGAAACTGCAAATATTATTGATGATAATACATAAAGTTGACCGTCTAAATTGTTTAGCGTTGGTTTCGTTTAAATCTATTAAGACGTTATTAAGATATGATGTCATTTCTGGTTTCAAAATGGCGGCTTCCGGTTGGTTTTATATCAAGTCAAATAATATCACAAAAGAACATACGTTACATAAATATCAAAATAATTGGATCAAATTTGTTGCCGAAATGCCAATCGATGAATTAAATTTCATGACGTCATTTCCGGTTTCGTTAACATAAATTTTAGTCTGTTGCTATTGATTATCCATATAGATGACCGTCCGAATCGTTTGGCGCTATTTTCGTTCCAATCGGTCTAGCCGTTGTTGAGATATGACGTCACTTCCGGTTTCAAAATGGCGGCACAAAAAATTCATGGGGTGAAGGTTAAATCAGACGCCAAAAGTGCACACGTGGTAAAAATGTGAGATCAATCGGTTCAGCCGTTTAGGCTGTGGCCTGTTTACCGGATTTTAGCTCCAGCCTACTACTACTACTGAGATTATTACTGATTATTATTATGAAAACCGCCCTAAAACACTGTTTTCACGGCCCTCTAGCGTGCAAAGGGCGTAACCTATTGTTCCCAAATTTGGTATATGTTGTAGGGTGGGCCATAGCTCGAAATTAAGATATATCGCAACAATGTGAGATTTCCCAATTTTAAGATCCAGTAGGCCGAAAATGCCACTTTGATGCTTACAGTAAAAGTGGGTTTGCTCCAGCCTTTATTTGAGAGTGTGCGCGCCGTACGACTTGGCTGGCGTGGAGCGACCGCTCCACTAGATTACAAACTAATTGAACAAAAACAATATAAAAAATGCTCACTACATATTCATACGTCGCTGTACCTAAAACAATAACCATAGCTTTTCAATTACGAGAATATAATTTATAAACTATACCTAGACATGTCATTTTGTTTTCATGAAATCCAGTATGAAATGGCAACCTATAGGTAATTTTTCCCAATCAGTCCCAAAAAAGTGAATGAAACGTTGCGACGCGACCTGCACGCGGAACCAGCCGAGGCGCGCCGAACGTCGCCGACGGGATGCTGCTCGAGATGAGATTATAAAGGTAGTCGGAGCGAGCGCCAGCCAGTCATTCGCGTGGAGTCCTCGTTCGAGTCCAGACGGCTGCACTGCGCAGTCTATGTCAGGAGCACGATGCAGCCACGTTGCGATGTGTTGATGATAGCGGTGATGGTGATCGGTTGTTATTCGGCGGCTACAATCAGTTCTGTGGTGAAACCGACGACGTCGTTGACGACGACGGCTACCGTCGGGACGCCGTGTCAACCTGACAAACTCACTGTCTACAAGGTCGTGTTGCACACGTTCTGGACTCGGGATCGTTTCCCGAAACATTATCCAGACTGGAGGCCGACGGCGCAGTGGTCAAAACTTGTCGGTGAGTATTTGCATATTCTTGGTAAATTCTCTCTTGGTACTTAATGAAGACAATTAGAGAAACGGGGCGGAGTGTGAGTCGCTCATTGTTGGACCAAATCCAGATTGTTCAGTATATAATTAAGTGAGTGACATCAGATTTACGCTGATTTGAAGTCATTCAACTGCGACAAATCGATGTGATGGTTTTATTTTGGGGTGTTTTGATGACATATATTATCATTCATTATTGGCCTTTAATGCCAAGGTGCATGTTGAATATTTTGTAGAACGAATTATTTAGTGCGGTTAGACTACAACGTTGTGATTAAATGTAGACTATCGCGTATTTCCACTGATATTGACATCGGAGTCTGGCACCTCCACCAGCGTCGTCGTGTCGGTTGATGCGCCAACAGACAAAACCTTCTAGTAATATGACACCTCCTCTCTCTGATGGAAGGAAAATCAAAATATTACGCTCAAAATTACGATCCATAAAAAGAGTTTGCTCTGGAAACCTCGAAGGACACACATTTCACTTACAATTCCGCATTTGACAACCGATGTTTCAAACACAATTACTTTTAAATCACTTGCAGTTGTTCCAACAGACTCCTCGGTTCTTTGAAATAATTCTGTCTTCCGAAATGTTGGCAAAGTATTAGCTGCGCCAATTGCGTACAAATTAGCCTCATCTTGCTTGTATCTGTGAAGGCAGCTTCATACGGATGTGCGGAGCAACTTTCATTGTTCCTCATCGTCTCGACTCTCCTTGCGTGTGACATCGTAAAACACACTTCACACTTCATCTGGCTCGAATGTGCGTTATCTTCTCCTCTCCTGTGAGATTGCAAACCCTGGCCAACTCCCTGAGCGACGCTCTTGTCCCAAAGACGTTGTTACTTCACTCTGCCGTCGAAATAACTCGGTATCTTCATCCCCCTCATTTCATCAGCCATTCGTACAATCATCATATTATATGTATTCTAATCAAAAAATTTCATTTCACGTAAGTAAAAATATTCGTCTAATGGGTATTCTATAGAAAACCATTTCTTAAACTCAATGTATAAATTTCAAATTTTCATTCACATCTTTCAGAGACCAAAGCTTTGAGTGAGGTCTAATTTCATTCAAGCCTCGATTTGGCAGCGTGCTTCCCCCTTGAGGACACCTCGCAACCACTTTCGCGACTTCTTTAGGATTCAAATCGGGCCCGCTACATCGAACGCACGAGTTGCTATCTCGATATTAAAGGAATTTGCATGTAAAACCGAGTCGAAGCCAACGCCGACCGACGGCGAGCTCGATGATCGGATTTCATGTTCGGTTTTCACGGATTAGAGCGGATGATAACGAACTCATCTGACCAAAAGTATAAGAAATTATTCATATTATTCATACATTCAATGTCCAATTTGTAAAGTTGTTGAGAGGGAGTTAGAGTATTGATCTTCTTGGACACACAGATATCATTGTCTCATTCAAAATCACCATAATGCAATTAAATCAAGCATATTCCAATCTGCTTCCTGCCGTTTTGCCATCAATATTCACAACTCCCCTGATTTTTCATTGAAATTGTCTGCTCCTGCATTGGACAGGTGGACTAGCTGTGTAGTACAACTAGCCGCTGTAGCTGACAGACTTCTGTGCAGATGACAAGCTATATGCCGCTTATCTCTGGGCAGACTTCAGCGGTGATATAAGCGTAGAGACACACCCACGAGACCAAACTTTTTATGTTCATTAATCATTTCAACAGGATAAAGATAAATCCATCACATAAATTATAAAGAAAAAATACAGGTACCATTTTTATACAATGTAGAGCGGCGACCATTCTTTTTATACGTAACACTGTATATATACGTACTACACATATTAAAATCCCTCCCAGTTTTATAACCATTAATCTCCCCCCATTTCGAGCCCAAGTCTGAATCATTAGACTGGTTCCAACTCTGCTGGTCCATTATTCAGATCGGAGATGTAGATTTGCTACACCGGTGCTGAGGATTTCTACCCGCTTTAGTCCTCGAGAGACGTGAAGACATGACACTGAATAATATTGTCTGTCATTTGGTGGTCTGCCATTTAGTTGGGTCTGCAAATCGTGACGCCTTGATGTGAATCAGCTATTGGTTTTCGGGATCGTCAAATTTCATTCCATTTGGTAATCTGTGTTCCAATCGCACTAGCACTAAACTATGCACTTTTCATGGATTTACTTACTGAAAATCATTTCCTAATTCTTGTCTTTGAAATGACAGTCTTAGTGTCGAAGAATGGCGTTCCTCTTACGTAATATAAAAATCCTGGCAATTCTAAGCCGTAACTTTCAGGATTCGGTCGTTTCATTTCGTATGCACATTCAATGCTAATAAAAATCAAATTACTTGAATGTAACAAAATTTTCATCTCGCCTCTTGTATAATATTCTGATTGAAGTCATTTCTCACAAACTTATTTACATTTAGAAGAACTTCGACTCTATCGCTATGAATGCATATTCCTGGCTAGTTTCCTTATCCCGTGGCTGCTTCGTCACGAAAACGCAGGGCTTTCAATTTATCACATCCCAGCGCAGACTTCGAGACTTGAACTATTACTCATCAGAATGATTGATGCTGTTGCTTTGAGTAACTACTTCTCGTCCTTGGATACATATATAACACATAGCAACACCTGTTGGCCCATTGCACTCTACCTCTGAACTGCACTATTAGAGGTGCAGTTAGAGTGATGCATCCTCAATTAATGTTTGCTTTTGCTGCATTAACAGGTGTAATGCACTCTCCAGTGCATTACTCCCAATGCATCTCTGGGTCTATTATAGTTGACAGGTAATAAAGAAGATGTAGGACTCTACAGCCACGCCCTGGATGACCTTATTAATCCAATTAATGTTGGATTAGATGAAGTAATTGAGACATCACATCAAATAAACATTAGTATACTGTGCGATGAACTTGGCTACGTAGATGGTTGAACATATGGAAACATATTTGGTCTTCTGGGCATTGGTAATGCGAGTGGTGGGAAATTTGTATCATGTAAATATTGTTTCAAAGACATTTTAAAAAAGTTCTCGACAAAACTTTTACCTCTCATAGATGAAAGTTCTATTGGAAAAGGAATTGAGAATGGAATTGATTATTTTCAATTTCCCTTGATTCTTGTGCACTGAGAGAAATTTCTCGAATAACCCAAAGCTCGTTATTATAAACTCACAACGAACTAATTTCAATTCATTTCATTTCCCCGATGCTAGTCGACGTAGGTTATTGAATAGAAGTTTGGGAACTGCTTCTAAAGCTCATCGAGAGAGAGTCGCGTGATCTGTTGATCGACTTTTCACTTCTTTGTCGCGTCAATTCTACTTTGTTCTCTGCTAAAAGCCTCCAAGAATAAGTTTCGAGTGCTTAAGGCCAGGGCGATGTTTGGGGAGGGTATTAAGGATGTATAAGAGCACCACAATATTCTAACTTTATATTAATAAAATATTTACTTCAGGGCTCTATCTAGTCAACGCACTCCGCGATTTTTTTCTTGGGACTTCTCTTTGTTTGGAAATAAACTCCTGTTTGTGTTCGTAAAAACTTCCAAGTTTAAATATTACGTGTGCCAGCTACAAAATAGCTTTAAAAAGTTTTCAATTTTTAATTATCTTCGTGGGAAGTGCAGAACATTTTTTTCAGTAATATCACAAAATGTCGTATGCTAGAAACATTGTACCCCACAGAAGTGTAAGAACATATCATCTAGCTCGCTGAAAACCACTTCTAAAGCTTTAGCTCTACACGATGTGCTGTAAAAACAATCAACATTATATGAACAAATGGGACAGAATGAGTCAAACAAACCGTGCATCTGACTCTAATGCCTCGACAAAGGAAATACACAACTGAGCTCAAAGAGCGAAGAGGATCTCGAATGACATTTCCGCTTTTAGAATTCGATGAGTTAAGTTGTGACACCATTCACTCAGGAGCTAATGGGAAGAGATATATATTTGGAACCATGAAGCAAAACAAAACGAAGTAGAAAATAATAAGGATGAAAAGCCTAAGACCTAACATAATGCAGAAGTCAAAGAAAGCATGTTCAAGCCGTGACGTATCAAGCACGTCAATCGCGATGGAAGAACACATCAACTTCATCACAACTTACCTTAGATTCACCGTGTCTTCGTGCAACGATGTTGTCCTCATTAAACTGCTAATTAATAACCTTTTGAACACATTACTGCATTCTCTACTCCGTCAGTACAGCGGGCGGACGCTATTATTTGGCAGCCGACTTCGCCCCCTCCCCCTCCCCCTCCCGGAGACGCCAGGCGTTCTATTAGTGGCAGTGGTGGAGCTGGTGACGACGGCGAGATCGACGCTACCCCAGCACTGCTACACAGACGCCGACGCCAGTGCATTGTTTATAATGCAGTAGAAATATATGTGGAATTGGGCTAAAGTTCAGTGAATTATTGAAAGTACCTGATAACTGATAAGATAACGTTATTTCTTTAATCGTGGATGTAATACTGAATCTAGTTGGGCTGAATTGAAGAATGGTGTATTAATTTTGTAGTCATGTAATTTATCGAGCCAAACTGATACAAATTAGACTCTTTGAGATATTTGTTTTTCAAGTAAAAGTCTTAAAATAATAGAAAGTGAAATTGAAAAACGGAGTTTAAATGTGCGCATGGGATTCATTTAGCAAAGTCAATTTTGAAAAGAGAATCTAAAACTTTTAACGACTAAAGAATTGTATCTGAATGTTATTGCTCTGTCGTTGATAAATTAAATAAATCGGCTCAAAATATTGGTATATGATATTTTGATGCTCATTAATTTGACGCACCAATGACGAGATAACAGTTAATATCTACCTAAACGTTCTATAATATTAATGTCAGTGTCGTTTTTCTCTCTTTATTACTTTGAAAAATATATGAATTATTGCTCGGAGAATCGCAATTTACAGCGGGGCAATTACTAAAGTTTTCCCATAAAAATATAAGCTCTTTAATTATTATTGACTGTTTTTCGCGACGCACAAAAGGAGGGTGGATGTGCTGTCGGAAGTCTCCACAGTTGCCACTGGGTGAATAATGACTAGAACTTCGTCATTTCCTTATTGCTTTTTAAACTTATTTAATACATCAACGTTCATTTTCCATGCAAAATAATATTACGTCCATCGTTGAATCTATATATCCTATCAACTTTGTTACTTCTGTTTTATGTTTCTACTCGTTTACTTTATCAAAGATTTTTAACATAACGCTGCGAATGCTGCAGTTTTTAATCTTCTATCAAATCCACTAATTAAACTCAATTTCTATTGTATTACCATGGAGTTATTCCATATAACTCCATATTATTTCTCTGTGAATTCACGAGACCCTACAAAGAAAATAGTTAAAAACAACATATCAAAATTTCCATCTTTTGTTCTTGAACAGAACACGATCCGAAAAGAAAAATGAGTAATAAGAAACGTATTATATTTAATTATGCAGCAAATTCTGTAAAATCCCCGAGAACGATTTTCTCTTTTTCATGAATCTGCATTCAGGCTGGATAAAAGTGATTTCCCTTCATCTCAGCACCGAGTTGAGCTGTCGTTCGCTCTTATCATTCTGATAATTCACCACCGACTTACCGAAGGTACGGCTCGTTCATGTAACAGCCATACCCGAGTCGAGTTTCCTCATTACTTGTCGTGTTTTATTATTACACATTTCGAGACGTTTATACAAAGACTTTTAGCACTAACATGAAATTTACGACAGCGAATAAAAATGTTCTAGTTAGATTTTTGTTTTCATCTCGAGATTGCAGAGCAAGTGCAGATCCCAGAATGCTGCTCTGCATGTGAACTCATGAAATAACATTATTATACTACATCGTGGCATGTTACGCTAGTTATATATCTGACTGCTTGCAAAATATCTAGACATAAAAACAAGAATAATCGAGCATCTCTTGTATTATCATCAAGCAGCTACATGCAGTTGTGGAGCGTCTCTTTTGGCACGACGTCCGTTGGCGTCGGTTGTCATGCTTTATGATCATTGTGGAGTGACGAAGCCCATGAAATGTAATGAGATACTGGCTTATGTATGCATCCTAGTATTCAGCATTGCGGTATTTAAAGTCCCAAGTTTCTGTCTTTCAAGTTCCCGATGTGTTCTGGTGAAGTTCTCACCGCCGCCCTTCTCTGTCAAGCTTTCCGCCCAGCGTTCACCCTGCCACTGCCTACGTCAATATGCTAAGGCACAGAAACTCTTTCGCTTGTTTTTAAGCCTGTGTATCATGTTACATCAAAGTTGCTTTTACCCAAGCTTTTTACTAAGTTAATATTTATCTAGAAAGGTAAATAATGTGTTTTACAACTTTGAGTTATATCGCATGCATTACGCACCCAGTTTCACATTTCATTTTTGTAACTAATTTTCTAATTAAAGTTTGGGCGTTCATACAATATTTACGATTTGCCTGTGTAAAAAAAATCACATTTTCCTTTCAAAATATCTCCGTAGAAAGTTAATTTCCACATCTGGCGTTCGAGAGAAGAAGGCTACAGTCTACAGAGCAAACACAAACCATACACAACCTCAATTCAAACGGTTAATTCGAACGTACCTGATCCACTTGTTTTCATCGCAAAACATTGATATACGAACTTAAAGCATGAACTTTGCATGAATGGCAAGTCTAACCGCGCATTGTTATCAATGGAACAGAACCAAAGACAGAACCTTGTAAAATCCGCAACTTAACGTGCTATTATAATTTGGAATGAATATTCTATTCAGACGATTATTATTTCAGTGAAATTGCTGCACGATTCCTCCTACATAACTATTCTCTCTCGTGTTTGATGTAGGTACTTCCACTTGTGCGTAAAATATGATCGCTGTTTGCAAGTATAGCGTCACATTATCGATAATATTCTGTTAATTCAAAGGATTTTCACACACTGAGTCAGTTAAGTCAGCATATTTATTTCATTGTACTATGTGAGTCGTTATAAACGTTATTACATTGAAGCCAAAACTATCGCGTCATTGGTCAAACATCTGCGGCTTGAAAATAGTCAAATGAATGTTATACTTTTGTCATCTTTATCTGATTCATCGCTGCGTTGAACTGTGTCCCGTGTGGGTCTGCTACACCAGGGGAGAGATAAACCAGATGAAAACGCGATGAAGAGTTACATATTTAATGCACTTGCCTCGGGCGAGTTACACGCAGGCTTCCATATGCTTGACCGCATCAACTTGCAGATTAATTCGTATGTTAACTCGATTATTTATGCTCTCGGACCCAGCAAAGCTTGGCACGCTTGATTGTCAACTCTTCTCATCGGCGTTTCTCGTGTTACCAAGTGAAAGCCTCACTACATTGGTGGCAGTAATGGTATCGCATCGCGTGACATCGCAATCTTTGTACGAATCTCTAGCGCAAGTTGTCCTGATTGTTACCTGTTGCTCTCATCACGATTACATATTTATGGCATTTGAATCAATATGGTCCTGTCACTTATTTAATTTATTTAAAATAAGATTATATTCGTATAAGGATACCAAATTAAATTACTTACTCATTTCTATAAATTCTTTTGTAAATATTTTTATTTTTATTTTTTTTATTGTGATGACAGTAGAGTACCTGAGTTGAAATGTTTTACTTGTTCAGCCGCCAGCAATTATCCAAGATTGAACTTACGTTGAGAAGAGTATAAAGACATCGTTTTCATGGACTAAAGAGGCATATTAATTTCCCTTTTTCTGGTCAAATGTCTAAGTCAAATAAATTAGAAGAGCCATTAGTAATGTTGAAAAGATATGGTGGAGGTTTGAAATGAGAATTAGATTTCTCTCTCAAGAAGATTCATCTCGACTAGACTCACAAGTCACTGTTGCTGAAGTCCAATAAATAGTAATTTAGCAATCAAGTTCGAGTTGAAATTCTCGTTCCTCTCTTTGAGCCGCTAAATTATTCTCCTCCGAAAGAGGAGAGGAGAGGAGAGGGAAATTCATGATTGAATACTCCGATGACTTAATGAATACGTTTATGTGCAGAGGAAATCTATGAATATATTTGAGTTAGTAAGCAACTTTACTCGAGTCGATTTACCTGTAAAAACTTTTTGCGTCTTACCTTCAAGAAGGACGATGGAATATTAATTGGAAACAAGCGTTCGAAGGAAATTACGATAAGAAACTTGGCACTAATTGGTGTTCGCTACTCTATTAATGACTGATTTGCTTCTAGACGCTCTTAGGGGCATAGTTTATGACGATCTTCGTATAGCATACAGGTGCGCATCATACCGCTGGCTCAACAACTAACACAAAACATAGGCAAATTTTCAGCCTGCAGAAGTCCAAGGTTAGCGGTTATATTAATATATGTGGCCATACCATTTAATTGTGGCATTTTACAGCAATTAGAATTACCTTCTCAGTTCTAGTAGGAAGTCAATTACAGAATCTAGAATCACTTTGTTTTAATGTTTACACGGTCCTCTTCTTTGTAACCGATCAAAAATCAGCTTTTTTACATTAGAATTTACACTTTGAAACTGCGACTTTATGAGTTCGCCAGATTTCAATCAATGGCAATCAAGCAGCAGAGTGAGTATTTTCCAAGTAATATAATCACTTTTAATTAGTGGCGACATTTCATACTTGAGCCGATCATCGCCGATTGTTTAACTGAACTAACTGACCCTCTCACTCCTTATTATCAGTATTGACGGTTTTGTTGACCAATAACACATGTTTTCTTATCAATTATAAGGTTCAAGTTGATTCGAGACCTCTCATTGAGATGGTCACGTGATCATAAAGCATGGCCGTGCTTCTTTGATCCTTAATAATCGAATGTTCAATCATAACAGAGAGTTCTGCTGAGAGTGAGGTCAGAGTCCTGTGTGAAGTTGTCTATCTGCTTCAGGAAAAGAACATTATCCCCGTTTCTCCAGTTGAAAGTCTTTGTTCGTAGAGAATGCTCTGGCGTCATAAATAAAGATCGCAAAACGTTTCACCAGGTCGTCGCATACTATTAACATCTTGTGAAAGAATAATATGCCGATACATTTTGCGTTCCTGATGTTTCTTACTCCTTTGAAAACGGTCGGTTACTTGGGAAGAAATTCACAAATATAGCACAGCGGTTCTACACACACAGACAGCACAGTCGTTCTTTTTTATACATATTTCTATCGCGAAAACTTTGAAGTCTTCTTTGTTCAAAATTGATCTTTGTAATATTTTTCTCGGTTCTGTATGCCAACGTGTCAGAAAATATGTGGCTAAGAAAACATTTCAAAAAGAATAAATGCAAAAACTGTGAAACCGTTGGTTATTTATTTATTTTTATTTTTATAAATCACTGTGCTCTCAGTTTTCCGGAACTTTGTTCTTCTGAACTTTTTATCACATCTTCTTTTGTGCCTTTTATCATTTTCGTCTGTGTGCTTCACGGTTTACTACTCGATCTAAATTATGGTTGCTATGTTGTTTTCAAAAATCAACAGAATGATGAAATGTCCCCTTGCAACATACTCTTTGTTTTAGGATTGCATTTCCTTTGCACAATCCGCCCTACTCATATTCTCCAGCAATTCTTGCTCAATGTTACTTGCGTGGTTGTGTTTGAGAAGGTTATCTCAAGGCATACAGAACGAAATATACTACCTACCTGTGCACATGGTTTAGACATGGCACTTAATATCTGCATCGTGGTTAATGAATGTGGCTCCAGGCGACACCTCGAATATGCTTTCTACAGCTCCCTCAGGGATGTCATGTATACATGCAAGATGCAGAGAGAAGCAATCTGGATTGCAGTTTGTTTGCACTGTTCTTATAAAGAGGTTGTACATTCATTCTCTACTTGAATGAGCAGGATAACGTAGAAAAAGTTACATGAATAGTGTTTTTTTAATAAGGATTGGGTTCTTTCACCAACACCATCTTTTGTTGATGTTTCCATATTGAATGTTGAATAGGATTCTCAGCCGAAGAAGTGCTAAAATATGAAATAGAATTCACATTGGCGCTGGAATTCCCGAGAAATGGCTCTGCTTTTCTCCTGGTCTGCCGGATGATACAGGCTGCATGATTAATGTCTTCAAGGAAATTAATTTCTTCTGCTACATTGGAATAATTCGAAAAGTTTACAAACATTTTTGGTCGGGGAAATCTCGACTCGACCGACACCACAACGTGAAGCTGTTCCTTGGCATGAAATACTTAGTCGCCGAGGCATTGGGTTTCAGACAGATTCTAATGGGTTTGTGTACATGCGTTCATTTCACTTTGCCTGTGTGTAGGGATCATGTAAACTGGAAGGGAAACAGTGAGACTTGGTTTCTCTTTAACCATGGAAGATGTTGTTCATTCTCATTTATTTTATGCTTTATTATGATACAGTGATTTGCACATCTAATCGTGCCTTTTATAACGACTTTCGCACAAAGGCTTTGCCAAGGGATTTTGATCATAGCTTAACTCAGTTGTGTGACTTGAGGCGTAGTTTGTTTTTTTACAATTTTAGACGTCGTTTATTGACTCCGTCACTTGCTTTGAAATGAAATTGACTTTTGATGTAACTTTCGTTACCTCCATTGTTATATGTCAGCCATTTTATATTCTATGGAATAGAGATTGATATTAGAGGAGTCTTTTTGATTTTCGATGCGAGTATAGAGATGAAGAATTTATTAAATCACTTCCCTCTTATAATATATATTGGCTGGAGGGGAATTAATGCTGCTATGCTGGGTACGAGTCCGTCCGTCATATGGAATGGACGATGAAAGATCTATTGTGGGTCTTGGCCAGATCGCGAACAGAAAGAATTCGTCGTGTTGGGTTGGGGGAGGAATGAGAGGGGAAAGTTGATTCAACACTCAATACTTCATCTCGTTGAAAGGTGTGGCGGCATCCCAAGCTCAATAACTTTTATCTGTTTCCTTCTGCATCATTTTTGCTGAGCGTCGGACGCCACCGACGCCACCGACGCCACCGACGCCTAGATGTATTGTGCTGGCGATGAGTTTGCCATTCTTCGCATAACACGTCGAATATATCGGCTCCTCCATACCGAGTTGATAGAATAATCCTATCAAGTCAATACACCAGGTCATAAAATAAGAAAGGTGCTACGAGAAGAATGTCTATTGTCAGATGAAGCTTCCTTTATCGAATATACTTTTATAGAAATTGATTGTTCGGCTTTTAAAATAATTTGTTTTTAAATTGAATTCAACGAAATACCCGGTAGAGCCAGTGTTTTGGAAACGTTTTGATGTTGAAGAATCGGCCAATGGCGCTTTGCCAGTGCCAAAGATTGATCTGAAACGTAGCTGCGATTAGATAGAGGCAAGGCAACAAAAGACAAAGCATGCTTGGCCTCGAGTGTGGTATTTCTAAGGAATCCACGATAAAAGTATCTGCAGGCTCTCCAATGTAATCTAAGCTATGAAGAAAAATATGATTTTCATGCATTGCGTGTTACAGTGTGAGCCTCTCAGATGTCGAAATATCTCATATTCTATACAAATTCAATAAAAATATATTCTCACCTCTTCTCTTCCTCCTGTCACATAGTTCTGTGCACAGCAAAGTCAAATGTGAACCCAGCGAATGCTTTCGCAAGGACACGTTCAACATTTCATTTTTGATAAACTTCTCGACTTATTTTCAACATAAAAACCTGAAGATACGTAGGTATTTATTCGTGTTTTATATGTTTGTATTCTCCGAAGTTTCTGAAACCTGAGGTACAATTTAATTTCTCGTCCACTAATTGAGCTCTGCTCGTCGCGACGCGTTTAAAAGAGAACAAAACAGGTGCGAGAACAATAAGATTCCGAGACGGTAATAAGATTTCTACAACAATAGTCGAGAAGCGGGAGACACGGGGAGAAAAATACCAAAATCCTTTTAAATCATCTCCGCCAGCTCCCGTCAATGAAACATTACTGATCAGACTTGAGAGGGATTATCATCAGAATAATGGAACGCAATTAATTTTATTTGCTTTTAAGCTCTGAACTACGTTAATAAATTACTCAGTAGAGAGTTTGGCGTAACTGAAGAGAGCTGAGGGGAATGCTTTTGTTTAATTTGAAACCATTATAAGAATATTTGCCATCAGGCAAGGTGTTTGAGAAGACGATAATAACATCTTGATTAATTAAGCGATATTCATAAGGCGCGCAGCATGGTAGGGGCGTTAATCACACGTTGTAGGCTGAATATTGAATACAGCGACGTTATTACAAATTTGATCTATTTGGATTTGCATCGCTCGAGTCGCTTTGCGAGGTGTGAAGAAACTTCCTCTAAATTCACAAAAACCACGTCGAAAATCAAACTGTTCGGAAGCTATCATACACATTCAGTACAGGTTTGTGTGATTGGTGATATTGTGTGATTGGTGTCTGAATTATGCACCAGACATCAGAATAAGAACTGACAGAAATTATGAAGTATTTTGCAACCTGAGAAATCAGAAAAGAACATCAGACATCATACTGTACACCAGAAAGTATTCATGAATTATACATTTATTGTTAGTCTTTTGATTGAAATCTTATTACTGAAAATGGGGGCAACGCGAACAGATTTAGTTTAAATACAAATCTCAATAACTGAGTGAAGAAATCACGCCAGCTCCTGGATAGTGAACAAAATTGTACTCGTAACTCATGGTGTAACGATCATTGGACAGTAATATCGTTATACCATGCTCGTAACTACAATATGATAAAAGCCTCGTCAAAGAGTTAGAGAATAATAAATAGTTCAGAAAATATGGTAACTGGTTTAAATCGTCAATGACGAGTTGCCGCTTGTTGTGTGAAATGGATGTTGATGTTGTAACCTCTGAACATGATTAGCGTCGGAAACGGGCTCGACGCTGGAACGAATGGCGTGTGTCATCCCGACGCTCCCCGCGAAGAAAACACCCGTCGTTTTCGTCATTTAAATCCACGCGTATTATTAGATCTCGCGCTGAGACGCTCCTCGTGGCACGTGACTGAAGTGTTGACACACTGATCGCACCTCGATGTGAAGGGTAAGCGCCCCAAAACTTTAGCAACACATTCCACTTCCTGGTTGTAATGCTCGGCCGATTCGCATATTTCATATAATTTATACACTTGTAACTAAAACGGTAAACTATGGCCACATTATAGACAATAGCTACGACTTTGCCAAATCATGAATAAGGTGTTCATGTTGAAATAAAATGTATGCACTATGCAGTACTTGCATCAGCCGAAACAATTCCCAGATTTTGAACCAGTTCAAAGATCCATTCCATTCCCCAATGTGTCTAAGGTCCAGTTTTTCAATACTCTGCTAAAACCAGTACTGAAGATAACACAGTCATTCTAGGAATGGCATTGGTTGTTGCCATGACAATACAGTCCTAATCAACCGTTTAAAAGTTAGCAGAGTATTGAAAGACTGGCCCTCAGGGTCAGTTTTTCACTGCTCTGTTAAATCAGAACAGTTGATTAGGACTCTATTACCATTGCAACAGTCAATGGCATTCCTATTTATTCATAATAAATTCTCGAAAGGATTCAATATTCAATGATAAAATCTTTCGAATATATACATAGTTGTGGTGAATTATTTATTTAGATATACCAAGGTTTCAACAAGTGTTGTTTTGTCTTCCTCTAGGCCAACCCCACCAGCAACCCCACCTTTGCCCACCTGCGTTGGGCAAACGCCACCTTAGGTCCAGTTTTTCAATACTCTGCTTAACCAGTAATTAAGTTAACTAAGACCCAACCCTTCTTACCTCTATGCTAAGACATTCTATAGGGTTGTTGCCATTACAATACAGTCTTAATCAACCGTTTAAAAGTTAGCAGAATATTGAAAGACTGGCCCTAAGTAATTGTTAAGCTAAACTTAACTTATTGAATGAAAATTGAAAACCATGATCTTAAAATAATATCTATAATTTCACCTCAGAAATTATACAATTATTTTACTACCAATATAATATTATATTTTTTTTGCTTAGAAAAGTATTTAATTTTGTTAGATCATTAAAACTGGACCATGTTCTCCTCTCGTCTTTATTCATGGTGAATTTCAAGGAATTTGTATCTAGTTGATCTCCATTCCAATAGCAACAGACAACGTCTAAACCGCAGCTTAAGTAAACACGACTATGCCATTGCATTTCACTGTAGAGTTTCTTGCTTTGCTTTTTCTACAACTCATGCCCCAACTTTTGACTTCTCAATTTAGCTAGTATGCAATTTGCTTGTATCTCTAGTGAACCAACCACGTAGGGAATTAGAAGCATACAAAACACTTTTCACTTTTAGGGCATAGTCCTCTGTTTGTGTGTGTAAATTGGATCGAGTTTACACTATCTCTCTTACATAATGCAGTCTATACACCTGATTCCTCGTTTTGTTGATTACATTCTCCATTTCTCTAGACAAATCTTCATGTATCCCCTTTTACTTATTAAAAGTAACTACTTGTTTGTATGTGTGTATGAATGACAAAGGATGGCTTCAATTATAATTATGTTTCGAAATACATCTGTAGTATGAATACAATAGCTGCATGGTTTTATAATTTCGTTCGTGTCTTAGATTTACGAAGATCCTACTGTTGTGCATTGTGTCATGTGTTACATGACGAGTCCCGCTAGTCTCTCTGGTTGATCAATTTTTCTTCCTCGGTTTCAACTCCAACGCCGCGATGCACTTGATGCAAAAACACGAGCATTCCGTCGCGGGAAATGATGTTTCGACGCCGGCCGCTTGTTTCGCCAGAGTTGACATGACGAAGAGGGTCGGGACGGTTTTAGGAAATTAAACGGGTCCGTGTTTAAGGGTGACAGTATAGCCGTTCAATTAATAGATTGCCATGTGTCCCAGCTCAGCCATGCGAGTCGAGGCGTTGCGGGAGGGGGATGAATTTTAATTCCGGGGCTAATTCAATCGATGTCAAGAATTATGCTCTCAAATTAACTTTTTAATCCTGAATGACGTTGAACATATTACATTCTATATAACTATATTGCAGTGTTTTAATGGAACAGCATAAGTTTGTTTCAAAGTGCAGATGCGTTTTTTTTATTTTTATTATAACAAAATACAATGTGCATTAGCCTACATGGAATGTGATCGCTGACACATCCACTTAAAAGTTCTCGTCTGTGGGACACATACAATAAAAGTATTTTGTAAATCAAAACATGCAGAGAAAATACCCATAGAAATGAAACATGATTGAAACAAAACATGCGTATAGAATAAGAGCATATTCAAAAAATGAGTATTCGTTTGTTTTTCTTTCTTTGAAATGGGATGTATGCTAAAATGTTGATTTCTCTCTTGTCGTTGAAAGTAATTATCGTCCGGGCGAATATTAAAACTCAATATCACAACCAATTAAGCGCTCGCAATTAGTCGGTACGAAGTTTGCTCGGTTTTTAATCTCACTTTCCAAGTTCTATCAGCCCTACAGAGAATTACCGCGGAGACAAAGAGAAGAGCAGAAAGCAATTAAAGAAAGATGACAAATTAAATTCAGATCCATCAAGACCCTTAAATAGATGTTATTATTGTATTATTATATTTTTTTTCAAAAGAGCAATGAAATGTCTTTCTCTCTTACTATCCTCCCCCTTTTATATGAGAATATGCTTTGCTCTAACATCTAACTCCGTACTTGTAATTAAGTAGTAGGTATATATATAGCTACACATAAAATAATTAAAACTCGAGCCGAACGGAGCATGCGCACGCCCACAAGTTACGTTATTAATTCGTTCTCTAATTAACAGCGTGTATGCACTGTGTGTAGGCCACTGATTAAAACGTTGTTATTATACCTTCTTAGATAGTCGAGTTGAAATTAACTCATGTGATATGGCGGTGGGGTAAATATGAGGAGAAATGGATCTAAGCCAAATGAGAACCCTGGGGGAACATTCTTAGACATTTTCAAAAACAAATAATTAGCGATGTTGTTTTGGGACAACCAACTGAGTACAAGTTTAATAGACGAAAGTCTCTTTACAAATTACATACACAAATCATCCAGTGAGAATGGCTTATTCACTTCATCCAAAATATAAACCAGATTATAATAACACGGGCATAGAACTGAACCCATATCTTACATATAGTTCTACTGGCGATTGTGAACACTCTCAACTGTAAATAGTGGTGAGCACAAGGACTGTAATTGAGCAAAATGTTCCAAATCCCACAGTGTCACGCGTGACTTGTTGAAATCACCGCTTGATTCCATCCGTCGAATCGACGCCAATTTGCAACTATTCCATTGGTCTGTGGTCACGTGCTCTGTGCCCTAATTGCTTGGCCCGAACGAGCAATTACAATAAGCCGTCGGTACAGAGTGCATCAACGCCGGGCGAAATAACGTGTCCGGACCCGAATCTTGTTCAATTCAATACAAATCTGTGCTTCATCCCCATTGGCAAGTCAACATGTCCGCGTCCCGTTGTCCGGCATTTACCATCACTCATTATATTATATTATACTTCACTTCGACCTCAGGCGTACTAATATTTTAACAGCGTGGTTTTAATAAATTTCGTTTCGTTTTTATAGAATGGTGACAAATAACACGTAATTATTAAGATTAATTACCTCTATTCTTGTGGCCAGAGGGCAGAGACCATGCTCTGCTAATGTTTAAATCATTCATCACTTTGCTCAAGCTGTTCACAGGATTTCAATACAATTCTTCTCTGAAATAAACTGAAAACGATAAAGACTTAAGATTCTCCCTGTAGGCGAATAAGAAGTGCGTAACTCTAGGCGAGTAAATCCCTTGCTGTCGACCCAAAGCTTTCCAGACAGTCTTCGCAACTTTAATAATTAGCCTCGTACGTTGCTAGGACTCTCTTCTTGGCTTACATGGGAACAATAGAAAAAGAAAGCCATTAGTCCCGGTGAAACAGTCCAGTTTCCTTCGGGGAGAGATTCTCGTTTTCTCGCAGAAGTATGCCTCTTGTTTTTAATAGTCGCCCCCGCTAGGCGGAAGTGAGTTTTCATGCTTCAACTCAGCAGCCCTGGTCCTGGACGGTGACAACTTTGTGTAACCTCAGGCCATTTCTTGCGCTCAATATTCCGGTCGAAAACATTCCGAATACAATCTAGTATCAAAGCTTGATTAAATTTAGCGATCAATATATTATTAAGCCAACTTTCTTGAGCCTTGGTTTCGAAATTCAGAAAGTTTTTTTGAAGTCCTGGAATGCATTAGTTAACGATATTGGAAAGCTAAAACTTGAAGACGATTTTCATCACATTTATTAAAAATATATCGAACAGAATTTAGATGAAGTGTAATAAATGAAAATACGAATCGATGGCCAAAGTGCAATATGATGAGAAATTTTTTGAAGATTAAATACAAAATTAAATTTAATTTAAAGTTTATTGCTTGTTCTATTGGCTTTTCGTAAATTCCGAATAGAGAGACTTTAGTTTCAGCAAAACTTTCAAAATTACTGTAGTTGATAATATTGTGCATCAACATCTTATTATTTCAGTAATTGCCACAATGTTTAATTTTTCTTGGCATGGCGACGTTGGATTTCAATTAGATTTTCCAGGTCAGTTTTTGTTTCAGTTTATAGAATTGCATGTTGTACTTCATAACAGCATAAAGCTCGTCCACATCGCAAGTAGTCCAAGCCCAGTTCGCTAAAAGCGAGTTCCACTATTGTTATGTCGAGTATCCTATTATATCATTCCATTCATTGGCAAAATCCACTTTAATCTGCTTTGTTTTCTTCCTCTGCGAAAATGAAATGAGCTCCGTTTGCATGTCTGTACTTGTAAGGATCTTGTAATCATGAGATACATGGAAATCTCAAAGCCTTCTAGTGCTTCAGAGAAGTTCCGTCTTCGATCGCAGCGCCGTAGTTCATCAAAATACCGTTCTCACTACAATTGGTGGCAGATGTAGGACCAACATTTATTTAGTATTTTCATGGGTTTTATACAAGTTTGTTGTTTTAACAGTCTTCAACTTCTCGAAATGTCGTTAAATATTAACTCTGTATTGTTTTAAAGCGCGGAGAAAGTATTAATCGTCGGTATAATTGAGCCAAACATGAAAAAGTTCTCCCGCATCGTCCGACTAGCACTTGGGTTCTCCTCCGACTCAACGCCGCGATTTCAGCGGAGACAATTATTTTCGTTCTTCTCGTCGCAGCAGTTGTCAAGCTACAGGCGAGTGTTCCCAGCACCCCGGCTCCGACTCTCTTAATTTCCTTCACGAGACTTTTCTAATTAAGATCTTCAGCACGCCTCTCCATCATCTTCTCAATGACGTCACACATCCGGTCGAACAACATCTCGGCGAATAACAAGACTCCTCACGGTAAAACCTCCATTAGCACCTAGAATCAAATAATCACAGTGTAATTCGAGCCAGCTGACATCCGAGAGATGCATGACAATTGGCAAAATCGCATCCCCTTTAACGTGGACTGCGAATCTTCTTTTTCATCGTTTTTTATCATTTATTGTATCCATATCGAAACTCGACTAACTGTAACAAATGGCAGAGTCAGTAATTACAATCGCATTGGGAGCATGTAGCTCTGGTTGCAGCTCTGGGAAAGCCAATACTCTGGTATATTGGCTGCTATTCACAGCCGGCACTAACACGTTCCCCTGAGGCGTAACTGATTATTTCCTAACTCTCTCTCGATCACTAACGAGCATTGTTTCTTCAAGACTACTTCTTTTTGCTCGTTTTATGTTATCTTCCCTAAATCAGACACCGATCCCTAATGGGAATGCTGCCCGCCTGTGTAGGGGCTGATAGAAAACTGGACGTACTCTCATTGAAACACAAACTTTTCACCTATTTTCGTCCTAAGAGTCGACCTTAATTTCCCAATTAAAGACATAATATTTAAGTTTTCATATGTAAATTGATTTTAAATTTTGTTGGCGAATACAGAGTTCTTTGATTACTTTCATACATCGCTGTCAACAAAACGGTGAACTGAAATCGCGACCACTTTTTGTATAAGTGAGTGTACCTTTTCCCTGTTTTCCGAGATGCAACTTGTAAAGTGACATTCAGACAAGGTGATCCATCTTCCTCACCCGGAGCAAATCATCTGGGGATTGACGAAGAAAAACTAATACGAGGATTGTGGCCGGATATCTGATAGATATTTCCAGTTACCGCACCGTCGCGTCTGCGTGACGTGGCGCTTTGTCCTCGTGGGCATTGCCTCTGTCTTGTCGTCTTCCAAACAGATACGCACTCGAGTATTTCGTCACTGTTTTTATCTCTACATGTCAGATTTATTGAATTTTTATAACGGTTTTGTGTGAAGTGCGAATGAATGAATGACGCTCGCCCACGCAGGACGGCTTAGTGACGTCATGTGAGGTGCCGCGACGTTTAAGCAGCCGTCCCGACGCCCGTCTCTCTGGCCAACGCAGGCGAGCTGGTTGAAGGTGTATCAATTTTAAAACAGGAACGTGGATAAGAATTTAATTTAATTCATGTCATTGTTCTGGTTTGTAAGCTTTAAAGCTTGAATTATTCATAGTTACAAATCCACCATTTTATCTCGTTCGAAATTAAAAACGAAAATATTCCATGTTTTCTTTCGGCTTGTTTCAGTACTCTTTTTTGCATGCTTTCTGCCTTGCGAGAGGCGGGATGAGGCTCCATTATTTAAATATTTATAAAAAAGTACATTTTTGAGAAATATTTAGAGACTGAATTGTTCATACGGTAAATATGGCATATATACTGGATATGTATAATAAATATGAATTTTACGTCACTGCAGTATAAGATTAATGATCGAACCTGGTACCAAAACATTGCACGTGGCATATTCAGAGAAATATTTCATTCTCTCACCCTGAGCTACAAACAATGGGAGTTCGTGACAAAAGATGCAGCCAACAGAGCGAGCAGCCAGCTAAATGGATTGAACGCGACTCGCGCCTTATGGTGGTTATGTTCGAACATATCTCAGTTCCAAAAAGTCCCCGTTGAAACAAGAATATTAGAGAATCGGGGTGAGAAATGTATGAACAAGAGTGCAATTAGTTGTGTGGACGGATTCGACGCGTGGTGTTTGATCATCGATGTATCGACGAAGGCAAATTGAAGTGCTCTTCGACCAGGGCCTCGGTCGGGGATGTGTTCTGGCGATCAATGGACGGCGAGCTGGTTTAGTATCTGCCGGACTTCGAGCTCCTAGAAGTGGTCTCGCTTTGTGTACAGCGATTCTATGCTCGATCGCCCTCCACGATCAACGAGACCAATACTCTGCGAGAGAGAAATAAAATCTAATCAATTAACCACTACGAAAAAATAAAAACCTATATTTTCGATTTGAGGCTCATTTTCCATTGTTCTGGTAATTGAATTTTCCTGCAAATTTGGTCCTTCAAACTGATAAGACCACATTTTCTAACAAATACAGAAACTCGATATATAAATGCCTACCATGAGAACATACGAAGCACTTAGATGTAAGCATATCAGCAAATAACAAATAATGCATAGCAATTCATCAAGGAAATTGGTCCACGATGTAATTCTATACGCAATTATGACATTAGGAAAAGTTATTTTTACAAAGTATATAAAAACATTATTCGTAAAACTCGCTAAATTGATCGTAAACTTTTAATGCCTCTATTAAACACACCTACCAAATGTTGCTACAAGTTCTCCCACCAAGAAAAGGTCAAACTCCTGCATGCTGATAAAATGCTACATGAAAGGCCAATTTTGAAACAAACTCACCGTTTTTTTTCTAAAATAATTCTCTCAGCAATTCACTTCATCGAATCTTCTGATAAAGTTGAACTTTTAAAGATCAACTCCTCTCCAATTAAGATCGGCTTAAAAGTTGCTCGCGTTGGATCCTGACGTTTATAATCTTGTGCGCACAACAACTCGCGTCTCGAGAATCACCCTCCGTGCTTGGTGGTAAATGTGAGTTGAAAATGTCTTAGGTGGGGCCTCTGTTAGTCTGGCGACCAAGACTCGCTGTTACTGCGGCTGTAATCAAGTTATCCCTTCAGGCGAGATCCTAACTTCTTGTTAGAACCCTCCCAGCGTCTCCCAGTGCCGTAACACCGTCCTCAGAACTATAAGCCGGCTGTACTTTACCAGCAGTAAAATATAACGTACAATGAAACTTTCCTTTTGTTCGAGGTGTCAAATAATAACCAGATACTTGCTACAATGTTAGGTTCAATTCGTAAAGTTAATAGAAATCTGACGGACAATGAATGCCACTACATGCATGCCATTATGGCCACGAGCAATCCTACATAAAGTGTGCTTTATTATATTAAACTATCAAAAGTAAGATGTTAGCTTCTCACTCAAGTTCAGCCTAAGGGCGGAAAACGCCTCTCCGAGACATTAAAAGCTGTGCCTCCACGAACAATAACGCGCTGTTTCTCTTCCAGAGAATCGGGTAACCTCTGATTTTACATTACTATCAATCGTGATTGCAAATATTTCCCCCTACTTATGCGATAATCTCCGGCATTTATCTTCCGAGAGATTTTGTATGCGCCATTTGCAGCTGTCAAAGTGAATAACTGGAAACCACGTCTCGGAATATTTGATCGCCGATGATCAATACACGGTTGTTAGAATGTGAGCTTTGCGTGACGTTTCTTGCAGCTCTCGACGAGACTCGATCAGTCTGTAGTTTACGGTCTCATCATTTTATGCAGAACACCTCAAGACCCCTCACTCCCACACCACCAGATTATATATTCATACTTTAAGCGGTTTGATGGAAGGTACGCACTCAGTTTCTTTTTTCAAGGCGTGCGAATATTCTTTATTTAGGCATATTTTTTTAGAGCGTTAGCTTTAAGCTAGTCGCCTCACGTCTAGCCAGAGTTCCCCCCATGCCCGTACCGTGGGGGCGTGCTGCCCTCGCCCGACGCGGCCTCGTGTAGCTCCTGAGGGAAATCAACGGTGTTTGGGGGAAAACGTCACTCTCCCCCGGGATCACTAGCCGAAGCCCGTGTTCAGACCAAGGAAGCAGGTAAACGATTTACGTGGTATTATAAACAATCTTGGCAACTTTGCGGATCGTTTCGATATTTCCCACCCCGGGGCGATTGCTATACGATTGATTTTATTTTCATATCGAGTGATAGCTTGCTTCATCCGGAAAATAGATTCTTGACTTCTAAGTGGATTCACTCCTTCAGAATAATTATTGGAAATTGCATCATTGAGTTTACTATCGGAAATAATGTATTTTGTGCGACTCATTTAGTTTGTCGGCGTTTCTTTTGTATTGCATTGTAATCTGGTTACACATCGAAGAACTATTGAAAACCAGTAATATTATGTCACAGCAAAATGTCTGGAAATGTCTGCATTGTGAAACTCGAACTATTCGTTCTTCATATTTGATCAGGATTGAGCAGCTTTATTATATTATTTGCATACCTCAAAAGAACCTCTAAAACACACGACCATCTACTGTTTAATTACTTATGGATATGAACCAAAGCACCGTTTTTGTTTCACATCACTCAAATTTACATTTTCACAAAATAAAACCATGTACAATCAATGCTTATTTCAATTCCAGCAGAGTTTATTACTGATATTGTTCATATAATGTGCAGATCGTCACGCACTCTCTGTGTATAGACGCTCACAGTCACCCAAAGAGAGTGTATATTCTATGTTTTATCATAATATACGTCGTATTCTATGTATCAATGTCAGGGTCTATAAACGCAGTTGTGTGTTGTGGATGGAAGGGATACTCTAGTTTTTAAGATTACTGTATAACGTAAATTCTTGTCAATTGTCAATGGGGAAAGTCAAAAAGCAAAATGTGTATTCGATCTAATCTATTAGCAAGGCAGTGGTGAGGGTTTGTTCCGATGAAAGTGCTGGTGGCCCTGATAAGGGCCGTTCGCGACGTTTCGGAAGCGTTACTACTTCCATCTTCTTCCGGCGACTATTAGTTTATTTTTTTCAGCAAAACTCTCTCACAGAGCGTGATTGCTTTAATCGAGCAATTGCTTACTTAGGTGTGGGATTCGTTTACCTAGAATACGCGTATTTCTGTCTCTTCTCGCGGCCCTCATGGGTCCGAGCCTCTTTAACCAAACGTTCAGTTAAAAGTTAAACAAACCGACCACCTCGCATATGTAACTTGATATTATGGAGGAATTTAATTACACCGAGCCAACGAGAGGCACAAGTGGATATTGCTCTCCTGTTTGCCTAACAACCCCTCCCTCCCCGTCCCAATCCCTGCGTGGCCAACAGTTTTATACACCAGGTAGTAGCTACTGCGCATGCGATATAAACCCGTGATTTTTGATTCAATAACGGATGCATTTTCATGACTTTCCTTTCGTTTACATTTTAAATAGATTAATTCAGTTTAGTTACTCAAATTATTTTTAAAAATTTCTTTTGCCAGAAATAAATTTATAGCATCCGTGTTGTAAACCACTCAAGTAAGTATAAGTTAAATGCACGAATGAAAAATTATGTGTTTACCTCGTAACTTAAGTAGTCCCCACGAAAAATTGACTTTAATGAGTTACAAAATCCGACCAAAGTTATACCAATGCATTTCAACGCGAAAATAATGACTAAAGTTCATACTTCCGATACTTCTTCAGAAAGCCTTCTATGAGTCGAACTATTTTTCTTCTTGAACAACTAATCACTTGAGCGTAGTAATCGCTCTCGGAAGTTGCTCGAGCCGATGGGCCTCTACGTCGGGCCGAAGCCGAGGACATTACAGACCTCCCAGAGCCGATTAAGTCGTTGGCTCAGTTGCAGGGGCGGGGGTAGGTAACATTTTGAGAAGCGACCAACCTGCTCATTTATTGATAAACCTATGCGAAGCGAAGCTTAACAGCTGGACTATCTGCTAATGATTAGCTGAACAGTTTTGTGTTGTTCTCCGGTGACGAGACAATGGCTGCTATTCCTCCTTGGTTCAGACTTCATTAGCGCGAAGAATCATAGCGAGCAAAACATAGTCTCTGCTGCGCCGTGTTAAGTGAATTAGTCGCGCTGTTGATAGCAAGGCGCGTTGTGACGTCACACGTCGGTTTCAGAAGCGCGAATAATTAATCACATATAATCGCATGCGTTCAGCAGCATTTTCTTTTATGTTTAGTTTAAACTTAATGTGCCATGAATACCTTTTCGCGGAAAATGACAATGTATTATCAGAAAATCGCCCTCCATTGAAAAATGTATTTAATTTTTTTCATATGCTTTTAATTCTCTACCAATGTAGATAAATATGCGTAGGAAACGCAGGCGCGTAGGAAGTGGGGGGGGGGATCCAACCCTCTGATTCAATTCCCCTCCCTATGTTCTTAAATACATTTATATGTCAAGATAAAAAATATGCTTAAAAAGTGTCAAAAATCGCGTAGAAATGCACCAAATTCATGTCTGAAATTCAAAAATTTTCCGGGCCTGTGCGCCCCGGACCCGCATTTTACTGGGAGGCCCCCCCAGGCCCCCCGTTGTCTTCGTAGACACTAGTATTTTCAGCACAAGTTCTTTTACAATATTATTACCTCCCATCCCCCTTGCAAATTTAGTTCCTACGCGCCTATAAATATGTCATAAGTGACATATTCGTAGAGTGATGAATTTTTATACTTTCCGACAAGTTAATTATTAGCCACTACGTTCAAGTTGGACACTGATCTTGTTTAATTTCAATATATGTTTAGGGGGAATGAAAATGTCTCTTCATACCATTAAAAAAGCTAAGTCTAATATTTATTTAATGTTGAACAAATGTTGATACTCGCGTGTTGGCTTCTCGAGGGCGTCGCGATGTCACAGGTACACACGACGCCCCCCCCCCTCATGCGTGCGACGTCCTACTTGAGCGTCTGCCAGCGTCGACTGTGTTTTCAAGCGTCTCGAGCAGAACTTTATCTCGTTCAGAGAAAAGAAGAGACTGCTAAAAACACTCCGTCAATTTCAACGGGACCGGAAATTCACCGTCATCAGATTTTCTTTTAAAAAAAATGTATAATGTATTACATATATCGTCGATAAATCAAAATGAGCGGTCACCGAACCATCCTGTTATATAACTTCCGCGCTTAAAACAGTGAAAAATAGTCAGCCTCTGACACCAAGTGACGCACTCGCATATTTTTTTAACGCGTTATAAATAACACAATTGTAATCACGCTCCAATTGGCGCTTAAATGGTACTAATTGAGTTTAATCTCTAACTGATGCGAGTGCATCGGCTGGAATAGAGCCCCTATGCCACTCGGTGACGCGAATTTTCGTCGTTAAGGTACACATAATTCAATTAAATGTATATCTTTGAAGTGGTTTTCCTTCCTCCTACACTGAAGTATGCCCCTTAGTGAATGAACGAACAACTCTGCTTTAAACAACTTACCATTATTCAATAATAGAAAGCCTCATTTAGTAACCACCCTCACGCAGTCGACGTCCCGTTTGCTTGCTAACTCGAGCGCCCCGAAGTAGACTTCTTTTATTACAGCCGAAAATCGATCTGCCTTACTACCAATAATCTGCAAACTTCTTCCCTTTCACATTCAATAACGATCCTCTTACAAATATTTAAATAGCCGAAGAAACATACATATACGTAATATACGAACGTATAGGATATCTTTGAAGAAGAGTCTTGTACATAATAAGAGTTTGTATGGATAAAACGATGGATATGTTTATTATAACAAAAAAGGAATGCTGTAATAAATGTGTTGTATTTTTTGTTTAGAAGCTATAAATACCTCTAGTACAATTTTCACGAGGTGTTAGGGCGATAATGTTGCTATTTTATTTATTTGTAGACCTATGTAAATGGAAATTGCATATTTCCATAGAAATTATTTCCGGGTGAATTTCCCTACTTTTCATGACCCTCTTGAGATTATAATACAGTTAATTTGTGTGGTCTCCCTAGAGATAGATGCGCCAAGTGCACGCCTGCTATTACAAACGTTATGGTAAGTTAATGGTAATAGTAGGTGAAAATTGCTCCCTTCTAATGACGCGAACTTAGAACTGATACAAGACTTGGCTCAATCGTGACTTGCATAGAAGAAGGTGCTAGCTAGCTGGGGCTCACCACTATTTATTTTATTACTTCTTTGGTGAACATTAGTCCAAATCGACTGTTTTACCGAGAAAAGTTTGGCGATAAATCACAGATACGATAACTCATTCTATAAGAAACGTGTTTAATAAAGTAGTTGGAAATTATTTTACTTGTTTTCAAACACGGCGTAAACTATCTTCTTATGAAATTGTGTTATAATAAAAGGAATGTGCGTCAATCATATGCACTATTATAAAGTGTTTCTGGGCATACTCAGTAAACTTAAAGTTTGAGTCAAAAGTTTATTGCGTTTCATTTTTAGATAATATGTTTTTTTTGTTTAGAGGGAAATCCAATCATCGCAAGATGGAGCATTGCGGTTTAGAGGCTCAGGATATGCCTTTTCTCGCAGATAAATGATCATTTTGACGAAACATCAATCAGGATCAAGTCGTTTCTGTTTCTACATTACAACAATCACAACGAGCTTTCTTATTCAGACGATGCTCGCGATTACAGGGAAAGTTTAAATAGCACTTTGCCCGATGTGTTCTTAGAGCTTTTGTTATTATTACACACAGAAACTTTAAAAAGATTCTCCAGCACCTCCACACCTAAAAAGATTGAGATCTAAAAAAAGGTCCAGGATAAATTTGTAAAAAAATTTGGAACTATAAAGCTGTGAAATCATTTAGCCCATTTACTCCCGTTATGCCTAAATTTGGCATGAAAAAGCCTCAAATTACAAATGTAGCAGATTTTTTTAAACCAAGCTTTGTGCATTGCGCCAATTGCGTCATTAGAGGAGAGTTTAATTTGTATTCTTCAGGAGCACTCAAAAAGTAGTGTTTCTTGATCAAATATTATTTGTAATGGTGACTCAAGTAATGTTGAAAAAACTTCATTAGGTATGTATTTGTAGAATTCAGTACAAATTGCAATTGATAGAGCCTGATTTCATGATTGTAAATAGGTATATGCAACTAAAAATAGAGAAAATGGACTTCCAGGCCTCTGCTTCTAAGGTTGCACGGCCAGTTGAAAAGCTATGCTTCAAGAGATGATCGCACCACATTGAGATTTGGTAATGATATACCTGAGATAGTTGTCAGTTTAATGTCTAATTATGTGTATGCAATGTTGACACCTCGAAAACAGCCAGTAATTCGCATAGTGACATCGCGAGCTTGGAAAGCGCTGCGATTGCCGGGACTTTATAATACGATCACATCTGAACAGGTTTAGATCCAGATGTGGTTTCATCGAACATTATATCATCAAAGCACTAAAACACGGCAGCACCAAACGTGATATTAATATTCCATTAGTTTCAATCACAGCTCTTCACGACCTGAACCGAATCTGATAGTATCTGATTAATTATGTGTATACCCTCTTCATTAAGAACATGTCGGCCCTGAAAACACCTGCTGAAACCATTAGCTTCTAAGGTTCATTCAAGAGCAAAGTTGCCAAAAGGCATCGTTTACTGATTTAGTGACTGATTATAATCCATAAGAAGATGACGCAACAATGTGGAATCAGGTGTGGCGATCCTTGAACTTTGCGAACCATTTTACTGTTAACATGGGACTGAGAAGCACCAACTTAACTGTCCCAGGTGAATTGGCTGTACACAAAAGTGGGGCATATAAACCGGGTAATGGGTAAAATGAAACATGAAAAGCTATCTACTATAGTGCTCACTATTTTCTTTTCGTCCTCATGTCAAAACTCACGAAAGTTATCAAGATATTCTTCTAACCGTTAGCTATCACCAAGCTCAACATATGGTTAGGTACCTACTTTACTTTACTTTACTTTACTTTACTACATATTATTTCATCCATGTTTTTTATTATTATCATTTGATGATGCTCTACTATTCGAGTTTATATAACCATTGATTCTCGAACAAGGAGATCTGACGATTTCCAAGACTTTACGTCTCTGGTTTCTCATTAGTTGAGCGAGTTTGTTCGTTGAATCGTTTTTATTCGAATGAATTCAGCGTCCGCGGCAGGTGCGTGGATGTTACGTATAATCATAAAACTTGATCGTCATAAGAGATGAGTAACATTCGGAGACTGGAGCTAATTGCTGCTATTAAAATATAGAGAGAAACGATTAAGACGGAATATGGCTGCTCATAAGACTTAGATCTACTTTAATTCTCAGCTCAAATTGCACCAGTAGATCATGATAACAGCTTTCAATTAGTGAACTAGATCATGATTCAAGAGTTTGGTTGGTGTGACCACGTACGAACTTTTTCAAGTTGTAATAAGAAATAGCTTCTTGGAAACTAAATAACTTTCTTTACCGGAGCATTGAAATGATTTTTGCACGTTTCGAAACATTTTTCTCCAATTACCTATTCTTTCTACAGGAGGTTTTCAAGAGCGGATATAATGTTGTGTTTTGAACTTCTTTTTACTCGATTCCTCGAGACAAGTTAGAATCGAAATAATGGCAAGATATATCTGAATACTGAATAAAATCACTCAATAAAAAGGGGAAAAGAATAATATTATATTTCCAATTTCGAGCACAACTTCTTGTTCTGAACGCGAAACCTCTCGTTAAGAAAATGTTCTTTGTGAGTGAAGTTGTCTCGCAATGAGAATTACTTCCTCTAGCTTTTATGAATATCAAAAGATTGCTTCTATATTATTCATAAGTTGTCTTCTGATAACGTGTTATTCTCAAAATGATGACGTAGCTATACAAATTGCTGTTGGATATTTAATCTACATTTTGATCGAGTTATTTGCTCAGCTCTATAATATCCAATATATACTTGAAAAATGGGTAATGGATCACAATAAATATTTAAATGTTGTCAGATCCCTTACAAAATATTTACTGAAATATTCAAATTGTTTCATAAAAAAGATAGAATTTCTTATAAATTTTTCATTTAAATTTCGTTTTTACCAGTCTAGTGTAGCTATACTTTTTAAATATACCATTACCAAGTTAAGTTTATGCTCTCTAAACTCGCTGGAGTATCTCTTTATTTAGCCTTGCCTGACATTTTTTCATTTAAAAGTTAGTCTTGAAAGTCCTCCCTGTAAAAACTTTTCTCAATAACCCCCGGCTCCGCTTAAAAATTAAACCTTCAATACATTTCAATAGCTATAAAATGACAATGCATTGAAATCGGCTTTTATTTTAGAGAGACGAACAGAAGCTGCTGGATTTGAAGTTTATACAAAGACGAAGTTTCCATTTGCTCGATTTACGTAACATTCTGACGAAGTATTTCTCGATGATTGCAATCCCTTTAGATGGGGATTGGCATTTTGCTTATGTTCCGATGAAGACTTAACCCAACAAACAGATTGGAGATAGAAGAGCTGACTGCTGATCCACTGCGCACTATTCTTCTCGCTTCGCACCATGCATTTTACTTTGACTCACAAAGAGCTGTTTCTAATGGGATGCATTTCGTACAAGATGAAAGTAAGATATTTCCGTCGATTAAATATTTTCACAAGAGGAATTTGATATAAAGCGTATGGTTTCTAAGAAGAAAATTTGCACTAATTAGTTCTGTAGAGCGTCGTGGAAAGTTTCAGGACTTCGATTGTCACGAAGCCATAATATAAACCGACGCCACTCTGTTTAAATTTAATATCTTGTTTCATGCAGTTTCTTAACCCGACCGTTCGAGTTACGCGTAAAAGCCTTACATCAAGAATTAAAGAGAAATAATGTTACTAAAACGCAGGCTTATGGTATTGTTTAAACTATCTCCAATGTGTAAGTTCTTGGTAGTCATCGGTGTTAAAAAAATCAACTGTGAACTCGTCCGTGATCCTAAACTTCGAGTTTGGGAACTTATAAATGGCTCTATTCTGAAACAATTACGAACAGAATCGCCAATCAACAAGAAAACAACCGACAAATCGAATATGAAGCTTCTCTACAATTCATGAACCCACACCTGTCTGTTCGAGATTATTATCTCCTATTCATTACATATCGCATGTCCATTCAAACCTAAAATGTAATTTCCAGTGATTCGAGAAAATAATTGGCTGTGTATGTGGCAGAATATATCCCTACATGAGTGGTTGATCACAGCGCACTCTCCCGCGGGATCCCGACCCGCCAGCGTCGAGCGTCGCGTTACAAGCGCCGCGACGCCGGCTAATTGATTAGACCACGAGATAACAATGGAAAGTGGTGGAACCTAATGGACGCAATTATTATACGGTATAAGCTTACTTCTTCCAACCTTTTCATCAAATCTCTCGTGAAACAACGAAGCAGTTGAGTTCTTCTTCTTAATCCTCGCAGCAGCTATAATATTATGCTCGTTTCATTTGTATGGGATTATGCTCTAAGCGACAGAGACAGATAAACTCATTACACTTCGGAAGTGGTTTAAGCACAAACAATGTATGAGATACAATTGCTCCATATCTCTCCTAGCTTTAGATTCATTGCAAGGCCGTCGTACTTCAAGCTGCACTAATCAGGGGGAACTTAATTAACCAACTAAACTTGAATAACTCTCCGACATGACGTTTGAATCACCTATTGTATCAGAATATTGTACGATAAGTGATTAGGCCTGCAGGAAGGAAAGAAGTTCGAGATCTAAATGCGTGTAAGGATAAATGTCACCCCAGAGCACTTCACAAAATGGAATGGAGTTGTAACACGGAAATCTGTTTCTCTTTATTATTCTTTTCTATTTCTTTGGGACGGAAACCGAAAGAGGAAAAGAGCTCGTTTGAATATTTTTTAATGTTCGGGTTTCCTCGCACTCCGCGATAAAAGGAACGTCGTGGAGTCAATCGACGGAGCGTTATTCCGTACAAATGAGCAGAAATAAATCTCTCAGATAAAACACGGTGAAACGCAAATGTACGGTGGCAAGATTTGCCAAGAAGACTCTTGCTCCAGTCTCGCTGCTACCCCTCAGTGAAATATGAAGAGCTGAAGATGGAAGAAAGCAGCGAAAAGTGGTTCCAAGTTTTTTGATTAAAAAATCCATGAAAGATAATGCAAAGGAAGAGCTGGCTGGTTGTAGTATGTTGAGAGAGCTCGGGAAATGCGGAGACTGGCCAGGAAAGTGTGTGGAAAAGAGTTATGTTACGGCTGCGCGGTGTGTTGTATACGAGGTTGAAAAGTTACCATCTCAGCAGATTTATTATTAAAAACCAATTACCATAAAACGTAATGTGGACTGCATGCCAGGCAAACTGTTTTAATTATATCTCGGACCTTGCTTAGATAACTTCACCTGTGTTTTAATGACTTTTATTGTATACCAAGAGTTGCTCTCTTCCTTAAATTCCGAGAAAATATTGTCCTGGCTGGCGCGTAGCTTGCTGTTTCGCGCATCAAGGAACTGCATGACTCTGACGATAAAACCGCGGGGAGTGAAAGTAAGACGACGAAATTGAGCAAGATAGACGCTTTTAGGTACGGGGAATGAGATTCATTCTGGGAAATTTTCTAGATAGTTTGAGATAAAGCACCCTTGGTAGGCGCGAACTGAAAAACTGAGCTAAGAAAAATAAACAGCATGAGATTAAGGAGGCAAAAAATAATTTATAGGTGCCTAAAATCTGTGAGAGGGAAATATGAACGTTTTTGTTACGATTCATTGTGTTTTTGCAATTTATTTGACAATGGCAAGAAAAAAACCGAAAATGAGTTATTATGACAAGAAATACAAACAAAATGTAACGCTATAGCTTCTCTTCTCAATCTATTAGAGTAAGAAAACACAAAGGCGGATTTATTGAAAGCGCGTGAGAAGAAAAGACAGGTTCGGATTTGAGCGGCTGGTGGAGGTGCCGTGCAGAGAAGCTAGATATCCACGCTGGCGCAACGCGTCTGAAGGTCACGCACTCACAAATCAAACATCACGCGAAGATTAGCAGCAGTTGACAACATTTCAATGTACATCTCCAGTACGTTATTTTCACTGATATCGAGTTTCATGCATGCAGCTCTCTGAACACCGCGTAATGATGTTTCAAGCACATTGTTTTGTTTGCCAACTCAACCCAATGGGTGGCGGATCATAAAGCGCTGCAGAGTTCACACTATCTGTAACGCTTCCAGCAATTATAAAGATCTAAAATCAGATCCAGCCAATCAGAACTCCCGCACGACCATTGACTGCCGATGCGACATTGCGCATTTTAGCCCCTCCACCTCCACCTCCACCATGACCACCCTCTGCCAACCGCGTGATTCTTCTGTGTTATGCAGATGGCATTGCAAACACGGAGATATAGGCAACTTCATCAATATTTGAAACCCGGCTACAGCGTTTTTTATACACTTCTGTAACGACAAGAGAGAGGGAGAGATATAAAAGTGACAACCCGTGATAATGGTTTTAATTTCTGTAGTTCATAGCAACGAACGCAGTGCATTGTGTGTAGAGAGTTTATTTATACTGTTTGTTATCCGCCGTCAACCCCCATTGTTCCTCGCCGACAACGACACGTTCTATTCTCTTCTCTTTTCCACACATCTGTTGCCATTGTTTCGAGTGCAGAATTAGCTACCTTGTCTCCTTTTGTCCCCCCGAAGTCTAACAGCGTCCACGTCGGCGACGAATATTTATATGCGCCTATAGCACGGGCTTTTAGCACACTTCGCGCCACCGCGAGTCTTGCGATGTTCTTGGCATTCACCGCCGCGGTGTGCTGATGGCGTCGAGAGCAAGCGGGGTTTATGGTTAAGGTTCTTTTATCAATCGATAATATCCGTCGTCTTAATTAATTCAAATTAAAGATTCAATATTTCATTTATAAATTTGGAGATAAATGAATTGTAGCCATTGTACGCATCTCTGTTCACAAAAATGGGAAATATTACATGAAGAGGTGACTAGAAATGACGAAAGACAGTTAACAAGAAAGCTTGCATTTTCTCAATAATCAACAATACTCTTTTATCTTGCATTTATAGCTTGAGTTCAACGAGAGATTGTCAAAATACTATTCCTCTGCAAAAGAGATATTTGGCGGTAAAACTTAGTTTCGAAGTTTGTGACACAGACATAAAACAAACTTCCTGCTTTTATGTGATCGACACATGACGAGAATCGTTGCGAAGAAAGTTGTTGAGTTTGTGAACAGTAAAACGCCAATGATCCTCAAAACATTTACGAAAGGAAAACGCAATTGCACGCTTTTCTCCAATTCGTACCAGCTGCTTTCGTTGCTCGTAGAACTAGAAATAGCTTTGAAAACCAAACTGCTGAATATTTCATATTGCTTCGAGAGTGTTTTATTATAAACGAGTGTCACGTGATAAATTGCCTACGTTTGCCAGGGTGCTTTAAAAGTCTGACGTTACCATATCACTAAACTATACTCCCTACCGGTGTCCTCAAAATATGCATCATAAATATGGCGCAAGGTTTTAAACTAAAACTTTGCTTTGCTGGGAGATATAAGTGTATTTTTCTGTGACAAAATGGAGTCATTTCTTCTACCTGTAAAGTGTTTGCTAATGCAGTCGCACTTAGTATGATTAATTATGCCGTACATGAGCCTTGAGACCAGGTAAGTGGGGTCGTAAAGCGTGCAGACACATGTGTGTCCTTCCCAATCCGCCTCCCTTTACTACCACCGAATACAGTAACGAGTATACACAAGTTTAGCGTGTGGAAGAGGGATATATTTAAGCCCTTAAACTGCGTAATGAGATTTACATTACCTGCATTAAAACACAATTAAAACAAAACAGACGCGACTGGTGTGTTTCCAAATCCTCTCATGTTAGTTTTGTTTTGCTGAGAATATAAACAACGTATCTCTATTCAACACTAATGGGAACGTTATCAAGTTTTTTTAGGATGTATTTGTTTCAAGTGTGATATTTCTACATTCATAAACTCGTGTTAGATTACTTAACCACTAAGACTATTTGCGATTGTGTATACCTACTCTTTTCGTTTTACATGTTAATAATACATATTATTAATCCTTCTCCCGGTTCCGAAACTTTATTATGCCGTTCAATGTCCATTCTCCACTTAAATGTCGGAGCTTTGTTATAGAGCAAATTTCATTGAATTAAACACAATCATAAAAAATACAGCTTGTTACAAAATCAAATAGAACCATATCAAGGGTACTTTGAATTAGCGTCATGTGCATCATATCAGCCATTTCCATTTCCTAGCAACCACCAACTCTGAACATTGGAAAAAGTCCATAACGACCCTGTCTATAAATGATTCAAATTCTATTATGCTTGGCTCCCAGCAAGGTTTTGGTAAACAACGCTTTCGTTGTTTCAACATATAATCAATCAATAATCGTTCGGCGTAGATCGAACGTCGATTTCCCTCTAAATTATGGCGTCTCTCTGTACCGACGCCGACGCCGCATCATAGCGACGTCGAATTCAACTTCCGGACGCTCTGTGAGACGGAAGCGAAGAGTGAATAGACGCGTAGAGAAAAGTTACAACTTGAAAATAACTCGTGACATCGTGACAAAATAAAGTTCCTTCAATTAGGCCAAACAAGCCGGGGGCAAAATCAGCCCTAACTAGCTCACTCCTTCCTTCTTTTATCATTCAATTAATGTGACGTATAAATCAAACCTGAGGAAAAGGTTTTTACTTGCTGGGTTTTAACAAACTTTATCCAGTAAAGAGGCTTAGATGTAAATTTGTTCATTTTAAAGAAGGGTGCCCAAAGTCCAAACAAACATCCGATTTGCATTGTTACTGTCGTGAAGCAGAGAGTAAACGTTCAATTTCTGAACGTGGGCGGGTATCTCCAATAAATTTCTATTGCTTAAATGAGAAAGCACAATGCTACCAATATCAATAAAACACTATATTTCGACAAGGGTCGGCGCTGTAAAACGATCCCCCAATTTTATTTTACATTTGATAACAACAAATATCTTGATAAGCTGTCCCCATGGCCCAGTTATTATTTCCAAAAGTAATTCCGAGTCGTTATCGTCTCAGAACGTGCCGTTTCGACAAGCATTAAGTTAGATTGTTACTGCCGGGTCTACTTTAGACAGGATTCAGTCGTGGTCTAATCTTCGTGAATAACTCAGGTGACATTAGTAATCGCGGCTTATCCATGGCGAGGGGATGGGGTTGTAAAGACCATTACGTAGTACCCACGACGATGAAAAGGGTGAGTGGCTTTATTGAGCTCTGGTGCCGTGGATAGGTCCCTTGGGTACACGCACAGGGCGAAGAGAAAGAGTTCTGCGAGACTAGCTCTCGGCTCAATAACACGTGGATTTGTTATGTACTTATTGTGCCAGCTGATGGATGGATTATCGAAATTCTCTCCGGCAAGCCACAGTCAGAGAGGGTAATTGAAATGGGAGTTCCGACGAAGCGGAAATAACAATTACTGCGCGCGGAAATTGGTCATCTTATTGCTCGCTATGAGGAGTTTGGAGAATGTGTAATTTTGAGACTTGAACAGAGAGATTCTGCGGTGTCTGTGAATTGATAAAACAATTAAGTTATTGTGTAGAGTGCAGTGCACGTTATGTTTCTAATTAGAGCTAGCCGAGCTATGAAACGTTACATTGCCGTGAGAAGATGAGTAGTTTAAGTTCATGAGGCACTTGGCTATGATTAAAACATCCGAGTTTATACCTTGCTGCTTACCCGAATCATGCAATTCTATGTTGCTACCAATCATCATTTATTCATGGCACAATCCCTTACATTTTCACACTAATTTGGGCAGTATAAGAGTATGTACAATCATGAGAGTACGGCAAGTGGAAGCCAGCAATATAATCATGATATTAAACTTCAGTCAACCTTGCAATCTTTCTGAAAACATCTAAATCTCAATTTCAAGTAAGGCTCCAAAAACTGTGTTGTCTAGGATTGAGATGATCGGATTTTCGTTTGAAACATTTCGAGATGTACTGTCAGAATCCGAGCGCCTTGTCAGCTGTCAAAGAAACTATGAGAAGAAAGAGAGTTGGACGAGAATCTTATTTTCTGTTCGACCATTCAATCTCAGCGTCGCACGCAAATAGCTGCTCGCGCTGACCTGACGAGCAGCGCCAGATTTAACAGCATCCAGGAGGAGAACAAAGTTTCGGAGAAAATAAAAAAAGGAATGTTGGGGTAAAAGTCGTTTTCTGTTCTGCATCGTTGGTTCATGACTGTTGAAGCCATGCCCGAGTGAATCTGAAATCTTTAGCTCGATACGACGGAAAGCCAAACCTCCAGAATGCGACGCCCTCGACGTCGGCATCGCGGCGTGATGGTAATACTTCCAGGCCGATGCATGTCTCTCCTGACGCCTCGCCGGAACTTCCATCGAACTTAATGGAATCAGGGATCGCGATTTAAAGCTGTGAGTAAACGTTTCTCCCGAGCCAAGTCATCCGACTCGAAGATTCGAATCAGAGCTGAAAGTAATCTAGCGGCGGCGATTGCTTTGTTTCACCGTCTGTCAGATAAATCATTCGACCGATCTCTGTGATTCGTCTGATTCTTAATTGAAATTAAATATTATGAGTTTAATCCATTGCAAAAGCACTTTATATTACAACACCCATTTTTAATTCAACTTCGCGCTTGTACTTAATTGACCAAGATTTGAAATTGAATTTCCTCAGCTAGCTTCGTATCATCATCCATCCTCAAATAAAAATAAAACAACTAAACAAGCTCTTCTGAGGTAGTTAATTTCACGTTTCATAATTAACTTTTTGCCATCTTTCTAAAATTATTAGTGTGCTCATTAAATATATAGCACAGTACCTCCAGTTTTCATGATGGGATTATTTTCCATCTCGACTCGACTGAAGCGAAGTGAATTCTGCACTCCGCTCTTGACCAGCTTTGTGCTACTCTCGACCACTCATGAAAGGTAATTCCTTTGCAGAGTGTTAATTTTTTGCCACTACTACATTCAAAAAGTTCGGTTCCAATAATCCTCTTATCACCAACATGACCAGTAGCTGCACTAGCACTCCTGGTGGTTGGAAACACCACTGGAAGACGTAATCGTCTCTCCTGGACCACATGAAACACAACCTTCTGTCTGGACTTGTGTTTATTGTGTTTCAATTGGCTGCTTCACATTCCCCACAAAGTAGTAGTTGTTACCGCCATTACGCTCGAGTTAATTGTCGGTTTCTTGTGATGAATTTAGGCGGGAGGTAGCCGCTAATAGCTGATGAACGAGTGTGCAAGATTCTTGATGGCATTCCGCATTGTCTGGCTTCGCTTCATGCTGCCTCATTCAGATAGCGATCAACAGATGTACATGCAGTCCTTGTACTTGCTCGCGCTACTCATATCTATACACACGCCTTGGAACAAAATATACGCAGGGACAATTAATTCACTTTCAACCCCTCATAAATATAAATTAAAACTTCGCCGTAAAAACGGGTCCTGAAAACTTACGAGGGAGAGTTTATGCATGCAACATCTGACCTGCAATATAGCATTGCAAACACAAATAATCTTGGAGGTGCCGGTTTCAATTAATTAATTTTTTTAATTTTTATTGTATTCGATGGTGTCATGAATTACATAAAAGTTATTAAGAATGTAATGAAGGTAAACAATGAAATTCATAGTCATACAGAAAAATATAAAAATAAAATTTATTTCTCTAAAATAGTAGGTACAGAAATCTCTCCCAGAGGCATTATCCAAGATTGTGATTATTAAGCATCATCAAATGCCTTCTATTCTTATACTATGGTTAATCTATTGAAGATGCGACAATGCGATGCGATTTTATGCGATTTAATTTACATAATTTGATTTCATTTTAACAATTTATACCAAGGTAGGGATGGATTTTATTTCCAGCAGGTCCAAAATAATTATCTTTCCCTGGTGTTGAAAGATTCAGTTTTAACAATGTGACAAGAATGGCGTCCGGTAAAAGAAATTCTTGAAGTTAATGCATCACCAACCTCAAAGTGTGGAGCAAAGAGAGCAAATCATCTAAAATGAAGAATAAAACAATCCTCTTTGCACTGTGATTGTAAGGAAGAGTGCATTTGCGGGTTCGCCTGCATCCAGAAGCGTAACTTTTAAGCTAATGGAAGATGTGGTATTCATCTCGCCTTCATCGTCCTTTCCTCTCCACTCAACAATGAACGCCGACAAACCTGACGGTAGCTAAAAATAGTCCACAAAAGTCAATTCACCATTTTATATAAACTATTTCCTATGACCCAAATATTCCCTGGTGGTATAGCAATCTCCCGGGGTCCGGGTCGGGGTCCGGGGTCCGCGACGGGGATTTGTCTGCAGTCATGAGCTTGAAGCGCTGACGCGGCAGCAGCACGCGGATGGAGACATTAGCGTCGGACTATTTTAAATAGCGCTGATTCAAGCTGCATTCTCTGTCGAGTAATCAACGGAGCAGCTGCACCGGGTGCATCGAGATGTTGACTCGAGATTCCGCGGGAGTCAGAGCAGAGTCTTGATGCACGTTCTCGATAACAACTTGCATCTCATCTCATCGAGTGGATTCATGCTTTATTGCTATCACATTCCTGCACAACGACTATTGATTGCAATTGTTATGTGAGATTACTCGGTGCAGGTGGATTGCTGGGAAGAGGATTAACTCATTGAACGTGAGATGGACCTGATTCTTCGCAGTTAAAAATGTGATTTCTATTCAAGTGCTTTCTTCCGGAAGGTCGCCAAGAAGACTGCAGCAATTTGTGTTATTTTTTCACGGAAGATTGAAGAAGTCCCAGGATTCAAAAACAAATTTGTTGACTTCGTTGCGATGTCCTCCGATGTAATTACGAATCTTCTACTCTAGTGAACAATTTCCAGACGACCTATTCGCAAAAAGTCGAATCAGATCCGATGAATTTAAGAGTCTTTTATCGAGCTCGGTATAAACTTCAACACCTGCGCGTGGCCATCACTCATGTCCCGAGCGGCGTGTTTGATGCGCATGCGCAAGAAAGTGATCGGCACATGGCGGAATCATGCGCGTCCTGTCGGGCGCCGATGAATGAGAAAACCCTCTTGCCGAAGATTCGCCGACTTACCGCAGAGATATGCCGCGTCTTCCAGGCACGACGTGATCTGCCTTAGCAAATACACTTACACCTTTTGCACTAAAAGCTATTTAAGTAATCTGCTGCACTTGGCTAGCGGAGGGTTCCTTCTTTCATGCATTCATAGAGGAAGTGTTAAAAAATAAATGTTACCCATGCATTTCTTTTCCGTGTACGAATGTTGTCTTTTTCTATGAGAGGCAACACGCAGTGTTTTTTTTATGGTTTATCATAGGTTTTTATAGACGCTGCCACAATTGAATTTCCATTTTGAAAATATATTTAGGACTATATTTTAAACATTTATGACGTACTTTTTATGACGTTTCTACTTTCTTTAATGAGGAAATTCTTGTATTACTATCGTATTACCAATCGGTCTAGCCGTTTTCAAGCCAATACAAGAGCACTACAGTGTAACAGTGACGTCTTGACTGAGAGGTGCGATCGCTCCACTGAATATTGTTTTGAAAGAAAATGTCAGCCCCTAGATGAAAATTCATGAAATGTATGTAATTATATCTAAGTTTATCGTTTTTCGTATTTCCTAAGTTATTATTTTGTTGGAAAGTCTACGCTTCAGTTGGCAAAGGTAAATATTCATGGACAAAAGTATTCGCTCTAAAAATATCCCATTAAAAAAACAGCTCATCTCTCAATACCATAAAATCAGCATAAAACCAAAATTAATTGGCAATTAAATTACAGACAGAAGAGTTCCAAAGTGCTAATTTGTTCTTAAATTGAATCTAAATAGAGTTTTTCATGATTTTAATTAGCCAGTGTGAGTGAAACACGAGACCCGAAATATATCATCATTTTATTTCCTAATGGTGCATACTTCACTTTTCTCCTCATAATGTCAATCGTCTCGTGGTTCTCACCTATATAATGAGTTGGTAAACTGAAAAAAATAACGAAGTTGAGATATAATATTCCTATACCTACCTTCGCACGCTCCGTTGAATTAAATTAACGAAACTTTACCCTCGACTCTGCGTCTGTGATGCAAGACATTACCACGTGCGCTGGCAGAGAAACACTCCTGGTTTCCGAGCACACGACAACATGCTGCTTGATGAATGCAGTTCGACATATCCGGCCGCGAACGACGGAATCTTGCCGATCAAGTTCTGATAGCAACCTGTTACGAGAAACTTCTTGACATAAGATGTCACTTCGGAGTTATGAATGCAAAAACTGAGGTGGAAAACTTTGTTCCAAGGGCTAACTATTGGCAGCTTTGTTATGATATGTCGGTGTGTTTGTGCACAACTCGGCTGGGTCTCTTCTATACACGGTCGAATGTGTGAATTTATGACCATCATCAATCACCTATTATAAAAACTGTTTCTATGCGAGCATTCAAATTGCAGTGCTTGATTATATGCATGACAATGCGACGTTTTGGATTATGTGTTATCTGGATTTCGATGTAATTCAGTGATAATATGATTCATGTTTTTACAATTACACTTCCCTATGATTGTGTTCGATATAATCTAACAGCACGTGGATTACAAATCACACTTAGTTTCTTCTCTTTCCTGACAATTATAAACTTTACGAATATAAAAGCCAGAATTTTATGATCGCTTTATAATTGTGATTCTCCCATTATAAAATTTGTAATTTGGACATGGTTGATGTCCATATCGTAGGGGGCACGGTGACAGTCATACCAAATTGACTCTTCAGTGGTTTCAAATAAGTGCCTATTTTTAAATTTAATTTTGAACCCTAATTCCCCAATTCGCTTTGATGCTTTCCCACACTTTATTTTCTATACACTTAGTTTTGTGTATTAATCGAATAAACCAAGTGACAAAAGCTCACAAAATATGGCAAAGTGATTTGACATGCGGTTCCCCTTGACTTCTATGCGTCAGTGGCGTCTTGACGGCTCCACCTGATTGGCTGAGCGTGCACCAATCAGTGGCCAGGTGTGAGTGACACGTTCCACAGTTACGTCAAGACCACGTGCACCCATCGGAGAGATTGCGATGAATATTCCATGACTCCACTGCACCACTCACCTCCATGCCATTGCCGGGGCGTTCAACTAATCCCACAAACAGATGAATTTTTTATATCTCCCCTTCTTTAAGATTGCTCGAACATACGATCACAGGCAAGTGGGAGGCTGGAAGAGAGGTAACTTGGGGACACTTATGATGACTTTTATAAGTTCATAACGTTTTATACTTATACCTGCCTTTTAAGAAAGCCCTTGAACTTTAATATGAACATGAATTTGTATGAAAAAACTTGAGATTCTAACTTTTAACGAGAATTTCTCCCTTAACCGAAACTTTTTGTATGTATTCCCCTCGAACATTTTCCATAAGATACAATAGTTATTCAGAACATTAAAAATATTTACTTTCGCCAGAAAGTAAACTAGATTATGACAACTTTTATTCATTTTGAGAAACTGGGTTTTATGTATAGCATCCAGTTGAGTGAACGAGTTGAGGGCGGAGTACTGAAAAGAATAATATAGAGCGTTGTATAGTCGGTCGCATAGTACTTATAGCATTGAAAACTTACTATTTTATAAGCCGCAAGATTTGAATGAGGATCATGTTTCCTAAAGTGACCAATAGAGGAAACTTTTAGTAGCTGACCTTTGTCTAGTCTTTAGAACTGTAAATGATGTTTGGGAATTATAGGTTATTTTGCTTTTACCGTGAGGTATAGCATTATCGCACGGATAGGCAATCAATGAACGCGAATAGAACGAAAGAAGTTAATAGTCTCAAATATTTTCCGAAAGGACCAGATGGTTTTGTAATCAATCTGTTCATGTGTGTCTATGAGTCCTAATTTATCGGTAATGGTGTTGAATCCAGGGTATCTGGGGACAGTGGAGTAACCGGGCTTGACAATTTCGACCCGAACACAAACTATTGTTGTCTGCAACACCACGTCGGCACATAACACCGCCCTACCCGGCCCCCACCCCACCCACTGAACTCTAATCTGCGGTCTTGCCCATCTTTCACATCGACGCATTCAATTCCACGTGTGTTGATTTACGCGTAATCCACGTAAATCTCACGTGTTAGCAACGTGCAAGCAATGCAAGAGGGATGAAGTCGCACAAGGGTAGGAGGCACTTAAATAAACTAGGAGAAACACTCGCCTCACCCGTATAGTACATCACATGACAAAGTGCAGACGTACAAATGGAAATGTCGTGTTCCCTACCCTCTCTACCGCCCTAGCCTCTCATTGAACCAACGTAGTACCAGGGACATTCATACTAATAAATATCCCTCCCACCTACCACGACGCCCCTCACCTACCCTGCATCATCATCAGCCACAGTGCGAGATGTAAATGAATTCGCTATATAAGTCGGACGAGAGACGGAGAGAGAGAGAAACACTCTCTGTCGAGAGAGAGTGAGTTATTGCATAAAGCGAGATTTTATACATTTCAACGCATCGCATTCTGTGAGCTTTGAAATGTATTGGCCCAATTACTTAGAAGACATAAGCTCTAAGGATCGAGTGTGTCATTGAAAATAATTATCTCACAATTAGGTAATAGATCGTTTTGACACAGTTAGTATAAACTTGCCGTAAAATTAACGAATAGATTCGATTCCACGCATATATTACGCGTATTTTCCACGCAAGTATAGATACATTACTTTTTTAATATTCAGTTTTTTGTATTTATGCGTATATTCCAGATAATCCTAATATCGCTCTTCTAGGCAAAATATAAAAGCATGAATTACCATCGAGGTCGATTTGTTACTGGGTGCCTATTAGATCATTATCACTATACTTAATCTTCAAAGTGGCCATCATTACAGAATAAATTGGATTTCTGCATGCTAAATTAATTACACTATCAGCGAAAAAAAGATAAATTGTTGCAATTTAATTCTTGGATAAAGGTTTCTGTGAAGAGAGCCGACATATTATCTTCTCTGGATTGGTTCTGGTATCTGCAATAATGTGTTGAGTCGTATAGTGTGTCCCGACGTGTTCGTGAATGACACAACATCAGCATTAGCGCTGTTGACTAATCGGTGTTGTTCTTCTCGCAGCCATCTTGGCGAAGACAATGCCGCTCCAACACACAACCACGACTCTTCAAGAAGGACAAGAAGAATAAACCGCCATTTTCCCTAGATTTATTAATGGCGATGTTCATTTGTCAGACACAAATTGCAATGCCGAGGTCGCCGAGTTGCGTGAATCATTGTCAGAGTTAAGAAACTTTTCAACAATTGTTGAGGAGAGAGAATTAATTGGCGTAGATTGGTGGTTGACACACGAGGGGAGATGGCAATGACAGCCCAATACATCACTTCAGTGCTAGGAGGGTGCTTTGTCTAGGTCTTCTTCCCTCAGATTAGCGGTGGGTTTGTTTTAAATTATTAATCCCGTTTAACTTCTTTGAATAAAATATAAGACAACTCCGCGTATTTCTGGAGAAAGCTTTTTAAAAGATTTTTTTGAAGAGTTAATTTAGTGCCAGCGTCAGTTTTCCATGATCCCTTTTGAGATTGAAGTTTTGATGGATCTCTGAATGTATTAGCTTTTTATGCTGAGCTGAGACATTAAAAGTGACACGCGCCCAAGGAGGTTAAATCTATATTTAGAACCTCCTTGCACGCGCCGCGCTGTATGAGCTAAATGTGTCCCCTTAGAGATGAAATCTATGATCACAGCTCGTCGCCCCAACCCACGATTCTACCAATTTTCTTCCTTCGCTAAATTCCTATCCCGCTTCCGACACACCAATAATTACATTATAGATTTCCCATTTCGTGACCGGTTTTTTAAAATATAACCATTCAGTTTTCTCTTTCAATAATAATATTGTGTCGTGAACCGAATACTGAATATCCGATAATCAGCTCAAGTCGGGCAGTTCGATTAAAATGGCGATCAGCGATCAGCGAGTGTTGGGGGCTGGGACTGGCGCCTGCCGCAGAATCCAGTGAAGGTAGTAATACGCACTCCGGCGCCAAACCGCAACCAATGGCAACACGTTTTGCGCGCATATAAACAATTATAGAGCAGATACCAAACCCATTACTGGATTACGAGAGATTCCACGCGTAACACGTAAAATATTTTATTAGAGATGAAGACCGGAGAATTTCAACCTCATCTCGAAAGTGAATAGGAACGTAAAATCAAAATTGCCCATCCATTATCTTGGAAGGCGTAGATCAAGCTAATACATCGCAAAACAAACCCTCTTCTTCCAATCACTCCACCGATGGTAACGAATGGAGCCTCAGACCTGCCAAATGGTGTCGCCAGCCAAATAGGTTAAAATTCTAAAATATGGTTTATAGCTCTATTTCGTCAAAACGCTCTGTTTAAACGCGTTGAAATCATGTTATGATGAGATGAGCAAGCAAACACTTCAAAATTTGTCGTTACTTTTTTACAGCTTTACTAAACTACAATCAATATTCCTCAATATCCCTGAGCAGCACCCATTCTATAATATTCACCGCAGTGCAGCTATAAACCAACTTGTGCACAAATATGTTAAAAAATAACTGCAGTAATAAAGTATTGCACGCATGAAATATGAAAATAAACATGTTTATTACGTTCCTACTCAATGTGATGTGGTGTATTGGCATGATAGGAGTTGTGTTTGTGTTTAGGCCGCTCACACGACAAGTCGTTCGTGCTGTTCCGCCTGGGCTCTCGCGCCTCCACGGCGATGAAGAGTTTCGCAGAGACTGGTCGAACCGACGACCTCGAGGACCAGAGTCAGGGCACCGGCGGCGTCTACGACGAGTTCGTCGGGCCGCCCATCAAGACGGGCGCCGGCAGGACGGAGGCTGAGTTCTTCGTCGACGGCAACCACTCGAGGGTGAGTACAGAGATTCATACTTTACGGAAAGATTGGCTCTCGCTATCTGGATAGAAAGTTATATGAAATATACATTACTCGGTCCGTGTCTCGGTTGGACTGATATTTTCCACATGGTACTCTCATCTTTCCGTTCTGACTTCAGAGAAAGTTATCCAGAGAAAGACAATATTCCAGACGTTTCTCTGCGATGACATGATTTTACGAAGTGCCTTGTTTTTGTCCCAGGTCTCTTTGATGTCGAGGATTACTCCGTCTCCGGATTGGTTTATCGGCATCGACAGCTTTGACCTCTGTGTAGACGGAAATTGGATCGACAGCATAACGATTGAAGTAAGTGGAACTCAATTATCACCTCTGTGACCCGAACAACGCTGGCGCCAACAAAGCTGGCATTCGGCCCGGCGCCTCCACCACTAAAATACCTCACAGAACTGCGTTTAGTTACACTCTCCGCTATTTCATTAATTCATGTTAACTGATCCAAATGCATCTTCTTGCAACTCAAATGGAGAAAACATATATACATTGAATAATAAGACACTAATTCCTTGTCTATATATGTATAGAGTCCATTGAGTAATATTACATTTGGTGGCAGATATGGTACCTGAATTTCTCCACGTGATCTGTCGATTTTATGTAGACAGAGATTTTAAGATTTTTAAAATCTAGAGCTTCGACCAAGATGCATCTTATGATGTATCTCATAATTACAATATGTATTTTGAATCTACCTAGGTAGGTATACCATATCTGCCACAAAATGTAATATTACTCAAAATCAACAAATCATTTTTACATCTTAAATAAATGTTTGTTTAAAACAACAAAAATCAAACATATTTTTTATTTAAAAATTATGTTAGACACATCTAACATATATCTGTTAGACACGTCTCTTCAACCTCAAAGCTTGATTGCAAGGTAATATGAGAGTACGGATTCTGTTTCTTCCAGGTGGATCCCGTCGACGCCGGTACTGACAACGGATTCACATTCACCGCGCCGAACTGGCCGACGGAACCGCAAGGCATAGTGTACCGGATGACCAGTCGCTACCCCTCGCACCCTGCGGGCTCCTTCTACTACCCCTACATGAAGCGACTTCCGCCCATCGCTACCTTCCAGTTCATCAAGGTGAGCATTCATCATTTACGCGCCGCGAAACATTGCGTGGCGCCTCCACGACACGGCACCTCCACGCGCTCGACTGCTTGAATCTCGTGGGCTCTTAGATCCGCATTGCTCTACGCAGAACTTACATCAAGCAAAACATTTCAGTTCAAATGGCAATTTCTTACCGGAACAGTATTAGCAAAGAAGGTGCGAATTCATTATTCTAACTTCCGATTTTTAGCTGTTTTTTGGCATTGTTATCCTGTGTTAGCCACAGGAAGAGATGTTTCCTTTTCATTTTGTAACAATCTAGTCCCGTGGGGTTAGATTGTTACGAAATGAAAAGGACAGCAGCTCCGCACCGATTTCAGAAAAGAGTGAAAGAGCTTTTTTAGTAGTGAAGCGTCAGCTGACGACCAATCAGATAATCTCCTATTAAATTTTTCCATCCTTGCAAATAAAAATTCGTCTGGGGCTTGGTGCTGGCTCTTGCATTAGGAAAATAGCATCTTTGCCAGTCAATACCGAAGTTTGTAAGTAAAGGAGTCTGCTATCGAGAGAAAGTCCGTCGTCATTAACATTTGAACTTGTTTATAAATACATTTTGTTCAATCCGAGTTATCTGTGAATGTCGAAAGCTCTTTCGACTTCTCGATAATGTTGTCCTGGTCTGAGTGAGAGTGTGTCAGAAGGGGCGGGGGGGGATAAAGCGACGACGACCGTGACAATGTTTTCAATATCGACGCGTCGTTAAGCCAAGAAAACACCAATAAACATCCAGATGTCTTGACGCGGCGACGAGGCTCCAGAGAAACCTAAGCGGATAACACGAAACAACCCTTCGCTTGTTCATCCCTTCCTATAGTTACTTGCAGGGGCACGAACTTTTATTCAGAATCACTTTGCATTCGTTTTAACTTTTCAAGAGTTTGCTTTCCATGACAGCAGTGCAAATCCTTGACGAACAGTTCACATCATTTTGCTGATATTTTACCCTCGTTTTGCTTTCTCTGAACGCGTTTGTATAGACGAACAATGAACCTGATATTGCATGCCTGTGCATTGTATTTAATTAATTGTGTATTGCACCGCGTTGTATTCTATGGAACTCTTTGTGTGCCGTTGATCTGATAGGAGTATTTGACCTGAACTAAATTAAATCTGAAATACAATACATTAAAAGTAATAATATTTGCTGTATACACGATATAATATATAATGCACACAAATATCGTGCACCAATACCACGTGAATCCAGAAACAATCACAAAGGTATCGTCAGGTTTTATCATCAAATTATAAATAAAGCACAAAAATAAATAATGTCTCAAGTTGCTCCTGATTTTTCACCCTGTTGGTTGACCTATTTTCAAACATTCGACGTGTAGCGTGTTTTAGATCATTGAACTAAAAGGCAATAATCACTCCGTTTCGTTCCAATTGTAAGACTTGAAGATCTTATAATATTTTACAAAATAAGCTGGATAGTTTTCTTTTTACTCCCAGCGGAGACAAAGTTTGACTTCCCAGCTTCCAGGTGAGCTCTCCACTAAACAAGATTGTCTCTGATCAATAATAAATCCTGTTCTAGTGGGACATAATCATGGCTTGTTGTAACCGGAACCGATGTTTTATTGTGTTGCACTGTTGGATAAAAAGCAGCGAAGAGGTAAATAATACGATGCATTTGAAGCAGATTGAAACAAGAGTCGAGTGCATTGGGCTGTCATGCTTCAAGTCACGGCTCACCGATTCCAGCTTCATTGCCATGCAACTCGCGATCTGCTCCTCTTAGCTTATGCAATTCGTCCTGTTAGAGGGAAAAGAGTTTGTTTTATTTTGGTTTATGGGATAGTTGGGGTACGAGAACGTAGTTGTTCCGCTGAGTGATTTCCCGTACTAACACGAGACTTCTGGGACAAGATCATGAAATTACCATCTTATCGATCCAGCATGTGAACGCAATCACAGGAGATGTGAGTTGATTTGACGTTCAAAGCGAGCTGCAGACTTGGCAACGCGTTCAAGGAGGAAACGCTCTCCTTGTGTGAGCGTTGATGAGCGAGCTGTCTCTCAGATGCAGTAGGATCTAAAGATAATCAAATCTGTGGAGGTAACGCTATGCCATCTTCTTTGATTAAAATTCATGCCTAGAATTTATTATGAAATCTCGGCCCTTCAGAATGACTTCTGATTAAATATTATCTACCAATGTAGCTATATTTTTCTAGTTTGCTCTCAATGGGATAAACCCTATAGGGAAGTTTCTTTTATTGGGGTGCATTCTTCAGTTCTACTGATTCTACGCTTCAAGTCCCGTTCCATGAGTTAAGTCTTTTACTTCCACAAGTTAATACTTCATGTGTCAAACTTGCCGCGAAAGTCAATGCAAAATGTCTGGGGCGTTGTATTGGACTCATGACTCTCGCGGAAAGTTTCATTCATGTAATATAGTATTTAGTGAAATAGGCGCACTTATCCCAATCGATAATACATCTACTAGTAACTGTCCCTGCCATTATAAATATCACCATTATAAAAAAATAAAAAAACAGTGGTCCGTGCCAAAAAGCGAAATGGAGACGCTCTCTTCGCTCGCTCAATGAACTACATAAAATTTAGCTGAGTAGCTATTGAAAAAATGGTTCTAAGTTGGTAATACCGGCCCTTAGACAGTTGATTTACACACGAGCGCTAAGTGCTTTTTTGTATCAGTTTTAAATTAAAGTTTTGACTTATCAAGTTTTTGAATCAGGGTGAAATGCGGAAGCACACAACGTTTATCCTCCTTACGAATTACAAGCTAATTTAAAGTTGTACAGTTCATATCATTTTGTTAAAAAAAACTCAAATCTCAAAAACGTTGGAGCGGTCCGCTCTCTGAATAACACACGAGTTCCAGGTTACTCCAGAGATGAAAGGAAAGGAAGGATGGAACGGAAATGTCGTCTGCTTGGAGTGTGGATTTATTGGTCACTATATAGTCGGTATGGCCGTCGTTTCACTGCTGATCTGGCTCGGTCGCTTTTTATACGGCTCGACCTGACGTCGTGTAATGCGGGTTGCCCAATTACCAGTAGGTTGTTATTGCGGGCTTGGCAGGATCGTATACGACCCTCCCGGGAGTCCGGCATACATGTATGCATGCGTTATCAACCCCTTGCCCGCTACCTGAGCACCACCCAACACCACCCACCCCCTCTTTGTTTACTCTCTCGCTCCGAGATTCTTCATACATACCCTGTAGTGCGTCAATAAATTGTACCTATGTGACATTAACGGAGGCGGAGTGGGGGAGGTGTCTGCTGGACCGAAGTTACGGCTTGCGGCAAAGCCATTTCCCTACATACTCTCCAAGTCCAAGTTGACGCCAACTTTGACTTATATTCTTCCTGAGATTTCAATTTTCAGCTTTTTCACTTGATCGAGGTTTATTTATGCCTCCCGTGACGCCGCACCCAACCAAGTCCGACCGGTTGAAGATCAATTTGAAAGTCTGCACACAAATATAATGTAAAGAATGGCATTCTTCTATTTTCTTCTTGTAATATTTCCTGTGTAGATGTTACCGTGGATTGACACACCTTGACTGGCGAGTTTCAATTTCACCGGAACTCCGAGCACAATGTTTTATCGCGTTCATTTTGTCGCTAAAGCAGGGGAGATATAAATCAGATCGAAATATTATCTGGCTAGAGTGAAACGAGAGATTAAAATCCTTTATGCTTGAAGTTAAAATCCAACCCATGCCTAGCAATAAGCAGCAGTATTTTAAACGTGGTTTTCCGGTTATGAATGCCCTCTGCGAAAATTATCGTGGAATTCGTAATATTATAATTCTGTATCAGATATTGTTCGCGGCATTCAGATTCCTCCCAGAACTGAACCTGCTGGCTTAAATATGTAAATTCCATTCACTGTAAGAATGATTTGCCATCCAGCAATCTATTGCAAACACTTTATTAACATTACAGATATTAAACATTCATTAAACTCGTATTCAAAATCGAGCTAAATAACTATGGCTGGACAGTAGATTTCAAGGTCCTCATTCTTATGGTGAATGGAATTTAAGAAGCAATATTGATAATAGAAATAGTTTGTAAGGAAGGGACGTGCGTTGTGAAAAATATGCGACCGAACCGGGGCTCGAACCCGGGACCTCTCACTTGCCGGGCGAGAGCTCTGCAGTTTGTGCATGGTTTCAGGCGAACCCTACTTTGTTGCAAAATCTTTCATTAGCTATTATTCAAAATATTAAAATCTTTCCGAACTGACAGGTTTTCCAAATACGTAGGTGGATACCTGTGTATAATATTCAGCAAGTCCATTTGCTATGGACATTATTAATAATGCCCATAATAATGCGGCATCATTTATTAAAAAATCGCTAAAGAAACGATAAGAAACGTTAAAAAAACAATAAGTATATTCCCTAAGGCCGGGTAGGACCAAAATTGGATTAAGTTAATTATCGATAGTTCGTGGAAGTTAGTGAATCCCATTGGCTGTGGAATTCGCGCCAACTGGATTCATTGGTTAACTGCACACTAAATAGTTATACCCCTTCTACACGCTCACTTTAACATAGGACTTTAGTAGCCTCTCACTTTAAGTACACCGTGTAGATGATCAAGCTTCCCTTAAATGACACCGCACTTCAAGTTCGCGACGGACCTATGTTTAACCTATGTTTAACGCAAGACGCGAGATCTCGCGAGATTATTTTTAAAAACGATTCGCTTTTGTTCTTCTTCAGTTCTAGATTTAATAGTAAAATTGTATACATATTCAAGTTAAAATGTTTCATTGAATTTGTAAGTGTGTTGCGCTTTTTAACCTAACACAAAGGCTCAAAACAATTTTAAAATAATAAATAAGTGCTTATGAGTGTTAAAAGTGAGGCTATGTCATCCAAGAGTGATTTTGTTTTCAACTTGAACTGACAGCTGGAACATATTTTGGAAATAACTTCACTGGACCATTCATGTGAAATCTCCTCACTGTCATTAGAATAACACTGCACTGAATCGACAAATTAAGGTAATAATTACAGAATCGTCACCAGATAGTGCGTCAATAGATAAAGTGAGTGTGTAGACGTGCTAAAGTGAGACGTCATTTAAATGTATGTTTAACATACTATATTGAAGTGAGCGTGTAGAAGGGGGATTAGCTAATCCAAAGTTGGTCCTACCCGGCCTAAAGAGATACTTGTAAATCTCTCGTTTAAAAATGAAAAAATGAACTCGTGGAAAAACGGGGATGAACCTCATTACACCATTCGTTATTCTATTCGTTATTGTGCTGAAAATTAGTAAAATAAGAGAAATGGTAAGTAGAATACCGAATGGTGTAATGAGGTTCATCACTCCTCCCCTCCCACAATATTTGCACGTGTACTTTGCTCCGCAATAAGCTATGTCTGTCTCTTGTCACCAGCTGAAGGAGTACGAGGTGACCGAAGTGTTCCACCACGCCGAAGACGACCGCCGCTACGACGTGCTGAAGCTGGACCACATCGCCCACAACACGATCCAAGTGTTCAACAACAACGACATCGAAGCCGAGATCGAGGAGGAGCGCCAGGAACAAGAACGTCTGCTCACTCAACGTCCCATCACACCTCTGCGCAATCTCTTCACCATGTCGTCGACGACGACCGCCGAGCCGACGACGCCGGCCTCGTCGACGCCGGTCACGCAAGAGGGCGTCGTGATACCAAGAGGAGATAAGGATGCGATTCTTAACAGTATCGTGGAGACATATAGAGGCACTGGCAATGAACATCATCGCAAGAAGTATAGAGGAAAGCCGAGGAAAAACATGAGGAAAATACGTAAGTAGTTGCTGCTCCTTGACTCGAACGGTTTTCGGATCCGAACTGTGAAATCCTGCACTGTGTAGTTGACGGCAGGCAAAAACTTTGTGAAAAAGCTGTGCATTCTTTAATGGTTCGTAGGTTCGACAAAACGAGACCGAAAAACTAGAGTAATGGAGAAGGGATTTGTTCTCAGTTACTTAGATTCAAGAGAATATCAGTTTATTTACAAGAAGTATGTTGTCACAATGAAAATTCAATAATCAATAGCAATAGTTTTGCATTCCAGCTGATGATCCATTTAGTTTGATTTCCGAAAACGATAAGTCAACTTTCATAACTAGTATTCAACCATATAAAATATTTTCCTAGAAGAAAATAGAAAAAAACTTATGTATACCTTACAATATAATGAATTCTGGTTTTCAATTGGGAATTTGGGAATGCATAGATCGATCTTTAGTGTATTTTATTAAAATTTGTTGTGACGTCTGAATTGGAAATTCCCTTTGAGATATTATTTATGAATAATGCTCATGAATTGAGTATGTTGCTATTTAGTTTCGCGATGTATGAAATTATGAGCTGCCACTCCGAGGTAACAGCGCATAGGAAGTTAGTTCATCCAGATGATTAAGTACCTATATAAATATTAAATTCATGTATAGATGGTATTTATTTATACTCTAGTTACATGGAATATTTTCGGATCATGAAAAAGAACTGAAAGGATGTCTTCTTTGACTTGCTCCGAGAGCAAGATTATAAAATATGTATTCGTGAGTTCGGATCCGCGGAGTGGATGGATGCGAAACAGCATGGCATTCCATGGCGGGAAACATGACAGAAATTTACAACAGTCCTGTCAACTGCCTCTAGCTTTTCACGATATTGTTCGCCTTTGTTCAACTTTTAAGCCTTTCAGAAGCGGGAATTTTTTACCTTTGAATCGTATTTGAGTATTTTAATGTCCGAAATCACATACATTCATCTGTTTGATCTATGTCATGGATCAACAAAAGAATGCGTGCAAGCAGAATATGTCATCATTTTGATGAACTCGAGATAATTCTAATACACAAAAGTTGTTTGTTAACAATATAAAAAAACATCTTATTTTCTGTTGCTGAGTTAAAAGTTTTCATGGCGTAACAGCCTCTACTACCGCCTCAACAAGGCTGAAGGTAGGTACGTCACGAGGTACGTCATGTATCCGACGACTCTTAGCGCGTATTTCAGGAGAGTGGGTCGTCTGGCCCTGCGCTCTTCTGGCAGTCAGGTCTTCACAAGTACTGACGTGAAGTCAACGATTTTATGAAAACTCCCGTGGAAAAAGTCGTCACACTGCCCCAAGTCCACAGTCTCTCTGGCAAATGCAGCCTGACTTGAACCTATCCAAGTAGCGTTATATGAGATGAAGGAGGTTTCGAATATTCCAGCCCTTGAGTTGTTGCTCAATAGAAAATTATAAAATATATATTTACCAGAAATTAGTTTGCTTGGGCTTACAACGCCATTAAAATTAATGAACGTATACCGCGTATTTTTCCCAAGTCGGGCTAATTCAAAGCATAAGTAGGAGAAACAAATTTAAACTTTTCATTATGCTCACTTTGCCTTGGTATTCTGTCGTTAGACAGTGCATTGCAAAGTCGTCTTTGACGTTTATAGGACTATGAAATCAATCGACAGTCCAATGTATCGACCTGTTGCCGGCCCTCTTTTATTTCAAGGCAACTCTTAAGGTCTCTAAAGTTAGGGGAGGGGCGACCTACAAACGTTTTGCAAGTGGATGCATCGAATTCGAAGGATCTTGAAATGCAGTCGACAGAGACTTCGTATACACAATTGACGAGACCCATCATCTAAAGCGGTTAATCATTATTGTGTATTGTTAAAACTTGAATGTTTCGTGTTATCGTATCAGCTACGACTTACAGGCAAGAGTTAGTTCAGAGCATGGTTTCGAGTAAATATTACATGGTGTCAGTGGCAAGCACGAGTGATAACTTGAATTTGATGTTCAAGTGATCACTCACGTGACTCACATTACTACAGCAAACATCTCGCAACCAGGCACGGTGTCAGATATGTTTGCTATAGTGGGCAGCAAGCAGTGGGCGCTATTTTGGGTGGGCACACCCATTTTCCGGTAAAGAGGGAGAATGAATATGATCCCACCCCTGGGGCCTTATTCTATTACTATTTTATTATCACGTTTCGGCACGAATTCGTTTCACTGCCTTTAAGATAGCATTGAATTCGTGTCGAAACGGGAACAAATTTATTACGAATTCATTTCGGCGTAGTGAAACGAAATCGTGCCGAACCAAGATCAAACATAGTTATAGAATAAGGCCCCTGGGTACCTATTCTATAACTCTGTATGATCTCGCCGCGACCGAATTCATTTCGGCGTATTGCTATCTTCGGCAGTGAAATGAATTCTGTCGCGACGAGATCAAAAAAAGATATAGAATTGGGTAGGTACCTTGGAGTACGATCGTATACAATGTTGTGGTGTGACAGTCTTCCCTGTCTCCCCTGACGCTTCGCCCCTGGGTACCTTGGAGTACGATCGTATACAATGTTGTGGTGTGACAGTCTTCCCTGTCTTACCCGAGAAGGCCATGAATGCCATTGAGATGAGAATATTGTCACGTGACCGTGTTCCAGGTCCCCCGCGTGACTGTCGCGTGGACGAGTGGTCGGCGTGGAGCGAGTGCAGCAAGAGTTGCGGCATCGGCGAGATGCAGCGGCGTCGCCAGGTGGTGAAGCACGCGCGGCGCGGGGGGCGCGTGTGTCCGCCACTGGTCGACATCAAGTGGTGCGGCAGTGCGCGCGCTTGCTCCAAGGGCTACTTCAACTGGTAGACACGGACGCGACACGTCCTGACCGTCGAGATATCAGCGCACGCAGCCCACGTCAAATGACATGATCACGGCGACGCGTGCTTTTTCTACACGCTACATTGCGACGACTGCGTTTCAGACAATCGCGGAATAAATACACGAGCAGTTGTCAAGCAATGTTTAGTTCGTATATTGTGTGTACAAAGATGAACCGTTCATCGAGATGATATGTTTTAGTGAAAGAGTATGTGAACAATACATTTTCATAAAATCCTACAAAATTATATTACGTCATTTCAGTTCTGAAAATTCGATCGCCCTAAATGGATGCTCAACCCCATTTTTATGAAACAATGATTGATTACTCATTTTTACACTTCTAGAGGCATAGAGCTAGCACGAAAATAAATAATAGCATTTCACCAAAAATTTTCGAAGCGTAGAAGACGATTTTATCTCGTCGTTGGCATTGAGTTGTAATAATGATCGATGAATGTGTTTTAGGGGATAGATATTATTACAGTATATCGACGTTTTTCTTGATGTAATAACATTATTTCTCTAACGACTGATTAGCACAGATCTTGTAAGTACTTTATCTTTGTGCACTGTGCTGTATCTTGAAAACGTGCATCTATTATTGTACCTCTGTATTACCTTCTCTTGTTTCTATACTACTCGTAGCTGATTCTACGGCTGAGTCTCTCTGGATTGTAGAAGACGCAGAAGAGTTCAGCCTGCAGTGTCAATAAATGGCAGTATTGATGTTGGAAACTTTCCACAGCGTCTTGGAACAATTATTATTGGTGGTCACACCATGTAATCCCGGCCCCGGTTTTATTAGTTGGTTTATTACAGTTGTCGCGTCCCTAGGGACGATATTAATCCTCTTCCACTTTTACCTTCTTCCCCCAGCCTACATCAAAACTGTTTGCTCGGGGCTTATCTCATCCAATAATACGTTTCCTTTTTCCACTTTCATCTCTTTTCCACACATTATTGGATCGGCTCATCTTTTTCTCTACCTACCTTCCAAATCCACATCGTCTTCAATTATGCATATTTTCATTATTTATTCGCGGTAAGAACTGTTTATCCATTCCGCTGCCTTTCCTCTCAAATCCTAGGTATATCTCACGCAGCGAACCAACTCATGTGTCTTTTTTCAACTGAAATTCACGCTCTGCACACACACGTCAGTCTGGCATTGAACCCTGTGCGGCGGCATTACACATACCGTCAGAATGATTGCCGTATCTCGATCAACGTCGCACACTCCGCCCACTAAAACTTAAGACGCTCAACATGAAGGCGTCCCGACGCTCCATCTAAATCCCCGGCGCCTTATCACCCTGACAACTGATGGACTCCCAAGACTTCAACCACGTCTCCATAGAGACCAAAAGAAATTCAACAGCAGAGTACACAACACGTCGAGAGTCGGGACTTCGATATATTTATATCAATATCAACGTCAATTACAGAATAAACATGCAGTAGAACATCGTACGGAACACCCGTGTTGACAATTTCTTAGGGAATGTTTTAGTTTCACTACTATGTATGAGAACTTGACGTGTGTATTGATTTAAAACAGCCAGTTCACCATAGAGTTGTCTCCACCGAACGGAAAGAGTATTGCACTACGAACCCACTGCAACTGTTTGTCGACAGTGTATCTTGATTTGATACAAATATGAGTCATAGTTTGAACTACGCAGTTCCCGTTTCTTTCAATTTTCTCAACATTTCGACTTTTTATCGATTGACGGATGATGGGAACTGACATGAAATGTACAACTAACATAAATCGTAACTATGATTAATTCCTCTTTTATTCTATAGAATAAAAAAATTACCTTTCTCTGGGATATTTTTCTCGCTCAATGTAGCTACAATACGAATTATTTTGATACCTTTCAGAATCATATTGCGTGTTTCTTATTCGTTTTGTGATCTCAATTCTCGAATATGAATCTTGTTCGTCGAACAATGAGCTTGAAAACTGAGTTAGTTTTGTCTTGTATAAAAGATCGTGATACCAGTCTCAGTAGGTATTTAAATTCCAGCAAAGGAAATATCAGTGAGAAAGTGTATAAAACAGCGAGGAATTAACAGTTGACTTTTAATCCTTGTTGCTGAGCCAGCAGCCACACATCTTCCTCCCCCAGCGAGCAGAACGTCTCTAATGGTAAGTAATGTCTGTACTGCGAAGTTATCCCCTATTAGTGTGATCCGATTACTTAAAGCACCCCCTCATTTCTCCCTGGGCGGAGTGGGGGGGGGGGGGGGGGGGGAAAGGAACACGTGATATTAAACCAAGACTTCATAGTTAATATATTCATTGTGGTGTGTTACACTATACAGTTATTACCGCAGAGCCCGTTGGTTATAACAGGCAGCAACTAGGCGCAATCTTGATTCATTTGCCTGGGATGTAGTCTGGTGCTAATAACATAGGTCGAACAAGACATGAGTATAATGCAACGCTGGTTAATAATTGCAATATAGTTTAAATTTGGCATACCACAAATACGTTCTACATGAACAAGTAATTGTGATTGCAGAGTTTATGGATAATAAATGACAGGTGTGAATTACATAAAGGTTATTAGCACTTGCACTGGTAATGAACAGAAGTGACCTTTCCAATTCGTCTTCAGATGATCCGAGCTCCATGGTGTTCCCATGGCAACAACAGATCTGGAAAAAGACGGGCATTTTTGACAAATAGATGGGAATCAAAGTAAACGTAGTACACGTGGCAAATTGCCGGTATCAACATCAACTACCTTGTCCGCACCTCTTCTTTGCCAGCAAGTTAGACAAAATGAACTATAATTCTTTCAGTCTAGGCCAGGTCTTTCAGTCTGGTCTAGGCCGGTCTAAGAAGACTGCTAGTTGAAACTAGGAGTATCTAACATTATGGCTCTCGTCAAATATACCTTGTTGCAGGGCATGTAAAATACCATAGTCTATCATCAAAATGCCCCCAAATCAATTAATTGGTGGCGAAGTGAACTGTCCGTAGACCTATACTAGATATTGAAAAATTAGAGAAGGTCTGCCAAATTTTCAATTACACATTTTTATTTTACTTCTCATCGTTACAAACTTCAGTATAGGTAACAACTAAAGTTTATAGGCTGACGAAATATGAAAAGGAATGATAGTTTAAATATATTTGCACGTGCAATAAATAGGTTAATATATGGCCAAGACATTCCAATGAATACAGAACAGAGGGACATCAGCACACTCTTCGCCATCGCGATCATCAGCTTTGACTCCCTTGCTACCTACGCAGAACAATTTCATGGTGTGGCTGTGGCCATTCTACAGGACCATCTGCTCGGTTGGACTCGGATTAGGACGACGTGTAAGGTCAATGTTTCAGGTGATAAAGATAATAAGTGGATTTATTGTTTGATTCAAATCAAAATACTTTTTTGAAATTAGCTATAATAAAAATTACATTTTGATGGAAACAAATATTGAAATATTCACTGCGTAGAACTCTAGTCATTATGATTCTACCGTGTTCTCTGCACGGTAGAACTATGTATATTGTTTCTGTCTTCCACAGATGTTACCATAAGTAACGCATTTTAATGTCGGAACAATATGGCTCGGCTAGATCCTTCTCTCTGTGCTACGTCCTCGACATCCTTATATAAATATTAGCCGTCAATAAAACTCTTATTCAGAGCTTTCTACTTGGCTTGATTGATTTAACTTACGTCGGTATAAATAGACTTTATATCTATACCCCAGGGCCCTCATTCACGTACATGGGGTAAGCCATGATAGCGAGTGGTAAGGCGTGGTAGACCGGGTGGCAGTGGTATCGGTATTCACGAAGAAGTTATCATGTCTTACCCCGGGGTAGAGTCTACCCCTACCTCGAGGCAGGGGTAAGCCGTGGTAACCAAGTTTGAAGTTGGTGGTAACTTATTGGTGGCCATTTTTAACTTGACATGTCTGTCAAAACAACTGTTTGATGTAATTCCTTCGCGTCGTCATCTGATCAGCTGTGTTGTGTGTTTATTGTATCTAATTTGTCTTTTACTTACGTTTACTATGTTAGTTCATGTTTATTTAGTCATTCCACACAATATCGGATAGTATTATTGGTTCTAGTAAGTCAATCCATGGACCATATAACCTCCAAAACATTTTCTTAAACACTAGATATAAGTAATAAACTTCATATTTTTATGTTGCAGAGTTAAGTTAACACTGAATTCACCGTAGAAAACTATTGTTGCACCAGATTTTATTGAACTAACACATTGCATTCCGTATTTGTATAGTTTATCGTTTGGAATTGAACTGTCACTATTTTAATAAAGACAAATGCACGCGCGCAGAAAATGATATTTGAATCTGATTGGTGGAATAATCCACTGCCTACTTAAAATTTACGTTCTATTTACACTATTCAAATTTCAAGTAGGCAGTGACCTACCACCAATATACCACTGCTTCGTGAATACGAATGTGTCATTCACTACCCCGAGGTGGTAAGCAAGTGGTAGGCTACCCCGGGGTAGGCAAGGATAAGGACAATGTACGTGAATGAGGGCCCAGGGCCCTCATTCACGTACATGGGGTAAGCCATGATAGCTGGTGGTAAGGCGTGGTAGACCGGTAGGTGGTGGTATCGGTATTCACGAAGAAGTTATCATGTCTTACCCCGGGGTAGAGTCTACCCCTACCTCGAGGCAGGGGTAAGCCGTGGTAACCAAGTTTGAAGTTGGTGGTAACTTATTGGCGGCCATTTTTGAACTTGACATGACTGTCAAAACAACTGTTTGAAGTAATTCCTTCGCGTCGTCATCTGATCAGCTGTGTTGTGTGTTTATTGTATCTAATTTGTCTTTGAGTTATGTTTTCTATGTTAGTTCCTGTTTATTTAATCATTCCACACAATATCGGATAGTATTATTGGTTCTAGTAAGTCAATCCATGGACCATATAACCTCCAAAACATTTTCTTAAACACTAGATATAAGTAATAAACTTCATATTTTTATGTTGGAGAGTTAGGTTAGCACTGAATTCACCACAGAAAACTTTTGTTGCACCAGATTTTCTTGAACTAACACATTTTGTTCCGTATTTGTATAGTTTATCGTTTGTATTGGACTGTCACTATTTTTAATAAAGACAAATGCACGCGCGCGGAAAATGATATTCGAATCTGATTGGTGAAAAAAAGCACGGCCTACTTAAAATGTACGTTCTATTTACACTATACAAATTTCAAGTAGGCAGTGACCTACCACCAATATACCACTGCTTCGTGAATACGAATGTGTCATTCGCTACCCCGAGGTGGTAAGCAAGTGGTAGGCTACCCCGGGGTAGGCAAGGATAAGGACAATGTACGTGAATGAGGGCCCAGATTCACGTACATGGGGTAAGCCATGATAGCGAGTGGTAAGGCGTGGTAGACCGGGTGGCAGTGGTATCGGTATTCACGAAGAAGTTATCATGTCTTACCCCGGGGTAGAGTCTACCCCTACCTCGAGGCAGGGGTAAGCCGTGGTAACCAAGTTTGAAGTTGGTGGTAACTTATTGGTGGCCATTTTTAACTTGACATGTCTGTCAAAACAACTGTTTGATGTAATTCCTTCGCGTCGTCATCTGATCAGCTGTGTTGTGTGTTTATTGTATCTAATTTGTCTTTTACTTACGTTTACTATGTTAGTTCATGTTTATTTAGTCATTCCACACAATATCGGATAGTATTATTGGTTCTAGTAAGTCAATCCATGGACCATATAACCTCCAAAACATTTTCTTAAACACTAGATATAAGTAATAAACTTCATATTTTTATGTTGCAGAGTTAAGTTAACACTGAATTCACCGTAGAAAACTATTGTTGCACCAGATTTTATTGAACTAACACATTGCATTCCGTATTTGTATAGTTTATCGTTTGGAATTGAACTGTCACTATTTTAATAAAGACAAATGCACGCGCGCAGAAAATGATATTTGAATCTGATTGGTGGAATAATCCACTGCCTACTTAAAATTTACGTTCTATTTACACTATTCAAATTTCAAGTAGGCAGTGACCTACCACCAATATACCACTGCTTCGTGAATACGAATGTGTCATTCACTACCCCGAGGTGGTAAGCAAGTGGTAGGCTACCCCGGGGTAGGCAAGGATAAGGACAATGTACGTGAATGAGGGCCCAGGGCCCTCATTCACGTACATGGGGTAAGCCATGATAGCTGGTGGTAAGGCGTGGTAGACCGGTAGGTGGTGGTATCGGTATTCACGAAGAAGTTATCATGTCTTACCCCGGGGTAGAGTCTACCCCTACCTCGAGGCAGGGGTAAGCCGTGGTAACCAAGTTTGAAGTTGGTGGTAACTTATTGGCGGCCATTTTTGAACTTGACATGACTGTCAAAACAACTGTTTGAAGTAATTCCTTCGCGTCGTCATCTGATCAGCTGTGTTGTGTGTTTATTGTATCTAATTTGTCTTTGAGTTATGTTTTCTATGTTAGTTCCTGTTTATTTAATCATTCCACACAATATCGGATAGTATTATTGGTTCTAGTAAGTCAATCCATGGACCATATAACCTCCAAAACATTTTCTTAAACACTAGATATAAGTAATAAACTTCATATTTTTATGTTGGAGAGTTAGGTTAGCACTGAATTCACCACAGAAAACTTTTGTTGCACCAGATTTTCTTGAACTAACACATTTTGTTCCGTATTTGTATAGTTTATCGTTTGTATTGGACTGTCACTATTTTTAATAAAGACAAATGCACGCGCGCGGAAAATGATATTCGAATCTGATTGGTGAAAAAAAGCACGGCCTACTTAAAATGTACGTTCTATTTACACTATACAAATTTCAAGTAGGCAGTGACCTACCACCAATATACCACTGCTTCGTGAATACGAATGTGTCATTCGCTACCCCGAGGTGGTAAGCAAGTGGTAGGCTACCCCGGGGTAGGCAAGGATAAGGACAATGTACGTGAATGAGGGCCCAGATTCACGTACATGGGGTAAGCCATGATAGCGAGTGGTAAGGCGTGGTAGACCGGGTGGCAGTGGTATCGGTATTCACGAAGAAGTTATCATGTCTTACCCCGGGGTAGAGTCTACCCCTACCTCGAGGCAGGGGTAAGCCGTGGTAACCAAGTTTGAAGTTGGTGGTAACTTATTGGTGGCCATTTTTAACTTGACATGTCTGTCAAAACAACTGTTTGATGTAATTCCTTCGCGTCGTCATCTGATCAGCTGTGTTGTGTGTTTATTGTATCTAATTTGTCTTTTACTTACGTTTACTATGTTAGTTCATGTTTATTTAGTCATTCCACACAATATCGGATAGTATTATTGGTTCTAGTAAGTCAATCCATGGACCATATAACCTCCAAAACATTTTCTTAAACACTAGATATAAGTAATAAACTTCATATTTTTATGTTGCAGAGTTAAGTTAACACTGAATTCACCGTAGAAAACTATTGTTGCACCAGATTTTATTGAACTAACACATTGCATTCCGTATTTGTATAGTTTATCGTTTGGAATTGAACTGTCACTATTTTAATAAAGACAAATGCACGCGCGCAGAAAATGATATTTGAATCTGATTGGTGGAATAATCCACTGCCTACTTAAAATTTACGTTCTATTTACACTATTCAAATTTCAAGTAGGCAGTGACCTACCACCAATATACCACTGCTTCGTGAATACGAATGTGTCATTCACTACCCCGAGGTGGTAAGCAAGTGGTAGGCTACCCCGGGGTAGGCAAGGATAAGGACAATGTACGTGAATGAGGGCCCAGGGCCCTCATTCACGTACATGGGGTAAGCCATGATAGCTGGTGGTAAGGCGTGGTAGACCGGTAGGTGGTGGTATCGGTATTCACGAAGAAGTTATCATGTCTTACCCCGGGGTAGAGTCTACCCCTACCTCGAGGCAGGGGTAAGCCGTGGTAACCAAGTTTGAAGTTGGTGGTAACTTATTGGCGGCCATTTTTGAACTTGACATGACTGTCAAAACAACTGTTTGAAGTAATTCCTTCGCGTCGTCATCTGATCAGCTGTGTTGTGTGTTTATTGTATCTAATTTGTCTTTGAGTTATGTTTTCTATGTTAGTTCCTGTTTATTTAATCATTCCACACAATATCGGATAGTATTATTGGTTCTAGTAAGTCAATCCATGGACCATATAACCTCCAAAACATTTTCTTAAACACTAGATATAAGTAATAAACTTCATATTTTTATGTTGGAGAGTTAGGTTAGCACTGAATTCACCACAGAAAACTTTTGTTGCACCAGATTTTCTTGAACTAACACATTTTGTTCCGTATTTGTATAGTTTATCGTTTGTATTGGACTGTCACTATTTTTAATAAAGACAAATGCACGCGCGCGGAAAATGATATTCGAATCTGATTGGTGAAAAAAAGCACGGCCTACTTAAAATGTACGTTCTATTTACACTATACAAATTTCAAGTAGGCAGTGACCTACCACCAATATACCACTGCTTCGTGAATACGAATGTGTCATTCGCTACCCCGAGGTGGTAAGCAAGTGGTAGGCTACCCCGGGGTAGGCAAGGATAAGGACAATGTACGTGAATGAGGGCCCAGAGGTAAGGCAGGAAGTAAATTTTTTCCGATTTTCCGCTGTATACTTTTTGAATTTTGTAATCGTGCTATGTCAATTACCATTTGACTGATGTCAACAAATCTCGTTATATTGAAATAATGACTCATGTCACTATTACAAATAATTGGATGAAAGTAGAAATACTGGTTTATAAACCAGAAATCAAATATGGACTTCCGGTCTTCTATCTCTGAGGTACAGATATTATACATTTACTTTATATTTAATTTCACTCTTGCTAATCACTTGGTTCATTCAATGTAATCCAATTCAAAATGTGACGCTGATTTTCGTGTTTTTCATTTCCCTCATCTTCCATGTGTAATCAACGTCTTGAATTGTCGTTCCAAAATGTCTGAAACAAGAGATGCGAACTTTTATCATCAAACTGTGCGGTGATGCCAGGCTGACGTGACATGCAGGTTTAGTATCAATTTAACCACACAGACTCCGTGCATATCGTCGTGATAATAATCCTCTGTAATGAATCATTTTGAGTTGATGTTTCTTGCATGTTTGAGTAGGTAGTTTCTTGCGACACGAGTCTGACGTGACGTCACTCTCCGAGTTCAACACGCCTCCAGCCACAAGATGATAAATTAGTTTACTGCACATCATCCATCTCGGCTCATTATAATTAGCAAACAGTTTTACACCCCTTGCGTTTTGTCACGTGGCTTCGCTCTGCGATCTTGTTATTATAATTGACTAGACCACTCAAGCGAATTATCCACTTAATGGAAACGTAATCACCAGCCATTAGCTTTTACCCCTCGGATTTTAACACCTAGAAGCTTGTTTTTTATTACAAGGATTCATCAACTTATACGTTCACATTTTAGAGCGTTGGAGTGGTTGTGTAATTGGTATGTTAACTAATTTAGTTCCTAAAAGTAGCGAAGCAATTTAATAGAGTTCTTACAGCTGGTTGGTGGAGGTGCCATTCTGCTGTCACATCATCGAATAACTTTTTTAATACCTACCTCTAAGTAAGACCACGTTTCATCTGCATTAAAGCATAGAATAAAGAAAACCCGTTTCTTTATTATGATTAAATAAAGGAAGGTCGAGTACAAATAATATTTAGTAACTGTATTTTAAGGAACACCTAAAAGTGAATCATTGTATTGTAACTATTTAGTTTAGAGGATTGTGTGACTGGTGTGTGATTTATAATTTAGTGTCTCCTTTTCTTAATATATTCTGTCTGCGCCGTTATACAGGTCGCACTGGGTCGCACCGTTTCTCCAATCGATCTGAAATTTTGCACCGGATTGTAGACTCACATGTTATGGAAATGTATTTATTTAAAATAAATCTTTTGATCATTATGATCCGATAAATTTGAAATTTTGAAAAATTAATAATACCAACGTTCAATTTTCCGAGAGATCGAAAACCAAAATGTTCCAATTAAGTTCGAATTTCGTATGGTGATTGAAACCAAAATTAACTCGTATTTTTTTATAACACTCCGTTCATAATAGTATCTTTGGTAGAACTTTGTGTTTTTGGTGTGAACTATATTTTCGGTGTGGGATTTTTTCGCGCTCGGTAGTCGTTGGTGTTGATAGAATATTGGTGATAGCAACTCCACCCTTCCAATCCCCGACGCAAAACCAACGTGTTTCTCGGCGGGATCTAATTTCCGGCATGGTCTGCCGATCTAGGGATGGTTGAAAGTGGACGTTGGCATTCTACTGAAGAAATTCACGTTGCAAACAATATTATAGTTTCCTCGTCTAAGCATATGCAATTGAGACTATACTATTTTCTTATACTTACTAAGGAAAACGCTCTGTGTAGCGTGTAAGTAAGCGAGCCTTCGTATTGAGTGCAAATTAAAAAATTCACAGTGAGTTCGTATACTCAAAACAAAAATGGCAAAGGTCTATAAATTGACAGATTGGGCGGAAATTGTGTTAAATATGAGATAATGTTCGTCTTGATCACCATGCAAAATTTAAATTTTATCGGAACATTTTGATTTTCGACCAATAAGAACATACTTTTTAAAACTTTAACTAATTGGAGGTTTAGCTGAAACTTCGTGAAATTTGATAAAATGTTGTCTTGATGATCTTGTGAAATTCAACTTGATCAATCCAAAAAGCAATGAGGAGAAATATATTTTTATATTTGAACCAATCAGAGGATTCTGTTAAAATTTCAGCATGCAAACCATGAAGTTGGTTTTTATATGTATGCAAAATTTCAGCTCGATCGGAGAAACGGTGCGACCCGACCTGTATGTCTCCAGAAACAAAATTAGAGATCCGTGCCAAATGAGCGAAAAGAACGCTCGCTTCGCTCGATCAATTAATATTTCACTATTTTATTGTATAACCCCTTCCGAGGTCATCAGCTCAAGCGAATCTTCTCCACCACCGCCTCTTTCTCCTCTTCGCGCGCTCTCTGCGTTAGATGCAGTTGGATGGAAGAATGAAGTGATCTTCACAAAGGGAGTTGCAAATAAACTAGGACGACGCTCGGTGTAACGCGTTGATGAGCGAGCACCCGAACGCGCAACATCTCGAACCGAAATTTTGTAATGCATAATTATAAGTATAACATCCACATTGAATTCAAATATGATACATTCAATCAATATAAAAAAGTATCTGCTTTTGATTATCCATCTACACTCTGGATAAAGAAAATCAGATCCAAGTTGCTTTGGAATAATTCCCATTAATTTTGATCTGTCAATATATTTTCAAACAGTTAAAAATGTCAATATGTGTAAACTTTCTTAACCGATTGGGCTGACAATTTGTAAAAATAAGGGAAAATGGTTTGATTTTCGACCAATCAGAAGAATTTTTTCAAACTATAACCAACCCTACAAACACTGGGCGGCCCGGGCTTCTGCCCATCTAGCGCCCAAGTGGGACGTCCCGGGCGGGAACTACTAGGGCATGCCCTGGGCCTGCCCAACGGAGCCCAACCGATCCGTTTTATCTGGCTGTAAAATTTCTAGGAATGTCCCGTCTTGGTCCCGCCCGGGAATGGCTAGGGACGGCCCTCTCGGGCGCTACGACTGTTTGAATTTGAGCTGCTCTAATGACTTATTTTTTTCATATTTATAACTTCATTTCTATAATAATTACATCTACATTTCACATGGATATATTGATTTAAGAATAAATATGTTTACAATTCCAAAGCAAAGTATTCATACCATTTTAAACGTTATTAGTAAAGTTTCTTTTATGAACTCGGCAGTCGGCCATCTTCGTGAATCAACTTGTTTCCGTTCTCCCTTCTTCATTTCAAACGCGGCGTTTGACGTTTGTTGATATTTTACACAGTGTCATGAGTGTGTAGGCTTTACGTCCTTTTGAGTGATTTTGAATGTGATTTTAATTATTATCTGTGTCCGTGAATGCAGTGTTCACTGCTGAATAGTTTGTCTCAGTTCAAACCATTTAATGTGACACAAATCGTGAAATAATTACAGTTTTGTTGTGCCTCTTTTGTTTGGATTTTCATCACAGAGCCATACAACCCATTGAAGGTGAGTCTTCATCACAACTACATAAGTATCCAGGCATTAATCGTTGTTACTTTAGTTTTGTATGCTGGGGATACTAATAAACCAATAGGTAGTGTGACCAATGTTCAGTAACCATTAACCTCACATGTAAATTTTTGAAATGTAGCAATTTATGCAAAGTAAAATTTCCAACTAGGTAGTTTAGGTATTTATAAAATAAATAAAGTAGGTAAACAGTTTGCTTGGCGTGGTAGTCTATACATATCAGTGGTAGTAGTCAGTAGGAAACCCTACCTGTAGGTACCTAGTACGTACCTCCGCCTATTTTGGGAATATTTTCACCTCTACATTAACCAATAACCATCCCACATACCTACCAAGGTACCTACTGCAGTTTTAATAATGTTACTTGTTAAAGGTGAATCTACTCTGGAAGAAAATAGGCTATTAAGATATTGAACTCCAGAAACAAAGCGCGTATTCGTCCTGCGAGCGAACCAAGCTGTATCGTCAAACCGAGCCGAAACATTAAGAACCGAACCGAGCAGAGTGGTAAATATTTTCATTATTTTTAATTATTTAACTTTATCAAGGATTGTAGATATACATCAATTATTTTTGTTTATGTAGGTACCTTACAAGGCCAATAACAAACATTTTTGCTGTGATCCGAAAGTAAAAATTATGTTGCATGGAAATTACATTCTTGTCGGAGGTAGTAGATACATACATTGAATGGTGGTCCCGCTTCATTCAAATACGTAGTAAAAATTTTGAGATTGAATGTTGTCATCCAAAAAAATAAACCGCACCTTTTGAATTTCCTCTAACGCGCCGCGGCGGTGGTAAGAGAGCAGCCATTCCATGCGAATGCAGACATATGCCACATAATACATATGACTGCTGAATTATTAAATGTAAATAAATAAGCATGTTTTTATACTAGGAAAACGCTCAGTGTAACGCGTTGATGAGCGAGCACAGAACATGCAACATCCCCATAGTCACGATACACGACACTGCACAAGACGATTTTCTCTGCAAATTTTCAATCTCCATAATACTCTGGATGAATAACAGATCCATTGTGTCGTGAAGTCTTACCTACATACTTTCTCCAGAAATCTCTTGTGACATCCCATACTAAATTCGTAAAATTACAATTAATACTTGACTGATTGGGCTTACAATATGTAAAATTTAATATTAGTTGGTCTTGATCACCATGCATAATTTGAACTTTATGTGAACATTTTGATTGTCGACCAATCAGAAGATATTATTTAAACTTAAACCAATTAGAGGATTTTTCCTTCGTACTGCATCCGATTTTATGCGCTAGCTCAAAAATGCTCTCATTTTACTGTACATTGTGGATAGCTTGGCTGCTCTACAGGCCTTGCCTTGGAGCAGAAGCTTAAAGAAGGCAGGGATGACCATTTAGTATACATTTTTCAAGATTACGGAATAAAATGACCTTAAAATGACAAAACTTTTGAAAATAACGACAGATTAGACTGAAAATTGGCAAAAATACCTAAAATGTTGGTACCAATGACCACGCGAAGTTTTAAGTTGATCGGTCAATCTGTTCTAGTTTAAATGTCAAAAATCACATGAAAAATGGGTTTAAATTTGAACCAATAGGAGGATTTGGCTGAAACTTTTTATGATTGGGTACAATGTTGGTTGCAATGTTTTTGCTAAATTTCAAATTGATCGAAGCAACCAATCAAAAGATAATTTTTTTAAAAATTGAACCAATCACGGGAGCCCGTTCAAAAACGATCCCAGGGACCGCATAGATTACGTTAGTATGTGTACAAAATTTCAGATCGATTGCTAGAGCGGTTTGACCTGGGCTGTGACCACAAAAAAAAAAAAAACAAAAAAAAAAACAAACACACAGAGAAAGTGCCATAAGAGTACCGTGGTGACGCTCGCTACGCTCGCTCAATTAAATTCATGGTATTTTCTTGCTGATTCCAAATATGTAATCAGTTTTTTTTTAAGTTTGAATAGTTATTTTGTTATCAGTAAAATTGTGGGACCGCATTTAAATTTAAATTTCGTGTCGAACCATGTAAATTACATAAAAAATTTAGAAGGCTGCACAATGATCCTAGAACTATTTTTATTTTGATGAATAAGATGCTGAACATAGCATCTTACACCCGTACACCCGTAACACGGAATGGCTGAGAGGAAATTAATTTGAGTTGCTAACTTTCACCTTACTTTTTGTAGGTTCTACAGATTCACCGTGAACTTGCCCTGCTCTTATTCTAGAGTCGATTTAATTGCCTACCTACTTCAATTAAAAAGTAAATTTACTTCTTGGCAAATTAGCGAGAATTCTGAAGATGCACAGGACTTGGGACTTCATCGAGTTAATGGATTAAATGTTACCTACCCTACAGATGTAATGATTCAGAACTCTCTGATGGTAAGCCACATTTTAGTATTTTATATGTGTAGTATTTCCTCTAACCTTACCTATAAATCACATTTATGCAATATAGAATGTTTCAAATTTTTATTGGGGTTTTAAATAAATAGTGTACCTAATGGTAATAATTGTACCTCAAGTGATTATTGTGGCAGGTCACACAACACAAAAGTGATTTTTGTATTATTCATTGCCAAGAAGTTTATCCTATCAATTTACAAATTCTTCATTGAATCTATCTTTCTTTTTTTTAGGGATCACTCTGTGCCAAAAATTCAATTTTTAAAATTTTTGTAAAGACTGTTATTTGCAGCTATCTGCTATTGCAGTTATTTACATAAATAGTTCTTGTGTAGTAGGTAGAAACTATTTGCTAGGCAGCCTCATGCTCAAAAGAAGTTGCATCCACGTAGATTGCGGATGTCAGTCCTCGACACCACAAGACCGTGTGCTAATAATTTATGGATGGAATCCAGTATCTGGCCATTAAATCGGAAAATTCTTTTGAGCATAGCATAATAATAGTGTTAAATATTGACAAATTTAACAAGATCTTGTAAATGTTGGACTTTCATTGGTCTAACCGAATAAAAATTTACACAAAAAATAAAAAACACTTCTAACAATACGCTGCATGATCTTGCTAAACTTTTCAAGATCTTGTATAAATCTTGTTTAGGTTAGAATCTGTACCTACAATAATAAATAATTGCAAATATCTTGCGAACATTATTAGTACAAGGTACATTACCTAAATACTTTGCAATTTTATTTTTTCAGATGAAAGAAATACGTATTCAATAGCATTCATTTTCTTGAAAAACTGAAGATGAAAAATTGTGCCAACATATCCGTGAGTGAAGTAAAATCCGAATTGTGTCTTGTCGATAAAGAGACAGCGTGCCAGACTCACTGCCAGGTAGTACCTACCTCAGAATGTTTTGATACTATGTGACGTGTGAAGGTTGAAGGACATTTAAAAATTTTAAGTGATGTGGTAGTATAATCTTTTACAATAATATACGTTTATATTATATGAAACTGTTTTTTTTTTTAATTTTCGTGTGTTTTCCTGCTCTTTATTATTCCTAAAATTCAATTGCAGTGAATCTCCTATGTGTAGCATTTTATTTTTTGTAATTTATCAAAACAATATAGTACCTAAGTAAGTAGGGAAGAGTACGTGAAAAAATTATTATTGAAACGATTCAATCGTCCTGTAAGAGATTATCAAAAAATAATTGCTAATTTCAAAATCCAACAACTGATTCATAAACAAAAATTATGGATCTTTTTATCCTTCTTCATTTTTTTATGAATAAGGTAGGTAATACTTAAGTCTCTAGAAATTTTGTTCCAGTAAGTTTTTAAATATCAACGCAAATAATTACTGACATTTGTCACCCGCGAAATGTTAAAAATTAATTCATGCAAATGAAATTCAATTATAATGGGACTTTTGGCGGGAAAAACGACGTATTACAAGAATCCACTTACACTAATGTGTTACCATTGTGGATCATCTGTCAATTTTCTGTAAATTTTCCTGTTAAAAGTAATCAAACTTTGTAAATTCATTCCTTGAAAACTATTCATCCCACAGCAAAAATAAGATCACATCTGTGTTCAGCAACATAATCAACTTTCATAAAATAAGGGTCTATTATTCTGAAATCTGAATTTCACGAGACTTCCCCATTATGTGACAGTCAAGTTGAGGATTTCAAATGATCCCAAAATATTTCCTCCAAATAAAAATGCGTTAAAAATAAAAACAGTAGGAGGTACCTTAGGTAATGTGTCAGGTCAGTGGAACAGCTTTCAAACAATAGGGAAACATGGCGAGATAAAATGACTTCCAATAACCACTGATTAACTTTATAATATAGGTACCGGCTATTTTTTTTTTATTAATATTTGACCATTTAAATGCATTTCTAATGTGTGAGTAGGTACCTACTGTTCTTCTAGTTGACATAACAAATTACAACTGTTGTGAAATATTCCGTGAACTGTGAACTAATACATTGACCCTGGAAGAAAATACCTGGATTATTTTTTTCGTATGGCAACGCCCACTCTCCGAAATTGTGAAAAAATCCCGTTTCTCGTGTCACTCACGTTTGCAATTAATTATGTCTTAATGAAACGTATTTTTTCCAGGTACATTCGCATTCAAAATTAGTGCCTATATGCACGTGTCTGGATCAGAGGCACGTTTTGTAGGTACTGCATTTTGAATGAGAGTGTACCTAGCAAGCTAGCACGTGACCGTTATGGAATGTGCGTAGGGGGAGGGGGCTACAAAGCGAGCAGCTGCTCCCGCGCGGGCCGCCCGGGCGGGGGCCAGGGCCGGCCTATGCCTCCCGCGCGGGCCGCCCGGGAGGGTCCAGGGACGGCCCATACCTCCCGCGCGGGCGTCATGGGACGGCCCAGGCCGCCGCCCGGGCTTATTCCCAGTGGCAGGCCCCGGGAGTCTCACTCCATGCTAATCACCCATAAGACGGGAGGTCCCTGGGCAGGCCCGTACGCCCATCTGGGACGGCCTAGGACGCGTCCAGGGACCTCCCAGTGTTTGTAGGGAATCAGAGGGCAGCTCCCAAAAACAATCCCAGACTAAATTAGAATGATGTACAAGTAAGCATGTGTGCAAAATTTCAGCTCGATCGGAAAAACAGTGTGACCTACAGCGTCGGGGGAAAAAAAAGAAACAGAGAAAGTGTCCACAAGAGCCGAACGCTGGCTCAATAAATATAATGTATTTTAATTTCACTTTGTAAACAGTACAAAAATAAAACTATTATTATTTCAAATACCCTACAATTCTTTGCTCAAGAGTTGCTATTTCAAACATTTTTTTTTAGTTTGTGAATCGCTCAAAACAGGGAATATTATTGTAATGGTGTTTTTCTTGTTTTTTATTTCTGTTTAAAATTACGCGGGTATTTGGTAGTTTAGTATTTTGTGTACAGATGGAGCTTGGCGCTGTACAGAGAAGTGAAAGAAGAACAAATGTCAGACGTGTCAGACTCAGAGGGGCCCAGCAGAGAGGACATTGACAGATGTGAGGTAGAAGAATATGTAGTCTTAGTTTGTTTATAATTTTTTTAAATTAATTTATATCAGTACCTACAACTTGTTGATGGTGTCAAGATATATATTTGTTGCTGATGATTTGGACCACAAACACATTGCTTACTAAAGCAGAGGAAAATGCAACGTACTACTACGGTATGACAAGATCAAACCAAAACTTACTGGTTCTCTCTATATTTCTTGCCGCTTGCATAATAATATTCGTTCATCTGTTCCTATTTCCGCTGTATAATACTGAACTAAAGAAAAAGAGAGTAAAGTTGTTAGGAGAATATGAGCAGCCCATGTGTTCATCTAACTTTCACAGAGCTCTGTTTGTGCCTCTATTTTGGAGACATTACTGTCCAAAGGATGGTATTGTCACTGTGGCTCAGGGTGGTCGGCTCGGTAATCAAATGTGGGAATACGCTTCAGCATGGGCTGTAGCGAGGAGAACAGGACTGGAGCCATACGTGCCCCGCTGCATTCGCAAAATACTGGATGACGTATTCGAAGATCTCAGCATTCCACCGTTGGGCTACGTGGCGCATTGCACACTAAGGTTAGATAATGTCATCAAGTCATTGGATCAGTGGACTCATACTAGCCAGAGCATTCTTCTTCCTCGCTTTACGATTTTACCCGAGTTGGTTTTGTCATGGGTTGACGATATACGTCACGAGTTTAAATTCAAACGGAGATTAGCGGTAGCCACTGAGAAAGTCCTGGAAACAGCAAGAAAGCTAATCAATAGTTCTTCTACTATATATGTAGGTGTTCATGTAAGACGAACAGATTATGGAGGATATCTGTGGAGAACCAGAGGCATGTCACTTGCTGATGCTGATTACTTCCATGCTGCCATGAAATACTATAGAAATAAATATGGTGGCAATGTTGCTTTCCTTGTTGTTAGTGATGACCCACCTTGGTGTAGGAAGAATTTGATATCTGAACACAATGATGTGTTTGTGGTAAGCAAAGGAGGGATCTCTAGTCCTGGCCATGATCTTGCAATTCTGGCTGCATGCAATCATTCCATCATTGATTATGGAACGTTTGGTGTTTGGGGGGCAATTCTTGCCAGCGGAGAGACTATCCTTTATAACATTTCTAAGCACTCGTCTGTTCGGGTGTCGGAGCTGTTGCCTAACTGGCATGTTCTAAACTGATTGATGGGAATTTTCGTAACTCATATTTATAAATCATAAAGAGTAATACCTACATTTTATATTAATGTTGTAATAATATCAGAACTTCTTTTAAATGATGAGGCGTTCCAGAATTCGGCTATTGATTTAGTTCATTTGTGGTTGAATCAAGAGGAGTTAATACAGCAACTTTGCAAATCTGTATGAATGTGTGTAATACTACCAGTGTTGGGTACTATCATGTAGGTATAAATAGTTTTAATTACCTAATTAAAATGTCAATATTTGTGGTTCTTAACATATTATGCATCCAATATAGATAGATAATCTCTATGACTGGCTAGAGATTTACATTCCAGATCCTAACACCTGTCAGGGGCTGTGCATACCTAAAGGACGTCACGCTAAAAATGGGATATTTTGACACCCCTCTCCCCCCTGTCGTCATGCTGTGTCACACTTTTCGAGACCTCCCCCCCCCCCTAAAAGGACGTCACAAATCTATCTCTACCCCCCCTTAAATAGAGTACCTACCTATTTTTTACTGTAAAATGTATCAGAATGTATCATTTTTAGCGAAATTTCCGGTCCCGACATATGAACTGAAATTTAAAATGCTTGAAAATATCTATATCAAAACGTGACGTCCTACTGCCTCCAGACCCCCCCTCCCCCCTGTCACACTGTGTCCCATACTGGTGCACCCCCCCTTTCCCCCTGAAGCGTGGCGTCCTTTATGCACAGCCCCTGACCACTACCACAGACTTGTAATAGCCTTTATATAACAAGTCTGGGCCACTACCATTGCCACAAGACCTTAGCAGAATCCTTGTGACAATAATGACAAAAACTTTGGCTCTGCGATTTCATTTCAGACTGCATGCCAGTCGCCCAGGGCCTCATTCTACAACTCCATTGCAGTCGCCTAGCAATTTCTTACATATGCTTAACATTGAAATAATTGCTAGGCGACCGCAATGGAGTTGTAGAATCAGGGCCCAGGGGGGTTATTCTAAATTCCCTTGTCGTCTTGTATCAATTGATATGGCGTACTACCATGTTAAATAGATAGCAGTGAGACCGTATCAAGTGAAACGAGACGACAAGGAAATTTAGAATAGCCCTCCAGGGCGGTTATTCTAAATTTCCTTGTCGTGTCGTATCAATTGATATGGCGTCACTACCATGTTAAATAGATAGCACTCCAGTGTGCAGTGAACCCGTATCACGTGAAACGAGACGACACGGAAATTTAGAATAACCCTCCAGGGGCCTTATGCTGTAAATATTTTTGATCTTGTTTCGGCACGAATTCGTTTCACTGCCACTAAGATAGCATTGCTGGAATGAATTTGTGTCGAAACGAGATCAAAAATAGTTATAAATAGCCAATAGGTACCTAAGCATAAAGTGGGTACCTATCACACTGGGTTGCAACCCGTGGCTGAAACTTAAGTATGAATCACTTGATCATTTTACACAATGAAGAGACCAATTTTAGTCTTTGCAAATTTCCTTATTGATAATGTTGTCCATCCACAGGTTCCAGCCACGGGTTGCAACCCACCAGAGTTTGATATATTATCTCCATAGCTGCCCTTCTTGACAAAGGTTTATTTTGCTTTCTCTTAGTAGTTTTCATACTCTTACCCCACAACTGCCTCCTTCCCAACATCCGTCCTACCCATTGTCCATCCTTCCCATTTACCTAGTTGCAGGAAAATTCAACAAGGTAACCAGATGTGTGAATTGTCAATTCATTTACAATTCATTCATCAATCATCATCTCTGCCTTAAAGCAGCCGTATATGGTCCTATTGGGTGCATTTTAATTTTCTTATAGTTGACATAGTGAATTATAAGAATTAAGAACTTTATCGAAGCACAATACACCAATCGGCAATTACAGCTAAAAGCCTTGAATTCTGGAGCGCAACTAAATGATAATTGTATTAGGTAATTTCTTAGATGTGTAAAATTAGTAATATCCAATCATATCATTCATATGTCATAAATTTATCGTATTCGTACTATACACATTAAATTACATTGTAAATTGTAGTGAATAGGTCAATCATACTTATGGGCCAAATTGTAAAAATGCCAAAAGTTTCTTGATAATTACTGTGTCAAATAGATTCAACCTTGTGATATCCATATAAGTCATAGTTTAATGGTACTACAAAATAAAAACATTAACTATTCTCTCTTAAAAAATATTTATATATACTAACTACTAAGTAAATTTATGTGTGTTTATCTCCATAAAAATATAGATGTTAAATTATTCTGTAGTAAATGTGTTGTAACGTGATGTGATCTTGATGTACCTATCCTGTGATAATTAGCTTATATTTGATGTTAAATGTACAAAATGGTTACAAATAATAAATAAAATATTGTGCCTACTCTGTATGTAGTGCCTATTTTTACGTACCTACTGATTACCTTTTGGTTCGGTTTTGCAAACCGAGCCGAATTGAATTCTATACCTACCTTTCTAAAATAAAGCCCTTTTGAACCCAAGTAATGAAACTCGCATTATGTTTATATTTTAATTTGTTTAAGGAGGCATCCAACAGGTTGGGTGAGTGGTTACCGCTCTGAACTTGTATTCCGGAGGCCCGGGTTCGATTCCCGCGGCCGTCCTTCCTGACTGGGGTTTTTTCGTGGTTTTCCCTCAGTCGAGAGGCAAATGCTGGGAAGGTACCTTACTAATAAGCCACGACTGACTCCTTCACACCTTTCATCCTTACCTACTCTTCACCATTATCTCCCAATCATCAACATAATCATTCATCAGTCGCCATTAGCCTCGCTGCAGAACAGTGCGACATTAAGCCACAGACAAAAAAATAATAATGTCAAAGGTTTTTCTAGGCCTTTGACAACCCCCACCCTCCCCCATACCACAGAATTGATGATCCCCACCCATTCCCCCCATTTCCAAAAAGCAATTACATACATTTTGATATGTATTAAGTACTAGCTCATATTTTGTTTTACTGTATTTATGGTAAGTAATTTACGCAAATTTACGTATACAGTTTGAATAAAAGTAATACAATTATTTGGGTTTTAATACGTAAATATGAAAACAAAGTAGGTAACTACTCTACTAACTTATCAAAAAACCACGAGGGCAAACATACTCAAGGTCATGACTTGAAAGAATGTACATTATTGTTAAAAAATAAAAAAATTATTAATTTTTTTGTGTCGGCACATGAAATTAAAATTCAATGTATGCCAAAAGGAAATGATACGTACCCCCCCCCCCCCCCCCCCCCCCCCCCCACAACCCATTGTGTGCACAGAACCCTGCACTACTGATATGAGCTGGTTGGATATTAATATTATTTTGTAGTGCTCTAGTGTAAAAGTAAAATGTACAAAACACTAATGTAGAATGTGCAAAGAAATAAACATAAGCTAGAACATAAAATTGCTAGAATCCATTCCACGTGAAAAGAAACTGGGGAAGTCAGTGAATTTCTGCCGCTATGATTCATAACAAATACATTAACATAATATAAAGGTTAATGTTATTTGTTAATTGTTCATAACTTTCGGGCTAACAAAAATTGCAGCAATCCATTTTGCATCCATTGCAATTCATTGCATTCCATTCCACGTCCATTTAGTTTTAAATAATGCGCGCCTTTTGAAATGTCAAGGTTTAAAATTGTCCCCAGACGAAGTCTTTAGAAGGCGATGGTCTACGTAATCTCGCAAAGAACGAGACATCCATGAGCAAGTGGAGGTGGTGAAGAGAGAGACTTTCCCAGCAGTTCACTGTGCGAGAGAGACACAGCAACAATGGTAAAATGGCGAGTAGACGTTCAATTTTAGCAGCTTCAATAGAAACACTTCCTGGATCTGCAAACGATCCATTACGCGAACTTTTCGAAGCTTGTAAAACCGGAGACATAAGCCGTGTGAAAAAATTAATAACTTCTCAAACTGTGAACGCAAGAGATACAGCGGGAAGAAAGTCAACACCTCTACATTTTGCAGCTGGTCAGTGTTTCTTCACCCCTCCCCCACTTGTTGTTGTGTCATCTTTCGATCCAGTCTGGCTTAATTGTTAGAAAACAAGGAAGATGAGCCAATCTAGTTGCATGATATGCATAGAAAGTTGATATTAGGGGTCTTACTAGGAATATCAATGATAATTAATGTTACCTATTGGATTTCTATGACCCTGGAATCTAAGGTCATTCGGGCTTGCCTTGTGTGAACCCTTCAAGTTTAAAGCCCATTTCACATTTCTGTGCTGTAGTCATCACATTTTTTGTTTTTACTACATGCAGTACTAATATGTATCTTTACTTTGTCTCAACAGGCTATGGCAGGCGAGACGTTGTAGAGTTTTTGTTAGCCGCTGGCGCATCAATTCAGGCTCGAGATGATGGTGGACTTCATCCGTTGCACAACGCATGTTCATTCGGCCATGCCGATGTAGTTCGGCTCTTGCTCGAAGGAGGTGCCAACCCCAACACTAGAGATAACTGGAACTACACACCACTCCACGAAGCTGCTATTAAAGGCAAAGTTGATGTTTGCATAGGTTAGTTACCAATCATAATTCATAATGCTGTCAACTTAAATCTGTCTGGTACAGTATTTCATTTAATTTCAAAAGCAACTTTCATTGTCGGCTAATTGTCAATCAGCTGCCCAAGTGTGATCTTATGTCTTCTTATATTTACCAACTTGCTTGATGTTTTGCATGCACTTTTAAGTGAGATTGCATACAATTTCAATAGACCCTTTTGTTGGTTCTGAAGTTTTAAATTCATAATAATATTTCCTAAGCTCTACTTCAACACGGTGCCGATGCAAACATCCGCAACACTGAGGGCAAGACAGCACTTGAGCTAGCCGACGCAGCAACTAGACCGGTGTTGACTGGAGATCATCGCAAGGAAGAGCTGCTAGAAGCTGCTCGTTCAGGTGCAGAAGACAGGCTGCTGTTACTTCTTAACCCTCTGAACGTTAACTGCCACGCGAGTGACGGAAGACGTTCCACACCGCTTCATCTGGCAGCCGGATACAATCGCAACCGTGTAGTTCAGCTGTTGCTGCAGCATGGAGCAGATGTTCATGCCAAGGATAAAGGGTATGTTGGAAGAATTTAATCATAAATATAATAAGATTTTCCCTCTTGTCAATGTTCATACTACCTTAGTTATAAGTGACATAATATAAAACATTTTAAATGCTTGCAGCTTATTAAGTCAACTATCAATATAAACATTTGTATTAGGTACTGCCCAGCACAGACCATCACAGACTGAGGCTTAGGCTCATCCTGCATTTTTCTATATTTTGCTTCCTATACTTTCAGTACTTCTCCATCAAATTTGTATATATTTTCAAAATTCCTTCCAAGTTACTTTGTGTAAGAAATGCTGAACTTGGAAGCAGACGAGCATTTGTTTGAAATAGACATGGAACTGAAAAAATTAGTCTGTTACTTAACATTACCTACCTACCTACCATCTTCTTTCCTAACTGTTTCTTAACCTAGTAGATATTAGGAATGTCGGCGGGTACTCGGGTACCCGGGGGGTTCCGGGTAATCAATTACTCGGGTAATAAAAAATAATCGCGGGTAGTACCAAAAAAAAATAAAAAATAAAATTTATTAGAGTGTAGTTGAAAGACAGATGTTTACACACAGTTATCAGCTGCGCCTCAAGGGGAAGCTCAACAACCTTGCTTGCTATGGGGGGGGGGGGGGGGGGGGGGGGTGAAATCATGTGTAGGGAGTAGGAAGCATGGGAAAAATGCGTCTGTATTTTCATTTTCAATCACACTGTAGGCCACAGTGAAAAAGTTGAGTCGTGGGTAGAAAGGTGCACAAATTCGTGTTTTCTTATGATTGAAGTTGTTAGTTATCAAAGAATGTTATTTGTCCTACCCTGTTTTCTCCAATTCTTTTCAAGGACAAGCACACAGATGGCCCTGAGAGAGGGTCATTTACTCCTCTCACGCAGCTTAGTGCCACGTGTTTATTTACCTAAACCCCTACCCCCTTACCTAACCACCCCCACCAAAAAAATAAAAAATTGGGAGGGGGGGGGGCAATTACCTGATTCCGACCCGAGTAGTATTTATGACGGGTACCCGATTCCTGATTTTTGGACCCGCCGACATCCCTAGTAGGTATAAACTTATAGTTACGTACCCAGTTCTGTCTCTGTGTCTGTCTGTTGGGAACCCCGTCGCGCGCATCCACTGGTGCGCATTGGTCATGTTTTACATGACGGGTCCCTCTAGTCAACAAATAGTTGTGGCCTCCAGGCTCCAGCTTCTACAAAACAAAGTTTTGAGCATGAATGTTGTGTTGCTAAGTGCTAACCGTGCCTCTCATTTCACAGCGGACTTGTTCCCCTACACAACGCCTGCTCGTATGGCCACTTTGAAGTGACTGAGATGCTAATCAAGCACGGAGCGAACGTGAACGCAATGGATCTCTGGCAGTTCACCCCGCTACACGAAGCGGCATCCAAGTCGCGCATTGAGGTCTGTTCATTGCTTCTCAGCGAAGGAGCAGATCCAACGCTCCTCAACTGTCATTCCAAGTCCGCCATCGATGTGGCTCCAACACGCGAGTTACAGGAGCGCCTTACTTGTAAGATGTATTCTAAGATTACTCAAGTATTTAAAACCTTATCTTTAAGAATTAAGGTACCTATTACTAGACAAAATGGAACTAGTTTTAATTATACTTTCGTCTTATTGGACTTACCTTCTGTTAATATGTATCAAGTCAAGTCACCGTATCTTAGGGATGTAGTACAGTGGGCTAATACCTACCCTGCAATGTATCTTTACTTTGTCAACAGTCTGTGGCAGGCAAGACGGTGTAGATTTTTTTGTGATACTAATAAATGCGGTCTCATTTCTACTCAATGTCAGAATAGGTACATTTCATAGGGTAAACTCAAACTGATGTGCTATTTTTAAACTTCCAGATGAATTTAAGGGGCACTGTCTTCAAGAGGCTGCTAGACAGGCAGATCCTGCAAAAGTGAAGAAATATTTAGCCCCCGATATTGTTAATTTCAAGCATCCATACACTGGAGATACCCCACTTGTGAGTTTATTTTTATTACTACTTATGAATATATGATAATTGGTTATTATTAAGTACAAGATTCAGTCATTTCGTCTTGAACAACATGACACAAAAATATCTGGTCTGTAAAAATAAATCCCTTCCCGATATTAAAGCTGTGAAGTTTGCTTGGTGTTGTGTCATCACAAGTGTCTATTTCTACTTCACTATCTCCAACGCCACTCGCCAGTGTACGTTTCTTCTTCCTAGCATTGTGCTGTGAGCTCGCCATATCCTAAGCGCAAGCAGGTGCTGGAAACGTTGATCAGGAAGGGAGCGAATCTCAATGAGAAGAACAAGGAAATGCTGACTTCTCTCCACATGGCTGCAGACAACTCATACTATGATGTCATGGATGCTCTTCTTAGACATGGGGCTAAAGTCAATTCTCTGGACAGTCTTGGACAAACAGGTAAGAATAGCGTAGTATGTAGTAGTACCTACGTTATCAATCGGATCACTATTCACAATCACTTGCCTGTTTGAATATGTTATTATGTTGATTGTCTTTCTTTTTGTGTCCGTTGAAACAAACTTTGGTTGATGTGAACTAAATGGAAAAGATTGTTTCAAACGGGCAGATACGGGTTCGAGCCCCGGTTCGGTCGGTTATTTTTCACAACGCACTTCCCTTCCTTACTTCCCTTCCTTAATAGGCTACTTTCTGAACGTACATACCTAACTTCATTGTTGATTGAAATAGGTAGTGATTTAATGTAGATGAAGATTTTTAATTTTAGTATGCCTGGATGTACCTATTATTTTGATCTTTGCCAATTATATTTGTACCTAATTTCAGCACTGCACAGATCTGCCCGAGATGACAACACCCAAGCCTGTCGCATTCTTCTCTCCTACAACATTGACTGCAGCATTGTATCTCTACAAGGTTATACTGCTATGCAGGTAGCCACTGAGAATGTGCTCAAAATTCTGCAGGGTATGTACATTTCTGACAATTTATATGTAATGTGATTCAAAATATGGAGGAGATACTTGCAATGTATCTCTTTAATGCGTAACGGAGGGACTTCTTGTTTTTATATGGAACACTTGGGAGATAATATTGGTTGCTAATTGTTAATTTAATTTTACCTAGGATGGGTGTACGAGTTATGGAATGTGGCCAGTTATGGCCACTTAAGTGTCCTATTCATAGTAGGTACCCAATTTTAGAATGTTTCAAAAAATTCTACACTCTTTTATGTACTAAATGCAATTTGATTGGTTGCAAAATATTGCAGCAAAGCAAGTTGGCAGAATAAAGTAAGTAGAAGGTTGCTGTTACAGCCACATCTACCAAGAAATAATGCTATTTGTTCAGTTTCCAATTTTCATGCATCTTTTCAGTCATCCTAATCCATCTCTGCACTGATGTTTTACTGGTGTTTATTTGCTGTGCACAGAACCGCCTACTCGCAGTGCCGACGTAGAATGCCAGCTGCTGGAGGCGGCCAAGGCTGGGGACTCGGAACAGGTGCAGCGCCTATTGACGTCTCACCCGCCGATTGTCAACTGCCGCGACTTGGATGGAAGACACTCAACACCGCTGCACTTTGCTGCCGGTTACAACCGAGTAGCAGTTGTAGAGTTCCTGCTTGCTCATGGTGCTGATGTGCACGCCAAAGACAAAGGGTTAGTGAGAAACTTGAAGAGTTGAATGAGATACATTTTGATTTCACATTTTGTATTGTTTTAAAATTCATTGAACATTGTTTTGAAACTGATTTTACTGACAGCCATTATACATCAAGGTATACTACTCCTTCTAACCACCATCAATTTAACAGTACCTACATTCGAAATAAATTGAGTATTTTGGCAATGAAAGAATCCTTGTATAGTTTCAAATATTAGTATTTGCCTGCTTTATTTTGGTTACCTTACAATGTATGATGAAACAACAACGCTGAGTTACCGAGATATATTGTGTGGCTTCAGTGGCCTCGTGCCTCTGCACAACGCATGTTCCTACGGCCACTACGAAGTGACCGAACTGCTGGTGAAGCACGGTGCCAGCGTCAACGTTGCCGACCTCTGGAAATTCACTCCACTGCATGAGGCAGCCGCCAAGGGCAAATACGAAATTGTGCGGCTTTTACTTAAGGTGAGACACCTTATTAATTACTAATTAGTTCATGTAACTGTCGTATTGTGTTCATTTGACCAAAAGTATTATTAAATTCATTCTTTATTGTGATTTTTATCTTTGAACATCCCTTTCATCACATTACGGAGGTTTATGAAGTTTTCTGCTGTTATATTTTAATTTTAAATGAAATTCAAAATATTTTTGTTTTAAATTAGGTACTTATTTATTCGTGTTGGAAATAAAATGTTTGTGTGCTTGCAGCATGGGGCTGACTCCAGCAAGAAGAACCGAGACAACAGTACGCCGCTGGACCTCGTTCGCGATGGAGACCAAGATGTTGCAGACTTGTTGCGGGGGAACTCAGCCTTGCTAGATGCCTCCAAGAAGGGCAATGTGGCCCGTGTACAGCGCCTCGTCACATCTGAGAACATTAACTGTCGAGATGCTCAGGGCAGGAATTCCACGCCTCTACATCTGGCAGGTGCGTTAAGTCTACAATCATGCATCTTATTGTACGGAGAGTTAGGCTGGAGTTTGTTATTACACTGCACTGATCTTCGTAAGTAGTTAAATGATTGCTCGTAATTTTGCATCCTTGTAAAAATGTTCAGTCAGAGTGCGCTAAATTTTCACTTGCGGTTGAATCATATCACACGTGGTTGTGCATGTAACGAGGAGTGGTTAATTTGTAAAGTGTACGTAGGCGGTCGCTCGGCGATTGTCTGGGGAATGCTAACGAAAACCATGGGGGGTTTGGGGGAGGGCCCCCCAACAATATGCGGGTTCTGGGCGCATAGTCCCGGGAAAAGTTTGAATTTCAAGAACAAATTTGGGTGTCTTTCTACGTGATTTGTCAACAATTTTAAGCCAATTTTGACTTCATGACAAAAAGTGGGTGGACGGCAGTCACCCTGAAAAAAGAGACAGGGAACGCTTCGACCCTCGTCCGCCCACAAATTAACCACTGGTCATGAGTAAACTGCATTAGGTCCTGAATATTTTCCAATATCAAACCAAGGATCAAACCAAACTGTGTGTGAAAGTGATTGTGAACAGAAAAGAAAACCATTGTGTCTGGGCTGGGTTGTTTTATTAGTAGACTTTTGCCATCGGACTAATTTTTTCGATCTTAAATGTGGGTATTTTATATTCTGGTTGGTACCTACTGATTGGGCTTATATTGCACGACTTATTGTCTTATTGTTCAAATCTATAAAAATTGATATTCACTGCATTTTTTAAATGAAAATTCTAGTATTTAAAGAAGATCAAATATAAACCAAGTGTTTAAACCTCATTTTTCTATTTTCGTGTGTTGCTGTGAGGTCCTCCTCCAGAGCCAAATCGGACCTGAGGTTACATATTTTTCCTTCTAATATTAGCTACTTTAGTAATTGATAAAGTGGTATTGTGAAAAATCTGACCCACTGCCGAGAACTATAATTTTTATAGTCGTTGGATAGTCGTTGGAGACCAATGAAACTCATCAGCAAAGCTGTCAACTGAATTAAGTTACAAAATACCGAACAAAAATTTCTATGAAAAAATTGAATGATTCTAAATTGAATCTTGAGCTATCAAAGCGTGAATGTGCAATGTGCAGTTAAAAGGGAAATCTTCTGTGTGGGTGTGCATGAGCATGAGCTGTGTGCTTGAGTGTGCGACAAGAAATACAAATAATTTCAAACGTGACCCAACGGGAGCGACGATTCACTCACGCTGTCACCTCTAGTTCACCTCTTCACATCGACCCATGAACGAACATCTTTCATTTCCCTCTAGCTGGCTACAACAACCTGGAAGTTGCCGAGTTTCTCCTGGACCGTGGAGCAGATGTAAATGCACAGGACAAGGGGGGTTTGATTCCGCTGCATAACGCCTCATCATACGGCCACTTGGACATCGCTGCTCTGCTCATCAAATTCAACACGGTTGTGAATGCCACTGACAAGTGGGGCTTCACACCACTGCATGAGGCGGCGCAGAAGGGACGTACTCAGCTCTGTGCTCTACTGGTCAGTGATACAACACTACTTGCACAATTACAACATTGTCAATATAATAGAATGTACTACCATTTACTTTTTTTTAATCAATCCATTTCCATGGAGCATAAATAGTCATTGTAAAAGTGCATAAAAGTCTAGTTTGTAAATAAGCAATGTAATATTGCTCATAAAATTACATGTCAGGTTATTATTATTTGATATTCTGTTAAGATGTGCTACTGCTAGGTAGCCTACCTATTCATAATACATTTAGGATAGGTACTAGGTAGTAGGAATTTGGATGTTGTTTTGTTAGGATATTCGGGATATTCAAATCAAGTCAATATTCAGAACATCGTTAACCTCCTTCCATACAGCTTGCGCACGGCGCAGACCCGTTCCTGAAGAATCAGGAGAGCCAATCTCCGATGGATCTAGCGTCTGCTGAAGATGTCCGCTGTTTGCTTCAAGATGCAATGGCATCTCAGCAAACCACAACTCCTCGTCCTCCATCCATCGCTGTGCCCACACCAGCAGCAGTTGCCCCGCTTGCTAGCGCTGCCACCGAGACTGTGATCATGCCATCGGGAGCTTCCATGACTCTTGCCATCCCCGTGCCTCGCGGATGTCTCTCCCCCATGCCGGTTCCCGAGGGCTGCTGTGCTGGAGACAAACCTGATGGAGCCGCAGACATGGACAATGTCGCTACTGTCACTAGCTTCCTAGCCAGGTAACGTTGAAGAAAACATAAATTATTTGATGCTGTCCTTTATTATAAATAATTTCCAGTGAAGTCAGTTTAAGTTATTGGCAGACAATATTCTGTATTTTAGTATACTTCTCAAAATTAAGTTTACTTCACTTTGTTTTCAGAGGATGCTAGTTATGTTGTGAATTATAAATTACATTCTTATGGCCAGTGACTGGCTCTATAGCCTACTGATGGTCATTGATGTTTTCTGAATCATTTGTTAAGTGTAAAAAATAAATCGGCAAAGGAATTCACACAAAAATTTCTGAAACTTTTGTTCTTTAAATGTTTAAGATGAGCATTGCTCTGACAGGTAACATGAACCTAGTAGCATCTACCTCTACTTGCAAACAAGTGTTGTTATTCAGTGTGTTTTCATTGCAGTTTGGGACTGGAGCATCTACTGGAACTATTCGAGCGTGAGCAGATCACCTTAGACATTCTCTCGGAGATGGGTCACGAAGACCTCAAGCAGGTTGGGGTCACTGCATATGGATTCCGCCACAAGCTCATCAAGGGCATCGACAAGTTGCTCACCACTGCCGGTAAGTTCAATGTTGCTAAAAATTATATTGATTGAAGAACAGTTATTCTACTTACTGGTGTATTCTCTAGTGCAGAATGTATCCCTTGAATTGACATCAAATTATAATTGCACTTCAGGTACTCTGTGGATCCCTCCTCTAAACCCCGGAACGCTGCTGGTCGATTTGCTTGGAGAAGACAAGGAGTTCACAGCTGTAGAGGAGGAGATGCAGTCTACAATTCGTGAGCACCGAGACAACGGCCACTCAGGAGGAATATTCTCGCGATATAACATCATCAGAGTGAGTGCATTAAAGTACATCATCCCCTGCACTCGGGTGGGGATGATTTACGTATTTACGTATTTTAGAAAATTGTTTTTTTCTGATGACCTCAGATTGGGTTATGGTCTTAAATATCAACCAGTATTTCCTCTTGGGGGATCCTAACCCATGCCATGACATTTGGATTACCACAAGTGCTTGTCCCACTGGTGGAAAAACATTTCTGTTGTAGATAATATTTGATGTTGGTATTTACTATTTAGTGATATATGTCACACAACATGGTTAACTTAGTTATAAATGAGCCTCCCCCATTCCCCCACTCTCATTAATTCATATCTTATTAACCTTTTCACTCCTATGGGCAAGTTAACTCGTCCGAACACCACTGCCACCACTGCTATGGCCGAGCTAACGTGTCTTTAAACTATTCATATTTGCTCATTTTTATAATGACTAATGAGCATTCAATATTGTAGTTAAAAAAGATTTTAATTTTTTATTCTCAGCTGTTTACTTATTTGCAAAGTAGCACAAAAGTTTAACGTTATGTTAATGGTTCTAGATCCAGAAAGTGCAGAACCGCAAACTGTGGGAGCGCTACGCTCACCGTCGCCAAGAAGTCACAGAGGAGAATGCGAACCAAGCAAATGAGAGGATGCTCTTTCATGGTTCCCCATTCATCAATGCCATTGTACAGAAAGGATTTGATGAACGCCATGCTTATATCGGTGGCATGTTTGGAGCAGGTCAGCTACTTTATTTTTTTGCCTTCGACTAATAATATTGAGTACAATTTGTTAAGAGGGCTGAGTAGTGAGCGTGGCCTTGAAGAGATTTTTAATCGATTTTTATCAATATCTTTTACCAATGTAATTGTTAACAAAATAGGGCTTTGTACGAGTATTCAGAACTGTTCAATGAAAATAATTTCATAGTTTGGAATAAGTTATTAGTTTTATTTTGTACAACAGATGTTTAGTACCATAATTTTACTAATTTTTGGGCACTAAACATCTGTAGGACAAAGTAAATGTAATAATTTAAAACATTACAAGCTATGGAATTATTTTCATTGAACTGCTCTGAATACTCGTACATACTACATAGCCTTATTTTGTTAACAATTACATTGGTAAAAGATATGGATAAAAATCGATTAAAAAACTCTTCAAGGCCAAACTCACTACCCAGCCGTCTTAATGTTTAAGTTTGCCATTTATTTCATCTCTTTAAACGACACTGGATGTAGAATTTACGTAGTAGGCAATTAGCAGGATTAAAAAACATGTAGTTTACATATGTATAGGGATGGCACTTTTACCGGGTCTGAAAAAATCGGTAAATTTACCGGTAAATTTACCGGTCAGCGGTAAATTTTGAAAAATGATGGCAGATACCAATTCATGACTATACCAAATACAAAATTGACCCTACTTTATTATTTGACCCATTTACACCCATGGGTCAAATATTTTGACCCATTTTGACCCATTTTCAATGTTAATAATGACAATACTCCATATTGATAAGGGATGATATAGCCGAATAGCATTGATTCGACCAATCTAGTTTCGGCTATGCCATGCTGCCTGTGCTATTCTCCCATAAGAGGAATTGTCGACCACCAATTTGATCAAGTTACAATCTGTTTCTGCTAAACAAGCAAACCTGAATAGAGATTCTGACATTGGAAGTAATTGAGCGAGCGAAGCGAGCGTCTCCTTTTGGCTCTTTTGGCACGGACCTGTTTTTTTTTTTTGTGTCTTTTCTGTTACCTGAGGGTATACAGGTCAGAGTTTTTCTTCGATCGAGCTGAAATTTTGCACACATGTGGAGACAACCTTTTCTGTTTGCAGACCCTAATTTTTTTGAAATCCATTGATTGGTTAAAATTTAAATAAACATCTCCTGATGGTAGGTTGAAAAATGAAACTGGTCTTCGATAAATCTGATCAAATCATATTTTGGCTATACAGGTCAGAGTTTTTCTTTGATCGAGCTGAAATTTTGCACACATGTAAAACCTACCTTCTCTGTTTGCATACCATAATTTTTTTTGAAATCCATTCATTGGTTAAAATTTAAATAAATATCTCCTGATAGGCTGAAAAATGAAAACGGTCTTCGATAATTCTGATCAAACTCATATTTTGCATGATCATTAAGACCAATATTCAGGCGCGTAGGAATAGGGGGGGAAAGGGGGGAACGGACCCCCCCCCCCCCCCTGTCTGGAGCCTGACCCCCCCCCTGCCAGAGATCCTGACCCCCCCTGCTAGAGATCCTGAATACATCCAGATATTCACAAATGTTGATTAAGTGTTGCACAGAATGCACAGATTTGCTCCATTATGAGGTTGAATTCTCAAAATTTTCTCAAGTTTTGCAAAACTAATTGAACAGAGGTATTATCCATTGAGACAACTCATTAACTCATTTGTCCAACATGATCATCCTCATGAATCAAATTAAATAATTACACGTTAAACTAATAGATTCCAAAACACATACAGATTTTTCTTATTGATTGCTTATTGCTGTTGCTCTTGCAACCATTTTTCAAACGTCGATTCCAAAATCAATTCATAATCGATTCTCTTTCACTAGAATTCAAGTATTTCCCTGCGGGGCCATTTAGGATTTTGTCAAATAACAACATTTTATTTGTCTCTGTATCCCCAAGAATATTGCATATGGACACACATTTTAAATTTCTTTAAAAAAGATGCCAAAAAAGCGTCGAATTAGATTCTTTTTTTTTATCAAGATGTAAAAAAATGCCCTGCGGGGCCATTGGGAATTCTTTAAAAACAAGTTTTCTTAAGTTCCCACAGAATATTGCATATCACACATTTTACATTTCTTTGAGAAGAATAGATTAAAATTCGATTATTTTGTATCAAAAATTCAAAAAAGGCCCTGCGGGGCTAACTCGGGGTGAGTTCCCCAGACCCCTTGTAGCAGTGAACTAGACCTTTTCCTGACATCCATCAATCCCCTATAATTTTGACCCCCCCTGTCAAAATAAAGTTCCTACGCGCCTGCCAATATTGTCTCTTATTTTACAAAATTTCATCCCAATCAGTTAAGAACGTATGAACTTATTGACATTTTTAATATCTGTCAGTAATGAAGTATCGAAATGAATGTTTTCCAGTGCCAATTGAATTGATTCTGATTTGCTTTATGAAAAGCATGTACTTTTAAGTTGATATCATAATCAATTCAATATGGATGTATATTATGTTTTCTGTGCGTTGTGTACGCATTTCCGGTTCGAGAATTTGCACGTACCCGTGCTCGCTCATCAACGCGTTACACTGAGCGTTTTCCTAGTGGTATATGGATGGAGTTATCATTCTGAATGATTGAGGACAACCAAAAATCAACGTAAAATATGCCTAACTGCTAATGTTGTCACACTGATGTTTACTTATAGTTTTCACTTAAAATTTGATATCTCCATTCATACATTGGAGAGGAGCAAAAAAACAAAATTTACCATTTTTTTTACCAGTAAATTAATAATTGGTAAATTTACCGGTAAATTGACCTTAATTTACCGGTAAATTTTACCGGGTGCCATCCCTACATATGTAACTTTACAAGCGTCCCTTTACAACTCTTGACACCTCTCCCTTCTGATATGTGTTTGTACTAAAACATTTACTTGTCCCCAAGTTCCTATGCACTGGTTTGTGACTAGTCTCTGCACCAGTCACTCGCTAGTTAGTTTGTTTTATTGGTTGCATTATAAATTACCTAACTGCTTGCTTACATTTGCCAGGAATCTACTTTGCCGAGCACTCATCCAAGAGTAATCAATACGTGTATGGTATTGGAGGTGGCACAGGATGTCCTCTTCACAAGGACCGTTCTTGCTACTTGTGCCACAGGTAAGAACTGCTTCATAGCCTATCTATTCTACAATCAGTGGAAGTCAGAGGCACTTTTATTAAATTATTTTGTAATAACTAACAACGGTACATGTAGGTAATACTTTTCCACTGAGTCCTAAGGGGCCATACCATTAGTTAGAGTTTCAGTTAGTTTAAGCTCCACTTGGGAAATGTGGTGTGTATTATATTCCTACTGTGGCATAGCTTAAATATACTTCAGTCAATGTAGCCTGAGGTTAATTTAAACTGAGAAAATAAGTCCAGAATTAAGCTGTAGTTGTAATGGTAATACACCACATTTCCAAGTGGAGCTTAATCTAGCTGTAGCTAAACTAAACCACAGTCATGTCGATGCCCCAATGTTATACTGAGACATCTAAAAAAAAATGAAAAAATGAAATTATATATATCATTGGATTCAGAATTTCAAGCTCTATCCAGCACTGTACTGAGATATCTTTAAGTTTCATTTGCCTCCACGAGATCGCGGATGTCTCTCTATAACATTCTCCAGTTCTTTACCAAGGCATCTCATTGTCCATTAAAATAACCTTATGTAATGTCCCAGTTCTATACTTACTACTTAGACATCATATTGAAATCTTATATTTGATTTATCTCAAAACTAGAATTTTGGAGATGTCTCAGTATAACATTGGGGCATCGATTTATGGTAATACTGGCCCTAAGAAACCAATCCGAAAAACACCAAATACAAATGAATAGGTTGTACAAATGTTTCTCAAAATCATAAAATCGTAAACAAATGATCATTCTTAAAATTAGACTGTTTTACCATTTTATATTTACTATTACAGAGAATTAAACCAGTACCTAGGTAGTACATTTGTGTAACTTAGCTTAAAATTAAAAACCGAAACTATTTCCTTTCTTACAAGTCTTTGTACAAGGATTTTTAACAAGTTCTGAAATATAGGATGAACATTTTTAGGTATTTGTCTTGCCTTTTCCTTCTAGATACTTACTGTTGTGCCGTGTGACCCTGGGAAAGTCGTTCCTGCAGTTCAGCGCCATGAAGATGGCTCATGCGCCGCCGGGTCATCACTCTGTTATGGGCCGCCCCAGTGCCGGGGGACTCAACTTCCCCGAGTACGTGGTTTACCGAGGTGAGCAAGCGTATCCCGAGTACCTGATCGCATACCAGATCGTCAAGCCGGAGGAGACCGGTGCAGAGATGAGGTGATCGGTGGCGGCTGTAGGCGAAGGCCAAGGCTGTGCTCGCAGCTTTCTCTCACGCTGGGCTGGGGACATCCTCTGCTGCTTCCGAGAAAGGCCATTTAACAATTCAACACAAGATGACCAATGCCCAGCTTGCAAATAGTGCTGCATAGTGCAAGTGTGAAGGTCAAAATGCCTTGAACTATATTGAAATGGGTGCTGTTGGTCAGCATTACATTGAAATAGGTATTAAAATTAGAGGAACCTAGTAACTTATATATTGAAACTTATAATAAATAATTTTATTCCTAACAATTATACCAACAATTTCACGTCAATATTTTATTCCTCTCGACATCTATTTTCGATTGATCTCTTGGGTGATCAAAAGGAATGTTCATATCATTTTAGGTTAATATTACAGTTTACTCCAGTATTGGAGAGTGAATGTTATGCCTGCCTGATAACGCCTGGCATCTTTTCTCTGTAGTAAACCCAATGCTTTCTACAATAAACGTTCATCTCTTGTCGCCAATTAAATGAGGCTTGCGATCTCGTGTGTCATAGCAAACAAAGCTTCACTTTGAATGTTCAAACACTGTATCTTGTCCAGATGAGGACAGGATGAGCAGCAATAATGCATTACGATTTGATGTGTGGATGATCAACGACTCGACTTTAATGCAAACAATGGCTTTTTTTGTATAAGAAAGAATACCTGTAAAAATGCATATTATTATTTATTATTAATTAATCTTCATTATAGCTACACGTAGCCAAATATAAAATGATATTTGAAGAAAACAGATTTGCTGCTGATCAGGCTAGTTGACAATCCTTGTTATTATAAATGAAAAAAATCTCATATAAGAGTTAGATGTCGCTTTAGCATAGGCTTCATCGGACCATATCTCTCGATGCCATCAAATCTTTATCAGCGAATCCATTTCTTTAGAATACCGTTTTTTCATTGGTGAAGTGTAGGTACATTATGAGAGATTTATAAAAGATTACATCACAATAGATTGGTTAACACATTTTATAAAACTAAAAAATACATACGAATAATATACAACAAATTAAGAGTTCCAGGGAGTTGGAATACACTTCATCTTCCGTTAACAGCCGAAATCTTGTAAAAAAACAATGATAATAATGATAGTAATGAATTTTTGTGAAAACATTTGCCTGATACGTTACTTTGTTTGACCTGCAATGCGAAAAGAACAGACAGACAGCCAATAAAAACAAATGTGAGTCATAAGCTATAAGTCGAGCCGCTCGCTTCTAAATGAAGGACATACTAATGGAATAGATCGATAGTAAATGAGTGTACCTATGCTTGACATTCCTGTCACTTCCTGAATCTAGCAACCTATTCATAAAAATGACTATAAAATCCATTCACTGTAAGAATGAAACATATGTAGTCAAGCTATACACAGCACAATTTTATTAACATTATAGCATTACAAATAGTTTACAATTATTAAAATTGTGTTCAAATTTAAGCTAAAAATTACTATAGGTATGTCTTAACAGTAGATTTCACGCTATTCATTCTTAAGGTGGATTCACATGGCCGTTCCAAACTTCGAGTTTGAAACTCAAGTTTGCCGAAGTTCCGAATCACCGTTCCAAAAACCTTCGTGTGAACTATGAAAAGATTCGAACTGTGAGGATTGAGTTTCAAACTTTCATAGTTCACACGGGAGTTTTTGGAACGGCGATTCGAAACTTTGGCAAACTTGAGTTCCAAACTCGAAGTTTGGAACGGCCGTGTGAATCCACCTTTACAGTGAATGGATTTAACCTAATTTAAAATAGGCTGTAATAATAGGTAACTTATGTAATCTCAAAACCCATGGGATAACTTTTGGTGCTATGATGCAGTTAAATTGGAAGTCTCGCAATTACCTATCTATTTTATTTAGGTACACTTGGCACAACTAAAATTGATCATTCAATAAATATGATTGATTGAAAAATGTTAGATTGCACCATCAGAAGTCGGTCCAAGCGATCTCCTTGACTCACTCTAGTTGGTGACCTCTCATTTCAATGAAAATAACAAGCATTGATTGTTATGGAACATGACCAGTAGTTCGGGTTGGGCGGATTGGTTCGAAAACCGAACCAGCTTTAGATGTTCGCGAACCGAACCTTAAAATGAAATATCCGAACCAAACCTCCCTCGCTGCGACAATGTGACATTTCCCGCCAACATTTCGTTCCAGTGAAGTGTTCTAACAAAACAGATCATGTTCAGGCCCAGATAGTAGATTAAGTTTATTTGAATAGTTGTAGGTAGGTACACTTGGCCAAACAAAACTTGAACGTTCAATAAATCTGATAGGCTAATAAATGTAAGATCGCACCATCAGAAGTCAGTCTAAGCGATCTCATTGTCTCACTGTAGTAGGTGACCTTACATTTCAATGATAATAACAAGCTTTGATTGGTTATGGGACATGACCAGCAGTCATTCAAATTTGGTCAACGTTCAAGTTTTGTTTGGCCGAGTGTACCTACCTAATTTTACGCTTAAATATGTGTCTTGTTTATTAATATTTATTGTGTCTTGTAACTTCTTTAATCATAGTTAAAAAAAAAAAATTGTTATTTTAAATGCCACTTGTGGAATATTTTGTATTCTGTTGGAGTTGGTGATTTCAAATAAAATGAAAAAAAGTAAGAAGAAATAATGCATTTATATTTTATAGTATTACACTTCATTAACAATTTTTTTTTTACTCTTCTTACCTTCTCTTTGTGCATAAATTCAATTAAAGATGGGCATATCTCGTGAAGCAAAATGTTTTATACAAACTATGCCTGCCAAGCAATGTTTGATGTTGTTTTTATTGAATAAGTGATAAAGCCACTGCAGGTAAAATAGCCAGAGGTTCGGTTCAGTCACATATTTAAAGTTCGGTTCGAGGTTCGGTTCAAAAATATGAGGTTCGCCCAACCCTACCAGCAGTCATTCAAATTTGTTCACCGATCTATTTTTGTTGAACCGTGTGTACATAAAATATGGGTCTGAATTTGACAACAAGTTTAATAAGGTTATACAATTGAACCACTTAAACGTATAGCAAGTGTATATGTATCTAAAACGAATTGCTATGCTTGTTGCTTATTTTTTATTAATGGTTACAAGAATTTCACTCCCTTTCCAATGTATGCTTGAAATAGGCCACCATGGCAGACAGGGAAATATCTAAGGTCCGTAAGCCTATTCCATACATAAATTGGACAGTGTCTAAGATTATGTATGGTGTGTTGCTTTTTCACATTACCTAATAAATTGATCTAATGTCAAGCATCAGATTGAGAAGATCTGAATATCATCAACATTGACTCAAATAATTAAGTAGGTATTAGGTAAAGTTTTTAAATATACATACCTACCTACAGTATACATATACATAATACTGGTACCTATACCCTACTAAAAATTTATGTTTGGTACTGTGTAAATCATGTTCAGTTCAAACAAACTCAAACTAAACTTGTATAAAAGAAAAAAATCTGTTTACCATATTTAAAAGTGTTTGATTCTGCATACTTTGAGCTGTGAGGATCAGATGTTCTAAGTTGTGGTTAAGTGAACTTTGACATTAAAATTGTGTTGATTTTTTTCATAATACTTGTACATTGCTTTTTCCCTATTAGCTGCCTAGGCCCTGATTCTACAATTAGCTTTCGGCAAAATCTCATTACTAAAGGATTTGCTTACCGCTTTGCAGTTATAGAATCGCAACCCTGGTTAACGTCATGTAAACTTTGGTACCTACACATTTCACCTGCACACTTGGTTAATACAAGTGCAGTTCAATTTTGCATTGCAATGAAAGTGTAATAATATTCAATATCTTCCATTCTAAAGGTCGATTCACATGGCCATTCCAAACTTCCCAAGTTTTTCGAAGTTCCAAATCGCTTTGTACTTTCAACAAGGCGCTGCAGTATAGAACGGTCGTTCAGAACTTCGCAGTTTGGAGAATTGACCTAACAGTTTCAAATGTTTTTTTTTCACCTTAAAAAAAAGTTTATTCCCCAAAAAATGCATTTCGGGAACATTTCATTTTTCTTGCGGAAGAGATAGGTAGTAGGTAAGCTGTGGTTAATTTGACTGAGGGCAAGGCCGGACACGTCCCCTCACTCTTCTTTCAGGGTGGACGCATTCCACCCACTTCTTTTTCATGGAAGCAGAAATTGACTTAAAATTGTGTACAAATCGCTTAGAAAGGCACAAATTTTAATTGGGGGACCCTCCCCCCAAACCCCCTAGTGTTAAGTAGGCAAATTTGTTTCTTCTGCTGACAATCGCCGAGCATCTGCCCACTTATTGAGCGAGCGTCACCACGGTACTCTTATGGCACTTTCTCTGTGTGTTTTTTTGTTTTTTTTGTCCGCACAGCCCAGGTTAAACCGCAAATTCAATCGATCTGAAACTTTGCACATATGCTAACGTAATCTATGCGGTCCCTGGGATCGTTTTTGAACGGGCTCCTGTGATTGGTTCAAGTTTTAAAAAAAATATCTTTCGATCGGTTGCTCCGATCAATTTGAAATTTAGCAAAGTCATTGCAACCAACATTTTACCCAATCATAAAAAGTTTCAGCCAAATTCTCCCATTGGTTTAAATTTGAAACCATTTTTCCTGTGATTTTTGAAATTTAAACTAGAACCGATTGACCGACCAACTAAAAACTTTGCATGGTCATTGGTACCAACATTTAAGATATTTTTGCCAATTTTCAGTCTAATCTGTCGTTATTTTCAAAAGTTTTTGTAATTCTAGGGACATTTTGCGTGTTGGCAGTCAAATTCACGGCGACTTCGAATCTTCAGTTCAAGGCAAGGTAGTTAGAGCAGAAAGTTTCAAACGAAATGAAACTAATAATGACCGTTCAACAGATTGATCTGATATTGTGTACACACTAATATCATATCATATGAGTGGTTCCAGGTATATTTTTTGAAAGATATCCTGTGATTTTTGAAACTTAACAAGGAACCGTTCAATCGAAGGGTTAATCGATCAACTTAAAACTTAGCAAGGTTATCGGGACCAATATTTTTGGAGATTTTGGAGATATTTATATAAGTCTGTGACGAAATTCAAGAATTATTGGCTTTTAATGCCATTTTCGATAGACATAATTTCGGTTCGAGGTGTTGCGTGTATCCGTGCTCGCTCATCAACGCGTCACGCAGTGCGTTTTCCTAGTTATTTTACAAGCAAGGCTTTAGCAACCCAAGCAACCCTTTACTCAGAAATAATATTAATAGTAAATCATGTACAATGTGATACAAAACGTTCTCTCTCATCTCTTCAGAATATAAATCATAAATGCTAGGTAGTAAACCAATTTTCAAAAGAAACCGCCAAAAATCTAATCACTGATCTGTGCCACTGACAGTGCTACCAACTGGAGGCCTATGCTCTGACGACAAAGTGACGTCATTGCTGAATATGTTGGCTTTCTATTGGTGGATACTGTTTTGTCAATCGTCAACGCGTAGGTCAAAGCTATGTATAGAACGCTGTCTATGGAGCCAGGGCAGTACGATTTTATCATTGGTTCATTTGACTTAGCCTTGAATTCAAATCTCGACCAATGGCAATAGCAGCTAAAGTTCGTTACAGAAGTAATTTTGTTTGACTTCGACTTTATTTAGGAGGCTGACTGACTTGAGGACAGTACCTACAGTGGACATATTTTCTTTTCTTTTCCTTTTCCGAAGAGCACGAACGTACTAGCACCTACTTTATATTTTACTGTGTCTTGTAATTTTAATTGCGTTTTGCTCAAATTATAAACTGGGGTGTAGTAGGTAGCTAGGTACTGGCTACTAGGTACAAAGATGGCAGAATTCCGTAATCAGAAGCCAAAGGAAAATAATCAAAACATCCAAGTTTACGTCCGAGTGCGGTAAGTTGAACAAAACTGAAGGATATTGAATTGCTAGGTATAGGTAAGTATAACTAGTACCTAGTTAACTAGGTAGGTACTAGAGAGCTCCTTAGAGAGCTTCTAGGTTCTTGGTACCTATACCTAGCCTAGGTTGTATGGTCAACGTCAAAAGAAGCCAGCCAAATCCCCATGTTGGTAGGTAGGTCATGATTACTTCTAAGTAGGTACCTACATAACAGTAGGGTATATGGGAAACCGGCATAAAAACTATTGGAAGTGGGTGTACCGTCACTGAATTTGCAGCAGCGAAAAATCAAGGTACCTACCTACCTACCTACCTAGGTACCTACCTAGGTAAAGTACGTCCAGTGAGCGTGTAGCCAGTTCAGCAAATGCTGTGTAAAATTCAACAATGGGTTTAGCTTGTAATCCTGAGTGTTTTGACGCGTGTGCGGTTGTAAATATCTCTCAACGACTGCAGGTGTTCTGGAAAGGGTTGTTTTGTTGTGGTGCCAAATATCTTTCAATGCAGTTGGCTTTTAAAATTCAAGGAAAGTTGTTTAAAATGGCAACAGTGTAGGTGGAAGGGGTGGCAGGTCATAAAAAGAGTTGTATCTTGTCAGAGCTTAACGGTCGAACAAGGGTCGAACAATACTGCTCATCTTATGAAAGGAAAGGCTACACGCTCGCTGGACGTACTTTACCTACCTACCTATTTCCACGCCCATTTTGGCTATTGTTTTGGCACCGCACTACCTAGGCTACCTTATAAGGAGAGAGCCCTGCCCCTAGGCCACCTACCTAGGTATCTAGGTAGGTACCTTTTCCTCCTAGGTACCTACCTATAACAACCGAGTCAGCAAAGATAAACCCCATTTCTGAAGGGTCCTAGCTGCATAATTAGCCTAACTTGGACCATATGAACATGGTAACCTAAAACATAAAATTAGTACTACCTTATCACTGTATAGGTATTAGAAAAACGCTCAGTGTACGGCGTTGATGAGCGAGCACAGAACATGCAACATCCCCAATCACGATAAACGACACGGCATAAGACGATTTTCTCTGCAACTTTCCAATCTCCATATAAATACTCTGGATGAATATCAGTTCCATTGTGTCGTGACTTTCCTACATATACTTTTTCCAGCTTTTGATAACTCATACTAATTAATACTAAAACTGATTGGGCTTAACATGTTTAAAATTTTAGATTATGTTGGTCTTGATCACCCTGCAAAATTTGAACTTAATCGGAACATTTTGATTGTCGACCAATCAGAAGATATTACCTATTTAAACATAAACCAATTGGAGGATTTGGCCTTCGCACTGCATCAGATTTGATATGCGCTATACTGCTAGCTTTACCTTGCTTTAATTATCTTTGGTTTTAGTGTAAATTGTGGACCGCTTCGCTTCTCTACAGGCCTTGGAGCAGAAGCTTAAAGAAGGCAGGGATAAATGTAGCATACCTACATTTTACAAATATTTCAAGATTATGGAATAAAAAGTCCCTAAAATGACAAAAACTTTTGAAAATAAAGATAGATAAGACTTAAAATTGGCAAAAATACCTAAAATGTTGGTACCAATGACCACGCGAAGTTTCAAGTTGATCAGTCAATCTGTTCTAGCTTAAATGTCAAAAATCACATTAAAAATGGTTTTAAATTTTAACCAATGGGAGAATTTGGCTGAAACTTTGTATGATTGGCTAAAATATTGGTTGCAATGACTTCGCTAAATTTCAAATTGATCGAAGCAACCAATCGAAAGATAATTTTTTTAAAACTTGAACCAATCACAGGGGCCCATTCAAAAACGATCCTAGGGACCGCATAGATTACGTTAGCATATGTGCAAAGTTTCAGATCGATTGAATTTGTGGTTTAACCTGGGCTGTGAGGACAAAAAAAAGCACACAGAGAAAGTGCCATAAGAGTACCGTGGTGACGCTCGCTCAACTACTGTATGCTTCAGAAGAACGAATAAATACAAAACAAATACACTAGGAAAACGCTCGGTGTAACGCGTTGATGAGCGAGCACGGACACGCACGACATCGCCAATCATAGCACGATCCATTCAATCAAAGATAACTTACTATACACTAGGAAAACGCTCTGTGTAACGCGTTGATGAGCGAGCACGGATACGCGCAACACCTCGAACCGAAATTCTGTAATTTCGTCACAGACTTGTATAAAAATATCCAAAAACTCCTTAAATATTGGTCCAAATAACTATGCAAAGTTTTAAGTTGATCGATTGATCAACTTTATGATTGAACGGTTCCGTGTTAATTTTCAAAAATCACAAAATCTCCTTCAAAAAATATATACATGGGACCACTCATATGATATAAGTGTGTGTACACAATATCAAATCGAGTGTTGAACGGTCATTATCAGTTTCATATTATGCGTTTGAAAGTTTCTACTCTAACTACCTTGCCTTGAACTGAAGATTCGAAGTCGCCGTGAATTTGACAGCCAACACGCAAAATGTCCCTAAAATGACAAAAACTTTTGAAAATAACGACGGATTAGACTGAAAATTGGCAAAAATACCTTAAATATTGGTACCAATGACCATGCGAAGTTTTTAGTTGGTCGGTCAATCGGTTCTAGTTTAAATGTCAAAAATCACAGGAAAAATGGTTTCAAATTTGAACCAATGGGAGGATTTGGCTGAAAATTTTTATGATTGGGTACAATGTTGGTTGCAATGACTTTGCTAAATTTCAAATTGATTGAACCAACCAATCGAAAGATAATTTTTCTAAAACTTGAACCAATCACAGGAGCCCGTTCAAAAACGATCCCAGTGACCGCATAGATACGTTAACATATGTGCAAAGTTTCAGATCGATTGAATTTGCGGTTTAACCTGGGCTGTGCGGACAAAAAAACAAAAAAACAAAAAAACACACAGAGAAAGTGCCATAAGAGTACCGTGGTGACGCTCGCTCAATTATTTATTACCAATTTTCCTTGCAACTTTTCATAAACACTCTGGATCAATTAAATAACAGATTATTGTACTGATATTTTTCCATCAATCTCTTTGGACAGATATTCAAACACTTAAAACAGCAATAAGTCTGTAAATTCTTGACCGATTGTGCTGGAAATGTTTAAAATATGATGTTATCTAGTCAAAACGTCGTTTTCATAACTGTGAAACACAATCCATATCGTAAAATAAATTATTTTAGATAAGGTATACCTATACCTATGTATATGAAATACCTACATTACATTTTAACTACATTATGTATTGCAATATGATCAACTAAGAAAAGAATCTGTCTTACTTGATATTGAGAATAGCCATCTATAAACTTTGCTTTGCTACATAGAGCAACCCAGAATGCAGTGGAATTTCTGTTTTGAAATGTCATTTCTGACAGTTATTAAAACTGTCAATAAGTGCATCTATGTTCTTGACTGGTAGGGCTGAAAATTTGTAAAATAAGAGACAATGTTGGTCTGAACGACCATGCAAAATATGAGTTTGATTGATCAGATTAATCGAAGACCATTTGATAGGTCAAATGGTGGTGTGGCTATAGGCCGTTTTAAATTAAGTATACAAATGAAAAATATTGGTGCCAATCCTTGCTAAGTTTTAAGTTGCCAATCCTTGCTAAGTTTTAAGTTGATCGATTAAACCTTTATGATTGAACGGTTCCTTGTTAATTTTCAAAAATCACAGGATTTCGTTCAAAAAATATACCTGGGACCACCCATATGATATGATATGTAGTGTGTGTACACAATATCAGATCAATCTGTTGAACGGTCATTATTAGTTTCATATCGTTTAAAACTTTCTGCTCTAACTACCTTGCCTTGTAGATTCGAAGTCGCCGTGAATTTGACAGCCAACACGCAAAATGTCCCTAAAATGACAAAAACTTTTGAAAATAACGACAGATTAGAGTGAAAATTGGCAAAAATACCTTAAATGTTGGTACCAATGACCATGCGAAGTTTTTAGTTGGTCGGTCAATCGGTTCCAGTTTAAATTTCAAAAATCACAGGAAAAATGGTTTCAAATTTGAACCAATTGGAGGATTTGGCTGAATTATTTTTTGATTGGGTACAATGTTGGTTGCAATAACTTTGCTAAATTTCAAATTGATCGAACCAACCAATCGAAAGATAATTTTTATAAAATTTGAACCAATCACAGGATCTCGTTCAGAAAAGATCCCAGGGATCGCATAGATTACGTTAGTATGTGTACAAAATTTCAGATCGATTGGTTGTGCGGTTTGACCTGGGCAGTGCAGGCAAAAAAAACACAAAAAAACACACAGAGAAAGTGCCATAAGAGTACCGTGGTGACGCTCGCTACGCTCGCTCAAAAATATCTTTTTACCTTGAACGGCCAGCTCTCAAGAGCTCTCCATTGAGTCATCTGATTGCCCAGCACCAAAGCGCTGACTGTTTGTTGTCGAGCTGTAAACGTCTACAGGTTTTACTACTTCAGCATAAGGTTCAAGGGGGGCCCCTGTATGTCAGGATTTAAGAGGGCCGAGTAGTGAGCGTGGCCTTAAAGAGTTTTTTTAATTGATTTTCATCAATATTTTTTACCAATGCAAGTGTTAACAAAATAGGGCTTTGTACGAGTACTCAGAATAGTTCAATGAAAGTAATTTCATAGTTTGGAATAAGTTATCAGTTTTATTTTTTCCACCAGATGTTTAGTGCAATAATTTTACTAATTTTCGGGCACTAAACGTCTGTAGGACAGAGTAAATCTAATAAACGATTACTAGCTATGGAATTATTTTCATTGAACTGTTCTGAATACTCGTACAAAGCCTTATTTTGTTAACAATTACATTGGTAAAAGCATGTAAAAGATATTAATAAAAATCGATTAAAAAACTATTCAAGGTCAAACTCACTACCCAGCCGTCTTAAACATAAACTTTTGGTGTTGTTTTAAGTACCTACCTACATACAGTTTCATTTTGTAAACAAAAAAATGTAAATACCTATTATTATTTCAGAGCCAAGCTTGGCCAGCTGGCTCAGGAGTCCGAGGCCCTAGCAAGTGGTGGCCTTGGCCACTCCCCGACCCAACTATGGAACCTGGCGAAGGATTATTATTATTATTTCAGAGTGTCAAAAAATCCAAAAATGCCCTGCGGGTTTACAAATGTCAAATTTTAAAAGATTATTGAGTATTTTAACAAAATACAGCTCATTACATCTCAAAATTGATTTCAAAGTATCCAAAAACCAAATAAGCCCTGCGGGGCAGTGTGTGGAGCCCCGCACCTCTTAAACCGTGGAAAATTGTTTTTTAACTAGGCTTATTCCCCCCCCCCCCCACCCCTAGCTGAAATCCAGCAGATACCCATGTATAGCAGAAGAAACTTAGAAATGTTTTAAAACACATAACACCTTGCATATTAATGACAAATCAGCATAATGCAAGTACCTATTGTAAATGGCGATTAACGTTACACGTATAATTTTACTGTAGGTATAACAACATGAACATTTTTTTTCACAATTTTCACTTGGAAATTTGCATGTTTTTTTTTTTGAAATGTGACATACTGTATCTAGGTGTACTAGTAATTTGTGCAAATTTCAAGCCTTGAAAATTTTCCTGAAAATTACAAAAAAAATCATGAAAAATCCCATCTCTAAACACACCATTTGCCAATCTCGTTTTTAGAATCGTCATTTGGATGCTTTATAATCTGACCCCCTCAATTATAATTGCAAGTGATCATTCATTAATCATTAGTCATTACTAGGGCCGGGTAGGACCAAATTTGTATTAAGTTAATTAACGGTGGTTAGTGGAATTTAGTTAGGTACCACTTAACTTTATCCAGAGTTGGTCCTACTCGGCCTAAGTCAAATGATATAATTTCTTAATTTATTGTTAAACGTCGATTTACTTAGGTCATTTTTTGGTAATTTTTTTCTACCTAAAAGTCATTAAAATTCACTTTTTTTTAAGGTAGAAACTGAGGGAGCCCTGCAAAGGTTATATTGTACAAGAGGTACAACATTGTGTGATTGTAGATTGTACCTAACTGGCGTTTCAGTTCAGCACATTGTGGTATCGGGCTGATTACCTGGTTCTCAATTGTTCAGCGAATAAGGAAAACATTTTTGATTCTTGTAAAACCAAGTTTCAAGCTGGTTTCACAGATGGGGTACCTACTCTATAATTTCTAGATTCTTTTCAACTTATTCTTCACCACATCAACGCTTTGTAATCTTCTTACATCAACACTGGAGTCTCTGACAAATAACATCCTTTTCCCAACTTCAGACCAGAGACAATGAAGCTTACGATATGACCTATTCTTTCCCTCAAGCAAGGTGTTGCTTACGATTTAAAAGTCATAATCGAATTGGGAATGTCAATTTAAGCGAAAGACACATTTTTCACAACTGACCGTTCATATAAAATTTGAGAAACAGGTCAGAATTATATTACTAATTGAGAATGCGAGTGCTTTGCACTAAGAACTCATACCTAGCTACCTAGGCTATTCATTTAATAATTTTGTCTACCTGGTCTAATCTTTTTCGTTATGTTTTAATTTTTCCCATCATAACTTTGTTCTTTATTTTTCATACCTATCTATCATGCTTACCTATCTATGTAATTTCTATTAAGTGCAAAATTGTTGTACATATTATTTAATTATGCAGCTGACAGTTGGACACATAGTGTTACGGGGTTTAAGCCATTCCTACTGCCAGCAAATGCACTGTAATACATAGGTATAGTACGTCCAGCGAGCGTGTAGCCTTTCCTTTCATAAGATGAGCAGTATTGTTCGACCCTTGTTCGACAGTTAAGCTCTGACAAGATACAACTCTTTTTATGACCTGCCACCCCTTCCACTTACACTGTTGCCATTTTAAACAACTTTCCTTGAATTTTAAAAGCCAACTGCATTGAAAGATATTTGGCACCACAACAAAACAACCCATTCCAGAACACCTGCAGTCGTTGAGAGATATTTACAACCGCACACGCGTCAAAACACTCAGGATTACAAGCTAAACCCATTGTTGAATTTTACACAGCATTTTCTGAACTGGCTACACGCTCACTGGACGTACTGTACCTACCTACCTATTTGAAATTTATAATAAAATAATAAAAGAAAAATAATTCAATAGTAGGTAGGTAGGTAGGTATAAGAATTTTAGAGGTATCTCACAGTAATTTACGAGTATACCTATTAGGTAGTACAATCCCCTGCAGGGTATACCTTTCTCTTGGAGTTGACCTACTACCTGCCTATCCTATTGTCTATTGGATTTTTTTAGCCAATTTCAAGTTGAAAATAAAAAGAAATTAGGTGGGTACCTAGTACTTTCTATGTAAATTTATAATAATTAGTATAGTGTGCTGAACCAAAGTGCTAAACTATTTCTTGCTTTAATCTCTACTACCTACTGTTTTTGCTCATTAGACCCTTAAATGGAATCGAAAGTAAATCGGTGTCTGTTGTCGATACGAGTCCAAAAGACGTCACCGTCAGGGAGAGGCCATCTGATAAACATGCAAAAAAGTTTATATTTGACCGAGTGTTTGGGACAGATTCACAACAGGTAAGCTAAATTGAAATCTTTCCAAACGTTGTATTCCAGAGTGAATATGTATTCATCCAATCCAAACATTAATGATGATTGCCTTTGTTTCAGCTGGATGTGTACAGAACAGTTGTTCACCCACTGATAAATGAAGTCCTTGCCGGTTATAACTGCACAATCTTCGCTTATGGACAGACTGGTACAGGGAAAACATTCACCATGGAGGGAGAGCCAGCTAAGAATTGTGGGGCTTCATGGGACACAGTAAGTAACCCAATGAAATGAATATCCCTTTTCAATCACTCTGATCAATGTGAAATTTTGAACAGCTTTAGAATAGTGTGAAATTATTCAGGAAGGTCAGGTAGGTATTCAGGTACATTCATGGAAGTACAGACATGGTTTTTCGATTCGGGTGCCACTTTAAACAGATACCGATCATATAAAATTTTATTAATAGCTATATAGCTATAATAGCTAGTAGTACCTACCTGAATAATTTCACACAATTCTATTCTATATTCACACTAATAGCTATATAGCTATTAATAAAATTTTATATGATCGTTGATCGGTATCTGTTTAAAGTGGCACCCGAATCGAAAAACCATTGTCTGTACTTCCATGAATGTACATACTACTGATTTCCTGAACAATGTTATTTAAATGCTCTTTATTTCTATAGGATCCCCTGACTGGCATCATTCCACGTACGCTCAGCCACATTTTTGATGAACTGCGAATCCTCCAGGCTGAGTTTACAGTCCGCGTAACCTATCTTGAATTATACAATGAAGAGCTTGTCGATCTATTATCACTTGGAGAAGACAGTGCCAAGATAAAGTTGTACGAAGATGTAAACAAGAAAGGTTCTGTAATTATCAATGGCCTTGAAGAAGTCACTGTGAACAATAAGAATCAGGTGTATGACATTCTGAAAAGAGGATCTGAAAAGAGAAAAACTGCTTCAACACTCATGAATGCTATGTCCAGGTATGATTGTATCTAGACTTACTTCACACCGTACGCAGATTCCTAAATGTTGCACCCTCACTCGATATAGCACATTTTTATTTATTTTTGAAATTACCATTTCTAAATACCTTTTACAAGTCAACTATATTTAAGCATAAAATACTCATCTAATGTCCTGTTTTCAATTCTATGTCTTTTGAGAATGTAAAAAACTTTAACATAGGAGGTATAGGAAAATCATTTTGAATTTGGTGTATAACTTTTAAAATAGCACACGTTGGTATCGTTTTCAATTTTTTTCCTCATAGTATAATTTCCGTATGTCTACCAGAAAAAGTTTTTTGTACAAAACTGACAGTACAAAATAATTAGAACTTCATTTTAGCTTAAAAATGGTACGACTTTACTTGGATGCCATAAGATAACATGGGGGAGAAATCTCAAATTATCTCGGAAACTAGACACGAGAAGTGTTTAATTTTTTCAAGGATTATGTATGTCATGAATATCAATAAACTTACACAAAAATTTATGAAGATCTGAGACTATGCCTCGAGTGATCGCGCCACCTTAAGTTGGCTCACCCCATTGTCATCATGTTGATGAAAAAGCAATTGGTGCTGTATTCTGTAGGAATTTGATTTCTTATGCCAAAGGAAATAATTGTGGTGGGCGATTTTCATTAGTCCCAAACGTTAATCTTACAAAAACAATGTTAGTAGTTTTAAATACCCAGTGTGATTAAGCGCACTCACTAACAAATTACATTTTCATGAAGATGCTCACTCAAAATGAAATTTGTGAGTCTCTAGATCATGATCACATGATCATACCTAGATAGTGTTTCATTAAACCTGTTCAAAATTAAGTGATTATCTTAAGGGGATAATATGTTTACAGAAAGTTCTTAGTAGGTAGTAGGTAAACAGTAACTTTCCTATTCATTTGCAATTATTTGTCAATGCAACTTCACACTTGAGGTGACAACTTGTTTGTTTTTGTACACAAGTTGATGGAAGTAGCGATAGCAGCAATCTAATTTCTCATCATGATCTAATTTCTGGGAAGTTTTTTGGAGAAATTATTTATAATTTAAAATAAAAATAATAAAAGATTATTCATGAAATAAGTAGGTATAGTCACATTAAGGGAAAATTACAAAGTTGTTAAAAACCCTCGTTTTTGCACGAATATGCGGCTATCATAGCCGGGCGTTTTATGCACGTTTTATGCAATTTTTCAAAAAAAGCGTCAAAATATGCAAAATATGTGACATCAAGTTTGCTTTTGCATCTTTGAGGCATGAAAGTGAACCGCATCCATGTCAAGTCACATGACTCTAAAATGTATTTGAAATATTATGTTACTGCATAACTATCCTGTCTCTAATTATTACGATGCCTAACTTACTTGTTTCCTGTGTTTCAGCCGATCCCACTCTGTGTTTTCAATAACGATACACATCAAAGAAAATAATTTGGACGGTGAAGAGCTCGTCAAGACTGGTAAGATGAACCTTGTTGACCTGGCTGGTAGTGAGTGCGTGGGGCGCTCGGGAGCTGTGGACAAGCGAGCCCGTGAGGCCGGAAACATCAATCAGTCGCTGCTAACGCTCGGCCGTTGCATCACTGCATTGGTGGAGAGGGCACCGCACATACCATTCAGGTGAATAGAAAATTAATTCTCTCTTAGGCAAAACGGAACCTAAGTAGGTAAAGTGAACATAACTTAGAACATCCTAGTAAATGTTTTAAGTTAGGTATGTTCACTTAACTACTGGTTTCTTCATAAAATATTTTAATTGGATAATTAATAAATGGTAAAAATATAAATTTAAATTGCATATAATTTTCAAGAAAATTATGCAGAATTTTTCAACAATTTTGGATGTCCATTCCATCGCACCTGTTTTCTATATTGTCTGTGGCTCTTCTACTGACCAAAATGTTTCTCCGATCAAGCGAAATATCCCATTACATGACAAAACGTCTCTTCCAGGGAGTCGAAGTTAACGCGGCTGCTACAGGATTCACTTGGTGGTAAAACGAAAACCTCAATCATCGCCACAGTATCACCTGCCGCCTCAAACATCGAAGAGACGCTCAGCACACTCGACTATGCTTACAGAGCCAAGAACATCACTAACCGGCCAGAAATCAACCAGAAGCTGACGAAGAAAGCTCTACTTAAGGTAAGAAGATCATATTTCCATACATTCCAATCATACTTGTTGCAACAAAACAACATACAGAAGTCTATGGTGTGAGTGCTTTAATTTTCCCATACTACCGACTCGCATTGTCATTATATTTGCTACTGGAACGTCCTCTAGATCAGCTGGGCATTAGTAGCAGTACCCAACCGTTGAGAATTGTTTGAGTGACACTTCCAAGATGTAGTTATTTATCTATGTGCTGAGAGACAGTGGGAGGACAGAACAAGGTGGAGGCAATTTGTGGAACAATTGGAAGTGGAGGAAGAAGACGAGGAGGAGACGCCAGGCATGGCCAGCGTCAGCCGGTCTCCAGTAGTCCTGCGGCCCTTGCGTTGGTGGGAACACCCACCCCCCCTGACCCATTGTATGGATGGAACCAGTGGATAGATTATTATTATTCTTTTGGGCCCCTACCTATTAGTCTCCATAAAATAGTATTGCATTTCTATTTTCTACATAAATCTTGAAAAAGTGTATCAGTCAGATAAGACGTGAAATTTCACCTTGGATATCCAAATTGCGTCAGTCTTTCCTTAATGCTTATTGGATGACCATAATTCTTCATTTAGGTTTATAACTTGTCAGGAGAGAGCGCAACTGTTCGAATGATCTATAATCGCTTGGCAGTTCATAGTTTAAAGGGAACTTTGCACTAAATGGTTTGCCAACGGGTGCCATTTTAATCTTTCGCTCTTTACTACCATTAATTCATTTAATAATTTTAGAGATTTATTAATAATAATTACTAATTAATTAGTAATTAATTAGTATTATTGAAAAGTTTATTATCACAGTGTCTCTTTAGAGTAGGTAGTAGGTAGGTACTAACTATAATAATCAATTCATTGAATTTAGCTTCTAGTTAACTAATTTAGTTGCTAAACTCTACAAATTAAATTCTGTCATTTATTCAGCACAACCAAAATGAATAAATCAGATGAGTTCTTCACGGAGCCGCTTGCGCCTATACTCTTCTAGAGAAACAATACAAAATATTAAGGGTCGGCTTCATGGAACTCTTCTCAACATTTTGACTCGCACTTTGCTTGATTTGAAACTGCTCGCTTGTTCGTACCATACCTAGTAGGTATGTGTTAACATTTGAGGAGCTTAGGTTTAAAATGCAACCAATGCAAAAAATAAAATTATTTTTTTATTCAACACTAAGAATTGCAAATCGCCACCTAGCATAAAAAATTTACATATCACCACCGAGTAAGCCTTCTGTACGCACAGTACGCATGCGGGCAAGTCATTTTCATGCCAATTGTGTAACGAGTTCAGTAAAAGTTATAACTACATCGCAAATAACAGAAATTGATGAATACCTTTAAGTCTTAACATTCGAATACAATCGGCATATTTCATTACAGCACACACTTATTCCCATTTGTGCGAGAACTGATTGTCTATCCACCAAAAGTACTATTTGACAGATTGCAATTATGTTTTATCACGGCCTTCTGAACGACCTCGTCTGAAACATTTTTCTTGTCACCTCGCTCGTCCAAAACAATTGTAATCTGTCAATTTGCTGCTTTTGGTGAATAGAGATCTCATTTTCACAAGAATTTGAATGAATGTGTGCTGTAATGAAATATGTTGATTATATTTGATTGTTGACACTGAGGTAAGCATCAATTTATGTTATTTCGCGATGTAATTATAATTTTTACAGAACTCGTGATAATTGACATGTAAAGTGACTTCCCCGCACTCGCACTGGTGCATCATACTCGCGTGAGTGGCCATCTTACTGATATTAGCGCATTCTCTAGGTACTTTTAGTGTCGAATAAAGGTGGCATTGCATGCTTCGAAGCAAGGTCTATTAAAAAAATTGTTGTTGGATTGGAAATATTATCTCCAGTGTCTACCTCCAAGTGCAATGGACTTCTAAAGTTGGGGGGTATTGTGAAGACCGTTCCTACGCGGGCGCCTATTACTGGCTTTTCCAAGGTCTATAATAGAGCAGCAACTTTACACACACATGATGAAATCCCAACAATACTAAGGCTGGCTTTTCAATGTGTTACACAGAGCATTTTCCTAGTTCACTCAAATAGGCAATGTTTGTTCCATTCCTCAACACCTTATTTCATTACGCATGGGCCTTTCGACATTTTTGGCACTGCCTTTTTTGCAATTGTTTTTCCAATCATTCCTTGATCGAGAGAGATTAGTCCAGATCTGCATGATATTTCAAATTGATGCACTTAAAATAAATATTACACAAGAAGTGAGGATTTTTGTTTAAAAGAGGGCCAAGTTGTATCAATCAATCAAATCAATTAATAAATAAGAATTTTATTCTTCAATTCAAATCCATATACTACAGATTACAATAACAAATTAAATGTTAAAATTATAAAGAAGAAGAAGAAGAAGAAGAAGAAGAAGAAGAAGAAGAAGAAGAAGAAGAAGAAGAAGAAGAATAGGAAGAAGAAGAATAGCCCTCGTAAAATCAAAATCAATCATAGTAGTAATAGTAAAATATAAAGTAATCAAGCATCTTAATCCTAGATTCTTTCAATTTGATATTTGAGATTATATTGATGTACACTACAAATAAGATACTTCCACCAATTTTCAGTGGGATTGCTCATGATATCACCCATCGTATATTGCATTTAGTAAATCTCACACTTTTAAACAGAACTAATTTTTATGAATTCAGAATTCATCAAAAATTATTCTTAATTTTAGTCATTCCTAATCAGAAGTGTAACTTCTAAATAGTTTATACACATGTATGTACCCCACCAAGTGTTCCGACATCAAAAAATCATTTGATTAGTTGCATCAGTTTCATGGTTTTCAAGGTTTTCTAAAATGTTCATTTATTTTTAAAAGATTTATATTTTTTCCGTAAAAGAGTTATATTATTTTTGTCTAAACTTTAGTTTGAGGTTGTGTAAATTATGTTCTTTACAATTCCAAATAAGTCGCTAAAAGTAAAATGCATGACTTTTGCAATACAAATTTTGGTTAATTTCCTTGGTGGGTGAAAATTGATCACTACCCAGCGGCTCATGTGTACAAATGAACCTAAATGGTTTTGAAAAAATATCTGATAGAAATACAAGAATAAAGAATATGTTTATTCCATATCCAGGACATGAAAAAGTAAAATATGTCCTTATGTTTTGAGGTTTGAAAAAATGTGTTCACCACACCAACCCTTCAACTCTTCTCTTCTACACTTGAGATTCACGTTTTGAAACCTTGTACGTTTTCATCGTAAAAAGTAGAAGGGTCAACTGTTTCACGTTTTAAGCCCCATTTACACGGTGCAACCACTGATGTGGAAGTACCTTGAGATCAGTGGGTGCAACTTCTTGTACAACTTCTGTGCCACACTTCTTGAATGGAAATTAGAACGTGTTTAAAGTTATGTGAAAAATGGAAATGTGAAAAATGGGATTGTGACACAGAAGTTGTTCAAGAAATTGCACCGAGTAAATGGGGCTTAAAAAGCTCCATTTACAATGAAAATAATGAAAACAATGAAAACGTTAATGGTTTCAAAACGTGAGAACTCAAGAATTAACATCGATATTGAAATTCTGTAATAGAGTAGGTCTATTAATCTTTTATTTACATGTCTTCGATTTATTTCTATAAAATAAAATAAAATACAATACAATACTTATGAACTTCAGGGAATTTATGACCCCACGTTCTTTCTAAATACATGATGTATTCACATGCAGCATACATTTTCTGCAATGCTTGAGGCCCATTGTTCAACGTGCGTAATGCATGGGTGTTGCTGTAACATACTTACTTGTCTAGACTTCGATTGTGATGTCATACTCTTCGCTTGCGAGCGTGCGCGGGGAAATAGAGTTGTAATATTGTATCTTGATCTGGATCTTGTTTGGATAGCATCGTTTTGTGTTTTTTTTTATCGATGGGGACTACCTATATATTTTTGTGAAAGAAACCGTTGACTTTTATATTTTATGTGTTTGATCGGTAGAACTTTGTCGGTAGCAACGGGCAAATTTTTATGTTACCTACATTTAATTATAAAAAAAATGTGATTAATAGTTTGAAGTTTTCAAAAGTCAGTCAACATGGGATGAATTATATTTGTTTTATTATTATTTCTCTTCTGCGAAGTTTGCGAGTCCTTTCGAGTTGAAGTTGCAAGGTCACTCTCGAGAAAGAGTAAATTAGAAACATGCATAATTCAAGAGCCAAGCCGGAACATTTGATGTCACTTATGATGTCACACTTGGCATGGTAGCAATTATCATGATGGACATTCATGACACCATCATGGACACATTTTACGCGCTATTAACGTACACTTTTGAACAATTCTGTAAATATTTAAGTCCGTTTTGGGATTTCAGCATATTAAACTAACTAAACATATTATCCATTTAAATATTATTACCCAGTCAGTTACGTCAAGTTGAACCATGTGCATAACTAAATAGAAAAGTATGTATTCATTAGTTTCTGGTTGAAGTTTGAACTGAAGAACTTGAAGTCGTATTTCAAAATCTGGTGTTTCCAACTAGCCAGTCCTTGTTGACTTGCTGTGTCTGGCCAGCCAGGTCACAGCAGGACACAATCACGTCATGAATCTACTGCACCTACTGTCTCGGACAGAACAATAGAACGCGCGCGAGGTGTGCGATATCCATGAACTTGACTCCACCGCCTCGCAACATGTAGAAGACGCTACAAATCGTCTCAAAGCGACGGCTTGGTTTGGCGACGTTCAGTAAAAGTGGTGGGGGGAGGGGGTGGAGATGCTAGGATGTCTCCTATCAAAACCAGCTTTCAGTCTTGCTCCAAGCAAGTTGACCTCTCGTTGCTAATTGACGAGTCATAATTGTTTGAATTCCATATGAGCCAGATAACGTCTTAGAAGTGTGCGTAGGTAACCGAATATGACAGCTGACACTTGATTGTGTCATTCACTTTAAATATGAGGCCGTTGGCGTTTTGTGTTCACTGTTCAGTGTGTTTTTATGAATAGCGCTTACTCTCTGCTTGTTGGTCTTTCATTGGCGAGGGAGTAACAATGTTTCTCGAGAAGTCCCGACGCAGCCCAGTTTGTTCAATATACATGTACATCTCTTCTAGGTACAAACAGTCTAACAACGTGGTGCTGAAAACTGCTTTGTACTGCTTTTTACCCTGTGAATGAAAACAGGATTTCAACATTCTGAATCTAAATAATGTAAAATAATAGACAACAGCCCTTCCAGCCAGTTTTCTCATGTCAGTTTCACGGTTTTCAATGATATCTGCTAAGTTTTAAACAACTGGCCCTTCGTGTGACATTTGCTTGATTCAATTCATCATATAGGGTATCTGCAAACTAAAATATTTACCTGCAATGTGAAAAGAAAAAGTTTTTTTTTCTTATAAATAAATAAGAAATAATAATCCATTACTTATTAAATGTCAACTGTAAATATGTAAAATTCTTGAGGGCGTCTTAGAAAAATTAATTTCAATTATTGAGCGAGCGTAGCGATCGTCACCACGGTACTCTTATAGCATGGTAGAAGAATATTACTGTTTTACCAGTGATAGTTCCACTATGCTCTTATAGCACTTTCTCTGTGTGTGTGTTTTTTTTCCTGCACTGCCCAGGTCAAACCGCATATCCAATCGATCTGAAATTTTGCACACATTTTTACAATGAAATCTATGCGGTCCCCGGGATCGTTTTTAAACGGGATCCTGTGATTGGTTCAAAATTTAGAAAAATTATCTTTCGATTGGTTGATCCGATCAATTTGACATTTTGTAAAGTCATTGCAACCAACATTGTCCCCAATCTTACAAAGTTTCATTCAGATCATCCCATTGGTTAAAATTTAAAACCATTTCTCCTGTGATTTTTGAAATTTAAACTAGAACCGATTGACCGATCAACTTAAAACTTCGCATGATCATTGGTACCAACATTTTAGGTATTTTTGCCAATTTTCAGTCTAATCTGTCGTTATTTTCAAAAGTTTCATTGCCATTTTAAGGACATTTTATTCCATAATCTCGAAATATTTTTTAAAAAAAAAATATATATATATATAATATATATATATATATACTAAAAGTAAATTTGCATCCCTGCCTTCTTTAAGCTTCTACTCCAAGGCCTGCAGAGCAGCCAAGCAGTCCACTATTTACAGTAAAATGAAAACATTTTTGAGATCTTCTGATTGGTCGACATCTGATTGGATTGGACCAACGTAATCTAAAACTTTACATATTGTAAGCCCAATCAGTCGATTATTAAGTGTCATTTTACGAGTTTAGTATGGTTTGTCAAAAGAGATTAATGGAAAAAGTATGTAGGTAAGTCACGACACAATGAATCTGTTATTCATCCAGAGTATTTATATGGAGATTGGAAAGTTGCAAAGAAAATCGTCTTGTGTCGTGTATCGTGACTGGGGATGTTGCATGTTCTGTGCTCGCTCATCAACGCTTTTTCTGAGCGTTTTCCTAGTTAAAAGCATTGCTACTCATTGGTGCCAGGTGATAATCGTCGTCCTTCTACAAAGCACAAGTATTCCCATTCCTTGAAATTAATTTGCTCTTTATTTCGGTTCTGTAAACATAACTAGCTAAATTCGACGTCAAACAATAAACATCTTGTCTGTGTGGGTGCGCGCCATATTTCTGCTTACATGATGCCCCACATCAGTCATCACCACTCCTTACGGGGGTCGATCGGATTATCATTGGTCACTCCAAGAGTTTTACACAAGTGTACGACTCTCTGGCTGAACGTGGGTACTTTCTCCTGACCTATCTGCGCGATTTTAAAATTATTCTCTCCATTCTTCATTCATTTTCCTTTTTTAAGTCTCGCATACTGAACCAGTTAGTTTGGGCTAGTGTGGGTGCGTCTGGTACTGCTTGAACTTCTTGTCCAGTGGCGTAGGAACCGGGGGGGGGGGGGGGGGGGGCAAGGGGAGGGGTGCAATGCCCCCCCCCCCTCCAACTTTCAGGGAAGGGGGGCAAAAAATAAATTGTATAATTTTTAAATAGTAGTAATTTAAGAATTTAAATTGTCAAATAGACCAATATTTGTGTTTAAATCGCGTTTAAATGCATTAATTGAAATTCAACAAATTTTAGGGCCTGCGCGGCCCGGACCCGCGTATTATATTCGAATGCTCTCCCCCGACTCAAATTGGACATGAAGTTATATTATTTTACCTTCTGCCATTATACTACTACTACAAAAATCCCCAGCATAATATGCTATGTAACTGGATTTACAGCTATAAAAGCCTAAAAGTGTCAGAAATGTTTTATAAATTTGATGATTTGAAAATGCTTGATGACACTTTTTCAGTTATTGTAACTCCAGTTGCATATGCTGTGGATTTTTTTTAGTAAATTCATACTTAATTAGTATTAGTTTTAGTTAGTATTACTTTTCGTACTTAATTATTAGGAATTTGAGTCAGCATTACTTGACCTACTTCATTTAGTAAATATAACATATTTTCACAACCATTCTAGTCATATTAAAACGATTTAAAATAGCATTTCTACGCCATTTCAACTGCTTTTCCGCTGGGGCTCTCGCCCCAGACCTCTTCTTGTCGACGAGAATGTCTTTCCTGGCGTGACCTCCAACTACTTTGAAAACGTTCCTACGCCACTGTTCTTGTCAGGAACGCTCAGTGTGGCTCGAGAGTCTGAGGGACGTGCACGGTCTTCTGGATCGCATATTGTGTTGAACTCGCTCGAGGACGAGGAAGTGGGTGCCCGTCAGTGTCAGGAGGAGGCAGAGGGTGCTGGATCTCGGCAGGATCGCGGACGGATCTTCTGGATCGCATATTGGTCACGGGCACGAGTGTGTGTTGAACTCGCTCGAGGACGAGGAAGTGGGTGCCCGTCAGTGTCAGGAGGAGGCAGAGGGTGCTGGATCTCGGCAGTATCGGGGACGGATATGGGGACTATGCTAGTATGGGCGCTGGTTATGTTATACTCGCGACGGCTGGATATATCACATTGGCGGTTTTGATAGTTACTCTGAACTACGTCGCACGGAAGGTGATTATTGTTTTTAATTAGCCGTATATTTAATTACTAGGAATACGCTCAACGTAACGCGTTGATGAGCGAGCACCGAAGCGTACAACACCTCCAACCAAACACAATCCACTCAATCAAAGTTCACTGCTGTTATACTAATAATATTTTGATTTGCATTGTAACTCTGGAAGGAACAATGTGCTGTGAGGTTGGGACTTTTCCATAAATCTCTTTTGACAGCTCTTTCTAAACTCTTAAAATAGCAACAAGCCCGTAATACAAGACCGATGGCGATTGGGCTTCATTTGTGTAAATAAGAAATAATGTTGGTCTTGATCACCATGCAAAATTTGAACTTAACCGGAACATTTTGATTTTCCTTCGACCAATCGAAAGATTTATTAAAATTTCATCCAATTGGTGGATTTGGCTGAAACTTTGTTACATTTGGTAAAATGTAGGTCTTAATGACCTTGCAAAATTTCAAATTGATCGGATTAAACAATCGTTTTTTTAATTTGATTTTGAACCAATCAACGGATTTCAAAACAATTTGGAGTGCAAACCGCATAGCTGGTCCTTACATGTGTGCAAAATTTCAGCTCGATCGGAGGAACGTGGCGACCTGTAGGTATGACAGAAAAACACACGCACACAAATCATGCGTAAAGGTTGCTCCTTCAATCATATGAGACATCCATATTATATCATCCATATTTCTACTAGTGTATGTTTATATTACAGTTTTTAAAAAAAATCCATTGTTTATTGTAAAGCAAAAATAAAATTAAACCAAATAAAAACTACATTCTGTTCTTATTAAGGTGCTGCAAGCGCGAGCGATTTTGCTGCTTTTTGTAGACACTTTTTGCGATACGATTGGAGACTAAATGGGTGGACCAAATATTTGAAATTTTAATTGTGATTAGATAAAAGACAAACTTAGGGTTATCCCTTGGTACATTTTTAATTTTTTGTTTCGTTAATTAGTAATAATTAGTTGATTTTTGGTGAAAAATTAGCTATTTTCTCGTCTCCCTAGGCGCCGTATAAAATTAAATTTCAAAAATGTGCCAAGGGATAACCCTAAGTTTGTCTTTCATCTAATCATGATTAAAATTTGAGATCAATTGGTTTACGGGTTTGGTCTCCAATCGTATCGCAAATTTCATCGTTTTGCGCGGTTTTGTTGAAAAACCGGCGCCTAATTAACGATGCAATATGCAAAAATTAAAAAGGGCTACTAATATACAATCAGACTGATTATGTGAACATCCTGTAAAAGTTACACTCACTTATGAAACAATTTTTCTCTCTCAATTTTCTAAAACGGCCGAGCGCTAGTATCACCTTAAGATATTATTAATTTATTATATTAGTACCTACAATACGTAACATATATTTTTACTGGCCTGGGATAGGATAGTGTAACATTATATACTCTATTTATTGTGCCCTTATTTTTTATTTGGTTAAAAAACGGAACACAACTGTAAAAGAATCATTTTTTTTAAATCAGTTGTGCAATAAGATCTTCCATCAAACTTGTTTACTTGATCAAACCACTATGGAAATGTAACCTATAATTTTTACGACGGTTATTACTTTTATTACAAAAATACTACTTCTGTTAGTTCAGTGAACTCATTGGTAGTGTGAAGTGAAGGGTTGTTTGCATAGGTGGTGCCACAGACGACGATGTATGTCTCTGCATATTAATTCTCCAGAGTTCATGTTTTTATATTAGTCAGTCAAGTCCTATGCCAATGTTAGACACTGGTTTATGAGTGGTTGAGTTGACATAGTTCATTTAACAGACGTGGTGAATTTTGATTGATCATTCATCCGATGGCCCATTCTTGCAGATTAACATTTTGAACCTCGTGGTCCAGTCTTGTTTTTATTTGTACCAGGAAGTAAAATGTCTTTCAGCTGGTTGAATTAGCACTAAGTCCAGACTAATACATCTCGCATATGTCATTTTATTCTGGTTGCAACTGGAGTGAGTCATTTCCTTCATTCTTATATTCCGTCTGGGAAACCGTTTTTACACGTGCCTTGACCATCCAAAACTGCAATACGTACACACTCAAAATGAAATGATCTAGGTTTCAGTGTTTTTAATATTGACAGTTAAAGATCTGAAAACTGGAAATAACTGGAGGAAGACTGTCTAGGCGCCCAAATCAAATGTATAAAATGGATGTTCTTATACAATTTCATAGATTAATTTTCATTGATCTATGAAAATTAATACATTTTAGACAGTTATAAAACTCTTTATACACACACAATATTTCTCCCAGTATTCCCCGAGATTCCTCACTATTAACATTTAACATAAACATTAAATTAACATTAATCATAAATTAACATGAATTTACAGTTTTTTTAAGAAGTGTTCTTTTCCCGGGGACTGGGAAAAGCCGTGTCAATAATTCGTAGTTTTAGTGTCTATGGTTTTTAATTTTATGATTTTTTACTTTTGAAAATCAAAATTGTGATTTTCATTGATTAAAATTACCGTCTTTTTAATGTAATTTTCCCAATGTTCCCTGCTATTTTCTACCTCTTCTCTAAATTTAGATAATTTTGTTTCTAGGAATATACAGAAGAGATAGAAACTCTGCGCAAAGACCTGGCTGCTTCGCGAGATAAAAACGGGGTGTATTTGGACACAGATAACTACAAAAGCATGATCTCCAAACTGGAAGCACAAGAAAAGGAAAGCATTGAACTGATATCGAAGATGCGAGTTATTACTGATGAAAAGGAGAAGAAAGATGTAAGATCCTGTTATTTAATCATTGTTTTATAGGTTTTCTCAATACAAACAGTAGATACATTTATTGAATCTTTAGTTAGGATCCGCTGTCCTCTTATCATGCTCGTGTCCCACTATCAGATTGTAATTATCGTATTCATTAGGTACACCATTAATTTCTTCTAAAAAGTACCCATTAAAAGCAGCTACTCATAGCAACAAAAACAATAGATTGCACTGGTACTGGGCCCTTATTCTATAACAAAACGAAAACATTTCACAGCCATGAGGATTGCATTGATCCGAAATAATTTCAGACCACAATGATTCCGTTTTCGTAATGGAATAAGGGGCCAGGCCACTTTTAGGTTGTTTTAATATGATCTCTGCAACAAAAGTGTGTACAGCGTCACAGAGGCCAAAACTATGTAATCATAGTTAACATAAAGACAAATAAGTGCTAAAATGTACATTTTTGCATTTTTTAAATCAAGTCTTTCTATAGTTAATGATGACATCCTATGCACCACTGACTGACACATGCGTGTGTGCCTTTTTACCCCTCCACGCGGTACATAAAAGAGAATTTTTGAAAGAGAGAAAAGGTCTTGTTGGAAACAATGGTGCGTCGAAGTTCTAACCCCTATAAAACGCCTGATGATGTAGCAGCAGAACCAGAGTTATTTAGTACTTGGTCCACATTTCCATTTTATAATTTTTCTTACTGCAATAATATTTCCTTCACAGAAACTTTTCGAAGAGCTTGGATTCTCTTTAAAAGAACGAGAAGACCAACTTCAGGCAACTAAGCATGAGCTTGACGGCACTGTGAAGATTTTGCAAGACACGAAAACGCAACTAGTAGAGACTGAGCAAGCTCGGGACGAACAAGCATTACTTGTGGAAAAGCACATGGAGACAGAGGAAAAACTCAACCAACAAGCTCACGCTGTGTTAGCCGTCGCTGACGAGTCGACCACACACACATACAAGCTCCAAGACTCGCTGCTCAGGAAGCGAGAAGTGGAAGGGGAAAACACTCACACGGCAAATATCTTCTGCCACGGCTTTGGAGAGAATCTGAATAACATGAGAGACTCTCTCAAAACATTCGTGCAGGTATGTGGACATGAAGACACTTTTACTTCATGTTGAATTTAATGTGCATGCATCTTTAATTATTCTTTGTCAATGCTTTTCCAATGTGTGTGTGTGTGTGTGTGTCAGGGTATGTGCAACTTGTTATCAAGGTTATTAATACTAAATCCTCTCAAAAGCCAAATTTTCAGATGCTATAGTTTAGGAGGTTGTCTATTCGACCACTGTTTCTGCCTTTCCCCCAAGCTGAGGGGTTGAGGACATGGCAAAGTCTCTCTTCCAGCCAGCAGAGCCCTGATTCTATAACTCCATTGCGACTGCTTAGCAATTATTTCAATGTTAATCCTATAGAAGAAATTGCTAAGCGGTCGCAATGGAGTTATAGAATCCCACCTCAGATTTCCCACTTCAATACTTCAAAATAACAATAAGCTGCCAAAATAAATTTACATAATGACTAGTTTTCAGTGTGTTGGACACAATATTTTGAGTTAATAATACGTAATACAAAATGAAAAAATTTCACTTTTTACTGTTTAGGATTCTACTTTAAATATTTGAACATTTGCACTGTTAAAGTTGACAGGTCCCAGCCCTATAGTGTATTTGTTCTAGGATCGTAGTTTGATCGTAGAGCCATCAACATAATCAAAAGTAACTCTTCGTTCTATCATAATAAGTGATAAATAACACAGATTGTGACGCCTACCTTTTTGTTGTCTCTTAGGGGCAGGAGCAGTTTTGTTCAGGTCTAATCAAGAACACCAATAACCATGTGGCCAAGGAAAAGGCAAGTTTGGCAGAAATCAGTAGCCAAATGACTACACTTGTGAGCAACCTTAACGACTTCATGCTGGGAATGCAGTCGAAAACATCTGGTCAAGGACAAAGTAGTCAGTTATGGATCCAGCAAGAGTTGACTTCAAGCCGCAGTCATTCCGACTCCGAGGCGAATCACTTGCATCAATTTCTCTCTGAATTGACACATATTCTACAGGCCTTGACTGTGAAAGTTCAGACTTTACAAGTCAACAAAGATGAGTTCAGTCGGTCAATGGACCAGCTGCTTCCCAGGCAGAGTGCAGTTGTGGAGAAACACTTTGCTTCAATGACACAAAGTTTTGCTCAATTGCAACGTAAATTGTTGCAATTGCTACATGATCATCATGCTGAGTTGGCGCAGTCAAAGAATGCGGCCATAAGTTTTGAACATCACCAAGAGGAATCGCAGCAACAAGCCATCTTATTGTTGACCGAGACATTGAATAAACTCAAATCCAACAAAGACACTGGAAAAAAATATGCTGCTAATATTGCTTCAGATTTTTCACGTTTTGAAGAGAATGGAAAAATAGTTGCTCAGGCAGTTGTTGAGGGTCTTCAGGAACTATCCACAGAACAACAGGAATTTAACATTGAGCATCAAACACTTGTATATGATTTGAGAGACAGCTGCTCCAACATAGTAGAGCGAACTTCAGGTTTCATCGCTGATGCTGAGGGCATCAAACGTAATTTAGAGATTGGCATTAATGATGCCCTGAGAAGTGGTATCACAGCTTGGAAGGAGAACTACTCTCGAACAGAACAATCTCTTCGAACTCGGTCAGAAGAAGTGAATGCTGAACTACAAGAACAGTTGGACAATATCCAAGAGGTGCAGCTTCATGCTTCCAATTCTGCTAATGGCCATGAAGCTTTGCTTGAAGCTGGGCAGGCAAAGCTGGATGTATATGCTAGTGAAATGCTCACCAACATCAAGACACAGTGTTCACATGCTAAAGACTGGGAGGTCAAGATGGATACAGCACTGCATGAGAGAAATAAGCAGGTGGAGAAATTTGTGACAACGGATTTGATGAAGGATAAACCTAGTGGAGAAACACCTGGGAGAAAAGAGTTTCTGTATTCTCGTGCATTTGCCGCAACCTCCCCCCACGAGCGTATTATTGCCAGACAGCGAGCTCAAAAACAAGAGATGCAGGATTCATCTGGCGTGTCCAGTTCAGCGTCCTCTCCATCAAAAGAATCTCCATTGGTCCCTCTCACGTTACACATGGCATCTGATGATGAGACTCGGGAACCAGAGAAACTGGAGATGAACAGATTTAAGTCTGCATCAACAAGTAATCTGCTGGATATTCCAAATACCAATGCTGCCTTTAATTCATCCACTGAAAGTGAACCAAATTTGGTATGTATAATGTAATTTTGTAATTTGCATTGATTTGTGTACCTATGCGTTTTAAACAATTAGTAATGTAGTATAAATATTAAATAATAATGAACCTATGTATACCTACATTTAATTGATTTTTAAGTATGGAAGGATGGTAAACTAAGTATTCGACATCTAAATTTGTACAAAAATCTCGTGAAACTATTAAATCACAATTGTTACTTAACACCTCTTAATTTATGTAGCCTGATATGTAAATTCAATATCATCAAGAAGATAAATTAATCTGTAAAGTTTCAATTTCATTACAGAATGAAGAAAACAAAGAGAATTATCTGGAAGTTACCATGCAACCTATCAGTTCATCCAAGGCTCCATCATCAAGTGATCCATGCTTGGTAAGCTAAATATGCTCTATATGCTCCGACTTCCGCTCTATATGGGATTTGCGAGACTGTCATCGATGTCTAGTGACAAAGAATACCGACCCGTTCTTAATACAGACCAAGGTCAATTTCTTCACACGTCCGGCTTTTCTTACATTTGAACAGATTGCAGGGAAAACTGACGCAGCACAACAATATACTTAATATGAATGTCTGTTAAAAATATAAAGACAGGATGTGGTATAACAAAATTAATGTTTTACCAAAATCTGGTCAGGCAGTGCGGCCTCCGACATCGGCGAAAGCATTCAGTGCTACATCTATTGAAATCACGAATCCCTTATAGAGCGAAAGTCCACTATTATTACTAGTAATCAACTAGATAATTTCTTCAAATAAAAATATAATGTACGAAAGGGAAAATGAGAATAGGCAGCGTGTTTAGATTACAGATAGCGCTGCGAAAAGTACAGACAGCCGCCTGGGCTGTGGGAAGGAAGCTTACATTTGGCAAGGCGTCAAAGTCGCTGCAGTTGCTGCAGCGCATTATGTTGTTATGTTATGTTGCGCTATGTTGCTGCACATATTACGCATTATCACTTCTTAAAATGTACACAAGTTCACCAAATGTTGATTCACCAACAAAATATTAATTTGCGCGACTTGGTTTTAATTCCGAGCTATTTTGAGTACATTTGTTTACATTTGATCAGTTGCTTGGTCACGGCCAATGAGAAATAAAACAGTCGAAGATCTTTTCCCGTAAATGTTGCTTAAATTTTCTTTCACTTGTGGCGCTGGGGTTTGAACACTCGGTGCCTATAGTCTTACAGCTTGTGCAGTGGTGCATTTCCATGTCGATCATTTTCAAGTTTCAACAAATCAAGTTGTATACAGAATATCAACCCTGGGGGCCTATTCTCGAGTATGTTGAAAATGTTCCAATGCGGAAATGAGTCACTGCAAAATGGATTCAGCTACTTTATCAATCATTGATAAAACAAAAGATCTCATTTGATTTTGCATAGTCAAAAATTTTCGCATGCGGTTTTAACTCGAGAATAGGCACCCAATGTGAAAATGTGAATAAACTATTATTTTTAAAAAAAAATGTGGAAGCTGACAGCTGGGATCATAGATTACTGTTTCTAAACATTCTATCTCCATGGTGGGATTATTGACACTTTCTTTATTTCAGAAAAAACGAAGCAATGCCCCAAACTTTCTTCATCCTTCGGCAGCTGGAAAGATCCAACCAACTGCCAGATCTAAAGTCAGAGCTGGGAAAACTTCAAAAGCACCAATGAAGATGCCGCTCTCTTCTAAGAACAAGGCGTGATTGGTTCATTTAATACATTATGCAGTTTTAGATTGGTATATCTTTTCTTGTATAGGCTTCTAGGGTAGTGTTTATAATTTAATGAAATTATCTAATATTACCTAGTGTAGGTATGCATGCACAACATTATTTGAACTTTGACATTAACTTGTGTACCTACCTAAGTAATTTTAACATATTAATTTTAGCTGATAATTTGATAACCTATATTTAAATGGCACTATACTTTTACTAATTGATAATTGCATCATGGATGAGTCCAGCAATTTTTTATTAACTGAATTATGATGCAAAATGAATTGTCTATTTAAACAAATTATTTATAATGAGCTCTATATTAATGCCACTTTTATAGCCTAATATAATAAAAATATAATTATTGTGCAGTTGGAGTTGTTTATCTTCCATACTATCTTTTTTTCATTTTCTTCACATAGGAACTTTACATCTTATTTTATTGCGCCAGCAACTCCTTTTGGCACGGACTGAATTACTCACTTTCTGTTACTGAGGCTATACAGGTCAGTTTTTCTCAGATCAAGCTGAAATTTTGCACACATGTACGAAAAATTTCTGGGGCGGCGTTGAAGACCCTAATTTTTTTGAAACCTTATTGGTTGAAATTTTTAAAAAAATATCTTTTGATTGGTTGGTTCGATGAAATTGAAATTTTGACAAAAGTCATTACGACCAACATTGTCCCCAATCTTACAAAGTTTCAGCCAAATCCTCCCATTGGTAAAAATTTGAAACCATCTTTCCTGTGATTTTTTTACATTTAAACTAGAACCGTTTGACCGATCAACTTAAAACTTTGCATGGTCATTGGGACCAACAAACATTATCTCTAGTTTTGACAATTTTCATGCTAATCTGTGTTAAAATAAATCTAAAAGTTATTGACATTTTGCATGTCGGCTGTAAAATTTCTCGAATATGTTTGATCACGAAAACTTCGAATCTTCAGTTCCCATGTAGTTAGAGCAGAATCTTTCTAACAGGAGTAAGATGGAGTTTCCTCTTGTGGTCCAATCGGCCAAAGAAGGTAGGGGGCTTGACAAGCTGGCGAAGATCCTGCCATCCAGGCTGTATGGAGATGGTCTTGAAAAGGTATCTAATGCTGCATTTCTTGCGGCGGGATGCCAGCGATTCCCAGTGAAGGTTGTCAACGAGTCTTGAGATGCTGACGTGTGAACTTTGCATGGTTATTGGGAAATATTTTTGGAGATTTTCATACAATTCTGTGACAAAATTTAAAAATTATTGGCTTTTAAAGACATTTTTAACAGAATTTCGGTTCAAGGAGTTGTGCGTATCCGTGCTTGCTCATCAACGCATTACACAGAGCGGTTTCCTAGTTAGGTTATCTGAACTGAGGGAGTGTGACTGGTATCCAATTGAAGTGCCATTCCATTTTTTTCTTAATTTTTTAATATTGGTTCCAGTTACATTTCGGTTTGAATCAGTTCCTTACAATTCAGACAAATGTAGGTAGATAATTGAATTGACTTATTGGATCTTACATTAAGCCAAAGAAGAGTGATGATTTGCCCGCATCCTTCATGTCGACCATTACCATATGATTTTAGTGGGTGATCCTTGCCCTTGATGTTCAAGACAAAATTGTCTAACATTAATTGACTATTTATTTCAAACACATTATTATTAGTAGAACCCAATTATTGTTACTAATATTATCAAGGGTTCTGTGGCTTTACAGTTAACTTAAAAATTAATATGGGTTCAAAATTATTTTCAATTGGCTCCAGTCCTATGGTCACAATTTTTATTGTGAAAATAATTGTGTGAAGGGTATATTCTATTGTTCCACAAAATATTCAAAATGAAAGGAAACAGATATAAAAATTAAGTCTATCTACCTACTTACTAAATTAAATATGAGGAAAGTGGGATCAAGTTTTTTTTTACAAAACCAGTGAAGAGTGAGTTCGACGATTTATTTAGCCCAGTAATTTAAAGCAAAAAAGGGCTAAACCCACCACTAATTGCAACAGAAGGTTTCAATACATGAATCGATTCAGAAAAATGCCCTCTCCAAAATTGCCCAAAATCCGTGCACCGAAAGTACTTTTTAATCACTTTTTAAGTTAATTTCCCATGTTAATTCCATCTTGCAAAAAAACTTTTTTCATTGTCTTTTCAATGGCCCATATTTCCCAAACGATAAGCTTTAGAGAAAAATGCTCAGAGAGCTATTTGTGTTCATTTAGGATGGTGAACAATTCTGCCAAGTTTCGTCAAAATCAGAGTTACATGCATTTTTTTTTGAAGATGGAATTAATATGGGAAATTAACTTGGTGATAAAAAAGTACTTCCAGTGCACGGATTTTGGGCGATTTTGGATATGTTGTAGAGGGCATTTTTCTGAATCGATTCATGTATTAAAACCTTCTGTTGCAATTAGTGGTGGTGGGTATAATCTCAAAATTACTGGACTAATTGAGGGGTATAGTCTGGTATAGATGCAAAATCCTGCCATCTCCGAAAAAATAACTTCCGAGTTGAATACCCAAATTATATGAATTTTTTAATTCTCCTTCTAAACACTGTAAAGTACAAAAAATTTACCCCCCCTTTCTCAAAATGTGGACTGCAAACTGAATCCACAAGCTATTTGTATATGAAATGCAACTGGTTTTCTCGGAACTACAAAGTGGAGACAGCTGGTTTTGCATCACTCAATTGATTAATATTTTGTAATGCATTTTACTCAATATCGATTTATTGATTAGTCCATATTTAGAGTACCTACCTAATTAAAACAAAAATTGTGATACATATTATTCAAGACAATACATACGTTTTTGTTTTACACATCTCTAAATTTAAAAGCAAACAAAACTTATTCCTATCAATACAAAAACTTCAAAATAATTACAAAATATTTTGAAATTTTAGTAATTATCTACTACATATGTTTTATTAGCACATAGCACATTTGCTTTTCATCAATGAGTCCTACTGAGAAACATGAGTGTACAATATTAATATACCCATTTACTAGGCAAAATATAAGACCTACTCTAGTTATCCAAAACTTATCAAATTTGGTTACAATTATAATGCTCTCTCCATGCCACACCTCTACTTAATTTAGTGTAGGTAGTAAATTAATTTGCTATACCTACAGTGAAATAATGAGAGAATATCTTGCTTTGTTCATATTCTTGATATATTTATTTGTACACAACTGAGAACACACCAATTTCTAGACAATAACAGTAATCGGAGGACAATTCTAGTGTTATTACTATTAGTTACCAAAAAATATGGTTCGGGCTATTGCCGTGTTGCTACATTCTTAATCGGTTTAACGAGAAGATTGTTGATACATTCTAATATAAATGCACATTGATGTTAATAGTTCGTTCATACAATTTATTTATAGAATTGCCTAATATCACTTAATTAAACATAGGCACTAAAAACATATTTTTATATTAATATTCACACTGGAACACATGATCCTCTTGCTGCGAAGTGGAATGGAGGAGCACCACATAAGGAAAATTAGCATGATAAAGGGAATTAATTTACTTCAGCTTTGCTTTCACTTATGGATTAATGGCTACTCTTTTTTCCAGAATTCAAATAATGACCTTGCATATTTGGATCATTTCCTATGTTCTTTCTTTTATTTCCCTCATAACCATACCCAGTTTCTGTAACAGGATAAGGGTTGTAATTAACATTAGCAGAAGGAGGGGGAGGTGGTGCTGGGTAATCAGGTGGGGGCTGGGCCGGCAAGGGGTACATGCCTGGTGGTGGGACGTTGTATCGAGGAGGTGGATAATTTGTGGGCGGTGGCAGAGGAGGGCATATGTAAGACGGGAAATTGTCATCAAGTGGCTTTGGTTGGACGTTCTTTCCATGAGGTATTGGTATGTTTAGCAGACCATCTGTATCTATTGTATGCAGGGAAGGCAAATATTTGACTGGCGGAAATTTAATGGAATGAGGAGCAACTGTTTTAACCGTTTCAAGTGGAGTACTTTCAAATTCCAACTCCCTCTCCATGGCAGCTGCCTTCTCTATCAATTCCTTGTCAGATAACTTACTCAGAGTGCTGGGTGCTGACTTCTGTGGACTACATGTTGGTGTATGTTCTTGGCTACTCTTAATCTCGGTAGGAATGTACGTTGTTGACTGCTCTGAATGCTGAATATTCTCATTCTCTTCATCTAATATTGAAGCGTAATTTTGAACAATTGGATCTAACTTGAGATCTATCTTGGTATCACTGTGCTTCTTGATGTTAGCAAGTATCTCTTGCAAGTTGGAGGGAAGAGCAATATCTTGAGATACATTAGGAATGAAGGAAGTGCTGCTAGATGTTTGCATTCCAGAAAGGAATGGGATGGTGTCTTGCAATGGTGGAGTAATGGACTCAGATGGACTGTATGCTTCATCATCATTGCTGGATGGAATAGGCCTCTCCCTCATGAAGCTGGACATTACATTGCCATCTTGAACGACTTCTGATTCCCCTGCAAATGAAGAACTGATATTTTCAATCTCTTGTTTCTGTTCAGCGATCTTCCTGTTCAGTTCTTCCATTTTTCTCTGTAGATCTTCAGCATTACTCGGTGCAACTAGCAAATCTTCGGATGAGCCTGCATCTCCTGGGGAAAAGGGATCATCTCGGTCTTCTTTTAACAAATGTGAAACTCTGAGCTTTATTGCAGCCAGATCGTCCATATGTTTGTCCGTACCTTCATCTGATGACACTTGCTGTGTGGCGGTGCTTTGAGTATCTGCTGAAAGAATTAAAGGTTCTTCAGGGAGTGGTGGAGTGTAACTTCTTGCTGTAATTTGAGGTACATCAGATATGTCGTGCGACCGAGAGATTTTGGCAGCAGATGGGCCCACATTTACTGTTGTTGGAGCCATTCGTTTCTTTGAAGAACGAGCTACTAAGATGCCTAAGAGCAAATGTGGCCGATCATCCTCTAGACCCGGTCCATTCAGAGGCAACAGCTCCTGAGGCAGAGGGCTGTGTTTTGGAAGAGGCATTATGTAGAAATCTTTGATCATTGGCGACACCGGACCCACAATGCCCTTGAACCCCACTACACCCAAGCGGCTGCGACTGTTCAAGTAGGAGTACAATGTAATATAAGGTATCCTCTCGGCTTCTGTTGTTGCTGCCAAACGAACAACCATTATTTCATAAGAGTCCGTTTTCTTCATCTTTGACACGTGATCCCAAACTAGCTTGGGTGAAATTCGACCAACAATGTCCAATTTATTGGACAAACTTTGGCAATGCTGTTCAGAATCGCCAGAAACAATATGTATAGTGGTAAGGAACTTGGCAACTTCAGGCATTTCAGCAACACCTTTCCAAACAATAGTGGCATCAGTTTCAATGCTTGTATCTTCAGAATAATTAATGTCTGGAGTTTTAATAGTTACAGTAGAAGTTGGCTCCAAATCTGCATTGCTATCTTCCAACATAGTTCCTAATATTACTTCCTTAATGCTAATTTCATCCATCACAGAACCACCTGTTTTAGATCCCTTGCTCCTTTCGTGTTCATTTGATTTTTCCAGATCTTTAATGCCATCAGCAATCAATAATTTCTTTCGTTCACTGTGACCTTTATTGTGATGTTTATGACTGCTTCTGGAATGACTTTTGCTATCTTTCCTCCGTTCCTTTTTGTCCTTCTTGCTCTTTCGACTCTTCGAGCTTTTACCACTACTTCTTTTGCTCTTATCTTTCTCATACTCTTTGGATTTATCCTGACCTTCTTGGTCAGATACTGTAGAAGTAACTGAATTTTGTCTAGACACAACTAAAGATTCCAGGTTATCCAGCTGTGGCACATCATTTTTTACACCATCTTCACTTTCAATCACCTGCTCCCCTTTATGTGTTTTCATCACATATGTTTTTGAAAGGGCCATAAGATCAAGTTCATTTTTTTTAATCATCTCTAACTGATGTTGAGATTCCCGCTCACGCCACTCGGCTAGTTCTTGGCTGGCTAATTCTTCGGGTGTTAAACGAACTAGCTGATAAGGTGTGATTGATTTTTCTGCTATCTTGCGGAAAAGTGTCAAATTTTTAGCATCTTTAATATTGAATATTAGACTTCGATATTTAGCTTTATATTTAGCACCAGTATCTCGAAAGTGAGCATACAATTCTTCTTCTATGTTAAGTCCCATTTTCTTCACCTTTTCATCGGCAATTGATTTCAAATCTTCACATTCCTGAATTCGTGACAGTAAATGCTCGTGCAGAGTATTGCGCACATTTAATCGGATGGGCTCTGTTGCACTCTTCTTCTCTTCTTTCTTCACTAAATCTGTGTGCGACTGTCTTCTCACATCTGCTTTGTTTGCCACCGACTTTTCTTTGAGCAGACTGTTTGATGCTGGTTTGGTACCAGTCTGTGACCGCTCACTTGGCATTACAATATAACTTGTATTGCTTCCGGACTTTGCTGCTGTTACTTTTAAACCAATATCTGCCCCCACTGATAGTGACGGTTTGTTTGTTGCTTTGAGAATAATAGGTGATATAGGTTTGGGAGCAATTAGTTGACTTTGTTTCAGTTTGGAAACTGGAATTTGAGGAGACTTAACGACTACTACAGTTCCTTGAGACGTGGCATTTGGTAAGTTGGTCTTGATAACTTTGACTGATGGATTTGCTTGCAGCCATGCTTTTATACCAGATTGGGATACACTCTGAGCAGGAACTACAGGAACATGCTTCTTTGAACCAGCTGATGTTTTAGAGCCAGTAAGCTGTGAAGAGGCAGCAGTCGATGGTTTGGAGTCTTGGGCATGCTTCAATATGCAGGCATCAGAACAGTAGATTGAATTAATTCGAGCGGCTTTCTTACAGACAATACAACCTGTAATATTACTGGAAGAGGTTGCAACCTTTTCAGTAATGTTTTGCTTTACTAATTGTTGAAACACCTCTACTTTCTCGGTGGGAGGAGGCTTTGACACATGACTTAAAAAGGTGGTCATTTTCATCTGCTTCTTTGAATGTGTTTTGCTTGAACTTTCTCGACCTTTTTTCTTACATTTAGGACATGTCCATTCATTACCTTCATCTTCCATAGTCTTACCCAAGGCCTTGGAAACTCCCACACACTTGCCATGGAACCATTCTTCACAAGAATCACAGCAAATCATAAATCTGTTATTGTGTGGCTTTTTGCAGATACACCAGAGCTTGTGGGGGTCATCCTCTGTATTCTCACCCATCATTAAATCACTCTCAGCATCAGTGACATCCGAGTTATCTAGCGACTGACGGGGAGACCGCCCTCTCAATGAAGCCGGTTTCTCCTCTGATCTTCTTCTACCCTCTCCCTCCGTTGAGCTTTGCCTGGATCCGTCGACTCTCTTGATTGCACCAACAGTAACCAAATCCTGCTCGTTAGCTGCAAATACTCGATCGCCTTCAAGAGCTTGTAAAGAATGTTCATAGAATGTGCTATCTAAGGAAGTAGTTGGCCGGACAGAATCAGCATGCATCTTCTCAGAATCCCTTCGGAATTCATTAGATTTAGAATCTAAACTCACTCTGCGTGGCACATCCATAACAGAAAATAATGGAGGCCCATCAAACACTTCCATCAGATGCGCTGGAGGTTTCCGATTCTCTCTCTTTGGATAGTTTTTCTTGATGATCTGTGAATGTGATGAAGCAGTTTCACTTGAAAGCTCAGCTGCTTTGAGCAGAGCATTGTTTAAATCCATTGTACTTGGTTTTGATTGAAGCTTCTTTGTTGTTTCTGTTTGTAGTTTACCTCTTGGCTTTACTGTAGGTATAGTGCGCTGTTGTAATTGAACATTATCGAGACTTTTCCGTTGTGCAGTACTCTTCCCTACAGAACTCTTCGTACCTGGACTATCAACCAACTGAAGTACTTCTACATCTATACACTGATCCATTGAGGAGTTGGATTTCTCTTCCAAGTCATCTCCTGACAAGTTAGTGTAGTCATCAGCACTGTGCTGAATTTCCTGTAGCTTTTCGTTGAGCATTTCTTCTGTGATGCCGATGGGAGTAGGTGTTACAGTAGTGAGAGGTATATTTTTCTTCAAAACACTACCTGCTCCAATCTCATTGCCCAAAACAGACGATTTAACAGTAGTAAATTTCTTGACTACTGAAGATGAAAGCTGTGGCAGTGGAGGGTTGATCGTTTTAATATGCTTAACCATAACAAGATTTGAACTGGATGTCAGCACTCCTCCCCTGGAATTCCGAACCGTGTAATCTTTTCGCGGACGTCCTGACCCTTTGACAGAGAAAGACTCTACACTTGTCGCCGGTGACGCAACAGAAGCCACACTTGCTGGGGGTGGAGCAGGCTGCCGATTTGTATAGCAATGATCCATCTTGATCGAATCATTAAGATGAGACGAAGACATACTCCCATCATCCACGGACAAAATATCCAACATAGCTGCTACGTCTTCGCCAAGAATCTGCTTAGCCTGATCAGATTGAAGAGCAGACTCTAAACGTTCCATTTCTTCTGGATCCATGCCTAGAAAAGGATCAACTATGTCGTCAGCATTGTGCTGGAAAGCCTGGGTCATACTTGGTGGATAGTAGCCCTCAACGGTAATGTTGACGTGAGAACTGTTGCTCTCCTCACTGTCACTGGTGTCAGGACAGCTATCATCTGGAGCCACTCCCAGGCGAACAAGTCGTACAGCCGTTGTTGATGAGGACTCCTGCTCGGCCAGCAAGCTGTGAAGAGTCTCTTGATCAACTGATAATGTGCCATCATTGTTAACAATTATTATCAATGTATTGTTCACTGAACTACGCTCATTCACAGGGGGAGGGATATCGGCGAACGTAGAACTAGCCATGATCAACTAAAAGTTATGACACTGTACGATACCTACTTAAAACATGTCAAACATTGTACATGAAAGGTTACTAATAATATTTCCTACTAAAATATATTATCAAGTTCAGAAATGTCTGTCTGACTTCTATTATAAACACTAAATCACTTGTTCAACAATGGAGCAGTCTTATTAGCTCAAAGGTCCAAACTTGTACACAGATCTTACCACATAAGTTAATGTTTGAAGAACCGAATGTACACAATTGCACCCAGGATTCCAACCTCAAGCAGAATAATAAAAATCAGTAGAATCTTATTGGTGATGACGTTGCATGCCATATTACGCAATAAAGCACTGGATTGAGATAGTCCCTGGTCAGTGTCGGTGAGTCGCTGCTTGCTGCGTAACAGAGTTTCCCGTTGTTCTCCAAGTTCAGACACAACATTTGCTCCAAGCTCCTCAGTCTCGATGGCGGTGCGTTGAGAACGGGCCAAGCTTTGTGCAGTGCGTTCCAGTGCTGAGCGTCCCTCGAGCACAGTCCGACGAGACTCCGCCTCCCAATCCATGGCTCAGCAACCAGCTACAATAATAAGGCAGAGTTAGACATTTAGTTTGCTATCACAGTACATGTATCGCATCACAATCAAATCTTCATCAGGTCATTTTCTTGCCTTTTATTATGTATGTTCTTTAGATTTGTGGAGTAATAACTGGGAGACAACAAGGTGGGATTGCACTAAATGTTGTTGGTCATTATTTTAATAAAATCTTCTTCATCAACTAAAACGAGAGACAAAGTATTAGGTATATTAATACAGAATAGACCTACTCTATACTATAGACCTACTGTAATCAAGTATAGGTAGCTAATATGAGTAAATTTAAATCTAAGATTGATCCAGAAAGATTAAAAAAATAATAAATTACATGCAAAATGGAGTAAGTAAGTACCTATACTATAATTGAGTACAATATCATTTTCATTTATTCTAACCTTTCCAACAATGTCAGGTAAGGGCAATGGTTAAGGGTAAGGGTTAGGTAAGGAAAGGGTTAAGGGTTAAGAAAAAAATATTCTTGCTATAATTATTTATAAGCTGAATCAGATGCTCAATGCAGTGAATGATACATTAAGCCCAGATTAGGACTCCCATCCATACAGTTTTTGAAAGGACAGTCCCTTCGTTTGGGGTAGTGTCCCGTTGTCCTCACAGCATTTTCTAAAACCTATTTGTTCCATTTTTCAATACTTGTGTAAAAACAGACAAATAACATTTAGCACAAATATGCAGACTGCAGGTTGTAGGTGAAAGATCGATGAAAACGCTTAGAAATTGTCGACTAATATGTTAGAAATCAAAAACATTCCAGTTGCTTTGGGCCCAGACAAGGAGCCCCAGCCACCCATTAATGCTTTGGGTATTGTCCCAGTAGTGCAATGTCCAAACATGGACACCATATATTGTTATTGGGAGGTGTCCTTCACTCCTTCGTTTAATAAAATAACATAAAATCTATTTCTAGGGGAAGAAATATATTTTATTTCGTGTCAAAAGGGCATAGAAATATTCTAAATCGAACTTTCCTAAATTGTTCAGGAGGCATGAAAACAGTTTACGAGTCAGTTGATCGTATTTAAATAAATTTTACTGGAACCTTTTCAAAAGAGCAGTGATTGATTATAATAAGATGAGTGTAGATTATTTCTTCAATACTGTTCAAGATCGTCTGTCCGTAGACATCAAGTTAATGGTTGGTTTGAGATAGTGCGTGCTAGTTCATGGTTCTCCTTACATTTTTCTAAGGTTTTGAAGACAGCGATTAAGAGGAATGTCTTTCTTTGGTCTGAACAGCAAAAGATTTTGCAAAAATATGAAATGATTTATTTTCCATTTTCTAGTTTTAAAAAGAAAAAAATTTAAAAAAGTGCAAGTAGGTATGTGACTTTGCAGAAGGTACTTAAAATTCTACATATACCTACCTACTTTCCCATTGTTCACATTCAGCCTCATGCTCAAAAGAAATTTCCAGATAAAAGGACACAAATGCCCAGAGTCTTCTGGATTCCATCCATAAGATTATTAGAACAACACGGTCTTGTGGTGTTGAGAACGATGGCCAGTGTTTGTCAATGGTGTTCCATCCACAATATGTCTATTTGCGGATGCAACTTCTTTTGAGAATGGGGCCGATAGGGATAATGCATCACTGATTTCCAAAACACTTAATTTTTAGATATTTTAATTAAAAATTTCAAGTAGGTATGCACCATTTCAATGCTAGAGTAATACTACTAAATTACTGTGAAAATACAAACTTTTCCCTTTTCCTTCAAAATCAAACTCGTTAATCATTCCTCGGAGATCATCTTCAGAAACATCAGCTTCAATTACTTCAGCAATTTGTTTCAGATCATGGTAGTCAATTGCCTTTGCTTTTCCATCAACAAAAAGTTGAAAAGCATACTTGATTTCATCCAGTGGATCACACCGCAATATCTTGTCAGATACTAACAAGAAAATGTGACATCACCTACGTAAGTACCACAGAGAAAATATGTGCCCTCGTTTCATGAACACGAATGGACCCTTTCCCTGATGGAGGAAAATTTTAAACCTATAGAGATCCGATTAAATATGGTGATTGCGAAATTATCGAAGTGTTGTAAATGACGCATATTTCTAAATACAAATGCGTTTCCATATGTTTCTGGACGAAAAACACTGGCATCAAATCGCGACAAAACGCTAAATTTACCCTAAACACCGCTAAACAACACCAAACTGACTAAATTGCTAAATATACCGCGAAATATCACCAAATTGAATATATTGCCTGCTTTTTTGTAAATTTTGTAGTTGCTTTTCTAGTTTTTCTCAGGATCAAAGGTAAACCCCAATATTCAACCTTTTTTATTAACTAAAATCAGTCAGTGACCCCTCCCCTATTCACGTAAATGACAGAAGAGCTCTGACCTTGTAGACAACTACTTAGGGTTGCTTATAGAGGGAGTGGCAGTGACCTCGCATTGTCACGTGAAAATAAAGTTGACATGTCTTTTACAGTCGCAATACATGAACAAACAGCATGATACCTACAGCTTGTAATAATTTTATTTTTTATTTGCATTGTGAAAAACCAAGGAGGACAGTCATATGCTCCACTGGCTTACCTAGGGTTTACATTTTAGAGTGATATAATATTGACCCTTCATTTGGATCACGAGAAAAATGAATTAGTTACCTCATTGACTAATATAGTTAATGGTTACCTTACCTAACATCATTGCTCTGGCATCCGAATAGAAGAGTAAGGTGACAATATTATGAAAGTCCCACCACTTGTAGGTAGACCTACTGTTTCATTTTTATTATTCTTCAATGGAAATTCTAATACTCTAATCTGAAGTTTATCTAGTATATTTTTTAAAAACATAAAACGCGAAATTGACCATTCTTATCCACAAAACGCGATATATTTTTAATTCCAAAAACGAAATTTTGAAGTTTTTAAACTCATTAGGTAGGTAATTGGATTTCTACATATAAATATTATAATAATATCTACCATAAATAGTACTAGGTACCTACCTACTAGGTTGTCAACTCTAAGCTATCAACCTTGACCTTCAAAGATCATTATATATAGGTAATCTACTAAATGGGTTAGATAATTGAGGGAGCGTCACCACGGTAGCCCTTACACTGTAAAGTCAGAATGATATTAACTTCTGATAGGTACTACCTACCTAGCAGTTGTTAATTTGTAAAATAATAAGTGGGCGGACGTTTGGCGATGTCAGGGGAAACATATTTGCTTACGACAACAATGCAACAATGGAGGGTTTGGGGGGAGGGCCCCCCAATACAATTCGGGTCCGGGGAGCACAGCCCCGGGAAAATTTTGAATTACAGGACCATATTTGGTGCCTTTTTACACGATTCCTATACAATTTTAAGCCAGTTTTACTTCTATGAAAAATACTAAGGGGACGGACGGCGTCCACCCTGAAAAAAGAGTGAGGGGACGCGTCCGCCCTCAAATTAACCACTGCTACCTTATCATCAAACTTATGTGTGCAAAATTTCAGCTCGATCGGAGAAACAATGTGTTTTACGGCATCTGACCAAACAATATTTAAACAAACAAAAAAATAAAACGGAGAAAGTGTCCAAAAGTGTCGAATGGAGATGCTCACTCGATTATGTACGCCGACATAAATTCGGTCAAGCCAAGATCAAAAGAAGAAGTACCTAGGTACCTACCTACCCCCCTAAGGTACACTCGACAAATGCCAATTCATTAAACAATATTTGAACGAAACAGATTGGCTGCTGGTCAGGTTCCTTGACAATCAATCCTTGTTATTATCAATGAAATCAGAGCTCACCTACTAGAGGTACCTAGATGACGAGTAAACTTATAGACTTCATCAGATGATGCCATCACATTTTTTTTCAGACAATCCATTTCTTTCAATAACGTTTTATGATTTGTCGAGTGTACCTACATGGTATTTTTCACTGCGAACGTATTATTGCCTATTTTGTACATCCCTCAGAATGGTGGAGTGGGGAAGGTCGGTCACAGGAAATCCAGGTAGCTGTCAGCGATACAATAGAAGGGATGCTAGAACGAGGGGTTTTGACTGATTTTGCCAAGCTTGGAATAATACGTTGCTGAGTGCTGACGTTGAGACTCTACATTGAGAGAAAAAAATACCATTGAGTAGGTCTAGGTAGGTACCTACACAGGTCTACTTACTCATTAGATGCTTCTACTAAAAATTAACATTGATCATCAGTCATCATACCCAACACCCATCAGCCCAACGGTTGGTGTGTTGGATACCTCGGTTCTCGTTAGATCACCGAGGTTAAGCAACATTGAGCGCGGTCAGCGATTGGATGGGTGACCATTCAACTCTGCCTTGCCAGGTTGCTGCCGTTGGGTCAGAGAGACTGGGGTGTTTGGGGGTCAGTGTGACGACCTCCCTCCACCTGTTATCAGTCTCTCGACGGCGCGGGTTGTGGAGGCTCGTGCTGTGAATGTTACATCGTCCTTCGGAAGGGACGTTAAGCCGTTGGTCCCCTTGGTATCTTTCGTCAGGAGTAGGCTACATGCCGGTACCGGGTTTCCTCTCCTCCCTTCTCTATATTACATTCTCACTAGTGGAGCCTGGCTCTGTTGAGAATATAGACTTAATAATAATAATAATCACCTACCAATGCAATAGAAATCGTCGTATCCAATACTATTACAGCTTGACTTATCGTAAGACTCCATGATTTTTAAAACTTCGCTTTTCTTTATTGGAATCCCAAGTGCCCTAATTGCTGCCTTCAGTTCATGCCGATCGAGATGCTCATCTTTGTCCGTGTCAAAAAGAATAAATGCATTTCGAACACTTTTCTGCTTTTCCTCGGACAATGTTTTAAGCTTACGACGATTCATGCTTTCATAGCTCCGTCTACAACAGAGCATGGAATAAGAGAGATATTGTTCAGATCACGACTTGAAAGCCAAATTTGTCTTTCCATGACTCCATGACATGACTTGATGACCTGCGATATGCATTGCGATGCGAGTTCGGTTCGCAGAACAAAAGTACCTGGCGTTGCCACTGTATTGCGCTGAGATTTTCTCCGCTGCGCAACCAATCGGCAGTGAAAAGAACCTTCTGCGCAGGTCAGTGCTGATTGGTCAAAACGCTCCTTAGAATCTGAGAGCACCTTAGCGGTAGAAATATATTAACTATGAGAGTAGTCCGGTATCCGGTAAAAACGCAAAACGCAGGTTGACACTGGTTGAAAAGTTCAAGTTGGTTGAACCAACTTCAACGGCTGCGTTGTTTTGACGCAGGTCAATGCTCATTGGTCGAGCAGGTTCACGTTTCAAAATCGTTGCGAATATCGCAGGTTGATGCAGGCATGGAAAGGCAGCATATGTATTCTCTTAGCCTCCCGATTTCACTAGTTCGTGATTCCAGCACAGAATCACACAAGTATTTTTTCTTTCAAGAGTCCCATAATTTGGGTTTGGTCCCTCCTTGGCCTCTTGTAAGCATCTTTATTGCATTGAATCTACATGTAAAAAATTATACCACTTAAGTACCTATACCCTACCTGCCTGTACTAGGTAGTACATACTTGCCAACCTGGCTACCTAAGTAATAACAACTGTCAGGTAAAAACATGTTGTAAAATGGTCTGGGTGTAAGGTGTTAGCACAGCACAACTGGCAAGCAAGAGTCACAAAGGAATAGGCCGGTGAACTATACAACTATACTTACAATTTGGGCGTTTCCGATGAACAATATATTTGGATAACTTCTGTCCTGAAGCAACTATTAATAAACAGACTAACCAAAACAATATGTTATACAATTGAGTTACAATTATCTACAATCTGTTCCAGAGAAAATCCACATAGGCAGCCATGTTGGTTCAGTTAGTTGACAAATTTGATCCTCGGATGCACCACTGGTCACATCCGGTAGGATTTTGGCGCGACACCTAAAACACGAGTGGAAGAAGGCGTTAGGTTTTGATATAATTTAGGTAAATAAAAGATTCCATAATTTATTAAAGTCAGTGTAATATTATACCCCATAAAAAACACTTCGTGTAAAAATAACAGCCAAGTCTCTTCGACTAAAAAAAAAATAATATGATATCTAAAAATTCTGCATTGAAAAGTAGTGATATCAAAAAATGAGCCAAGTCAAAACTTTATTTGAAAATCAAAAAATACTTGGCGCATCGTGTATATAAATAGCTTGGAAGTATAGGCCAATTATAAAATATACATCAAATATACATATACATAGTATACCTATAATGCCCTAAAAAAACGATGCGCCAAGTATTTTCAAAATTTTCAAAATTTGGGGATAATCAAAATTTGGTCGACCCCCCCAATTTATAATTTTTTTCGTAAATACAAAAAAAAATCATTGAGTAGTGGATGTAAAGACCTACATTTCTTTAAAAAATCAAGTCTCTAGGTTGTATACTGTTTCCAATACATAAGTTTAAAGAAAGAATTTGAAAATATTTGTCACGGTCTAACTCAAAAGTGGGCATGGTTAGGGGCAAATAAAATAATACGTATATGTTACTTTGGTTTAACTAACAATCTTACCAAATTTCAGGTAAATCAAAGAGGTACCTACATGTAAATTTTCACAATTTTTCAGTTGAGTTGATACGTTTTTACTTTTTACCCCACTCGACTGCATAATTTAAATTGTGAAAAGGAACCTTCCAACATATTTCAGAAGGTTCAAAAAGATAATAATAATAATAAATAATATCTAATATTTTGTTCTTTACTAGAAAACCTAGCTTGAATCTTCGTGTTTTTTTCACAAAACATACATCAATAAAGGCACTATAATTTATAACCGAATTCCCTTGGAAATAAGACTGAGTGACAGACACCCCTAAATTGTTTAGAAGGGTGTGCTGCAGATTAATGAAAATTTTGGCTTTTGGTTATCTTATTAGAATAATAATTAGTTCCTATGTAAATTATAATAATATAATGTTATCAGTGTAATGGAGGAGATGTGTATTTATGTTTTGTACTAAAATGCATAACATGGGTATTATATTGAAATGTATTGCAGATTGTATTGTATTGTATTGGTTTATTAGTGTATTGCATATTGTACTGTATTAATGTATTAATGTATTACTAAATGAAATGTAATATAATATGAAATGTAATGAGCAAAAATAGCATGATGCTAATAAACAGTTTACTACTACTACTACTACTACTACCCTTGAGTATATACTGTTCACAACTGACATCCTGCACAGCATCCCGCACGATAGTTTACTGTCAGTACACGATGGCATTGTCAACAGAATCCAACCCACACACAAAGATGTGGACTCGTTCCGGTTTGCTAATTGTAAAAGTAGGGGCATGTGTGGCATAGAACTAGAAAAAAACGCTCTGTTTGATGGTGTAGCAACGCACAAAATCTTGGTCTCAAATAATGTGAAATACCTATTTCAATTTAATTGGTCAAACGGTAGGGGCAGTCTATTTTAATTTTTAAAACAAAAACGCGCAGGAAAGTATAAATTATTAAGTTAGAATGATAATTGAAATGTGTGCAAAATATCAGCTCGATCGGAATAATATTTACGTGTCCTGTGGCGTCCAGCCAAACAAAGAAAAATAATGAAAAAGAGAGTCAAAAAAGAGGAAAAAAATAGTCCAAAAGTGCCGAATGGCGACGCTCGCTCAAAAAGCTCAATAAAATAATACAATTTATGACACATAGTCACATAATACATTCATCATCTTTAAATTGTGTGGACTACTTACTAGTAAACAGACTTGGGTAGTGACGTAACGAAAGTAACGCGTTACTGTAACGAAATTACTTCTTTGGGTAACGAGACAGTAATTTCATTACATTTTTTTCCAAGTAATAAGTAATATAATCTCACTACCTTTATCAGAGTAATTTGACGTTTGTAACGCGTTACCGTGAACAACGTCCACATTTTCCCACTTGTATGTATTTTTCAAAAATATTGACAGATGGCAACACTCAGTAGACTTATTTTTAAATTTCCACTACGCAAGTCACACAAAGTACAAAATAATGGTAATAAATTGTCAAACGGAACCGGCTCTTATTGTGACTTCTCAAACACTCTTATTTTGTATCCCCTTCCAATAATTATCGATTTGGCTAAAAATTCGGGAAAAAGTAATTTTTTAGAGTAATTTCACTACTTTTTCTCTAAAAAAGTAAAGTAATTTCATTACATTTCAGAAGTAGTTATTTGCCAGTAATTTTATTACTTATTTTTCCAAGTAATAAGTAATATAATCTCACTACTTTTAAAAAGTAATTTACCCAAGTCTGCTAGTAAATGAAACTATTTACAAAAAAAGATGTTCAATTCACATAGTTAAAGAAACTGTCCCTTCTATCGAAGAATGAGGAAAATATTAGAAAAAGTAGATTTATGCACCGTCAATATTGTGTTTTTCAACAAAGAGAGAATTCTGATAATAAATAAAAAAAAATGTATATTTTCAAATTTTATTATTCAAAAACTTACAAAGCAGGAAAATTTTGTTTAAAGTAAAACAACAAACTTTTTTTGATTTATTTTTTATTTTTTTATTTTTTTTAGATTTTTTTTTAGTAAATTTGTATTTACAGAGACTGAAGAAAACATGACTAGGTAGCAGATAAAGCCATAATCCGAAAATCGTTAAAATAGCCGTTTTAACACATAATTGCATTTTGCAGCAAACTAACTCTTTCACTCACAGGTCCCTTTTCACAGATCGCATCACTATAAAATTGTGTGGACTACTAGTAAATGAAACTATTTACAAAAAAGATGTTCAATTGACATAGTTAAAGAAACTGTCCCTTCTATCGAAGAATGAAGAAAATATTATAAAAAAAGTAGATTTACGCACCGTCAATATTGTGTTTTTCAACAAAGAGAGAATTCCGATAATCGATTCCGACGAAGTTCAATTTGAAGGGCCCCCATATTATGTGATTTTGGAAAAGTTTGTCCCATTTCTCATATTCAGATTATTTATAATAATAATATTAATAAAAATGAATTTTGTTTCCAGTTTCCATATACCTGTCGTGACAATTTTGTACTCATCGGATTAAAAAAAAATGGTCTGAAACGCCCAGAGATTGTCCGTACATGTGTGCAAAATTTCAGTTCGATTGAAAAAAATTTGAACATTAGTAAAATCATTTTATCATCAGTAAAAGTTGGTAAACTTTAACAGGGAAAAATAGAAAAACAACAAAAATCAGAAGTCCTTTCCAAAAGAGCCAAAAGTAGTCGCTCGCTTCTCTCGCTTCTACTATTTCTATTGGTCTGTACCTTAGAATCAGAAGAGCCCTTTCAGACCTTCGAGTCCTTTCAGTGATTCTTCATGTGATCTCAAAAACTGTGGTTTGGTTCAATCAATGTATTGGTGACACCAGACATTATTTAAGATAATAGTACTACCTGCTATATGATTATCAATGTTCAATTGAGTGAATGATCGAGCAATTAATGGTGCTTGCTTGATTATGATTCTAAATTGGGTGCAACAAGAAATCGAGTACGGTACTCTGTACGGTCCAGAGTTGTGCCCCCTGAACCAACCTGCTTCGTGATTTACATTATAGCTTGCTTTGCTGAACAGATCTTTACGACACGCCTCCTTCCTAGCTCCTTCCGACTCCCTGTTGTGTTGATATCTGTGGTTGAATTTATTAACTGCTCGTCGATCAGTACAGATTTGCAGAATCTAGCATATTTGCATCAATGGTATATTTACCAATGAAAGTTCCAGGATCGCCTTAATTGTCTCAACATATTTCCCTTTCTTATTTCATCATTTTCTTATTCTTTATAATAAGTAATTATCACAAACGTTCTCAAAATTCATAGAAAAGATCTCACAACTAAAGGAATTCAATATTAACATGTTTAATATTTATTATTATTATTATCCTTTCGTTTTTTATCAATGCGTTTTGAAGCAACGAAGTGATCATCTTCATGGTCAACTTCACCATCGTCCGCACGCACTACGTTCTTTTTTACAAAAGGAAAACTAAACTTGTACCAAAAAGGAACAACATTTTGGATGTTTCAAATTCCAATAGTTTACTTCAAAAATGAAAAGTGTTTACTTCACTTTTTCTACGAAAATGTGATTGCCCTGGGCCTAAGATCATTCATATGAAATGTGCTGGGAAGTACAGACGAGCAATTAGTCTGTTAGCTAGGTGATAGGTCAAGTGAGTCACTCCTACTTCTAGTCTTCTACCTTGACCGCCAACAAACACGCAAGAGAAGTTGTCGAGAAGAGCGCCGAATCAGTGAGGAGGAAACTCTCCGACCGCATGGTGTGGTTTCCTCAATCGTCAGTGTCGTGTCGTGAAGAAACATTGCAATATCAAGTGGTGTTGTGGAAGAAGTTTAGGTAGTCAGTCAGTCCGTAGTCGTCGTAAGTGTCAACAACCATCATGCGTTCCTGGCGTATGGAAGTGACACTTGTGCTAGCGGTGATGGTTTTAGTGATAGTTTGTACTTCGGCACAAATAAACCACGATCTATTCGGTAAGAAGCAGCTTTTGTCATAAAGCTCATATTTTGACTATTTATAATATTAGGGTCCTAAATATCCAATATTTACATAAATTGATACGTACAAACATTTTTTCAAATATAGGATAAATTGTTTCATACATAATTTAGTCATATTCACTGCCTAGGGTAGACGTTTTCTAACGCAAACCAAAATATGATTGTTATTTTTTATTAGAAGAACGGAAATGAACACGGAATTGACCATAGATTTGAACTAGAATTATTATACTAGTGTAAGAACCATGTTTTCTGAAAAAGAAACCTTGCTTGTGTCATTCTCACATTGACAGTCAAAAAACAAGGTCACTTGACCGTGTTGATTGCCTTCAGCTCGTCTGTATTGCATTTATTAAATCCCGCATGATAATTAGAATGTCTTCACCGAGGACTGACCACGGCAGCTTACATCAAAATATTGATGAATGGATCATAAACACATTTTTACCTTCACGATTTTAATTCATTTATGGTCAATGTTCAGAAACTAACAAGTAACAATGAAAAGTAGGTAAGTTATACGAATCAACTTATTTAGTCATGTTGAAGAGGTGAGTTAACTTATAGAGAATGAATATTCCTCTCTCCCTCGACATCGTTGTTCACTTAAAAAAAAAAGTTGGACCATAATAGAAAACTACATCTTCCAATGTACAAGATCTCGGCAGAGCAGTGAGGCTGTGGAACAAACTCCCGAAGGACTTGGAGGATGTAGTGACTATCATGGAATTCAACAAGATAATAATTAACATCTCATCCATCTTCATTGTCATATTTATGTTAGTTATTTTTATATGAATCTAATTACATTATATGTTTTGCCACCGTTTTTTGTGCACAAAGCAAATCAATAAAAACATACCTACTGAATACTAAATACATGTTGTGTATTTATCACGACAAAATGAGCTTAGTCAAAATATAATTAAATGTTATGTATAATAAAATTAATAAAATTGTGTTTTCATGACATTCAAAAAGTCAATCTATGACTAAATATTAATTTCACTTTTGAGTTTTGAACCAATATGAGGTCCGCATTCAAAAATGATACATCTCAGCGCAGCCAAGCTGCTATTTATTAGATATATGCAATATTTCCGCACGATCACAGAAACGGCTGAAAAAATACACGAAATAAAAAATAAAAATATGGTCAAGTGTGCAAAAGTGTCGAATGGTGATGGCGTTATTAAGAAGCTCTGACGTAGATTCCAATCACTAGAGTCGCGCGTCATGACATTTTTCAAGAGATATTTACTTCATGTAAGCGCTAGCTCATAAGCCATTTATAGTATAGTTTTAATAACAGTTTTAATAATATCTTTGGTAACCATTGAATCCACGCAAACAACGTTGTGATTGGACAAGTAACACAAGAACAGTCTGTGTATTCATTGGATGCACAACATGGAAAGTTTGAGAATTTTAGTAGCTTTCGTGCACGGTACAAATTGTTTTCATCATAAACTGGGTACATTATTTTTTTTATGTTACCTACTTACACCTAATAACATCGATTTTCTTATGCTTTTATTCATATCATCGTATTTACCTATTTTTTGCACAAGTTATGATTTGATTTGGTGGCATTGTTTTAAAACATGAATAAAACTATTTGTATGTCCTACAGAGGGGGATGCCTGCAAACTCGCCAACGGCGCCCCAGGAATCTGCCAGAGGGCGAAGAACTGCCCTGGGTTTCGCCAGCAGATACGAGGCCATCGACCACCGGGCTCGGGAAACCCGCCGATCTGTAGTTTTATCGGTACCGGTCCAAGATCGGAGCCGATCATATGTTGTGGGAAAACAGGACAGTCATTGGTGTCCCCAAATACACCAAGCACACCAGTCGTTGGAAACAGGATAGGAGGCGCGAAGAGCAAGAGAGGTTATTATTATTAATTTATTATTATTTCTTGATTATTGATTAGGCAAAAGAATTGAATGCCAACAGCGAAAAAACAAATGTATGCCAGGTATTCATAATACATTTTTGATATGAACATAATATCTACCGATGTAATCGTATAGTTTTTAAAAAGGGCCGCTTTCATGTATGAATGTGGCCTATAGGATATTCCCAATATCATTTTCTATTTTGGAATTTTAAAGGTATTTGAAATTTGAGCAGTATCGGTCTTCGGTGCTCGGCGGAGACTAAATTATTTTCTGTTTCACATCTGCACAGTTCCAAAGATTACAAATCTTAGTATAGTAACAAATAACATTTGTATGCATTTATAATTTGAAATACTTAGTACTTCGGGAGAATTCGTCGTGTGTCAGGTTCGGTTAAAAGTCCATGCCATGAAGAAAGTTAAGATTGTTTCACACCTACACCATAGACATTGTATAGCCACAATGCCAACTGTCAAAGTAACAGCACTGAGTTCATACGTAAATAGTGCACATTATATAATGTCGCCACGCCAGGAATAACCAACCGTTTTAGTGAGCTCATAATCTCAGTTCATAGATTTAAATATGATTTTACAAATCGATAAATGAATTACCATCCCTTCCTTCCATTCGTCATTGCATGGAAGCATAACCCCACGTGCAGTGAGTGAGTGACCATGTTTTTTGCGTGTCTTCACCCTATTCGATTTCTAGAAACTGTCGACAATATAGTTATGCATGCTCATTCACTGGGCATTATCAATAAAATAATATCAAAGAGAAAAGTTCATTTTCACGGAAGGAGTTCGGCTAACCACGTGTTTGACACAACTGCGAATCAGATCTGATATGACGCAGAGCTGATCACTCGAATTGAGATTGCTGTTATTTGTCGGTCACTCAAGGTGACGATGTATTTTCGCTCACAAGTAGGAAATACACAGGTCTGTGAATCATTTTGAAGGAAATACATCCGCTCAAGCTAAACTGTAGTCAGCTCACCATCCACCTTCATTCTGAACTATAATAATATAGTAAATAATGCATGTTATTTGATATTTCTTGCAGCTTGCGACGAATACAAACGCACGAAGGTCAAGTTATGCAGCGTTACCCCCTTTATTCTGAACGGTGAAGACACGGCAGTGGGCGAGTTTCCGCACATGGTAAGCAACTAAATGGTACTTTCACCACATTAATTGTGTAGGTAATTGATCATTCAATGTTGAAGTATTTTATTCTAGTTCCTGTTTTATAAAGCAGGTACTCGGAACTCAAACGACTGGTACTCGTGGTGTACCTAACCTCATGTTGAAGTTAAATGTGTAAAATGTCACAACCCTTCCCGGTCTCCCCATACATACAGGGCCGTATTATCCATAAGGCAGCATAGGCAGTCTGCCTAGGGCCTACGAAGCGTTTGGGACCTACGAAAGTGCCAGAAAATTGATTTCAAAGTGTCAAAAAACCAAAATATGCCATGCGGGGCAGATTTGAACATGTCTCTCACCACCCTAAAGTGCCACATTTAAAAAATATTGAATATTTCAATAAAATACACCTCATAACGTCTCAAAATTGATTTCAAAGTGTCCAAAAACCAAAAACCGCTTGACCCGTCAAATATTGTTTTCCTTGCCTTACCCCCACCTGGCAGATATCCAGCGGTTGCCCATGCCTATTGTTTTCTTTGAGCAATACTCTAAAGATCATTGATCGTCTCCCCACTTATTATTTTACAAATTAAACACTGGAAAAAATAAAATATTCCGGTCAGGGGGGGGGGGGGAGGGGGGCTTCGAAAAAAGTACTGCCTAGGGCCTACGAAGGTCTTAAACGGCCCTGCATACATACCTTAAATGTGTCTTGTTCTAGGCGCTTCTGGGCTACAGGCCGCGCGGTAACAGTCAACAACTCACTTGGGCATGTGGGGGAGCACTCATCAGTGATCGCTATGTACTCACAGCAGCCCACTGTCTCAAAGGAAAAGAGTAAGATTCTGACCATATAATCCACGAAATATTCACGAGTTCGATTTTTTTTTTTTTTACAAAACACAACCCATTGCTGTTCTTTTCAAAGTTCATAATTGTATAGATTAGAACGGATTTGTTTGAAGTTTTGCAGAAAAAAACGTTTTAAACCTATCAGAAAAGTGAAAATTACCTCGTTAGTTTTCTCTCTTACTCGAGCAATAACTCATCTCCATTTTATTGATTGGTACAAAAAACTATTTCCAACTCTTTCAGTAGTAGAACTTAAGGCCCGTAGTCCATTTCAATGATAACTGCAGGTGAGCTCAGTAACCAGTGCTCAGTAACTTACAAGTTTATTATTTCATATGCCTTATCCAGTTATATTTGTATAGTGACACCAGTCATTTTGTAGAAAATGCTTCAATATAACTGTATTTTTCAGTCAGTGCAATTGATAGAGCTTGATCACTTGATTCCAAAAGTTTGCAACGCAAAATCGAGAAAATGGACGTCGGGCCTTGTACTTCTGTGACGTTGACCTAAATTCTAATATGTGACGGTGCTTGTGTGCAGCGGTCCTCCCGTGCGCGTGCGCCTGGGCGAACATGACATTACCGTCAACGACGACGCCGCCAAGGACGTCGCCGTCGAGACGGTGATCGTGCACCCGCAGTACGGCCGCAGCAACGCGAGGTCGTGGTACGACGACATCGGGCTCATCAGGCTCAGGACGCCGATGGAGTTCACCTGTTTCATCTTCCCGGCGTGTCTGCGTGCGCAGCCTGAGGAAGTCGTCAAAGATCTCATCATCACCGGCTGGGGAGCGACGACGTCTACGGGAGGTAATGGCAACCTTTGTTTATCTTCCGACCATTTGTATAATCATCAAATCAAATGACTGTAATAAAAGTATTAAAACTACAAACAAATAAACTACATAATTTGTTTTGTATAGTAAAAGAAAATCATGTTGTGTGTGATTACTAATGCCAGGGACAAGGACTGGGAAATGTCTGTGTACACGTTCGACCTTGGTATTGTATCGGTTTTATATTTTTACATTTCCAATTTGAAAGATCGCGGTTTCATGAAACAAACTTCTTTTGGATTTAAGGGTGGGGGGGGGGGGAGGGAAGGGGTGTTGAAAATATTATTCAAATAGGAGCGGTAAACTGATAAATACGGTCCTGCTCTGATGATCACTCTCAAGAGGAAGAGTCTAACATTATGGCGACGTTGTTATTGCAGGAGAGTCAACAATGAGCAACGTTCTCCAGAAGGGCAAGGGAACTCTGGTCTTAGTCCCCGGCCAACAATGCAACAGGTTCTATCCCGTCCGGCAGTTGGGACAACGCTTGGCCAACGGGATCCAACCGGGAATGTTCTGCGCTACAGATCCTAATGGCCAAGTAGACACGTGCCAGGTTAGTAGCTCCAATCAACGTTCACTTCATAGCCATAAAAAGGGTTAATATTGTTACAAGTTTACAGCCGCCTCGTTATGTTTTGATAAAACCAGTATTGCAAATCACCCCTGTGTACACGCAAGTATCAATATTTTAGGAAACTATACTATACGTCTGTGTACGATTGGTAGTCGCGATAGGGGGTAAGTTTTATCGGGACATAATATACCTAGAGGAGACTAGGTATACCCACTGATTAGAGTTACTGGCTGAATTTTAGGAAATCGGCTAAGCCCTTCAAAATTTATTTACAGAAACTTAGAGAAAATAACCTTTTCTCCAAGGTAAAACAAGTTTTGAAATATTGTCATATTTTATAATTTTGACTAAACAACTCTCTATTTCGAACTTGTAAGCGTTTTGCTAGTAGACTGAAATGTGCCACTTGTTCTTCCAGGGTGATTCCGGCGGTCCCATCCAACTGCAAGAGGAGGCTGATAAGAATGTCGATGTGTTTATCTACCACGTGGTGGGCGTGACCTGCAGTGGACCCAGCATCTGCAGCGGAGAAACCCCGGCCATCTACACGCGCGTCTTCCAATACCTGGACTGGATCGAGGGTATTGTTTGGCCATAAGTTTTGCTGTTGTCAATCGGTCAAATTAGAAAAAAGCCATATAATTGCCATATTCAATATCGATGCTTCCTCGACATAATTTGCGAAATCACTGCGCTGGAGATGAAATGATATATAAATTAGTGTAAATCTTTGATTGCTGAAAAGATATTAGAAAGGCAACATACGTATAGTTTTTTTAAATTCCTTTAATTTCCTAAACGGTGGACACTATCTCTAGCGTGGCGCTTATAGATCTCAAGAAATGGAGGTAAATAAAATAAACAGTTTATCTTTGTGAATACTTTATTAAAATGAATTGAAAAAAACAAGAAATGAATTGAGATCTCTTATCAATTCATAGGTACTAGGTACTACCTAATAGTGTTGAGGATTAACTAGGTATAATTTGAATTAATTAATTAACGTAATATTCCTTTGGTTTCGTAATTTTTATTGACAAAGTAACTTGTATACATATTAATTATACATTTTGGCTGATTGAAATACAATTTTAATTAAATTAATTATCGGGTCACAATTACTACCTACTTTATCGAAAAAACGATCAATTTACTCTAGAACAATTTAACTTGGCCCATGTCTAGTGAAATTTTTTGTCGTAATGCATGTGGCACTCGCTGTCTTGAACTCGAGTATTGAAAAGACATTGATCAATATTTTGAACCTCGCACCATGTACTTGACAGTATGAATTTGTTCCATGTATGGACTAAGCTTTAACTTTGATGTGTTTAAATGTGTTCATTTTTTAATTTTTATAAATAATATACACGTACTATATAATTCTAGGAGCCAAAATATTCATTATACATAGCATAAATGCCTTGCTATTATTATGTACCTACTGAAATGTTAAATTATATCTTTTATAAATTTATTATCATACTATATTATGTTCACAGAGATCGCAGTAAATTAAAATAATAAATATCGTGACCAATAAAATAGCAAAAAAATTATAGTACAAACATAATTTTATATAATTAGAAGTAAGAGTGTCCAGAACTGTGATAGATGAAACAAATTATACAAACTGAAAAGAGGTTTTGACTCATTGTGACAGATAAATGCAGATACTGGACGACAGTGCAGACATCTGCGGACTAACTGAAGATACCCCGATACCTCTTTGATGGGGCAATGAGCAACTGCTTATTAAATAAGATATCTTGGCACTTGGTTGTTGGCATATCTTTCGCCATATCATCATTGACCTGTTAATGAGCAGTTGGTCATGTATCGTCCCTAAAGGAATACATAAATACAAATGTGACTTTTTTGTACTATACATTAAATAAACTTTCGCGTGAATATAAAATGGTACCTATTAATAGTTAATACACCTTCATTTACACATTATTTATAACCTTCTCATATTATTAATCTTATGTACTACGTTCAGGATATTATCCAATAAACAATCGTTCTTCTCGTCGTATTTTAAAACTCGGAATTATATCTACACTTTTGTTCTCTGCATCGCACCGAGTTTCAAATTGTTCATTCAGCTGTCCAGAGATTGTTTATGACTAGTTTGTTTTACTTACAATCTCATACATTCATTACCGTGTTAGCTGATTGTGTAGCACTAGCGCACATTATTAGTTTCACAAACATTTTGGTTTTCCACACACATATAACTAATGACACATTCTCTCTTCATGAGTCGCAAAATACTGCTTATGCCCCTTCACTTGTAAAGTTCACTTTTCAATAACACTTGAAAGAAGATATCACGGAATAATTGTCTTCGTTAACCTCCGTGACTCATCATAACTAGCAAGGGTTGTTGAAATTGTTGAGCAAATGAGCAAAGGTTTCCTCGTCGTCCTCGGCCTCACTTGTCTCCTGACTGGACGGGGGAGTGTCGAGTTGAGGCAGACCCAGATCGAGATACTCCTGCAACGCAAGGAAGGGATGATTAGCGATGTGTCGCGTGACGTGTGATGTGATAAGAGTGGTGTTACACTACTCACGTCGTTGGCGGTCACCGTGAGAATGCGGTCCAAGTCCTCCACAAGTTCTCCAAACATTGGCCGTTCATTGGGCTGATAACTCCAACACTCGCGCATTAACATGTAACTGAAAGAAGTAGAACGTCGATTCATTTTAGGACTCCAATTAATTTACATTCACATTTAATTTATTATTTACACTATCAATGGGACACACGTAATTAGATGGCAAGGAGATGACGACCTACATTTCAAAATATGTCTAGAGAATAAACACTGCAATTAAATGTGTTATTTACCGATTATTTTAAATCACTTCTTTGGTGAAACTGAATGAGCAAACGCATTGAATTGACTAAGATGAATACATACATCTCCAGGGAGCAGCAAGGAGGCTTCTCCATCCTGTGGCCACTGCGCAACAACTGGAACAGCTTCTCGACGCTAGGAACTGAGGGATACGGCGTCCCTCCCAAGGTCATGATCTCCCAGAGTAGGATGCCGTACGACCACCTGTTGATGCAACATCATATTATAGTACAATTCGCGAGTAGGAATAAATTGCGCACTTCATAAGTAGTTGTATTCTTAGATTTCTGCTATTATCTATAACATCACTAAAAGTTCAAAATGTTCAAAGTCGCCTTTTTCGTGACTTCCTTGCACGCGAATTGATATATCATCCATATTATTAATTATATTAAAGTTCATCCATTCATAAACAACATGAAACAAATTTGTCTTCAATTTTGAATTGAAATTTGACACTGTCTAATTAATTGTGTGCAGTTTTGAACAATTGAATATAAACAATTTGAAAAAAGGGACTTTCATCTCTAGTTTTTTTGCATGTTTACATTGCAAGGGCAATGAGTTGCGATGCTCCGTCGATAAAGATGCAACTTACACATCCGACTGTGTGGTGTAGACTCTGTGAAAGAGCGCCTCGGGAGCCATCCACTTGACCGGCAGTCTGCCGTCCGTCGTCTTGCGGTAGTAGTCGTTGCAGTGGATGTCCCTCGCCAGACCGAAGTCCGCGATCTTGATCACAAAGTCGTCACTCACAAGCACGTTGCGAGCTGCCAAGTCCCGGTGAATGCACTAAACACACGTTCAAGAACAATTTATCATACTGACTGGCAACCGTTTGGTAACAACTGTGTACTTGATGCATTACATACATGAAAGTAATTTAGAAGGGTTTTAGATGAGAATGCTGAATTAGAAAAATTGGCATTGGGAGAAATTATAATATTTATAAAAATAATGAATGTATTATTTACCTAATGTAGATAATAACAATAATAATACTAAATGTATGATATAGATTTATTCGAACCAAAAATGTTTAATTGAAAATGACAGACAATTCTGAAAGACATCTCAAACAACGTTTTCAATGTTTCTAAATGATAGATAAATGAGCTATGTTTGAAGTGCCCAAAGTGTGTTCAGTGTGGGAAAGCATCAGTATAGTCGCTCATGGAGGAGATAACTCACTCGTCTGGACGCGAGGTACTCCATGCCCCTTGCGACTTGGTAAGCGAATGACACGAGATCCTTCTGCGTGAGCGCCTTCTTCTCCTTCATGTTGCACCCGATAGCCGTCTCGTAGCCCGAGGAGGGGCGATGTTGGCGCAGGAAGTCGCGCAGGTTGCCGTTGGGCGCGTACTCGACGACGACGTACAGAGGGCCGTCCTGGGTGCAGCAGCCGAGCAGGTTGATGATGTTGATGTGTTTGCCGATCATTTTCATCATCTCCATCTCGGATACGAGGTCCATCATCTCGGTGTCAGTGTGTCCCTCTGTAACAACATCATTTACTATGAAGTCATTGACGTTGCTACTTCTGCAATCACGGAACAAGTTGGGTCAGTCAGGCAGTAACGCTCTGGACTTGCATTCCGGAGGTCCTGGGTCGCATCCTGATCGCAGTGTTTTCGTTGATCCCTTAGTCGCGGGGGAAAACAGCGCCTCCTTCCCGCCGTCTATCCATACTCAGCCTGCACCATCATCATAATCATTCATAATAGTTATTAGACTAATTGAAGAAGAGTGCGACGTTCAACACCACTTAGAAATAAATACTACTGCAATCAATGTTGAAGTGGCAGCAATGTCATTTTGCAGCAGCATTGCAGCATTGTTATTTCCTCGTGTAATAGTTTTTTTTAATTGCGAATTTCGATATATTTTTTGTTCAACAAGACGAATTTTGCAATTATACACATCCTGATAAACAAAATCAGACGTAAATCCTCAGTCATACATTCAATAATAGAATGAAACAACTCACTTTCTGTGCAGTCTGTGGTTGCTGCAATACCAACAGAACAGGCGGAAAGAAAACTTGTTTATAAAGGATATTTATTCTGACAAGTGTCACTATGATTATTAATGAAATTACCATATTGCGGTTTTCTTGATGTTGGGAAACAAATAGTTTGCTAATGCCAATGACTTGAGTTCACATCCTTGTGTCGCAAAGAAATGACTTAAGATTGTGGTGACAGGATGTGGAAACTACAAAAAAAAATCTATTTGGGAAATTATCTTTTGCAACATTTTTAAAAACATTGTTCGCGAAAACATTCCTACCTTTCAGCATCTTGACTGCGACGACAGTGGACACGCCTTGTTTGAGAATCCCTTTGCCCTCCGCCTTCACGACTTTCCCGAAAGCTCCTTCTCCCAGTGACTTTCCCAGTAGCAAAGCGTCCCTCTGGAACTCCCACTCAGAATCCAGAGGCAGCTCGTATTCGGATATCATGAGATCCGTCTCGGCAGAAGAGTTCATAGGCACGTGCGACTTCTTCTTCTCAATCTTCACGATCGGCATCAGCTGAAACACAATTTGTCATTATATTATTTAATCACTCTCTTATAGGGTTTCTACACACAATTATTATAGTTCAATCATTGAATTCAATTAATTCATCTGCAATACCCATGTCAAGTTGAAATTAAAATAAGATGTTGAATGAATTTTTATTTGTTTGATGTATTTTATTTGTTGAACTCACCAAATGTTCTTGAATATTCGGAGCACTGTTCAAATTATTTTGCTTCTCAACGATCACTTGTTTGGTCCACTGTGTGACTACAGCAGCTCGCCCAGCTTCGATATTCTCTCTGTGAACATTAAAAGTGATATAATTAATGACGACATAATCTCCGAGACTGCGGGTAAGTGTGTTCTGTTCTGTCAGGTTTGGAATCAGCTTCAGTTCAAAGATGTGTTTCCACGAACCTCTTGAGCCTCTTGAAGACGCAGATCATGATGCTGAGACCGAAGCAGAACACGGAGCAGAGGACTCCGGCGAGAATGTAGACCAGCATCGATCGAGGAGGCACCACAGTTACCGGCAGATCCAGACCTTAGGAAGAAGGCGACAACATGTATTTACTTCATTCACTCTAAGTAATAGCCAAAACGAACAGCAATACGAATTGTGTTCCAATGCTGACACGATTCGGGCCCTTTTTGCATTAAAAACTACTTGTAATTTCTTCAGTAAGTACTGTAGAACAATACAGTACAATACTTGTAGTAAGTATTTTTCCCTGGGTAGTGGACTGTCCTTGTAAAGGTTTTTAATCGATTTTGATCAATATCTTTTACCAATGTAAATAAATATGTTTATGAAATATGGCTGACGCACATCTGCAGACCCATGTCCATAATGAAAGTTATTTTATAGATTGATTTATTCGCTTTATTTTGCACTTCAGAATGTAGTTGTTTCATTTTTACCAATTTTCAGGCACACTGTAGGATGAACGACAGATTATAAACTGTTACCTATTTGTGGCATTATCTAGAGTGATCTCATATTTCATAAACATTTGTAATAACAGATATGGACGAAACTCGGTTTAAAAAGTCTTCAAAACCCACTACCCAGTCAGTCCTCAACTTGATATTCCGTATGAAGTGTTACGTACTCTCCACGACGTCCAGGTAGGCGCTTGCGTAGATGATGCCGAGGCTGTTGCCGGCGATGCAGGTGTACCAACCAGCGTCCTCGTAGGTCACGTTGTGTAACTCCAGGATCTCGGGACTCTTGCAGTCGCCGCCAGAGTCACTGCCGTCCATGTTGCAGTTGCTGCCAGCCTGGACACATCAAGCCGCGATCAGTCAGTCACAAGTCACATGTTTAGGGTAGAGGTACTTACACAAGAAATGTAGAACTTTGTACTTTATAGATTTATTATATGAAGTTGCAAGGATGAAGATATATTTAATATTAATATGTTTGAAAAGTTTAAATTACAATTAAATTTCAGGTTTCAGATGAGATTTAATTCAATATCAATATAACTCTTCTTCTACGTATGCAAGTTCGCAAGCACATTACTGGTAACACAATCAAAAGTACTCTACTGCATGATGCATCAAAATGTTAGTGGACTACACATCTGCAAACAGAATATTCGTGAAGCAAAGCATTCATTGACTTCCATTTGGTTTGACATACTCATTCACATTTTATTATATTCAAATACGCAATTTCAAACTACAAAATAGTAAATACATCATACACATTGGCAAATCAAATCATGCATCAAATACATTATGCATATAATATTTATTGACAAAAGAATGAAACCTGTATCGTATAACAAAAAGTAAACCATTTAATGGATGATCCCAGTTTGATTTACAAATTATTACGCGTCCCAAGGTTCTATTGTCAATAATGGTGTTCAAGCGAATCAGTATTCAGGCACTGCTTCTCGGCTCTAAGATGCTGGAAAAATATGAATTAGTAACAATGCTAAGACTATTTAGGTGTCTTTTTGTTAGTGTCAGTGTGGGAAAGAAAAAGCTATTAAATCAAGTCATACATCAAACATCTATAGGTGAAACAATAAGATGCGAACAATAAGGTGAGATGAGATAACATCTTCACATGTTAGCATCTTTGTTTCTTACATTAGAATATTTCATTTGCTACCTTCTATTTGTTTTGTTTTTGAACAATAGTTTGGTTATATTTTATCTCTTGTATGTACAGTTTGAGATTATTGCTGGAAATAAACATGCGGTATTTAACGTACAATCTTTTTTTAGCATACTGATTTAGTAGGTACTTTTTTCATCAAATGAATCATCAAATGAGTTTTAAGCTGCAGCATGCCTATGCGTGTTTCCCCGTTGTGCAGATGAACAGTGCACTGATGCAAGACATGCATTCGCTTGTGTCTGTACCTTCACCATGTTACTATCGCTAATGTTTTTGACGAAGCCTTTTCGCCACTCGACGTGGGGATGGAGATCTGAGAGCACATTGCACTGGAAGATGGCCGTCGAGTCCAGAGCCACGGTAGCATTGTGCGGGGCGGTCGTGAATATCGGTTTATGATGGAGACGTTCTAGAAAAACAATCACCAAAGACCCGACATTGAAGAAATGATCGTAATGAGAGGCATGTATGTGAAGTACTGTCTGTTGTGAGAGAAAGAAGAGCTGGATATTCTGATGCTGAAGTTAGTTTTCACGTCGAACAAATAAATCAAACATAATGTAAAGAACAAATCAGCTTGTATTGATGAGTCTCATCTCTATAGTTTCTTTCACAACGAACTATACGCCGTGTTCGTCCACATCTCTGCCGACGTCGCACACCTGTAAAGAAGACCCTCCAACACCGCCAACACCACGAGTGACCGCTGTACCTGAATCAGCGTGGCGTCTGTGGCGTTGACAATGTCGTCGACGGTGACATTGGCGCCGGCGGGGAAGTAGACGCCGAGACGCAGCCACTGGATGTACGGTTCAAGGTCAGACATGGGTGGACACTCGAACTTCGCCGTCGTGTTGACCAGGGTTGTTACGTTGCGCGGGAAACCATCCTTGATGTACGGTTTGTGAGGAAAACGTTCTGATGGAAGCAAGTCACATGCAAGTCACACCACTGATACAGAACAACCGGAATGATGTACGCATTCAGTACTCATTCAACAAAGTTCGCCAACAACATCGAATAGAATCCCTCATTAATTCCCTTCAATGTTACATTTATTGACAGATACTTATTCTGTTATTGTGTTTTTTAGAGACAGAGACACCATGCCTCAAGACTCAATAATGGAATTACGACTGAACATAAAAATGAGACTAAAAAATATATTGTTTTTGTGCTATCGTAAAACTATGATGAGTGATTTCATGCGTTGAAAAACGTCTGACATGTGCGGTATGTATAATGTTTACTCACCATATAATTTCCTGGGCAAACTGTCAAGACAATAATCATGATTCATAACTTGTCCAGAGAAGAACACAATCAGATCATACTCTCCTTGAACCATTACTTGAGATCAGACAAGAGGTGGATTCCCGGGCGTTTAAATATAATTATCACGCTTTATTCATTTTTGATTAGTAACATAAAGTAATAACCAAGAGTAATCAGATTCTATCGTGATATGCAACTTTACGGATCACAGCGGTATAACGAAGACAGTGGAACGATGTTCCGCTTGTTGCACACTGCAGTTGCACTTCCTTGTAATGAAATGCAAGAATATCTCGCGTGTGCTCACCTAGGATGTCGACTTTGAAGGTAAAGTTGATGCAGCCGTGCGAGTTGCACACCAGACACGTGTAGTTGCCAGAGTCCAGAGGCACGAGGTCCTCCAGCATCAGCGACCACTGACCGTAATGCACCGAGCCCAAGTGGCGCTCGGGGATGTTCTCGTTCTTGAACCACGTGATGTTCGGGGTGGGGTTGCCTGGAACACGGGACATCGTTGAATAGACAGTCAGGGAAGACACGGGACATCGTTGTAGAGGTAATTTTAGGTAGTTGCTTGCAATGAAGTGATGATATCGTTTTGTCTCAAATTTAATTACTGGGCAAAATATCAGTTTCATTGGATTCTCATTTTTCAGTCAATGAGATCATAGAAGTGATTCTGGAATTGATTGTTTTGGTTGTAGATTGATCAGAGAAACTGGTTGAGTCACCAATGGGCAACAAATAAGACTTTTGGATTAAAGGCTCACCTTCAGCCGGGCACTTGAGCCTGAGCATGTTCCCTGCCGGCTTGGCGACGACGCGATGCATCTTCTCCGTCTTCGTGAACCACGGCGCTGTGGAGTTGGCGGTGGCGTTGTACGAGCCAGCCTTGGAGGTGGCGCCACCTTCTTTGTCGTTGTTCTCGACGTCATGCGAGTCCTCCACTTCCTGGTCCGACGTGTCCACTAGTGACATCGCACGGAGCGGGGCTGCAACAACACCATAACGTCACTTCGAGCTCCTCACTCTGTTGGAAATATCGAGCAAGAGCTTTACTTACCCAGTTCCTTATTGACGGAGATTGCTTTGATAATCTTGTTTGGAGGTCGGTCCAAGTTGTCATTGTCCACTTCCTCCATCGTTCTGATCTTCCCCTCTGCCAACCCTCCGCCTCCGGAGCCCTCGTCCTGAACCCTGGCGCTGTCGGCGGCGAACCCCTCCAAGTCTTGTAGGAAGTCATGACGCGGAGGCATCGCCAGACGCTCGGGCACCTCCTTCTTCACCTCCAATGTGATATTCCTCCACTCCTCCTCCTTCCCCATCATGATCTGACAAGCGTAATGTCCAGAGTCACTTGGCTTGACTGCTTTAATCTTCAGCCATTGTTTAGTGACTTTCAGTCGCGCAGGTCGCGTGCGCAGCTTGTTGCCGTTCCAGTACCACGTGACCGACGTCGCCGGCTGCGGGGCGTTGATGCGCAGACGCAGCTTCTCGCCGACGACGAGGTCCACCTCGGGGTTGACGTCGCGCTCTGTGAACATCATGTGGAGAGTTGAAACACACGTGCAAGAGATTGAATAAGCGGCCGCGGTCATTCATGGTGGGGACGGGCATCTTGAGCGCAGTTTTAACGATTTCAAAGAATTACCTGATTGCAGTGCCAACTCCAAGAAGTGAATGGACCGATTCTCATCTCTCTTTTTACTGAGCCAAGTAGTTCAGTCTGACTTCACATGTTGCATACATTGGAATTCACATTGCATCGGTCTTACATAATTCACATCATATTTTACGATTAGGAATACCTATTACTATACGTCTTCAAGACGTCAAGCACTTCGAATGCTGTTTGAGTGTGGTGGCCAAATTTTATGATATTGAACTGATAATTCTAATGCGCACTCTGGTTATAGTATACAGATTTGCGCCTCAACGGATGTATTAAGTTCAGTTTTAGTAAATTATTGCACCTTGGTATCTGTGTATAGAAATCGTAGAATAAGCAAACAGTCGCAGACTTTTAACCGAGGTAAAGAACACAAATAAACCGCGAAAAGAAGACAAGGAAAATAGACGAAAAAGGAACCAGACCTACCAGCACATTGTATACCACATTTCAACATAGCATTTTTTTTTTTTTTTTTTTATTTATTTATTTATTATTGTAAACACACAAAAATACATACATTCCGTTTTCCACAAAGCCAAAACGGCTTTTCTGTGGATTAATTTAAAGAAAATTAGTGGATACAAAAATGTTTAAACAATATACAAGAAAAGAGAGAAAAATACATAATAAACTGATTAACAAAGAAGAAAAAAATAATATTTTATACATCATCAGAGTATTCATACAACCAAGATTTCACTTCTTTCTTAATACTACTATAATTATCTAAAGACTTAATTTCTTGAGGCAACTGATTGAAAATAAAAGGGACAGAGTAATTTAAACATCGCTTTCCATACTTATTAGTAAATCGGGGGAGTATTAAAGAAACTGGATTCACCATTGATCTAGTGGCCCTGGAATGATTGTAGATAATTTTAAGTTCGTTCGAATAAAAATATTTGATTATGAATTTATATTTATACAAATCAGATATTGGAAGGAAGTTAAGATGATCGTACATTAAGAGAGTGTTATTGTTACATTTGAGCTTAACGGCATCAGGGGTCAAATTCTTGATCATTCTATCCTGTATAGATCGAATGACTTGAAGGTGAACATTGGATGTGCTGCCCCAAGCAAGTAAACCGTAAGAAATTACAGATTCCACTAAAGCAGAATATATTAATTTTAAAATTCTAACAGGTAAAAAAGATTTTACATGAAACAATTGAAACGAGCAAGAACGTAATTTGGAAGCTAAGCTATTTATATGAGGTCTCCAGGAAAAGTATTTATCAATTGTTATACCTAAATATAAACAAGTATCAACCTCCTCAATCAGATCAGTACAAGTACACAAAGCAAAATCTAATGTATGTAAACAATTAAAACTATGACACAATAATGTTACAGGGTCTAACCTACTTGCAATTGAAGGTGAACAAATGTGAATTAACTTAGTTTTTGTACTATTTACTAACAAATCATTATCATGAGTCCACATCAACAATGTATTGAAATCAGACTGAAGAATTATCTGAGCCTGTTCTAAATTTTTATGAGCAGATACTAGAACAGTGTCATCTGCGTACATATAAATTTTACAATTTTGAATATAACTAGGCATGTTATTCACATATAAGAGATAAAGAATTGGACCCAATATTGACCCTTGAGGTACACCAGAATTACATACCCCAGCTATACTCACAGTTTCACCAACTTTAACTATAATTTGCCTATCCGTTAAATAATTGTGAAACCAACATAAGAGGGGACCCCGAATACCAGCATTTTCAAGAGATGTTAACAATTTTGTATGGTTTAACGTATCAAATGCCTTTGAAAAGTCTATAAAAAGAGCCAGAACGTGCATATTCTCATTTAATTTAGAATTTATGTAATCAGCGAAAAGAGTAAGCAGATCAGTGGTGCTTCTACCTTTTTGAAAACCAAACTGATGTGAATTGATGATTTTAAACTTTGATAAATAATCAGTTAATATTTTTGCAACACACCGCTCCATAATTTTCTCAATAGTAGGGAGCAAAGCAATTGGTCGGTAATTATTGAACTCGAGGTGGTCACCTTTTTTGTAAACAGGTCGAATTATTGACATTTTTAATTTAGATATAACAACACCTTCTGAAATTGAAGTATTAATAATTTTAGCAATAACTGGGCTTACTTTTTCCGCTATATTTTTCAAATCAGTTATTCGTATCCTGTCAAAACCCGGTTGTTTGTTAGAGTTTAATGAATTTATAATATAATTTATGCGGGTGGCACACACTGGAGGCATGTATAAAGACTGAAGCTGAACTACATCATAATTGTAACTTAAAGTATGAATGTTGCAAACATGTTTCAAAGATTCTACCTCACTGATGAAACAGTGCAAAAATCTATCTGCAATCTGCTTATCATTGAATTGTTTCCCTAAATATTTACTTAAAACCTGATCTACAGTATCCTTTTTCTTTTTACCAAGTACATCATTAATAGATTGCCATGTGTCCTTAATACTTCCTCTAGACTTCTCAAAGACACCTGTATAATAAATTTTTTTGGCATTACGAATAGCATTATTTATTTTATTTCTGAATTTTTTGTACTCGACGCCATAGTAAAATTTCAATACACCGTTACAATTCTTCCATTTCTTAAATAGACGGTCTCTTTCTTTACAGGATTTAATAATATCAGCCGTCAACCAAGACTTTTTCTTACGTTTCCCCAGCTGGTAATTTAGGTAATAAGATTCATCATAACAATAATCAAACTTGGCAGTTAGGTTGTCAAAAACGTCAGTGCATGTATCATATGTCATAGGCTCAAGCCAATCACACTCTCTCAACAAACGTGTTAATTTAACTTCATTAATGCATTTTTTTACTGGAATTTGATGTTGAAATTTCTGAGATGAGCCATGAAACATGATTCCGGCAATAATTATATAATGATCAGATATCTTGGTAGTGTACACAGCCGACTTAATATCATGGCAACTAGACTTAATAAAAATGTGATCAATGCAAGTACTCGTAAAAACATCACCTCTACATTCCTCGCGTGTTGCATCATTAATACAATTAATATAACCATTTGCAGCCATTAGCGATAAATATGAACGAACATTGCAATCATCTGAATCGAACAGATTTAAATTCATATCTCCTAATATTACAACATTATTTACTTTGGAATAATTTCCAATGTACATTTCCAATTCCTCCACGAAACCACCTCTATTTAAATTAGGTGGCCTATAAATTGCCAACAAGGTAATAACATTTCCATTTGCCAGAGAAAAGATTCCTCCTACTCCTTCAAAATACTGAAATTCATCATCATTTACAACAAAATGCCATACAGATTTTACAAATAACAATATTCCTCCTCCACCCCTATTTACACGAGTATAATGAAATCTATCATAACCTTCAATGCTAAAGAGAGAAATAGGTGTGGTTGCAGTTATTGCGATTTCGGTTATCGCAATGACATCCACAACCCCTATTTGCTTACATAATATACCATTTAATTGGTCCCAATTTTTATTTATTGATCTGATGTTCACATGTAAACAAGTGAAAAATTCCTCTACTTTAGAAAACCAACTGTCAATATCTGATATTACTTCCCTCTCGACTTCTTCTGTAAACACAAATTCTATGTTTTGCATAAACTGGAAGCAAGTATTAACCCGCTAAATCTGACTCAGCCTGCCTATCAGAAACCAAAAGGTCAATATCCTGGTAAGAAGTAATTCTAAATACTTTACGGGAATTTTCGTCCTTGCGCACCAAGACCTTTCCGTGGCTCCACCAAACGAACTTGTAGCCGGTTTCCTTTGCCCTAGTCTTGACCGACCAGAGGAGTTCGCGGAAGAAAGGAGCCAAATTCTCGTTGATGTATATGCGGGACTGACCCACTTGTACAATATCTTGACTCTTAATTGTAGCTGCTACCTTCTTTTTGTTTATAATTTCGTCTCTCTTCTTTCTGTTTACGAATCGAACAATGATTCTAGGAGGTCTGACTGAATTCCTCGACGGAAGGCGATGCGCTGCCTCAATATCACTTGCAGACAAATCCACGGATAGTTTTGCCGCCACTTTAATAACGATAGCTTCAATATTTTCCCCCACGACTTCAGATACGTTGTCAATCTCAATGTTATTGCGCCTACCGTATTGGTCAAGATCGTTGACCTGCTGCACCAGAAACTCAATCCGCTCGTCTTTCTCGTCGCAACGTTGTTGCAAGTCAGCCACCCCAGCCTCAATGGCAATAACTTTCTTCGCTATGTCGTCTTTGAAACAGCGCAAATCTTCAGACACTACTCTGAAACTCTCCAGAAGTTCACGCTTTAAATCAGCAATTGCCGCAGTAAAGTCAGGAAAAACAAACGGTGTATCGTCCTTGGGCGTTTTAACTTTACCCTTTATGCACTTCGGACAACGCCACAACTTCCTATTTTCCTGCGTTTTCAATTTAGCACAGTCAAAGTGACAATTTAAAGAACAACCTGAGCACTGAATGAAGTCAGCATCAGCTGATAAGTCTAACTTGCACTTGGAGTTTAGGCACGACATAATAATGATAATAACACAGTAAATAGTCAATACACTGAAACGATGCGGAGCTACAACTAGACACAACCATCCACTACACGTCGACGTTTCAAGTTTAAAGATCTGAGCAGAATAATTTTTGGGAGGTGTACGATGTTTATTATTTTGACTTTCAGATAAGTCTGTTCGGTCTACAAGTAAAAAAAAAAGTTTTGGAAATCACGGTTCACGGCCAATGCAGCAATATTACATTGAGCACGTCCATAACCTTGAAAACTGCACGTGGAGTCCGAAACAATAAGCCAATAAGTTGACATCAATCGTCGATTGTTTGCAAGTTCGTGACCCAATATCGACTCTTCAGTCACATACAGACCACAACAAACCCAAGCGAGGGGCGGGGGGACTGGAGAGACGACGTCGACGACAGAATAGACTGGAGGTTGCGACGCCACATGTGAGGTGACCGAAACAGGAAATATCTCCTGAACATGTGCAGGGCACGTGGAACGTCTGCTCGTCTCTCTCATACACAAAACATTACCACCTGGGTTGATGAGCTGTCTAATTGTTGAAAATACGACTTTATCTTCGTTGCAACGACTCTTAGCGGTACTCGGCTATTGCAATACAATGTGGGTTGGTTGTAAAAAGCAGATAAATGACATCACCTCTATTGTATGTAAAGTGAAATCGACACTTTACGATGTATCTAAGTCACTGACATCCACGACAAGATTATAATGCATTGGCATCATGTCGGAGGTTGCAAAGGCGATCACCAACTTTATTATCATCTCTTTGTGGAGCAAGCACAGAGATATCGGCTTATTTCTGCCAATGCTGCTTTCACATGTTAGGGGTAGCTTCAGCTCAATGACAGCGCGTGCCCTAAGGGCTAACGAAAAGCTTTCAATTATAAGGGGATGCGATTTAAGGGATAATCACTTCATTTCATCCCCAGTCCTTGGCTTCCGGTCACCCTGCTTGGATTAGAGTCAGACAGACGTTTTCAATGGATATGCAGTTGCCTGACACGGTCCTGGTCCAGCCAATCACGATGCGTGGAGGTGTTGCGATCTAAAAGTAGGTGTAGGTGGGCCCCGACGTCTGCCCGAATCCCCTTCATTCATACAGGGAATGAACCCGCGTGGCAATTGGGCCCAAAGCCAAGACCAAAATGTCAACTAACCGGAGCACTGATTTCAACACCGAACGTATTCGTATTTGGTGGAAAAAAAGACACGATTCATAAGAAGAGAGAAGAAAATTGAGAAATACAGCACAAACTTGTCAACGTTCTTAATTGAGAAGTATTTCTCTTTTTATGGAAGAGGTGTATTTCGGGGTTTTGTATAAGACGAGCGCACATTATTTATTTTTTTTTTTTTTACAAACTATTACACATCATTATAATTTTCTTTCATATACACTTCCCAGCATTTCTCAATGATTTTTTATTTTCCTACTACTACTTTACCTGTGTATATTTCTACCCATTTTATTAGCATTTGGAATTTGCAGGATTTCCGAGAGATAGAGAGTGACGTTGTTTGTGCTGCTGCCAGAGATAGCGAGAGACCATCCTCGGTGGCTGCATGCAGGTTCAGGAATGGCAGGACCTGTTGGAGCTATTTCTGTTCTAGGATGGCTTCTGGCATACAAGTGTTTGGAATATTAAAGCCATGATTATAAAAATGTGTGCAGCATAACGTAAATAAGATATTTTTAAATTTCCAAGATGGACGTTTCATAACCCGACGGCGCGAGTTCATCGAGGGACAAAATGAAGAAGGGAAGAGAGAGAATAGTTTAGTTCCTCCATTTACATTTCAGCTGAACCTAATTTCATTTTGGTAAATATTGAAAATAGGTGCATCAATATAGCTATATAATTTCCAACAATTATGGCAACAATGAAGTTAAACAATGCATTTTAGTTTCATTGTTAACTCCATTGTTGGATCCATTTAGTGTTGATTATAACTCAGCCAATATGACAGGTAAAATCACACTAGTTACGACTTTTAAATAAGACATTCATTCTTCTTCAATAAAGACCGTCGCCTATTTGGAATTGTGATCGTCTGTTTGCAGATAGACTTGACTTACAATCATGCAACGAACTTGTACTAATTGCTCTTTGAAGTCCGGTAATGAGTTTTTTGAAAAATAAATACCGTTCATAACTTTAATGAGGCAAAATTCTTTCATTGTCTCTTTCAATGAGACGTCACAATCCCCAAATAGTTAGTTTAGAGGATGATCCTTCCATTTAGCGGGAAAACTAATATACGATCATTCCCGAATTGTATTTCGCCGCAAGATTACGGATTGGAAATTCTAAGAAATGATTCTGGCAACGAACAACGTCTGGCGGGAGGGATTGTGCGTCTGGAAGAGATGACAATTGGACCGCTTCCTAAACCGGCCGATTGTTCTATGACGTATCATGCCAGCGTTCTAATTACCGTTAGCTTCGCTTTAGCAACAAACACAACACTAACAATCCAAGAAACAAGAGCTATATTTAAATAACGTCTTGACTCTTGAACCAAGAGGCTGGCAAGGCAGTCTGCATGGCTCCTAAACTAACTATAGAACGATTATCTTTGCCAGATTATACTTTTAATTCAATCAAAATCTTTAATCAGAAGATAGTTTTAAAGTAAATTCTAAAGAACTTGATTCAATGGCTTGCACTACAATGTATAAAACCAGTAAAACTTTGACCGTACCAGCAGAATCACTCTTCCACAGCAAGCTTCAAAATTCTGCATTTTATGGCTTGCACGAGGTATAATTTTAGCATTACAATAGAATAAAAAAATGCAAGTAGATGTCGGATTAACTATTATTATAATATATGGCAGCTAATTAGTTGATTGTTTGTGTAATTGTCCGGTAATTTCATTTAAAATATTGCAGATTGCTGTTGCAACCGTTTTAGAAGCCATCAAAGCACAGCAGATCTGTCAAACTCACACCACTCACAAGAACACGAGTGGACATCAGACAATTCTCAGACAATTGGAAGTTACTGACAATAAAATGGATCCTCATTCCACACTCTTCAGTCAGAAAGCTTTTTAGTGAGAATGTATCACGTAGGTAATATTGATTGATCGAGGTGATTGAGAACAATCTTCATCTCACAATGACTGATGGAGTTAACATTGCATTGAATATTTGTGTTTGTATGATGCATTAGAACTGGAGTCAGAGAAAATTGAAAATGTGCGTATTCAACTTTTTGTCGTGTTTATAACATCAGTGCGACGACGTAAGATGCAATTTCCTTTCGAGTAACATTCATCGTGTACAGGCGCGTAGGAATAGGGGGGGAAAGGGGGGAACGGACCCCCCCTGTCTGGAGCCTGACCCCCCCTGCCAGAGATCCTGACCCCCCTGCTAGAGATCCTGAACACATCCAGATATACACATATGTTGATTAAGTGTTGCACAGAATGCACAGATTTGCTCCATTATGAGGTTGAATTCTCAAAATTTTCTCAAGGTTTGCAAAACTAATTGAACAGATGTATTATCCAATGAGACAACTCATTTACTCATTTGTCCAACATGATCATCCTCATGAATCAAATTAAATAATTACACGTTAAACTATTAGATTCCAAAACACATACAGATTTTTCTTATTGATTGCTTATTGCTGTTGCTCTTGCAACCTTTTTCAAAGGTCGATTCCAAAATCAATTCATAATCGATTCTCTTTCACTATAGAATTGAAGTCAAATAACAAAATTTTATTTTGTCTCTTGTATCCTCAAGAATATTGCATAGGACACACATTTTAAATTTCTTTAAAAAAGATGCCAAAAAAGCCCGAATTCGATTCTTTTTTTTATCCAGATGTAAAAAAATGCCCTGCGGGGCCATTGGGAATTCTATAAAAACAAGTTTTCTTCAGTTCCCACAGAATATTGCATAATATCACACATTTTACATTTCTTTGAGAAGAATAGCTTAAAATTCGATTATTTTGTATCAAAAATTCAAAAAAGGCCCTGCGGGGCTAACTGGGGGTGAGTCCCCCAGACCCCTTGTAGCAGTGAACTACCTTTTCCTGACATCCATTGATCCCCTATAACTTTGACCCCCCCCTGTCAAAATAAAGTTCCTACGCGCCTGATCGTGTATTGAAGAACATGATTTCGCTTCGAACTATATGCCATTCCATTACATATCAGTGACTACACCATGCAACCATGACACAGGAGCAGGACTGAATCAAAGCTGAGTGGATTCGCTAGTTCCACAAAAAACATGATTTAAAAATAAATATTTTAATTGACGATGTACACAACACAGTAAAAACAAATAATAGCTGTCTGTGTTATACTATTTAATTAACACCTAATTGTGTACAGGACTGAATTATTATTATTATTGTAGTTTTCAGCTTTTGAAGACGGTGATGTGTGACATTTTGATGAGGTGTTCGCGAAATGCTTTCTGCCCGCGTAACAATGAAGCGCTTGAAAGCGTCTCGACGCCTGGGGGGGGGGGGGGGGGTAGTGGTCACATCTGCTAACGCGGCCGACGCCACGGCTATTTGTGTTTGTCGTTAGACGTGCTCTACAGCAAGAGCTTGGGTTTAAATTAAACAACGGACATTTTATTTCCACTTTATCGCGCGTATTTGGTACGCTGCAAAAATATCTACTTGCTTGATCTCGGACCGAAACAAAAATTCATTTAGGAAACCTCACAATTTTGAAGATTTTCGTTCCAACCTGGAGAACCTGCGAGTCTCGCCAGTAAGGTATATCGGCTAGAGTAGTTCAAAAGATGATTTTGAAACGCGTTGATCGATAAAATTCGTCAATTAAACCATTGGTGTTGGTTACTTCCTTCATTATCAACGCCTCCCAACAGATTTCTTCTCTTGAATCCACAAGAAGCAGACAGCACAACACACTCTGATGTCCAAAGGATCGGTTAGAAGCTGTGCAAGATGTGGTGAGAAAATTATTCAAATGCATGATAAGAAAATAAGTTTATAAACGAAGAAATTAAGAAAAACATATCTACTTACCCATAAAAAAATAAAATTGTTGCTCTTATAGGTAAATATTAAACTATTTACCACTCAATCAGTGTTTTAGGCTTCAAGGTAATCTGTTGCAAGCGTGTTCCGAAGTCAACAAAGGATGCAACTTATAGACTCCCTCCCAACTTTCATGAATAAGTCAGTCAACCTTTAAATAAGTTCCATAAAAACCATCCGACGAAACGTCTTGGTAATTAAGATGTTAATCTCATGCTTGGTGAAATGAAATGTGGAAGATCAAACTGACAGAGGTCTTTGGATTCTATGAAACGTCGTTTTGGCGACTTGGTATCCTAAATCCAACTCTGTCACAGGCTGTTTTGTCCAGTGAAGACCAGAGTGTCCAGAGTGAAGATTCTAGACATGTATGATTTTAGCTCGTACGTGTTAAATATAAGTGCATATTACAGACAAACATGTGTACTGCAGAATTCTCTGACTGAAATTGCGATGAGTAAAAGCACTCTTGGATCATCGTCATCATCATCTTGAAATCCATCAGTATTATAATTCTTCAAGCGAGTAATTCCATCCAGCTAGCTACTTCAGAACTATAGAACATGTATCCACGTAATTTATATTAGTGACTCGTAATAAATGAGTATACAAAAGACTCACGCAAGAGAGCCTCCCTCCTAATTACTCAAACTTCTTTATACTCGATTATGTTCTCATTAAACTTCGTATAGCTTTCTTTCAATCTTCGTTCTTTAGTTCTTTATCCTTCATGGCATTGTGACTTCCTCCCTCCAATCACAGTCCTCTCCGGGAATCAGCTCTGCACTGACAAGAGAAGAGACTCTGATAAGGCTGAGTCAAGTCCTGATCGCGATCAACAGGTGGCGTGAAATAACGAACCTGGCACCTCCACTGTGAAGACGAGATTAGGTCTGATGTCACCAACTAACATTCACATCGATGTAATTGTAACATTTCTTTATTGACAGAATGAGACGAATGAGTTATCGATTGACGAATTGATTATTCAATTGACAAAGAACTCCTCTCAATTATCTGCTGCTGCTGTGAAATGAGCTCAACGTTGCGCACAAGCCATGCGCTGCTCTATGTTTGTGTAAAAAATATAATTTAAATTTATTGCGAATTGCAATCAATTTGAAGGATGATGTAAGTACGTAGAATTGAACAAGGATGGTCTTGCAGAAGATGAAACGTACAGAAATATATTAAGACAAGATTCTATAAACAGCAGTGCGGTGAGATGAAAGCCTACAACTAAAACACCCAAGATAGAGCAACATTACTAAAACATTACTTTCAAACATTCGTATGTAAAACATAAAACAGAGCTTATAGCATAGTCCGACCTTGACCTCTGAATTCTTCTTTCTGATGTTCTCCCCCTCACCCCTCTCTCTCTCTCTCTCTCTCTCTCTCTCTCTCTCTCTCTCTCTCTCTCTCTCTCTCTCTCTCTCTCTCTCTCTCTCTCTCTCTTTCTCTCTCTCTCTCTCTCTCTCTCTCTCTCTCTCTCTCTCTCTCTCTCTCTCTCTCTCTCTCTCACCCTTCTCTCTCTCTCTCCATAATATCCGTTTCTTACACTATGTCTCATTGAACTTGAAAATCAACAACACGGTTTTAGACGCTTGTTCTAAGTTATATGAATGGAGATTTTGATTTTGACAACACTGTGACAAAAAGATAGTATTGATCTCGCAGCATCCTCAATCAGAAGGGCATCTTTCCGCAAGTCTAGTCGTCAATCCTGAGTCCTGACTGAAGTCTCTGATGGCTTCCCGAAGAGTGATGGGATAGTTCCAACCACCACCTGCTCGATCATCCCGGGGGGGAGCTAGATCGAGTAGGTGGTGGTTCCAACCTTGAGTATCGATTATAAAAATGAAATAAAACAACATTTCAGCTCACATTTCCGAGCGCAGTCGAGAATGTAAAAGTCAGTCGATCCTCTACTCTGGACATACTCCGGACTGAGTTTGGTACTCCTAGCAGGTAGAATTGAGAGGGGAATTGAGACAACATTCAAGAAGTGTTTTCAACAATAATAATGAACAACAACAACATATACTGCAATAAAAACAACATGGTGCTCGCCCTGTAAAACTGCCCTTAATTTCTCTTGGGGTGGTAAAAGGCAAAGTCCCATGACAAGAAAGAGCGCGGTTCATCTTGGGACTTCTTCAGTGAACTTATTGTTGCTCTTTTTCTAGCCCAGATTTGTAAGGGAGGTTTTGAGGCAGATTGGGGATGAAGAGAAACCTGTGCTGCTGTGGGTGGCTCCTAGGTAGTCGTCCAGGGGTATGAGGGGTAGGGGGAGACTTTTCTGAGAGCCTTTCATCTTGTCCGTTATTACGAAAAAGAAATTTAAAACTGGCAAGATCCTTTTCTCAGATTTTTTTACACAATTTAAATCCGAAATGGTCCATAAACAGCCAAAGAAAGACAGAAAAACATATATGAAAAAATGAAGGTAGAACTATATTCTAGGAATAATATTTTTGTTATGTCATTATAATGTCCTACAGATTTAATGCATTTTGGAACAAGAAGATTATTGCCAGATGACCAAAGATTCAAGATGCCCCGAAGTTCACACACAGAAGTCACGCAAAAAATATAAGTCAATTTAGTACAAAGCTGCCCTGTGTTTCGCGTTGGTCCCAGAGGCGCTGATTGGCTTGACTTGGCGAGTTCATGCAGTAATAATGTCCGAATGTCCCACCCACACCTGCTCCGCACCAGCATCCGAACATCGCAGCAGATTAGTACTTCGCACCCCTGGCAAGAAGATTCTATGTCCGTTTCCGCCCGCCTCGCTCGGTCTCAGAGGACAGAGGTGGAAAGGTTATGGGAAAAACCAGATGATATTCTAGAAGCAAAAGTAACGTCTTCGAAACTGGAAACGTTGCATATTGCATTTGGAGGGATGAAATGAAGATTCAAAATGACGTGAATCGAGCACGTTTACTATGGCATGGCAACACAATTTCTTTAAAAGATTGTAGAATATCAAAATTCACAAAAAATTTAGACCCCCAAAATTCAAAAATTCAAAAATTCATTCCAAAATTCATTTTTAATTTTTTTCCAAAATTTAGACAAAAAAATATTGACACATTCTGGGGAATATTTTTCTTTGATTTATTATGTGTAAGAAGGTAATCAGCATGAAGAACCTGTTGCCCAGGCATGTTGTGTCAATACACTCACCTGTACCTGTCATCGACTTCGAAGTGATTTCGGCTCTTCAAACATCACAAACCACACAGGACCCATGGAGGGGGTGAATTAACTGACCAAAGGACACTCGAGATTTTTATACCTGTTGAAGCTGAGGAGGGTGAGCTGTATTCATATTCATGAGCCAAATCCGCCCAGAAAACATCTTCAACTGAGTTACCTGTATGGCCACTTGGATGAAAAAATATCCACAAACAAATCTTTTATGTAGTCTAAAAAGAAGCTTGTCAACAGGTCGTTTTGTACAAGTGTTTTGAAACCCACGTTTAGCCCGCCGAGCTACAAATTATAGTTTACAGAGACGGACAGTGATTACGTTCTGTTGCCAGTAATCTTTTCATTTCATAAAAACAAATTATAAGACAATTAACTCGTGCAATTAGCGTAACTTCAGCTGTTGTATCAATGAACCTTTAGAGGGCAATTAGCAATTATCCTGTTGTAATTACTACGTTTCATTTAACTGAAGCGTTACGAATGAAATTAATCACTATTCAAGTAATATTCTGTCCTTATATCACACCGACCATCATAGGTGTCTTGTGAAACGAAGATTTATGATAATTCAAATGTGTTTGATAAAATAAAAGAGTTTGCAATGAATGTATATGCTTCTTACCTAATAATATGTCCCGTGTCTGTGATCTCGCTTGAAGGACGCTGATAAGGGCCACTAGGGGCAGCACCACCAGCCAAGATGGCGTCATGGCGTCGTCTCAGATGATTACTGAGCCATTAGGAAACCCAGTTCTGAGGAGAGAAAGAAAATATTGCTGCAATTAGTAATTATTAATTAGCTACATACATGTATAAAACAATAAACTACAAATCAGTACCTTCTTGCAATGTAAAACATGATGCAAAAATAATCAAATATAAATATGCAATGTTTCTATAGTAGGTAAATAATTAAAATAGATTTCCTAGGCAATGACATTATAAGTGCTTTATTTACCAAATATAATGAACTGAACTTAGGGGAGATTTACGGTGGCAACTGTTGTTCGTACTTTAATGGAAGGTGTGAAGCATTACTCTAGGCATTTGAAATGTAATAAATAACGATGGGGGCGCAAACGTTAAAAAGACAGCAGAGGTGTTTGTGAGAGTTTATAAGAGCTGAGAGATAAATATACCCAAACTATAAACGATTCTTCTTCCCAAGCCAACTCAAGGAAGTGTTTTAAAACTTAAAAGGTTCATTTACTTTTTAAGAGATTTATTTTATGAACTCATAAGCAAGAGCTCTTTGAGGTGCTAATGCTTGATTGGACTCGCATCAAATTCTTGGTCGGAATAACTTTTAGAATGAACGTTGAAAGACATAATTTATAATCAAACTCTTTTAATGCTTCTATCCATTTATAGATCTACAACTCTATACAGCTATGCCAGAATAATTTATACGATGCACTTATGAATTTGAAGATTTGAAATAAACGACAACAAATCAAGCACTTTAAAGTGCTTACAAAGTTCGCTTTACAGAAGATTGAATTGCTTTTGTATAACGTACAAACACTAATTCACCTCATATTAGTCTTATAAATAGTTTAAATTTCAAGTAAATGATGAACTCGACATTTCTCTCCGCCTTGTGTTGATTGCCTGAGCGACTAATAGTTGTGCAGGTCATGGACGGCCGAGGCGGTTCTTGGTCAAGGCAGACTGGTTACAGCTCACACGATTTCAATGTATAACAATAAGAAGAGGAAGACCGAGATGAGCGTGAAGATAGCAGATCAAGAGTGCGTGTAAAACTTGAGCACCGAACGCACAACAGAGTTATGATTGCTATGCAAATAAGTTGATTGGTCTCAAAGAAGTTTGATTGATCTCGATTTGAGGTTCAAAGAAGGTAGAAACAGACTTATCTGAAGAAAACACCTGATTTTCCGATTATTAAATATTGTAAATAAAAAGTAACTTGTTTATTTCACGGGATGGTCCCTCCTTTTCCGCGTGAGTAAATCATTTTCTATTGATTGTCACCCCTTGATAAAGCAACCCCCATCAGTTTGATTTTTTTTATCATGAACTCTAGCTGAAAGGAATTACAAATTAGAGGTTTCTAAAGGGTATTGTTATATAATTTGAGGGTGTAAGCCGAGGGATGGTGCTGTTGTAATGCGTTGGGCGGACATGCGAGATCGTCCGGCATACTGATCGTGCACGGAGAAGACCTGAAGACAAGGGTCGGAGGAGGAATTAGGAGATCAAGAGGAACTGATAATAGTTCTGCGTTAGCGAAGCAAACCTCTTCGCTACTGTTTAATAGTTTTCTAAAACAATTTGTTTTTATGGAGGATCTCAATCAGTATACCTTTCTGTTGCATTCATTGGTCTAATGCTTTTAGATCTTAATTTGATAGACAATTACGTGCCTAAACGTGGTTAACAACACGTCAAGCTTGCTTGAGTTCAAATGATGTTATGTTTCGCAGGGAATTGTGGGTCGAGTCGTAACACATGTGACTGGCGTTGTCAAGCAGTATCAGTGCTTTATCTTCGATCCTCTTCTTCCTCCATGTAGATGCCAAGACAATGTGTATTTGTCTTCGGTCAAGCAGGCCTGTTCACTCCACCTTGACCAAATGGGCAACTATTTGCAGATTAGTCGTGTTCGACCCTCGAGTGGTCATTCGATACCCTGAAGATCTTTGGTTGAAGAATGCTGACCATCGGTCAATGTCAACTGCGCTGCTGAATACACATGGCGAAGTATCTACTCCAAACATCTCCTAAGCTTTCCCGCCATGAGGACCAAGAACAACCCTCGCGCCCAAAGCTGCGCCCTAAGAAGACGCCAAAGTGGGCGAGCCAAAGACACACGTGCGCCGATTCCGAGAAAACTCCCCTGAGAGAACAACCGTTAGAGACAATATTGAAAAGAAATGACAGCCATTAGCTGCCTTCACCTACAGAGTGTAATTAATGATGGAGACAGAATTATGTGTGAAGAGATTTGGGCAAAAACAATTATCAGGAGTCTCTAAGCGTTGGAGCTGAACAAAATGGACAGTGCGATGGATAAACTAGAATTAGATTACCGACATAGAAATAAATTCAACTTTCAATGTAGCCTATTTCGTCAAATGAGATGAGATGCCTTTTGTTTCGCCCCGAATAATCTTTGATGAGAAATGTCGATCTATTTAGATGATCTTGCAGTGACGAAGAATCTGAGCTATTGGAAGTGAAGTATTGGTGGTCGTTGAGAAGCAACTTGGCGCGACGAGACAGTTTGATGAATGTACCCAGCATCCAGCAGGTTGCACTGCGGAAGAAGACGGATTGTTCTCAACAGAGAAGGCTTGGATGTGGCTCTCCCGAGGGAAACAAATGACAAACAAATGAGCGACGTCGAATTCCTGGATTTAGATAACAAATAACACTGCAGAAGATGGAGATGAGCATTTCACACAGTGAACGGCGACAAAACGTTGTAAATAACATGAATCAAGAACAACTTACCTATCAAACGTTTTACATGACAAAACAAATATGCGTGGACTAGAGAATGGATTTTGATTTATGCTTTGAATTCCTTTTTCGTCTCGAAGATGCTCTTACATCTTTTTAATGGCTTTCTTTCCCGATAGTAAATCTTATAATATTATTTTAAAATTGCAGGGGCTCAAAGACAAATTGCAGGTTTCTCATGTTATGGGGGGGGGGGGGGGCATTGACTGCATGATGGTATTGTCCTGCAGGGATCCTGAAACCCACATCCCATGATCAAGATCCACACGGGGACGACAAAATAATAGACTTCGGTTGTCAAGACTCTAGCAGTTCATTGCACGAATATAATATGCAAATCCATTTAATTTGTCTGTCCGAAATATCAGGCGTGGTCAGTCAACTCTGATTTGTGGTTCCTGGCAATACTGACCAGGTTGTAACTCTAGTCATATCTTATCTTTACGATTGCGAATCCACACTCCCCCAAATAAAGAAGAATACTTATTGGGGCGTTGTCGAACTTTCAAATCATTGGGACCAAATCAATGTTCTTCCATAAAATACTCAGACAAGATGCATTCACAATGGTGCATTTGTATATGGAATATAGAATGAGCACTGCGAAGAGATGTGATTGGTTGATGCGACAATATAAATTTAGCCCAGACTGAAAAACTGGTCATAATTAAAATAACAAATACACACGCGAAAATTATTTTTTAAACAAACAATGTGTATTAGTGATACAAGCGAAATGAATAAAATCACTGATTTGTATCACTATAAAATTTAAAAAATTTCCATGTTTTCAAATTATCTGCTAAGGCCTTCAAAACTTGATTTGTATTGTAAATGTAATGGACTTATTGTGCTCCCGAAGCGCCGACATAAAAGTAGAAATCGATCTTCATACTCATATCACGATGTACGGCATGTAAAATGTTTTAATTTATCTCCTTACGACCATAATCATCAGCAAATATCATCAAATCTCAAATTCATAGAAAATAGTTCCAGAATATATTTACCTATCAGACGAATGCATCATGAATCAAGTTCACAAAACGAATCAAATCTAAGAACATAAACGAGATATTCAGACTTTTGATTTCAAACTGAAAGAAATGAGTGAAATGGTAATTTCGAGCATTTCATCGTGCATTTCAGAAGACGAAGTATATATATATATACGTTTGACTTTCATACCTTTGAGACACGTTTTCTACTTGGAATTAATTGTATATTTGTACAATGAAGCAATATTCTGTCATGGACTAGGAGGACATCAGAAGACATCTGGAGATGCTGACACGTGCATAAAGAGAAGCAGAAGAAGATTTGTTTATCAAGTGCTGAGCTCCTTCAATTTCCATAAAGAAAATAAGCTAACCTCAGATAGAGAAGCCTTCTCCAAAATATAATGTAAGATAAGCAATTTACATTACCACCCATGTGGCACAGTTTTCATAAAAAGAAAAGAAAACACACATTATGAACACCTCTAAATGCCTAAAGGGTAGATAGTGTACAAGGAATTATTGCAATAAATTGTCATTATTTAATTGATTTACTCCTTATAAGTTAATTATAATGGTTGGATTTTATTTTGATGAGATTCGAAATAGCATTCCACAAATTACATTCCTATTTATATGCCCCTCGATGCATCTGTTGGCTGTAATATCAAATAAATCACTGAGTTTGTGCCAGCTAAAGGTGACATCAATCGAAGAGTCAAGTGTGGTAGGTATTTATACAAGCCTGTAAATTATGAATGCATGTCGAAGAGTTGAGGTGAGGTTGGAAATGCAGATGGAAAACATTCCTGACAGATTCTTGAGTTCAGGCAATGCATTATTATTATTATTAGTGCCGCTTCAAGGTTCGAAGATGGGTTTGGTACGTGGTCACCCAAACTTTAAAATTATAATGATAGGAACAAAATATGATTTCATTGAAGTCATGAATTGTCATTGAAATGTGTATGATTGATACCGAGTATTTTGAGTCATGGTGGGTAAGGCTCAATTTGATGTGACACCTCACTCAAATCTCTGTACAATGCGGTAATTAACTTATTATAGGATACTATGTAAATCTGTCAATCTACAGTGAACTGAGATCAGAAGATCTTGAGCAGACAAATAACGAGGCAAATAAGGTGTGTAATTTGATAAGTCTCTTGGCAGGTATGAACACATGAATTCAAAAATTCATTGTATAATCTTCCCAAATGAAACCGTGAGTTTGAACCAAGCTTATAGGACACATGGGGACGGGTTGAGGAGGACATAAAAGTTATAAACTCTTTTTTCCAACCCATTCACATCCGAGTTTTTGTCCTGACTAGCAGGCGTTTTCACCGTCACATGTTCGTCAGGCCTGAGCGTAGTTCCTCGACTACGCCGGAGATAATTAAATAATCATAACATGGGCTCAGGACCGACACGGGAGACAGCAAGACTATAGAGCAGCGTTCACCAACGTCGCTGGGAGTTTTACTGGAGTTTACATGAAAATCAAGCATCGTATTGAATCTCATCAATCTCTAAAAATATATTTCGTCTGCGTATTGCAATTCCACTGAACTAAAAGTCTTTGAAGCTAATTCCATGGAGCAGAAGTCAAAACAGAAATAGTTTCCTTTGAAATAGAACTTAATTTCTGTTAGCAAATTTCGGTTTCTGAATCCAGTGAGCAAGGAAAGTCTAAAACGTTCCAAATGGCAACGCTTTTAATAGTTGTGGAGGGTTTGGGGAGGGGGGGGGGGGTGAGGGAGAAGGTAACATGGACGGTAATGGACTCAAGGGCTGAAACTTGAACTCAAGAATTCACTTTTAATTGATGTTCGCCATGCTCTGAAGAGTTTCAAGATGAAATGAGTGAGAGGCGTCGTGTTCGAGTGTCTTTTGAGTCAAGTGAGTCGCCGGCCCAACTCGAGACATCCACAAACATGTCCACAAAGCTGGAGACAAACATTTTCCCAACTGAATAGCCACAACTCGAAAAACAGCTTGAACCGTCATTTGCTAGCAGCCATTCACAACAAATGCTCAGGTTTTATTATAGAAGGGTTTATAGCTAACTATTCAAGTTATATTGTACAGCTTTAGATTCTCCTATAAGAAAAGGGTTATTTATTACTGTTTCATGTATTTAGATCTCTCATCCATTCGCACATATGGAAATTATAATAAAAACATTATTTATTCAGAACATTCAGAATAAGAATGATTCCAGAGTTTGTAGTTGTAGATCACGTAAGTTGTACCCCACCGACGGCTGCCACCTTATCGCGGTGGTGGGGTTTGTGTTGGCCAACGATCCATTGCAGCTACGCCGGCGAGCATATGCTCATGTGTAAGGGCTACCCATGCCGGACAGGTCAGTGGTGAGGTCCAGACCAAGAGCAGCCAGGGTTGGCCTAACCATGTCCTCCCTTGAATTTGCGGTCCCCATCGAGCCGGCCTTCCCCCTCGAGATGGTGATCCCCCTGAAATCGGGTTCCGCCGGCCCGAATCCTCACACCCCCCGGTCCGTCCCCGTTCCGGCCTGGCCTTCCCACCAGTGCTGGACTCCCCCGGATCGGGCCCGTTAGGTCAACCCCCTCCCCATGTCCTCCACTTAATTCAACAAAGTTTAAAGTAAAATAATTAATGTGCGCAATATAACCTCGTCGTTGACGCGCCGTTAAACCCTATTAATCTAATCTAATCGTAAGTTGTAGAGGGAACAGTTGTGTTAGTGTATTCAAGTCCAGAATTAAGTTTGTATTAATTAATTTAAAAACGCCTTGTCCTGTTTAATTTACATTGATAATGCAATTTCATATGAAAAGGAAGAACTTTCTTTCGATGAAAACTAAGAATATTCAACGAAGTCAGTAGGTATTTTACAAATTCTTACTTCTCGAAATGTGCTGTGAAACTTTGACACCAGACAACCCCCGAGTCCCTTGTGTTATTACCTCTAAACAGTAATAAAAGCCAACCTGCAGTGTCCTCGCCCTATTCAAGTTTTATATCTTGTCTGCTTTCTTCTGCCATCCCCCAAGACTCGTTCACATTCTGGCGACGAGAAACAATACAGAACGTGAGGGGCCTCAAGGGGAGGAGTGAAATTCATTTTCAGATAATTGCTAGGTTTATGCAGGAATATTTTCACATCACAGATTGTCTGGAAATTATAAGTGTCAGTGTCGACTTGCACTGTAATTTTAAACACGAATCGTTTTGGAAATACAAAGACATTTGAATGTATAACTCAGACTTCACGGACTGTATACCTATGTATTTAATGACAGATTTATTTAGTTCCAAGAACATAAGCTCTTAGCAGAAGTAAAAGCACAAGTCTCAAGCGGCTTATAATCTGAGCTACGAGGAAATAGTCACAAAACAGTGTGACTGTCACAGATTTTAACAATTGCCCGCTAGAATACGCCTCCTAATAAGGCTTCTCAGAAGATTGAGATGTAAAAAATGGGCTGAGCGCGTTTTTCGACATTGGGTGTAACTCTGAATCTATATGATTTTAATTTGTTGAACACGCGTAAAAACTTCTCGCTGTTTTTAAATTCAAAATATAATAATCTGAAATAAAATGAGTTGAACGATGAAGTCGTGCGCCGAGAGATTCAGCTGTTCAACGGCAAGCTAAATCATCCCACTTCGCAAATTCTTCTTTCGAACTTTTTTGGGAACCGAATACCTTTTTAAATAAAACTGTACAAGCTCGTAGCCGTGCCAAATGTTTCTAATAGGGAGTCCACTGAATCAGAATTCTGCGTAGAATATTAAAAGAACTCTGCAATGCATGGAAGGAGTATAGAACTCAAATGCATGCATGATGACCCTACAAACAATTCCATAAGGCCTTCGTTGCGTGACTAGAATGTAAGAAATTTGCTCTCGATTAGCCATGCAAAATATGCATGAAGTCGAAGTAAGAAAAAGAATACAGCCTGCTTTTCGAGCCACAGTCTGTGAACTTTTATATACATTATCCCTGCTTTACGCTTGAGAGACTCAGCTATTTTTCATATTGATATAATTAGTTATAAATCATTCTGTTGGTCTTAATTGAACGTCGAATGTCATCGGTCACGTGATCCTCCAGTAATCCCTGGCTCCAGAAGAAGAGTAGGGACGCCTGGCACGGCTTACCACAGCTCCTGTATCAGATGCTGGAGTGAGATGATGCAGCTGTCTCGGTAACCCTTGAGATCATGTGCAGATCTACTGTCTTAGCCAGGAGGGAGGGCGGCTTTGATGACAACTCAGAAATACTAATACCGCAAACGGAACTTATAAATAATGACATAGAAAGAACAGATGAGAGTGGTGTGGATCGTTGTGTCAGCTGGCATGTGTCAAATGGCCGATTTTATTACCATTAGCGGTTAGTTCTTGCTATGTATATTGCTATACAAAAACATAATTCTGGTTTTGATATAAAACTATTACAAAATAATTTGTTTAAATTTTACATAGTTGCTAATGAAATCGACATTGAGCAATCATACATACATTGACATCACAAGGGACAGTCACTGCTGTGGATATTTGGAACGATACTAAATGTGATTGCAAAATTTGATTTGCAGCATAGGAATTTAGGAAATAGAAATAAGATGTGTTGATGAATTTAGATGATTTAATATTTCCTGTTTCTGTCTAATGATCTATAGTAAACCACTAAAATCGCGAGCTAACGTGCAAGGTGAACATATCCATCAGGTACGATGTAACTTCGATTAATGGAACCATGCGGCGCTCAGAAAAGACGCTCTGGCAGGCGTCGATGACGTCATAATCCACCTTCCAGAGCCTCAAACGACACGAGCGAGTCTGGCGAAGCTTTTCAGGTCTTCAGAAACTATCAAACTGATGATAAACCCATCGACGAAACACCGACAAACAAAAACAGCTCTGTTGGCATGGCGTCTTTAATGATGAAATAAAGAAAGATTATAAAATTTTAGTATCTTTTACAGAAAAAAGGACGATATTCTATAAAATTGCTGTACACTTGAATAAACTTTCAAACTCAATTTACCTACAAAGACAATTAAAGTTTCGTAGCTAAATTATATAGTCGATTAGACGGCAAGTAGGGCATTATATCTTAGTTCTTTATTATCATTGAGAGTTTGTTTTCATTTTCCATTTATTTATTTTCCTTTACATTTCCATCCAAATTGTGATGAAGTTTCGTCGTCCATCTTGGCAAGAAACGACGTAATAGATTCAAATCACAGTCGTGTTTGACTTTTGCACGAAATGTGGAACACATTAAACGGTTTTCAAAGCATCCCCCCTTCACCTCTCCTCCCTCCTGATTCTTCCTTCGCTCGCTTCCTTTGACGAGTGAGAGACACTTCTTCACGCTTCTCTTCTGTATCCTTCCGCTGTTGATGCGTTGCTTCTCATGCGGCGATCCTACGTACTAAAATCATTGACGTCTAAAATCACGCGGCCAAATCTTCTGCAGTCACTCAATATCCACATCAATGTCAAGTCTATCACTCGAGATCTACATTCTAACTTTAAATCTAAAACAGATAAATGAACGAAGTTCTTCAGACAATCAAGAAGAATTGTTCAAAAATATATTCCGCATTTCTCACTGCAACATATCTAAGCCACGCTGCGCTGCGTTTCGTTATTAGGAATGCATATCATGGACATGAAGCGGGCCGAGTGCAGACTGCATAATAATCTCGTTTAAAATCATCCCACCTTCATTAATACTGAACAAAAAGAGATGCATAATCTGCCTGCCCAACTGACAGCATCGCGACAGAAGGGGTGTAAACATTTCACGACAACTCGGATAATATCAAATATGGAAGACAGTTCTGAGCACGTGTCGGCATACTGATAACTGATAAACTCATCGGCCAACAACGGCAATAAATGGAGTAAAAAATAATACAATTATTTACCTGCCACCTATATTACAATTTCCCAACGATGAAGGAGAGTTTCTTCTTGCTAGTAGAGGAACAGTTTTCATTGCTAACCAATATTTACAAAAGCTATCGGAAGTTAAGAGATTAAAATACAATTGTGAATTGTGATCATAGAAATTCTCTGATATGAAAATGTGAATTTAGTAGGTATGTTGGGAATAGGAATATACTATGTAAAGCATTGAGCGAAGATCAAGAATGAAGTACTCTGACATTGGCCATGAGTTTTGTTGACACAGAATGTTTTTATTTTATTTTATTGAAATTACAAGTAGGTGTATCCGTTGTCATCACCTGAAGCACTCAAACACATTTGCTTTCATTGACAATGACTAGAAATGTCAACAAATCGCCTTCTGATTTCAACATCCTCGGCACTTTATGATGCAGACAGTCGACGCCAACTGGACATTAGAGAGCTGAACATCGCAAATAAATAATTATAGAAATTGCGCGAGTTTGAGTTTCAGGGGATAAAATAACCTAGAATCTGTTCAATATCAATTTGAAATGTCATGCTGATTATTGCACTTAGTCTGCGTTTATAAAATGCATAACTTTGCAATGCAATGCAATGCTTGTAAGATTCAGACATGTATTGAGCACGTAAACGCCTATGTATAAATACAGAAAAATTACAATACAAAACAATGGTCAATAAAGCAAAAATAACAATACTGATAATATATACATACACAATATTAGAAGAGAATATTACTCAGAATATTATAGAATTACTTTTACCTCCAAGGTATCTGCGTGTTAAAAGCTAAATGCACTTCAATAAATATTGCACTTCATAAAAAACTTACTTTAATAATATTAAAGTAAAACATATATATAATATTCAAGTTTTTTATGAAGTGCAATATTTATTGAAGTGCATTTACCTAGCTTTTAACACCTAGCAGAGCACTTGGAGGTAAAAGTCATTCTACAATATTCTCGAGTCAGTTTCTAAAGGAAGATCCATCGACATCTTGCTTTGTTCCTCCGGCGGTTTTTGCCCTCTGTTCTGTTCTCCACGGTAACTTGCCGCCCCTCACCGCTTCAAATAATCAGTGCGCTTCTGTTCTAAATGGCCAAGGAGGGTTGGGAAACACGTGAAGAACACGTGTGCTCGCTTCAATCTACCCCAGCTCATGCCACCCAGCATCCCTTGTGTTGGAGATTTCTTCTCGGGGGTAATCTTCACATTGCGATTTATAAATCATCAAAACAATGACGAATTGAAGAACTGAACACAAAACAGTTTTCTCTGAAGAAGTCGAAGTTTTATTTTAACAGTTTCGGAATTATTGTCCAGAGTTTCCTCAATTTAATACGTAAAAAATAGTGCATTGACTTTTAAGCTGTGCAGGAATTCAGCAATAACGTATTTGAATGAAGAAAATCATCATAAATAAGGGGTCACAAGTCCTATTAATTTAGTACTTTTGTCACGCACATCAATTATATGGAAATAAATAAAATATGTAATTAGGATAAAACCATCATGACAAGTTTTTTTTAGCATAATTGTAATTCATGAGCTGTCCCTATTAAATCGGTAATAGTCTTCTAGGAAGGATGGGCCATTCAAAAATTCTTTAAAATATTAAACCATTTAGGCAATAAATCAATTTATCTTGAAATCTAGTGGAAGATTTAACAGTTTAATTAATTTTATCGGTATAATTATAATAAAACTTAGATGATATAATATAAAGTTATGATTATTCTAAACCTCTTGAGTTTGAATTCAATAAACAAATTCAAGAGTCAGCTCTTGGACAATCATCATAATGCTCCATCTGCTTAGCCTTGATTATTCAATTAAACTTATGTGTCTCTTAACTGTTGATCCAATCCATGCTTGACCTTAATCAAATAACATCTTGAATACAAACTGTGACAGTCTTGACGAATACCCGCGTATAATACGCGGTCAGGGTGCGTAGAAAAGCGTTTCGGATGACAAGATTTACAGAAAACACCTTTTCCCCACACTGAGATAACAGATTAGTTGATTTCTGAATGAGACGGTGAATAACAAATTTGATTTTTTGGTTAGGTGGATATTCACAAGTTGGGTTGTGAATTGGTGTGAATGATCGTATCGAGTTGACTTGATTGTAATCACCAACGTTGCAAATTATCCGGAACAATCGAACATCATCTAGAAACAAATGGAAGGAGCTTGTGCATTTTCAAGAACGCCAGTCACAGAGATTTGCACACCTAATTACTCCCCCGTGTGACTTCTCTATAGATTTCGAGAAAGTTAGTGGCCGGCAACATGTGAGTTTTCACATGTTATATAGAAAATCTCATAGTAGTTGACTTTTTCAATTATAAACATAAGATAATCGAAGGCGCGAAATGGGTTAATTTGCTACCGACCTATCAATTGTAAATACACTTTATGATCTACAATCCGAAATAACTGTCAACTTGTTTCACGCTTCATCTCTGTAATCCACCAAGGGCCACGAAGATGTCAGATCCTCGCATTATCGATTATACTGATATTTTGATTAATCGTGATCCGCCCGCATGGGACAAGGGACTGATCGCTAACCATGTGTGACAGTCGTCTGCTCGGTCATTGTTTACCCGGCGACTCGGCACAATCATTATTTCTGCACGATGAATGAATTAATCATCGGCGAAAATCACGCCCTTGCGGTTCAATTGTCATACTGAATCTTCCACGCGAATTGCAATTGTAGGGAGGTTGTTTTGTGAATGAAACCGCATGACAGCCCCTCGTCGCTTGGGAGAACAATTTAACGAGATTAGTGGAGTCATTCAATCGGATTTCACGTAAACCTGAATTATACAATATTTCTCTACAGAGAAAAAGTTCGAATGCAGGTCTTCCTTGCGCATGCGTATGGAGACCGGCGCGCTGTAAATCACTAGTCTTGCAGTCTAATCGGTTGCTTCCTTCGAAAATCTCACATCATGTAATGCCTCACTCTAATTGGACGAGATACGATGTCTCTTAGCCAATGTTTCGAGGACTCTCGCAGTTGCTTTTAGATTAACGGTAATAGGAAGCTTCTTGGAATAAATTGGATTACCGAGGGAGCCTGGATATTATATTATCTCGGAACGTCGATAATATTGTCTTATTTTATTTGAACATGTACAACCTTCTATCCGCCCGACCAGGCAATCAATTGAGCATATCGAAATCTGGTTATATTATATTTTATTCCTTTTGGATGCAACTAGAAATTTAATGATATTACTAGAGCAATTATTTTGATCGTATCTGACAACTGTAGATGCTTTTATTTTTAATTGAATTACATAAAGTACTTCAAAATCCTTCCTCATTCAAACTGGTATAAAATCCTGGGTATTGAAGTCAAGTCAAGTAGAATATTGTCCGAGTGTGCCCTGCACTCCTCCTGTGAGATCAACAAGTGTTGGAACTCAATCCTGGATTGGTGAAGAGCTAATAGCGTCTGTCAGATGAACAGAGCTCCAGGTGGATCGTCTCGAACTCAGACACCGCAACCTTTCGTAAACCACGTTCTTTTCTCCCTCGCCCGCCCGCCCGCCTCAGTTTGTTGCTATTTCAAACTCAATTGAAGGTGTTACAAATCAGTTTGCCGACAGTCTGTTCTATTTAGCAACTCGCGTAATTATGTTTATAGATCTCGCAAATTCTACATCGTGTGAGATTCTTGTCAAACACTTGGAGCCTTGGCGTGCATTCCACAGATATTTATTTATTATCGCCTACATACTCAAATATGAATGTCAACCATTCTCAATTGAATTCAATATACTTGGTGCATCCTTATTGAATTATATATCCTTGCTCCTTGCGCAGGTAGAATATAAAATGTTGTAAAGTTCTCGTGGTTCCTGCAAGTTGCGATGACGTGAACAATGCTGTATGGAGTTGGTATGCCTCCAAAACAATGCGACAATGTTGACAATTTGGCTCGCGAATCAACATCTTGGCCGACTGACCATTGGCCAAGAGATTGAAATGATTGTTACTAATAAAATAGAAGAGGTCGTGGGAAGTGAGTAACGACTGGACAGTATTAACATAACTAGACTGCAATACAATACAATCTAAGAAGACAGTTTCTTAGATTGGATCTTCGTATGGACCCAAGGCACAACACAGAAGCTCTTTTTGCTAACGATGCAGCTGGTAGAATAGTCAATTAGTGGTCCATCATACTATAAATTCAAATCTATCGCTAGAGTGATCTGAAACATAGTTGAACATGGTCCCGACTGCAGAATCTCCCACTCCAAATGTCGTGACAAATCTGTATATACACGCCCGCGTCAAATTCAACAGTCAGAGAGGCAAGTCGAGGTCCCGCAGAAGCGATGAGAGGAGACGACAGATCGGAAGTCAGATGGGCGACTGACTCACTCACGACAGAACCGAATAAAAAGCATCTTCGCGCCACACTGGCGTCGAGACGCTCTGCAGTTCGAGGAACTTCTCTCGATTCATTCCAACATGTTGCCCAACAGGAAAAAACATACAACATTCCACCCACGCTTTTTGGCAACTTCGTTTAAATCATTTCGCAATGGTGACATTGTATATACAGAGGAGTCAGTAAAAAAATGTAGATTTCATTCATTTAACACGCATGCCTGTGGTTGTGAATTCACATGTCAACCACCATATTGCTCCAAATAGTCAGTGTTTATTGTAGGTACCTACTCACTCATTTTGATGCAAAGATTTCTTATCGAATAATTTCAAATCAATTCCATTTTAATCCATTATTATTCTATGAGAGATGATGACATTACATTGTAAAAAAATCCAGAGTTAATATTAATGATGTTATAATTTGTGTCTTACATAATTATAATATTTTGAATAAATTGCTTCTGAGAATACACTGAATTCCTAGATGTGATACTTCACTTTCAGCTCACACACTAAGATATTACACAATTAATTAGCACAGAATCGAAGAGAATTTAAATTTTGTACATCATTCTTCATTGTTGCTGAGCAGTATCAAATCAGTGTCATAATATTGCATATTATTATAATTGAAGTCGATTGGTTGCGGCCTTGCTTCAACATTATGTCTAATCTACTCGGCGACCCAGGCATTATCAAACATTTTGTCTGTTAGACAATCACTGGTTAAAAGACAGGCATGATGAGAATTACAATGTTTTCGTTAAATGTGTGACAACTTTGTGTTCATAAAGTTTAACACAAAATAGAAAATGTAAAGAACATTAAACTTCGGAAGGCAAATAATTTGAAAGTAAAAAAGTTCAGTTTCAATTTGAATTTCAATAAAAAAAAATCGAAATTTTCTGTCCCAAAATGTAATTACATTTTGAACAACTTGCCTAAATGCAACTTACCGAAAATTCCTTCTTTCCTTCGTTTGAGCTTCTCTGCAGATGCCAATTAGATTCACTTATAATCTAAACAACACACATCACTTTAAACGTTAATCTAAATGTCTCAACTGCCAACAACAACGTCTGAAGAATTTGATTACAAAACGCGAAAGTTTCTAATTTGCATAAAATTCGCCATTTACACTGTTCTTGGACAATTATTTTAAATCCATTCGAGTTCGAATAACACTGAGATTTAACACAACTTAACAATATTGTCTATTTAATGAAACATATACGACGCAATGGTGACAATAATAATACACGATTCAGTACACTAAAACGTAAGTTATCGATATCAACAATCCACCTGTCACTGGCACATGTGCACGTGAGAAAGATCGCCACCCGACTGAGTAGAAGACAACACAACACAACACAAGCAAGAGAGCCAAGCAAGCACTTGGTGGAGGAGCCGTGATCGGCACGAGCCCTGGTGGCGTGCTCCCAAGCTCCCCACCCCGCCACTCATGCTGCGCTCTCATTGGCTGAGGCGACGCGACGGCCGTCGGGACGCTTCCAAAACACCAGCCACTGCTCGCGCGGCTTCTTTCACGCGAGCGCTGATTAGCTAAATATTATTGTTATGCTAGAAGATAGTAAAGCGACATAATAAAATATATCTAGTCAGTAGACTAATGATCTTAAAAACTTCAAAATAGTCTTTAAACAGGAAAATGAATAAATCTGTGAAGAAAAGTCAGCTATTTAAACAGGAAAAGTAAATTACGCTTTCTGATTAGTGTTAGTTTCCCAGATTACATTTTAAAAATGTACATGGTACAATCATAGATCTAATGAACAATAATGAGTTTTCATAATATCTTTGGTACAAATATTTGCAATACGTAATAATGCATTAATGAATGAATGAATTAAATAATTAATAATGGGTAACAAATTAAGGTAAGGTAAAGATTTTCTGTATTTTCTACTGTAGCAGAATGTGATTTTGGTGAATTTAACCAAAAACGTTTTAATTTATGATTTTTTAATGTTTCCGCTGGCCTGGGCCTCGTAACTATTTTTAAAAGCGTCTAAATGAATGTATTGTTGAGGACAGATGGAGAATGGGATGAAAAACGTCCTGTCCTGTGAATGGACTCAGTTCCCCTCAACAGGTCTTGAAAACAGCAAACAACATCCCATCTTATTTCTTGCTGACCGAATAGAAATAGAGCGCCTATTCGAATTGTCAGGTGTGTTTTTTTTAAGACTGGCAACGCCTCGGAAGAATATAAATATAGTCACCATCTCGGCAAGCCGCCATCTTTGACATCAACCAGCGACATCCATGCTTTATTACCAAATCAACTCATGGGCAAATGAGCAAGAAATTAAGCAAACTTTAAGTACTCTTTTAATCACAGTTTTCTCTCAAGAAACGTAAATTTTAAAAATTCAACCTAAGAAAACACTTCTGAAAACCTTCAGGACGACGGATGTGAAACTTGATAATTAAAAAGTTATTCTGACGTTACAATATTTGAACAGAACTGTTTTCAATTTAATGTAAGGTAAGTGGGAGATTGTATAACAAAAGTGTGATTAAAGTGTTTGATTTTGTCGCGACAAATCCTAACCGAGAATCGACAATTGACCATGAACGACAAAACGGCCATGGCGCCGAAGAGCCAATAATTGTCAGTGCAGCGTAATAAAAGACTGAAATGACAATTTCCCGCTGCAGTAAAGTTGACTCGGTATGCAATGAGGTACGATATCCGGACATGCGTAGAGCGTGTGTCGGACACGACTTCCGGCGCAGCGCAGTGTCAACCAACTCCCATCCCACGAGCAGTCGGAAGACAGGACGACGTCCTGAATATTAAGACAAAGCTCCAAACACAGACATGGAAATCATTTCTGTTGTGGGTGCATGTCATAACTATACAGGAACCAGAGTCGTCGTTGGGGTTTTCTCATGGATCAATCACATGCTTTGTTACAACACTCAAACAGTAATATTGTATCATCGATCAAACTATAGAGCCATTTACCATACGATATTACTATACCCTCCTTGGTTAATGGTTACAGTCGTTTATACAAAATTAACAGTCGTTAATTCAATTATTATTTTCAAAATAAATAAACATCATTCATTGGTAATCGTGAATAAAGAATATAAAATAACACAATTTAAAGACTTTACATTCAAGTTTCAATTCTTTGAATGATTTTTTTTTAACAAAAACCTTCATCAGTCATTATTTTAAAACTAAAAACAAGCAAGGATGTGAAATTGACATAGGCTTCCTTAAAAAGATGTGAAAGATGTGTTGGCTGAGAGTCTGAAAACTCCATCATTCGACATCCGAAACCTGAAGATGGCAAGGACCAGCTCTGCCGAAACGTCGTAAACGCCCCTTTTTAGGGCCAACACAAAACCATCAGGAGCTTCTACCGAGGAAAAGAAGATACTGAAGAAAGCTGTGTGTGAAAGCATGAATGAAAATACCTTATACTTATGCCCATAATATTATACATTATAACACCCACTGAATTAATGTGTGAAAGAATAGTTAGTTACAATTTGTATAAGCTCGAATAGAGTTTGAACCAAGATGCTGATAAATTTGAACAGTAATTTAAACAGGATTTGCTTTTTTTGTTGACGTGTAAGAGACACATCAAAATAATGTAATTGATCTATGTTCTTGTATTATCTAACAGTGCACATTTTAATAAACCATTTTAAAAATCATATCAATCAGAAATATTTTTTTACCCAACGCAAATTTTATTAACTTTTTCCTGAAATCAATTGTTCTAAAAAAGTACTACAGATTGTGTGACGTTATAACATCATACTGGTTCCATGTGAAATTACTGCTTGTACCTCTAACACTCTTTGGTCCTCACTTTTTTAATACTGTACACGCACGACTTTCGACTTTCATGTTGAATTGTCTGCAAAGACAAATGGCCACTGAAACGTTGTTCAAGTTTCAAATAAAAATAACTGAAATAAATTATCTGTAGTAGGTACAACAATTCATGACATTACAAACATGTTCCTGCAAAATATCGTTTGTCACAAAAATGCAAATCGACTTCGTTTGAAGATGTTGCTTACAAATCTTGCAAATCGTATAGAGGCCAGTTAGAAGTTGAGTTAATCATTACTCAGTCTTCGGCAAGAATCGTGCTAATGTCGCAAAACTCAAGAACAAATTTGTTTCAGAGTTGGCAGCAATAAGAAATAACCATGGAATATCTCATGTGTCCAAAAACTGAGCAGCAGAGCAGCCACGAAGCCATGTGTCGTTTCTCTCAAGTTGAGCATAAATAAATCAGATACAACCATAAAACCATTGATTCGCAGAAACTAGCGGTTTGCCAAAATTCTATTACTAAAAATATCCCTGGAGCTGATAGTCGGTAGGGTTGTTAATTTCTTGTTGCCATGGTTATTGATGGATAACTATAAATCATCGGTGTATTGCAGGCCATGCAATGTAGTCAGATGATGGTCAATTAATCTCAAGTGACCTACCTTGTTCCTGATACAAGATAATGGCGGTATAAAAGTTACCCTCAAACGAAACAAAAAAGAAAAACTTTAAATTACGCAATTAGCACTCACGTTTCCTTATACTGTCAGTCATCTCTTCTAGCTTTAGCCACATCTCAGATCATCCACAACATGATTCATGTCATCAAATGTTTAGGGACACAAGTTTATATAATTCTGTCCTCTTAATTAAAGTTCCAAAAGTCTCAATTAAATTAGCAAATTTGGGCTATTCATCCAATAGTGTCTTTCGAAATCATGTTATTCAATGAAAGTTTTTTTGGTCTTAATTTATAAAACCTGGGCTATTATTATTCTCAACGAGTCTTCAAATTAGATTAGAACCAATAATCGCCAAGACATTTTCCAGCACATTCCAGCAATGTTGCCCAATTTCATGCTCGCAAATCTCACAAATTATCTCATTCCTTGTCAACTTAGTTCAGGTGTTCGCGTCATAAGTGTAATCCATGTGACTTTTATCCGCTCGTAGCTCGTAGCTCCAGGTAGATGGTTGGATCTTCCACATGCACTGGGCCGATTAAAACCACAGGAATTTCATCGCACCGAAATCGAAACCGTGCCGTTAATCTTCCCGCCATATTAAAGTAGCTGACAAGGTGTAATAATTCTTAATATTAAATTAATAAGCTGCCTATAGGAAGATGCTTTATAGAGCCTGCTTATTAAACATCGACCTAATTCTTCGCTTGGTCGTGAGTGGAATGGAATGAAATTAATAATAATTACTTATTATTCCTTCTGTTTTCCGTAATGTACAGTTTTTTATATTTAGTTTCTGTTTTACCATAATTCTATAAATCTCAAAAAAAATTGTTTACAATAATATATAAGAAAAAATTATATTTTAGGAGTAGATTGTCAAAACTCCATAGCAGTGAATTTGAATGCACCCAGCGTGATTTCTATGTTTTCGAACATCTTCTCTAGAACTTCCGGTATGCCTTGGTTTTGAATTGCACATCCACACATATCTCTCTCACATCGCATCATTTCACTTCTCTTTTGTGGAAGCCATTAGTAACACGTGCCGATGCCTGCAGTCTAGCATTTCATTGCATCTTTCTTCTCTCTTGCGTGATATCCCAGTAAACACAAGACTATTATGATGTTTCGTCTTTTTGCACAAGTCGCAGCTGGTGATGGGCGGAAAAAGGTGGAAAACGCATTTCCTCCCCCGCGCACGCGCATCTCGTGCAGGAGATCACGTGATGACAGACTAATGTTCTCCATCATCCTGATTGTCACGACTGTCATTTGTTGAATAAAACACACACACATTTGTTAAATTCACTTCAAAGCACTTTTATTTTGTTTAAAAAGGAAACTAAATTAACCCGAATTTTATTTCAATCTTCAAACCACTACCCATGAAAATTAAATCATTCAATTCCCCTACATTCTAAGGATCGTCTAAAAATACTAATAATAGTGAGTTCCATAACAATGGAAAATGTTTGATTTTGGAAATCCGACAAATTTTCTTGGAGTAAAAACTGCACGTATTTTACTGGTAAGTTTATAATATTTGTAAATTTATATCAAACTGCTTGACATAATGTGTATTATTTGAACTGAATGACAATAACATTATCAGCTCATCTTGCAACTGAGTAAGTGCCAACTAGGAAAGACATAGTAACAACAATCATAGATTGCTGGCGCCTGAGCAGAGAATATAATGCATTTATCGTTCACAACACTTTCATGTAAACATTACGACAATGTCTGCAAGTGCTGCATCAAGAACGAACAACGAGCAATCCCACTCTGTTTTACGTCTTCGCATTTGGCATGGAGCTGTGTAAACAGAAAACACTATCATGTTCAATGTGTTTCGCCCCGCGCATGCGTCTACGAGAACCGACATGCCAGAAGCTACTTTCATGATTATGTTCAATTTGACGTTTGATGGATGCCTGACTTATAAATAGTATTTACTAATAGCCGTGCCATGAACAATTCTAGAAATCAAGTATTGAGACATGTGCCAGATTGATTGTTTTTGTAAGGAGAACACGAAGTCTCCGGTTGTAAAAAGCTCGGCGTAAGCGGTAAGCTGTGCGAACACTTCGAAACCTACCAGGTTACAGGTGGAATTACTTTTCAAAAAGTGTACGTTCTAAACGCCTCGTAAACACAGATTGTAATTTAAAATAGGTGAGATTGTATAGAGCTTTGTTATAGAAATGTTTGTTTTAGAGCCTAAATATCAACACGACGTAAAAATAAACACTATAGAGCCATCATGTTTATGCACATCCTCGTGCACATCTCCATGATCATACCAAAGAATATACTATTCATGATTATTTTAGAAATATAATAATGACAAAGTTATATCTCATATCAATATCAAGAAGTAAGTAACGGTGCCGCATATTTAGGTACTAATATATCTTCCAAAATGGCTAACAAAATGAATCCGGGTGATTTCCGAAAGAGGGTGAATATCTCTTGCTTGGTCCAAATCCAGTTATTTTTAATATGCCACTTGTTTTCACGCCCCTATACCTATCACAATTTTAAACATCCACTAATTATATTGATTATCTGCACTTAAAAACATTTATTATATTCTCATGAGCTCTGTATTATAATGTAGATCAGGAGAGATGTTTGGTAATGCATAGGTTGAGCTTGAGTCTAGCTGTATGCAAATGAGACGCCCCGCTTGGCTCTTGTTCTGGAGCTCATGCAGCTTCACGATCACAACTAAAACGATCATGAATAATAACCACACCGTATAGCTAATTACTTGTGTGCTTTAGCTACGACTGCTCGGTGTGAACTGAATATTTATAGATTAATATATGGAATCATAACACTAGTTATGAGTTAGAAACGCTTGATGGTATTCCAAAATTAAATAATATCCATCAAATCGACGTTTTAATGGCTAAACCCTCTCTGTCCGGCGATGTAATGTTCTTATACCATGGGCTTACCTCACCTGTTTTAAAATTAGGTTATACTATGTACCTATCTAACACGCGACGCGAGAGAGATGTAAACCCAAAGTCAATGGTTACAAATCAGAGTTTTAAACGAAGCAGGTACTTTTTGTATCGTCACCACATGGCTTCACTTGGAGGAAAAGTCCAAAAGTAATGAATATTATCCAACTGAGCTATGATTTGTAGTAGGTATGTTCATCGGTAAGGCCTGTGTCGGCATATACGATAGCTGATAGATGAGGAGACAGTTTTTAGTTAATGTTTTCTACACGCGCTAAGGGATTTGCAAGTCCATTGTTTTGGTGGAGTGTAGTTTCACATTCAAATCAACCTGCTTCTGTAAGCAAGATAGTATCGATATATCACCACATTATAAATACTAATGGTAGAAGTAACATCTCTGAGACACCGTCCGGTTCACACATCATAGAACCGCAAGACAGCGATGTCAATGAAGTGTGTTTTACCTTTGCGTTACCGTGAGCTTTGTGAACCTGCCCTTGACTCGAGTGAGAATCACCGCCCTTGTTTAGCATGCGGGTCAATGCGGGGGAGTCGGCGCGTCTTCGGCAGTGTCGTATGAATGTAAGATTAGCATGCTCAAGGACCGACCAACGCCTGTGCCAGCACCACCCTTCTGTTGTTATTCACCAGGCGTGCGGGATGCTGCTATGGAGCCGATGGCGGCAGCTTGCAGACTGCAAGAGCTTTGGTTCAGTGTGTAGATTCAGTAGCTTTCAACCGACAATGATTTTCAAATCTCTCGACGTCACTCCACTCGACAGCATCATGCTAGTCTCAGGAAACTTATTTCACACTTTTTTTGAAGACTTTTTTTAAATTGATTGGACGCATCACTGATGCATGTGTCCCAATTATGCTACTTTTCCAGTTCATGAAATGCTTAATATGCATTTTAGGTGTTGTAACGCAAGTTCGCGAAGTTAAAATGTATAGTTGATGTAGGTATAATTGGTGTTTCGAAAGAATAATAGAGTGCAAAAGTACATTGTCATACGTAGCAGAATAAAAATAAATTGAACGAGACTAAGACTATAAAGAATTATTAAAATCATGTTTCCTACTTAAAATTAGTATTATAAATAAAATATCCTTTCCAATACAAGGGAATTTAAATGGTATACTAATACTTTAGTCTTTCATAGTCTAAAGATACGGTTCTGTCCCAAAAATATTTGTAACCTCCCCTAGAATGAACACGAATGGCAATGGTGTAAGTTACATAATATGTTAAACTTACAATCTAAACATTTTTATAAAAGATACGTTTTTTCTGTATAAATGTAACAGTAAATTTTGATTTCAAACAGTTTCTCTCAATGTGAAAAGACATGTAGCGCTTTTCAGTCACTGACCTCCACAAACTTGGGGTAACACAAAACGCACGTGTACATAGTACTGTAGTGTGCCGGAAGGGGCGTGATTGTACCTTATTCATGGGGTGACGCAAATCTAGAGTTTCAACGCAAAATAGGTATTCTCTATTCAAATGCTAGAAAAACAACAGATATTCAATAGCCAAACAAAGCAAAGAAATGAGGTGGGGTGAAGAAACATTTCGTCGAACTGAAATTTGCTCATTTGGTTGGTGTTCGCGTAAAAAAGAAAGCGAGATGGGTGTAAAGCCCCATTTACACGGTGCAATTTCTTGAACAACTTCTGTGTCACATTCCCATTTTTCATACAATTTTGTATTTACACGGTGCAACTTTCGGTCACAGAAAAACATGTTCTAATTTCCATTTAAGAAATGTGACACACAAGTGTGGGACAGAAGTTGTACAAGAAGTTGCTCCGTGTAAATTGAATATAGTCCATAATATTTTCTAACGTTGTAAATGTTGCCCCTGACGAATGAAAAAGATGTCACCGGACCGCACTGTTGATATGGAACTTTAGAAGCGCCGCTTTTTGTTGTAATACTCCGAACAATGAACTATGGGCGAAGTTCTAATTTAAAATGTTATGGTATAATTAGCTTCTATTCACGGTTGTTTGTCGTATTTCTATTGTATTACCTACGCAGATACAAAGAAAGATGTCCCGTTTTTCCAAGTCGTATAAATTGCATAGATTTCCGTAACCAAACACGGTCCCGAAAAGAGCGATGACATTTGAAGACAGCACCCACTGCTAGCCTTGAGCTCTCTCAAGACCTCATTCCACAACCCTGCGGATATTCGAGGAGCAATTTTTCGCAATTTGAGTTCACCTTGGCAAAGGGAGGGAGCAAATCGAAGGGGTTGAACTGATACCTTCATCAATCCCTTACGACCTGAACCTGTCAATATCAGACATAAACGCTTAAAAGTTCTATGGAATTCGACACCGACAACGAGGATGGACGGTACGAAAGGATGCAATACCTAAAGAGTGCTTTCAACAACATATTTCTCTATAATATTAGGGGTGAAAAACGGATTCTGAGCGTTATAATCGTCGTACAATGGAACTAAAGGTTCGGAAATCTGGCACAATAGGTGATAGGTGTTATCAAGAACAAACCACTTAGCCCACAAAGATGGTTTGCGACAGCCGCGTCATGGGTTTTGGCCTCTGGGATAATAAGCTTGAGATTCGTTGTCGGTCTTGTCGGCTTACCTCTCAGAGAGCTGGAGCGAGCTGGAGCTGTCGGATGCTGCGACCCCTGCAGTGACGGCCAGCTCTGCTTCATGTCAGAATCTCGTGGCAGATATCATTCACATTTTCAAGTGTTAGGTATGAGTACTGGCAATGCTGAACAATCATCTCATCACCCACTGTACGCAATGCTCACGATTTAAGAACGATTAAATTCTCTATATTTTTGTTCTGTAAATTAAAAAATTTAACTTCTTGGGGACAGTTTTTCAACCTTATGCTGAATTTTAAACGTTTGATTAGGACTTACCATGGCATACGTACTGGTTGGTTTTATAGCTGGGTATTGAAAAAATTGTCCCTTAGAGTAAAACAGTGATCAAAATATAGTGATGAATTCTCTATAACTGTAGGTATAAAATTCTCCACTGATCTCTAACATGCATTTCATTTTTCTGATTGGATGGTTGGGGACATATTCATATACCTTTTCGATGCAGGTTTTATTCATGGTTTACTTTGTAAAAAAATTGCAAAACCACGATATCTCCACTTCGTAGGCTAGGAGAAGAACAGGAAAACCACCTGCCTGCAATCCTTTTCTGTTGTGTTTGGAAGATTGAGAAATAGAAACAATATATAATTAGGTACAAACCTTACTCATAACAATGATTTTTTTTTTTAAATCCAGCCTGGTTTTTCAAGTTCACTTCAATTCAATTCAACTTTATTTGCATTGGTGCAAACGGCGATATTCAACATTGTAGTATCAGAACTCATAAATTAATCTATCTACCTACTACCTATCTACCTACCTATCTAATCTATCTATCTATCTATCTATTAATCTATCGATCATAAAATTAAAAAAGACTTATGTTAAGTGTTTCCATAGGTTGTGTTTAAACCTACGAGATGTATTCACACATTTATAGGTGAGTTTCACAATGGCGAGCGTCAAGGCTTAATCAATTGATCACACAACTTATAAGTTGTAAGTACAATCAGTGGAGTAAGAGGATTTTCTGTGAACTCTGCTCTACTAGATGATTGCTGTGGCTATCATCACAGATTATTATTTCAAGGGTCGAGTTATCCAAGACGCTGTGATGCCAATCACGTCCCAATTAATGAAGTTTAGTCACGCCTCTGGGACCTGCCATCGCAACGCACAGTAGCCATCTTGAACAGAACAGTCACGTGACTCTCATGCCAAAGCTCCACGTCAAATAACTATTATATTATGAGTTACTTCCTTTACGGGCTTTGGTAAACGCCTTTGCTTGTATACAGTAACCTTACCAGGGCCCTTATTCTAACGAAAACGAAATCATTCCGGTCTGGAATCATTTCAGATCAATGTTGTCGTTCTAGCCCTGAAATGATACCAGGCCGGAATGATTTCGTTTTCGTTATAGAATAGACCCCCAAGGTACTTATTCTACATCTCATTTAATGAAGGCGGCCGCGACGAGATCAAAAAATATATAGAATAGGTACCCAGGGCCCTTATTCTATAACGGGAACGAAATCAATTCGGTCTGAAAGAAATCATCTCAGATCAATGTTATCCTTATGGCCGCGAAATTAATTCAGACCGAAATGATTTCGTTTTCGTTTTAGAATAAGGGGCCAGCCATAGTGGCAGAAATAAAAATCGATGAAGTAGGTCATTATATATGTAGAGAATTTCAATGACTTTTACAAAAATTACTTGAATTTGCTTGTAATGCTGGAAATGGACTAGTTAACCCATTATCGGATTGTTGTCCCGATATGTTAAAAGTTGTACGAATAAATTTAAAAAGGAGGGATATCCCTTCCCCAAACACACCGTGTAAAAATACCAGCCAAGCCTGTACAAGTAAAAAAAATCTAAAAATTCAGCACTGAAAAGTAGTGATAACATAAAAAATGGCCACGTCAAAACTTGGATATAAATATCCAAAAAATACTTGGCGTATCATCGCTTTTTAGAGCATTATAGGCCTTGATCATTAAATACAGGTATTACATTAGGCAAGTATATTTGGATTTTTAAATAAAGTTTTGACCCGGCCCATTTTTTGATATCTCTCCTTTCCAGTGCTGAAGTTTGAGTTTCTTTTTAATTTATTTTTTAGTTGAAGAGACTTGGCTGGCATTTTACACGGAGTGTTATTTTTACGGGGATATACTGACCGATGACGAGTGCTCCATGGCACAACAACAGTCGCAGTAATTTATTTTCTATATTATCTAACAATGACCGGATACAACATTAGTTGTATATTCCAATGTCGTCTTCATCTGTCTGATGTTCTTCTCATGAGATGAGAGGATCTACCAGAAGTCGGGAAATATTTCGCTGAAGTTCCCACCAGTTTAGTAGAAGTCCTCACTTGGCGGTGTTATAGTAGAGTACTCAGTACTCACACGGGGCAAACGATCTGAAGAGTTCTTCACAGAATTTTAATTAGATTTCACTGAAAGTATGTGATTTACGTGAGTAGTAAATACAAATTAGCAATAAATAAACAATATGGTTTCTGAAGCAATTGCATTGTATTGTATTGTATTGTATCGCGGTAGCAAAATTTGTTCAACAAAACACACATTTCGTAAAATTTATAAAAATGTTATCTTAAATTATGGCAATTATGATGAAACTATTTCTAGAATAATTTACTGCAAGTACATTTTGTTCGTCACATTAGACAGGGTTGTGTTGCGATAACATTATCAGCGAGCGACAATGAGGTGCGAAGCAGTGTCTTGATGATGAGAATGGTGGTTTGATTGAATAATCACGTAACACTCCGCAACGAACTTTATAACTCTTCCCACTGTATATGGAGGACACCAACAGAAGATACCACGTCAAGAATATCAAATCACGGTCTCTCTCTCTCTCTCTCTCTCTCTCTCTCTCTCTCTCTCTCTCTCTCTCTCTCTCTCTCTCTCTCTCTCTCGTTACGAATACAAAATGGTTGGCTATGACTATAATGGCCGCCATGTCTAATAAAAAATACAGGTGTCAAAAAGACAACGCGATGGGCATATATCCAAATATGTGTCGCTCACTTTGGTTGTGAGCTGAGTACCTTGTGAGGAATCCGGCTGTGGAAGGGATAGTTTGATGAGTAATTTCATCATGTAGATTGATAGGTTAGGTCCCATTGGGATACCTTCATGCCTTCCAATGCAAGGAGGTTCGTACATTCATAATAAGTGTTGATAAACTTTTCACCTGCATTGTTATTGTTTTATGTTTCCTACTCAGTACTCTTTATCCAGATCAATCTTGTTGATTTTATTTTCTTAGCGAAGATAACAGAGCTTTTCCACTTCTCCAGAACTAACTTTCATAAGTTGCTTTCCAGATCCCCATGTTGGTAAGAAACTGAATGTCATGTATACAATAGCCGATAATACCGACACGGTCAATTTGAAATCCAAAATTATCGAAAATATTGAGAGTTCAAATACTCGTAGTTATGAAAAATAAAATGGAACAATGAGCAATACTCGTCAATCTTTTGGATGTTTCCTAAATCCCTAATTGAGGTTTGACAATGACATAGCAATCCTAAGATAACATCCGTAGACATGGAAAGTGAAACTTGTTTGAAAATCAAGTTATCTGACTATATTATGAAGAGCAGTAAATTATGTAATTGATACCATAGAATAAATACCTAGTCGTAGTGCTAACGGCTATTATATAATTTCTGCGGTAATGCCATGAAATCATGAACGTCCACAAGATTACATCGGGTGTGTGGGGGGGGGGGGGGGGAGGGGGAGTGAAAATATTGGAAGTTCAATAGGGGGTCTGCGGGCAGAGTTGATTTATTGTGTTTTGGCTTTGATCCGTACTGTTGTCGTAGGTTACAAAAAACTTTATTCTTGTTTATTTTGTTCGATTTCAGCTGTATTTTACTAATTTTACAGATATTAGCAAGAATATAACCATAGACATGGTATAGCCTTAGGCTTGGATATAACATACAAACATACCAAAATGTACCTTCAAAAAATCAAAAAAATCAGTGCCGGGGCCAAAAAGACCCATACAAATTTCTCCAGCTTTACCGTCTGCATACAAAGGCAAAAACTGTTTTATTATTTTTAATCGGAGTCAAAGATTTACTTATGATCTCTATAGGTACCTATTATGTATAGTATTATTAAAACTTGAAGTTGATCCGTCCAGTGTTAAAAAAGATGGTAATCGCCTATTTACGATTTTTGGTGGTATTACTTATTTCGCAGCAGTACCTATGATGCAACATGCAACACGATTAAATGTCACAAATGTAACGCACAGACAGACCATGTCTAATTATTTTCATGCATTTTAGGAGATTTTTGATAAATCCGAATCGCAAAATTATGTGAGTATTATTTATTGACTCATTAAGACGGCTGGGTAGTGAGTTTGACCTTGACGAGTTTTTTAATCGATTTTTATCAATATCTTTTTCCAGTGTAATTGTTAACAAAATAGGGCTATGGACGTGAATTCAGAACAGTTCAATGAAAATAATTTACACTCTTGACGGTGCGACTGTGCAATTAAGAGGGCTTGGTAGTGAGCGTGGCCTTGCTATGATTGCTATTGCTTGCGTGGCCTTATCCAAACTATGAAATTATTTTCATTGAACTGTTCTGAATTCACGTCCATAGCCCTATTTTGTTAACAATTACAATGGAAAAAGATATTGATAAAAATCGATTAAAAAACTCGTCAAGGCCACGCTCACTACCAAGCCCTCTTAATTGCACAGTCGCACCGTCAAGAGTGTACAAGACGAAGTAAACAGATCAGACTCATTATCCTACTTCGTATTTTTTACTTAGGACTGGTAGGTTACATACGACATTCTCGAGCAACTTATGTGGAAACGTTCGCTGCTAAATCGCTGGACATGTATCGTAGGTCGGAGGTTCGTTCAGTACTCGATTCGCTTTTCTGCTAGAAAGAAGGCTGGACTCTGCCAAGAGTTTTTCGAAAGTGTTGATTTAGAAGCGTGCTGTGACTTCTGACGATCGCTGTCATGTCATAACTTGTCACCTCCAGGACTGTTCGATATCTTGACCAGAATAATTAATTATTTCAGAAATATTTTAAAACTAATTTTTTTTTGAAATCACAACAAAGTGTAAGCACAAAATATGTTGTGATTTAGTGGCCTAACGATGGCATAATGTGACGTCATGTCTTAAGAAATGCAAATGCGCGCCATGTTTTCATTATACGCGTGTCAAGCTCTGTGATATATTAATTTTTATTGATCGTGACGTCACTGACGCAGTATTCATAGAATGACGGAGATTTGAGGCGTCCAGGAAGATGGTTCACAACAAAGCATTCAGGACGATTAATCAGTTATGTAAATTGTATCAATAATCACTCGTTAAACAGTGAGAGAGTTAACAATGTTTGTGTTTCGCATATCCGTTGCATTCGTTCTTTTCATTTTCCTTTTTAACAACGTTTTTCTGTCACCGCTCACTATCTTTGAGACTGTTCTACGATACTATCGACAAGCAATCAACAATCCGGACAGATTTATTCCCGACACGACAGTGTTTGAGCAAGAGTACGACTTCATCGTCGTCGGTGCCGGCTCGGCGGGGGCGGTGGTCGCTAATCGTCTCACCGAAGTACCGGGCTGGTCCGTGCTGTTGCTCGAAGCCGGCAAAGACGAGAACTTCTTGACCGACATCCCTCTCATGGCGGGTCTTGTGGCCTCCACAGGGACGGCTACAGGACTGGCATGGAGTTACAGAGCCGAAGAGAATCCAGGATTCTGTCAAAGCATGATCCAGAAGAGATGTTTCCTTCCCAAGGGAAAGATTATGGGTGGAACAAGCACCATCAACTACATGGTCTACACGCGAGGAAGTCGTCGAGACTACGACATGTGGGAGGCGCTCGGGAACACGGGCTGGAGCTACGACGACGTCCTGCCGTACTTCAGGAAGTCGGAAGACGTCAACATCCCCGAGTTGAAACGCAGTCCCGAGCGAGGGACAGGAGGCTACTTGGGAGTTGACCACGCTTCTTTCAGGACGCCTCTCGTCAAGACCTTCCTGGACGCCGGCGTGGAGTCAGGGTACAACATCGTCGACGTCAGCGCGAGGACGCAGGAGGGCTTCTCCTACGTGCAGGCGAACCTCCGCGACGGCGAGCGATGCAGTACGTCCAAAGCCTTCTTGAGACCGATTCGGCGTCGCGGTAACCTGCACATCGCGCAACGTGCCACCGTCACGAAGATAGTAATTGATCCACTCACACGACAAACGCGCGGCGTCAGGTTCGTCAAGGGGGGACGAGCTTACTTCGTGGGCGCCAAGAAAGAAGTTATTCTATCAGCAGGGGCGATCAACTCGCCTCAACTCTTGATGTTGTCGGGAGTAGGACCTCGTCAACACTTGGAGGAGCTCGGCATTCCGGTCATCCAGGACTCGAAAGTGGGACACAACCTCCAGGATCACGTGTCCCTGTTTGCACTAACGTTTGTCATCAATGAGACAGTGAGCCTCCTGGATCGACGGCTACTCAATCCCAGCTACATGATCGAGTACATGTCGCATAGGACGGGACCTCTGACTCTGCCAGCAGGCGCTGAAGGCGTCGCTTTCGTCAAGACGAAGTATGCCGACGTCGCCGACGATCCAGACATCGAGTTCGTCTTCTCACCAGGAGCGCTGAGCGGAGAATTGATTGGCACGCTGAGAGAAGTGTTGGGATTCTCTCGAGAATTCATCCGCAAGCTCTTCGGCAGGATCCGGGGCAAAGACTCGTTCGCTCTTGTGCCTATATTGATGCAGCCGCGGAGCAGGGGAATACTCAGACTCAGAAGCAGGAATCCGTTTCATTATCCGATGATTTACCCGAACTACTTCGGCGACGAGCGAGATCTCCACGTGCTTGTGGAGGGAGCGAAGATGGTAAGAGATAAGTTGACGTTGACCCTTTGCCTGAGATCATAAGCTTGTCGCACTGCGGGCTTATTTTCAATGACAGGCATGGGCGCTGGCAGGATTTTATCAAGGAGGGAGGAGAGGGGGGGGGGTTAGCGCGGCCCCTACCCTGCCTCTCATAGGGTTTTTGGTTTTTGATACGTTGAAATCAATTTTGAGACTATTTGAGGTGTATTTTGTTGAAATATATTCAACCTTTTCAACAATCAACTTTCAGCATTGACACTTTGGGGGGTGGGGGGCCCTCCTCCTTTCGACTATTTTTGTTTAGAAAAATGAAGAAAAAAAACTCACAAAATTTGTATTTCGTCCTCATGTGACATCATCTCATTGTTGGAGATCATCTTGATGGCACGATTCAGAATAGCCATGTGATTCTGTGCTTTTTGGCAATATTTGATACTTTTTCTGGGCAGTTGTAGACTCCAGAGAAATCATTAATACGAAAAGGAATCACCCACATTTCATAAATACATCGATTTACCTCCATTTTAATTTAAATATGATCTCAACGTGACAACGTAATGTCCGTCCTTAGGAGAATGCTTCAATTTTTGACATTGCTCATATAAAACAAATTTAATTAAAATTTAATTTAATTTAAATTAAAATGAAGTTCGTGCAAGCTATGAATTAAGTTTCTTGAAATGATCTGTCTTCCTATAGGCTGTTGCGCTGAGTCGTACAAGAGCGTTCCAGCGTTATCGCAGCCGCTTGAACCCGACGCCTTATCCTGGATGCGAACACCTGGAGTTCCAGTCCGACGTCTACTGGGCTTGCTGCGTCCGTCAAGCCACTGTCAGTCTCCAGCACCAGGTATTTACAGCGTTTGCATAAGAGACAAACCCACAGTCGGATTTACGATTTACGAACATATGGAGTAGGTGGGAAAACGTGACTACATTGACTGGCATGGCATCTCTACACTACTGTGAAGACAGTTACATAATTACTATATCTCCGAATCCGATCTATTTGTACACGAGCACAATAATGGCGTTATAGGAGCTTTTGCATTGGTATAGAAGTTCAAGATCTGCTCCTAAATAAGGCTAAATGTACCTAATGGTTTTCCAGAATTATTGTATGACATCATTTTACAATTACTGCGCTGTTCGGAAAAAGCATACATTGAAATTATCCTGCCAATCTCCAGAAAGACACTACTTTTTCCCTTTTGAGTCCGGAATTTATATCAAGGCGTGGGACTCGACGAATAATATTTATTTGACGACGTGAAACAGTTGCCCTGATCTCTTGACTCGACTGCTGTGTTGTAGACGGGGACCTGCAAGATGGGCCCCGACGAGGATCCGGATGCTGTGGTGGACCCCGTCCTGGCCGTGCGAGGCGTCCAAGGACTACGCGTCACTGATCTCTTGACTCGACTGCTGTGTTGTAGGCGGGGACCTGCAAGATGGGCCCCGACGAGGATCCGGATGCTGTGGTGGACCCCGTCCTGGCGGTGCGAGGCGTCCAAGGACTACGCGTCACTGATCTCTTGACTCGACTGCTGTGTTGTAGGCGGGGACCTGCAAGATGGGCCCCGACGAGGATCCGGATGCTGTGGTGGACCCCGTCCTGGCGGTGCGAGGCGTCCAAGGACTAAGCGTCACTGATCTCTTGACTCGACTGCTGTGTTGTAGGCGGGGACCTGCAAGATGGGCCCCGACGAGGATCCGGATGCTGTGGTGGACCCCGTCCTGGCCGTGCGAGGCGTCCAAGGACTACGCGTCATTGACACCTCCATCATCCCCGTGCTCCCGTCGGCGCACACCAACTCCGTCGCTGTCATGATCGGGGAGAAGGGGGCAGACTTGATCAAATACGCGTGGGCAGCGGCATTATGATCCTGAGCATTACTTACTTAGACAAGAATAGTGAAAACAGGGATTCAATGTGTGTACGAGAGAGCAAGATACCGCAGGCTCGGGTTCGATTACAATGGCCGTCCTTCCTGACTGAAGTTATAATAAGTTACCTTCAGTCGAGAGAGGTAAATGTTGCGAAGGCTCCCTGCTAAATAGACCACGCCACGACTACCACCTTCTTTCACACAATCTCATCTCACCTATTCTTCATCACCATCTCACACATAATCATTATCAAATCATTCATCCGTCGTCTCGCCTAGTTGCTGATCGGCTGCAGACGACCTGTAGGTATTATATATTTCTCAGCTGGAAATTGTTATTTTTCTTACTTCGACTTTTTGAAATGGGGCATGAAATTAGAGCAATAAAGAAATTCCACAGACTTAGAAATGGAAAACATCTTTCTGGGAAGTTATTTCTGTTGATAGCTGTCACATCTCAAAGAACCTTTAACGGAATTCAGAAAAGCTTTACAATTTTATGGAATTTGTTTTAATGTAAAATATTTTATATAATTTTCTTTATTTGTTTGATATTCTGTATTATTTTAAATTACAATGGCTGCTCACATGATCAAATAATAAATATGATTGTTACTTTATTTACGACCTTAATTTTGTTCCCATGCTCTCGTTGTTTATCATGTTCTCCATGCTTACCAGGCCTATAAGTACTTGTCATCCCTGCAATTAGCTAACATTACTCTCACATCGTTGGCAATCCTCTTCTACATTTTTTATACATATTTGAAAATAAGTTATTCTATATTTTCTTGAAATGATAAGTTTGGCAATGAGTATTAGATGGCTCAAATTTTAGTTTTTCGTATTTACAATGAAATGGCGATGTTGTGTATTGTTTTTGTTATTTTCGGTGAATCCCCGTGCGCCGAAGCCCGAAGCGCCTAAACCTTTTTGTTTTACGCCTGGAAGCAATCCCGACAGTTTCCCATCATCTGGGGATAGATATTTCATAACGAAATTCAGATACATTAAATCAATTTAAGTTTTAAAATGTCACAATAATTTCCCTGTCAACACATCATGCTGAAGTGCTGATGCCTTCCGATCTCCTCTTCACGGAGCATTACCTCGTGTTTTGGTCCGGATGTTGAAACTCTGCCGCCCACATGTGTGACCGTCGAAGCAGGTGACCCGGCGTCTCTTCATCAAGGATGTTACAACCTCGGCCCGACGTCGGCGTCGGCGCCGGCGCCTGATCCGACGCCCAGATTAATCCTCGGCCCACAGGCACAAGCCAACTCTCGTGGGTGACTTTTTAGATGAAATATTCACATGCGTAGGAACATTCATTCATAAGACAGGCATCGAGATCTGATAATCTGAGTAACATAAAAACTGGAGAAAAACAAGGCATTTTGTTCTAAATTAGAATGACAATTTCTGAATGGTATCATTACGAGTATTATCGGGCAATTGTAAATTCTTTTTTCAAATTATAGGTACCTAAACCTTTCGAAAACAAAAATCGTAAATTGAAGGGACGATAGAAAGCAAATTCTGGGAAAGAGGCAAACACTTTTTATCCTCGAATCGTTGCCATAGCCAAGTGTTACTGTTACACCAAAAAGATTAACTCTCCGTAAAAAATTAATAATTTATTGACCAAGTGGACTCAGAAATATCTAATCTTTATACGAGCGTCACTATGGTAGGTATACTCTAATATACTAGTGAGTACCAGTGAGTACTAGTGAGTGAGTAATAGTGATTACTACTACTAGTAAGCACTAGTGAGTACTAGTGATTACTAGTTAGCACTAGTGAGTACCATATACAAATTGTGATGGTACCATTCTCTGTTCTTTTTGGCCAGGGCGTCTATTTTACAAATAGTTACCATTTCAAAAGTTATGATTTGATGAAAAGTCAAGGCGAGCCGAGAGATTGCATAAACTTCCTTATGATATCATAACTTGGAGCTATGACGTGATAACTAACTGTTTAGATAATAGGGGACCAAGTTACACCGATCAACATATCGATAAGAAACTTTGCATACACTAGGTACCTTGTTTACCTATAACCTATCTTTGACACTACCAATGTACACATAGTATAGATAATATTTTTGAGAAAGATTAATTCGTCGTTTAGAAAAAAACATCATGTATTTCCAAAGTATTGTCGTTGTAAGTTAGGGCAGGGGTGGAGCAAAATCAAGTGGCTGGCTGGAAGATTGAAAGCTAGCTGACTAGTATAAGCAATTCTTTGCGTTGAAAGCAAGGGCGTATTCAGGGGGGGGGGGAGCCGAAATCAGGGCTTCGTCTAAAAAAATTACGCACATTTAAAATAATATATGAAAAAATAAATCATAAAAACGACAGATCATATCGAAAAAGTACCAAATGCTGGAATTGAGTTAAAATTTCAAAAATTTCCGGGGAAGCTGCGCCCCGGACCTGCATTTGCTAATGTGTTCAAACCTATATTCTTACACCTCTTAGGCCAATGTTTTACACATTTCTTATATTTGCCAAAAATAGCTACACTGCGATTTAAATTTGATCCAAAACGAATGACCTTGACCGAAAACTTTCTCGGGGGCTGCGCTCCCGAACCCGTATGTTTTCTACTGTAATTTTCCAAAATATGAAGAATGTTCGGAAATTCCCCTCCGAAATTTCATCCCGAATACGCCCTTGGATGAAAGCAATTGAATACCTCTACAGTAATTTTGTATTGATTGAAAGGATCATCCTAGTTGGCTTTATGTATTCTGTGTACGGGAATTTCAATTCGAGGTGCTGAACATACCGATGCTCGCTTATAAAGGAGCGTTTTCCTATAGTAATCGTATGATCATTGACATTGACTTATGATCAAGAACCAACGAATCTCTGCAGTGAGCTGCACGACCTGGTTCGAATCCCGAGTGTTGGAGTTATGAATGAACTTGCGGCTCATGAATGAACTAGTCGTACATCATGACATGGGCCTGGATAGTTCTCGGATGCAAATCTGGCGTATTACGCATTCACGCTCGAATGATAGGCTAATTATAGAAATAGCTTGGACCGATGTGAAAAAAGTTGCAAGTTAAATTCGGCATAAGTTCGTAGGTAAAAGTGCGAATAAATAGATTGGCGGATCTATGTTTAGATTTGGTAGCAGGGGTGAGTGGGCATCTCAAGATGGCGTCTGTAGGGGGATATCAGGAGGCGCCCAGAATAGTTGGGAAGTAATTCATGCTAATTAAAGCGTAACGATGCTAATTTTAAGTATTTAAGTGGGCGTAGTTCGAGCTTTAGCACTAGCTAAAATCAGACCACGGGGCTGAGATAAAGTAGTTTAAGGTAGAGCTTTACGTTTATACCTCGTCCGTGGCATGAACCCAGGAATTGCATAGCGTAAAAATATTTTAATTTCAAACTTAATTAAATACCTCGTCGTAATAGTTAGTCCGAAGTTGTAAAGATTATTTATTAGCTATAGACAATGTAGATCTCAGTCTAAAACTATCCATCTACAAGTGTAACCTTTTCGGACCATTTCCAATTCTCATTAATTTACCGGATTCTTAGCCAATTAAAAGTCTGGCAACTGTCACGAAAGTTTAAATACTCTTATAATTCTAAGAAAATGCTAGTTTTTGGAAATTAAACTGTGCCTGTGTATGCTACGGTGAGATAGATTCAAGTAGCATTGAAACCTGTCGTACTCGAATCTGTCCGAAACCAGTGATGTTCAGTAGGTACGTTTAGGCTACTTATAGTACAGGTGAAGGTATAATTTTACAGATTTTGAACTGTACAGGTATACATTTCATACCATAGGTACTTCACAAATAAAGGACCTAGGCTATAAGATAGGTATAACACTGTGCAGTATTAAAAATAAAAATGTATCTTGGTCCTGTAAGTAAACCTTTCAAGAGAAGAGGACAGAGAAAGTTGGCTAAATCAGAAATGCTAAGAACAATTGCCTTCCTGAGATGTCCCGTTTCGATTACTGTGGCCGTCCTACCTCTTAACTGAGGTTTTTCTATGACTTTCCTCATTTGAGAGGCAAATATGCTGTGTTTCCTGCTAATAAGGCCACGACTGCAGCCTTCCCAACGTCCATCTTTAATCTTTATACCTATTCTCATTGTCGTCTCCCTATCATCATAATAACTTATTCGTAGCCATTGACTAGTAGCAGAACAGTGTGACGTTAAACACCATGAAGGGAGGACCGTAAAATTAAATCACCGATCAAGACCTCCCACTATGATAAAAATCTCTGTAGATATACCAACTCTTATACGGAACAGGTTGGGTGAGTGGTTAACGCTCTCAGCTTGTATTCCGGAGGCCCGGGTTCGATTCCCGCGGCCGTCCTTCCTGACTGGGGTTTTTTCGTGGTTTTCCCTCAGTCTTCAGGCAAATGCTGGGAAGGTACCCTACTAATAGGCCACGACCGCCTCCTTCCCACCTTCCATCCTTACCTTCTCTTCACCATCATCTCCCAATCATCATCATAATCATCCATCCGTCGCCATTAGCCTCGCTGCAGAACAGTGCGACGTTAAGCCCCAGACGACAAAAAAAAAAACACTCTTATTCTACGCACGTATGGTGATAACAAGAGAAGAGAGAGGACCTATTATCGTGTAGTGTATATAATGCAGCATAGCATCAACACGTGGCTCCACGTGTCTGTTGATAACAGCCTGCAAGTTGGCGACCTGTTGAATGAAGTGTTGATTCCCTCCTGCTATTGTGCGCGCTGAAGATGATGTCAATGATAAGTGACAGGATGACAATACAAGCAAGTGATTGCGTCTCAGTCCGTCCAATCAGGCAACATCAAGAATGCTCGAACAGTTTTCAAGTTTATCTTCAGAGTATGAGATTCAAATCATAACACAGGAGGATAAGAAACTCAATGAAAATAGCACCGGTTAATTCGTATTTCGTTCTAAGTCCATCTACGATCCATTGCGGTGGTACTGAACTGACCTTTTTGAATAATACGAATTTGGCTTTTGTTTTCGGGCCGCATTTAAAAAAAAGTACAATTCATTCAAATAGTTTGTAAAAAGTCATAATAGTTTTTATTTTTAAATTATTATTTTTTTAATATTTTTTTACAGGGGACAAATTTTGTGAATAAGTAGGTATTTAAAACATCAACTGGGGGCCACAAAAATTAGTCACGCGGGCCGCAGGTTGAGTACCACCTATGGTACCACTGATCTATTGGATTGTTATGTAACTGACTATCGAATAAAGAAAAACATCGTGCAAATATTACGCTATTTACTGGGCAGTAAGATTAAACATTCCAAACATTCAATATTTGGCAGTGGCATAATAATTGAGTATGACCATAGGTATGACAATGCAATGATAAGTACTTAAAGTAAAACCAAAAGTATGAAGATGGCCAGATCCGATTAGCTTCCTTATGAAATTTAAGATAAAGTTTGGATGGTAACACTATTTCGATTCTCTAAATCGTTTAGTCTACAATATTTTACAAATTATAATCGTAATTGTTTCTTCTTTCGTTTTTGATATATCTTGCTGCATACTGTGTTAATGATGTGTATTAATTAAGAACTGTACGATAATGAGGTAGACGTGATTGGCTGGCTGCCGATGCCATTATGCCATGCACCAGGTGTGTACATGTAATTAATTGCTCCTCTCCCAGGTGCAGCCTTTAATGATTATTCCACAAGAAGTAAGAGTAAGATTCGCAAATAGAACACGCAAATGTTTCAAAGGAGCGGTTAATTATTTTAAAATAGCCATCCAACTATTTAAAAGAAACCTTGAAACTGAGAGATGTGTCCTATAGATAGAGTAAACTTCAATTTGACATCACATTTAATTTGAGAACATTTGTTTTGATCTGCTGCATTTAAATCGAAGTTTAGGACTGCGGTTTATGAATAATTAAGTATACTACTCATTCGTTTAATATTTTTCTGATAATTGAAATCTCAGAATGAAAAGCAAGTACCTAAGTACTAGACTAGGTGGACGTGGAGCATGTAATCAAATAACTTTTCGTTAAAAGTGTCGTATAAAATACGTTCAAAAATACTACTTTCCTATCAATTTCAATCCAGTTTATTTGTATATTTTAATTTACAAGAGAGCTCGTTCAGATGTTAAAAATAAATTTGTGATCGTTACCTCGAATTCAGGTGTAAAAAGGGCACACTTTATAGTTCATTTCATATAATTAGTCACAGTACTGACACGAGTAGGTACACATGATAAAATAAGCCAAAAAGAAATACGAGACGACATTATTTTAACGACGCAAAAGCATAATTTATACCATATTTATATACTTGTATATAATTTAACATCGCTTTAACTCTGCGAAATCCTCTCCCGTTCATTATTGTCAACTATTAATTAGCAAAAATCTTGTAGTGTTGTAAATCTCGTGGCATAGACTCGAAGTGCCGAGACTGCATGGCGCAGTTCTCATCGCTTTGAACTCTCCACCTCCACGACGTCGACCATGTGTTGTCGTTGACGTCCACTACAGAGAGCAAGGTTTATTACGCTTTGACAACATACCGCCCTTTGAACCGATGTGATGAGACCCTCGTCTGGCTTAGATTGTCGTTAAAATTTATCGAGCGGATTTCACAAACCAACATAGAAGTCTATTAAATTATATACTTTTTTATATAGAATGACAATTGCACAGTGAATGATGTAGAGAGATGCGTAGTACATCGTTGCAGCGGCAGCCATATTGCAGTTGTATCCTAGTTTAGATTGTGGCTCATCAATGACATATGACCAATGTCATTGGGCTTCACAGATTGACTTGATGCAGACGGTTCTTGCAGCCGGTTGTGAGTTATTTTGCGTTATTTATCTTATAATCGATCACTTAGGCCGGGTAGGACCAAAATTGGATTAAGTTAACTATCGAGAGTTAGTGGAAGTTAGAGAATCCCATTGGCTGTGGAATTCGCGCCAACTGGATTCATTGGTTAACTGCTCACTAACTATCGATAGTTAGCTAATCCAAAGTTGGTCCTACCCGGCCTTAGGTACGTCAGAAACCGCGGACTTGATAAGGTAACAGACGAAAATCTCATTACATAAAACAAAAAGATTCCAAGGTGAAGAGTCTTCATCATAGATACTTTAGGTCTTTATATTATTTACAATCCTTATGAAAATTAACTGTCGTACAGGAGAAATCACACTTAATTCAGCAATTACATAAATGCTTGATTATATAATACATATATTATATTATTCTTTTGAAAATAATTCATTCCATTAGCAGCACTGTTAGACCTGCATCTGGCATGTGCCACCATCACGATTCCAGTGTTCTTTGCGATTGAGAAATTCAACAGTGGGATGAATAAATCATGCATCGCTTCGCTAAAACTGTCAATTGAATTTCCCTAATGCAACTTTAGACAAACATTAAGATGAATGCCACGACAGCAATTGAGTAAATTTACACGGCAGAAAGAATGATTTCAATCTACCGCATTAATTAATTGTTGGTTTCTCTGGGAAGCATCGTTAGAAACACGTCATTAAAATTCATTCAAGAAACTTCTCAATCAGTTAAGAAGTGTTGTTTGGCTTGAGTTTATCAGATTCGTTTAACCCGGTTTAACCTGCCTTGGCTTTCTGTCTGTGATTCCAACAAATTCATTCTATTTCCAAAGTGTTCTTTGATTCATTGGTCGAGCGTCGCGACGCCAACAAATACAACACAGATCCATCCTTGAGGAGATAACATCGCATGAAGCAACGGTCCTGGAAGAGACGACAGAGGCCAACATGTCGGTCTTCCAACTTTATAGGTATGATGTGAAAATAATGAATATTCATTTCATCACTGTAAACCTTAGGTCCGGTAATACCATTAGTTTAATCTTCAGTTTAGTAAAGCTCCACTTGAGAAATGTGGTGTTATTACCCTTATATACTGCAATTTAATTCCGGAGCTTATTTCCTCAGCATAAATTAACCTCATGCTATACATTGGCTAGATACATTGCATTGTTTTTTACAGCTATGCCGCAGTATAAAGTAATACACCACATTTCCCAAGTGGAGTTTTACTAAACTGAAGATTAAACTAATGGTAATATGGCCTCTTAAGCTACCGTATGACACGTATAAGTGGACTAGTGTCGCAATATAAGTGCCGATGGTAAATTCACACGAATTAGGATTAATATTTTCTTCCATGTAATCTGAAGCTTTACCTCCGTTGTACCTATCTATTTTTTTTGTAAAGAAGCTAAACTTTTTTTCATAATTGAAATTTGAAGTAATACTCCTAGTGATGTTATTTTCTACAACTACGATGATGTTTGACTCACAGTCACAACGACGTCTGTGCTGCTGCTCTAATGGCAGGTGCCAGCCATATTATCTCGTTGTCTCCCCGAAAACTCATCTCAACGCTCGACTTCATCCATTCTAGAGACATCTGATAGTTTTCTTCGTGAAGATGCGATCTCATTCCTCTACGTCAACAAGTAACAAGCATCTCAGTCGATAACACAAGACCTTCATTATGTGTTAGCTAAGAGGTACAGATAAAACAGTCAAATTTCAGGATAATATTATGCCATTCAACCCCGTTTAAAGGTTATTCTGGGATTTAATAGATGTTTTTCAACTCCGCTTCCTCCATTTAATTATAGTCAAAAAAATAGTACGTATTTTCACTCTGGCTCGTTATTTTTTTGGCTGCCGTGGTTAGTCGTCGTATCTTGTCACGAGGTTCCAACTTCCGTTGGTGACGTGAAATATGAATGAAGCTACCTCCACAGCGATATGCTGGATTAATGGAACGTCCATTCCACTTTACGATGTTATTTTGTGAACCACGGTCGTATATACTTTCCCGCTCGCCTGCCAAAAAATATGAATTGTATGCCTTTTACTATAATATTTAAAGATCATAACATATCTGAGTAAATAGTATGTAATTAATCGATGAAGAAATAGCGAACACATGTCCAAGATTTGTTAAAAATCCAAATGACAAATTTCCTTTTACCAATTATATTAAGAATATGCATTCCCGTTTATAGGTTTTGCTGTAATTTGTTTAAATTACAAATTCATGTACACACCAACGAATACATATTAGCATTAGCATCTAAGTATATTATAATTTTGTGTATACTTTCATTATTTCAGAGTAAGAAAGAGTACGTAAATGCAAGACAGGGACCGGCAACATGACGTATGACGACTGCACAAATCGATGTGTCCTATTCATGCCATTTAGTGCTAATATTCCAGGTAAGATGCATTCCCATTTCTCTCTTGCATTTTAAATGGGACTTCAAATGTAAACACCCTGAATATCTTGGAACCAGTTTCTGGTAATTTGACTAATTGGGCTGGTTTTTCAATGCTCTATTAAGACCAGAGCTTTAAGTTTAAGCGCTCATTCAAGGGATGTCGTTGGTTGTTTTGAGTGTTTGAGTATTATATAGTACAATACAATACAATACATACATCATACAATATATAATACAATACAATGAACATACAATGAATATATACAATATTCAAAGGTATAATATACCTTTAAAATTTGTACAAATATGGGCGTAAATGGTAGGTATACTCTTAATTATATTAGTACCTAATATAAATACTGTTTATCGTTGACCATTGAATTAAATTTTTTAAATTGTTCGTGTACTATTTTTGAAATGATATAATATGTTAAAAAATACAGGATGTAGTAAAAAATTGGGTCAATTGATGAATATTTTAATTTTGACTCTTAACGTATTTCATTGGCAGGGGCCACCGTACGATTAAATTCATTCACAGATTCGTGTTCGGGGGCGTCTCCAGAGGTTTCCGAAGATTTCAAGAATTATAGACTTTTTCTTTACTTCCTCCTCGGATGTTGAGAAATTTATTAAAAATTGAGATATCTTTAAACAGGTGAAAGGAAGCAGCCAAGATATGCTATGAGAGTTTTTTCATCATAACGGAGGTGGCGATAAAGTGGTACTACATTTTAGAGTGATTTAGAAGAGAGTTGGCTCAGGGTAGCTTACATGGCGGTCGAACACGCTCTGTTAGATCATAGAATAAACTACAAAATTGCTCGACCGAAAACTTGGCCAATCTCATGGAATAAATGGTGTGGGGTCTCTATAACACTTTATAAAATGTTAAAGAGAGCTTTAAAGATTTGTTACTGGGATAAATAATTGTTCAACAGCGAACTGAAGACGATCCCAAACAGTGAAGTTGAATTGACTTGATAATTACTTACAGAATCAAGTGTTTTTCAGTTTCAGTTTTTCAGTATATTTTTCCAATATATACAAGTTATAATCATTGTAAAAATACCCTAGGATCAGGGTTTTTGGAACACGTAAAATACGTATATTAAAAAAGATTTACACATACCTAAAGCCTATAAAGCTGTGTCACGTATTCAAATCATTGAAGGGTAATTTTTATAAACTCATCGAGGTGTTAACAAACTAGCCATTTTAGTGTACACATAACTTTTTGATTTTAATTGTTTTACTTTTTTTTAACTTCTTGACACTCAGATTATTTTCGTAAAGTTTGAACATTAATTGTCTATCATTTCCATTCTTGAAAAAGTGTTGAATTTGAATAAAGAAGACAAGTGATGCGACTTGAACCTCCAACGCCAACAAACCTCGATCATTCTGTCTTCAAGAATGCTTAGAGCGTCGTTTTCAGAGAAAACGAAACATTTGTCGTCATTCCAAGGGGTGAATTCAGAGGGTTGGAAGTGAAGACTATGTATTCACAATTTGTCTTTCAGACCATTTCAATTCCTTACTGAAACATTGAGACAATACATTTGTTGTTGTCGTCTGTAAGATTAACTGACGAAGAAAATAAACGCTTCTTGATGATTTCAATGCTTCGCTTATTCTGTGATTTTCTTTGGTGTAGCCTTCGAAAATTAACGTTGCAAAATTAACGTAATTCCACTTTCGTTCACAACCACTTCGGAAAAATAACACACACGTAAAACAAGATGGCGCCGGCCAGCGCGAACAGCTGTGAGTAAGATGTGAGAGAAGTGTCCGTGCGCATGCGCCACTTAACGCACTTAACGTTCGACTTGAAAGTAGAGCCGCGTTTACAACAAAATTAACGTTCGAAAATTAAGAAAATTAACGCAATTTCAATTTTCAAGCCCATGTAAACTTATGGATTCGTTCACAACGAAATTTTGTAAATTAACGTACGCCAATTTCACCTCAAAGTTGACCAACTTCCTACTTTCAAGTCGAACGTTAAGTGCGTTAAGTGGCGCATGCGCACGGACACTTCTCTCACATCTTACTCACAGCTGTTCGCGCTGGCTGGCGCCATCTTGTTTTACGTGTGTGTTATTTTTCCGAAGTGGTTGTGAACGAAAGTGGAATTACCTTAATTTTGCAACGTTAATTTTCGAACGTTAAGTTGTTGTAAACGCGGCTTAGGAAGTTGGTCAACTTTGAGGTGAAATTGGCGTACGTTAATTTACCAAATTTCGTTGTGAACGAATCCATAAGTTTACATGGGCTTGAAAATTGAAATTGCGTTAATTTTCTTAATTTTCGAACGTTAATTTTGTTGTAAACGCGGCTTTAGAGCGTAATTTGTAGCCTAATTCCTCTAAGGTGTAGCCTTGTCTGTGGTGTGCGCTATCTTATAGATTGTATAGCGCCAGAGTCAATGGTGTAGGTAATCTTGCTGTATGTGGGCCGACAATACCAGAGAGATGGAGGTGCTAGATTCTTTGCTGGGATATTCTCTATTAGAGATGGAGGTGCCATGTTCTTGGTTCTGTTCTCCCTCGTGGATATCGCTGTTGGTGGAGGTGCCAGTACTCAGCTCATCTTTACGATATTGCGTAATACCAGGAGCGGTGATCCAAACCCACTTCAAAGAAAGAACCTGATTCAAATTAATCAAAAGCAGCAACTCTGTGTGGTATCTGTGCGAATTTTCCGCTAGTTTTAGCGCGTGCTTGTCGTTGAGGTAATTCCAGTGCATGGAACTGGTTGTGCCATCGAGAAGGCAGTGGATTACACCCTCTGTCGAGCATGTTAATGCGCGGCGGACGCCATTGACGCAATTATCCTCAACCTCGACTCCCAATTAGAGAATTCTCTGTGAAAACAGACTTCTGTTCACATAGCTCGCTCCTGATGAACAAAAACAGCAATGACAGTTGTTAGTCGAGTTAAATTGACTGAAAAGAACCCTGCAATGTAAATTCATGATGTACCTTCGCTGTCAACATTTCCATTCTCTCAAACGTAATTGAGCGAGCGTAGCGAGCGTCACCACGGTACTCTTATGGCACTTTCTCTGTGTGTTTTTTTTTTTTTTTTTTTTTTTTTTTTTTTTTTTTTTTTTGTGGTCACAGCCCAGGTCAAACCGCTCAAGCAATTGATCTGAAATTTTGTACACATACTAACGTACTCTATGCGGTCCCTGGGATCGTTTTTGAATGGGCTCCCGTGATTGGTTCAAATTTAAAAAAAATTATCTTTCGATTGGTTGCTTTGATCAATTTGAAATTTAGCAAAAACATTGCAACCAACATTGTACCCAATCATAAAAAGTTTCAGCCAAATCCTCCTATTGGTTCAAATTTAAAACCATTTTTCATGTGATTTTTGACATTTAAACTAGAACAGATTGACCGATCAACTTAAAACTTCGCGTGGTCATTGGTACCAACATTTTAGGTATATTTGCCAATTTTCAGTCTAATCTGTCGTTATTTTCAAAAGTTTTGTCAGTTTAAGGTCATTTTATTCCATAATCTTGAAAAATTTATACTAAATTGTCATCCCTGCCTTCTTTAAGCTTCTGTTCCAAGGCAAGGCTTGTAGAGCAGCCAAGCTATTCATAATGTACAGTAAAATGAAAGCATTTTTGAGCTAGCGCATAAAATCGGATGCAGTACGAAGGCCAAATCCTCTAATTGGTTTAAGTTTAAATAATGTCTTCTGATTGGTCGACAATAAAAATGTTCACATTAAGTTCAAACTTTGCATGGTGATCAAGACCAACTTAATATTAAATTTTACATATTGTAAGCCCAATCAGTCAAGTATTAATTGTAATTTTACGAGTTTAGTATGGGATGTCACAAGAGATTTCTGGAGAAGGTATGTAGGTAAGACTTCACGACACAATAAATCTGTTATTCATCCAGAGTATTATGGAGATTGAAAAATTGCAGAGAAAATCGTCTTGTGCCGTGTCGTGCATCGTTACTATGGGGATGTTGCATGTTCTGTGCTCGCTCATCAACGCGTTACACTGAGCGTTTTCCTAGTGTTAAAATAGTGGTAATACTCATATTTTTAAGTTTTTTAGAATTAATTAATTAGTTCCTTTCGTGAGTCGTGACTATCAAAATATTGCAAAATCTTCCATGTATGTACAGTCACCTCTATATGTCCTGATAAAACTTACAACCAACTATCGCAACTACCAGTCGTTCACAGACGTATACCTATAGTATAAGTTGCCTAAAATATTGATATTTGTATACAGAGGGGGGAGTTGCAAGACACTGGCTTTTATTTTATAACAATATAGAGGTGGCTGTACATACTACTACGTCATGTAATGTGCTAGGTACGAATTCATTTCTATGATATGTACGTGAATAAGTTATAAATCTCTCTTTTTAGCTTTCATGAGCTTCTTTTTTTGCGAGTTATATTTATATTTGAATACCTCCATGTTCGCCAAAATTTTCGTGCCACCTTTTATTTAAAGGGACACGGACAACACAAATTATTGCGAATCGTCCGAATCGTCCTAAAATCTTTGAACAAATGTCTCGTATATGTCTTGTCCGCCTTTCTATACCTTCAAGCTTCAAGAGTAAACCGTAAAATGTTGTTACTGCGCCCACCCAGAGCAATGAATGACAAGACGAGACATTATCTCTGCCAGGAAAAGAGTCGGTCGATTTCAATTGGAACTTTTTAAGACACCTCGTGTTGTTTTCAAAAGCAGACCACACTGCGTGTTGGTTTTGGATGAAACGCAGAATACCCGCGCTCAGAGGCGGAATATCTTGAATCCGTCAAGAAGTGAATGAAACAGAACAGCGTTGGAAGACATTCAGGGTGATTCAAAAATACTCTCCTAATATAGTGAGATTTTACGTGTATTAGCTAGGAAAACGGTCTACGTATATGTCGTTGATAAGCGACCCTTCGAATTATTATGCGTGTGCAATCTACTGCTCTACAGAAGGACTTCAAACTCAATGTCGTGATAAAATATCAGAAAAATATTTGAATAAAGTTGCAACATTTCAAGAAAAGCGTAATGTCAGTAAAATGCAGGCAATAACTCTTGATGTTCTTTACAGACGTGTATGATAATTGTCAAAGACACCTAAAATGTTGGTCCCGATGACCAATGCAGAGTTTGAAGTTGATCGGTCAAACGGTTGATCCATTTTAGTTTTCAACAAATCGCAGGATCCTGTTAAAAACAGTAATACTTACATACACGGCACCGCTCTTATGGCATTCATATGTGCAAAGTTTTAGACCAATCGGTTCAATGGTTTGACCTGGGCAGTGCAGGTAAAAACACAAACAGACAAAAAAACACACACACTGAGAAAGAGCCAAGAGAAATTGTTTTGAGCAGCAAAGCAACTATTGTTTTGAGTGAATTTAATTTTGTTGGTTGATGGATATGAACACACAGCAATCTCCAATACTGTTTAAGTAGTAGTCGTTTTGTACTGACCTGTGTCGCTGTTAAAACTTTTTGAACTCTCGATTGCCATTTTCTTTTCTCCCTGCAGTGGAAATATTTCCAGGATCTTCATCTCCTATATCTCGTTTCTTGATTTGAGAAATGTAAAAAGAAATCTATCAGCCAGTGACACATTCATTTATTTCTTATTTCAGTCGTGAGTGAGTGGAAATATGAACGATATAAGTATGGTAGTGTTGAGTAATTGGGCAAGCACGCATGCAGCGGGGTGGAAATGTTCCAGGGTTGTTGAATGAATTAACACTGATTTATGACAACATGTGAAGCATGATTTAGGTCGACTCATGTTTAGACAGGGTAGAGAACAGTGATGATCAATGCTTCTGTGCACAGATGCACCCGGAAATTAATTAAACCAGACAAAGTGCTCTGATAGTTGATTACGTAGCAAACAATCAAGAGTCATAAGTAGTGTTTATTTGTCTACGTCAATTTCATCACAGCTTTGGCCTCATTTGATTGATTTTTATAAACTGTTTAGTCTTTTAATTATCATCTTCGCACTTTGTAAGTGTGGTGAACAATTATTTACATAAGGACTATTTATTTTCGTATCTTCTTCGGTCTCCAAAGTTCATCACTTCAGCACACGAATCTTGATTATTTTCATTTGTTCCACTCACAGATGGTCAAGAGTCAAGACATTATTTTCCGACTCCATCTCTTTTAAAACGTCACAAAATGTTAGTTCTAATTAATCCTGAATTCCGTTTTGAATTATTTTTACTCGTCTACATTATTTCTTTATCTTCAAAATGTAAAGATGCTAATATCATATTTTGTTTTCCTTATCAAAAGGTATATTGTGAATGGCTGACGAATGCCGGAGTGTGTTCCCAAACGGTGGACTGACTATATCACAGCGTTTTGTTTTCTCAGCGTGGTCTCGGCGTATAGCGCTGGTCTGTGTTATGTATTTTGTGGTTATTATACACACAATGTTCATTGTATATTTAGTGTGAACACTGCACAGATGTCTGAATAATGAAGGAGGGTGAGGAGTAAATATAATTTTTTAAATACACGTGCTTGAAACGTTCCTCATTTTAAATTTATTATTTAGGTTCAATACTCGCATTTAAATATTAACAGGACCCACGTTGAGCATGTATATGCATTAATTTAATACGTCTTAAAATTGGTACAATCCTGCCCAATATTTCAACTAAATGAAATATAGTTAGGTAGACCTTTTAAAAGTATTCTCATCAGTAAATTCTTGTATTATTTTCTGTGATTTTGTATTTGTGAAGAGTTTTTACCGAATATGGGGTGAAGAAGGCAGGGGCTGGATTCACGTATCTATACTAATACGTATTATCTTTTGATTTAATACCAAGAACACCATGTTAAATGAAATACCAAAGATAGTACGTATTAGGAGATAATATTTCTTTGTGAATCCAGCCCCAGGAAGATATAAAACGAGACTTCTTAGAATGTTCGGGTCAACAAAAATCCTCCTCACAGGATGGGTGATTATGCAAATACAGCGGTGTAAACTGTCAATGAGCATCTCAATATGCGATCGACACATGCATTTCGTCGTCTTACCTTAACAAAGTTTAATTTATGTTCCCCGGATTGCATCAAACGATTAGTTCATAAATAATTATGTTAGCGTTAGTTTATTTAACCTGGTAAAGTTAAATAAATTGATTTAGGAAGAAGACATCGGTTAAGTAGACTTCTAATTGATCGACTTCATTGGCTGACACTTACAGAAGCTGCCCTTGCCAAGAAAATGTAAAAACCAACAAAATATTGAAGAAACTGAAAAGATCAATTAATTTGAATACCAGAGTTCGAAACACCGTCTCACAGCGTCAACTCTGCAGCCGCAATGAGTCTCCTTGTTGATACAATGTCCAGGGGGTCATACGGGCTCCAGCCGCGAAAACATTCTGCTGACAACTTAATGGACAGCATAATTAATTGTAATCGTGTTTTCTACTGATCTCAACACAATGGTTTGGATGCATAACTTGTGAAATGTTCCTCGAGTCCCGCAGCGTGAGGTTTGTGTTGTCGAAGCAGTTGGCGCCACGCTCTTGTAAGCCGGACAGCTTGAAACTATACAAGTAAATATTGTATGGAAATATCTTGGCTTGCCTTTGGATAAAAGATCCGTTCATAAACCATATTGACTGAGCGAACGAAGCAAGCGACTCTTTGTTTTTGTACTCCTTGGGCACGGACCTCCGTTTTTTCGTTATTTTTTCACATTGTTGGCAACATAGGTTCATAGATTCAGCATAGGTAGCTGAAATTTTGCATATTATGTAATGAGTGTTTGCAGACTGAAAATTGAACAAAATCCTCAGATTGGTTAAATGCCGAAAATTTAAAAAATAAATGCAGTCACTTTTGCAAAATGACAAATGTTGTTTTCATTCCAGAGTGTAAAAATGGCTATTGTTGATTAATGATTAGGGACTTTTTTTAATTCAAAGTCTTGCATGTAACCGGTGAAAGCTCATAGAAAACCAAATTCAATATGAATTCTATAAATAATTTATTTGTTTCTTACTTGAGGTTTAAACCTTTTTCTAATGTAATAAACTATATAGGTGACGTAAATTTGCATAAAAATTATTATTTATTTATTTCTGTATCAAAGTGCAACTCCGGAAGTTCGTGCAGCACGCATTTCACTCCCTCAGGCCGGAAGTAGCTTCAGTTGGATGCAGTTCTTCCCTAATTATAGCAGATCTGCCTCAACCCTTGTGATCATCATGATCATCATCGTCATCATCATCATCATCATCATCATCATCATCATCATCATCATCATCATCATCATCATCATCATCATCATCATCATCATCATCATCATCATCATCATCATCATCATCATCATCATCATCATCATCATCATCATCATCATCATCATCATCATCATCATCATCATCATCATCATCATCATCATCATCATCATCATCATCATCATCATCATCATCATCATCATCATCATCATCATCATCATCATCATCATCATCATCATCATCATCATCATCATCATCATCATCATCATCATCATCATCATCATCATCATCATCATCATCATCATCATCATCATCATCATCATCATCATCATCATCATCATCATCATCATCATCATCATCATCATCATCATCATCATCATCATCATCATCATCATCATCATCATCATCATCATCATCATCATCATCATCATCATCATCATCATCATCATCATCATCATCATCATCATCATCATCATCATCATCATCATCATCATCATCATCATCATCATCATCATCATCATCATCATCATCATCATCATCATCATCATCATCATCATCATCATCATCATCATCATCATCATCATCATCATCATCATCATCATCATCATCATCATCATCATCACTCATCATCATCATCATCATCATCATCATCATCATCATCATCATCATCATCATCATCATCATCATCATCATCATCATCATCATCATCATCATCATCATCATCATCATCATCATCATCATCATCATCATCATCATCATCATCATCATCATCATCATCATCATCATCATCATCATCATCATCATCATCATCATCATCATCATCATCATCATCATCATCATCATCATCATCATCATCATCATCATCATCATCATCATCATCATCATCATCATCATCATCATCATCATCATCATCATCATCATCATCATCATCATCATCATCATCATCATCATCATCATCATCATCATCATCATCATCATCATCATCATCATCATCATCATCATCATCATCATCATCATCATCATCATCATCATCATCATCATCATCATCATCATCATCATCATCATCATCATCATCATCATCATCATCATCATCATCATCATCATCATCATCATCATCATCATCATCATCATCATCATCATCATCATCATCATCATCATCATCATCATCATCATCATCATCATCATCATCATCATCATCATCATCATCATCATCATCATCATCATCATCATCTTCATCTCCCAATGCATAGATTTATACAGCGATATAATCACATTTGAAATCAACGGCCTCCATAAAACGTTTACATAAAGTTCGACATTCGATTTATCGTCGGGCAATAGCAATCGTCTTTATAGAATACTTGGCACTATCGTGGAGCACACTCTTCACATCCTGCAGCGTTATAGAACGTCGATATGTGATTGGCTGTGCAGTGGTGAGCAGTTCCAGCAGTAATGGAGGTAGTTACATATTTCCCCCGATCCAGAAGTAATGTCCCACCATCTCATACACAATGCTACGAATAACCGTATCATAAGGCGCATAAGTATACCGACAATTGACGTAATGTAAACTTAACGGCGACGTGAGCCGAAGTTTACACAAGTTTAACAGTACATTTTAGATTAGATTATTATGGTTTAACGGGGTGCGTCAACGACGAGGTTATATTGCGCGCGCATATTCATGTTTACTTTTAACTTTGTTGATCATGAGTGGAGGACATGGGGAGGGGTCGACCAAATGGGGCCCGTTCCGGAGGAGTCCAGCACTGGTAGGAAGGTCAGATCGGAATGGGGACGGACCGGGGGAGGGAGGTTTCAGGCCGGTGGGACCCTATTTCAGGGGATCAGCACCTCGAGGGGAGGCCGGCCCGAAGGGCCCGCGAATTTAAGGATGGCGTGGGACTAGGTCGACCCTGGACTGCACTTAGTTGGAACCAACTCGTAATGTGAGGTGGTCACTTAAGCCCCACCACCACGTCAAGGTAGCAGTCCATCGGTGAGGAAGTTTAACATTCTTTAGGTCCGTCACCGTTGCGTCAATTGTAGACAAGCGTATTGAACTCTCATATTCAATATTTCCGTTACGTCTCTTACGTATATCGTTACAGTGGCGTCGGAACCGGGGGGGCAGCAGGGGCACGTGCCCCCCCCTAGACGTCTGAAGGGGGGGCAAGAGTATCAATCTGCCCCCCCTGGCAACGCATAATATATTTTAAAAGGTCTGAATATCAAAAAAAATCGCTGCGCGGCATTGTTGTTACCTAATGTCATGTGAGAGTCTTCTTACGAAATTCAATTGATTTTGTTATTTTACACCAAAATCATTTTAACACTGCCTAGAGTAATAAAGTTTGAGAAAATCGCTGCGGGGCATATTTATATGAACATTCCTGATATGAGTGAATGATTAACCTTTGTTTTCTTAAAATTAAAATAAAATGCACAAAAATCATTTGAAATTCCAAAAAAATCCGCTGCTCGGCATTTTAATGTGAAATGTCTGAGATTTAATTTCATAATGCATTTCAAATTGGACCTATTGTGAATGTGAAAAAATGCGGAGATATTATCCAAAACTAATCACTTTTCAAGTGTATATTACCTACTTATATAATTTTATGACACGTTTTCCACACATATTTTTTTAATCACTTTTTTTGGCAGTCCTGACGTGAAGTGGATCGGATCCAATTTACCAACAAATAATGTCGTCCATTTATTTGTTCAGAGAAAGATCGGTTTAAAAAGTGTGAAATCACGTAGAAACGCTCCAAATTCATTCTTGGAATTCAAAATGTTCCCGGGGCTGTGCGCCCCGGACCCGCATTGTGCTGGGGGGCCCTCCCCCCAACAAGAAAGCTACTTGAACAACTTTGAACAAGAAAGCATTTGCACAGCAAAGTCCTTACATTATTGACATTGGTTTACGATTAAGATACAACGAAAGAGTAAAACATATACATTAAAACTATAGATCACATTAAAGTTATAACCACAATTCCTGAAACATATTCTTGACATACCTAGATCAACTTTACAAAGTTCAAGTTTTACAAAGTTAGCAAAAGAAGATAAGTTGTTGGAGTTCTCCACAAGAACGAGATAAACGGCTATCTTCTGGCCGAAAACGAGATTTTGCCACTGAAGAAGATACAAAGGTGAACTTGCAAAAGACGAGAATAGAAATAATATCTTGCCATGACAAGAGACGAAAGCATCACTGATAAGGATGAGTGTGCGTTACTCAAAGGGACAACTCG